>CM055858.1:10995923-12483423 GCA_029490765.1 Euthynnus affinis | reverse complement strand
GGGTGGGTATTAATCGAGAAATTGCAGAGATTAGAAAGAATTATCTTTGTTCCAAAGAAATTTCAGCTCCGGAGGTTACCCCGAAAACCGGAAAAAAACGACAGGCCGCGGGTTGAAAAAATGGTCAAAATTTGAAGGGCGTCAGATCTTCCCCAAAACCTGATAAAATGACAACGGGGTGGGTATTAATCGAGAAATTGCAGAGATTAGAAAGTATTCTCTTTGATCCAAAGAAATTTCAGCTCCGGATTTGCACCAAAAACCGGAAAAAAACGACAGGCCGCGACTTGAAAAAATGGTCAAAATTTGAAGGGCGTCAGATATTCCCCAAAACCTGATGAAATGACAACGGGGAGGGTGTTAATCCAGAAATTGCAGAAATTAGAAAGAATTATCTTTGTTCCAAAGAAATTTCAGCTCCGGAGATTATGCCGAAAACCGAAAAAAACGTCAGACTGCGGGTTGAAAAAATGGTGAAAATTTGAAGGGCGTCAGATCTTCCCCAAAACCTGATAAAATGACAACGGGGTGGGTATTAATCGAGAAATTGCAGAGATTAGAAAGAATTATCTTTGTTCCAAAGAAATTTCAGCTGCGGAGGTTACCCCGAAAACCGGAAAAAAACGACAGGCCGCGACTTGAAAAAATGGTCAAAATTTGAAGGGCGTCAGATATTCCCCAAAACCTGATAAAATGACAACGGGGAGGGTGTTAATCCAGAAATTGCAGAAATTAGAAAGAATTATCTTTGTTCCAAAGAAATTTCAGCTCCGGAGATTATGCCGAAAACCGAAAAAAACGTCAGACCGCGGGTTGAAAAAATTGTCAAAATTTGAAGGACGTCAGATCTTCCCCAAAACCTGATAAAATGACAACGGGGAGGTTGTTAATCCAGAAATTGCAGAGATTAGAAAGAATTATCTTTGTTCCAAAGAAATTTCAGCTCCGGAGGTTATGCCGAAAACCGAAAAAAGACGACAGGCCGCGGGTTGAAAAAATGGTCAAAATTTGAAGGGCGTCAGATCTTCCCCAAAACTTGATAAAATGACAACGGGGTGGGTATTAATCCAGAAACTGCAGAGATTAGAAAGAATTCTCTTTGTTCCAAAGAAATTTCAGCTCCAGAGGTTACACCGAAAACCGGAAAAAAACGAAAGGTCGCGGGTTGAAAAAATGGTCAAAATTTGAAGGGCGTCGGATATTCCCCAAAACCTGATAAAATGACAACGGGGTGGGTATTAATTGAGAATTTACAGAGATTAGAAAGAATTATCTTTGTTCCAAAGAAATTTCAGCTCCGGAGGTTACCCCGAAAACCGGAAAAAAACGACAGGCCGCGGGTTGAAAAGATGGTCAAAATTTGAAGGGCGTCAGATCTTCCCCAAAACCTGATAAAATGACAACGGGGTGGGTATTAATCCAGAAATTACAGAGATTAGAAAGAATTATCTTTGTTCCAAAGAAATTTCAGCTCCGGAGTTGCACCGAAAACCGGAAAAAAACGACAGGCCGCGGGTTGAAAAAATGGTCAAAATTTGAAGGGCGTCAGATCTTCCCCAAAACTTGATAAAATGACAACGGGGTGGGTATTAATCGAGAAATTGCAGAGATTAGAAAGAATTCTCTTTGTTCCAAAGAAATTTCAGCTCCGGAGGTTACCCCGAAAACCTGAAAAAAACGACAGGCCGCGGGTTGAAAAAATGGTCAAAATTTGAAGGGCGTCAGATCTTCCCCAAAACCTGATAAAATGACAATGGGGTGAGTATTAATCCATAAATTGCAGAGATTAGAAAGAATTCTCTTTGTTCCAAAGAAATTTCAGCTCCGGAGGTTACCCCAAAAACCGAAAAAAAACGACAGGCCGCGGGTTGAAAAAATGGTCAAAATTTGAAGGGCGTCAGATATTCCCCAAAACCTGATAAAATGACAACGGGGAGGGTGTTAATCGAGAAATTGCAGAAATTAGAAAGAATTATCTTTGTTCCAAAGAAATTTCAGCTCCGGAGGTTACCCCGAAAACCGGAAAAAGACGACAGGCCGCGGGTTGAAAAAATGGTCAAAATTTGAAGGGCGTCAGATCTTCCCCAAAACTTGATAAAATGACAACGGGGTGGGTATTAATCCAGAAACTGCAGAGATTAGAAAGAATTATCTTTGTTCCAAAGAAATTTCAGCTCCAGAGGTTACACCGAAAACCGGAAAAAAACGAAAGGTCGCGGGTTGAAAAAATGGTCAAAATTTGAAGGGCGTCAGATATTCCCCAAAACCTGATAAAATGACAACGGGGAGGGTATTAATCGAGAAATTGCAGAGATTAGAAAGAATTATCTTTGTTCCAAAGAAATTTCAGCTCCGGAGTTGCTCCGAAAACTGAAAAAAAAACGACAGGCCGCGGGTTGAAAAAATGGTCAAAATTTGAAGGGCGTCAGATCTTCCCCAAAACCTGATAAAATGACAACGGGGTGGGTATTAATCGAGAAATTGCAGAGATTAGAAAGAATTATCTTTGTTCCAAAGAAATTTCAGCTGCGGAGGTTACCCCGAAAACCGGAAAAAAACGACAGGCCGCGGGTTGAAAAAATGGTCAAAATTTGAAGGGCGTCAGATCTTCCCCAAAACCTGATGAAATGACAACGGGGTGGGTTTTAATCGAGAAATTGCAGAGATTAGAAAGAATTATCTTTGTTCCAAAGAAATTTCAGCTCCGGCGGTTACCCCGAAAACCGAAAAAAAACGACAGGCCGCGGGTTGAAAAAATGGTCAAAATTTGAAGGGCGTCAGATCTTCCCCAAAACTTGATAAAATGACAACGGGGTGGGTATTAATTGAGAAATTACAGAGATTAGAAAGAATTATCTTTGTTCCAAAGAAATTTCAGCTCCGGAGGTTACCCCGAAAACCGGAAAAAAACGACAGGCCGCGGGTTGAAAAAATGGTCAAAATTTGAAGGGCGTCAGATCTTCCCCAAAACCTGATAAAATGACAACGGGGTGGGTATTAATCCAGAAATTGCAGAGATTAGAAAGAATTATCTTTGTTCCAAAGAAATTTCAGCTCCTGAGTTGCACCGAAAACTGGAAAAAAACGACAGGCCGCGGGTTGAAAAAATGGTCAAAATTTGAAGGGCGTCAGATCTTCCCCAAAACCTCATAAAATGACAACGGGGTGGGTATTAATCGAGAAATTGCAGAGATTAGAAAGAATTATCTTTGTTCCAAAGAAATTTCAGCTCCGGAGGTTACCCCGAAAACCGGAAAAAAACGACAGGCCGCGGGTTGAAAAAATGGTCAAAATTTGAAGGGCGTCAGATCTTCCCCAAAACCTGATAAAATGACAACGGGGTGGGTATTAATCGAGAAATTGCAGAGATTAGAAAGTATTCTCTTTGATCCAAAGAAATTTCAGCTCCGGATTTGCACCAAAAACCGGAAAAAAACGACAGGCCGCGACTTGAAAAAATGGTCAAAATTTGAAGGGCGTCAGATATTCCCCAAAACCTGATGAAATGACAACGGGGAGGGTGTTAATCCAGAAATTGCAGAAATTAGAAATAATTATCTTTGTTCCAAAGAAATTTCAGCTCCGGAGATTATGCCGAAAACCGAAAAAAACGTCAGACCGCGGGTTGAAAAAATGGTGAAAATTTGAAGGGCGTCAGATCTTCCCCAAAACCTGATAAAATGACAACGGGGTGGGTATTAATCGAGAAATTGCAGAGATTAGAAAGAATTATCTTTGTTCCAAAGAAATTTCATCTGCGGAGGTTACCCCGAAAACCGGAAAAAAACGACAGGCCGCGACTTGAAAAAATGGTCAAAATTTGAAGGGCGTCAGATATTCCCCAAAACCTGATAAAATGACAACGGGGAGGGTGTTAATCCAGAAATTGCAGAAATTAGAAAGAATTATCTTTGTTCCAAAGAAATTTCAGCTCCGGAGATTATGCCGAAAACCGAAAAAAACGTCAGACCGCGGGTTGAAAAAATGGTCAAAATTTGAAGGGCGTCAGATCTTCCCCAAAACCTGATAAAATGACAACGGGGAGGGTGTTAATCCAGAAATTGCAGAGATTAGAAAGAATTATCTTTCAGCTCCGGAGTTTCTCCGAAAACCGGAAAAAAACGACAGGTCGCGGGTTGAAAAAATGGTCAAAATTTGAAGGGCGTCAGATCTTCCCCACAACCTGATAAAATGACAACGGGGTGGGTATTAATCGAGAAATTGCAGAGATTAGAAAGAATTCTCTCTGTTCCAAAGAAATTTCAGCTCCGGAGGTTACACCGAAAACCGAAAAAAAACGACAGGCCGCGGGTTGAAAGAATGGTCAAAATTTGAAGGGCGTCAGATATTCCCCAAAACCTGATAAAATAACAACGGGGAGGGTGTTAATCCAGAAATTGCAGAGATTAGAAAGAATTATCTTTGTTCCAAAGAAATTTCAGCTCCGGAGGTTACGCCAAAAACCGGAAAAAAACGACAGGCCGCGGGTTGAAAAAATGGTCAAAATTTGAAGGACGTCAGATCTTCCCCAAAACCTGATAAAATGACAACGGGGTGGGTATTAATCGAGAAATTACAGAGATTAGAAAGAATTATCTTTGTTCCAAAGAAATTTCAGCTCCGGAGGTTACCCCGAAAACCTGAAAAAAACGACAGGCCGCGGGTTGAAAAAATGGTCAAAATTTGAAGGGCGTCAGATCTTCCCCAAAACTTGATAAAATGACAACGGGGTGGGTATTAATCGAGAAATTGCAGAGATTAGAAAGAATTCTCTTTGTTCCAAAGAAATTTCAGCTCCGGAGGTTACCCCGAAAACCGAAAAAAACGACAGGCCGCGGGTTGAAAAAATGGTCAAAATTTGAAGGGCGTCAGATCTTCCCCAAAACCTGATAAAATGACAACGGGGAGGGTGTTAATCCAAAAATTGCAGAGATTAGAAAGAATTATCATTGTTCCAAAGAAATTTCAGCTCCGGAGGTTATGCCGAAAACCGAAAAAAGACGACAGGCCGCAGGTTGAAAAAATGGTGAAAATTTGAAGGGCGTCAGATCTTCCCCAAAACTTGATAAAATGACAACGGGGTGGGTATGAATCCAGAAACTGCAGAGATTAGAAAGAATTCTCTTTGTTCCAAAGAAATTTCAGCTCCGGAGGTTACACCGAAAACCGAAAAAAAACGACAGGTCGCGGGTTGAAAAAATGGTCAAAATTTGAAGGGCGTCAGATATTCCCCAAAACCTGATAAAATGACAACGGGGAGGGTGTTAATCCAGAAATTTCAGAGATTAGAAAGAATTATCTTTGTTCCAAAGAAATTTCAGCTCCGGAGGTTACCCCGAAAACCGGAAAAAAACGACAGGCCGCGGGTTGAAAAAATGGTCAAAATTTGAAGGGCGTCAGATCTTCCCCAAAACCTGATAAAATGACAACGGGATGGGTATTAATCGAGAAATTGCAGAGATTAGAAAGAATTATCTTTGTTCCAAAGAAATTTCAGCTCCGGAGGTTACCCCGAAAACCGGAAAAAAACGATAGGCCGCGGGTTGAAAAAATGGTCAAAATTTGAAGGGCGTCAGATCTTCCCCAAAACCTCATAAAATGACAACGGGGAGGGTATTAATCGAGAATTTGCAGAGATTAGAAAGAATTATCTTTGTTCCAAAGTAATTTCAGCTCCGGAGGTTACGCCGAAAACCGGAAAAAAAAACGACAGGCCGCGAGTTGAAAAAATGGTCAAAATTTGAAGGGCGTCAGATCTTCCCCAAAACCTGATAAAATGACAACGGGGAGGGTGTTAATCCAGAAATTGCAGAGATTAGAAAGAATTATCTTTGTTCCAAAGAAATTTCAGCTCCGGAGGTTACGCCAAAAACTGGAAAAAAACGACAGGCCGCGGGTTGAAAAAATGGTCAAAATTTGAAGGACGTCAGATCTTCCCCAAAACCTGATAAAATGACAACGGGGTGGGTATTAATCGAGAAATTGCAGAGATTAGAAAGAATTATCTTTGTTCCAAAGAAATTTCAGCTCCGGAGTTGCTCCGAAAACCGGAAAAAAACGACAGGTCGCGTGTTGAAAAAATGGTCAAAATTTGAAGGGCGTCAGATCTTCCCCAAAACCTGATAAAATGACAACGGGGTGGGTATCAATCGAGAAATTGCAGAGATTAGAAAGAATTCTCTTTGTTCTAAAGAAATTTCAGCTCCAAAGGTTACCCCGAAAACCTAAAAAAAACGATAGGCCGCGGGTTGAAAAAATGGTCAAAATTTGAAGGGCATCAGATCTTCCCCAAAACCTGATAAAATGACAACGGGGAGGGTGTTAATCCAAAAATTGCAGAGATTAGAAAGAATTATCATTGTTCCAAAGAAATTTCAGCTCCGGAGGTTATGCCGAAAACCGAAAAAAGACGACAGGCCGCGGGTTGAAAAAATGGTGAAAATTTGAAGGGCGTCAGATCTTCCCCAAAACTTGATAAAATGACAACGGGGTGGGTATTAATCCAGAAACTGCAGAGATTAGAAAGAATTCTCTTTGTTCCAAAGAAATTTCAGCTCCGCAGGTTACACCGGAAACCGAAAAAAAACGACAGGTCGCGGGTTGAAAAAATGGTCAAAATTTGAAGGGCGTCAGATATTCCCCAAAACCTGATAAAATGACAACGGGGAGGGTGTTAATCCAGAAATTGCAGAGATTAGAAAGAATTATCTTTGCTCCAAAGAAATTTCAGCTCCGGAGGTTACGCCGAAAACCGAAAAAAAACGACAGGCCGCGGGTTGAAAAAATGGTCAAAATTTGAAGGGCGTCAGATATTCCCCAAAACCTGATAAAATGACAACGGGGAGGGTGTTAATCCAGAAATTTCAGAGATTAGAAAGAATTATCTTTGTTCCAAAGAAATTTCAGCTCCGGAGGTTACCCCGAAAACCGGAAAAAAACGACAGGCCGCGGGTTGAAAAAATGGTCAAAATTTGAAGGACGTCAGATCTTCCCCAAAACCTGATAAAATGACAACGGGGTGGGTATTAATCGAGAAATTGCAGAGATTAGAAAGAATTCTCTTTGTTCCAAAGAAATTTCAGCTCCGGAGGTTACCCCGAAAACCGAAAAAAGACGACAGGCCGCGGGTTGAAAAAATGGTCAAAATTTGAAGGGCGTCAGATCTTCCCCAAAACTTGATAAAATGACAACGGGGTGGGTATTAATATCAGAAATTACAGAGATTAGAAAGAATTCTCTTTGTTCCAAAGAAATTTCAGCTCCGGAGGTTACACCGAAAACCGAAAAAAAACGACAGGTCGCGGGTTGAAAAAATGGTCAAAATTTGAAGGGCGTCAGATCTTCCCCAAAACCTGATAAAATGACAACGGGGAGGGTATTAATCGAGAAATTGCAGAGATTAGAAAGAATTATCTTTGTTCCAAAGAAATTTCAGCTCCGGAGTTGCTCCGAAAACCGAAAAAAAACGACAGGCCGCGGGTTGAAAAAATGGTCAAAATTTGAAGGGCGTCAGATCTTCCCCAAAACCTGATAAAATGACAACGGGGAGGGTGTTAATCCAGAAATTGCAGAGATTAGAAAGAATTATCTTTGTTCCAAAGAAATTTCAGCTCCGGAGGTTACGCTGAAAACTGGAAAAAAACGACAGGCCGCGGGTTGAAAAAATGGTCAAAATTTGAAGGGCGTCAGATATTCCCCAAAACCTGATAAAATGACAACGGGGAGGGTATTAATCGAGAAATTGCAGAGATTAGAAAGAATTATCTTTGTTCCAAAGAAATTTCAGCTCCGGAGTTGCTCCGAAAACCGAAAAAAAACGACAGGCCGCGGGTTGAAAAAATGGTCAAAATTTGAAGGGCGTCAAATCTTCCCCAAAACCTGATAAAATGACAACGGGGTGGGTGTTAATCCAGAAATTGCAGAGATTCGAAACAATTATCTATGTTCCAAAGAAATTTCAGCTCCGGAGGTTACACCGAAAACCGAAAAAAAACAACAGGCCACGGGTTGAAAAAATGGTCAAAATTTGAAGGGCGTCAGATCTTCCCCAAAACCTGATAAAATGACAGTGGGGTGAGTATTAATCGAGAAATTGCAGAGATTAGAAAGAATTATCTTTGTTCCAAAGAAATTTCAGCTCCGGAGGTTACCCCGAAAACCGGAAAAAAACGATAGGCCGCGGGTTGAAAAAATGGTCAAAATTTGAAGGGCGTCAGATATTCCCCAAAACCTGATAAAATGACAACGGGGAGGGTATTAATCGAGAAATTGCAAAGATTAGAAAGAATTATCTTTGTTCCAAAGAAATTTCAGCTCCGGAGTTGCTCCGAAAACCGAAAAAAAACGACAGGCCGCGGGTTGAAAAAATGGTCAAAATTTGAAGGGCGTCAGATCTTCCCCAAAACCTGATAAAATGACAACGGGGTTTGTATTAATCGAGAAATTGCAGAGATTAGAAAGAATTCTCTTTGTTCCAAAGAAATTTCAGCTCCGGAGTTGCACCGAAAACCGGAAAAAAACGACAGGCCGCGGGTTGAAAAAATGGTCAAAATTTAAAGGGCGTCAGATCTTCCCCAAAACCTCATAAAATGACAGCGGGGTGGGTATTAATCGAGAAATTTCAGAGATTAGAAAAAATTATCTTTGTTCCAAAGAAATTTCAGCTCCGGAGGTTACGCCAAAAACCGGAAAAAAACGAAAGGCCGAGGGTTGAAAAAATGCTCAAAATTTGAAGGGCGTCAGATCTTCCCCAAAACCTGATAAAATGACAACGGGGAGGGTATTTGTTACGGCTCCGCCGTATATTGTTGTGTGTTTTTGTACAATATTTGAGAGATGGAGTGAACGCTCTGTCTTTTGTTGTTTTTCTGTGTTTTGTCGTCAAGTTTAAGGACAGAGTGAGAACTCTGTCCCGTGTTTTGTTTCCGTTAATCTATGTTCCCACAGATGCTGGTTCCCGATCGGATTGGCTGCTCCCTCCATGCCGCGGCCTCCGGGGATTGGCTGGCCGCAAATGCCGGTCTTTTTAGCCTCCGGGATTTCCCAGATGACGCGGAGGTTTTCAGAGTTGACAGCGGAGTGTCGTCCCTCCTCGTTGCTTGCTGGTGTTTCGTGTTCAGAACTGTACTTGAATCCTGTTGCTTTATGTTATCGTTTTTGTGTCGTGGTAGACAGCGGATACCGTCTCTATCCTAGTCGTACAATCCAGGGTAGCCTAGCCGGTCGCTAGTGCCCCTTTGTAAATATTATCACTCTTGCACTTGTATATAGCATTCACAGAGCACGGAAGCAGTAGGGGTGAATCGCCTTTTCTTTTGCACAGTTTTCTCCTATTTTGTTTAGCGTAGGGAGTTAGGCTTAGCGAATGCATTTTTGTTCGTTCTTTTGTTCAATTAGGGACTAGCTAGATTTTACTTGCGATAGATAGACTGTTTTTGTTTGTTATTTTGGCCTTGATTCACCCTGAAGCCCAGCTTCACTCACTGTACAGTTTTTTGACACGTTGTTGTTTGCTATTGTTACCTTTTGATTGTGGCAAAGCAATAAATTGCTCCCGTCTTATACTCATCCACCCTCTGTTTTCTCATTGTTTTATGTTACGCGCTCATGCCCCTAGACCCGGGCGTAACAGTATTAATCGAGAAATTGCAGAGATTAGAAAGAATTATCTATGTTCCAAAGAAATTTCAGCTCCGGAGGTTACGCCGAAAACCGGAAAAAAACGACAGGCCGCGGCTTGAAAAAATGGTCAAAATTTGAAGGGCGTCAGATCTTCCCCAAAACTTGATAAAATGACAACGGGGTGGGTATTAATCGAGAAATTACAGAGATTAGAAAGAATTATCTTTGTTCCAAAGAAATTTCAGCTCCGGAGTTGCTCCGAAAACCGAAAAAAAACGACAGGCCGCGGGTTGAAAAAATGGTCAAAATTTGAAGGGCGTCAGATCTTCCCCAAAACCTGATAAAATGACAACGGGGAGGGTATTAATCGAGAAATTGCAGAGATTAGAAAGAATTATCTTTGTTCCAAAGAAATTTCAGCTCCGGAGTTGCTCCGAAAACCGAAAAAAAACGACAGGCCGCGGGTTGAAAAAATGGTCAAAATTTGAAGGGCGTCAGATCTTCCCCAAAACCTGATAAAATGACAACGGGGAGGGTGTTAATCCAGAAATTGCAGAGATTAGAAAGAATTATCTTTGTTCCAAAGAAATTTCAGCTCCGGAGGTTACGCTGAAAACTGGAAAAAAACGACAGGCCGCGGGTTGAAAAAATGGTCAAAATTTGAAGGGCGTCAGATATTCCCCAAAACCTGATAAAATGACAACGGGGAGGGTATTAATCGAGAAATTGCAGAGATTAGAAAGAATTATCTTTGTTCCAAAGAAATTTCAGCTCCGGAGTTGCTCCGAAAACCGAAAAAAAAGGACAGGCCGCGGGTTGAAAAAATGGTCAAAATTTAAAGGGCGTCAGATCTTCCCCAAAACCTCATAAAATGACAACGGGGAGGGTGTTAATCCAGAAATTGCAGAGATTAGAAAGAATTATCTTTGTTCCAAAGAAATTTCAGCTCCGGGGGTTACACCGAAAACCGAAAAAAAACGACAGGTCGCGGGTTGAAAAAATGGTCAAAATTTGAAGGGCGTCAGATATTCCCCAAAACCTGATAAAATGACAACGGGGAGGGTATTAATCGAGAAATTGCAGAGATTAGAAAGAATCATCTCTGTTCCAAAGAAATTTCAGCTCCGGAGTTGCTCCGAAAACCGAAAAAAAACGACAGGCCGCGGGTTGAAAAAATGGTCAAAATTTGAAGGGCGTCAGATCTTCCCCAAAACCTGATAAAATGACAACGGGGAGGCTGTTAATCCAGAAATTGCAGAGATTAGAAAGAATTATCTTTGTTCCAAAGAAATTTCAGCTCCGGAGGTTACGCTGAAAACCGGAAAAAAACGACAGGCCGCGGGTTGAAAAAATGGTCAAAATTTGAAGGGCGTCAGATATTCCCCAAAACCTGATAAAATGACAACGGGATGGGTGTTAATCCAGAAATTGCAGAGATTAGAAAGAATTCTCTTTGTTCCAAAGAAATTTCAGCTCCGGAGTTGCTCCGAAAACCGAAAAAAAACGACAGGCCGCGGGTTGAAAAAATGGTCAAAATTTGAAGGGCGTCAGATCTTCCCCAAAACCTGATAAAATGACAACGGGGAGGGTATTAATCGAGAAATTGCAGAGATTAGAAAGAATTATCTTTGTTCCAAAGAAATTTCAGCTCCGGAGTTGCTCCGAAAACCGAAAAAAAACGACAGGCCGCGGGTTGAAAAAATGGTCAAAATTTGAAGGGCGTCAGATCTTCCCCAAAACCTGATAAAATGACAACGGGGAGGGTGTTAATCCAGAAATTGCAGAGATTAGAAAGAATTATCTTTGTTCCAAAGAAATTTCAGCTCCGGAGGTTACGCTGAAAACTGGAAAAAAACGACAGGCCGCGGGTTGAAAAAATGGTCAAAATTTGAAGGGCGTCAGATATTCCCCAAAACCTGATAAAATGACAACGGGGAGGGTATTAAACGAGAAATTGCAGAGATTAGAAAGAATTATCTTTGTTCCAAAGAAATTTCAGCTCCGGAGTTGCTCCGAAAACCGAAAAAAAAGGACAGGCCGCGGGTTGAAAAAATGGTCAAAATTTAAAGGGCGTCAGATCTTCCCCAAAACCTCATAAAATGACAACGGGGAGGGTGTTAATCCAGAAATTGCAGAGATTAGAAAGAATTATCTTTGTTCCAAAGAAATTTCAGCTCCGGGGGTTACACCGAAAACCGAAAAAAAACGACAGGTCGCGGGTTGAAAAAATGGTCAAAATTTGAAGGGCGTCAGATATTCCCCAAAACCTGATAAAATGACAACGGGGAGGGTATTAATCGAGAAATTGCAGAGATTAGAAAGAATCATCTCTGTTCCAAAGAAATTTCAGCTCCGGAGTTGCTCCGAAAACCGAAAAAAAACGACAGGCCGCGGGTTGAAAAAATGGTCAAAATTTGAAGGGCGTCAGATCTTCCCCAAAACCTGATAAAATGACAACGGGGAGGCTGTTAATCCAGAAATTGCAGAGATTAGAAAGAATTATCTTTGTTCCAAAGAAATTTCAGCTCCGGAGGTTACGCTGAAAACCGGAAAAAAACGACAGGCCGCGGGTTGAAAAAATGGTCAAAATTTGAAGGGCGTCAGATATTCCCCAAAACCTGATAAAATGACAACGGGATGGGTGTTAATCCAGAAATTGCAGAGATTAGAAAGAATTCTCTTTGTTCCAAAGAAATTTCAGCTCCGGAGTTGCTCCGAAAACCGAAAAAAAACGACAGGCCGCGGGTTGAAAAAATGGTCAAAATTTGAAGGGCGTCAGATCTTCCCCAAAACCTGATAAAATGACAACGGGGAGGGTATTAATCGAGAAATTGCAGAGATTAGAAAGAATTATCTTTGTTCCAAAGAAATTTCAGCTCCGGAGTTGCTCCGAAAACCGAAAAAAAACGACAGGCCGCGGGTTGAAAAAATGGTCAAAATTTGAAGGGCGTCAGATCTTCCCCAAAACCTGATAAAATGACAACGGGGAGGGTGTTAATCCAGAAATTGCAGAGATTAGAAAGAATTATCTTTGTTCCAAAGAAATTTCAGCTCCGGAGGTTACGCTGAAAACTGGAAAAAAACGACAGGCCGCGGGTTGAAAAAATGGTCAAAATTTGAAGGGCGTCAGATATTCCCCAAAACCTGATAAAATGACAACGGGGAGGGTATTAAACGAGAAATTGCAGAGATTAGAAAGAATTATCTTTGTTCCAAAGAAATTTCAGCTCCGGAGTTGCTCCGAAAACCGAAAAAAAAGGACAGGCCGCGGGTTGAAAAAATGGTCAAAATTTAAAGGGCGTCAGATCTTCCCCAAAACCTCATAAAATGACAACGGGGAGGGTGTTAATCCAGAAATTGCAGAGATTAGAAAGAATTATCTTTGTTCCAAAGAAATTTCAGCTCCGGGGGTTACACCGAAAACCGAAAAAAAACGACAGGTCGCGGGTTGAAAAAATGGTCAAAATTTGAAGGGCGTCAGATATTCCCCAAAACCTGATAAAATGACAACGGGGAGGGTATTAATCGAGAAATTGCAGAGATTAGAAAGAATCATCTCTGTTCCAAAGAAATTTCAGCTCCGGAGTTGCTCCGAAAACCGAAAAAAAACGACAGGCCGCGGGTTGAAAAAATGGTCAAAATTTGAAGGGCGTCAGATCTTCCCCAAAACCTGATAAAATGACAACGGGGAGGCTGTTAATCCAGAAATTGCAGAGATTAGAAAGAATTATCTTTGTTCCAAAGAAATTTCAGCTCCGGAGGTTACGCTGAAAACCGGAAAAAAACGACAGGCCGCGGGTTGAAAAAATGGTCAAAATTTGAAGGGCGTCAGATATTCCCCAAAACCTGATAAAATGACAACGGGGTGGGTGTTAATCCAGAAATTGTAGAGATTAGAAAGAATTATCTATGTTCCAAAGAAATTTCAGCTCCGGAGGTTACCCCGAAAACCGGAAAAAAACGACAGGCCGCGGGTTGAAAAAATGGTCAAAATTTGAAGGGCGTCAGATATTCCCCAAAACCTCATAAAATGACAACGGGGAGGGTGTTAATCCAGAAATTGCAGAGATTAGAAAGAATTATCTTTGTTCCAAAGAAATTTCAGCTCCGGGGGTTACACCGAAAACCGAAAAAAAACGACAGGTCGCGGGTTGAAAAAATGGTCAAAATTTGAAGGGCGTCAGATATTCCCCAAAACCTGATAAAATGACAACGGGGAGGGTATTAATCGAGAAATTGCAGAGATTAGAAAGAATCATCTCTGTTCCAAAGAAATTTCAGCTCCGGAGTTGCTCCGAAAACCGAAAAAAAACGACAGGCCGCGGGTTGAAAAAATGGTCAAAATTTGAAGGGCGTCAGATCTTCCCCAAAACCTGATAAAATGACAACGGGGAGGCTGTTAATCCAGAAATTGCAGAGATTAGAAAGAATTATCTTTGTTCCAAAGAAATTTCAGCTCCGGAGGTTACGCTGAAAACCGGAAAAAAACGACAGGCCGCGGGTTGAAAAAATGGTCAAAATTTGAAGGGCGTCAGATATTCCCCAAAACCTGATAAAATGACAACGGGGTGGGTGTTAATCCAGAAATTGTAGAGATTAGAAAGAATTATCTATGTTCCAAAGAAATTTCAGCTCCGGAGGTTACCCCGAAAACCGGAAAAAAACGACAGGCCGCGGGTTGAAAAAATGGTCAAAATTTGAAGGGCGTCAGATATTCCCCAAAACCTGATAAAATGACAACGGGGAGGGTATTAATCGAGAAATTGCAAAGATTAGAAAGAATTATCTTTGTTCCAAAGAAATTTCAGCTCCGGAGTTGCTCCGAAAACCGAAAAAAAACGACAGGCCGCGGGTTGAAAAAATGGTCAAAATTTGAAGGGCGTCAGATCTTCCCCAAAACCTGATAAAATGACAACGGGGAGGGTATTAATCCAGAAATTGCAGAGATTACAAAGAATTCTCTTTGTTCCAAAGAAATTTCAGCTCCGGAGGTTACACCGAAAACCGAAAAAAAACGACAGGTCGCGGGTTGAAAAAATGGTCAAAATTTGAAGGGCGTCAGATATTCCCCAAAACCTGATAAAATGACAACGGGGAGGGTATTAATCGAGAAATTGCAGAGATTAGAAAGAATTATCTTTGTTCCAAAGAAATTTCAGCTCCGGAGTTGCTCCGAAAACTGAAAAAAAAACGACAGGCCGCGGGTTGAAAAAATGGTCAAAATTTGAAGGGCGTCAGATCTTCCCCAAAACCTGATAAAATGACAATGGGGAGGGTGTTAATCCAGAAATTAAAGAGATTAAAAAAAATTATCTTTGTTCCAAAGAAATTTCAGCTCCGGAGGTTACGCTGAAAACCGGAAAAAAACGACAGGCCGCGGGTTGAAAAAATGGTCAAAATTTGAAGGGCGTCAGATATTTCCCAAAACCTGATAAAATGACAACGGGGAGGGTATTAATCGAGAAATTGCAGAGATTAGAAAGAATTATCTTTGTTCCAAAGAAATTTCAGCTCCGGAGTTGCTCCGAAAACCGAAAAAAAACGACAGGCCGCGGGTTGAAAAAATGGTCAAAATTTGAAGGGCGTCAGATCTTCCCCAAAACCTGATAAAATGACAACGGGGAGGGTGTTAATCCAGAAATTGCAGAGATTACAAAGAATTCTCTTTGTTCCAAAGAAATTTCAGCTCCAGAGGTTACACCGAAAACCGAAAAAAAACGACAGGTCGCGGGTTGAAAAAATGGTCAAAATTTGAAGGGCGTCAGATATTCCCCAAAACCTGATAAAATGACAACGGGGAGGGTATTAATCGAGAAATTACAGAGATTAGAAAGAATTATCTTTGTTCCAAAGAAATTTCAGCTCCGGAGTTGCTCCGAAAACTGAAAAAAAAACGACAGGCCGCGGGTTGAAAAAATGGTCAAAATTTGAAGGGCGTCAGATCTTCCCCAAAACCTGATAAAATGACAACGGGGAGGGTGTTAATCCAGAAATTACAGAGATTAAAAAAAATTATCTTTGTTCCAAAGAAATTTCAGCTCCGGAGGTTACGCTGAAAACCGGAAAAAAACGACAGGCCGCGGGTTGAAAAGATGGTCAAAATTTGAAGGGCGTCAGATATTTCCCAAAACCTGATAAAATGACAACGGGGAGGGTATTAATCGAGAAATTGCAGAGATTAGAAAGAATTATCTTTGTTCCAAAGAAATTTCAGCTCCGGAGTTCCTCCGAAAACCGAAAAAAAAACGACAGGCCGCGGGTTGAAAAAATGGTCAAAATTTGAAGGGCGTCAGATCTTCCCCAAAACCTGATAAAATGACAACGGGGTGGGTGTTAATCGAGAAATTGCAGAGATTAGAAAGAATTATCTTTGTTTCAAAGAAATTTCAGCTCCGGAGGTTACTCCGAAAACCGAAAAAAGACGACAGGCCGCGGGTTGAAAAAATGGTCAAAATTTGAAGGGCGTCAGATCTTCCCCAAAACTTGATAAAATGACAACGGGGTGGGTATTAATCCAGAAACTGCAGAGATTAGAAAGAATTCTCTTTGTTCCAAAGAAATTTCAGCTCCAGAGGTTACACCGAAAACCGGAAAAAAACGAAAGGTCGCGGGTTGAAAAAATGGTCAAAATTTGAAGGGCGTCAGATATTCCCCAAAACCTGATAAAATGACAACGGGGAGGGTATTAATCGAGAAATTGCAGAGATTAGAAAGAATTATCTTTGTTCCAAAGAAATTTCAGCTCCGGAGTTGCTCCGAAAACTGAAAAAAAAACGACAGGCCGCGGGTTGAAAAAATGGTCAAAATTTGAAGGGCGTCAGATCTTCCCCAAAACCTGATAAAATGACAATGGGGAGGGTGTTAATCCAGAAATTAAAGAGATTAAAAAAAATTATCTTTGTTCCAAAGAAATTTCAGCTCCGGAGGTTACGCTGAAAACCGGAAAAAAACGACAGGCCGCGGGTTGAAAAAATGGTCAAAATTTGAAGGGCGTCAGATATTTCCCAAAACCTGATAAAATGACAACGGGGAGGGTATTAATCGAGAAATTGCAGAGATTAGAAAGAATTATCTTTGTTCCAAAGAAATTTCAGCTCCGGAGTTGCTCCGAAAACCGAAAAAAAACGACAGGCCGCGGGTTGAAAAAATGGTCAAAATTTGAAGGGCGTCAGATCTTCCCCAAAACCTGATAAAATGACAACGGGGAGGGTGTTAATCCAGAAATTGCAGAGATTACAAAGAATTCTCTTTGTTCCAAAGAAATTTCAGCTCCAGAGGTTACACCGAAAACCGAAAAAAAACGACAGGTCGCGGGTTGAAAAAATGGTCAAAATTTGAAGGGCGTCAGATATTCCCCAAAACCTGATAAAATGACAACGGGGAGGGTATTAATCGAGAAATTACAGAGATTAGAAAGAATTATCTTTGTTCCAAAGAAATTTCAGCTCCGGAGTTGCTCCGAAAACTGAAAAAAAAACGACAGGCCGCGGGTTGAAAAAATGGTCAAAATTTGAAGGGCGTCAGATCTTCCCCAAAACCTGATAAAATGACAACGGGGAGGGTGTTAATCCAGAAATTACAGAGATTAAAAAAAATTATCTTTGTTCCAAAGAAATTTCAGCTCCGGAGGTTACGCTGAAAACCGGAAAAAAACGACAGGCCGCGGGTTGAAAAGATGGTCAAAATTTGAAGGGCGTCAGATATTTCCCAAAACCTGATAAAATGACAACGGGGAGGGTATTAATCGAGAAATTGCAGAGATTAGAAAGAATTATCTTTGTTCCAAAGAAATTTCAGCTCCGGAGTTCCTCCGAAAACCGAAAAAAAAAACGACAGGCCGCGGGTTGAAAAAATGGTCAAAATTTGAAGGGCGTCAGATCTTCCCCAAAACCTGATAAAATGACAACGGGGTGGGTGTTAATCGAGAAATTGCAGAGATTAGAAAGAATTATCTTTGTTTCAAAGAAATTTCAGCTCCGGAGGTTACCCCGAAAACCGAAAAAAGACGACAGGCCGCGGGTTGAAAAAATGGTCAAAATTTGAAGGGCGTCAGATCTTCCCCAAAACTTGATAAAATGACAACGGGGTGGGTATTAATCCAGAAACTGCAGAGATTAGAAAGAATTCTCTTTGTTCCAAAGAAATTTCAGCTCCGGAGGTTACACCGAAAACCGAAAAAAAACGACAGGTCGCGGGTTGAAAAAATGGTCAAAATTTGAAGGGCGTCAGATCTTCCCCAAAACCTGATAAAATGACAACGGGGAGTGTGTTAATCCAGAAATTGCAGAGATTAGAAAGAATTATCTTTGTTCCAAAGAAATTTCAGCTCCGGAGTTGCTCCGAAAACCGGAAAAAAACGACAGGTCGCGGGTTGAAAAAATGGTCAAAATTTGAAGGGCGTCAGATCTTCCCCAAAACCTGATAAAATGACAACGGGGTGGGTATTAATCGAGAAATTGCAGAGATTAGAAAGAATTCTCTTTGTTCCAAAGAAATTTCAGGTCCAGAGGTTACCCCGAAAACCTAAAAAAAACGACAGGCCGCGGGTTGAAAAAATGGTCAAAATTTGAAGGGCGTCAGATCTTCCCCAAAACCTGATAAAATGACAACGGGGAGGGTGTTAATCCAGAAATTGCAGAGATTAGAAAGAATTCTCTTTGTTCCAAAGAAATTTCAGCTCCGGAGTTTCTCCGAAAACCGGAAAAAAACGACAGGTCGCAGGTTGAAAAAATGGTCAAAATTTGAAGGGCATCAGATCTTCCCCAGAACCTGATAAAATGACAACGGGGTGGGTATTAATCGAGAAATTGCAGAGATTAGAAAGAATTCTCTTTGTTCCAAAGAAATTTCAGCTCCGGAGGTTACCCCGAAAACCTGAAAAAAACGACAGGCCGCGGGTTGAAAAAATGGTCAAAATTTGAAGGACGTCAGATCTTCCCCAAAACCTGATAAAATGACAACGGGGAGGGTGTTAATCCAGAAATTGCAGAGATTAGAAAGAATTATCTTTGTTCCAAAGAAATTTCAGCTCCGGAGGTTATGCCGAAAACCGAAAAAAGACGACAGGCCGCGGGTTGAAAAAATGGTCAAAATTTGAAGGGCGTCAGATCTTCCCCAAAACCTGATAAAATGACAACGGGGAGGGTGTTAATCCAGAAATTGCAGAGATTAGAAAGAATTCTCTTTGTTCCAAAGAAATTTCAGCTCCGGAGTTTCTCCGAAAACCGGAAAAAAAACGACAGGTCGCGGGTTGAAAAAATGGTCAAAATTTGAAGGGCGTCAGATCTTCCCCAGAACCTGATAAAATGACAACGGGGTGGGTATTAATCGAGAAATTGCAGAGATTAGAAAGAATTCTCTTTGTTCCAAAGAAATTTCAGCTCCGGAGGTTACCCCGAAAACCTGAAAAAAACGACAGGCCGCGGGTTGAAAAAATGGTCAAAATTTGAAGGGCGTCAGATCTTCCCCAAAACCTGATAAAATGACAACGGGGAGGGTGTTAATCCAGAAATTGCAGAGATTAGAAAGAATTATCTTTGTTCCAAAGAAATTTCAGCTCCGGAGGTTATGCCGAAAACCGAAAAAAGACGACAGGTCGCGGGTTGAAAAAATGGTCAAAATTTGAAGGGCGTCAGATCTTCCCCAAAACTTGATAAAATGACAACGGGGTGGGTATTAATCCAGAAACTGCAGAGATTAGAAAGAATTCTCTTTGTTCCAAAGAAATTTCAGCTCCAGAGGTTACACCGAAAACCGGAAAAAAACGAAAGGTCGCGGGTTGAAAAAATGGTCAAAATTTGAAGGGCGTCAGATATTCCCCAAAACCTGATAAAATGACAACGGGGAGGGTATTAATCGAGAAATTGCAGAGATTAGAAAGAATTATCTTTGTTCCAAAGAAATTTCAGCTCCGGAGTTGCTCCGAAAACTGAAAAAAAAACGACAGGCCGCGGGTTGAAAAAATGGTCAAAATTTGAAGGGCGTCAGATCTTCCCCAAAACCTGATAAAATGACAACGGGGTGGGTATTAATCGAGAAATTGCAGAGATTAGAAAGAATCATCTTTGTTCCAAAGAAATTTCAACTCCGGAGGTTACGCCGAAAACCGGAAAAAAACGACAGGCCGCGGGTTGAAAAAATGGTCAAAATTTGAAGGGCGTCAGATCTTCCCCAAAACCTGATAAAATGACAACGGGGAGGGTGTTAATCCAGAAATTGCAGAGATTAGAAAGAATTATCTTTGTTCCAAAGAAATTTCAGCTCCGGAGGTTACGCCGAAAACCAAAAAAAAACGACAGGCCGCGGGTTGAAAAAATGGTCAAAATTTGAAGGGCGTCAGATCTTCCCCAAAACCTGATAAAATGACAACGGGGAGGGTGTTAATCCAGAAATTGCAGAGATTACAAAGAATTCTCTTTGTTCCAAAGAAATTTCAGCTCCGGAGGTTACACCGAAAACCGAAAAAAAACAACAGGTCGCGGGATGAAAAAATGGTCAAAATTTGAAGGGCGTCAGATATTCCCCAAAACCTGATAAAATGACAACGGGGAGGGTATTAATCGAGAAATTACAGAGATTAGAAAGAATTATCTTTGTTCCAAAGAAATTTCAGCTCCGGAGTTGCTCCGAAAACTGAAAAAAAAACGACAGGCCGCGGGTTGAAAAAATGGTCAAAATTTGAAGGGCGTCAGATCTTCCCCAAAACCTGATAAAATGACAATGGGGAGGGTGTTAATCCAGAAATTACAGAGATTAAAAAAAATTATCTTTGTTCCAAAGAAATTTCAGCTCCGGAGGTTACGCTGAAAACCGGAAAAAAACGACAGGCCGCGGGTTGAAAAAATGGTCAAAATTTGAAGGGCGTCAGATATTTCCCAAAGCCTGATAAAATGACAACGGGGAGGGTATTAATCGAGAAATTGCAGAGATTAGAAAGAATTATCTTTGTTCCAAAGAAATTTCAGCTCCGGAGTTCCTCCGAAAACCGAAAAAAAAAACGACAGGCCGCGGGTTGAAAAAATGGTCAAAATTTGAAGGGCGTCAGATCTTCCCCAAAACCTGATAAAATGACAACGGGGTGGGTGTTAATCGAGAAATTGCAGAGATTAGAAAGAATTATCTTTGTTTCAAAGAAATTTCAGCTCCGGAGGTTACACCGAAAACCGAAAAAAAACGACAGGTCGCGGGTTGAAAAAATGGTCAAAATTTGAAGGGCGTCAGATCTTCCCCAAAACCTGATAAAATGACAACGGGGTGGGTATTAATCGAGAAATTGCAGAGATTAGAAAGAATTCTCTATGTTCCAAAGAAATTTCAGCTCCGGAGGTTACACCGAAAACCGAAAAAAACGACAGGCCGCAGGTTGAAAAAATGGTCAAAATTTGAAGGGCGTCAGATCTTCCCCAAAACCTGATAAAATGACAACGGGGTGGGTATTAATCGAGAAATTGCAGAGATTAGAAAGAATTCTCTTTGTTCCAAAGAAATTTCAGCTCCAAAGGTTACCCCGAAAACCTAAAAAAAACGACAGGCCGCGGGTTGAAAAAATGGTCAAAATTTGAAGGGCGTCAGATCTTCCCCAAAACCTGATAAAATGACAACGGGGAGGGTGTTAATCCAGAAATTGCAGAGATTAGAAAGAATTATCTTTGTTCCAAAGAAATTTCAGCTCCGGAGGTTACCCCGAAAACCGGAAAAAAACGACAGGCCGCGGGTTAAAAAAATGGTCAAAATTTGAAGGGTGTCAGATCTTCCCCAAAACCTGATAAAATGACAACGGGGAGGGTGTTAATCCAGAAATTGCAGAGATTAGAAAGAATTATCATTGTTCCAAAGAAATTTCAGCTCCGGAGGTTATGCCGAAAACCGAAAAAAGACGACAGGCCGCGGGTTGAAAAAATGGTCAAAATTTGAAGGGCGTCAGATCTTCCCCAAAACTTGATAAAATGACAACGGGGTGGGTATTAATCCAGAAACTGCAGAGATTAGAAAGAATTCTCTTTGTTCCAAAGAAATTTCAGCTCCGGAGGTTACACCGAAAACCGAAAAAAAACGACAGGTCGCAGGTTGAAAAAATGGTCAAAATTTGAAGGGCGTCAGATATTCCCCAAAACCTGATAAAATGACAACGGGGAGGGTGTTAATCCAGAAATTGCAGAGATTAGAAAGAATTATCTTTGTTCCAAAGAAATTTCAGCTCCGGAGTTGCTCCGAAAACCGGAAAAAAACGACAGGTCGCGGGTTGAAAAAATGGTCAAAATTTGAAGGGCGTCAGATCTTCCCCAAAACCTGATAAAATGACAACGGGGTGGGTATTAATCGAGAAATTGCAGAGATTAGAAAGAATTCTCTTTGTTGCAAAGAAATTTCAGCTCCAGAGGTTACCCCGAAAACCTAAAAAAAACGACAGGCCGCGGGTTGAAAAAATGGTCAAAATTTGAAGGGCGTCAGATCTTCTCCAAAACCTGATAAAATGACAACGGGGAGGGTGTTAATCCAGAAATTGCAGAGATTAGAAAGAATTCTCTTTGTTCCAAAGAAATTTCAGCTCCGGAGTTTCTCCGAAAACCGAAAAAAACGACAGGTCGCGGGTTGAAAAAATGGTCAAAATTTGAAGGGCGTCAGATCTTCCCCAGAACCTGATAAAATGACAACGGGGTGGGTATTAATCGAGAAATTGCAGAGATTAGAAAGAATTCTCTTTGTTCCAAAGAAATTTCAGCTCCGGAGTTTCTCCGAAAACCGGAAAAAAACGACAGGTCGCGGGTTGAAAAAATGGTCAAAATTTGAAGGGCGTCAGATCTTCCCCAGAACCTGATAAAATGACAACGGGGTGGGTATTAATCGAGAAATTGCAGAGATTAGAAAGAATTCTCTTTGTTCCAAAGAAATTTCAGCTCCGGAGGTTACCCCGAAAACCTGAAAAAAACGACAGGCCGCGGGTTGAAAAAATGGTCAAAATTTGAAGGGCGTCAGATCTTCTCCAAAACCTGATAAAATGACAACGGGGAGGGTGTTAATCCAGAAATTGCAGAGATTAGAAAGAATTGTCTTTGTTCCAAAGAAATTTCAGCTCCGGAGGTTATGCCGAAAACCGAAAAAAGACGACAGGCCGCGGGTTGAAAAAATGGTCAAAATTTGAAGGGCGTCAGATCTTCCCCAAAACTTGATAAAATGACAACGGGGTGGGTATTAATCCAGAAACTGCAGAGATTAGAAAGAATTCTCTTTGTTCCAAAGAAATTTCAGCTCCAGAGGTTACACCGAAAACCGGAAAAAAACAAAAGGTCGCAGGTTGAAAAAATGGTCAAAATTTGAAGGGCGTCAGATATTCCCCAAAACCTGATAAAATGACAACGGGGAGGGTATTAATCGAGAAATTGCAGAGATTAGAAAGAATTATCTTTGTTCCAAAGAAATTTCAGCTCCGGAGTTGCTCCGAAAACTGAAAAAAAAACGACAGGCCGCGGGTTGAAAAAATGGTCAAAATTTGAAGGGTGTCAGATCTTCCCCAAAACCTGATAAAATGACAACGGGGAGGGTGTTAATCCAGAAATTGCAGAGATTAGAAAGAATTATCATTGTTCCAAAGAAATTTCAGCTCCGGAGGTTATGCCGAAAACCGAAAAAAGACGACAGGCCGCGGGTTGAAAAAATGGTCAAAATTTGAAGGGCGTCAGATCTTCCCCAAAACTTGATAAAATGACAACGGGGTGGGTATTAATCCAGAAACTGCAGAGATTAGAAAGAATTCTCTTTGTTCCAAAGAAATTTCAGCTCCGGAGGTTACACCGAAAACCGAAAAAAAACGACAGGTCGCAGGTTGAAAAAATGGTCAAAATTTGAAGGGCGTCAGATATTCCCCAAAACCTGATAAAATGACAACGGGGAGGGTGTAAATCCAGAAATTGCAGAGATTAGAAAGAATTATCTTTGTTCCAAAGAAATTTCAGCTCCGGAGTTGCTCCGAAAACCGGAAAAAAACGACAGGTCGCGGGTTGAAAAAATGGTCAAAATTTGAAGGGCGTCAGATCTTCCCCAAAACCTGATAAAATGACAACGGGGTGGGTATTAATCCAGAAACTGCAGAGATTAGAAAGAATTCTCTTTGTTCCAAAGAAATTTCAGCTCCGGAGGTTACACCGAAAACCGAAAAAAAACGACAGGTCGCAGGTTGAAAAAATGGTCAAAATTTGAAGGGCGTCAGATATTCCCCAAAACCTGATAAAATGACAACGGGGAGGGTGTTAATCCAGAAATTGCAGAGATTAGAAAGAATTATCTTTGTTCCAAAGAAATTTCAGCTCCGGAGTTGCTCCGAAAACCGGAAAAAAACGACAGGTCGCGGGTTGAAAAAATGGTCAAAATTTGAAGGGCGTCAGATCTTCCCCAAAACCTGATAAAATGACAACGGGGTGGGTATTAATCGAGAAATTGCAGAGATTAGAAAGAATTTTCTTTGTTCCAAAGAAATTTCAGCTCCAGAGGTTACCCCGAAAACCTAAAAAAAACGACAGGCCGCGGGTTGAAAAAATGGTCAAAATTTGAAGGGCGTCAGATCTTCTCCAAAACCTGATAAAATGACAACGGGGAGGGTGTTAATCCAGAAATTGCAGAGATTAGAAAGAATTATCTTTGTTCCAAAGAAATTTCAGCTCCGGAGTTTCTCCGAAAACCGGAAAAAAAACGACAGGTCGCGGGTTGAAAAAATGGTCAAAATTTGAAGGGCGTCAGATCTTCCCCAGAACCTGATAAAATGACAACGGGGTGGGTATTAATCGAGAAATTGCAGAGATTAGAAAGAATTCTCTTTGTTCCAAAGAAATTTCAGCTCCGGAGGTTACCCCGAAAACCTGAAAAAAACGACAGGCCGCGGGTTGAAAAAATGGTCAAAATTTGAAGGGCGTCAGATCTTCTCCAAAACCTGATAAAATGACAACGGGGAGGGTGTTAATCCAGAAATTGCAGAGATTAGAAAGAATTGTCTTTGTTCCAAAGAAATTTCAGCTCCGGAGGTTATGCCGAAAACCGAAAAAAGACGACAGGCCGCGGGTTGAAAAAATGGTCAAAATTTGAAGGGCGTCAGATCTTCCCCAAAACTTGATAAAATGACAACGGGGTGGGTATTAATCCAGAAACTGCAGAGATTAGAAAGAATTCTCTTTGTTCCAAAGAAATTTCAGCTCCAGAGGTTACACCGAAAACCGGAAAAAAAACGAAAGGTCGCGGGTTGAAAAAATGGTCAAAATTTGAAGGGCGTCAGATATTCCCCAAAACCTGATAAAATGACAACGGGGAGGGTATTAATCGAGAAATTGCAGAGATTAGAAAGAATTATCTTTGTTCCAAAGAAATTTCAGCTCCGGAGTTGCTCCGAAAACTGAAAAAAAAAACGACAGGCCGCGGGTTGAAAAAATGGTCAAAATTTGAAGGGTGTCAGATCTTCCCCAAAACCTGATAAAATGACAACGGGGAGGGTGTTAATCCAGAAATTGCAGAGATTAGAAAGAATTATCATTGTTCCAAAGAAATTTCAGCTCCGGAGGTTATGCCGAAAACCGAAAAAAGACGACAGGCCGCGGGTTGAAAAAATGGTCAAAATTTGAAGGGCGTCAGATCTTCCCCAAAACTTGATAAAATGACAACGGGGTGGGTATTAATCCAGAAACTGCAGAGATTAGAAAGAATTCTCTTTGTTCCAAAGAAATTTCATCTCCGGAGGTTACACCGAAAACCGAAAAAAAACGACAGGTCGCAGGTTGAAAAAATGGTCAAAATTTGAAGGGCGTCAGATATTCCCCAAAACCTGATAAAATGACAACGGGGAGGGTGTTAATCCAGAAATTGCAGAGATTAGAAAGAATTATCTTTGTTCCAAAGAAATTTCAGCTCCGGAGTTGCTCCGAAAACCGGAAAAAAACGACAGGTCGCGGGTTGAAAAAATGGTCAAAATTTGAAGGGCGTCAGATCTTCCCCAAAACCTGATAAAATGACAACGGGGTGGGTATTAATCCAGAAACTGCAGAGATTAGAAAGAATTCTCTTTGTTCCAAAGAAATTTCAGCTCCGGAGGTTACACCGAAAACCGAAAAAAAACGACAGGTCGCAGGTTGAAAAAATGGTCAAAATTTGAAGGGCGTCAGATATTCCCCAAAACCTGATAAAATGACAACGGGGAGGTTGTTAATCGAGAAATTGCAGAGATTAGAAAGAATTCTCTTTGTTCCAAAGAAATTTCAGCTCCGGAGGTTACCCCGAAAACCGGAAAAAAAACGACAGGCCGCGGGTTGAAAAAATGGTCAAAATTTGAAGGGCGTCAGATCTTCTCCAAAACCTGATAAAATGACAACGGGGAGGGTGTTAATCCAGAAATTGCAGAGATTAGAAAGAATTATCTTTGTTCCAAAGAAATTTCAGCTCCGGAGGTTATGCCGAAAACCGAAAAAAGACGACAGGCCGCGGGTTGAAAAAATGGTCAAAATTTGAAGGGCGTCAGATCTTCCCCAAAACTTGATAAAATGACAACGGGGTGGGTATTAATCCAGAAACTGCAGAGATTAGAAAGAATTCTCTTTGTTCCAAAGAAATTTCAGCTCCAGAGGTTACACCGAAAACCGGAAAAAAACGAAAGGTCGCGGGTTGAAAAAATGGTCAAAATTTGAAGGGCGTCAGATATTCCCCAAAACCTGATAAAATGACAACGGGGAGGGTATTAATCGAGAAATTGCAGAGATTAGAAAGAATTATCTTTGTTCCAAAGAAATTTCAGCTCCGGAGTTGCTCCGAAAACTGAAAAAAAAACGACAGGCCGCGGGTTGAAAAAATGGTCAAAATTTGAAGGGCGTCAGATCTTCCCCAAAACCTGATAAAATGACAACGGGGTGGGTATTAATCGAGAAATTGCAGAGATTAGAAAGAATCATCTTTGTTCCAAAGAAATTTCAACTCCGGAGGTTACGCCGAAAACCGGAAAAAAACGACAGGCCGCGGGTTGAAAAAATGGTCAAAATTTGAAGGGCGTCAGATCTTCCCCAAAACCTGATAAAATGACAACGGGGAGGGTGTTAATCCAGAAATTGCAGAGATTAGAAAGAATTATCTTTGTTCCAAAGAAATTTCAGCTCCGGAGGTTACGCCGAAAACCGAAAAAAAACGACAGGCCGCGGGTTGAAAAAATGGTCAAAATTTGAAGGGCGTCAGATATTCCCCAAAACCTGAAAAAAGGACAACGGGGAGGGTGTTAATCCAGAAATTGCAGAGATTAGAAAGAATTATCTTTGTTCCAAAGAAATTTCAGCTCCGGAGGTTACACCGAAAACCGAAAAAAAACGACAGGTCGCGGGTTGAAAAAATGGTCAAAATTTGAAGGGCGTCAGATCTTCCCCAAAACCTGATAAAATGACAACGGGGTGGGTATTAATCGAGAAATTGCAGAGATTAGAAAGAATTCTCTATGTTCCAAAGAAATTTCAGCTCCGGAGGTTACACCGAAAACCGAAAAAAACGACAGGCTGCAGGTTGAAAAAATGGTCAAAATTTGAAGGGCGTCAGATCTTCCCCAAAACCTGATAAAATGACAACGGGGTGGGTATTAATCCAGAAATTGCAGAGATTAGAAAGAATTATCTATGTTCCAAAGATATTTCAGCTCCGGAGGTTACACCGAAAACCGAAAAAAAAACGGCAGGCCGCGGGTTGAAAAAATGGTCAAAATTTGAAGGGCGTCAGATCTTCCACAAAACCTCATAAAATGACAACGGGGTGGGTATTAATCGAGAAATTGCAGAGATTAGAAAGAATTATCTTTGTTCCAAAGAAATTTCAGCTCCGGAGGTTACACCGAAAACCGAAAAAAAACGACAGGTCGCGGGTTGAAAAAATGGTCAAAATTTGAAGGGCGTCAGATCTTCCCCAAAACCTGATAAAATGACAACGGGGTGGGTATTAATCGAGAAATTGCAGAGATTAGAAAGAATTCTCTATGTTCCAAAGAAATTTCAGCTCCGGAGGTTACACCGAAAACCGAAAAAAACGACAGGCTGCAGGTTGAAAAAATGGTCAAAATTTGAAGGACGTCAGATCTTCCCCAAAACCTGATAAAATGACAACGGGGTGGGTATTAATCCAGAAATTGCAGAGATTAGAAAGATTTATCTATGTTCCAAAGATATTTCAGCTCCGGAGGTTACACCGAAAACCGAAAAAAAAACGGCAGGCCGCGGGTTGAAAAAATGGTCAAAATTTGAAGGGCGTCAGATCTTCCACAAAACCTCATAAAATGACAACGGGGTGGGTATTAATCGAGAAATTGCAGAGATTAGAAAGAATTCTCTTTGTTCCAAAGAAATTTCAGCTCCAAAGGTTACCCCGAAAACCTAAAAAAAACGACAGGCCGCGGCTTGAAAAAATGGTCAAAATTTGAAGGGCGTCAGATCTTCCCCAAAACCTGATAAAATGACAACGGGGAGGGTGTTAATCCAGAAATTGCAGAGATTAGAAAGAATTATCTTTGTTCCAAAGAAATTTCAGCTCCGGAGGTTACCCCGAAAACCGGAAAAAAAACGACAGGCCGCGGGTTAAAAAAATGGTCAAAATTTGAAGGGTGTCAGATCTTCCCCAAAACCTGATAAAATGACAACGGGGAGGGTATTAATCGAGAAATTGCAGAGATTAGAAAGAATTATCTTTGTTCCAAAGAAATTTCAGCTCCGGAGGTCACACCGAAAACCGGAAAAAAACGAAAGGCTGCGGGTTCAAAAAATGGTCAAAATTTGAAGGGCGTCAGATCTTCCCCAAAACCTGATAAAATGACAACGGGGTGGGTATTAATCGAGAAATTGCAGAGATTAGAAAGAATTATCTTTGTTCCAAAGAAATTTCAGCTCCGGAGGTTACCCCAAAAACCAGAAAAAAAACGACAGGCCGCGGGTTGAAAAAATGGTCAAAATTTGAAGGGCGTCAGATCTTCCCCAAAACTTGATAAAATGACAACGGGGTGGGTATTAATCCAGAAATTGCAGAGATTAGAAAGAATTCTCTTTGTTCCAAAGAAATTTCAGCTCCGGAGTTGCTCCGAAAACCGGAAAAAAAACGACAGGTCGCGGGTTGAAAAAATGGTCAAAATTTGAAGGGCGTCAGATCTTCCTCAAAACCTGATAAAATGACAACGGGGTGGGTATTAATCGAGAAATTGCAGAGATTAGAAAGAATTCTCTTTGTTCCAAAGAAATTTCAGCTCCAGAGGTTACCCCAAAAACCTAAAAAAAACGACAGGCCGCGGCTTGAAAAAATGGTCAAAATTTGAAGGGCGTCAGATCTTCCCCAAAACCTGATAAAATGACAACGGGGAGGGTGTTAATCCAGAAATTGCAGAGATTAGAAAGAATTCTCTTTGTTCCAAAGAAATTTCAGCTCCGGAGTTTCTCCGAAAACCGGAAAAAAACGACAGGTCGCGGGTTGAAAAAATGGTCAAAATTTGAAGGGCGTCAGATCTTCCCCAGAACCTGATAAAATGACAACGGGGTGGGTATTAATCGAGAAATTGCATAGATTAGAAAGAATTCTCTATGTTCCAAAGAAATTTCAGCTCCGGAGGTTACACCGAAAACCGAAAAAAGACGACAGGTCGCGGGTTGAAAAAATCGTCAAAATTTGAAGGGCGTCAGATATTCCCCAAAACCTGATAAAATGACAACGGGGAGGGTGTTAATCCAGAAATTGCAGAGATTAGAAAGAATTATCATTGTTCCAAAGAAATTTCAGCTCCGGAGGTTATGCCGAAAACCGAAAAAAAGACGACAGGCCGCGGGTTGAAAAAATGGTCAAAATTTGAAGGGCGTCAGATATTCCCCAAAACCTGATAAAATGACAACGGGGAGTGTGTTAATCCAGAAATTGCAGAGATTAGAAAGAATTCTCTTTGTTCCAAAGAAATTTCAGCTCCGGAGTTGCTCCGAAAACCGGAAAAAAACGACAAGTCGCGGGTTGAAAAAATGGTCAAAATTTGAAGGGCGTCAGATCTTCTCCAAAACCTGATAAAATGACAACGGGGAGGGTGTTAATCCAGAAATTGCAGAGATTAGAAAGAATTATCTTTGTTCCAAAGAAATTTCAGCTCCGGAGTTTCTCCGAAAACCGGAAGAAAACGACAGGTCGCGGGTTGAAAAAATGGTCAAAATTTGAAGGGCGTCAGATCTTCTCCAAAACCTGATAAAATGACAACGGGGAGGGTGTTAATCCAGAAATTGCAGAGATTAGAAAGAATTGTCTTTGTTCCAAAGAAATTTCAGCTCCGGAGGTTATGCCGAAAACCGAAAAAAGACGACAGGCCGCGGGTTGAAAAAATGGTCAAAATTTGAAGGGCGTCAGATCTTCCCCAAAACTTGATAAAATGACAACGGGGTGGGTATTAATCCAGAAACTGCAGAGATTAGAAAGAATTATCTTTGTTCCAAAGAAATTTCAGCTCCGGAGGTTACACCGAAAACCGAAAAAAAACGACAGGTCGCAGGTTGAAAAAATGGTCAAAATTTGAAGGGCGTCAGATATTCCCCAAAACCTGATAAAATGACAACGGGGAGGGTGTAAATCCAGAAATTGCAGAGATTAGAAAGAATTATCTTTGTTCCAAAGAAATTTCAGCTCCGGAGTTGCTCCGAAAACCGGAAAAAAACGACAGGTCGCGGGTTGAAAAAATGGTCAAAATTTGAAGGGCGTCAGATCTTCCCCAAAACCTGATAAAATGACAACGGGGTGGGTATTAATCCAGAAACTGCAGAGATTAGAAAGAATTCTCTTTGTTCCAAAGAAATTTCAGCTCCGGAGGTTACACCGAAAACCGAAAAAAAACGACAGGTCGCAGGTTGAAAAAATGGTCAAAATTTGAAGGGCGTCAGATATTCCCCAAAACCTGATAAAATGACAACGGGGAGGGTGTTAATCCAGAAATTGCAGAGATTAGAAAGAATTATCTTTGTTCCAAAGAAATTTCAGCTCCGGAGTTGCTCCGAAAACCGGAAAAAAACGACAGGTCGCGGGTTGAAAAAATGGTCAAAATTTGAAGGGCGTCAGATCTTCCCCAAAACCTGATAAAATGACAACGGGGTGGGTATTAATCGAGAAATTGCAGAGATTAGAAAGAATTTTCTTTGTTCCAAAGAAATTTCAGCTCCAGAGGTTACCCCGAAAACCTAAAAAAAACGACAGGCCGCGGGTTGAAAAAATGGTCAAAATTTGAAGGGCGTCAGATCTTCTCCAAAACCTGATAAAATGACAACGGGGAGGGTGTTAATCCAGAAATTGCAGAGATTAGAAAGAATTATCTTTGTTCCAAAGAAATTTCAGCTCCGGAGTTTCTCCGAAAACCGGAAAAAAACGACAGGTCGCGGGTTGAAAAAATGGTCAAAATTTGAAGGGCGTCAGATCTTCCCCAGAACCTGATAAAATGACAACGGGGTGGGTATTAATCGAGAAATTGCAGAGATTAGAAAGAATTCTCTTTGTTCCAAAGAAATTTCAGCTCCGGAGGTTACCCCGAAAACCTGAAAAAAACGACAGGCCGCGGGTTGAAAAAATGGTCAAAATTTGAAGGGCGTCAGATCTTCTCCAAAACCTGATAAAATGACAACGGGGAGGGTGTTAATCCAGAAATTGCAGAAATTAGAAAGATTTGTCTTTGTTCCAAAGAAATTTCAGCTCCGGAGGTTATGCCGAAAACCGAAAAAAGACGACAGGCCGCGGGTTGAAAAAATGGTCAAAATTTGAAGGGCGTCAGATCTTCCCCAAAACTTGATAAAATGACAACGGGGTGGGTATTAATCCAGAAACTGCAGAGATTAGAAAGAATTCTCTTTGTTCCAAAGAAATTTCAGCTCCAGAGGTTACACCGAAAACCGGAAAAAAACGAAAGGTCGCGGGTTGAAAAAATGGTCAAAATTTGAAGGGCGTCAGATATTCCCCAAAACCTGATAAAATGACAACGGGGAGGGTATTAATCGAGAAATTGCAGAGATTAGAAAGAATTATCTTTGTTCCAAAGAAATTTCAGCTCCGGAGTTGCTCCGAAAACTGAAAAAAAAACGACAGGCCGCGGGTTGAAAAAATGGTCAAAATTTGAAGGGTGTCAGATCTTCCCCAAAACCTGATAAAATGACAACGGGGAGGGTGTTAATCCAGAAATTGCAGAGATTAGAAAGAATTATCATTGTTCCAAAGAAATTTCAGCTCCGGAGGTTATGCCGAAAACCGAAAAAAGACGACAGGCCGCGGGTTGAAAAAATGGTCAAAATTTGAAGGGCGTCAGATCTTCCCCAAAACTTGATAAAATGACAACGGGGTGGGTATTAATCCAGAAACTGCAGAGATTAGAAAGAATTCTCTTTGTTCCAAAGAAATTTCAGCTCCGGAGGTTACACCGAAAACCGAAAAAAAACGACAGGTCGCAGGTTAAAAAAATGGTCAAAATTTGAAGGGTGTCAGATCTTCCCCAAAACCTGATAAAATGACAACGGGGAGGGTATTAATCGAGAAATTGCAGAGATTAGAAAGAATTATCTTTGTTCCAAAGAAATTTCAGCTCCGGAGGTCACACCGAAAACCGGAAAAAAACGAAAGGCTGCGGGTTCAAAAAATGGTCAAAATTTGAAGGGCGTCAGATCTTCCCCAAAACCTGATAAAATGACAACGGGGTGGGTATTAATCGAGAAATTGCAGAGATTAGAAAGAATTATCTTTGTTCCAAAGAAATTTCAGCTCCGGAGGTTACCCCAAAAACCAGAAAAAAACGACAGGCCGCGGGTTGAAAAAATGGTCAAAATTTGAAGGGCGTCAGATCTTCCCCAAAACTTGATAAAATGACAACGGGGTGGGTATTAATCCAGAAATTGCAGAGATTAGAAAGAATTCTCTTTGTTCCAAAGAAATTTCAGCTCCGGAGTTGCTCCGAAAACCGGAAAAAAACGACAGGTCGCGGGTTGAAAAAATGGTCAAAATTTGAAGGGCGTCAGATCTTCCTCAAAACCTGATAAAATGACAACGGGGTGGGTATTAATCGAGAAATTGCAGAGATTAGAAAGAATTCTCTTTGTTCCAAAGAAATTTCAGCTCCAGAGGTTACCCCAAAAACCTAAAAAAAACGACAGGCCGCGGCTTGAAAAAATGGTCAAAATTTGAAGGGCGTCAGATCTTCCCCAAAACCTGATAAAATGACAACGGGGAGGGTGTTAATCCAGAAATTGCAGAGATTAGAAAGAATTCTCTTTGTTCCAAAGAAATTTCAGCTCCGGAGTTTCTCCGAAAACCGGAAAAAAACGACAGGTCGCGGGTTGAAAAAATGGTCAAAATTTGAAGGGCGTCAGATCTTCCCCAGAACCTGATAAAATGACAACGGGGTGGGTATTAATCGAGAAATTGCATAGATTAGAAAGAATTCTCTATGTTCCAAAGAAATTTCAGCTCCGGAGGTTACACCGAAAACCGAAAAAAGACGACAGGTCGCGGGTTGAAAAAATCGTCAAAATTTGAAGGGCGTCAGATATTCCCCAAAACCTGATAAAATGACAACGGGGAGGGTGTTAATCCAGAAATTGCAGAGATTAGAAAGAATTATCATTGTTCCAAAGAAATTTCAGCTCCGGAGGTTATGCCGAAAACCGAAAAAAGACGACAGGCCGCGGGTTGAAAAAATGGTCAAAATTTGAAGGGCGTCAGATATTCCCCAAAACCTGATAAAATGACAACGGGGAGTGTGTTAATCCAGAAATTGCAGAGATTAGAAAGAATTCTCTTTGTTCCAAAGAAATTTCAGCTCCGGAGTTGCTCCGAAAACCGGAAAAAAACGACAAGTCGCGGGTTGAAAAAATGGTCAAAATTTGAAGGGCGTCAGATCTTCTCCAAAACCTGATAAAATGACAACGGGGAGGGTGTTAATCCAGAAATTGCAGAGATTAGAAAGAATTATCTTTGTTCCAAAGAAATTTCAGCTCCGGAGTTTCTCCGAAAACCGGAAGAAAACGACAGGTCGCGGGTTGAAAAAATGGTCAAAATTTGAAGGGCGTCAGATCTTCTCCAAAACCTGATAAAATGACAACGGGGAGGGTGTTAATCCAGAAATTGCAGAGATTAGAAAGAATTGTCTTTGTTCCAAAGAAATTTCAGCTCCGGAGGTTATGCCGAAAACCGAAAAAAGACGACAGGCCGCGGGTTGAAAAAATGGTCAAAATTTGAAGGGCGTCAGATCTTCCCCAAAACTTGATAAAATGACAACGGGGTGGGTATTAATCCAGAAACTGCAGAGATTAGAAAGAATTATCTTTGTTCCAAAGAAATTTCAGCTCCGGAGGTTACACCGAAAACCGAAAAAAAACGACAGGTCGCAGGTTGAAAAAATGGTCAAAATTTGAAGGGCGTCAGATATTCCCCAAAACCTGATAAAATGACAACGGGGAGGGTGTAAATCCAGAAATTGCAGAGATTAGAAAGAATTATCTTTGTTCCAAAGAAATTTCAGCTCCGGAGTTGCTCCGAAAACCGGAAAAAAACGACAGGTCGCGGGTTGAAAAAATGGTCAAAATTTGAAGGGCGTCAGATCTTCCCCAAAACCTGATAAAATGACAACGGGGTGGGTATTAATCCAGAAACTGCAGAGATTAGAAAGAATTCTCTTTGTTCCAAAGAAATTTCAGCTCCGGAGGTTACACCGAAAACCGAAAAAAAACGACAGGTCGCAGGTTGAAAAAATGGTCAAAATTTGAAGGGCGTCAGATATTCCCCAAAACCTGATAAAATGACAACGGGGAGGGTGTTAATCCAGAAATTGCAGAGATTAGAAAGAATTATCTTTGTTCCAAAGAAATTTCAGCTCCGGAGTTGCTCCGAAAACCGGAAAAAAACGACAGGTCGCGGGTTGAAAAAATGGTCAAAATTTGAAGGGCGTCAGATCTTCCCCAAAACCTGATAAAATGACAACGGGGTGGGTATTAATCGAGAAATTGCAGAGATTAGAAAGAATTTTCTTTGTTCCAAAGAAATTTCAGCTCCAGAGGTTACCCCGAAAACCTAAAAAAAACGACAGGCCGCGGGTTGAAAAAATGGTCAAAATTTGAAGGGCGTCAGATCTTCTCCAAAACCTGATAAAATGACAACGGGGAGGGTGTTAATCCAGAAATTGCAGAGATTAGAAAGAATTATCTTTGTTCCAAAGAAATTTCAGCTCCGGAGTTTCTCCGAAAACCGGAAAAAAACGACAGGTCGCGGGTTGAAAAAATGGTCAAAATTTGAAGGGCGTCAGATCTTCCCCAGAACCTGATAAAATGACAACGGGGTGGGTATTAATCGAGAAATTGCAGAGATTAGAAAGAATTCTCTTTGTTCCAAAGAAATTTCAGCTCCGGAGGTTACCCCGAAAACCTGAAAAAAACGACAGGCCGCGGGTTGAAAAAATGGTCAAAATTTGAAGGGCGTCAGATCTTCTCCAAAACCTGATAAAATGACAACGGGGAGGGTGTTAATCCAGAAATTGCAGAAATTAGAAAGATTTGTCTTTGTTCCAAAGAAATTTCAGCTCCGGAGGTTATGCCGAAAACCGAAAAAAGACGACAGGCCGCGGGTTGAAAAAATGGTCAAAATTTGAAGGGCGTCAGATCTTCCCCAAAACTTGATAAAATGACAACGGGGTGGGTATTAATCCAGAAACTGCAGAGATTAGAAAGAATTCTCTTTGTTCCAAAGAAATTTCAGCTCCAGAGGTTACACCGAAAACCGGAAAAAAACGAAAGGTCGCGGGTTGAAAAAATGGTCAAAATTTGAAGGGCGTCAGATATTCCCCAAAACCTGATAAAATGACAACGGGGAGGGTATTAATCGAGAAATTGCAGAGATTAGAAAGAATTATCTTTGTTCCAAAGAAATTTCAGCTCCGGAGTTGCTCCGAAAACTGAAAAAAAAACGACAGGCCGCGGGTTGAAAAAATGGTCAAAATTTGAAGGGTGTCAGATCTTCCCCAAAACCTGATAAAATGACAACGGGGAGGGTGTTAATCCAGAAATTGCAGAGATTAGAAAGAATTATCATTGTTCCAAAGAAATTTCAGCTCCGGAGGTTATGCCGAAAACCGAAAAAAGACGACAGGCCGCGGGTTGAAAAAATGGTCAAAATTTGAAGGGCGTCAGATCTTCCCCAAAACTTGATAAAATGACAACGGGGTGGGTATTAATCCAGAAACTGCAGAGATTAGAAAGAATTCTCTTTGTTCCAAAGAAATTTCAGCTCCGGAGGTTACACCGAAAACCGAAAAAAAACGACAGGTCGCAGGTTGAAAAAATGGTCAAAATTTGAAGGGCGTCAGATATTCCCCAAAACCTGATAAAATGACAACGGGGAGGGTGTTAATCCAGAAATTGCAGAGATTAGAAAGAATTATCTTTGTTCCAAAGAAATTTCAGCTCCGGAGTTGCTCCGAAAACCGGAAAAAAACGACAGGTCGCGGGTTGAAAAAATGGTCAAAATTTGAAGGGCGTCAGATCTTCCCCAAAACCTGATAAAATGACAACGGGGTGGGTATTAATCCAGAAACTGCAGAGATTAGAAAGAATTCTCTTTGTTCCAAAGAAATTTCAGCTCCGGAGGTTACACCGAAAACCGAAAAAAAACGACAGGTCGCAGGTTGAAAAAATGGTCAAAATTTGAAGGGCGTCAGATATTCCCCAAAACCTGATAAAATGACAACGGGGAGGTTGTTAATCGAGAAATTGCAGAGATTAGAAAGAATTCTCTTTGTTCCAAAGAAATTTCAGCTCCGGAGGTTACCCCGAAAACCGGAAAAAAACGACAGGCCGCGGGTTGAAAAAATGGTCAAAATTTGAAGGGCGTCAGATCTTCTCCAAAACCTGATAAAATGACAACGGGGAGGGTGTTAATCCAGAAATTGCAGAGATTAGAAAGAATTATCTTTGTTCCAAAGAAATTTCAGCTCCGGAGGTTATGCCGAAAACCGAAAAAAGACGACAGGCCGCGGGTTGAAAAAATGGTCAAAATTTGAAGGGCGTCAGATCTTCCCCAAAACTTGATAAAATGACAACGGGGTGGGTATTAATCCAGAAACTGCAGAGATTAGAAAGAATTCTCTTTGTTCCAAAGAAATTTCAGCTCCAGAGGTTACACCGAAAACCGGAAAAAAACGAAAGGTCGCGGGTTGAAAAAATGGTCAAAATTTGAAGGGCGTCAGATATTCCCCAAAACCTGATAAAATGACAACGGGGAGGGTATTAATCGAGAAATTGCAGAGATTAGAAAGAATTATCTTTGTTCCAAAGAAATTTCAGCTCCGGAGTTGCTCCGAAAACTGAAAAAAAAACGAAAGGTCGCGCGTTGAAAAAATGGTCAAAATTTGAAGGGCGTCAGATCTTCCCCAAAACCTGATAAAATGACAACGGGGTGGGTATTAATCGAGAAATTGCAGAGATTAGAAAGAATCATCTTTGTTCCAAAGAAATTTCAACTCCGGAGGTTACGCCGAAAACCGGAAAAAAACGACAGGCCGCGGGTTGAAAAAATGGTCAAAATTTGAAGGGCGTCAGATCTTCCCCAAAACCTGATAAAATGACAACGGGGAGGGTGTTAATCCAGAAATTGCAGAGATTAGAAAGAATTATCTTTGTTCCAAAGAAATTTCAGCTCCGGAGGTTACGCCGAAAACCGAAAAAAAACGACAGGCCGCGGGTTGAAAAAATGGTCAAAATTTGAAGGGCGTCAGATATTCCCCAAAACCTGATAAAATGACAACGGGGAGGGTGTTAATCCATAAATTGCAGAGATTAGAAAGAATTATCTTTGTTCCAAAGAAATTTCAGCTCCGGAGGTTACACCGAAAACCGAAAAAAAACGACAGGTCGCGGGTTGAAAAAATGGTCAAAATTTGAAGGGCGTCAGATCTTCCCCAAAACCTGATAAAATGACAACGGGGTGGGTATTAATCGAGAAATTGCAGAGATTAGAAAGAATTCTCTATGTTCCAAAGAAATTTCAGCTCCGGAGGTTACACCGAAAACCGAAAAAAACGACAGGCTGCAGGTTGAAAAAATGGTCAAAATTTGAAGGGCGTCAGATCTTCCCCAAAACCTGATAAAATGACAACGGGGTGGGTATTAATCCAGAAATTGCAGAGATTAGAAAGAATTATCTATGTTCCAAGAATATTTCAGCTCCGGAGGTTACACCGAAAACCGAAAAAAAACGGCAGGCCGCGGGTTGAAAAAATGGTCAAAATTTGAAGGGCGTCAGATCTTCCACAAAACCTCATAAAATGACAACGGGGTGGGTATTAATCGAGAAATTGCAGAGATTAGAAAGAATTCTCTTTGTTCCAAAGAAATTTCAGCTCCAAAGGTTACCCCGAAAACCTAAAAAAAACGACAGGCCGCGGCTTGAAAAAATGGTCAAAATTTGAAGGGCGTCAGATCTTCCCCAAAACCTGATAAAATGACAACGGGGAGGGTGTTAATCCAGAAATTGCAGAGATTAGAAAGAATTATCTTTGTTCCAAAGAAATTTCAGCTCCGGAGGTTACCCCGAAAACCGGAAAAAAAACGACAGGCCGCGGGTTAAAAAAATGGTCAAAATTTGAAGGGTATCAGATCTTCCCCAAAACCTGATAAAATGACAACGGGGAGGGTGTTAATCCAGAAATTGCAGAGATTAGAAAGAATTATCATTGTTCCAAAGAAATTTCAGCTCCGGAGGTTATGCCGAAAACCGAAAAAAGACGACAGGCCGCGGGTTGAAAAAATGGTCAAAATTTGAAGGGCGTCAGATCTTCCCCAAAACCTGATAAAATGACAACGGGGTGGGTATTAATCGAGAAATTGCAGAGATTAGAAAGAATTCTCTATGTTCCAAAGAAATTTCAGCTCCGGAGGTTACACCGAAAACCGAAAAAAAACGACAGGTCGCGGGTTGAAAAAATGGTCAAAATTTGAAGGGCGTCAGATATTCCCCAAAACCTGATAAAATGACAACGGGGAGGGTGTTAATCCATAAATTGCAGAGATTAGAAAGAATTATCTTTGTTCCAAAGAAATTTCAGCTCCGGAGGTTACACCGAAAACCGAAAAAAAACGACAGGTCGCGGGTTGAAAAAATGGTCAAAATTTGAAGGGCGTCAGATCTTCCCCAAAACCTGATAAAATGACAACGGGGTGGGTATTAATCGAGAAATTGCAGAGATTAGAAAGAATTCTCTATGTTCCAAAGAAATTTCAGCTCCGGAGGTTACACCGAAAACCGAAAAAAACGACAGGCTGCAGGTTGAAAAAATGGTCAAAATTTGAAGGGCGTCAGATCTTCCCCAAAACCTGATAAAATGACAACGGGGTGGGTATTAATCCAGAAATTGCAGAGATTAGAAAGAATTATCTATGTTCCAAAGAAATTTCAGCTCCGGAGGTTACACCGAAAACCGAAAAAAAACGGCAGGCCGCGGGTTGAAAAAATGGTCAAAATTTGAAGGGCGTCAGATCTTCCACAAAACCTCATAAAATGACAACGGGGTGGGTATTAATCGAGAAATTGCAGAGATTAGAAAGAATTCTCTTTGTTCCAAAGAAATTTCAGCTCCAAAGGTTACCCCGAAAACCTAAAAAAAACGACAGGCCGCGGCTTGAAAAAATGGTCAAAATTTGAAGGGCGTCAGATCTTCCCCAAAACCTGATAAAATGACAACGGGGAGGGTGTTAATCCAGAAATTGCAGAGATTAGAAAGAATTATCTTTGTTCCAAAGAAATTTCAGCTCCGGAGGTTACCCCGAAAACCGGAAAAAAACGACAGGCCGCGGGTTAAAAAAATGGTCAAAATTTGAAGGGTGTCAGATCTTCCCCAAAACCTGATAAAATGACAACGGGGAGGGTGTTAATCCAGAAATTGCAGAGATTAGAAAGAATTATCATTGTTCCAAAGAAATTTCAGCTCCGGAGGTTATGCCGAAAACCGAAAAAAGACGACAGGCCGCGGGTTGAAAAAATGGTCAAAATTTGAAGGGCGTCAGATCTTCCCCAAAACTTGATAAAATGACAACGGGGTGGGTATTAATCCAGAAACTGCAGAGATTAGAAAGAATTCTCTTTGTTCCAAAGAAATTTCAGCTCCGGAGGTTACACCGAAAACCGAAAAAAAACGACAGGTCGCAGGTTGAAAAAATGGTCAAAATTTGAAGGGCGTCAGATATTCCCCAAAACCTGATAAAATGACAACGGGGAGGGTGTTAATCCAGAAATTGCAGAGATTAGAAAGAATTATCTTTGTTCCAAAGAAATTTCAGCTCCGGAGTTGCTCCGAAAACCGGAAAAAAACGACAGGTCGCGGGTTGAAAAAATGGTCAAAATTTGAAGGGCGTCAGATCTTCCCCAAAACCTGATAAAATGACAACGGGGTGGGTATTAATCGAGAAATTGCAGAGATTAGAAAGAATTCTCTTTGTTCCAAAGAAATTTCAGCTCCAGAGGTTACCCCGAAAACCTAAAAAAAACGACAGGCCGCGGGTTGAAAAAATGGTCAAAATTTGAAGGGCGTCAGATCTTCTCCAAAACCTGATAAAATGACAACGGGGAGGGTGTTAATCCAGAAATTGCAGAGATTAGAAAGAATTCTCTTTGTTCCAAAGAAATTTCAGCTCCGGAGTTTCTCCGAAAACCGGAAAAAAACGACAGGTCGCGGGTTGAAAAAATGGTCAAAATTTGAAGGGCGTCAGATCTTCCCCAGAACCTGATGAAATGACAACGGGGTGGGTATTAATCGAGAAATTGCAGAGATTAGAAAGAATTCTCTTTGTTCCAAAGAAATTTCAGCTCCGGAGGTTACCCCGAAAACCTGAAAAAAACGACAGGCCGCGGGTTGAAAAAATGGTCAAAATTTGAAGGACGTCAGATCTTCCCCAAAACCTGATAAAATGACAACGGGGAGGGTGTTAATCCAGAAATTGCAGAGATTAGAAAGAATTATCTTTGTTCCAAAGAAATTTCAGCTCCGGAGGTTATGCCGAAAACCGAAAAAAGACGACAGGCCGCGGGTTGAAAAAATGGTCAAAATTTGAAGGGCGTCAGATCTTCCCCAAAACTTGATAAAATGACAACGGGGTGGGTATTAATCCAGAAACTGCAGAGATTAGAAAGAATTCTCTTTGTTCCAAAGAAATTTCAGCTCCAGAGGTTACACCGAAAACCGGAAAAAAACGAAAGGTCGCGCGTTGAAAAAATGGTCAAAATTTGAAGGGCGTCAGATATTCCCCAAAACCTGATAAAATGACAACGGGGAGGGTATTAATCGAGAAATTGCAGAGATTAGAAAGAATTATCTTTGTTCCAAAGAAATTTCAGCTCCGGAGTTGCTCCGAAAACTGAAAAAAAAACGACAGGCCGCGGGTTGAAAAAATGGTCAAAATTTGAAGGGCGTCAGATCTTCCCCAAAACCTGATAAAATGACAACGGGGAGGGTGTTAATCCAGAAATTGCAGAGATTAGAAAGAATTATCATTGTTCCAAAGAAATTTCAGCTCCGGAGGTTATGCCGAAAACCGAAAAAAGACGACAGGCCGCGGGTTGAAAAAATGGTCAAAATTTGAAGGGCGTCAGATCTTCCCCAAAACTTGATAAAATGACAACGGGGTGGGTATTAATCCAGAAACTGCAGAGATTAGAAAGAATTCTCTTTGTTCCAAAGAAATTTCAGCTCCGGAGGTTACACCGAAAACCGAAAAAAAAACGACAGGTCGCGGTTGAAAAAATGGTCAAAATTTGAAGGGCGTCAGATATTCCCCAAAACCTGATAAAATGACAACGGGGAGGGTGTTAATCCAGAAATTGCAGAGATTAGAAAGAATTATCTTTGTTCCAAAGAAATTTCAGCTCCGGAGTTGCTCCGAAAACCGGAAAAAAACGACAGGTCGCGGGTTGAAAAAATGGTCAAAATTTGAAGGGCGTCAGATCTTCCTCAAAACCTGATAAAATGACAACGGGGTGGGTATTAATCGAGAAATTGCAGAGATTAGAAAGAATTCTCTTTGTTCCAAAGAAATTTCAGCTCCAGAGGTTACCCCAAAAACCTAAAAAAAACGACAGGCCGCGGGTTGAAAAAATGGTCAAAATTTGAAGGGCGTCAGATCTTCCCCAAAACCTGATAAAATGACAACGGGGAGGGTGTTAATCCAGAAATTGCAGAGATTAGAAAGAATTCTCTTTGTTCCAAAGAAATTTCAGCTCCGGAGTTTCTCCGAAAACCGGAAAAAAACGACAGGTCGCGGGTTGAAAAAATGGTCAAAATTTGAAGGGCGTCAGATCTTCCCCAGAACCTGATAAAATGACAACGGGGTGGGTATTAATCGAGAAATTGCAGAGATTAGAAAGAATTCTCTTTGTTCCAAAGAAATTTCAGCTCCGGAGGTTACCCCGAAAACCTGAAAAAAACGACAGGCCGCGGGTTGAAAAAATGGTCAAAATTTGAAGGACGTCAGATCTTCCCCAAAACCTGATAAAATGACAACGGGGAGGGTGTTAATCCAGAAATTGCAGAGATTAGAAAGAATTATCTTTGTTCCAAAGAAATTTCAGCTCCGGAGGTTACCCCGAAAACCGAAAAAAGACGACAGGCCGCGGGTTGAAAAAATGGTCAAAATTTGAAGGGCGTCAGATCTTCCCCAAAACTTGATAAAATGACAACGGGGTGGGTATTAATCCAGAAACTGCAGAGATTAGAAAGAATTCTCTTTGTTCCAAAGAAATTTCAGCTCCAGAGGTTACACCGAAAACCGGAAAAAAACGAAAGGTCGCGGGTTGAAAAAATGGTCAAAATTTGAAGGGCGTCAGATATTCCCCAAAACCTGATAAAATGACAACGGGGAGGGTATTAATCGAGAAATTGCAGAGATTAGAAAGAATTATCTTTGTTCCAAAGAAATTTCAGCTCCGGAGTTGCTCCGAAAACTGAAAAAAAAACGACAGGCCGCGGATTGAAAAAATGGTCAAAATTTGAAGGGCGTCAGATCTTCCCCAAAACCTGATAAAATGACAACGGGGTGGGTATTAATCGAGAAATTGCAGAGATTAGAAAGAATCATCTTTGTTCCAAAGAAATTTCAACTCCGGAGGTTATGCCGAAAACCGGAAAAAAACGACAGGCCGCGGGTTGAAAAAATGGTCAAAATTTGAAGGGCGTCAGATCTTCCCCAAAACCTGATAAAATGACAACGGGGAGGGTGTTAATCCAGAAATTGCAGAGATTAGAAAGAATTATCTTTGTTCCAAAGAAATTTCAGCTCCAGAGGTTACGCCGAAAACCGAAAAAAAACGACAGGCCGCGGGTTGAAAAAATGGTCAAAATTTGAAGGGCGTCAGATATTCCCCAAAACCTGATAAAATGACAACGGGGAGGGTGTTAATCCAGAAATTGCAGAGATTAGAAAGAATTATCTTTGTTCCAAAGAAATTTCAGCTCCGGAGGTTACACCGAAAACCGAAAAAAAACGACAGGTCGCGGGTTGAAAAAATGGTCAAAATTTGAAGGGCGTCAGATCTTCCCCAAAACCTGATAAAATGACAACGGGGTGGGTATTAATCGAGAAATTGCAGAGATTAGAAAGAATTCTCTATGTTCCAAAGAAATTTCAGCTCCGGAGGTTACACCGAAAACCGAAAAAAGACGACAGGTCGCGGGTTGAAAAAATCGTCAAAATTTGAAGGGCGTCAGATATTCCCCAAAACCTGATAAAATGACAACGGGGAGGGTGTTAATCCATAAATTGCAGAGATTAGAAAGAATTATCTTTGTTCCAAAGAAATTTCAGCTCCGGAGGTTACGCCGAAAACCGAAAAAAAACGACAGGCCGCGGGTTGAAAAAATGGTCAAAATTTGAAGGGCGTCAGATATTCCCCAAAACCTGATAAAATGACAACGGGGAGGGTGTTAATCCAGAAATTGCAGAGATTAGAAAGAATTATCTTTGTTCCAAAGAAATTTCAGCTCCGGAGGTTACACCGAAAACCGAAAAAAAACGACAGGTCGCGGGTTGAAAAAATGGTCAAAATTTGAAGGGCGTCAGATCTTCCCCAAAACCTGATAAAATGACAACGGGGTGGGTATTAATCGAGAAATTGCAGAGATTAGAAAGAATTCTCTATGCTCCAAAGAAATTTCAGCTCCGGAGGTTACACCGAAAACCGAAAAAAGACGACAGGTCGCGGGTTGAAAAAATGGTCAAAATTTGAAGGGCGTCAGATATTCCCCAAAACCTGATAAAATGACAACGGGGAGGGTGTTAATCCATAAATTGCAGAGATTAGAAAGAATTATCTTTGTTCCAAAGAAATTTCAGCTCCGGAGGTTACACCGAAAACCGAAAAAAAACGACAGGTCGCGGGTTGAAAAAATGGTCAAAATTTGAAGGGCGTCAGATCTTCCCCAAAACCTGATAAAATGACAACGGGGTGGGTATTAATCGAGAAATTGCAGAGATTAGAAAGAATTCTCTATGTTCCAAAGAAATTTCAGCTCCGGAGGTAACACCGAAAACCGAAAAAAAACGACAGGCCGCGGGTTGAAAAAATGGTCAAAATTTGAAGGGCGTCAGATCTTCCACAAAACCTCATAAAATGACAACGGGGTGGGTATTAATCGAGAAATTGCAGAGATTAGAAAGAATTCTCTTTGTTCCAAAGAAATTTCAGCTCCAAAGGTTACCCCGAAAACCTAAAAAAAACGACAGGCCGCGGGTTGAAAAAATGGTCAAAATTTGAAGGGCGTCAGATCTTCCCCAAAACCTGATAAAATGACAACGGGGAGGGTGTTAATCCAGAAATTGCAGAGATTAGAAAGAATTATCTTTGTTCCAAAGAAATTTCAGCTCCGGAGGTTACGCCGAAAACCGAAAAAAAACGACAGGCCGCGGGTTGAAAAAATGGTCAAAATTTGAAGGGCGTCAGATATTCCCCAAAACCTGATAAAATGACAACGGGGAGGGTGTTAATCCAGAAATTGCAGAGATTAGAAAGAATTATCTTTGTTCCAAAGAAATTTCAGCTCCGGAGGTTACACCGAAAACCGAAAAAAAACGACAGGTCGCAGGTTGAAAAAATGGTCAAAATTTGAAGGGCGTCAGATCTTCCCCAAAACCTGATAAAATGACAACGGGGAGGGTGTTAATCCAGAAATTGCAGAGATTAGAAAGAATTATCTTTGTTCCAAAGAAATTTCAGCTCCGGAGTTGCTCCGAAAACCGGAAAAAAACGACAGGTCGCGGGTTGAAAAAATGGTCAAAATTTGAAGGGCGTCAGATCTTCCCCAGAACCTGATAAAATGACAACGGGGTGGGTATTAATCGAGAAATTGCAGAGATTAGAAAGAATTCTCTTTGTTCCAAAGAAGTTTCAGCTCCAGAGGTTACCCCGAAAACCTAAAAAAAACGACAGGCCGCGGGTTGAAAAAATGGTCAAAATTTGAAGGGCGTCAGATCTTCCCCAAAACCTGATAAAATGACAACGGGGAGGGTGTTAATCCAGAAATTGCAGAGATTAGAAAGAATTCTCTTTGTTCCAAAGAAATTTCAGCTCCGGAGTTTCTCCGAAAACCGGAAAAAAACGACAGGTCGCGGGTTGAAAAAATGGTCAAAATTTGAAGGGCGTCAGATCTTCCCCAGAACCTGATAAAATGACAACGGGGTGGGTATTAATCGAGAAATTGCAGAGATTAGAAAGAATTCTCTTTGTTCCAAAGAAATTTCAGCTCCGGAGGTTACCCGAAAACCTGAAAAAAACGACAGGCCGCGGGTTGAAAAAATGGTCAAAATTTGAAGGACGTCAGATCTTCCCCAAAACCTGATAAAATGACAACGGGGAGGGTGTTAATCCAGAAATTGCAGAGATTAGAAAGAATTATCTTTGTTCCAAAGAAATTTCAGCTCCGGAGGTTATGCCGAAAACCGAAAAAAGACGACAGGCCGCGGGTTGAAAAAATGGTCAAAATTTGAAGGGCGTCAGATCTTCCCCAAAACTTGATAAAATGACAACGGGGTGGGTATTAATCCAGAAACTGCAGAGATTAGAAAGAATTCTCTTTGTTCCAAAGAAATTTCAGCTCCAGAGGTTACACCGAAAACCGGAAAAAAACGAAAGTTCGCGGGTTGAAAAAATGGTCAAAATTTGAAGGGCGTCAGATATTCCCCAAAACCTGATAAAATGACAACAGGGAGGGTATTAATCGAGAAATTGCAGAGATTAGAAAGAATTATCTTTGTTCCAAAGAAATTTCAGCTCCGGAGTTGCTCCGAAAACTGAAAAAAAAACGACAGGCCGCGGGTTGAAAAAATGGTCAAAATTTGAAGGCGTCAGATATTCCCCAAAACCTGATAAAATGACAACGGGGAGGGTGTTAATCCAGAAATTGCAGAGATTAGAAAGAATTATCTTTGTTCCAAAGAAATTTCAGCTCCGGAGTTGCTCCGAAAACCGGAAAAAAACGACAGGTCGCGGGTTGAAAAAATGGTCAAAATTTGAAGGGCGTCAGATCTTCCCCAGAACCTGATAAAATGACAACGGGGTGGGTATTAATCGAGAAATTGCAGAGATTAGAAAGAATTCTCTTTGTTCCAAAGAAATTTCAGCTCCGGAGGTTACCCGAAAACCTGAAAAAAACGACAGGCCGCGGGTTGAAAAAATGGTCAAAATTTGAAGGACGTCAGATCTTCCCCAAAACCTGATAAAATGACAACGGGGAGGGTGTTAATCCAGAAATTGCAGAGATTAGAAAGAATTATCTTTGTTCCAAAGAAATTTCAGCTCCGGAGGTTATGCCGAAAACCGAAAAAAGACGACAGGCCGCGGGTTGAAAAAATGGTCAAAATTTGAAGGGCGTCAGATCTTCCCCAAAACTTGATAAAATGACAACGGGGTGGGTATTAATCCAGAAACTGCAGAGATTAGAAAGAATTCTCTTTGTTCCAAAGAAATTTCAGCTCCAGAGGTTACCCCGAAAACCGGAAAAAAAAGACAGGCCGCGGGTTAAAAAAATGGTCAAAATTTGAAGGGTGTCAGATCTTCCCCAAAACCTGATAAAATGACAACGGGGAGGGTGTTAATCCAGAAATTGCAGAGATTAGAAAGAATTATCATTGTTCCAAAGAAATTTCAGCTCCGGAGGTTATGCCGAAAACCGAAAAAAGACGACAGGCCGCGGGTTGAAAAAAATGTCAAAATTTGAAGGGTGTCAGATCTTCCCCAAAACCTGATAAAATGACAACGGGGAGGGTGTTAATCCAGAAACTGCAGAGATTAGAAAGAATTCTCTTTGTTCCAAAGAAATTTCAGCTCCGGAGGTTACACCGAAAACCGAAAAAAAACGACAGGTCGCAGGTTGAAAAAATGGTCAAAATTTGAAGGGCGTCGGATATTCCCCAAAACCTGATAAAATGACAACGGGGAGGGTGTTAATCCAGAAATTGCAGAGATTAGAAAGAATTATCTTTGTTCCAAAGAAATTTCAGCTCCGGAGTTGCTCCGAAAACCGGAAAAAAACGACAGGTCGCGGGTTGAAAAAATGGTCAAAATTTGAAGGGCGTCAGATCTTCCCCAAAACCTGATAAAATGACAACGGGGTGGGTATTAATCGAGAAATTGCAGAGATTAGAAAGAATTCTCTTTGTTCCAAAGAAATTTCAGCTCCAAAGGTTACCCCGAAAACCTAAAAAAAACGACAGGCCGCGGGTTGAAAAAATGGTCAAAATTTGAAGGGTGTCAGATATTCCCCAAAACCTGATAAAATGACAACGGGGTGGGTATTAATCGAGAAATTGCAGAGATTAGAAAGAAATATGTTTGTTCCAAAGAAATTTCAGCTCCGGAGTTGCACCGAAAACCGAAAAAAAACGACAGGCCACGGGTTGAAAAAATGGTCAAAATTTGAAGGGCGTCAGATCTTCCCCAAAACCTGATAAAATGACAACGGGGTGGGTATTAATCGAGAAATTGCAGAGATTAGAAAGAATTCTCTTTGTTCCAAAGAAATTTCAACTCCGGAAGTTACACCGAAAACCGAAAAAAAACGACAGGCCGCGGGTTGAAAAAATGGTCAAAATTTGAAGGGCGTCAGATATTCCCCAAAACCTGATAAAATGACAACGGGGTGGGTGTTAATCCAGAAATTGCAGAGATTAGAAAGAATTATCTTTGTTCCAAAGAAATTTCAGCTCCGGAGTTGCGCCGAAAACCGGAAAAAAACGATAGGCTGCGGGTTGAAAAAATGGTCAAAATTTGAAGGCCGTCAGATCTTCCCCAAAACCTGATAAAATGACAACGAGGTGGGTATTAATCGAGAAATTGCAGAGATTAGAAAGAATTATCTATGTTCCAAAGAAATTTCAGCTCCGGAGGTTACGCCGAAAACCGGAAAAAAACGACATGCCGTGGCTTGAAAAAATGGTCAAAATTTGAAGGGCGTCAGATCTTCCCCAAAACTTGATAAAATGACAACGGGGTGGGTATTAATCGAGAAATTACAGAGATTAGAAAGAATTATCTTTGTTCCAAAGAAATTTCAGCTCCGGAGGTTACCCCGAAAACCGGAAAAAAACGACAGGCCGCGGGTTGAAAAAATGGTCAAAATTTGAAGGGCATCAGATCTTCCCCAAAACTTGATAAAATGACAACGGGGTGGGTATTAATCCAGAAATTACAGAGATTAGAAAGAATTCTCTTTGTTCCAAAGAAATTTCAGCTCCAGAGGTTACCCCGAAAACCTGAAAAAAACGACAGGCCGCGGGTTGAAAAAATGGTCAAAATTTGAAGGGCGTCAGATCTTCCCCAAAACTTGATAAAATGACAACGGGGTGGGTATTAATCCAGAAACTGCAGAGATTAGAAAGAATTCTCTTTGTTCCAAAGAAATTTCAGCTCCGGAGGTTACCCCGAAAACCGAAAAAAGACGACAGGTCGCGGGTTGAAAAAATGGTCAAAATTTGAAGGGCGTCAGATATTCCCCAAAACCTGATAAAATGACAACGGGGAGGGTTTTAATCGAGAAATTGCAGAGATTAGAAAGAATTATCTTTGTTCCAAAGAAATTTCAGCTCCGGAGGTTACCCCGAAAACCGGAAAAAAACGATAGGCCGCAGGTTGAAAAAATGGTCAAAATTTGAAGGGCGTCAGATCTTCCCCAAAACCTCATAAAATGACAACGGGGTGGGTATTAATCGAGAAATTGCAGAGATTAGAAAGAATTATCTTTGTTCCAAAGAAATTTCAGCTCCGGAGGTTATTCTGAAAACCGAAAAAAAACGTCAGGCCGCGGGTTGAAAAAATGGTCAAAATTTGAAGGGCGTCAGATCTTCCCCAAAACCTGATAAAATGACAACGGGGTGGGTGTTAATCCAGAAATTGCAGAGATTAGAAAGAATTATCTTTGTTCCAAAGAAATTTCAGCTCCGGAGATTTCCCCGAAAACCGGAAAAAAACGACAGGCCGCGGGTTGAAAAAATGGTCAAAATTTGAAGGGCGTCAGATCTTCCCCAAAACTTGATAAAATGACAACGGGGTGGGTATTAATCCAGAAATTACAGAGATTAGAAAGAATTCTCTTTGTTCCAAAGAAATTTCAGCTCCGGAGGTTACACCGAAAAAAAACGACAGGTCGCGGGTTGAAAAAATGGTCAAATTTTGAAGGGCGTCAGATCTTCTCCAAAACCTGATAAAATGACAACGGGGAGGGTGTTAATCCAGAAATTGCAGAGATTAGAAAGAATTATCTTTGTTCCAAAGAAATTTCAGCTCCGGAGGTTATGCCGAAAACCGAAAAAAGACGACAGGCCGCGGGTTGAAAAAATGGTCAAAATTTGAAGGGCGTCAGATCTTCCCCAAAACTTGATAAAATGACAACGGGGTGGGTATTAATCCAGAAACTGCAGAGATTAGAAAGAATTCTCTTTGTTCCAAAGAAATTTCAGCTCCAGAGGTTACACCGAAAACCGGAAAAAAACGAAAGGTCGCGGGTTGAAAAAATGGTCAAAATTTGAAGGGCGTCAGATCTTCCACAAAACCTCATAAAATGACAACGGGGTGGGTATTAATCGAGAAATTGCAGAGATTAGAAAGAATTATCTTTGTTCCAAAGAAATTTCAGCTCCGGAGGTTACACCGAAAACCGGAAAAAAACGATAGGCTGCGGGTTGAAAAAATGGTCAAAATTTGAAGGGCGTCAGATCTTCCCCAAAACCTCATAAAATGACAACGGGGTGGGTATTAATCGAGAAATTGCAGAGATTAGAAAGAATTATCTTTGTTCCAAAGAAATTTCAGCTCCGGAGTTGCACCGAAAACCGAAAAAAAACGACAGGCCACGGGTTGGAAAAATGGTCAAAATTTGAAGGGCGTCAGATCTTCCCCAAAACCTGATAAAATGACAACGAGGTGGGTATTAATCGAGAAATTGCAGAGATTAGAAAGAATTATCTATGTTCCAAAGAAATTTCAGCTCCGGAGGTTACGCCGAAAACCGGAAAAAAACGACAGGCCGTGGCTTGAAAAAATGGTCAAAATTTGAAGGGCGTCAGATCTTCCCCAAAACTTGATAAAATGACAACGGGGTGGGTATTAATCGAGAAATTACAGAGATTAGAAAGAATCATCTTTGTTCCAAAGAAATTTCAGCTCCGGAGGTTACCCCGAAAACCGGAAAAAAACGACAGGCCGCGGGTTGAAAAAATGGTCAAAATTTGAAGGGCATCAGATCTTCCCCAAAACCTGATAAAATGACAACGGGGTGGGTATTAATCGAGAAATTGCAGAGATTAGAAAGAATTCTCTTTGTTCCAAAGAAATTTCAACTCCGGAGGTTACACCGAAAACCGAAAAAAAACGACAGGCCGCGGGTTGAAAAAATGGTCAAAATTTGAAGGGCGTCAGATATTCCCCAAAACCTGATAAAATGACAACGGGGTGGGTGTTAATCCAGAAATTGCAGAGATTAGAAAGAATTATCTTTGTTCCAAAGAAATTTCAGCTCCGGAGTTGCGCCGAAAACCGGAAAAAAACGATAGGCTGCGGGTTGAAAAAATGGTCAAAATTTGAAGGCCGTCAGATCTTCCCCAAAACCTGATAAAATGACAACGAGGTGGGTATTAATCGAGAAATTGCAGAGATTAGAAAGAATTATCTATGTTCCAAAGAAATTTCAGCTCCGGAGGTTACGCCGAAAACCGGAAAAAAACGACAGGCCGTGGCTTGAAAAAATGGTCAAAATTTGAAGGGCGTCAGATCTTCCCCAAAACTTGATAAAATGACAACGGGGTGGGTATTAATCGAGAAATTACAGAGATTAGAAAGAATTATCTTTGTTCCAAAGAAATTTCAGCTCCGGAGGTTACCCCAAAAACCAGAAAAAAACGACAGGCCGCGGGTTGAAAAAATGGTCAAAATTTGAAGGGCGTCAGATCTTCCCCAAAACTTGATAAAATGACAACGGGGTGGGTATTAATCCAGAAATTGCAGAGATTAGAAAGAATTCTCTTTGTTCCAAAGAAATTTCAGCTCCGGAGGTTACCCCGAAAACCGGAAAAAAACGATAGGCCGCGGGTTGAAAAAATGGTCAAAATTTGAAGGGCGTCAGATCTTCCCCAAAACCTGATAAAATGACAACGGGGTGGGTATTAATCGAGAAATTGCAGAGATTAGAAAGAATTATCTTTGTTCCAAAGAAATTTCAGCTCCGGAGTTGCGCCGAAAACCGGAAAAAAACGATAGGCTGCGGTTTGAAAAAATGGTCAAAATTTGAAGGCCGTCAGATCTTCCCCAAAACCTGATAAAATGACAACGAGGTGGGTATTAATCGAGAAATTGCAGAGATTAGAAAGAATTATCTATGTTCCAAAGAAATTTCAGCTCCGGAGTTGCGCCGAAAACCGGAAAAAAACGATAGGCTGCGGTTTGAAAAAATGGTCAAAATTTGAAGGCCGTCAGATCTTCCCCAAAACCTGATAAAATGACAACGAGGTGGGTATTAATCGAGAAATTGCAGAGATTAGAAAGAATTATCTTTGTTCCAAAGAAATTTCAGCTCCGGAGGTTATGCCGAAAACCGAAAAAAAACGACAGGCCGCGGGTTGAAAAAATGGTCAAAATTTGAAGGGCGTCAGATCTTCCCCAAAACTTGATAAAATGACAACGGGGTGGGTATTAATCCAGAAACTGCAGAGATTAGAAAGAATTCTCTTTGTTCCAAAGAAATTTCAGCTCCGGAGGTTACCCCGAAAACCGAAAAAAACGACAGGCCGCGGGTTGAAAAAATGGTCAAAATTTGAAGGGCGTCAGATCTTCCCCAAAACTTGATAAAATGACAACGGGGTGGGTATTAATCCAGAAACTGCAGAGATTAGAAAGAATTCTCTTTGTTCCAAAGAAATTTCAGCTCCGGAGGTTACCCCGAAAACCGAAAAAAAACGACAGGTCGCGGGTTGAAAAAATGGTCAAAATTTGAAGGGCGTCAGATCTTCCCCAAAACTTGATAAAATGACAACGGGGTGGGTATTAATCCAGAAACTGCAGAGATTAGAAAGAATTCTCTTTGTTCCAAAGAAATTTCAGCTCCGGAGGTTACCCCGAAAACCGAAAAAAGACGACAGGCCGCGGGTTGAAAAAATGGTCAAAATTTGAAGGGCGTCAGATCTTCCCCAAAACTTGATAAAATGACAACGGGGTGGGTATTAATCCAGAAACTGCAGAGATTAGAAAGAATTCTCTTTGTTCCAAAGAAATTTCAGCTCCGGAGTTGCACCGAAAACCGAAAAAAAACGACAGGCCACGGGTTGAAAAAATGGTCAAAATTTGAAGGGCGTCAGATCTTCCCCAAAACCTGATAAAATGACAACGGGGTGGGTGTTAATCCAGAAATTGCAGAGATTAGAAAGAATTATCTTTGTTCCAAAGAAATTTCAGCTCCGGAGGTTATGCCGAAAACCGAAAAAAAACGACAGGCCGCGGGTTGAAAAAATGGTCAAAATTTGAAGGGCGTCAGATCTTCCCCAAAACTTGATAAAATGACAACGGGGTGGGTATTAATCCAGAAACTGCAGAGATTAGAAAGAATTCTCTTTGTTCCAAAGAAATTTCAGCTCCGGAGGTTACCCCGAAAACCGAAAAAAAACGACAGGTCGCGGGTTGAAAAAATGGTCAAAATTTGAAGGGCGTCAGATATTCCCCAAAACCTGATAAAATGACAACGGGGAGGGTATTAATCGAGAAATTGCAGAGATTAGAAAGAATTCTCTTTGTTCCAAAGAAATTTCAGCTCCGGAGGTTACCCCGAAAACCTGAAAAAAACGACAGGCCGCGGGTTGAAAAAATGGTCAAAATTTGAAGGACGTCAGATCTTCCCCAAAACCTGATAAAATGACAACGGGGTGGGTGTTAATCCAGAAATTGCAGAGATTAGAAAGAATTATCTTTGTTCCAAAGAAATTTCAGCTCCGGAGGTTATGCCGAAAACCGAAAAAAAACGACAGGCCGCGGGTTGAAAAAATGGTCAAAATTTGAAGGGCGTCAGATCTTCCCCAAAACTTGATAAAATGACAACGGGGTGGGTATTAATCCAGAAACTGCAGAGATTAGAAAGAATTCTCTTTGTTCCAAAGAAATTTCAGCTCCGGAGGTTACCCCGAAAACCGAAAAAAGACGACAGGCCGCGGGTTGAAAAAATGGTCAAAATTTGAAGGGCGTCAGATCTTCCCCAAAACTTGATAAAATGACAACGGGGTGGGTATTAATCCAGAAACTGCAGAGATTAGAAAGAATTCTCTTTGTTCCAAAGAAATTTCAGCTCCGGAGTTGCACCGAAAACCGGAAAAAAACGACAGGCCGCGGGTTGAAAAAATGGTCAAAATTTGAAGGGCGTCAGATATTCCCCAAAACCTGATAAAATGACAACGGGGTGGGTGTTAATCCAGAAATTGCAGAGATTAGAAAGAATTATCTTTGTTCCAAAGAAATTTCAGCTCCGGAGTTGCGCCGAAAACCGGAAAAAAACGATCGGCTGCGGTTTGAAAAAATGGTCAAAATTTGAAGGCCGTCAGATCTTCCCCAAAACCTGATAAATTGACAACGAGGTGGGTATTAATCGAGAAATTGTAGAGATTAGAAAGAATTATCTATGTTCCAAAGAAATTTCAGCTCCGGAGGTTACGCCGAAAACCGGAAAAAAACGACAGGCCGCGGCTTGAAAAAATGGTCAAAATTTGAAGGGCGTCAGATCTTCCCCAAAACTTGATAAAATGACAACGGGGTGGGTATTAATCGAGAAATTACAGAGATTAGAAAGAATTATCTTTGTTCCAAAGAAATTTCAGCTCCGGAGGTTACCCCGAAAACCGGAAAAAAACGACAGGCCGCGGGTTGAAAAAATGGTCAAAATTTGAAGGGCGTCAGATCTTCCCCAAAACTTGATAAAATGACAACGGGGTGGGTATTAATCGAGAAATTGCAGAGATTAGAAAGAATTATCTATGTTCCAAAGAAATTTCAGCTCCGGAGGTTACGCCAAAAACCGGAAAAAAACGACAGGCCGCGGGTTGAAAAAATGGTCAAAATTTGAAGGGCGTCAGATCTTCCCCAAAACCTGATAAAATGACAACGGGGAGGGTTTTAATCGAGAAATTGCAGAGATTAGAAAGAATTATCTTTGTTCCAAAGAAATTTCAGCTCCGGAGGTTACCCCGAAAACCGGAAAAAAACGATAGGCCGCGGGTTGAAAAAATGGTCAACATTTCAAGGGCATCAGATCTTCCCCAAAACCTCATAAAATGACAACGGGGTGGGTATTAATCGAGAAATTGCAGAGATTAGAAAGAATTATCTTTGTTCCAAAGAAATTTCAGCTCCAGAGGTCACACCGAAAACCGGAAAAAAACGAAAGGCTGCGGGTTGAAAAAATGGTCAAAATTTGAAGGGCGTCAGATCTTCCCGAAAACCTGATAAAATGACAACGGGGTGGGTATTAATCGAGAAATTGCAGAGATTAGAAAGAATTATCTTTGTTCCAAAGAAATTTCAGCTCCGGAGTTGCACCGAAAACCGGAAAAAAACGACAGGCCGTGGGTTGAAAAAATGGTCAAAATTTGAAGGGCGTCAGATCTTCCCCAAAACCTGATAAAATGACAACGGGGTGGGTATTAATCGAGAAATTGCAGAGATTAGAAAGAATTATCTTTGTTCCAAAGAAATTTCAGCTCCGGAGGTTACACCGAAAACCGAAAAAAAACGACAGGCCGCGGGTTGAAAAAATGGTCAAAATTTGAAGGGCGTCAGATCTTCCCCAAAACCTGATAAAATGACAACGGGGTGGGTGTTAATCCAGAAATTGCAGAGATTAGAAAGAATTATCTTTGTTCCAAAGAAATTTCAGCTCCGGAGTTGCACCGAAAACCGGAAAAAAACGATAGGCCGCGGGTTGAAAAAATGGTCAAAATTTGAAGGGCGTCAGATCTTCCCCAAAACCTCATAAAATGACAACGGGGTGGGTATTAATCGAGAAATTGCAGAGATTAGAAAGAATTATCTTTGTTCCAAAGAAATTTCAGCTCCAGAGGTTACACCGAAAACCGGAAAAAAACGAAAGGCTGCGGGTTGAAAAAATCGTCAAAATTTGAAGGGCGTCAGATCTTCCCCAAAACCTGATAAAATGACAACGGGGTGGGTATTAATCGAGAAATTGCAGAGATTAGAAAGAATTCTCTTTGTTCCAAAGAAATTTCAGCTCCGGAGTTGCACCGAAAACCGAAAAAAAACGACAGGCCACGGGTTGAAAAAATGGTCAAAATTTGAAGGGCGTCAGATCTTCCCCAAAACCTGATAAAATGACAACGGGGTGGGTATTAATCCAGAAATTGCAGAGATTAGAAAGAATTATCTTTGTTCCAAAGAAATTTCAGCTCTGGAGGTTATCCCGAAAACCTGAAAAAAACGACAGGCCGCGGGTTGAAAAAATGGTCAAAATTTGAAGGGCGTCAGATCTTCCCCAAAACCTGATAAAATGACAACGGGGCGGGTATTAATCGAGAAATTGCAGAGAACAGAAAGAATTATCTTTGTTCCAAAGAAATTTCAGCTCCGGAGGTTGCCCCGAAAACCTGAAAAAAACGACAGGCTGCGGGTTGAAAAAATTGTCAAAATTTGAAGGGCGTCAGATCTTCCCCAAAACCTGATAAAATGACAACGGGGTGGGTATTAATCCAGAAATTGCAGAGATTAGAAAGAATTATCTATGTTCCAAAGAAATTTCAGCTCCGGAGGTTACACCGAAAAACGAAAAAAATGACAGGCCGCGGGTTGAAAAAATGGTCAAAATTTGAAGGGCGTCAGATCTTCCCCAAAACCTGATAAAATGACAACGGGGTGGGTATTAATCGAGAAATTGCAGAGATTAGAAAGAATTATCTTTGTTCCAAAGAAATTTCAGCTCCGGAGATTATGCCGAAAACCGAAAAAAAACGACAGGCCGCGGGTTGAAAAAATGGTCAAAATTTGAAGGGCGTCAGATCTTCCCCAAAACCTGATAAAATGACAACGGGGTGGGTATTAATCGAGAAACTGCAGAGATTAGAAAGAATTCTCTTTGTTCCAAAGAAATTTCAGCTCCGGAGGTTACCCCGAAAACCTGAAAAAAACGACAGGCCGCGGGTTGAAAAAATGGTCAAAATTTGAAGGGCGTCAGATCTTCCCCAAAACCTGATAAAATGACAACGGGGTGGGTATTAATCCAGAAATTGCAGAGATTAGAAAGAATTCTCTTTGTTCCAAAGAAATTTCAGCTCCAGAGTTGCACCGAAAACCGAAAAAAAACGACAGGCCGCGGGTTGAAAAAATGGTCAAAATTTGAAGGGCGTCAGATCTTCCCCAAAACCTGATAAAATGACAGCGGGGTGGGTATTAATCGAGAAATTGCAGAGATTAGAAAGAATTATCTTTGTTCCAAAGAAATTTCAGCTCCGGAGGTTACACCGAAAACCGGAAAAAAACGATAGGCTGCGGGTTGAAAAAATGGTCAAAATTTGAAGGGCGTCAGATCTTCCCCAAAACCTCATAAAATGACAACGGGGTGGGTATTAATCCAGAAATTGCAGAGATCAGAAAGAATTATCTTTGTTCCAAAGAAATTTCAGCTCCAGAGGTTACACCGAAAACCGGAAAAAAACGAAAGGCCGCGGGTTGAAAAAATGGTCAAAATTTGAAGGGCGTCAGATATTCCCCAAAACCTGATAAAATGACAACGGGGTGGGTATTAATCGAGAAATTGCAGAGATTAGAAAGAATTATCTTTGTTCCAAAGAAATTTCAGCTCCAGAGGTTACGCCGAAAACCGGAAACAAACGACAGGCCGCGGGTTGAAAAAATGGTCAAAATTTGAAGGGCGTCAGATCTTCCCCAAAACCTGATAAAATGACAACGGGGTGGTTATTAATCTAATATTCTATCACACAGCAGCAATATGTGACTACAGTCAGTCTGCAGTTTTTGGCTTGCATGTCAATGTACATGCCCATTTCCTACAGCAAAGCAAAGCCAATGCTAGGGCTATCATTAGCAGGGCTACAACTATCTCTAATGCCTGTAACTCACTGACACATCTCTCTAGTTGAGACATTTTGTATGCAACTGCAGAATATTCAACACACACCATTGTTTTACCAAGGTTGCTCTGACCGCAAATGCACGAAGATAACTGCTAAGCTAGGCTCAGCTCAAAGCTAAGTAAATAGAGTGGCAACCAAAGGCTACCCACTAACACTAGTGTCTTTTCAGAAAGAAAACTAACAAATCAAGTGACATGTAAACTAAGCACAAAAAATAATGCAGTCAGTAAGATAAATGATGAGGTTAGAGCAGAATGTATACCTTAATATATAAAAGATGTAACATAATGGACAGGGCAATTGCAAGGGGTTATACTTAATCTCCTAATTAATCATGGGTGTGTTTTTGGCGTAACATGCAATAAACCAATCACAGTGTCATGTGTCAGTCCTATGTTGTGTAAACGTAACTGTCTAGCCATTAGCAGACTGTGTAATGTTATGCCATAAACCGACATGCCTAACCGTCATATATATTCTCAGCATTAACCCATTAAGGGTTAACCATTGACATCGCTAGTCTCAAACTTTGTCAGTAAGGTCAAAGGTGTTTCAGTATATTTGGTTAACGTAACTTAATATAATGTCACTGCTCCAACTGGCTCCACTTTCTTGTTTTTTTTCTTTTTGAGTGTCAATAATGTGCTATTCGCGTTGTTTATTGAGCAAGAATATCAGCCTTTAAGTTAGCGTTAAAGTAGCTAAAATGGTCGGTCAGGCTCAGCTGTTAGCTAGCTGTTGTGACGTTAGCGTTGCAAAACACGCTAAAAAGTTTGAAAATACCAATGAAAACTTCCTCCTGACAAGCCAGTAACATTTATACCTTATCTTGTGGCAGTTAGCACTAAGATACTCAACTGAAAACCTTCTGGGGCCAGTTGATGAATCCAGCGGCTGAGTTTCCTTGACTTTTCTTTCAGGACCACTCACACACCTGCAAACTGATAAGCGCGCGCAGGGTTAGGTTTTTCAGTGGATACGCCTACTTTCCCTGGCTACACACTCTGGTCAAAAGAAGCTATAGTTTGAAACACATTTTTAAAGGTGAACAAACTTCCAACCAAGATTTTTTTCCAGAGTAAAGTTGAGTAGGATATGTAGGCTATTTATAAGCTACTTATGCGATGATGATCTGAAAATTGTTTAAGTGTGGATTTGATTAGTAGGCCTACACTGATCAATGATATAATTTATGTTTATTATATATGCCTGTTGTGTTTTAATTTGAAATTTGGGCATGCCCCATATATTATTTAAACTGTTATTAGCTTAAATATTGTATTTTGCTCAGGGATGAGAATGTTGTAGGACTTTAAGAACACTTTTGAAATAAATAGTGAATACTTGAATGCAGGGCTTGAATGCAGGGAATGTCAAGGCTCACAAGGGGACCTAAGGGACCAACTAGGGGGGCCTTGAGATGACAGGAAATTATTGAAAACTTTACTTAAAGAATGCTTTATTCACAAAACATCAAGACATAAGTAATCTAATTATTTGACTACACAAATAACTATATATAATAACAGTTAATACATGAATATAATGATAGGCTTTTTATTAAAGTTTGTGACATAATTCTGGGGAGAGGAACTTATGTATTCAACTACTTCCTAAACACCTCCTACTGTCCAACCTCCTATCAGTTTACATTCATTCACGGACTACAGTCTTACCTTTGTCTCATCTTCCAATTGTATTCTTTCTTCCACAGAATTTAAACTGCAACTGACGGCTATCAGAATCCAAGCCTTCTTGTTTCATCTCACCACCACATATTCTATATGGGTTAGGGTACTGGTAAATAAACAGAGTATAAAGTAATAAAGGGGGGTCTCCTTTGATGGCCCTGGAATATTTCCTTAGACATAGGGGGGCCTTGGGGGCAAAAAGGTTGACAACCACTGCTTTAATGTTTTATCCTCAGGAAATACTTTATACTGTATTTTAATTTATTTATTTTTTTATTCTTTCTCCAACTAAACTAACCTCTAAAGAACCTCTAAAGAACCATACAGGGGTTTAAAAGATTCTTTGTATGTCAATAGTGCCATATAGCACCTCAACCACTCCAAAGAACCACTGAAGAACCACCATTTTTTGTGTGTATATATTCTGTAAAATCTGTAAAATGTGGACAAAAAGGTCATATTTACCTTACAATGCATCACAAACTTATCTTTAATCACACAGTCACAAACTTGTGACTTTAAAGGCAGGCCACTTACTGTACAGTGATCTGTCATATCTCGCCACGTAAAGTGGCAGAAAAACCAAACAAAAGACATGTCTGAGCCTCCTTAAAGATGTCTCCTCTTTCTAAGAGACCAGTGAGATGAGTCTCTTGAGAGCCTATTCACATTGAGGTACCTTAATATTGCCTCACTTGTCCAAAGATGTAGCTACAGATAATGGTTCAACACTGAGGAGCTTGGAGAGGGATCTTCACAGCAATTCCACAAAGTAAAGTTAAAAGAATGGAGTATAAAACCACTGTGAGCAGGGGTCTTATTTCAGACTATTACATGGCTGTCCACACTGCCCCTAACTATGCTTTCAATGCAGTTTCCTTCATAACTTTCAATTATCCTTACACAGCTTTGTGCAGTTGTACAGTTGTCACCAATGACGTTTAACTAATGTATCAGGTTGTAGTCTATAAAATTATAACTAATGGAAAACATTTTGTCTTAATTACTACTGATCTCCCACATTTTAGAGGTGCTTCTTTGCTCACAAGTCTAGTTTAAAAAGCCTTGTAAAAAAGGTTGGATGGGTTTTTCTTGTCCTGAATATATCAGCAGTTCAGAAAATGACATATTCATGTTCACAGTAATGTATTATTATCACTGTCTGCCGATGACAACAAGGGAAAACAACTCCCCAATTGCAGCTTTAATAAGTCTGTTTGCTTGCATTTACAGGGGTGACTAAGGAGCTTGTGTTGCATTAACAAGATCAAATGGCTGGAAAGAACACAGCTATGCCATAAAACATATTTATAGAGGTAGACAACATATAGTACATTGTGACAAAATATTTACATTCAACAGTATCAAGTAATTTCCTTTGAAAACAACTAACATCATCACATAAAAAGCATTGAATAATGGCAGTAAAGAACTAATAGTTCTCTTTTTGGCTCAGACCACAATTCACCACCTCTCCTGCTTCACTCACTCAGCATGTTGTTAACTTAAATATCAATTGTTCTCACTTAAGCAGCAGCTTTTCTCCATAGTGCTGCTAGGCAGCTTGTTAGAGGACTGCAAAAGCAAGGCGGTCTGTACACAGTCATTGCCTTGAGTAATGAAAGCCAGAGATGTCTATTAAAAATCGTTTCTTTGCAGGAGGAGCCCTGAGGCTCATCAAGAGCAAGTCATTGTGAAGTCAAGGCGTTTTGAATCAGGTGGGCTTCAAAACAGGCAATCAAGAAAAGTGGAGCAACACAATGCAATGCAGTTACTCCCACAGTGTTGCCTCTTGGTTGCAACTCTTAAATATTTGAAATATTCACTGAGGAGTTAGACATGTATAATGAATAGTTACACATTTTGGGAAATATGCTTAAATTCAGTATGAGTTAGATGAGAAGATTGTTACGACTGCCATGTATGCCTGTAAAATAGGCTACTGTAAGCTGTCAGTTAGTTAAGCTTAGAATAATGACTAGAAACTTGGGTGAAACATCTAGCTTAACTCTGTCCAAAGGCAACAAAACCAGCACCTCTACACTTACTGATGAAGAATTGTATCTAGTTTGTTTTATCAGTGCAAAAACTGAAATTTAAAAACCACAATTTAGGGTCTTGCAGCTGGGCACAGTGACTCCCTGGAGGCTTGTATTCAAGAATATAAAATACGAAAACAAAAGAAATTTGGTATTTCTTCATAAGGCAGGTAGATTGGATGAATCAATGACATGTCTCATCTGCGCACATTCATGTGGGAGCAGTTTAGAAATAAGCAACATGTGAGGGAGCGTGTGGGAAACAGAGATAAGGAGATACTGGGAACTCACCCCATCTGCACTCCTGCCGAGAAAGAGCAATGAACTTTGAAGCTTCTTTGGAGCACGGCCAGAAGCTCACTTGCAAGGTTCCCAAGAGCTGTACTCCATGTGCATTCGAGTTAGAGTGAGTGAACAAGCAGAGAGAGATAGCCTGTCGGGTCTAGCAGGGCGAGATGAGGACCAGGCACAGGATGGGATTTGGTCTTCCTCTCGCCTTTGATTCAGTAATTGAGGACTAAGATTGGGAGGGAAACTGACAGGCTTTTGGCCCTAGAGGGACAACCCCTAGCCTCCCAGAATCCTCGGGCACTGGTTCATTCCCAGAACACTCAGCCTAGGTTGAGCCCATACATTTCTCATTTAATAGAAGACAGAAATGGAGAGAGATGAGTTCGTTGTTATCTGCTTGCTTGGGGATTGTCTCAGACTACACTTACCACCTGGCTGTCTTCTTTGGCCAAAGTCAGTGCAACTTTCAAGGAACAAAAGCATCTGTAAAGATAGCAGGCTGCAGGGAAGGAAGGTTATCATGGAACAGTTCGCTAAGGTCAAGACTGGATTGAGGAAAAAAATACAAATTTAAACTTTTACAAATCCCATTAGCTGACCACTTCTAAATATTTGCAACTGATAAAATGCATCATATATCCATTTAAGTCAATTTCTACTGTAGGCTACCAAGACTGTTTTTCATGCTAATACACTTGCAAGCATAACAAAAATAGATGAAGTTAGTAGTTGAACACCTTCAGAAACCCACTCCATCTTTTCATGAAACCAACAACCAGACATTCACACCCGCTGAGAAGGGAAGCAGGACCTCACTTTGCCTTCAAGTGTGGCTGTTTCAGAACAGCTATAAACACATTTGCCTTCCAACAAGCTCAAACCACACATTATACAAACTAGTTCTTTTGTAACATAACTCAGGTCACAATGACAGTCAGGACCAAAGCAATGGATTGACTGACAGACAGACTGATGTAGCATAGCATTTTAATACCATAGCTAATAAAAAAAAACAACATTGCTAAGAGATATTCATCTCTATACAGTAGAGCTCTTTGTGATGTAGTCATAAATTGCTTTTTGCTTAAATATTTCAGAATACCAGATGTATCAATACTGTTACTTTACAATATGAGAATATATTCAATAAGAAAAAAGTCCACATTTAAACCCAGGACATAACTAAAAGCATGCCAACAGAATCTTATTTTTTTCCTGTTGTCTCTCCAACTCCAAACTCTCCAAGTTAAATGCTCTGTATAGGCCTCCAATAATGGTAAACAGTCACCTTTAGTTTAAAAATGGACCACATCTGCTAAAAGTTAATGACATATAAACTCAGATCACACATCAAGATTCACCATAAAACACATACCCTAAAACTGTATGTGCCCTAAAAATTCAGTGGCAGGGATGCTGAAAAAACCCCAGAACATTTTATTGAATCCCAAGGTAGCTTTGAAGGGGCAAGCCTTTGCAGCAACCTCTAAGTATGATTGACAGCAGCCAGGCCTGACATATTAGTGCCATCTCCAACTGTCAGAAGGATATTTACAGTCACATAAGCCCTGGATTTATCCATGACTAATTTTTGGAGCATTTTCTCTTTCTCACTCTATCTTTAAAAGACTTGCTAAGAGGAAATCTGAATCAAGTCAGATAAAAATATAGAGAAAGTGAACTCAAGGAGCATAGTTTTTTTTATACAAATTACTGCACACAGTATAAATCCACCTTGATATCTCCACAGAAGAGGATATGAACTTTAAGATCACTCCTATAGGTTTGTCTGCATTAAATGCAGGCCTGACACACAGTATTTCTATAGATGGCAGTGTTTCATTGCAGAAGAGAGAGACAAGCTGTTTGCTGCCCAGAAACAATGATGCAGTGGCAAATCTCATGATGTCATGCTGTGACAAGCATGGACCGAAAAATTGTGTGGTTCCAGATGCATGTAATTTAAATTAGTTTAAAATGAAAAAAATGTATAATGTAATAGGTATATGATTTTTTTTTATCATTGTTTAGTAGTCCTAGTTTTTTTTCCTTTGCTTTGCTCCACATAAAGATGTTGATGTTACTAATGTCTTGCATTCGTAGAAATGTATATGATTCATGCTGATGAATCTACAGTATATATATCAAAACCATCTAGGTGATACAAGAGAGTAATTATTATTCCCCCATGAGGCTCTGTGGTGATAGAAGTAGGAGTGATTACTCAGGAGTCTGAACAGTGTCTGGACAAAAATGTATTTTGTGAGTCTCAAGTGTATATTAAAGCCCCTCTGTGTTGAATATTAACCTGAGTGTATCATTCTCAATTTAATTTTGATGGTGCAGAATGGCTGTAGAATCATTTTAATCATGGCATAATTGATTTATTCCATGTGTGTCTGTGGCTGAGTACAATTTGCGTGGACTGTGCAAGGATGACTTATGGCACAAAGAGGGAACCTCAAATATGACTGATTCATTGTAATTCACATATTCTAATCTAATAACCTGTACTATTATTCACTCAGTCGGTCCATTAGAGATGTTTCATGTCTTATTTTTCTGTAAAGTACATGTCTCCTTGGTGTCTATAGTAGTAGTGGTGGTCCTTTTGCAAAGCTTAACTTATCACATAAGTCATTATATTTCAAATAATACACTAGATAGAGAATTAATAATTAAATTGTGTTATAGTTTTGAAAAATGGGCTGTTTTACAAAATTTACAAATTTACAAAAAAAGTGATCACAAATAAATATGACATGTCCCTTTTGTCTGGTGTTTATTCTGAGACAAATTAGCTAACAGATAACACAATCAGACTAGAACCTAAAATCCCAAATGTACGTATCCAAGAATGTACAAATAAATGTGTGGAGTTCTGTCTGACTTTGTTGATAATAATATGTCAACAAAGGGAATAACAGCAGTGCTCAGATGCAAGGAATGTTGAAAGGGACCTTGCCTCAAGATTGGCTTTTGAGGTGTCCATAAGCAAGGCAGGTGGGTCACCCGTTCCTGTGGTGCTGACAGCAATAGGTTGCTACTGTTCATCTGAGCTGGGCAGCTCAAGTCCTGAAAAGTGTGAAGGTAAAGCAGAGCATTGGTGCTAGAGGAGTTTGCATGCTGAGCAAAACTTAACAGGACACGTTAAGGTTATAGGCGCACGCACACGCACACACACACACACACACACACACACACACACACACTACAGGGCAAACTTTATCAAATAGGCAGGACCTGGGACTTTGGTTAAGCTTAAGTGTGAGGGACTGTCATATGCTGTCAATCAACCTTAAAGCTCTTTGATTGGAGGAACAAAAAGCCCCCAGTGAGCAGACTGATGACTGATTATGCATGACAATAACATTTCAAAAGCATCAAGCCTCCTAAATATGACAAAGCAAAGTAGTGGATGTGGGCTGCTGCAGTCCCCAAACTACTTTGAACCTCAACTGAGTGCTGCATAACTACAAAATGCAATACATCATAGATGCTTTAACTATTGATGTTCTCCAGTTACTGGTCCACTGTGTACCCTCATCATCCATCACAGCTTCCAACCTGTCTCTTCTCTCTCTCCTTATACCTGTACTCTTTACAAATGAGCTCCCAGGATGCAGCCTGTCTATCCAACCAATATCAGCAGTTTCACACTATTCTTCACAGTTGAGCTTAAGTGTTAGCTCAGATGAAAAAAAAAAGCTTTATATCTGAGAGCAGTAGTATGATCGATATAATAATAATGTTTATTTATATAGCACCTTTCAAGAGCAGACGTCACAAAGTGCTTCAAAGTAAAAACAAAGAAAAACAATGCAAGAGACATTCAATGCAGACATACAAGGCAAAAACAGCAATAAACAAAACAAATTAAACAAAAGCAAGTCTAAACAAATCGGTCTGGCGCTGCTTTTTAAAAGTGTCCACTGATCTTAAGTCCAATGGGAGAGAGCTCCAAAGTTTAAGAGCTACAACATCAAAAGCACAGTCTCCTTTTGTCTTGAGCCTGGAGCAAGAGACAACCAACAAACCCTGATCCGAGGACCTCAGATTCCTACCGGTGTTATATGGCTGCAGTAGCTCTTTAAATTAGGCAGGTACCTGACAATGCAAGGCTTTGAACGTGACTACAAGGATATTCAGCTGTATTCTGAAACTGACATTGGGATTGGTGTAACACAAGACCTTTTGGGGGAGTTGGTGAGGAGCTCAGCAGTAGCATTTTTTCTGATATAAATGCAGATCATGATTTTTGCTTCACCGCGAAAATGAAAGGCTTCACAAATGAAGGCAAACAAAGAGCATTTGGCTGTAGCTGAACCTGAAATAGCTAAGTTCAACCCCATCCTCTTACATAATTTGTCAATCAGAATTGCAGATTAGAAATTTGCACATCCATCTGAGAGATATACATATGCATACTGACAAACAGCCACATAAATTTCATATATTTGCAAATTACAAGGGTAAAAGTTAAGGTTATTAAGAAACCTGGTAATCTTCCACTGGATATAACCTCATGTGTCTCTATAACTGCATGCAGCCAATCAAAGTGTGAATCTACTGGCGTAAAATGCAGATGTCTAAAGCGTGAAAATGTTACCTGGCAGAGATTCCCCGTGTGGTGTTTGGTGTTGTAAAGGACATGTTGCCAAGTTGCAAACTCATGCATGTATCCATAACAGTAAAGTTTCTGGTGGGAACAGCTCTGCACCAAACTTAAGAAATATATTATTATTTAAATCTAAGTCTGTCCACATAGAGATTGCATAAATCTTTTATTGAAGTAAAGATGAATTGGCTGGGCTATTCCTATATATTCATTGAAAGAATTATTGGTCATTACTGCTACTTTAATCAAAGATAATATGAGGCTTCAGCAAGTCTGAGTTACTTGAATAAAGTGGGTATCATCGCCACAGTCTTTTTTTTTGTTTGTTTTTAAGGTTAATTTTTTTTACTTTTTTTTTCTTATATTTGATATATGCCAGTATAGATGCAGACATGACTCACAGAGAGAGAGACAGTGTTATAAAATGCAGCAAAAGTCCCCAACCAGATTGAGCAAGGGACTTTGGGGTTGTATGTTATACATCTTAGCCGCTAGTCCACTAAGATCCCTCAAACATGAATTTATATGAATTTGGTATGAATTTTACTATTAGTGATTCCCCACATAGTTTTTCTGTGTTGAGCTGCAGTGGAGGGATGGTAACACAAAGACAGAATTTCTTTCAGTGTAAATATACACATCTGAGTATTGTTTTAAAGTCTGTAAGACAGACTTTAAAAAAGTGAACGTATCCTTTAACATGTATACAATTCTACAAAATAGAGCATTTTAATATGAAATGCTGCAAAAACAACTAATCAAGACACTAGACAGATCGTTTTTGAGTGTATACAGTATGTTTGTCTGTATATGTGTACATTTTCTCTTTATGGCAGTATTTGCATCTGACAGCCATCTGCGATGCTGACCAGTTTGGCATTTTTAGGCCACAACAGAAACTAGTGTCAATTTTTTTTTCTGAATGACTCATGCTCCCAGCCATCGGAGTCTTACATAACAACATACTGTTAGCTAAAGTATGTCACCATCAGCTAGTCAGCTGGGCGTGGCCTTACGCCGCTGACATGGCAGATCATGGCTTTGATGGAGCAACCTAACCTATGTCCCTGTGTCCTACAACACTTGGCACAGCCCACTCATTAGCAGGTCCAAGGGTCCACGCCTGCCATCTGTCCCAAGGCTAAGGTTCAGAGGGGCCCCCACTGTGCACCAATGCACTCTCCATGGCCCTGCCAGTAGAGAGGAGCAGAAGGTGACATTCCAACTTTTGGCGCTCAACTCCAACTCTAGTCGACTCTGGGTTAGGTTTATTCCGAGGAAAGCTTGGATCTGAATAAGGCTTCGCTCTGACTACAAAAAGAGGTGGAGAGAGTTTGGTGTGTTTGTTTACAATATGAAGAAAGAGCAGGGGAGTATGCATCTGCGTGAGAGTCTTAAATCAGTAACATCTGGCTTTGAAAGTCTGACTTCATGTTTCTGTGTGCATGCACTCACTCCCTGCGCACATATACTTGTACCCACCGGCAGTGTTTGCACGGGGAGATGAGAATGGGCAGAAGGATGTTCTAAATAAACAGTTTTTTTTCTCTATTTTTCCTAACACACTTTTTTTCCAGGGGGCATTGATACTTGATAGAGATGTGCAATCCTAGCTCAGCATAACAATGTTCACTCCTCTCCTCTAAACGTCACAGAGAAAGACGGAGGGAGCGGAAGAGGAGGAAGACAGATCAAGAGTGGTGGGAGGGAAGAGTGAGAGGTGAGAGACGGTGCTGCAACTCTCCTGTCAGCACCTGAAGCCTGACTAGTGCAGACACTCATCTCATGTGTCACCCAGACTGAAATTAGGATGGGCTCTGCTGGTCATAAATCACAATGCAGAGCCGTCGCAACTGTTGTGGCTATAAATGAATTTCACCATTTAATCACTTTTAATCTCTCTTCTTCACAGGTACATCTTTTCTCAACTGGTCTTAAACAGGAAATTTTTATAAAGGAATGCCTTTAAAGGAGGGCTGTTAAAGAATTTGTTTTCCTCACTCCATTAAATGTGACAGAGTTATCCATTTGTTTTCAATTACACTAATGAAAGATTTGACGAGAAAGCTACTGTCTGTAAAGAGGGGAGGAACAATCTCTCTTTACGGAAAGTCTTTTTTTTGCTTTGCTGGCATGAGCAGTAAACACGGCATGTCTTGCTAAATCATAGCAGAACTATCAGCAATCAGCAATATAAACAGCATTAAAAAGTTTAACGTAAACTTTAATGTATTGATTACATGGCAGAATTGCTAAATATATTTCCCAGCAGAATCAATAACTGCTACAACTTTCATTCAAGAGGGTGTGAATAAGTATGATTTTTAATAATTACACATCTTAAAATCATATCATATAATCTTTTCTATGCATGCTACAGTACATAGCTTATGCACTGCACTGTACACATGTGACATACAGTATGTCAACACTTGTGATACTGCAATCATATTTCTAACATGAACCACTAGGGGCCAGTAACAGAACATGTGATTGATTTGTACACACTGTTTCAACAATGTTGTGTACCCTGACACTGCTCACAGTTGGACAGCTCACCCCCCCAAAAAACAAAAAACAAAACAAAACAAAAAAAACAACAACACCCAGGCTATCTCTAAAGTGATTATCTGAGATATGCAAAAGCACACTGACAGCAAGGACTGTTCTGCTGATGGGTAATAACTATAACTTATTGTCAAATTCTGCTGTTAATCTTATAACAACAAATTATGGTGTGTACCTTCAGATTTATGACATGCTCTACTGGGACCTAAAGAAAATCCTCCTCTCAGGTATTCCAGGCAGGCCTCCGGCAGGATGTGATCATTCAAGGGGGGAAATTGCAGCGAGGATGCAGTATGGAAGGAAGAGAAGAAATAAAACATGACATTAATGTTGTGATGCAAATGACACCTTTGATGCCTCTCTGGTGAGTATTCAACACAGCCACATCTTTGTCCTTTTCTCTCTCTCTCTCTCTCTCTCTCCCTCTCTCCTGTTTTTCCCCCAGTGACAAACTCCAGCCTAAGTCTTATATGTGAAGTTTCTATAGCAACCTTGTTGCCAGCATGAACTCATCAGTTAATTTCCCCATAGGCTGTCTGACAAAGAGAGAAAAACAAAAGAGACTTTGGGCATCAGGTTGACTTTGCGGGGGTGAGGTCTGCTTCTTCAACTCCACTTCTACTAAATGTTTAAATGACTGAATTGTAACCACTGGAGACCAATCAGAGAGTGATAAAAACTATTTTCGATCAATTTTATGACCTCAAATTCAGAGGACTAACAAGGTAGAAAACATTATGTTAAAGAGAACAGGGGTGTTTTTTTCTTTTTACTGTTAAAGATTACAACAGAAAGAGCAATGACAACACTCACTGCACAATTGGAAATCGTGTGTTTGGATAGGTCACTGTACACATCTCTAGGCAGCAAAAGGAGGGGAGGTGACGCAGTAAACTGTCAACAGGAAAAACTGAGAGTTTCAGTGCAGAGGACAGGGCACAACCTGCCTTGTTAATGTCTCCCTGACAGCAGGAGATGCCTAATGTGGGTGGAACACACACAGACTTGGCACTGATGGGCGTTCGAGGGGGCCGCTCACACGGCTGGAATTCCGGCAGCTTTTAGGCTCTGACTGTGGCTCTAGAGGTCTTTGGAAATGTCAATCATGTGCCCTTGAACCCACATGCTGAGACCTGGGCTTTACAACTTACTCAGCCCTGCAATTCTCTTGCAATCAAAATCACCTCAATAGGCCACTTCCTCTAATGTCTTTATGTTCTTCTACTTTAAATTATAATAATTTTGAGAATATTAAAAACTGGGCCACACTGAAAAAGTGACCAACTGGTGGAGTCGGAGTTGTAGAAAAGAATATGGCACAAAAAATAATGTAGGCAATGCCATTTTGAAGAGTAACTTAGTTTCAGGACTGCAGTGATTTTTAAAAAGGCAATTCTTAAAATGCCAAGTGCATCAGCAGCAATCATCTGGAGAAAAAAACACTAATGCTTCATTTTACGGGTCGGTAATTTCCTAATAATTTAGTTTCCTGGAAATAAATGTGTAATTTGTTACTAATTATAGACAAAGTAGTGACAGCGTTCAATTGAGTCTTTCTGTCAGTGCACAGCAGGTCTGCTGCACATGCTAAATGGGAATTTTGTCTGAACATATAAGGAGATTTCATTCCCTCCAGGCATGTTTTAAGACATAAAACACTCTTAGAATAATACATTGAATAATACATACTGATACCATTTTTTTCACAATGAAGTTCACTTTCCTAGTTAAAAATGACATCTACTCCTTCTCCCTCATTGAAAAATCCAGAATCTATGAATATGCAAATATCATTGTCATACCAAGTCACAAGATGTCTCCTCCACTGAAAAGGCTTTTCTCTGTGTATGTGCACTGCATACTGGACCAAAACATTGGGCAGAACTATTTGTGATGTCACAAAATCATGATCATACATATACTGTGTCACTTAAACTCAGATTTAAGGTGAGAAACTTTCCCCCTTCAGCTGAAGAATATCATAACAGCATTCTGGTGTCAAACTCTGCACATGCATCATTCAATATTTTCTAATTAAAATTATGAGGAAACTACAAAAAAAACCCTCCCGTAACTACACAAATTTGCTTTTTATTTCAGTTTTTAATCGGGTTTCCAACTTTCCTGCAAGTTGACAAGGAGAAACATTAATTTGGCTGTCTATAATTACTGAAGCATCCATTTGTTTTTCCATATATATCCTACAGTAATATGATTTATTACAGCTCAATCATTTTATCTACGTCTGTAAACATTTCAAAACATCAGTCTGCCACTTGTCATAACAGATATTGCCTAATAAGTTCAGGCGGAGCAGCCAGACACTGATTTGCAGTTCTAATAAACAGCAAATCTAAATGTTTGTGCAAAAGCAGTGCACCTATGTTATTACTGCTTGGTATGCTGAAAGCTGGAAATACAAGCATCTAATATTGGAAATGACATTTTAATATTGGAGGTTTAACCAGGGAAATGACCTGTGATGTAAGAATAAGTAATAAAATGTTTTGGGTTTTTTTTTCAGGTCCCGACCAAGGAATGGACTGGGAACGAGCTAATAACAATTCTTACAACAACAACTTCAACTGGTTGGCACTAACAAACATATTTGATGATTCAAAAGTTTGATTTATCAATAAGAAGGTTGAACATGACTGTATGTGTTTTGATTTATTTTCACAGTTCATCCCATTCTACTCAAGGCCTCAAAACCCCCCTTTTAACACACTTCTAAATTCTTGAGAAACTCTATTTTCTACCAACAAAGAGTAAATTCATCCTCACACCGCCAATCTCACCACCAAAAAGCTTTTTCTACTTTTTCTACTGAACATATGGGCAAACATATTTTAGCCACCTCATGAATTGTTATTGTTCTACTGTCCTTGTTGAGTCAGAGAAACTGTTGGCTTTGTGGCAATGGATGGGGTCCAAATGAAACTTTTCAGTTCAAATATATTTAGTGATGCAGATGCAATATATACCCTGCATGAACAAAATGACACGGCAAAAAATAAATGGACACAAGAACTAAAGCCACTTTTACACTATTCAGTCTTTCACTTTGAGGTTGATAAAGTCTATATATTCATGCTTGGTAGCATTCAAAGAACACTAATTAGTAAAAGCTGTAGTTCAGAGAAGAGGCTAAGTTTGTCATTCATTTTCATGATTGTTCTTGGTCATTTTCATGATTGTTCTTGGTCATAACAGTTTTGGCTCATAGAGCAAAGACCCTTGAAAGTCTGTTTTATTTCTAGGTATATGTCTTCACATTTAAGAACACTCTCTCTCTCTGTTGCCTAGGAAAAGGCCTAATATAATCATATTGAGCCATGACAGTACTTCAAACCATGCAGAACAGACAAGACTAAAATGGCATCAATAATATTCCTGCATAAGGAGGGACAGGAAAGCCTCTTAAACTTTTACATAAAAACCCAAACAATTTAATCAGGAGCTACACTCGGATGGCTCGGTCATGCCAGGTGAAAGCTTTGACATTGTCGCCGGTAGATCGTGCTATAAACAGCATCGGTGTGCTTCTGCCTGTGTGGCCCTGACACCGTCATCTCTATCTTTTCGATTGTGAATGGACCTGCCACTCAGCGCGCCCGCTACCTGTCAATCACACGTTCCACCGACACATTAATGACCCTCATTATGTGGCGTGGCCATATGGCACGGTGCTCTGTGTGTGTATGAGAGAGAGAACGTATTGCCTGCAACAACGCGTCTGCTCTGCCTTCCTGAAAGCAGATTGCGCTGGAGACGAGGCCAAGCTCTTGGTCACCTCCCTTTGAATCTCATCGCTGTGGTTACGCTGACAGAGGAAATATGGCTGCAGAGCTGGGGGGACAACTGTAATGGACTCTTTGCATCTGCTTCAGAATGTCATCCCAGATGTCCCCTTCTGTCCGGCAAGAGCAGGAGAATGAGCAACGGGCAAAGCCGAATAATCTCCATGTGGGGCCACTGAGGGATGACTAGGAGCTTCTATGTGGTATCGAGGATGCAAGTCATCCTGAACTGCTCACCTTTTAAAAATTGAAAGTGTCCATCTTTGTGACAATCATATCTGTTCAGAAAGTGGTTTATGTTGGTTATGCAATCAGAAAAGGCATCCTGAAGGCAGGATTAATAAAACTGCACAGAATTTAGCCTCCAACAATGACCATAGCCAAAGAGAAGATTAATAAAACGACATGACAGATGCAGCAGTGTCTAGAAATACTCTTTAAAGCTGAACTTAAAGGATAGGTTCACGAGTCTGTTTCAAAACAACAGTCAGGTGCCCACACGAACACTGGAAGAGGTTTTCTTCACTGTAATCATTCCTCCTGTTCATACTGGCTATTAAAAGATCTCCAAATGCGCTTTCAATGTATGTGATAGGGGCCAAAATCCACAGTGTGTCCACACAGTATTTTTGTGCAAAAATACATAAAGTTTATCTGAAGCTTATATGAGGCTTCATCTGTCTAAGTTAATCATATCAAGGGGATATCTGCCACATTTATACGTTTATTTTATTGGTCTTTATCTTTACTGTATGGCAACAGACAAACCAATGTTTTACTATTTTCACATTAGGGAAACATAGTGATTCTTTTCTTTGGTACCAGCTCAAAGCTTTTGAAAATGGAAATGTGCTGGAAAATGATTTCCCTGTAATGTTTTGCTTTTGTTGGATTTCTGTATCCTTTTAAAATCGCAGTTATCAAAATGGAAACATCTTTGGCCTATTGTGGCCTGATGTAATGACTCCACTGGTTCATGCTGATCTACACGGACTGATTTTGTGCTCTTAGGAAACTTTTGCTTTTCCAAAGGTACATTTGTCAGGTCTGTTTTTCATCTTCATGTCTCTTCTAATGTGCCTTTCTTTGTCTTGTCCTGTCCGTCCAATTCTGCTTTCTCATTGTGACGCATTGAGATGGCAAACCAGATTTTTTGTGGTGGTAGAAACCTGTAAATGCATGTACATTTGTGCAAATTGTTATTCATTTGCCATCTTTTAGTATTCATTTGTCATCTTTTAGTAAAGACGTGCAAAATAAAAGCAGCCTTTAACTTCTCATTTATTTTTTGTGAGACGGAGATGCACCAAAAATTTGAGCTGTCAGAGGTCCCTGATTAGGTGTTCTATTCATTCACTGTAAGAATCATATTTAATTACTTGCTAAATGTAACCCTGATAAGACATTTTAAAATTAAAATAAATACCAAAAGTAAACATTTACACAGTGCTATTTAATTAGTGTTAGTGGACATGGATTGGTTGAATCACTTAACGAGTAGTCAGGTTGACATTGTTGGTGACTTGCACCTCAACGCCACCAGCGTGTTTATTTTTAGCCCACCACAGTTTGAACATTACATATTTCTCCATCTCTCTCTTCAGTTGGCCCAATCCTCAGAGATGACTGCATGCAGAGTAGCATCACCTCCTCCTCTCTACTGTCAATGTATTCCAGTGATGTGGGACGCCAAGTGGGCTGGTGCACGTTAATCAAAGCTGCTGGAAAAATAAACAACCAGCTGCAAGGATGGGACCAAATGGAGCTCTCTTCCCCTCAGAGCCCAGAGCCATTGTGTTCAGTTTTAGGTGATCCATTTGACGTGTAAAATGGTTTGATTAACTGTCTAACAGCAAGGTTAAGATAAGAACATGCACACGTTGTAACACTCAGCGAATGACTCCAAAAATGTGGTTTGGGATGATAACAAATGACCTGAATCTGAAAAGCAATCAATTACTGGTGATAATTTAAAAGCTATGTGTTGCTAATTGCATTGTACTGTAGCTTTTTTCTCTCTTATTTTGAGCATATTCATTAGCAGAAGAAAGTATTTTTCTCAAATAATCAACTCACCTCCCCCTACTAAAATGGTTTGTGGGATCTTTAATTATGCACATAGTGTTTTATCTCATTCAAGCCTACATCACAATGGATCGGATTGGATCGAGTATTCATTGGGAGATGAGGAACTGTTGTGCTTTTCTCCTGATAGAAACCTGACTAAACAACAATACGCCAGAATTGGCTTTTCAACTTGACAGGTTGCTAGTCTTCCGTGCAGATCAGAATCAGCTGTTGGGGAAAACCCGAGGAGGTAGACTTTGCATATGATTATCTTATGAAAGTTAATTATGAAAGATTGGTTCCTTACATTTGTGATGTAGGAAATCCTGCCCTACAGTGCCTGTGTTGACCATCCTTGATACACTGTAGTTTCAAAGCAGAAGTGCTCAGCCATGGTATTAACTTCTTTTTTCGCTCCTGGTGTCTTGTAGCATATGCAAAACACCACATGGACATTTTAACAGTGTTAAAAACTTGATTTTCACTGGAGGGGGTCTTTAATGATTTATACTATATAAACTGTTGGACAATAGATGTAGACATTTTATCCATTTAAACATTTTTTTCTATTCAGGAACAAAAACATTAACTTATGCTGGGATTTTGGGTAAGAAGAAAGTCACTTCCTTGAGCCGAGTATTTCTGCTCAGGCCTTTTGTTTCCTTATGGGCTTCAGATGCAGTAAGACAACTCGAGGGGGTGAAGAGAGAAGACATGCTGAATCCAAAAGTCCACACTTGCCCAGATTTGCTGACTTGCGGGCTTTGTAGAGGGCAGGCCTTTGCCAAAATTCATCTAGTCTGCAAGGGCTCTCATGCGAATACTTAGGCTCTGTGCGGAGAGTCTGCTTGCCTATAGACTGTACTAGTAAGATTCCTCACAGTTGACTGCTCTGCTGATATGATCATAAAGGACATCAGATGACGGAAGCTTGTTCTTGTCTTTGGATTAAGGTCTGGAACAGGGTCTTCAGTTCCTAGTGATAATGGCAGGGAGCTAATAATGTTCCATCTGGTGCTGGTCTGTCGAGTTGACAATCGAAATATTTGGAATGTTGCTATGAATAATATTACATTAATAATATTGCCTATGGCAGCTTTGTATTACTATCCAATCAAAATTTGTTAACTTTCACTTTGTATTTCACAGGAATGTGAATCACACAGAGAAAAGACAAATCCTTTAACTCTTCTTTTAACTCTTGACCATCATCAAAGCTACGTTTGTCCCATTTAGCCTTTCTGAGCAGCCTTCAGTCCCTGCAAACTCATGTATTTACGATGAGTGCTCCAATCACTGTCAGACTTCGTAAAATCTTAGTCCACCAGGGCTCTGTCTGCGTGTCCAAATTCAGCAATAGAACAACCGCTGCACAGGAAGACCATAGAGCATAGAGCAGCACGCCAAAATGTGCTCTTTGACTAAAGCTGTTAAGCCCCTGCTGATCGATTGGCCTGGCCTTTCACTGGCACTGTACACACATGTACACCCATGCACACACACAGTAGGACATTGTTCTCTCTTGCCCATAAATGCAGGAACAGACACAAGCATCTGTTCGTGTGTTTGTGCACAAAAATCTAAATCTTGCAACTGCAGTCACAACAGCATATGAAATCATTCTAGATATAAGATACCATAGATGGGTAATAAGCATCCTTAGTCCATATTCACAATTACTTGGTTTGCTTAGGAACTAAACTCAGTGACCCACTTGTTGCTATGGTTACTATTCTACACTGTAACCACTACGTCTAATGCCAGTTAATCACATATTCAAGTTAATTTGTCTCAGTTGGATTTCCTGATGATGGTTGTGTGGTGAAATGATGACAGAGCAGCTACGACGATACTTACGCCCATTATGTAGGTTGTTGACTAAGTCACAGTTTTTCTCTCTGCCATGTAGCTCATTGGGAGATATGGGAACCAGCGTGACATGAAACAAATGAATCACCCAACTCCACACAGTTTGATTACTTCCTCTTTACTGTTTGATACAGAACATAAAAAGGTGTTGGCATGGCAATGTCAGTTCTATAAGTAAAAAGTAAAGTAAGCCATACTGAAAGAGCTTTCTGCAAACAATATCCTTCTCTCTGAGAAACCAAGGTAATGTCTTGACTTATGTGAACTATTTCCCAGACTTTAACCTCAAAGATGATTTGGTCAACCTTTCTCGTTCAGTCACAAAAAAAGTAGTATTTTGAGTGCATCTGGTTTCTATGATGTTACATATTTCCATTAGAATGTTGAAGGACATACAATAATATTGTGAGGGCAAGTTAAAACGTATAAACCAATGGGATATCTGATGGAGAGGAGTTTTTATCTGATGGAAGAAATGAATGTTCCATAATGTCAAAAAATATACATCAGAAAGCTCAGGACAGAACCATTCTTATACAAATGCTGTTCAAATAATTCAGTTATAGTAATGAAGTAGTCTGCTTACACTGTTCATTTTGAGTCTTTTCATATATGACAACATATGGATTTTTTTTTAATGAGGGTAATTCTATTTTTTTTTTTAACTTTACTTTTATGATACACATGATATGTATTTAGTGGCTGTGGCACCAATATTGACTCGCGGTAACCCATCTGCTTCCAGCTGACTACCTGAGGCTGGTGCTGAAATCATGATGGGAAAAAGAAAGTCAATTTCTCTCAATGAAAAACGTTGTCTCCTTGAAGCTTATGACAAACTGCCAAAAGCGAGCCAGTGAAAAAACAAGTCTTTGAAACAGCTGTACTGTATTTTAAAATAATATCCATATATTCATGTAATAAATATACAAATGTAAATTAGATGTTAATCTGCATGACAAAAAAAATGTGGTTATAATAATCATCCGCTTATAGTGATCTATTTGACCTGGGCAGATGTGACCACTATAAGCTGTTTCCACTGTATAACGCTGCTTACGAGGTCACCCAAAATACAGAAATATAATGTAACAATGTCTGTATGACAAACTTAACTTTATAAAGAAATAAGGATTATTTGAGGGGTTTGTCCAGCTGCTGGAGGATTTTGAAGGTCAGCCATTTTGTGTGTCCTTAACATTTTTTTTCCCCTGATGCAGCAAAGTATAGTGATGGTAAACATATGTATCTCTTTTTATTTTAGCCGACTGCGCTTATCTGTGAGAGTGCAGGGTGCTGATACTGTTAGTTTCCAAGCTGTGGCACCCCATTCAGATTTGGCTTTAAACAGGGGCCCTCTGTCTCCCCTACTTTGTATTCCAATAGCGTTAAGGTCAAACCTCATTTGATTTAAGGGAGGACAAAATACAGTGAAAAGAAAAATTCCACCTGCATGTGGAAAATTTTTCTGGTCTGGTGTTGCCACAGGCCTTAGTGACAGGCTATCATCACCCTGTTTCACGAGGAGACTCGTGACCAAAGGGATAGCAAGGTAGCTCTTCAAGTTTAGCCCTGAATCGCTCCATCAAAATAAAGATCTGAGTGAATCATCCTGTGCTCAATCAGGCTTTGCTGATCAGTATGCACATGCAGGCAGATGTGTGTGGTGCATTAATAGGTTCTTTCCTGGCTTTCTTTTTAAACCCTTAACCCTGCACTGCATTTCAATTCAATTTAAAGTCAGACTTTGTTCCTTGAATGGGCTGAATTTTCAAATTTTGACTCGGCGACTCTGACAACTCACGAACTATGATTTTGCTGAAAGAAATACAGATCACAACCCCGTCTAGGCTATTTTTCTCTTCTGTTTATTTACTACAGAAGTTATGTTCCTGTAGTCAGTTGCAATTTGACAACGGTGGCATAGCTGCAGATTCAAGCATCTGTTCATGCTCCCAAAACAAGCCTGGGCGTAGCTGCTGGGTCATAAAACCCTGTCAAAGTGAATAATGAGGTGGTCTCCGAGGCTGAGTCTGTGCCAGACCAGGTAGGTGACGTGCTGAGGGCAAAGCATGCTGGGAGCCGCGTGGTTCTGCCGACAGGCTCAGCGGCGCTTTGTCATCTGCCGAGTTGGCTTGTGTGTGCACTCTGAAGGGTTCGGGATGTCAGCGGATCGAGGGAAGCCGAAACCCTTCACGATGTCAGATAAACACTGGGACTGGAGTAGCATGCTCGGCTACAAATCAGATTGGAAAGCGCTGGGAGGCATTTGAAGGAGAGAGAAGAGAAACAGTCGGGCGTGAGAGCGTCTGGGCCATGAACTCTCCTTCAGTTTTCTTTTCCCTCTCTTTTACTCCTCGTCCCCTCCTCCAGCAACCTTGTTGGAAAACGGAGGCTCTTCACCAACCCATTAGACAGTGAGGTTTTGAAGTGGCAAGAGGCAGTGAGAGCCTGCTCGTTATTTTGCCTCTATTGTCAACGAGATCACTGGTGCCCTTTCAAGCGAGTGCATCACTTTCCAGACAAGATTACATACAAAGTCATGACCACAGTTGAGACTTCAAGGCACCCTTTAATGGACAAGACAACAGGATAAAACAAACCCAACCAGATGTGGTAGAGGGGTATTGAGGGAGGAAAAGTGGAACAAGGCAAGGCTGTCAGAAGACAGCTCTGAGCACATATTTGCATGGTCAAAACACAAATCAAATCCACAAACCTGCCTGATACGAAGAATATCAGTTCTTCTATGTCTCTCCTTGTCTCACCTTGTCCTGTTAATCACCTTTTTTGCACTTCCAATAAAATATGAATAAAAAAAAGGGTTCACTTGTGGCAGTGAGGATCTAAACAAACATTTAAAAAAATCATGCTTTCACCCACAAATGCAACTGAATCTGGTGTCAAATCTTGCCACATTTAAAAGATATAATTTTAAATTATTTTGGGTTCAACTTATTATAAAATTGCAAGTATGTTAACCAACTGAATGGTTGAGGGTGAGAATTTCATGTCATTTCCAAAACATTTCATAAAAATCAGAAAAACCTTCAGCCAACAGATATTCCTGGATAAATAAAATATCTACTAAGGCGAGAAGGTTGTGCTGTAAGAATAAAATGGCCTTGACATTCATTCATAAATGGTGTATTACCCTGTGAATGATTGACAGAAAATGGATGGAAATCATGACTGAATCAGATTTACTGGGTTTCACTACAACAAAAATATATCCAAGAAGAATTAATTAAGTACTTGGCTTGATTCAACTGCTGATCAGGTTTGTCCTCAAACAAACAAACAAAAAAAAGACAATTGCAATTTGTATAAGCTAAAGTTCAAACGAGACATGATGTAATGAATTGGGAAGGAAAGTAATTTACCATTGATTGCAAAGGTGACTTAAAGAAAGCTAAATTATTAAAATGGCCATAATCATCAGTGCACCAGACAGTTCCTGCTTGACAGCGAACCCCACCCACCACCTTCAACAAAGACAAGCAAGTGTGGGTACTTTTGGAGACAGCAGCTGGACAGGAAAAAAATCGCTGGAAGGCGCTGAGAAAGACTTCATAGTGGTGTTGCAGCATTTGTCGCTGCTGGAGATCTTAAATTAACATCAATCAAAAGGGAATTGAAACCAACACAGCATGCTTGAACCCTCATCATCCCTCGGCATGAAGTCCCAGAGAGGTGGGTGGCTGTTAAAAAAGGCACCTGGTGCAACGTAAATAGCCCTGGACTGAAAGTGCACTAATACTTGGACACCATGGCTAATTCTGACGCAGTCCTGCCTTGTTAAAGATTAGAGATGTGATTGAAAAAAGCCCAATCACATGATATGTCATCACAACCCCCTGGTATCACCAACACCAGCTCCTGTAGGGGTTAGTTCGTCACACACAGTGGACAGTATAAAACTCAGAATTTGCTCACAAGAGAAGCACAATGCTGCACCTAACCAAGTCAGTGTGAGCTTTGTTTTGCTGCTTCCACTAGTGGAGCAGGACATTTAAGAAATAACCATAACTTGATAAAACCAGAAATATCACTGACAAACACTCAGAACGACAATGGCTGCCATAAAAAATAGAGGCTGGGAAAAAATAATTTTAAAGCTGTTATGTCACATCTTGAGTAGCAAAAGAGGATGGAAGGAAGAAAGAGAAGATGGTATTTTCATCCTTTAAAGAGAGTTTAGTGCAGCGTGTATGCATAAAAATGTCAACAAAGGCAATTAACTGGAGGATGAGTGGAGACGCTTTTCCACAAAGCAACATAAGCAAACGCGTGGTATTTTGTACAAGCTGAAGATGGGGTCACACACTGTTGTGTGAGGAATTTACTAAGATAAAATGCACGGTGCAGTGTACCAAGTCAATATGGTGCTTTATTTTCTTCTTTTCTTTTGTCCACAATAAGCTACTGACATTAATTTCCACAGCAAAAATACTACCTGTACACATACTTTACTTGTTCATTCATACTGGGCTTTGGATATGCTACATGCAGGACATAAGTGCATGCCTGATTTCCAGCAAGTTTTGGTGATCCAGGACACTTTAGTCATTAGGTCACCTAAAAAAAATAACCAACTGTACACAAGCTTTATACTGAATTCAGGGCATCTAAGTTACGTCAAAGACTTTTTACTGTAGAGTAGAAAGTGGATTGAATGTTTTTTTTGTTACAAGCATTTATCATTGAAATCAAAACAACTTTGTACTCACATTGATCATTGAAATAAAGAAATTGGACAAAAAGCAACATCTTGAAGACAAGAGGCTTTTTTTCACAGTAGATACTATAACTTTTTACAGTAGGAAAAACACAAGTAACACCGTTAGCGATGTCTCCGTTCTATTCAAGTGCTTCAGTAAGCCATGACAGTGTGACAGTCAGCCGACATGCACAGAACCCTGAAACCGAAGCAGCTAAATGGAATTCAGACATCATTAATTTTATTGTCTGCCTGTTTTTTTTCTTACTTTAGCATGTCAAAATGTCTTCAGTGAAAAAGGCCAATTTCTGCCAAAAATACCAACAATTTTCACTATTCTCTTCCTTAAAAGCATATCAATTATTTTTAGACTTTTCTTTTAGGGTAGAGAAAATGTATGATGCAGGATTATCGAATGTTTGGCCCAGACTGAGGGCTGAATTTGTATCCCTGCAGGGATGTAACATGACCTTTTTGTTTATGTGCAAATGGAAAGTTTGGACTTAGAATAACTTAGAAAATAGACTTGAGCCTGCCTACCATGCAGTAAATAACTTAATGGGCCTGCTGCAATGCTACTAAAGTGTTGTTTAACTTGGCTCTGAATAACAGCGTATTTCAGCAACATCAGACATGTTTTAATGTTCAAGTGCCACTCAGTGTTTTATGTGCTGTGCAGATGGGGGATCTCAAAGTTCTGTTGCAAGCTGGGGAATATTTGATACTTGCCACAGAGTGTTGGTCAGGACATGAGACTGAAGACTCTGATGAGTTTTTTTTTTTGTCATATTTATTGAGGTGTGGGTGTATATGAGTGTGTGTGGTTAGCAGGTCAAAAATGCACACCACCACCTGGATTTGTTTGGTCTAATGCACGCCACCTGTGAAGCCTGATTCCTCTGTTACCAATGAGGGGTATTAATTAGTCTGCCAGCAGGTGGGGCATTGGTGCAAATTATCATAGATCAATGCATTCTGAACTGTCAATTCCCATAATCTTTCTAACAAGCTGGTTACAGAGAGGTCTCCTTAAGTGAAAAATGCATTTTGTGCATTTTTAAGAATCAAAATGTCCCCTTAATGCCTGAATCACAGCCCTTTCTTTGTGTTGTTTGCTAAAATGTTAATAATATTCAATGACTAACATCCAAATCAAATTTCTTCCGGTGTTACATTCCACCCTAGCATCCTGTTTCATGTTCATGTGGGAAAAAATATCAGATCAATTAAGAAAATCCCAATCTGAGGACTTTTTATGACTTTATGGCACTATGTTGACAAATACAACATTTACTAATTCCATTGTTCGTCAAGTCTTTCACCATTCTGCTGGAAAAAGTCTTTTATGCACTTTCATGGGGATACAAAACTAAACAAGTTATTTCATACATAACTAACGAATCATCAAACAAACACATACTTAAGCAAGTTCAAAGTTAGAAAATAAAGCAATGCAGAACCATAATTAGGTTTCAAAATAGCTTTCCAATCACAACAAAGGCTTTAAAAGGGCACTTTTTCAAACATTTGGATTTGGTAGCAATCCCCAAATGTCAGCTTCTTCCTTTTATGTAGGGAGCAGCTTTAGGTAGCACACTGTTATTGCAATAAGCCATATGGGCAGTATATGTGTTTTATATTTTAATTCAACAAACATATGAAAATGAGACTCTGTACACTATGGCCTGCAAAGATTTTCCACTTTGATATTAGATTAAGTCTTCTACTTCTAACACTTGAGTCAAACCTACCTTTATAAATTCAAATATAATGAGCTATGTGATGTATTTGTCAAAAATCTTTGCTAAAATCGATGGCAACATGAAGGTAAATATTAAAATCCACATTTCTACTAACACCTCAATCTGTAACAACATGAGGCCTGTTGAAAAATTATCATCCCACTGCTGGCATTGTGGAGCTCATATTATTGCACTGAAGAGGTGTTTTCATTTTTTTTTTTTTTTAAGGACTGCACGTGCATTTAATTCAAGGGCTGCCAGTATGAAAGTCAATGAGTTTTTCATTTTTATTTTTTAGAGTTTTTAAAGTTGACAGTGCTTCAAGGAAAAAGTGAAGGACTTAACTACAGCAAAATGACCATAAAACACACATTCAAAGCAGTGAGGATTTTCCAGTTATCAGTAGTTACAGTATGGCTCCATTGACTGTTAATCTTCAGTTCTCCCTCAAGAGATATACTGGTTTATTCCTGTAAAATAATGAGCAGAGTTTTAAAAACATACTGAATCTTTCCACAATTTCATGGTGATATTATATATTTAATCTACATTTATTCATACAATTTCTTATTTCATAATGTCTAATTCATTTATGTAATATTGAACATATTCCAACCATTAGCCAAAACATTTTGTAATATTAAAAATTATGACATTACTTAAATAGAGATCTGTTCACAATTACTGAAAAAAGAATTTAAAAAAATGTCTCCAAACAAACAAAAAATACAAGTTTCTCTGAAGCGTCTATAGAAGTTTGACTGGAGTGGGATGAAGAGAGACATTCTACCAATTACTACCTATTCCAGGCAGCCTACAACAGACACCCCGAAGCTAGAACAGCAAACTCAGACTACAGAGGACGATTACAATCTCAAAGGATGGCATGAGCTTTCTGTAAAGCTCGTCTGTTGAACAGATCATCGAATTTCCTCTAACTCCTGTAATCTCCTTCTGACTGACAATGCCTTTTATTGTACTTGACACAGAGATTGGCAAAATGTCAGCTCTTGAACATATTACATGTACAGTATGATCTATAAAACAGTGTTATCAGTATACTGTATTATACAGGTGTTTGTGAACTTATCATCTCAAAGCATGACCTCGCAATAATTTGAACTAAAGCAAAATGAAATAATTTGATGACAAAATGAGAAGGAGAGGCAATGGCAAACCTTAGCGGTACAGCATTCAATTTTTTGAAATGGAAAATGCTTTTGATGTTATTACCTGGTGTTCCCTGGTGTATTTTTCCACTCTCTATCATTTCATGACAAATAATAATGCTTACAAGAGCACAGAAAGTGGGCATTTTCTTTAAAAGCTCAAGTTAGAGGTGGCCAGGTTGTAGGAGAGAAAACTAATTTAACATTTTATGAAAAGCCTCTAATTAGTTTGGTCTACGTGGGAGAAGTCAGGTCTTGCACACCGTGTTTAAACATACTGAAGAAACACATGCACTTTGAGGAGTGAATCAATGACTCAAATGAATTAACAACTTGCTTGCTCAGTCCTGCACACCCAGCTCTCGCCATCTGTAATGTAACCTCTGCTCATAAGCCTCCTACGCATTACACGGGCACGAAAAGTGCGAGGGAATAATGGTAGAATGTGAAAAGTAATCTTACTTTAAGACTCAAGTTTTATTGTACTTGTGAAGTTCCCACCTGACTGATTGCCTCTGGCAAAGTGCCCCAGAGCGCAGCGTTCTAATGAGTAAAGAAAGAGAAAAGGGCTGATACATGCCGAACACCCAAACATTAACTGAAGATACTCAAGTTAAAGCAAGAGTTTGCTTCTTACTTTATGTGGGAGATATGAGTGGAAATATGAATAATCTGCTGGGTTTAAAAGGAAACACTGAAGAACAACTGAAGTCATATTAGTCATTAAATCTCCAATTAAGAATCAAAGGATTTTCTAATGTTTATAGGCATTTAATTGACCCATTTACAATCCACCACTAAGATAATCTTAAACAAAATGGATTATATTTCATATATACTATAATTATATTGTATATAGAGCCTATTTCATATGTAATTGAGTGTATGGTAAATGGTAAATTGACTGCCCTTGTATAGCGCCTTTCTAGTCTTCCAATCACTCAAAGCCCTTTTACACTACAAGCCACGTTCACCCATTCGCACACACATTCATGCGCTGATGGCAGAGGCTGCCATGCAAGGTGCCAACCTGAGCATCAGTAGGATCTATAGTACCTTGCCCTAGGAAAAAAACACAGACCAGTCTCTTTTCTCAAACCTGACAACCAGTGACCTCAGCACCTGTGTAAGATGAGATGGAAAATAAACCCACTTGATAATAATATAAATTAAAGAAAAATCTTTGTCCGTTTCTGCTGTCTCTCACTTAAAGACAACAGAAACTGTAGTAAAGTAGGAAATGTCTGACTGCCATTCACAAGATAAAACAAATAAATATATCTGCACTTGAGAGAGAGATCAGAAAACCCATACATTTATCTGTATAATTTACAAATAAAAATGGAGAAGAGACTTAAATAGATCAGTGGAGGTTTGATTGTCTAATTCATAGGGGAAATATAGGACATTGATATTGAAAAGGTCTTCAGGATTACGTTAAACTGAGATATGCCTTAAGGAATTATTGGAGGATAGTTTATTCCAAAACAAGAGCTATATATATTGAAATATTGAAATGAAAAAGAGAAAATGATTGGTTCAACCTAAGGCATATTAGCTTTGAATTTGCTGAAAAGTAATGAAAGACCTCCCAATAAGTGTTTCTGTATGATAGTTTGACAAGAAAATGAATTCATACTTGGGCATCTGGCAGAAAGTCTCTTCCCTTTCAAGGAGCCACTTCACTAAATGTGAAATAAAATGCCTTACCCACTGTGGTGCTGTCTGTATTTTGGCATCCTATGGTGGACAGACGTAAGAGAGACTCAACAAATGTGAGCCTACAACTGAAAGCTACACTCAAAAAGAAAGACATGACGGAAAGAAAGGAAGAACAAGATGAAAAAACAGCAAGTAGAAAGTTAAACTCATGAAACTTTCAGACTAGGACCTGATGAATCAGTGGACAAATACAGCAGTGTACAAACATTAAAATCGGAGTCGCATTACAGTTTGTGCAAATGTTTAATCATTTGTCTTGGCATGAAGCAATACTCAGTACAAATAAGATTCATTATTCTTCGCAACAGGCAAGATAGTAATGTGAGGACTTAGCACAGCATACAAATTATGTCAAGCTCTGCAAGGAAACCTGAGTGCCTGCGAGGGGAGAATAGGAGAAGTATTTACATTCTGAGGACAGAGTTCAGTACCAAGTAATGTAAGCTGTATAAGTTAAGAGGTTTTGTGTTTTTATCATTAGGACACTTAAAATCTCTCAATGTTGTAGAGTACAGTAACCTGGTTTAAACTGTAAGACTGTAGCTATGAATGTCTCTTCACAATGAATCCAAATTGCATGTAAACATTTCTGAGTGGGATACAAGGTGCAGTATAGACCATTTTTCAGGTGTTTTTTCAACAAGTCCCCTAAATTAAACAACCAAATAGGTCATTTGACCATGTGCACTCCAGAACAACATGCGGGAGCATCTTATAATCATGTGCCTCTATCGGCAGTAAACAGCAGGACAACATCATTTTGTCTGTGCCAAAACCATTACAGATCACTGTTAAAAAATAATGTTTTATGATGTGACAACGCTGTGGTTAAGGTCTGGTTAGATTTAGTAAAAAAAACACTAGGTTAGGTTTAGGAAATGACCATGGTTTGGGTTAAAATGATCACTTGAAACGTGGTGTTAAAGTTAGGCAACCTTCATCGTCATGGCAACAGTAAACACCACAACAACTGTATGAATGTTTTTTAAAAAAAACTGTCCTGACGTGCAGTTGGAAATGTGACACTTGTGGATGGAAGTCAGAAACAAACAGTGGCCTCCTGCAGCAAAGTTCACTTTTTCCAGGTCAGGATCTAACCAGCCACCCAACCCGCCACCTTTGAAAATGTCACTTCATATAAGTTGCCATATTTCTCTTCTTCTTCTTATGATCAACAACTGAAATACATGGATGTTTCCCAATTGACCATTCACTAATCCCCTTCCCTGGACACAACTGGCTCATTATGACAATACTGAATTTTAAGCTAAAATCTACTAGCAACTGTTGTCATTTCAACCAACAAAGTCAACAGTCAGCTCTTCTAGACTGTCCACATTTTCTTAGACCAAATGGAGGAAATTGTGGTCATATGAAGAATAATTTTAAGTGTCTTCAGTGTTTTTTTTGTGGGGTGGGACTTAGCGAATGGTTTATTCCAAGGGAATGGTCTATACCTTTACATGATATATTTTATGTTGTAAATAAGGCATATAGCTATGCATAGTTATCCTTGGTTGTAAAAGATTATTCAGTTAAAAGGTGCTATAATCAGTGATATATACAGATGCAGATAAAATATATATGCAAAGAAATATGTTAAATAAAATAGATACATTCAGCCAAGCAACACATTAAAAATGTCATTAAATATAAATCTGTGCTTGCGCATACATTCATCAGTAGTTCTTGAGAAATATTTCTGATGTGTCCAATTACAGTCATGATCTCTGCCTGTAATGTAGCACCAGAAAGGCCCTGAGTGGTGGCTGCCTGTAAGCTGTGGTTGGTGTGGAGAGGTGATATGTCGTTTTCCTTGCAGACTCAACATGTTTGACTCAACTAGTTGACTCAGGATGACACTGTATTGTCCCATTGCTGTAACCTCAGTGTCTTTCATTAAACATCATCTACAGCTAATTGGAGGCTCAATGGTATATTCAAAGCCAACACATCTGACAGGGTATTTATTTATCACTTTTTGCTCAGTGGTTATCACTGAAATGCCTGTTAACAAATCACAATACAGGGTTGAAACTAACTGTGGTTTAACCGCATTTGTGTGGACAAAAGATTCCTCTATTAGTTGCTTGATGATATTTTTTGATATGTCGATAAATGTCGACCTAAGTGATCCAGAATTTTTAGCAGTTGTGAGTCAAACATCTGACCTGATCACATCGTCCTCAGCTACAATAAGTCCATGCCAATCTTTGGTATGAAAACAAATCAGTGCTGTTTTTTCTTTTTTAAAAATTTCTTTTTAAGATCATTATTATAAACAACAGAAAATGTGAACAACTCATGAAAATCTAAACTATAATTACATTTGAAGTATAATGCTGAGGTATACTAAGTGCTGTGCAATGCATGATGCTTTCTAAGGAACATTTGGCCCTTACACCTTCCTGAGGTATATAGAGGTGGACAACATATTCCAAACAAAACGCAAGTGGAGTTTTATCAGAGAAATGCAGCATTCTGGCTGCTTGATTGTACACTGGAAATATATCCTTCTTCTCAAGTCATTTTTGTATGTTATTCTGTTCTTGACATTTATTTTCATTATTGTAGAATAAGTGAAAATAAATAAATCTGCCAGAATATTTCACCTTGCTTCAAATGCAAATTGACCTATTACAAGTATTTTCTAAAATGATATAAAGCTTGATTTTTCTTGATTTTAGTGCTGTAACCTGCCTTATTCTTTCTTGTGTGAAGAGACAGATACTCACTGTTAAAAAATTCTTGAAAAAAGACAGTTTCTTTTGGAGACAAGTTGAAATATTCTCACTGTACCGGCAGATTTTTTTCACTTGTTAAAGTGAAAATAAATAAGTTAGGATTTAGGTGAAGGCAATAGAATGAGTGCTGCAGGTGTGGAGAATCATTCACCACAGATTTAGACATTTATAGTTTTAGAGCAATTATAACAAGACATGTTTGATACTGTTGACCAATGGCAGGTGTGGTGATTTGGCGTTTTGTTTTTTTCATAAAGACATAATTTATCAGTGCAAGAGCACATCCATTTGGTTTTGTTTGAGGTATATTGCTCATCTACTTTAAGTGCAATATGTGATGTTCTTCGTATGGGTGTTACACCTTCTCTGACATATCTCTGGAGGTCTTCACAGACTGCATTGGCACCTCATCTGAGGTGTCCACCGGGTTGTCATAGACGTGAGAGTCCTCCTCCCCATGCTGGTGCTTCGCAAAATTCACAAAGACCTGGAATGTCAATGTAGAGAGAGTGGTACTTAAAGGCAAAGGCAAGATAAAAACTGATAATACACAAAGTACTGAGGGGCCTGTGGACATTTCTCTACCCATCTCATTTTTGCTCTCCCCTGCTTCTGCCTCTAAAACAAACAGAAATAGTGGTACAGACAACAGGGCGCATGTGAATGAGTTGCCAGACAAGGGCTATGAAGCATCAAGTGTGCGTCTAGGCTCACACAGTGAATGTCAGTTTGACATCTTTGACCAGCTGAGAAAGAGAATAAAACAATCATTCTTCTCTCTGTGATGCCCATTTAATGTCAGAAGAAATCAATCCTATGGCGTTCATAAAAAGCAGTGTGTATTTCATTGTGCTGTAAACATCAGTGTAGTCCAGGCTTTTTATTCTCTCAGCATTCTCTGTCTGTTGTGTTAAGGATTTTTATTCTACAGAGAAAGCAACAAAGAGGATCATATAAAATGATAAGAGCATTGCTTTTTCATTAAAAGCTTTTCAGTGGCTGTGTGGACATAAAAGGACATGCAAATTACTAGATTATATTTAAAATCTTAATGGAAAAAAAGAAAAAAAATATCCAGACCAATTCCAAAAGGAACAAGGCCACACAGATTAATGAGATCCATCTCAAATCTCTTTCATAGCTACACACTAGCCCATAAATGAAACAGTCTCCTGTCTATGGTAGTGAACATGTGGACAGGAAGTTTTTAAACTTTGATAGGCTATATGGATTTATATACATGGAAACTGATATAGAAAAAGTTTGACATTTTGCGAAATAGTCAGTCACTTTCTTGCTGAGAGTTAGATGAGAAGATTGATGTCACTCTCATGTCTGTGTGATAATTACGGAGCTGGAGGTGATTAACATAGACCTAAAGCTGGAAGTCAGGGGAAACTGAGCTGTTCTGGCTGTGTCAAAAGTTTAAAAATCTGGAAGCATCTCTAAAGCTTATTTATTAACAGGTTTCATCTCATTTGAAGTTTCCTAGGCAACCAGCAGAGGTGCGCACAGGTGTTAGGTGGTGCTAGATTGTTTTTACATGTCTATTTGTGCACCTCAGCAGTGGCAAGTGCTGCTCTTTCAGTATTCAACCCAAGTCTAGACTTAGCAGTCAAATTGTTTGGGGATTTAAAGGAATCAAGTTGTTATCCTTCCAGTAAAGACTTTGTTCCACAAGAGCAGATTACAGTCCTTAGTCCACTCTCAGATAAAATGTTTTTGTCACTTTATATACTGTATTTTCAAAGCATTAGCAAAATTTGTATCTAAACAAATAACACTGTTGGTTCAACTACTGTTTTATTGGAATTTGTTATGTACATATGTAAAGATTCCTGCTTGTTGGGTGTGGAAAAAGCAAAACAGCAAACTACCTTGTAACTAAGGAACAAGCTACTACGCCTGAGGCTAAAGTAAGCTTCTGTTTGTGTGATGTCAGACCATCAGCAGTGTGTATCAAGGTCACAGCTGTCAAGGCATCTTATCAGGGGAGAATGAATAAGAGGATAAGAATGACAGGAGCAACAAATACACCCTCCACCCATCTCTCTTGGCCTCTGACCCTGCCACTGGGTGATATTGGCTTGATGTGCTGAGGCATGCACATCATTTCACATTCATAGTCAAGGCTATTGACTTGGCACAGAATTTCTACTGTTTTTATTTAAGTCTCTTCAAAAATCCTAACATGGTAAAGAGATTTGTAAATGGTGCAGTTGACAGCAATTTTGACTGAGATGACCACAGTAAATGTATCCCCTGCTTTGTGATGGGATTTTCCACATAATGTACCCTTTTTGTATTTAGCCAACCATCCATTCACGGCCTGAACGTCATGCACCAGTGCCGCTGAGTGGCATTTTCCTAATAACAGATGGATACAGGCTTTAATTACATTACAGCGGGTGCATTTGGGTGTTTATTTAATGCCCGTTGAGGCAGAACAGAAGAGGGGAAGGACGTTGAATCACCCAATTAACCTCTCCTGTATATCAAAGGAGTCCTTGCAGAATGTGAAATGGCTGTTTTTACATGTCTATGGTCAGCGATGATACTACACTGACACATTGAAATGTTCTTTAGAGATCTTACTTCATAGTCTGTTTATCCAAAGTATGAAATTAATTTTCCTTTTAGCCCCGTTTTGGTCTCCACCAACCCCTGAGTGACATTTTATGCTGGCTAGGTAGCATGCAGTGGATTTTTAGAGCTCCTTTACAAACTGCCATCTGCTGCAGCCAGAAATGAGATCAGAATGAATCAAAACAGTGAAATTGCAGCTGTTAAACCAAAACAAAGAGCTAAAAGCTCCTAAGAAGCACTGTAGAGCTGAGAGGAACTGTGCATTTGGGTGACAATTTACTGTGGGTTTTCATTTCATTTGAAGTATTGTTAATATAAAAATATTGATTAGTGCAGCTTTAAGTATTATTTTACAATAAATTACTAACTAATTGACACAAATGGATTGGATTGGATGGATTCTACTTAAATTAGAAAAATATGAATATATATATATATATATATATATATATATATATATATATATATATATATATAACTTATTATGAAAAGTAGATGTAAAAGTTTTTTTGATACAGTAACAGAGAAAGAGATATAGAACTGTATGCTGAAAGGGGCAGAAATGGTCTTTCAGAGATCAGTTTACTTTACATTATTTAAATGTTTTAAATTTTGTTTAATGAACCTAAAGTGTATTTAATGAAGCCACATATATCGATGTTAAAGAACATTTGAGTTAATCATAAGAATGCAGGAAAGTGTATGAGATAATTAAGATTACATACATATATTATGGAACTAAAGCATAAGCTGCTTCGGTGGTGCAGTAGTGACAAGGTTGAACATGGGTCACTGTCCAAACACAAAGTAGCAAATATTTTACATTCCTATCACAAAATCTCCCTCCAAAAGACAGTTAAGAAAGTCACATTTTCCTTTCAAATGCTCTGTTTGCTCTGCACTGTCTTGGCCATCAGTGTTAATGCCTGAGCTCCAGGCTGTTTGGATCAATATTAATTGTAGTGCAAGTCGGGTGTTATACTATAGGTCAAGGCTCTTCTCTATAAATCACCAGCTGAAAGGTGACTGTCTGGGTCTCCACAGGTTCTCCAGTTCTCCCCTGTGTTTTAATACTGTGACCTCCTAGTCCAAGTATGATTTATTTACTGCCTGTGATCTGGTAAATATTGACCAGTGTTGAATGTAGGGCAAGTTGTCAAAAAGGTTAAAATAGAAATTACGCAACGTTGGAGGTGATAGTATGGTTGAACCCCAATGATCTGTGTAGAAGGAATAGGGTTCTGCTGAAAATCCTTTTTGAGAAACCAAATCTGACAGTAAATAAGTAAAAAATGACTAAATTTCAGCATTAAACTTTTCATAAATTCCTTTCCTGTCATAGTGATAGGCTAATTGTCCCTTAAAAGAAGGATTTTTCTTGAATTAGGGGTTATCCACAAAGGGATCTTATCGATAATGAAACGCTTACTGTAACATCCCTGTAGTATTCTTTTTATCGGATAATTTGATTTATAGAAAGGGGGAAAAAACAACATTACCACAGCACAGATAAATGTACACTCCAGATATCACATATCTGTCTGGAAAATAAGAGATGGATTTTTTTTTTTTTATCCCCATGGAGCGGACCAATGACCTTTCTGGGCCCCTCAGAGGTCATCCTCACCTCCCACCTGGTCATCTGCTGCTGAGCTAATGGCGGGCTTGCAAAACCAGACACACTCACACTCACCTCTGAGTGTGTGTCTGATTGCATCAGGTCCCTGGGGCCATTTGGAAAACACACGATGAAGCCAGTCTATAACATGCAGGGCTTGGTTTATCTCACCAATCTGGGGGTCTAGCTATTGCACTTGGGGTGGAATTAGAAAAGGCACTGGCTGGAGGAGCTTTGAACATTGAAAAAAAAAATCTCAGCACAGATTCTTGATCAATATTGGGGCCTGGCAGCTGAACTATCTTGGCTACACAAACTCTGTGTAGTCCTCATTGGTCAGTCAGATAGCCTAAAAGGGAGGAGGCAATGTGTAGGCAATGATAGATCTTTAAACCTTATCCTGAACTAAGCAGATGCACTAAAATGTTGAATGTATTGATTGATGACCTAATGATTTGTTAAACTGACTCCACAGAATTACAAAAGGACAAGAAAGCATGGCCCAGATACAGATACTACAGAGTGCCTAAATGTTTTTTGCCCATGTCAGAAGTTACATTTGAAGTTGAATTGTGCTGTTTTTTTTTTTTTTGGTTTCAAGAACAACCACAGATATTACTGAACGATGCCAGTAATTGAGTTGAACACCTCCACGCTCAACTCCACATTCTTACTACTACTACAACTTTTCCAACTGTGTTTAGAGGGAGCATTAATAATACTACACCAGGGTTAAGCAAAATGTGTCATCTGTGACATGAATGAGCCTTTGGAAAATATAAAGTTTATGAAACATAATTCTCTTCTATGACTCAGATTATGAATACCCAAAGCAAAGCTGAAATGGTGATTTCTGATGGAACTCGTGAATAATTGCTCATGTTGTGCATGTTTTTCCTCCTTTAGATCTTTGTGAATATGTTTTGCTACCATGTTGTGATGGTAGAAACAATGATTAAGGGACTGGAATACATTCATTTTTGGCTTTCTGTCATAGTAAAAATGGATGGAATATTTTGGTAGATTCATTTTTATCTTTACCTTGGATAACAATTCTATGCAATATTGATCAAAGTGACACTATATAGACCTCTAAAAATATAATGGGTTCTGTTTACTGAGAGAGAAGTGAGACCTTGGGGCAAATCATCAAAATCATATTTAATAATCAGCTATGAGATGTACTACTGGTACTGCAACCTGTTGTGTTGAGAACATGTCAGAGTTTCCAAACTTTTTAAAGGAGTGATTTCCCAGGGCATTTTCAACAGCTGGTGTGACAGACAGGCATCACAAATGAGAACAGCATGTTTCTCTGTAAAAGTAAAACTTTAAAACATGAATACTTTAAGTTAGTCTATAGGTATGCAGTGCATGTACTCTCCTCCAGATGGTTACCGTAAGTCCTCAAGCACTTAAATCTCCAAGTCTCTCAAAGTATTATGAGAAAAATGTAAAATTTAAATGTTTAAAAAAATGGATTCTGAAAAGCAAAGAAGTGAAATAAATTCAGATTCACATCACGTCATACGTTTAACTCAATATCTTTCATCAATAGCTTGAAATCTGCGGCAGCAATTTCTCCACAATAGCTTCTAAAGTAGCTTTCTACAACCTGTCATCCTGTCCTTTATATATGTCAGTTAGGGCCAAATATTAAAGTAGTATGTGGGTAGATTCCACAAATAAAGCTGTACTGTGTTCAGTCTGCACCTGTGTCCTACTTGTTTGTTTTGGTATGTGGTATTACTTGTTTAAAGAGGTTTTTGTGGTCTGGAATATTGCATAAATAATATTGGAATATTATGTCGGCTTTCCTTGAACAGTTTTTGATTTATTCAAGCAATTTCCTCACATAAAACACTGGTGAATAAAACAAAGAACAAACACATCCTTGATGTTGTACCAGTCACATTGCTGAAATGAAATTATGACATAAAATCAAATATAATTACTCGAAGAAGAATGTAAGAAGTTTAAGGGGGAAAAAATTCCCTATCACTGATCCCATTTTTTCGGTCATACCTGATCCAGAGTGGTCTGGGACACAGAGTAATCCTCCACATCCAACCTCTGTTGATGGTTGGTGAACTGGCTGAAGATGTTGGCCAAAGCTCCCTGTGTGTATGGGAACTGATATTGCAGTGTGTTGTGATGCTTCTCTGTCAGGGTGCTGCCTGGGAAGGTCAACTGGACAAAGTCCTCGACCGGCTTCAAGGCAGGAGGAGAGCCACCAACTCTCACAATCACTGTGTAGCCATCACCAAACCTAGAGATAGAGTCCACAATTGAGCACTCAATACAAAAGAAAACCCTACAGACAAGGATGATGCAGTCATTGTCATCTAAATAATGAACTTCCCTTTTCTCCTGTGGTCATGGATTATTTTGATGAATAACAGGGTAGTGCACTGGATGAAGGGGATGAGACAGAAGGCACAAGAGATGACAAAATATAATTATAATCTTATATTTCCTAAGCCACTTTAAGCTTTCTGGCTGTGGTGAACTGATGGAACAGGTAAGTAACAAGGAAAAGCAACTTGACTGCCACAGTAAAAGTTCAACAGTAAGAAAAGTTAGCTAGCTAGCTGCTGATTAAACTTTTCAACCTGCGCAATTGTTAAGTCACAGCACGTGTCAACACAATCTTTTCCACCAAATGTAAAAGAAAGCATCAATCACGGAAAAAATGACACAAATCAAAGCCATTGGTGGACCTTAGTTCAAAAGCCTTTTCATGGTTAAAACAACTAATAGAGAAAAGGGATTCAAAGATAATGGAGCTGGTTTTGGTTTGATCTAGTAGCCGCTTAGCCTTATCTGACAACCAATAACATTATGTGAGATCACTAAACAGAGGTTTATTTAATTTAATATAAATCTTGAAATCTTGTGCTAACAAATCCATTTTGCACATTGTACGGATGGGTACTTTAAGTTGCCATAGCATCAATAAGCTAATCATTTGGTTGTACGACCCACAAATTTTGCTCTTTTTTTTCTTCCTAAAAACATTAGCAGGTACATGTTATTTTAGTAAAAAAGCTCTGATAAAGCTATTGTACATTAACAGCCCAGCACCAAATGGCAAGTTAGCAACTAGCTGATGAACATAACAGAGCATTTAGCAGTTAAATAGCCCTATATTTCCCCTCAGGAAATGGTGGAGTCCAAAACAGAGCTAAAAGGGAAAGTGAATATTGAATTTACATTTAATGGGCTGCCAGAAACTCCATATGAATGTTAATGGTGCTCGGTGTCTGCTGAAAGTGTAAATAACCATCATACAATCTATAACTCTTCTCTCTCTGGCAATTTGACACTCAGCCAGTTCTTAAGTACCCCTGTACAAAATCAAAATTATATATAGCTAACTCTGAAGGTTAGTAAACAACTCTCAGGTAGAAGCAAGCGTTAAGAGTTCAAATAGCCTAGGAGTAGGGTTTCTTCACAAGCATATATGCCACAATCACACAGTGGCATTAACAATGTCCTCTAAAGGACTGTCAGGTCAACTCATTAAATAGACATAGAAATCTACATGACTATATTTTGTCTTACTACTGGCTCATGCATATGTACAACAATAAATAAAATAATAATGTAACTCAATGTAAACTCAATGTTAAACAGAGGCTGAACAATTTACATACAGTCATTTTACACAACACTTTGGAACAACAGACATTGACCCCTTAGTTTGAGAACAACACACAAATATATACAAGAAATACCTCAAATGATAACTACTACTTAAATTTCTCTCAAAGTACCTATGCTGAAGTACGAGTTAAAAAAAGTCTCTCAAAATGGCGTTCTTAGAACTATGATCATTCCCAGTTCCTGTAGTGTGGACACAATAAAAAGGGGGTAGTTCCTCCAACAGTTCCTAGAACTATGAAAAAAGTTCCTCTGGTCCAAAAGCACCTGATGTTATGTATACAATTTGTTCTGCTGTCCTCAGTGGCCATTATTGCTGCTTTAATAATCTGAACACAAAACCTTTCTCTAAAAAATCCTTTTACAAAACCTCCTAAAGTATTTGTGTTTTTATGCAAAATGCATATAAAGTCTATTTTCCAGTGTGGTAGTTTCAACATTGAACAGCCAAGGTTTTAAAATTATGTAAACATGCTCTACTACTAAAACTTTACAACATGAACAATATCCTGGACATAAAATACTGTCACAGATGAAAATGGGCCATAGCTAAGCTCTAAAGCTAATTAGCATTTTGCATCTTCCCAATTGTATGCTACGTCTGGTGAGCACCAAATAAGACTTGCTGCCTTGTTATCCTGTCGTTAGCACTCTTATGACCCATTTTTTTCTGCCTAATTAATTCCCTAATGTTGGATTTACTCATGGAAATGTCCATTGTGGGCTAGTACAGAGCTACATGCAACGAGAGTTAGAGGCTCCCTTAATGGCAATTAGAGATATGGTGAATAAACTGCAGGCCTACACGATCCCAAAGGGAGTGAGAGAGGAAGTGAAGCTCTGTGCTAGTGATGAGAAGCAGGATGAATGGACCCCATGGGTAGCACAGTCCCTTCAGTTAAAACATGACTGCTTGAAGTTGAAGAGCCACAGCACAAGAATAGTGTAACGCAGCATAAATTGTATGTGTGAATGCTTATTTAATACTCATTTCCATAAAGAGGGCAGGAGTCTCTTTCTAGTTGGATCATGTCCAGGCACATTAAATAGCAGAACCCTTCCAACTGAATTTTTCTTGCATTATGATTGACACATGTGGCCAGACCGGCTATCAAAACAAAGAACGGAGAAGCTAGGATAACAACACACACAGAGGGAGAGTGACTTCACTCACTGCTCAGGATGCCATTACTCCACTATATATCATAGCAACTAGATGTTTGCTGAAATCTAGTGGTTGTATAGTTGTATATTGCACCTTTAAAACCATGTCTTTTGACATCTGCCTTCTGGTGCAAACTCTAAAACTGACACCAACAAAATACTGAAGTGAGGATGTTAGACAGTGTTGCCTAAATGTGGTGTTAGTTAGCATGGTCTGAAATATATGAACACACAAGAAAGGAATTATAGACACACATGAAATATGGCAACAATGCCAGGGGAAAATAATGTCACAAGAATGAACGACTGGACTATTTTTTTTATTTTATGATGCAATACACTGGGTGGCATTCTACTCTTCCACAACCACATCTGCCTCCTGCCTATAGGGAGGATCTGAGAACTGCCTGCCTGCACTGTGATCTCCTTGGGAGCTGCACACCACGGGTGATCAAAAGCATCCCCATGAAACTCTAAGACATTATGTTGTTCACATCATGTGGATACTACTATGAGTCCCATGCAAGTATCAGCATGTTAGCACTCTATTAAGCAACTGAGCTTTGGACAGCCCCTGAACAGTCCAAAATTATATTCCACACACTGACCTAAGCCCGGCTCAGTTTCAACCAATGAATTACAGTTGTTCTGCCTGGTGTCCACTGTATTCATCAGCTCAAGGTGCAGAAGATAAACAGTATCACCAAGATCATCTGACCAACAGGGGTCTCAGCAATGGCTCTACAGGGTTTATCTCAACAAATAATACCACAGTAGCACTGCTCTGTCCATCTTTATTAATCTACCTTTAAGTTAGTATTCTGATATCCTCTTAATGACTACATGTTTACGGTTACACTTTTCAAATGAAATTGGGCATAAAAGAACAATAAATAATGGTGCTATATAGTAGGACTGGATACGTAGTAATGGAAACTTGTTAATATATTATGTTGATTTTCAGTACAAAAAGCTTCATGAATAAAATTGGGTGTTTAATAGTTAAAATTGTTTTGAAAACATGTGCATCTATATTGGCCAGTTGCTGAGTCCAAAAGACTGCAACAGTGAATCTATCTCCCAAAGCTCTCGTTTAATAGCTTAACAATCTATTTGTGGTGGACAGTAGAAGATCATTGTGCTCTATATGTTTTAAGACCTTGGAGATGTGTAAACTGCATCTAACATCACAAATTGTGTATGCCATTGTGTATTCTTAGCTTTTAAACATTCTGTGGGAAACTAGCAACATTCAACAACAACTGACTTTGGCAAATGGGAGAAAATGTGAATAATGGGGCCATAGACTAATAAAAAAAATACTATTCACAATAATCCATGGCCTCTTCTAAACTGTTAAATGTTATCAACATGGCTATAACCAAGAGAAAAATAACAATAAGTCTGAATCGCAACATAGCAAATATGAGCTGTTCTAAGCTGTTCAAATGCAATGCAAAGACTGAGAAGTATTATATCTGTATGAAATATTCACCTCTCCCCTTAACAGTCCGTGCCTGCACACACAGTACTATCTTTCTTCAGTAAAGCACACATTTTATATTACATATAGCCAGAACACATTTCCTATTGTGTAAAGCCACATAATGTTTGCTGATTTTTATAAGATGTAACAGAACACACAGTCTGTAATCAGACACCATCCCCACACATCAAGCTTAATTCATCATCCAATCAAGACTATGACCATAATCCCCTTGTGTTCATTACAGCTGCCGGCTCAGGAAATGTGCTTTGTCCAAGGACTGCCAAGCTCAGCCCAGATGCAAAAACATTTTTGGATAAATCCAATAAGGCCAGGAAGCATTGTGGTGGAAGGGTTTGCCGAAATGGTTTGGAGTGTATGTGGGTAATGAAATGCTGCTTGTCAGTGACTGTAAAAGGGCTTATCAATTAGCATCCCCTTATTCTCTCTCCCTGCCTACCTTGCTTTTATTTCCTTTCTTGCTACAGCTACACAGGGGCTTCAGGCAGCACTTTGGGAAAAATATCTTTCTTTCATATTCATCATTTTTACTCTGCCTCTGTATTCACAACAAAACAAGTTCTTTCATCTTTGATACACTGTCTGTCTTGGCTCTCCTTAAATAAACTCCTGTGTGGGGAAAGGTAGGCTTGGAAATGAATGAGGTCTGCGCTACGTTGTACGGGCATAACAACAGTACAGCATGCTTGAAACAGTTAATCAGCTTTTAAGTGTTGATTGGTGACTTAAAACTAAAAGCAAGATCTTTGCAAATCCTTAAAGAAAATAATGAGCTAATATGAATGAATAATGTTTAAAGTCATGACTGTACCACATTGTCACAAGTAATCCTTTCATAATATTTTACATTAGAGATATGATACAGCGGCTCAACACAGCATGGAGGAAACACTGTAATGTCTGCGCTGCAATTCTTTTCTTCATTTTCATTATTCTGCCTTAATCCTCTCCTCCACTCTGGTCTGCTGGAAAGTCATTCTTCCATGTAATTTAAAACAAACAACAGCCAGACATAGATAAGGGCATGACAGGCAAAAAATAATTCTGCTGCCTTCCTTCATCTGAGGGAGTCTAGAAAGGTCACCCTCACCATTGCCAAACCTTGTATTTGTGCCCACAGGGGGGAGGGCGGACGCGGGGCAAGAGGTCACAGTGAGGCTTGGGTGGTCTTATGCTTTGATCAGGCAGGAAGTCATCTAAAAAAGTTCTTTAGTTCCTGGAGGGGGAACCAACAGCGCTCTTGACAGAGGCACCACAGGTAGTGTGACGACAGAGGGATGGATGAGAAATGTGTTTACAATCATTAAAGGACAGTTTTGCTATTTAAAGATTTTAGATTCTTATTGGTACGTTGAATGGGTTTCATCACAATACATTGTGTGTGTTTTTGTGGCCAAGCAAAAGTGTTGAATACATTTCCTTCCCCATAAAATGCAAAGATAGCAACACAAATTTTCTGAATAAGTTGAAATCTGCATTGTTTACATGCATGCGTACTTCAGCCAGCAGTATTCTTCCTCCTTATATTTTGCTGGCAGAGTTACATTTCTTGGCATGCTATTGCCACCATAGATTATCATGAAACTATCAGAATCTGTGCTTTGCAACAGTTTTCAGTGATTTGCAGCATCTGTCAGCTTCTACATTGAGACATATTTACGAGGTGTTTGCATGCAATATTGTGTTTAAAAAGTAATCTTACATGAAGGTCATTATCTGGCCTGTAAAAGTTATTACTACGGGATTCTCAAGCATGCATAGTTCAACACAGACCTAATAAAATATCCAGAGTCATGTAGCAATTTCGGCAGACCTTGAAGGTTGATCCATTGTAGATGCAGATGTTGGCCTTGCTAGTAAGCCCAAAAATAAGCTGTGATAAAACAATTGTCTGTACAAGAACTACAGTCACACAGTCATTAAGATACCCACCAATTATAAAAGGTAAAGATATTGAGTGCAGGTAGTTCTCAGATATGTACAGTATATATACAGTACACCATCTGTGTCTGTCAGTGTACTGGCAGTCTTAATTACACCTACATTGCTGATGCATTGTAAACTGTAAAGAGAATCATTTTGTCATCCATCTCTGCCAGTGACACACACTTAAAGCTGTAAACCATTTAGTTAATGGCACACCTGCAGAGCTGACGCAGAGTGAGTGGGAAGGAGTTTATTGGACTTCTCAACGTCAACTTCAGGGGATTGATCCAAACTTTTAGACACCACACTTGTAAAAACTCTTCAGTGCCCACACCGCATTACCTTAATGCATTAAAGGCACTTTACCTCCCACTTTTACAGTATATCATGACGTACTTTAAGCAAGGAGAAAATAAGACTCAAGGCTGTGGTGTATACTTACTGCGGGTACTCTATGAAGCGGGGATATGAATGATATCAATCAGTGAGGAATCCTGTATCGGCTAGTGGGTGTCCTCCCTAACTGACAAGATTATAGGACAGCTTTGAAGCTGCTTTTATTGGTTCCTCCACTTCATTTGGGTTTACTTAACACCTGGGAGCTTTCATACCAGCACACTGCTATACTAAAGCACTATTTATAGCCTCTTGCACATTTTTTTTACTTGTTTATTTTCCCCCTTCTCCCTCAGCCTTTCATAAATTCCTACAAGTGTGACTGATTTGAAGGGCTCAATACCAGGACAAAGGTAAGGAGGGTGTTTTTAACAGCAATGCAGAAGGATAATGAAGTAACTTCTTAAAATGGCCGCCCTACTGCTCTGAATCAACCACCTAAACCAAATCTTCAGGCCCTCTCACATGCTGACCATTCCTCTTGTGGTTTAAATGGGGTATTTTGGCTCATTTGGGGTTTGATTGATACACAGAGGCAGGGCTGTTAAAGCACCAGAAGGCCATCTCAGTGATAAAGACAGGGTCACCACTGAACTAAAGGGGGCAGCACTAACAAGCACTTGGATGGCTGGGTTGGAAGCCTTGCCACCTGAGAGTAGCAGAGGGAGGAATAAATAAGGGTAATATGGTGAGAGGTTTTTGAAGGAGAGGAGCACAGGGGGAGGAGGCGATGAGGGGGAGTGAGGGCTTTGAATGTGGGAGGGTGAGCATGTATTACATATGAGCAATAGGGGGTCAAAATGTGAGAGCTGCCCCGTGGTGAGATTCTGCACTCCTTTCAGGGGCTTGTGATGAAAAAGAGATGGAGATGTTGGGGGTAGGGGGGCAGGGGGAAGAGGCAGCAGCCCGAGCTTTGCAGGTCAGCCGCTCACACCGTGTGACAATGGCGTACACCACCTGCCTCCATCACCATGCTTCCCCTCTCTACTTCAACCCCTGCTGTCTGATGGATCTCTTCCCATCAGCAAACAGCCTGTGCATTTGTGATAGGGATGAAAATTTTGAGCAATTTCTTCTGATAGTCGGCCGCCTTAAAAATCAATTATCGGTTAATCATTAATAATTTATGAAATACCTGGGACATTTTATCCATTATAAAACCATTTTAACCACCGACGTGACCTATGTGCAAACGCAAAATCAGAGTAAGCTACATTAAAAGAAAAGATCAGGTAAACACCAAGTTACTTGAATGAAACTAATTGAATTAAATAACACAAAATAATGACTTCATTTACAATTACAGAGCTCATATCTGTCGCTATTCAACAACTGACCGAAGAAAAACCAAAGTGTAAAGCAAAGAGCTGCACAACTTATACCTTCATTAAAGGACATTAATTTGATAAGACTAGATGTGTTGGACAGATCTAACAATTAATCAAAATTGCTGTAACCTTCAATAGTAAACAATCTATATTATTATTGAATAAATATCAAACATGATACCTCAATCTCTCCACAACAGACTTCAGTCCAACTGGTTTACTGTAAAATAATCTGCATACCTGATCTACATGATGGAGTGATGTGTGTTGTTCACTGTAGCTAGTAGTTCACTGTAGTTCAGCTGCTGGAAACAGCTACTCAGAGCCAACAGATTCACAAATACTGTTGCTCCAACTTTATCAGACCATTTATTGCCATGGCTTAAATGCATTTATACTCAAAGCAGAGTGTGACTTATACAGTTCTTCACTTTTGTGTTGATTTTGTTGGAAGCATGTTGCTTTCTGATGTTTAACCTCTCAGCCTACATTAACTGAGCAGCTGCTTCTGTTCAAGATGCTAGCTAACAACTCCATGGAATTTTCACAACTTTATGCTTCAGTGTTCATCAACATGACACAGTGAGCAGAGCAAGGCACACTGCGACTTTTTTCTTGCTTGGACAGTAGGGAGGTGCATTTACTTCACAAATAATGCAGCCCTTATGGACGGTCACCAAGCACACTTTTAACCCAATGAAGCGGCAACAACGACAGCTTGAAATTGTACCTTGAAGTGCAACACCACTGATGATTGCTAGCTGGCTCCAATAGACTCCCATTCAAAATGTTGACATTTCTCATGAAATACTAAGTCAATACATTTTTTCAATCATCATTATGGTCTCAACTGCTTTATTCTGGTCCACTTATAAATGTGCTAGTGGTAATTTTAGAAAATATTGCTCCGTTAATAAGATTTAAAGATGAATGGTAGTTTTGATGTCTGCCATGTGACTGAAAGTTGGCTCACTTACATTATCGGTTAATATATATATTTTAATTGGTCAAATTATTAATGGTAATTAAGCAATAATCGATCAATCATTGACCCTGAATTTGTGAGAATCTGCCCTCCATTCCTGCATTATGGACTCAGATGTTGTGATGTTTAAATCTGTAATACTGGATTGATGAGGCTCACAACAACTTAAAAAATGGTGGATCACATGCTAAACCAAGGGTGGGAGTTTGGGGGAAGGGGCAGGGGGCTAACATGGCAGCACAAATATGCGGCGGGATAGTGACGAGAAAAGAAAACAGAGAAGACAGTCCTTAATTGCCTTTTCAGTCATTAACAGGGTCCCACACCTCATGAAACATTAATTACACCAAGCGCTGTGGAGATAGGGATGCTTAATTAGAAATTATTCACTGCGTGGCGAGAACTGAGCGATAGCATTTCAGCGGCATGTAAATTGTCCGTGTGAGATCTAAAATAAGCACGGCGAAAAACGTTGTCGACGTCATGCTTATCTGGCTTCCTCTCACTTGCTTGTCTTGTGAAGTGCGATTCCCTTTTACCTGATAGCATGTTGAGTGAAATAGGACACGTGTTAACCCTCTGTTCTCCTCCCTTGTTTGCTCCTTCTTCCCTTCCCCCTGCTCCCTTGGCTCTTACCTATCCTATACCTCCTGTGTGGTTCATAAATTATTTACACCACCCTGCTCAACCCCCTACAGACAGGATGTAATTGACACAGAGGATCTGTCAATTACCCTAACATCTGGGAAGGACTGATTGGTACATCACTCTCTGGCTTTAGCCTTTTGCCTCTCAACTCTCTCTCGTTCTCACTCTTTTTTAATACTGTCTACAATCTAGCGCTTCTCCCTTCATGGCATCATAAAAGCCCAGCCAATGATATGACATTAACGCTCTTGATGGGAAGTACCCTTGACACTGTTGCCCCCTCCTTGCTGTTCTAGGCGTTTCCCCTAATCCCCTGCACAACTTGAAAAATGGTCTGCTCCACACCTCATCCCAGGTGTATTGATCTTTCTCTCCACCCAACGATTGCTACCACATATTCCTGTCGTGTGTGTAGCTGTGTGTGCGTGGAATGTCCTTCCTCTTACAAGATCACACAATGGAGTGGTAATAATGTCACCACACTGTACCTAAGGTAATGGATCAGCCTCTCTGTTACATGCAGGGCTGGGGACATAAGTGCTGGCCTTGGGAAATGTCAGATGAATATCAGAGAATGGAACTAAGTGCAAAGAGTTAAGGGCAAGGGATATCTGCGATGAAGACTAACAAAAGGCATTGAGAAACATGTACAAAGCCTATTAACATTGTACATAAGGACAGGGAGGATAGAAATAGAATTTATGGGTCTAGAGAGAAACAAATGTGAAATTGAGATAATGGTGAATGATTCTGGACGCTAACCTGAGGCCAACAAACCTAACTGTCTGTGTATTTGCCTCATGTATGGATCTTTTCATGTGAAATCAATACAATCATGTTGACCCCACAAAAAATACCATCTTCAGCTTGGTACCCAAATATATATGACTTGAACTATGGGTTCATTATGACAAAATGCTTCCTGAACAGCAAAACTAATGGATACACTATTGTTACAGAGCGATAGCTTGACATTTTGGGAAATGTGCCAATTCACTTTCTTCCTCGGAAGTTCGACAAGAAGATTCTCATGTTTGTGCACTAAATATGAAGCTACAACCAGCAGCTAGATAGCTTAGCTAGTTAGCTTAAATACTGGAAAGAGGCTCTGTTTTAAGGTAACAAAGTCCACCAACGAGCACCTCTTAAGCTCACTAATATATCTTGTTTGCTAGGTGTTTCTCTGCTTCTAGTTTTGATGCTAAGCTAAGCTAACTGATTGCTGGCTGTAGCCTTGTAGTTATGAGACAAATTTGAGAGTGGTGTCAAACTTCTCATGTAACTCTCAGCAAAAAGTGAAGAAGCATATTCCCCAAAATGTCAAAGTATTCCTTTAATAATAAATCCATTATGGAGTTGATGTGATGTTCCACAAGTCCTGCATTTTTGAAAAACTATATTCTTCTCATATCTCCAACATGTATACTTAGCTACACCAATAAATAATAAAAGAAGTATATGCATCTTTTCCCTTTCATTTCTTGGAAAACTAAAGTCATATTGTTTTTATTAACAATATAGATGGTGTTATTTATATGAACAATATAAATAACTGAAGACCTCAGTGGGAGGCAGTGATTCCTTTCATCTCAATTCAAGGAGCTTCAAAGAATTTGTGTGTTTTTTCCCTCATACTGTATCGGTCTAACACACTCAGCAGCAAAAGGAGGACCCTTACCTGCTCTTCAGATGCTGGATGCTCCCTAGACACTTGAAGCGCCCATTTACCATGATGGCCATGCGTGTGCACAGTGCTTCACACTCCTCCATACTGTTGAGAGAAAAAGGAGGAAATTTTGCTCCATAAAGGGAAGTAGCAATAATGCCAGATGCTTGAGTCTTTTCTTTCCGGATAAAAGACAATGACATCTTTAAACTTGCCTTTTTGATGTAATAGAGATATTTCAGGATAGTTTGTGATGTCTGCCTGTCCTCCTCCATAAACTGCAAAAATATGCTTATGCAAGACTAGAACACTGATCATGAATGCTTTTTATTCAGGGTAGAACTCAATTTCAGACTGTGTCAACTCACATTATTTTGCTGATAAAAATCTTTGATTTACTGAGACTTTTTCTCATTTACAGTTAAAAGTTTTGATTAGAGCATTTTTACATGTCTACTTCGACACCTTAAATGGACGACAAATGTGGTAATTAGAGGGAGAGGATGGGACCATCTGTAGTTCTTATTTCATTTTTTTCTTTTCGATATTGGGTTGGAGCATGAGTCATTTGTAGTTGAGGCAAAACCAGTGAAGCCTTTCTGAGGAATGGTGCAATTAGGATTATGACTTTGTAAAACCTGGCGAATCTGCCACTCAACAAAACACAACCACCTGGTCATGCCATGGACGATTGGATGCTGCTCAGCCACATTGCCTGGGACAACAACAAATGCTTTTATTTCTCCATGAGGAGAACACATGTACTGAGAATAATATATTCAAAATGAAACAGCCACACAGATTATTCACACACACTGCCAGGAGCACAAATGAATCAAAAGCCAAGGCAATTGGAAAATGGTAAAATGAATAGGTATGTGAATTGTTAAATGTTCCATATCGACTTAGACTATCAAGTTTCACAAAAAATATGAGGTGTTTAATTTTTTCCTAACTCAAAACCATGTCCAAAATTGGATAGCACAAGTTGGGAAAACTTATCAATGCTCCAGGAAGTCTTGGATAATGAAAAGACTCCAGTACTGATATTGACAGTTTCTCTTTTCATGGAGAAAAATAGCGGCAGTCAGTCAATATGCCCTCAAGCTTCAGCTGATTAACTGCTATGCAGGAAACAATACCTTTCAACTAAAGTGTAACTTGAATCAATTATAACAATATTAACAGCTGCATTTATTTTGTGGACAGTTTGGTTGCATTTCTCTATTGACAAAATCAATACATATAGAACAATAGCGCACCTGTGTGATGTGAGAATGACAGACCGTCCCTCTTTGATGACACTCAGGATACAGTCCCACAGGAAGCGCCGGGCTTTGGGGTCCATCCCAGTGGTTGGCTCATCCTACAGTAAACAGAACGTCTTAAAAACAACTACATGCACAGAGCGGTACAGTATACTACTTACAGCAGAAATCTACTTTTCTAAGATCATTTTATGAATAGTGAATAGACACATAGTTTAGTAAAAAATATAACAATACGAGGGTGCAGAAGCATTACAAGCAGCAAAGAGAATCATAAAACAGTTATCACAGCTCAGTCCAATCAACCAACTATGGGAGATTCTGGACTGACATAAGACAACTCTTTCCAACACTATTATAAAAACACCAAAATAACAGATAACTTTTGGAAAAATGGTGTTTCATTTGTCCAGCTGAGGCCAAGAAACTTTTTAGTCCAATCTATGCCAAGACACATCTTGCTATCCCAACTCATTACTAAGATACTTTGGTGTTTTTTGGTCACAAATCTTTGTATATAAACACACACATGAGAGAGGAAGGGACCAAATGGATAAACAGAACTGAAAGTCAAAAATTGGAGACATAAATACAAAAACACACACAGACATACAGATCAAAGGTAAATAGGTGAATTTAGTGTGTAACCAAAACCACATATGCATATATAATGGAAACACATACTGAAACACTCTCCAAGACAAGACACAGACACACAGACACAGTCTCTCAGAGACTCTCTGTTTCTTTTTCCTCAGGGCTAGTCTGTCAATGCACGATTAGAGAGTGACAGTACTCAGTCCATTGGCTGGTTTCGTTCCAGGCCTGGTTCTCCCTCACTAGAAGAATCCTACAAATCCCATGGGGTATTTCCATCACCGTGCCCAATGTGTCCTTCTGCAAACCCTATGTGGCAGTGCCTCAAGGCTGCCTGGACTCCCCAGGCTAGCACACAATACTGAAACTGACACAGACGCTGACAACACATTATCCCTCTGCCTTAAAGTAAAGGCTAGCCTGGCACAGCTGAGTAAATAAGGGGTTTTGGAATAGTGAAGCTCCATGGCCTAAGCACCGAGACAGAAACCAGAAATGGTTGGAAAGATTATTCTGTAAATGTAATTCTGTATGGATAACTCATAACATGACCATATTTGTTAGCAGCAGTGTAATCTGATGGATTGCTTTTTGATTTAAAATAAACATGGGAAGTAATGCATTTATTACAGTTTACAGGCAGGATTTTGAACAGCATTAAAGTTTTCAATTTTATTATTTCTGCTTAGTGGTGACTGGGACATGGGTTAACAAGTAAAAATGGCAGTAATAATAATGAAAATTCTATGATATTTATACATAAGGAGTCCACAGTGTGACTTCAGATCATTTAAGTTTGTCCTTCATAATATCATGGACATGACTTCTTAATAAACATTAAAGCTGCTCCATTGAAAGCATGTGGTTTGCTGTATTCTGAGACATGCCTTCATTAATCTCCCATTGACGAGATGACGCTTTAGCTCTCAGTTTTAAGTCCTGGTGAATAGGAATTTAATATGTGCAAACACAATTCTATATGTTCTTAGTTTCTCTCAAGAAATTGGTTCTTTGAGGAAAAAGATGAATTAAAACCGACTAGTGAACACCCATCTTCTCCCATCACCTCATCCTTTGGGGAAATTCAATAAGGATTTGCTAGTTTGATCCATATCTTGTGTTTTCTACAAATTCTTTACAACATATGTAATGAAAAATGTCAATATGCCGTCATCATCTACTAACTGTGTGTTTGTTAAGAGAAAAAGAACTGATCTGCGAAAATCCAAACATCTGCACAGCATCAATATTGATTTAAAGTATTACACTCTTGAGTCTTAATAGAGCAGCAGTGTATCACATTTTCACCATGTACAACATATCAATTAAGTTGTATCTCACCAGGAAGATCACTGGAGGACAGCCGATTAAAGCCATCGCTGTAGAAAGTTTGCGTTTGTTCCCGCCGCTGTATGTACCTGCTGACTTGTTGGAATACTTGACCAGCCCCAACTTCTGGATTCCCCATTCTGCCACCTTTTGGTGAAAAAAATGAAATGATTATGGTGTCAAGAAAGTTGTTCACTTAAGGCCATCACAAGAGCTGTGTTTCCACGATGGATGATATTTTGACTTGGATCTCCAATGTATTTAAGCTCTGTGGCTTTCAAGGACAAGCCATGACAGCTGGCATCACTGTAAGACCTTAATCGCAGGCTGCTAAGGTACTTTACTGTTCTCCCTGCTATTTCAACATTGTCTCTCTAAACACCAGCAATCAGAAGCATCGCCAAAGTGCACAATGAACACAGGCTGTAAGGCTGAAAGACATGCATTTCATTTACAGCATATTCCTTGCACTTACATGTAGACATTTGTTAAATCTAAAGCAAATATGACTACACAAAGGCTCAGTTTGGATCTAGAATTGCCACCAAATAAGGCAAATCGCAATGGGCCCCAGTAAAATGAAGAGTTATGCTAGCAGTGCAGAACTGGGTCCCTTTGCACTACAGCTAAGAGATCAAAGCCCTGGCGCCAGGTCTGAGGCCTATGGTCGCCGCCAGCGTCTTTCTCTTTTGATCTTACTGTTGTAGAACGGGTGGTGCAAGAGGACTGCTGGGAGGCCGCACAGGGCCGGCCACACCACTGGGCATGGTGAATAATGTAGAGCCATAACCCATAGCTACTGCTTTTCTACCACTGGCCATTTTTCATTATGTATGGCTTCTCCTATTGAGGTTATCTATCACTTGAATGTGTACTTCAGCTTGCCCTACACACATTCTAGTTGAAAAGTATTTTGATGGTAGAAATAAAAAAAAAAAAATCCGGAAGGAAATAAACATTTCTTTAGGAGTAAAGCATTTTTCACCTTTTTTGATATTCCACTTGACAGCTAATCGGCATGATGTAGTGCTTCACAGCATAAGCCATGAGTGAAACAATAAATTAACTTGGTTCTTAAATGTACAAGGACAAGAAGTAAGAAAAGTTATTGTGGTTACCATGGTGACCTCTTTTTCTGGAACCCCTCGTAACCTGGCATAAAACTCCAGATGCTCTTGTCCATTCAGCAGGTCGTCAATAGCGTCGAACTGGGGACAATAGCCCATGTTCTGGTGCACGTCCCTCATTTCTGTACGTATGCTGGGGATGAAGACCATAGTAGTGATAAAATAAATGAGATAGCAGAGCTAAAGATTATATTAAATGGCTTAGCAAGAAAGAGAGTGTGACATCAAATATACAGTGAGAACAGTAAGAAGGCCAAGAACCATACATTTCATTTACTGTTATCTACCATATTCTAAGTGCAGATTAAAATTGATTTATTTTCAAAATAACTTGCGAATGAAACCAGAGCTGAGTGAGTCACAGCTTATATTTTTCTTTGCAATCCTTCCAAACTAATATAGAAAAGCCAAGTGATTCATTTGACATATGGGCAGATTATAAGACAACAGGCCCTTGGGCTCAGACATGTTAAAGATACTGACTGAGGTGCTGCTTTTGGTTCAAAAAACTGCAGCTGAACGTCAATATTTAGTTCACAGTGGAGATGAAGAGAGGATGTGTGATTCATGTCCGGAGTTTCCTGCCACAGCACATTCACACTGACACTCTCCTGCACAAATATTATACCAAATACTCTAGGAAAAAAAGGGGGCCCTGGGCCCCTGGGCCAGTGCCCATTGATGATTTCACATTCTGTGCTCATAGTCTCAAGTAAAAAAGTCTTAAATAAATAAATAAGTTGCCTTGTCTTGGAAACAAAAAGCACACACAAAAAAATTCTGGCTCTGAAATCAGTTTTAGGCATGCAGGTCCAGGTACTCCAACACACACCCTCAAGAGGCCAGTAAAATAATGGCTGTATCAGTTGTGCATGTGGATATGCACTTTTCACAATCTATAGTATTAATACTTTCACAACCTGCAGGCAACAAATGTTACAACTGATTTCCTTTCCTACTTTTACAGCTGCTGTTTGTTTTTAAAAAAAAAATTATATTGGACCCATTTTTTCTCCGCAAATTTTATTTTCCAGGAGCAATGGTCAGCCTCTGGGTAGCTAGATGTGATTTGATCTGTCTGGGGTCTGATATATCTCAACAAAGCCATGGTAAACTGAAAGCTGATATCATGTTATGTTTTACCTTTGATAAAGGGACTTGATAACAGTAGGTTATAGCCTATGGCTGATAATGAAACAAGTACTGCTTAGTACTTTTAATTAACTTCACCCCTTTAGTTTGTTAGTTCCAGCTGTATGTGGCTATAAACTAAGAATGATGTTATAGTTTATTGATCAAAAGAAATGCTCTACAAACCATACAATAGCAGCAGTGTTAGCACCAAGACTGCCATCATACATTGGGGCTAATGAAAAAGAAAGTCACTCAAAACAAAAATGGTTATAATAATTTATTCTGGCGAATAAAATACATGCTACATTTGCCAAAACATAGCGTAATAAATATTATTTTCTAATATTTTTATTTTCTGAAAGCTTCCATTCAATTTTAAATGTTTGGTGGCAACAAGTCTGACTTTGAAACACTGCACTACAGAATGGTAACTAAAGGCACAGTTTGACATTCTGGATAATTCGCTTATTCACTTTCTTGCAAAGAGTTGTTTGCATAGTCTTGCATAAAATCTAGCTACCAGCACCTCTAAAGCTCATTAAGGAACACATTGTTTTTACCTTTGGACAGCTAAGCTAGTTGTTTCCCCCTGCTTCCAGTCATATGCTAAGTAAGCCAACTGCCTGCTGGCTGTAGTTTTATATATAGATAAAACTATACACAACAATGCAAATAGTTGTAAAAATTATTAAACACAACCACAGCTGAGGTAGTCCACTGTGACTGTGAGTTTTTCTGTTGGTCCATGACAACAAGAGAGCCAGTGAGCCGCCTGGTGGTTAGCAGGCTAGCTTGCACATTTGTCTGACAGTAAAACACCAAGCAGTAAACAGATGGTGAATGTCGATATTGCTTGTGAGCACACAATCATAGATAAGGAAGACAGTTGTCAGGAGAGCAAAAACTTCCACTTAAGAGATGCTGCTTATTCTCCTCTGCCGATCATTCTTCTTGCCAATGCACAGAAAGCGTAATGAGCTGAAAACAGAAGAGTGGGCGTCTTCACATCTGTTTTTCTCGCTTTTCAGTTTTTGCCTCCCCTAAAGGTCTCTGGGATTTTTCTTTGATCTCTGTTACCCACATTAATCAACATTAACACTGCTGTGTTAGGCCTTGTTCTATTCAGCTCTCTTTCTTTGTTGAACACACAGTCAATTACAAGATGTATAAATGAACAACTATAGCAACCGCGGTGACGCAAAACCAACCACAGCTCACATTACCCCATGCTCGGATGTGCTGCCTTAGAGATGAAGGCTGAGGCAAAGGAACACAGTTGTTTGTTCCTAAAAATAAGAGCAAGTTTTCCTTCACTCAAGTGTTTGAGTATCATATTGTAGGTGTCAAGGTATTTCTTTGGCACATACAAAGATTTACTTATAAATGATTGTGCAAGGGAGAGACAAAAAACCAAGCAAGGTAGAGGGCAAGGATGTGAAAAGGAATGATGAATATGTGCAAGATGCGCAAGAGGCAGAAAGAAAGTGAGAGCAGAGTCTTCAGCATTTCTGAGAATATTGCAGTGAGCAGACATGAGAGATGAAAAGGCAGAGACAGCAGAATGTAGAAGACATATCGAAACAACCTAGCCAAGAAAAGCAAAGATTGATGGTGTGTGAGATGGAAAAACAGAAAGCTGTGTTACACAGATCAAGAGTAGCTAAGAAAGGGTGTGTGCTTTATAAAAACACCCCTCCAACTCAACTTGATCCCCATCTGAGCAGCCATCTTGAGTGGCTAATTATGATGAGTTACTTGGTGCACCAGTGGGAGTTAGCGCCTCACCTGTATCCATTTAGGAAGGCCTCTCCACCAGAGACTGGGATGTCTCCTGTCAGCATCTTGAAAGTGGTGGTTTTCCCAGCCCCGTTGATTCCCAGCAAGCCGAAACACTGGTGGAGACAATGAGGAGGCCTCCGTTAGGAAAATTGTGTTTTGTAGATACAAGCTTCATTGTAAAACAGACAGGAGATAATGGCGCTGGATGACATTTCAGATGTTCTGCATGTAAATGAGTTTCCTTTTGAATAAATATAATCAATTAACCCCATTAATTAAGCTAATCCATAGACTGTATAAATATTTGCTTAATGCAAATAATGAAACTTACAGAGTTTGCATGACCAGTTCAAAATAACAAATTGATGTATTTCTGTACTCAAACAAAACAACAGACACTAAATCAGACACACAGGAACAAATACTGTAAAAGCCAGAGCATTCTCAACAGCATTACTTTCTTCCTCCGCAAATAACAGACACAATGCTCTCTTCTTCTTTTCTCCCTGATACTGCTGATTTCACTTCTTTCTCTCTCTCGAGGGCATGTAGCAGGAAGTTGTCTCTGTGGAGCCCTGTGGTCATGTGACCCGCTTTAGGGGCTCTGGCTCTGGAATAAATATTTGATTTCTGTCATTCATTGATCCGTGCTTGTTTGTGACCTGTTCTTGTGAATGCATAGAACAAGGCTAAGCTTGATGTAAATAATGCATGGAAATGCAGTGTGTGATCAGCAGAGCCCTGTGAATCACAATATTCCACTGGCATTTACATTGGGCTTTGGGTAAACAGTGGCAGGGAGGTTGGATACCATCGGAAAGCCCACAAAGCACGAATGCTTGTCAGCATTTGAGATTATGTTTAAATCAAGCTTCCAACAGTGCCGTGTCTGTGTGAGCATGAATGTATGGGCAAGTGTCACATGTTGTAATCAAGGATGCTTTACACTGATTTTTGATATGTTTTACTCGGAGATATCCAAAACTCTCTGAAAGTTACTTGTTGTATAACTTTGAAAGTTGTTGTATTAAATTTGGGTAATTTAGTTTCTCGTATCTAATTTAAGCCTTATTGAACTTGACAAACCATGGACCTCATGCCTTTGCTACACAGACTCTGTTGCTCTAGCAATGCTCTTCTAGTAGTCTGCCCGTTTGTTTTTAGCACACACATGCTTGGCAACACTATAATGGCAGCAACAAGCCTGATAAGGAGATTACTGCTCCTCCTTACACCATCTCTAAGCAGTGTTTGGAAAATATTCTCATTCAAGACAAAACTGAGCCAAACACCAATTCAAATCTTGCAGACTGTAAATCAAAGCTCAGACTGAAAATGTCATTGCTCCATGTTCTCTTGTGTCAATATTTTAGAAATATTATCATTAATATTCAAATTTTTGTTGAACGAGTCTCATTTTAGTCAATTCAGATCCAAATTTTATTTTCTGTGGCAACACAACAGCCTTAGGAGGAAATGATAGCTGATTAATTGTGAAAAGTAATCAAATGTGTAAATGAAAGAAATCTCTTACATGGACAAAAGCAAACAAACTACAAGCTTGAAAAGGTGCTTGTGTGATTCAGCAGCATTTGGCTCACCTCTGCAGCAGGTACGCCCACACATAGCCTGTCCACAGCAGGGGTGCTCTTCCGAGGGTATACCTGCAGGGAGCAGACAATAAAATGAATCAACCAACCAGCCAGAGAGAGAGAGAGAGAGAGAGAGAGAGAGAGAGAGAGAGAGAGAGAGAGAGAGAGAGAGAGAGAGAGAGAGAAGGCAGGAGGCAGGAAGGGTGGGGTGCAGACAGTGAGAAAGATAGCAGAGAGGATGGCATGAGAAAATATGGAGTGATAGACCAGTGCAGCAGGGAAGAGGTGAGATGGAAGAAGCAGGTGGAAAAAGAGGGAGGGAGAGAGAGACAGAGAGAGTGAAAGAAACAAATGTTAACGAGAGGGGATAATTTGCAATATTCAGAGCGAGCCAGATGGGAAAAGGTAAAAAAAAAAAAAAAAAGGAGAGACACTTACACAGGAGGGAGAAAAATAAGGACATGAGCATTAGTATTTGTGACTTCAGTGACAGTATTCATGAGTAAATCTGTCTCCACTTTGAGCACCACTTCAGTACCCTCAATAACCTTCAACATACTCACAAGTCACCCAATATCTCACGCATGGACACCAACTTTAAGCGCAGTGACATTTAGCGGTTTCAATACACAGTGAGGTGACTTTGGTGATTAAACACACTACTTTGACTCTAAAATTGTACTTTAAGAAGTTATTTTAAACATGGTATAAGTATACAACGAGACTAAAAGCATAAGGTGTGGAAAAAGGTTCTGATGGAAAAGCAAAGACACCAGTGACACACTCTATATTACTACACTACTAGGAATAATCAGGCCATAATTAAACTTAAAAAGAAAAAACAAATGTAAAATGTAAAATAATAATTTGAAAATGTAGTGACATTGAAAAAAGTGAAATTTAAAATGCAAAAGCTTAAATGGAAATGCTCAAACTGAAAGCTTAAATTGTAAAGATGATATAGAAACGTCAATGGAAATAAGACAAGGGAAACGTCAAATATGAAACTCAAAACGGAAAATGGAAATACTTAAATTAAAAGCTTAAATAGAAAACTAAATTGTTATTATCATTATTTTTGAATTTGCACTTTATCATTTGGCATTTGATATTTGGCATTTTAAATTTTATCTTTTCCATTTTCCATTTGGTATTTGCCATTTTAAATTTTATCTTTTCCATTTTCCATTAGGCATTTGCCATTTGGCATTTGACATTTGGCTTTTCAAGCTGTATGTAAATGAGAAGGCATTGCCCAAAGGCTGGAGGGAGGATTTCAAATGGCTGGGGCACCGAGGCACCTTATGGATAGCACGGGGAGCTGACTGCTAGAGAGCACAGTGAGTTTGGCAGAGCAGTATGTTCAAACTAGAAGAGGAACTGCACCATGCTCTGCCTGGCTGCTAGCAATGGCAAAGCTAGAGCTAGCCTCATTGCAGAGACAGGCGCTGGAGGTTCTTGACAAAGCGAAAACTTCCACTTCTCTGACCACCACCCCTTTCCGTCATCCATTTTATGAACACTGAACACAATTTCAACTTCCACTTTATGATATATAAATAGCTGCAGATCTGCATGTCTGATGGAGCTGACACATGGTTGTGTGTATAGTCGACCAATGTCTGGGAGACCAGGGTTGGAGACCCAAAGTGGGAAAGAAAGTTACAATATTGTAAGACTAGTTCTGTAAGTACAGGCAGAGTACTCTACTACTATCACATAAACGCAATCGCCCACAGAAATTTGCATGTACGTAGCCGGCTAATCAGGATGTGCCTACCAATAACATTTTCTAGCCAACAATGATTCAAAGGCAACTGGAATTTGTCTTATGAAGACGTTTCGCCTCTTATCCAAGCGGCTTCATCAGTTCGTAACGCATCGGTCTGACTAGTCCTCACTAGTCTGAGTCTGACAATAGATGCAATGTTGACTCCCTGATGTCGTCATTGGGTGGAGGACAAAATGCCTCTAGCTGAAGAGTCAAGACAAAATGAACTCCTTATACTCTTGGGAACAAAGGAGGGGTTTGGTCTGTGAGCACCTCTGTGGTCACCACAAACAGCTGGAGTAAACCGACAGGGCACGCAATTCACTCCTAGGTCAGCGCAAGCAGCAAAACTGTCTTGAATGACAATGCCTTCAGGGAACAGAGTTCCAGAGGTTCATAAGAATTACTCACTAGGGCCTCCAGCAACTATGGTAGTCCCCCCTTCCAAAGACAGCAGAACAAATTACTAACTCTATCATAACTGAATTATTGTATTAGCAACTGATAAAAACCTGTAGCTGTGAGTTGGCAGGCAAATGAGCCATCATATCTTTCTAATTTCAGCAGCGGATCTGCCAAAATAGAAGCAAATAATGTAAAGCACAACAAATGTGTACTGTTACTGTACAGTGATGTTAAGTCTGTTCATATTTAGGATAAGATTGCACCTTATTGATCCTCAAGGGGAAATTCAGGTGCCACAGCAGTAATTACACGGAATATAGAAATATACAGTAGAGAATAGCAAGATATAACAAGTAAAATACAATACGCAATATAAAACAAGGTAATTATAGATCACATAAAAATATTTTTTTAAAACTTCACAAGATAAAAATACAAGACGGTCCTGTGTCTAGTGGTGACCATTGATCCAGTCGTTACAGAATCAGCTGTGTATATAATGTCCAGCTTGTGCTGTGACCCAGTGAGCACTTCTGGAAACACTGCGGCAGACCACTGATCCAAAACTGTGACACCAAGTGTCCCTTCAATGTGATGTTCAGGTGAAACATCTCAGTCTGCAGGGAGGAGGACAAGTTGGTGCAACAGAAAAACAGTGGAGCTTGCGTTAACCTCATACACTGTACTGCTTCAACAGTCTAGCCCATAATGGGTAATGTCTGCATCTTATACAAATACACTGCTGTGGAGCAAGCGCCCAAGACTTTCACTCCCCTTTATACTACAGGGAAGTGGCCAATAAACATGATTTCATACATGACCATGTTTCCCTGTTGCTGTGTACACAGGCCTAATTCAGTACTTGGAGGTTATGATGATTCTCAGATTAAGTCAGTTCAATTACATTAGCCCAATCAGCTGGTCTTCACTGTTAGCCAGCATCTCCTGGCAGATCCATATGACAGTGTTGCAGGAAGATGACAGACATTCCCTGTTTATTGTTTGTAAGTGGCCAAAAATAACAGCTAATATAGCTAGTCGCTAATGTTAGCCTCTTACCTGCTGCACTGTCCACTGCTTTCTTACTGTGACCAAAATGTTTTGTTACCAAAATAACCATCTGAAAGACCGTAAATGCTACTTAGGGCTAAGAGAAAATGCATATTTGAGTGGTAATTTTCTGTGGGTTCGTCATTACAAGTGACCCATTCCACATTAGTTGTAGTCATTTGACCTGCTGTTAATAGAAAAATATGTTCGCATTTAACTAATATACAGAATAATTAATATATTTGAAGATACTGAAATTATTGGAATGTGGTGATTAGTTTTGAAGGTATCCTGTCATTAAATGAAGATCAAATTTGCTTGTGTTATAACATGAAAAGTAAAGGACCAAAAGTCACCAAAGTCATTAGGATTCAGCTTGTGGGGACCATGAATGTCTGCACCAAATTTTATGGTAATCCATTTGATAGTTGTTGGTATATTTCACTCTTGACCAAAGTGCAGGACTGACAGACAAACCAACACTGGCATCCCTAGAACTGCTACCATGGTTAAAAAAGAAAACTAGACCACATGAGATGCAGAATCACATCTCTCAGGACAAAGAAAAGAATGAAACATCTCACATTCTGATTGTGAGTCAGTATCCTGCTAAGATTTTGTAGCAACACTGGAAATGAAAAGGTGGTTGATGTTTTCCCACATCTCACTTGAAAACTTTCCACACTACATCCACCTTCCCCCCCGCTGACCAGCCTCATCCATACACATTTGCATTCAAGTCCTCATCGTCTGAAGATCTCTCCAGAGGTGGTAAAGAAACCTCGACTTCAAGTGAATTGGATTTGTGAAAATCTAAAAAAATACCAAGCGAACATTCAACAAAATAAGGTATTTAGTGCATGAGGTGTTTTTCTACATCCAAGACTACGTTAGGGTTTGATATGTTTTCAAAGTGGATTGAAAGCAGCGTTGTCTTGCTCTTGCATGAAAAGACATGACAAGGCCTTTGTTGTTGTTGCTGAGTGTGACAGTTAAAACATTTAGAATTCAAAACCAAGGACAGCACTGTGCCCCTTTTTGTTATAAAGAATGACTACTGTAAGCTCTTTTTTTTTTAATTTTTAAAAGTTGTAAAACATAGTTCTCCATGAGTGCTGTGTATGTGTGTGTTTACGTGCTTGTAAGTGAATGTCAGAGATTGAAACAGTGAATGTTCATTAAAACAGAAAAGTGATAGCATATGTATCTCAGTACGAAGGACACATTTCCTGTATAGAATCTCTAGACTGAATATCCACTATTAAAAAGGTCAACTATCCCAGCTGTACCCTGAATGCTACAGGGCAAATGTAAATTTAGAACTGCCACTTCAAGCCTGACAAACAGTGTCATTGTGTTTATTACAGTTGGCACACCAAAAGAATTTGATAAAAGCAGGAGGTGCATAGATCCATCATTTTTTCAGTGCCATCTGGCAGCTGCACTCAGTACTCATCAACCTGGATTACACATACTACTTTTTAGTGATAGTTTGCAGTGCTAAAGCTACATCAAAGCGCCAGATACATGTATGGAGGAAGGCAATTAAAGGATAATTCCCCTCTGACTCAAGCACCACGGCAGCTGTCACGATAAGCATGCAGACATATAATCAGATGAGACAGTTGAGAGAATGTGATGGTGGCAGTTGTGCAAACCTAAAATGTAGTTTCAGGCTGGAAAATCACAAGCTTTGAGTGCTGAATGTTATACCTCAGGTAGCAAACCATGACAATAACAATGCTCTATTTAAAAAGGACTCACCATCATGTGGTCCATTCATCCTAAAAATCATTTGCAGTACTACAAGGTGTTATCCTGATGTATGCAAAGGCAGTGGTTCCCAACCTCTTTTTGTTAAACACCTACGGCCCTATTAGATGAGCTCAAGTACATCTTCATCAAACACTCTTCATTTTATAAAAGTGGTAATTGTTGTAATATTTTTGGCTCTACATTGATTTATCTAACCATCTCCTGAATGAACTGCCATGAAATTTTGCACAGATATTCATGGATGGATTCCTACTGACTTTGCTACTTTCCCTGACTTTCCCGTTTGCACCACCATGAGGTTGACTTTTTTGGCTTTAAGTGAATTGTCTTGACAACTATATGTTGGATTATCATGAGATTTGGTACAAACAGAGGATGAATTCTGATAACACTGGTGATCTCTTGATTTGTCCTCTAGTGCCACAATTTCAATGCTTGCACTTATTCAGTGAAATATCTCATGTACATGTATGTATGTATGTACAAGTATAAAATGGATTAGTATGACATTTCGTATGTATGGATGCCCATGGTTGCCAGGTCATGGATCTGACTGACTTTGGTGATCCCCCTGATTTTTACTCTACCACCATGAAGTTCTCACTTGTGGTGTTGAGTCTTGACAACTACTGGATGGATTGCCAGGAAATTCATGTTCCCCACAGGATGAATTGTTAACACTTTGGTGATCCCCTGACTGCTCTTCAAGCACCAGCATCATATTTCACTTCATTCAACATTTTGGATGACTAAATGTATACTAATGACAACTAAGATTGTGACATGGTGAACATCATACCTGATTCAGCCTGTTAGCATTGTCACTGTGAATATTTGTTAGCATGCCTGTAAACACTTAGTCTCATTTTTATACAACACATACTGATCCTTTTATTGTCTATGTTAAGGCAAGGTCTCCTTTTCATTTGTATGACCACCACTTAGAGTGGCAGAGGCTGGACCTTTCAACCATTTATCCATTACTCAAGGATATGTATTTCAACTTCTCTGCTCACTTACTAACTAGCATTCATACAATCCTAATCACAGCATATGGTTAGAGGTGTATATTTGTTTTTTTTTTAACACCAAATCATATCATATCTTGCTTTTCAAATTAACTGAGCCTCTCCAAAATCTGGTTGGAAATCACTGAACAAATGGATTTGTTATATTTTAATAAAGGCGTCAAATGAAACAATTGTAAATAATACAAATTACACTGAGTGAAAGTTAGTGAAAGAAAGAAAGTGCTTGAAAAATATAATTTCCGGAGAAAACAGTAAAAATCCTATCAATTACATGTAAGTCAATGTCAGTAACCATTGAGCCCCTGGTCACATCTAAACCATTTGTAAACTCAAAATACATTTTGTCATATGAACATGCCATGTGTCAAATATACTGTATGTTATGTTATTTAAGTATGCCAACCTGCCACTCATCACTAATTACTCTCTTAAATTCAAACAGCAGTCACAAGATTCTTAAAAACTTTCTCTGTCAACTTAGTGAGTGACTGGAAGGTTAAAATGACAGCGCTGGGCCTCGAAAATGCTCACAGACGGACACACTTCCATTACAGTCTCCATCGATTACAGTGCCAACACTAATACAGCAACTAAGTAGAGGCTAGCAGGTGGAGCGCATGGCAAAGCGCTCCTGTTTAGAGCAGCAGGAAAAGGAAGGGGAGGAGCAGGATTCTGACAGATGATTGATGGCCTGTCGATCGCTTCAGAGGCATGCTTAGATTTATGACAGGGCCCAGCCTGTGGTGCATGGCCACCGAAGCCATGCGCTCATTGATCAATTTGTTATCTACACCCCAAATGGATGGGGCACAGCTGTGGTGGGAGTCAATGAGGGCACTGCAGGAAGAATCCTGATACCTTCTGCCACTGCACTGCTGTTTTTGTGTGATGTTGGGCCACTGTGTCTCATCTCAAAGAAATATTGTCAACCATGAAGGTGCACATGAACAATGGCTCAGCTGCTTGTAAACAGCAGAGGAACTCAATCAAATCTAATGTATTCTTTGGTGCTGTTTAAAGCCGTATTTACAGTATAGTGAGTTTTTGCTGAAAAAAAAATTTCAGCAACTTACCACACCTTTTCAACTTGCGAAATGACTTGTAATACATTACAAACCCAACTGTTTTACCCAACACTTGTTTGGTTATTACCCAAGGGAATGTGGCGTACGTCTGCATATGTGAGCAATGAGTGAAAGATTAAGCATGGTGAGACAGAGAAGATCGAGGGAGTAAAGGAGTGAGAAAGGGTGGTAAGAAGCAAGAGGCTGTTAGATCGTCCAGCTGTTGGCACTGGAGCTGGCTGCTGTGGTGACACTTCCTGCTGCTGTGCCGCCCGCAGGGAAGGAACATCTGCCGATGGATGGAGCGTTAATCTCAGTGGTGTTGAGGCATGCACCGTCACAGCACGCGCGACTTCACCTACCGCAAGGAGGGGAGGACCAGGACTGTACAGGAGCGCAGACCTTTCAGACCTTAAAATGCAATCTTGTTTGGTTCTGCCCACTCACTATGTTTATGAATGTGCACAGCTGCAGGCTACCAATCTGTCTTTCTGATTTGCTCTGCAAACTGAATAATGCAGGTGCAGGTGCAGGAAAAAAACTTTGAAAAGCCCTTACAAGTGAGTTGGGGTTTTTTTTTGGGTGCAACTGCACATACAGGGTTGCATAATGCCAGAAAAGATTATGAAAATTGTGTCTGACCAGAGGGGTTAATTGCTTTAAATGTTTTGTTCAAAAATGTCATATGCTCATAAAATATGCACAGTGAAATGCAGGGCAGCATACTGTTGAGTCTGTGCTAAAAGAGTTGTGTGTCATTAAGTAATAAGAATTGGAGTAGTAGTAAAAATAAGAATTAGAACAATAATTAAAAATTCAAATATAAAAGAAATCATGAATATATATTAAGTGCTACAGAATAGGGACGCGCTGAGAGCCCAGTATTTGAATATGTATCTGTATTTGTTGAGGGAGTTATTTGTATTTGAATAACAGTGGAAATAGCCGTAACAGTCCTGTTTTTGTTTTTATCATACTTCTAATTTTAGGATATTAAAGTGTTAAAATAAGTGTTCTTCATAAATTATTTTGCAAAGTAGGGTTCCAACACTGGGTCTCCCAGACAACAGTCAGCTGGACTGACCACTCATCCAAAGCTCAGCTCTGCTAGACACACAGACCTTACATCTATGACACAGAGACAGACAGCAGACTGGAGCAGAGGAGAGAGACGGAGACAGCGATGTAACCTTGCTACGCTATGTGTCCCAACCTGTGTGCTGTTATTTGACATGATTTTTTTCTTGCCAAAACAAATTATTTTTACTATACTTGTAAAAACCCAATATTTGTGCTTTTCTTAATACCCTATCTGGCTCCACCCCAAACACATAGTCCAGAAGAGTTCATCATTCTCAGGTAAGTTGCGTTTGACTTGTGGCTACTTGTGGCTTGCTGCCATAAATACTGTAAAACAGTCTTGCATTTTATAAAAGGGAAGTGCATTAAAACCAAAGAAGTGATCAAAAAATATAAAAGAAATTGAAATAATGAAGTGGGGAAAAGTGTATCAATCACTATTCATTAGAATCAAAGCAACATTTTAGCAAAATTTGAAAAACACACTGCACAATACCTTAGTCAGATCACAGATCCTCAGAAGGTCATTTTGGGCTCTGCCCTCATACACCCGCTCACGTTCCCGAGCAACATCAGTATCCTCTTCCTCCGCAGATAATGACTTCCCTGAAATAAGCCTGGCAAAGAGAGTCGACCACAGTTGGTGTAACACCCTTCATTAAAATTAACATGAACACGTGACAAATTATCTTGGTCAAAGTTGAAACTCAGTGAAACAATCTGCAGTTTTCATAAATACTGTAGTTAAAAGCCACATGAATTAGTTTCCATGCCAACCTCGCTTTTGCACAAAGTAAACAGCAGGGCAAAAAAAAGTAAATTGCGTAGTATTTGCCAAACACATTCACTGTGCGACAGATGTTTCATATAAAATGAATACAGTACATGACTAATTTAGATGGGAGTTGAATAGGAAGCAAAACGTTTAGCTCACTGAAACAAAGACCGTGTCGATATACAGAACAGATGGACATACAGTACAGCTTCAAAAAAAGGATGCATATTCAAGGAACAATGAAGAAGAACTGACTAAGAAGAGTGAGATCAACAATGAACAGAAGAATTAAGAGGTTTTTAACCTGTTTGTGGTCTAAGGACAATTTTGAGTAAATTCAACAGTTGTTGACAGCAGCTGTTACCTTGGTTTGCAGAAGAACTTATACTGAATGAGGATTGTGATGGCAAACATGACAACTCCCTGAATGGACATGGCACAAAGGTTCTTTCCCACCATCTCCCAGCTAAGTGGGTCCTTGAAACGGTCCTCCCCTGATAAAGCGAAAGAAGAACAGAAAATAATATGGAAATGAACCAATTTCATACACATGTGAGAAGGTACGTAAATAAATGCATTATTAGCGTGTGTCACTTCATGTTAGTAATTTTTTATCTGCAAGTTCAGAGGATGATTTAGCAGAAACATTGTCAAAGCAAAAAAGGAATTACCAGATGTGTGTTTCTTTCATGGGCAGCCAAATATATCTTTGTCAAAAGTTAGTGGAGAGCTGGAATTTGTCAGCTCTTTGAAGTGATTTTTAGACATATCCATTGGTGAAAGCCAGCAGTTTAAAATACCACTTAGCCTTAAAAAAAAATTGCTGTCACCTAAGTCATGTAAGGAAATCGCTGACATCCTGTACTTTTCATGTTGAAGCCTCTTTTGGCTAATGAACACGTAAGTAAACCAGTGACAGCCCCCCACTCTAATCATTTTCAATTCTGCTCTCTCTTTTCCTCCTCCTCTCAGCTTCTACAACCCTTGAGCCTGAGGGGGAGAAGAGTAAGAAGACAACAAAAACGAAAGCGCTTTCAGTCTCATTCTCTAGTAAATAGCCCCCTCTCCACACTAGCCCTTTTAAGTTGTGATTGCTTTTCTCTTCCTGCTCTCCGCCACCGCCGCAAATGATTCCTCAAACCACTATTTCCTGCTCCATCTCTCTATAGATAAGACTCCTCTTGCTCTTTCATGTGCCTCTTTGCCTCTTGATTGCCCCCTCAACCCCAGATCCACCTTGACAACCTTGTTCTCCTCTTCTCCTTTTCTCCTGACTAAATTTAACATGCGGAGTGTATGGCCCTAGAGAACGTTTGGGAGTTATGTGACTGGACAAATACTTCTCTCGCTGGTGGGATAAAGAGCTAGGATGTTATAATAAAATATTATAAAGTCCCTTTTAAAAAAAGGCCTGTTGTTCAAGGGCTATTTAAGTATAATACAAGAGAAATAATGTTGGTTCTGGCAAGGAAAGTATTTTCAGCCTATATCAAACTATATTTACTATTTATTTATTTTTCATTAAGTATCAACCTTTATATTCAACTTCTATTGAAAGCTCTATTATAGAAACCAGAAAAATTTAAGTGGAGCAGAGCAGGTGGACCTAAATGCAGGAGACCGTGGGCAGAGCAAAGCTGAAGAATAATGTCTTTATTCTAGGCTCGGATACAAGCAAAGTAAAACTGAACTGAACAGAACTGAACAAACGGAGCAGAACAAACGGAGCAGAATAAACTGAAGAGAGGATCCAAGAAAACTGAACTGAAAACCAGGACTTAAATACAAACTGAACTAATGAAACAACAAGGAACAGGTGGAAAGACACAAGGGCAGGCTGGGAGCTTATTGGCTGAGAGGACACAGGGAGCAGGGCAGGTCTAATGAGACTGATGCAGGGCAGGCATGGTGCACAGGAACACAAAAGGGAAACACAAAGCAAACAGAAAACCAAAATCCCCAGAAAACACAATATAACCACGCACAGACTGTCCTAGAACTCACATGAACACAACTAAAATAATCACAACAAGCACTCAAAGTAAACATATACAGCATATATTGCCGTCGACAAAAACATGAACAAATCAGTCAGCCGAGCAGAGTGGCTTTCATATTAAGGCTGCATAAAACAATATGAATCGAACTAAAAGACAACTGCAGCTCTGAATAACATAACTAGTGTTTCAGTTCACTTGAGCGCTTAATTCCAATAAGAGTCAATGTAAAAAGCAACAGTTTCTCAGGTGGTTCTTAAATATAATCTGCATTCTTTTATCTGACCTTCTTCCCACTCAGTCCAGTCTTAAACAGACAGAAAAGCCTGAGAGCACCTGGTGGACTGGTGGAGGGACATGAAGCCACACTGGGTAGGAACCCTAACAGTAACTGGATTTTTTCATTTCATTCATGTTTGAGGAAAATATCATTTTAGAACTTTTCAGTAGGCTGAAGTTATGTTAAGGGGGGTATTTTCTCTCAGCGATAGTTATACAATGATAGTGTTGGTGGACTCTCACCAAAACTGCTGAAGAGGGTAGCCATCGCCTGGTTCTTGGCCATGTCAATTAGCCCTCGGCCCAGACAGAAGTGCGGGAATATCAGCAGCACCTGCTTCACTATGTTGTTGATGCGGGAGACATTCTGTTGAGGACAATGCAAACAAAAAACAAACACACAACATAAAAAATTTGTGGCATATGAAAGCTTTGAATATTTGAGTCCTGACAGGGAATTAGCCAGCACAAACCCAATATTTTGAATAGTTGCCTGAAATCAGCAGGGCCAGAGGCGCAAGAGCTTCAGAAGAGCAGTGTGTAGCTCCCCGACGCAAATGCAGATAATTAACAAACATCCTGCGCTCCATTTGCATGCTGAGCGCTGTTGTGTTGTGAGGGCTTCAAATGGCAAGGCATGGAAGCACAGAGCATCTCAGTTCATCTAGTTTCTTGATGTTGAAATACTGTGTGAGCTGTGAGGTGGCACACATACACAAACTGATGAGGAAGTGCTCAAAATCATAACTAAGGATAGACATTTCACTGTGATTGCACCTTATATGATTACGTGTGACAAATGAACTTGATTGATTAGCCTATTGATTGATTGACTAAAGAGACACAGCTGAAAAAAGCAAAGAACACCTACAGGCACTCTTTTCTTTCCTCTGATATATAAAAACAAAAGCTAAAACTCAAATCATATTGTTTCAAAAGCAGCGAGTCTTATCTTGACAAGGCATTTCCTGGCTTCAACTTGTCTCCCCCGCCCCAAATTTGAATGTCCCTTTCTCCCTTCCATCTCCCTGAGGTTACAATTCAAGCACAGAAGCAATGATTAATTAAAAGGAAACACAATGGACGCGGTTGTAACGTACCGGCTCATGAGGGTGGAAATAAGGAAGGAAGTCGAGGAGGAAGGAAAGGGTGAGAGAGGAAAAAGAAGAGGAAAATATCACTACATTTGGTGCGGCATGGCGTTCAAAAGCAAGTTCATGCATTATGCATACTGCTTCATTGCAGCATAGTCTTCAAAGCCCCTGCATACATGTACATGGAGGGAGACTATAAATTCATAATTTCCGTTTTTGGGCAAGTCCGTGCAAAGAGTAGTCGGGGTAGAGTTGGCAGTGCATTTTGTTAAAGCTGTGTGCAAGATTTTCAGATGATGCCCATTGCTGTTGCAGAATTTATGCATGGATACTTGTAATTGTGCTGTGATTTATTTGTTTCACTGAGTAAACTCTCAACTGGCAGTCGAGGGTCGATGCATGCAGCCTTCTGAGTCTGTCAGCCTTTAAAAACAATTCAAAGGATTTAAAGATATTTTTATCAAGTAAATTTTCCCTACTTGCTTTCCCCGCTTCTTCGACTTTCACGTAATCACGGAAGAGGAGGCATGACCGAATCTGATTAGAAAGGATCAACCATGTTTTTCTACTGTAATTGCTTCAGTAGGTAACTCCACATTCGTGCTGAGAAGTTATGCCGGTATGCCAAACGTCCTTTAACTCAACTTCATCCTGGATAGTCTAAATCATTTAGGGGGTGAAGTAATTTACAAACAATGAGTAATGATGTGAAAGAATGTTATCTTGTTTAACACTGACATACTGTATTACTGCTCCTGACACGTCACGCAAGGGCGTACGAGTCAAAGAGAATAAAGCAATCTAAGTTTATCTTTTCTCCTTGTGGTAAAACATACAGTAATGTTCAAGATCAAAAGTAAAGCATATGCATATGTGAGATAATTTTTTTTTCCCACCAGTAGGTGGTCACTGGCCTAGTTTCTCTCTGGCAGATATGAGAGTATGATGAAAAGGCTTCATTGATCATAATGTCAAAGCAAACCTTCAGATGTCCGGCAATGCGTTGAACAATAATTCATCATTCTTTTTATCTACATTTACACATTTGTTTGAAGACTAAAGGGTGCAAAGAACTGCAATCACACTTCATAGATAAATTCTACTCTAAATAAGGATGGGAGATCATTTGAGAAATAAATCCCTCTCATCAATAAATACATTTGTATTCAAAGTAATTACTACAGATAATGCTAATAAAGCACAATATTTTGATATATTGCAATACTGTTTTGAAAGCTCATTGGAAATGCAGGAGCTGTATTTCCTGTGCAGATTTTTGTGTTGATATACTGTATATTTGTTACATTTAATTTCAAACATATTGTTATTCCTCAGTTGCTGGCAAACGTATATAAATGTACACATAAACACACGTCTTAAGACTATCTAAAGGCACCTACAGAGATAAAGAAAGTCAAATAAATAAACAACAGCGGTGACCTTGGCTGAATGGGGCCCATCTGTCTGGCAGAGGAATGTGAAGAGACCTAATTTGAGATCAATACATGAAATAACAGATCTTATTTTGGCTGGGTGTTCATCAAGGAGATCTAAGAGGCTCTTAGTCAAAGATGATGAAATGCCGGACAATTTTCCCTCTTACGTTTGTGCTATATGCCCATAAATCACTTTCAAATGGTTCTGAAGGTGGTACAGTCTGCGAGGCGCTTATCTGACCCATATCGCTACATGTGCTTATTCACACAGCACGGCTTCATTCATAATGCTGGGAATCACAATGAGAGCAGACAGACAGATTATACGGCTCATACAGTCTAGTTAGATATTTTCTAGAGATGATATTCATACTTTTTTGTGCTACTGTGGTTCCTGTGGAAAGGTGAGAATGTTATCAATCAGCAAATTCAGGAGTTTTTAAGGATTTTAGCAAAACCTGGGCTGTAGTTGTCATGCCATGGTTTGCAGAGTAGTTATCTTGAAAAAGAATAAAATATGAGCTTGCCTGAACACATGTTTACATCTGTAAATCTGTGTCTGTACACTATAAATATTGACATATTTTGATAAATTTATAGATTTTTAAAACTTGAGAATTAAACCAGTTTTTGTTATAAAGCTTACACTATGTAAAACTACTGCCTTTTACATCAATTTAAACATCGAGTCAATGAAAGCTGCTGGAGAGCACACAGTACTCTCCAATTACACTACATGAGTTCAGCAGTACCTACCCACGCTGCCACACCTATATGTTTATCCTAGAAAATCTATATGTGCCTGTGGTTATCTCTGAGTGGCACGTGGTGGAGGTATTGACTCAGACACTGCTTCGAGCATACAAGGCAGGCTGGGATTGATGCAATCCACAGGGAGCTGGACAGTCCTGGGGGGAAGAAAATCTCCCATTGGTCTTGAGACAAAACTGGGGCACCGAGTCTATAAACTGCAGCTCTGCTTTCTCACTCTGTTACTTTTTTCTATTTCCTCTCTTAAAAAAAGGGTGCTATACCCAAAAGGGATCTAGATTCACCCTGTGCTTGAAAACAGAACAGTCTGAAGCCTGTAGCTTTACTTTTGAGCGACACCGTTTAACTAATGCCACTGCTGAGCAGCCTATAAATGATGACAAAGCTTTGAAATGGCAGAATCCCAGATTGAGCTGTTTTCTCTACCCTCTCTACCTAACTGGGGCACACCGGGGCACTGTAGTATCTACGTTAGTTGTTTTTTGAAGTGCTCCATAGAGATATCCACTCTGAACATGGAAACCTGTGTTGGAACATTTGTTGATTGATGTTGACCCATCAGCTTCTCTTATCAGCAGTGAAATCAAGTCAGATTACGAGAATTATCACGGACCCCTTGTCCCTGTCCAGTCTCAGCCGATCCTGAGAGAAATACTATCTTCCTTCCTAATGCCTTGGATAAGAGATGTGCACAGTAAATCCGTCCCTTTACACTGCCTGTGGGCAACATGCTGTCCATTAAATTACCAACAATGGCGCCCTTTATGAGTAATACGCTCCACTAACACTGTATCAATAAATAACGATAACGCGGAGACAACAAAATGGCAACAGTGACTGTCTTTGAGGAGAGATGTGCCAGCCGAAAATACAAATTGATAATGAACGGTGGTGATAATGAAATCACAATGTAAATGAGGCAGCCTCGTTAGGAGACAGTAAACATCCCATGCCATTGCCGAGCAGCGCCAGAGGAAACATCGAGTCAGAGGCAGGCGTGTCGAAGTTAGGAGTGTGCAGAGGCAAAATCTTTCAGACAACATTACACTCCATCTGAAGTGTCAGATCAGAGCTGTGGGAGACATTGTGATGAAGCATCAGATGTATAAGCAGCTTGTCAGAGAGTGAAGCGCCATTGTGCCTGATGACAAGGAATGACTGATCAGCGTGAGGCTAAAAATATGAACTGAATAAAAAAAAAAAAATTGTAGGTGATGTATGCTAATCATGCAAATAACAATTAAGTCTACAAATCAAATTAGACATATTTAGATCAGAGCCCAAATGAAAAAAGACATCGAGAAAAGCAGATAATTTTCATCACCACCTGTAAGGAACTGAGGTCCTGCTATTGAGAGCTCTGGCTGTTATACACATTGTACAGTCAGAGCAGGCCCATTTCTCTTTTATAATAAAATGTGATTCAAATTATAATCAAAAGTAAAAATGAATGTCAGTCAACATTCCCCTCACTCTATTCCTCTCCAACCTGAGGTTTCCAATTTTTAGCTCTTTTTTTCAGTGTCTTTGTCTTTTGATTCCCCTGAGACCGAGGCAGCTTGCAGTTAAAATGAACACTTGCTGAAAGATGGATGAAGAAAAGTTCTCCGAAGACACAATTCTAACTAAACGATTAAACATTAAAGAGAATAGAGAAAATAACTCCTTTGAAAAATCCTTGAGAGGATAAAGGAAATATATTAAAAGTTATACCAGGTGGGTACATACTCCACCCACACGCATATGGAAGCCTTTGCTTCGAAAACACAGAGCATTTATCTACAGTATGATTCAAGTCAATTAGCAACCCAATGCTATATCTTCTAAATATAATTTTTATGCAGCTTTGGGAGACTGAATGTCTGTGCCTGCTTTTTCACAGGAACTGTGTCTTCCATGTTGTTAAAATGATGCATATACTGTTATGTACGTGAGCGTCTGCTTGTCTGGTTATTTATCCATCCTCTCTAGAACATTTGTGTGTTTGTGTGTGGCCGCCACTTACATCATCATCAAATAGCTCCATAACAAAGGTGGCCACGCTGCCGTTAATACCGATGAAGAGGTTTATACAGGTCAGCACCACATAGGCTGTGCTTGGCACGCTGAAGATGAAGGAGGCAGGGTACATCATGGGGGTGATGGACCACCTAAATAAAACAACACAGAGTCAAGCAAACAGACGGAGAGGAAAAACAAGCATCCCCTGGCTTTAGCAACACAAAATTGAAATCACAAAGAATAAGCTGACCTCCACTGTGACCCAGGCTCATTAAACTCACTATCAGGGTTAATATGGCACCCCGTGGCAGATTTCATGTTAGCACTTACTGAATCCATGGCATTTTTAATTCAACAATGCAGATTACTAGGTCAGTTGTACCATTTGTGCTTTAATAGCACCACCTGCCTCTCCAGTCATTTGCATGTCCAATAAGTGACCCAGCAGTAAAATGAAAATGAGAGAAAAATAACTAAATTAGCATTTTTATTCATGAGCTCAGTATGATCTTTAGAAATTCAGGCATACTTAAAAAAAAATCCCAACAAACTACAGAGCTTGTTAGTTGTGGTATATTTTTAGGTCTAAATCTCATTGACTTAGCTGTCTTTGACTTTTTTTGGGCTGTGAATGATCTAGTAGGCCTCAAGGTATGGCTTATGGTGTTGGATGTTATACATGTGACACTTCATTAACATATGGGTTTTCACATGGGAGCTCAGTAGACAATGATGTAAAAGCGAGTGCATTGCACCGATGCTATAATCCCCACCAAATCATTTTGATTGATAGTGGGGTGTCCTGATAGCTAAAAGGATAAGGCACATACTGCAAAACCGCAATGTTTGATCCCAGCCGGGGACCACTCTCTCTATTGCCCCATTCAGTAAAGGTGATTATGACAAAAAATGTATTTTAATAAAACATATCTAATATCTTTTACACAACAACTACTGCATACCAGCTTTCCAAAACATGCAAGAGAGGGAGAGCCATGATGGCCATTGAACAAATTAAATTCTGACTAGCCACAGGGTGTTGCCACAGCTGAAAGAGGATGCAATTTAAACTGTCAAATTGAATGTACCATTGGGAAAAATCTGACATGTCTTCAAAGCAGCAAAGCAACTGTACAGACTGACATATATACAAAGTTACTCATTACAAGAGCCTCTTTGCATCATGAGATTCTTTGTGCAGGACATGTACTACAGACATATCTATTAAATGTACTGGCGCTGTCATGAAAAAAAGGCTAAATATTTCACTAAATATAGAAAGTGTTGTAAATTGAAGACTCAGTGAAGCACTTAAACTAGCAATTACATGATTATTATTATTATATTGCATACAGTAGTTTAAGGCACAATCTTTGATGTAAATGTAAAAACAGTGTCAGTCCATGAAAAAACTGTTGTTTGGACTATTTAGTTGTATATAATAATTGTAATAATTGTAATATACTTACCCATATAAAATTAGGAGTAGAACCAAAGCAGGCAGGTTAGGTGGGGAAACGTAGGCTTTTTGTTGGAAGCAGAGGAAGATCACAATCACAATCAGACATGGGATGATGTAGTTGCACTGTCAGAACAGAAAGAGATATGAGAAACTATCCACATCAAAAGTAGAGGCCAACGCATGATTATTAAATCGCTCTTCAGGGCATTTGTGACTACATGAAAAGACTGTTTGCTTTTGACATTCTTTTTTTTCCCAGACAAACTGAAAGGGACATGTAATTATGAAATCTGTAGATGACTTTTTAATTAGCACTCAAATATATTCCCCTTTAGTTCTCTAATTAATTCAGTGAATAACAGATCCATTGGAGGCTCTTCTCTTTGAGGCAAGTGGTCTCTCAATGACACATTGTACAAGTGTACAATGGTTTTATAACATTTTCAACTAAGAGATTTAATATTTATCTAATATTTGTTTCAATCCATTCATTATCAAAAGTGAAGGCTGGAAAAGAATCTCTGAGTTGTAGTTTTTTATTTCTGTGCCCAAGAATAAATTTAACATCATTCATTCAATTTTGGATTGCAAAGCTTTAACTTGAACAAATCCACAGATTTCTACTGGTAAATAAACAAAAAACTATAGATGTAGTAAACAGATTATATATAAAGATACAATGATACATGTTTATTTACAGTTCACAGAAAACATTTACACTGAAATATTAAGGAGCTTTCAACCTGGATAGAGCATGTATGCTAATGCAGAAAGCTTCGGGCTAGAATCATTAGAGTGGCTCCTTAGGTACATTTGTCTTCCACTCAGACAGCATTTATCCACCATAATGATGAGCGCCCTGATGCCATTTCTTTACCAAAGGTACCTGATAAAATGTTTACTTCCAGTATGCCTCAGGGAAACTGCCAGTAAGCCTGTTGAGTATAACCAGCAGGGGCAGCTGGTGTCGATAATAACGCCTCAGCCAATAACAGTTGCTCAGGTGAAGCTTTTCCCAGAACCCAGTGGTGTCAAAGCTACATTATCAATTATAGTGGATGGATATTTTTTACATTTAGCCTTAGGTGGAAAAAAGTTCTTTGGGATTGGTTTGGGAATATAGTAAAATGAGGCCTACGGCACTGAAACCTGAGTGAGATGAATCACATTATAGCATAAATCTTATAGTTTTACCTAGTTTTCACTCAGAAAAAGTGGCCAGTGCCATGATCAATTAAGAGGTGATACAACAGCCTGATGAAGCTACTACTTACCATGTCCCAAACAAAATTAGCCAACCAGTAGACAGCTGGGTTTACTCCACTGACAAATTGCAGATGCTTGGCTTTGTTCACCCTCTCTTGGATGAGGAAGAGGACAAAGCTGGCAGGGATGAAGGACATGGCAAAGATAACGCAGATGGACACCACTACGTCAGTGGAGGTTGTGGCCCTGTGATTGAAGAGAGCACAGCAAACAGGAAGTTGACTGGAGAGCGATTAGTGTGTACCAGGTCACTGAAGAAGAAACACTAAAATAGGACCGGAGATTAAACTTTGTCCAAAAGATATTTTTAAACTCTGTACAAAATATTAAAATTGATGTTGCATTTTCATTAGAACACAGGCAAATTGGCTAATTATCTTACTGTTAAAAGTGGGTGCTAAAAGTATAAGCCAGTACCACAGGGGTAAGATAATTTGGAAAAGCTATTCTCATGAATTGGAACATGAGATATCTTTATGAAATACAGAACTATAGCATAATTGAATCTAAATGAAATGGTATTATGCTTCCTATGACATTGATTAAAGTTTTGGTATGATATTCACTGAATTTAATTAAAAGGGAATACTGGCCCACTTGATTTTCCATTTCAGCGGCCACTAGTCATGGCTAAATACCACAGTATTCACATTTACTTCTTTTGCCAACATTCACAAGGCAAAAACTATTAACAATCACCACACTGATATCAAACAGAACAAGAAAAGGTTAGACTTAACACTGTGCTGCCTGCAAAGTGTATGTGAGAAAAAATCTCGACTGAATAAAAGTGAAGAAACTAACAAAGTTAAACAGGTCTCTGGTTGGTTCTCTTGCACCAAGAAATGAGTCAAATGATACTTGAACAACGTTAAAGCAGCATTTGGCTTATATCCTATAATGTAATAAATGCATTACATTTAATACTTAGCGATGATAAGATGCAGTTCGACAAATTTTGTTTGCACCTGGAGAAATAATATATGCAACTAATGTTTCAGGTGTTACTTGTTAGTATTGATGATTTAATTAGACAAGCATTACATACAATAATGGAAAAAGCTCACAAAGATGGTTCTATATAATGGTGCATAATAAAACAGCTTTTAAGGATCATTAGCCTTCTGAAATCATGATAAGCCATTATGTTGCCATTAGGTTCACCTTCAATTGGTCTCTTGGCAACCCAGACAACAAGTAAAGAAAATAGAGGACCACAGTTAAAAATATTGACTAGACTTCTAAAATGTAACAGTCTTTCTTTCATGTTAGAAACAAATTGGTCCTTTCTACTCCGAGATGCTGACCTTTAATTCATTGTCATCTGTCTTCATTTATACCATCCTAGCTTTGAAAGTCATTCGTTGGGTCTGCTCAATTAGCATCGGATAAAACTGTGGTGTATTTTTTAACCCCCACTGTCATTCTCACCCTCGGCCTGCGATAATCTCTCACAAGACGTCCTGTTGAGTAATTAGCATATTAAATAAGTTACCCTGTGTGGCTACATGGCAGTATTTATCATCTCCAACCAGACGCAATTAGAACACATAAATGTGAAATAATTTACAGCAGTGGGCGCCAACCTACATTTCAACAGGTTTCAAGGGCTGTGTGCTCTGGTTGGGTGGGGAGATAATGTAGGGCACAAAGCTGTGAATGATCTAACCCTGAATGCTTGAAGCTGGGTAATTGCTGTGAAGAAGAGGACAAGCAATCTGCTAATTAACTAATAATGGAACAGCAATAAAGATGAGCAGTGGGAGTATAGCTTTACAGTACGTGTTGCTTTCCTTTAGGTTTTGTTAATGACAAGGGCTGCAGGGCACAGCCTTACATGTTAAAGTGTAGAGGTTTTGAAAGCATGAGATAATTATTAACTATTAAGCTTCAGGCACAACATTCAGGCCAGTATTTATATTATGCAGAAGTATGTAGATTTTGTCAGGGAGCATTTTCAATTTAGCTCCAAAAATGAATGTGTTAGCTCAACCATATGTGATTATTTCAAAGGCACATTTTTGCAGATAGTGTGTGTGGCGCAGATCAGAAACAATATTCATTTGCAGATTACAATTAAATTATACATCAAACTCAACAGGCTGGTAAGAACAGAAGTCTTTGACAGTTGCCAAATTGATACTCCTCAGCAATTAAGAAGTGATACAGATATCTCCATTTTGAAATGGTGCCAAAGTCTGACATTTCTGATGATGACAGAGGAAATTGGAAAGCCCTATTTTCTTGGGAATGCAGATGAACAAAAGTACATAGACATTGAGCGAGTAAAGTGGATGTAAATGGATGGATGTAAACAAACTTTTTTCCACCTGCATTCACAATTTTGGCACTCATGTCATACTTTGCATTGAAACAGGTACCACACTCAAGGGCTGTGTCAATTTGAATCTGATGGTGCAGTGCCATATTGGTGTCCAAAACCTGGTGGCAGAATAAGTCATTAGTGCTGAATTGTTAGTAATATAACAGCTCTAGCAACTGTCTTGTTAAAGATGTCAGTGACAAATATACACCTGCTGTGGTTGGTGTTCCCGTAAAATTCAGATTGGTTTTTTTTATTTTTAGTCGCTCAATGTGGCACTATTTGCTTCTATCCATTCTTGTCTGCAACCTGCACACTTATTCAACAATGGAGGTGGGTCCAAGCTAATCTGGAAAACGTAGCCCATAAATTGGAGCTTTGACACTCGTCACAGAGAGGTAAAAGGAACAGATGCTCATCCTGAATCTATGGTCGGCAGCCCACTGTAAATTACTTCCTACACTGGTGCAGTCTCTCTCTCTAACTCAAGGCACCTGATCACTACATAAATACCAAACTAAGGATTTTGCTGGCACTGTGGCAGAGCATGTGATATAACTGCTCATATGTTGTGATTGGTAGCAACCGTTGAATTGACTGTATAACATCAGGATCATGGTACTGTTGAACAGCTAAAATGCAAAATATCAACAATAGATTATACTGAGCTCAAAATCACTGTTCATAATCACAAAACAAAACTGTACACAGTGCACAGAGAGCAGTTAGAGCCATACGGTATGAGCCAGTATGTTGTGACTTAGAACGTCATTAATCTCTGACTCTCATAGGGAGCTGCTCTCTAGCTAGCCCTGGGATAAGGCATGAGACGAAAAAAAAGGATATCCTTGAAAGGGGCTCCCATGGGTCTCCAAATCTGTGAAGAGTCAAACAGATTCCTCATCCATCTATCTATATAGCTATCTATCTTAAACTGTTCATTGTATTGTCTCATCTGTTCTCCCTTTGTCTAACCTGTCCCTGCTTTTCTTTCTCCCACTCCATTGCTCTGTAGCTCACACTCTGCCTTATCTCTCTCACTTCCCCAGTCCATCAGTCTCTTATTCTTTATTTGGATCCCTATTAGCTGCCACTAAGGTAGCAGCTACTTCCTGGGGTCTGCACACAACAAAACAACATATATAATAGGAAACATAACACATATAACAAGTTTCAATAAAAAAAACATGTTTAAGACAAGTAAAAATCAAGTAAAAAAAACAAAACTATGTGACTATGTTGATCTCTCACGTAATTTGTGAGTACAGACAATTTGGTTGTTTACTATAATAGATATTCCTAAAGCAACCCATTAGACTGCATTCCAATCTCTCCTCTACTCTGAGCCATGAGAGACTGGCATGCATTCTGTCTGTACTCTGCCTCACACCTAACGGACAGGGCAGGGCGAGCCTTGCAGCTTTATTCTGAGCTAATTGGAGCTTAGACAGATCTTTTTTGGCTGCACCCGACCAGACTGCTGAGCAGTAGTCAAGGTGAGATAAAACTAGTGCCTGTGTCACTAGCACTCTAGAGGCAGGGGTAAAAAAAAAAAAAAACCAACATATTCTGATGCATGATATTCCTCTAACCATTTTCTTAACAATATTTTCAGTGTGTTTCTCTCATGATAGCTGCCAATTGATTGTGACACCAAGCAAATTTGCCTCCTGAACTTGTTCAATATTGGAGCCTTTGAGTGACAGGTGCAGCCGATTATCATTATTAGTGGCATGTTTGGCCCTGAACATCATACATCATACTACATATTCAGTCGAGCAATGGTTGTAATTCAGATTGGAGTGTATTCCTTAAATCTTCAAATAGAGTAGCACTGCACTTATCCACAACATAAGGCATGTCATTGGTAAATATTGAAAAGAGTAGTGTCCTGAGGCAACACCCCTAGGGCACACTGCACTGTAAACATTTAGGAGAGTAAAAACTACCATTAAAAACACAGACTGCATCCTATTGAGTAAGTAGATGTTCACTCAATTGATTGCTGTTGGATTAAACCCATATACAGTTAGTTTTGTTACTAATAAGATATGGTCTAGAATATCAAATGCTGCACTGAAGTCAAGTAATACAGTTCCAACCTTCATTTTCTTATCAGTATAAGATAACCATTTGTCGATCATCTCTGCTTGCATGTAGAGTGATCTGCCTTATAGGCATGCTGGAAATCAGAGTTTAATTCATTAAGTGAAAAATAGTGTAGTATCTGTTCAAAAAGAACTTTTTCCATTAGCTTGCTCAACACTGGAAGAATACTAATGTCTCTGCTATTGGCAGTTGAGAAACTCTCCCGTTTGTTTTTCAGTAGAGGTACAACCTTGGCAGATTTCCAAACCTGGGGGAATAACCCCTCCTTCAGACTCAAGTTGAAAATGTGACATATTGGCAATGAAATTATATTCAAAACAACTTGAAGTAACCATCCATCCAGATTATCCATACCTGCTGGTTTATCATTGTTAAGCCCAGCAAGTACTTTTTCCACCTTTCCAATTTCTATAGGTCGAAACTCAAAAACACATTAGGCCCCATTCACTAATATGTGCATATAAATGTTGCTACTTTACACTCAAAATTACTGTCAGATTTATGAAAGCTCTGTTGGAGCGGTGCAGCAGTGGAGAGAACTGTCATTCACTGCAAAGAGGACCGTGATGGTAAAAATATAGAAAAATTTAACTGCTAGTGAAATGCAAACAATAGTTTCAGAAGTAGAAGCCAGGAAAGGCATATTTGGCTTGTAAACATGTCGTTGTCACAACCACTTGGAGCCCAGTTTTGAATCCTGTATACAGCCTGCATACCTGTTGCACCACTACCAAACACTACATCCGTCAAAGTAAAAGTGAAAAAATGCAAGGTTGTAGCTTTACATGTTTTTTTTCTGAAATAATTGCAGCATACACTGTAAAATCAATAGTTTGTTTGTTTTTTTTTAACTGTACACTGTCTTTATCCACATAGATTTCAAATGTTAAGTTGTACATACAGTATGTTGCGAGCACTCTGTGAGAACCAGCTTGCTAATATTCGCTAAATAACATTATATGTCTCAATTACACACAATCTTTGCCCTGTTTCTCTTGACCTGGAACACTACAAGGCACAGAGGACATAATTATGACTAACAGCAAGACATTTTCAACTTGCATCTTTGCTCCACATAGCTGGAACACGGCAGCATTTCAATCCATGTTCACTTCCGCCATGCTCCCTGAACCAAATCTACCTTTTAACCCATTTATTGGTTCAACTGATAACTCACATGGCCACATAGGAGAGCTGCTGCTTAGTGAGGTTGAGGGGGTGATTGGAAACGGAGATGCCATACTGGCGGGGATCCTCTCCTGCTGGCAGATTTCCCCTCAGGATGGCGTTGTTGGCCACACTGAGGAAGGATGCCATGCCGTGCCATGCCCGGTTGTAGAACCACACCTGCGGAGGTAGAGACAACCATTAGCACTGAGAACAGCATGTAGGGGCTTTGCAGTTGCTTCAGATGTCTCCTAGCAACTACATCTGGCACCACCATGGAGGATTAATTTGGTCGTGGACAGACGAGAAAAAAGATTTAACCGGTGGTTTCTGAAGAGAGAGAGATTTCAAAAAGATACAAGTCATGTGTGTGCAGACCAGTCGGGAGTGAAATTGTCTTATTCTGAGGTGGATTTCTTTTCAAAGCACTACTGAGTGGCAACTTGTGTCATTCCAGTAAACAGGAAATGTTTTTTTGGTTTTTATTTTGCCTTTACTAGATGGCTAACTAGGCAGAAATGTAGCAAAGAAAGGTAAAAAAAAATAAATAATTACCAGTAACAGCACAGAATCTGTCTGCAAGTTGTGTTGTGACAGCTGAGTAGATGATGATGAGTTGTTAAGAGCTTTTAAGAGCTGTGTACCACCTATATGGCCACCATAAAGCATGTCACTTCACTTACAAGCACTCTATTTTTCCACAACCTAAGAAATGGAGAAAACATTTCCAGTGACAATGACTTGCTTTTATGCACAGTAACACTGAAGTCTTTTATGCACCACACAGTGGGATGTGCGTAAGTGTGTCACTGTCTGGCCACTGTGCACATTCCCAAAGATATTTGCTATTCTGTTTTTGTGTGTTTTTATATCATTTCTAAAAACAAAGAGATACACTTGATTTATGTTGACTTAATTCATAAAAGAATAAGCAATCTATAAGAATACGCAATAGAGCTGACAAACATTACTTTTTTATTCAATAGTAGATAGAGGCCTGCGCTGACTGTTAAATCCTGATGTGGCATAGCATGCTAGCTGCAGAGACAGAGTAAAAACATTCTTGCACTTTCTTTTTTAATGTAAGTGATTCTCTAAGTCTGTGGCAGCTGGGGTGTAGAAGAAAAAGAATGGATGAAAGAGAGTGGGAGTGAGAGAGGACTCCCTGCTGATAGTGCAGCGCTAATTAAGAGTGGATGGTGTTTGAGTGTCAGCCTAACATAACACTGCATCACAGAGCAGGATATGGAGAAACTCGAGTACACACAGATGTGCACGCACGCACATACTGTACTCTTGTCTCTTTCTCTCTGCCTGTTTATGGCTCTGTCTTTTTTTTCCCCACCGCTCTCGCTGTATCTCAGACACACAGGTCGACTAAAATTGATATTATTTTTCCTATTAGATTTCCATCATCCTTCAGTTTCTGAAAGGTGAAAGCTGTTAAAATATCATTTGATGCATTGAAGATAACAGTAAAGAGCACAAGTTTGTCTGCTAAATACATGAGGGTGGTACAGAGGGAAATATGTAGGTAGATATGATGACAAGATATGTTCACATTTCCACAACTGAAACTACTTTGAGCATCAAATTGTTTTGGAAAGGAACAAAACTCCAGTCTTAGCATAAGATACTAACTTTATCTGGAACATTATATATTAAATCTCTGTCTCTGAAACAGCATTTCATTCATTATACAGCTAAATATGCAAAAACACATTATCTTATTTATTGATGTTCAAGGAAACTCAAGGTTGGACTTGGACTGGAATTTAATACAAAAATGGCTTTTAATGATTGAGTTGCACACTTTTTCACATTTTCTGCAAAAACCACCATGCCATATCCCATTTTATAGCTATTTATTCATAACCCAAGGTGTCATTGTTGTCCCATCTGCTCCTAACTCCTAAAGTTTGATGCTACAGTGTTCTGAAAATTTAAGGTGTGACAATATATAATTTAGCAAATTGCACAAGTAGGAAGGTGAGCAGACTGGTTTTATGTGGGTTCACCCTTCACTGACTATCTATGTCCTGTTTTTCTTCATTATCAGCATTCCTCACCAAAAATTTAAATCACACCAGCCTAATTTCACCTTCGCAATCATTAAACTTTCATCTAATCAGATGTAATCTAAATGTAGAGCAAAGGGGCACGTGGCAATTAATAATACCTTTACGTTGTCCCTGGTTCCCAGCTTCTTCAGCAGAGTCTCAGCATTTTGGAGGATCTGATCAGTCACATTATCCTAATGAAGATGAGGAAAACAAGAAAAAAAAACACACACACACACAGTTGGAGACTTAATTGGATACACTTGGAAAACCACTACTGCTCTTTGAAATGCAAAACATGAGGCTGAGGGAGACAAGAATTGAGACTTCCGGAGAACATTTGGCTTTGCTGAACCACTTATTTCCCAAAGAGTAAGGGAAAAATGTGTCCCCTGTTATTTTGGCTACTCCAAAGTTGTTCCTCTTTTGACGTTTCTGTTTTATTAAATATGTTGAAATAATTAAAATCATGAGAGGAAGGAAAGAACATGAAACAAAGATTCACAAGTAACACAGAAATTGTCTAATTACCTAATGTACAGACCCATTTTAAGCAGTATCGCTGGATTCTCCCATTACTCATACACAGATGAAATAACAGCAAAAGAAGTGTTTTCCAGAGTCTGCTCAGTTTCGTGGGGAGTTGAGGAAATGAAAATGGTGCAGAGAGGGTAGACTGGACAGGTTGCATTAAAAATCTGCTCTAACTCCACTCATGTTTCATGTGAAATGAGCCTTGGGATGAGGGCTTGAGATGACAGGCATGCGATTTCCAAAGTGTCACGTTGATACCATGCTGTTCAAACCAGCCATAAGAGCACTGAGCACATTACATGTGTGATATAAATGCAAATGGACCTCCTGTTGGCCCCTGCCTTCATCATAGAGCTATAGCAGAGGAGAGGAGGGAAAAGGGGGGGGGGGGGGGGCGACTAGATGTGGCGTGGAGTGAGGAGAGGTCGGCGGAGAAAAAAGTGTGGGTGACAAGGGGGGAGAAAGGTGGGAGGCGGGAAAAATAAGAGAAGAAAAATCAAGAAAGACATCCCAAGAATGCAAGTGTGCTCAGGTGCACGTGCTCATCTGCGCCGCTGAAAGAGAAATAGTTACCAAAGACATTTCCAGCTCCAAGACAGTTACTTTAGGACAAGGGATTATACAGATCACAGGTCTGTTCTTACTTTTTCTATTCCACAATCCTTTACTCAGCCAATCCTACACCACATCCTCAGAAATTTGGAAATATTTCAAGAACATATTCAGAGCACTTATTTGTTTTGCCCTTCTATAGATTCCGTCTGCTCCTTTGGCATACCAAAATGTTTACACATAATTTCAGGAATGCAGCATGAAGGCTTCATCTCTTTCTATATCACTGTGTGAAAGAGGTAGAGAACCCCCCCCCAAAAAAAAACACACCGCCTCCATCTACACAGACAGGAGTATTTGTGTTAAATAACACCCTCTCTGTTCCAAGTCATTACCTATTCATACACCTGGCAGAGAACAACACTCCTACTCTTGTCCGTAATGCTTCCTCCTGAAAAAGCGAGGGAATGTTTACCGTATTTGTATTTTACTTAATTTCAGTTTGTATAATGCCAAGCAGCATCGGGCAGCACCAACAGGCGGCCTTCTTGAGGATTAGTAGTGGCTAGAAAGAGATGAGAAGGGGGCCAACAGCTGCCTGGGTCTAATCCTTGACAAACTCCTCCCCACTCAAGGACAATGACAAGGCTGGTTTCACCGGCGGACCTGCCAGTGCCATGGCTAACGACACAGCAATAAAGCCACTCGAGTGTGTGGTGACTTTTTTTGGCAAGTATTCCAAAGTGGCCTGCACAGTTCAGTAATCAAATGGTCTGTGTGATAGTGTGTCATACGGTCTGTGTGACAGTGTGTTAATATGTGTCTGCATGTGTGTGAGTGTATTGAGATCTTGCCAGGAAGGAGCTCATGGCTTGTTAAATTTGAGGCTCATTTCTCTGAAAATTTTAAATAATCTTGTAAAACTGTTGTTTGAGGAGGTTACAAAAACTTTTATGGGAACAGTAGTAACATTAAGACCATCTACATAAGACAGTGTGCCATTTGAAATACATTTATTTTGGCTTTATTATGCGATTGCCAGCACAAGGGCTTTCTTATTCTCATCATTCCCGTCACCTCTTTCAACTCAGAATTCTTATTTCTACCTGCTAGACACAAGAATTGCAATTAAACGGAAATTTCAAAGCCTGCTTCCCAGTCTGCACAGGTGGCTCAGAGTGCAGAAAACATACTACTTCCCCCTTACCAATTCACATCACAATGCCTGCAGAGCAGCAGAAAGCCAGACATTTCCCAAGGACAGTGTAGCACTTTAATAACAAGGAATGCAGAGCTGGGACGGCTAATGCCCAGCCATTAGGGTTACATCATTGCTGCTGCATGAATTAAAGTCACATTAGCGTTGAGATCCGGGAGACAGAGAAGGGAGCCTGGGTAGGGATGAGACCGGAGACGCCTGAGGGCAAAGCAATGTGCTGATCTCAAAGTAGTTTGAACGTCCAAAATTTGAAATGTTAATGAGAGACAGTGTGTATGCAGGAGAGAGGCTGAGGGAGAGATGCAGGGAGGGGACCGGCAAGTTAGGATGGAGTTCAAGAAACAATGTGCTTGAGTAGGGTTGGATGAATGTATAGATGAAGATGAAATGAAATGAAATGAAGGAGTTCAAGTAGATAAAGTTCAATAAATGTAAGAGTGAAAAGGTTTGCAAGATTGTATGTGTGTGTGTGTGTGTGTGTGTTCTTGAGCAGTGAAGACCCAGATTCCTCAATTTATTCAAAGCAATGCACAGACAATCATAGCCTGTTGCCATGGACACTCAACAAAATGGATTTGAACCTCCTCTCTCCTTTGCTTTCTTTCTGCTTTCCCAATTGTTCAAGAATTCAGTGGGGTCCAAAAGTGTACTCCAAAAAAAAAACATCACCTGTATCCAAGATACAAAGCTAGCTGAACAAAGAATGCCATGCTCCAATTAGGAGTAGTGCAGTCAAAAGACGACAGGCAAACTGCAGCCTTGACAGGAGAAAAGCAGTTTCTGACTCACCATTTCAATCATGGACCTTCAAAAATGTATGTAGGTTGATAGATTTGCATCAATCCAATTCCAGGCATGTTTAAAGTACAAGGACATCAATGTAACAATGCCACAAATATAATATCTTACATTTGAAAAATCCCTGTAGGATCTAGAGATGTCAACCACTGAGTATATTTTTGACTGGTTGCACATGTCAGTCTATAGGTTAATTTGCTAACAGTGAGACAATTACTTGTTCACAACATCAGTTATTCAATTTCAATGCAGTGTTGGTCAGTCAAAAGCTAAATTAACTGAAACAGACATCCCTGGCAGCATTACTGAAGGATTTCTTCACTCTTCAACAGTGTTGGAAGAATGTGGATTTTCAAGTTCAGAAAATGTGTAAAATGTACAAATCTGTATTCTCAGCAGATAGTACCAAAACTTGTTTGGTTTTTCATGAATGACAAAACTCAAAACTGGTGGTGAATATATATATATACACACACATATATATATATATATATATATATATATATATATATATATATATATATATTTTTTAGGAATCATTGGATTATATTTTCAAACAAGAGATTTGAGGATTAGCACTCTGGTGGTTTGAGGGAAGTGTTGTCCTTGGTTTATGTTGTAGATAAACTAATTCTAAGACTTCAGGGGTCTTGTACATGCCTTTGGGCTATTTTCTGAGCGTACACTACTTTTGACCCCTCACTATAATATAGAACTTCTTCACTCTTGAAAGGAATTCAATTAATCATGTGGTATCAACAGCTTTGACCCTGAAAATGCCGATATTTATTATATACCTGAAATGAAGTGAATAGTTCTTTTAGATCCCCGAATGCAGCTTCGACTGCTGCCTCGGTCAGGCGGACTTGGGAGTTGACTGCACCGACGGAGATCCCTCCATACCTGGAAAGTCGGGGAAAAAAAGCAGAAAAAGAAAAGTTCAAGTGGAGGTAAGCACACATGAGTAATGCCAAGGATGTACACACCCACACATTTCTACACTCTGCATAGATGAACACACAAAGACACACGAGATACAGAGGCATATAGTAATAGCAGATATAAGAGTGAAAGTGAGAACCTGGACATGTACAACATGTTCTGGAAACATGATTAGAACACATTCACAGGTTCACTCTAAATATTTTCATACAATAAAATGACAGGTTAAAGGAAGCATATCAAAGAATAGCCCAGCGGGATTTGTCAAAGCATGACAAGTTTGTAACATGTAGAGATGGAAATGGCAGCGCAGTGTGTCCTTTTATTCATACCACTTTCAATGACCTTCTGAAAGTGGATGTACCAACACCACAACAGCAGCCCAGGTAGTAATTTGGCTCTCTTCGTGTCAAAAAAAAAAAAAAGGAGGAGGAAAAAAAGTCACTAGCCTCTAAAATTGCTATCAGACACATGAGTGCACTGCAGTGATATCCCGATTGAAAAACAAGAATTACAAACTATTTTTCCCCTTAAATGATGCAGCCTATTCAAAAAACTCTTCTACTAACATTCACATCCACGGCATTCATATTGACACACAATACCTCGTTTTTCCTGAGTGCTCAAAAGTCTTGACCAAGAAGTCTGTCATATTCCGTCCTGTTAGATCCAGCAGTGTGTCTGTTGTATTCTGGATCCTCTGTTAAAAAAAAAAGTTTGAACAAGTCAAAAAAGTAAAAAGTGAGCACTTAAAATGAATACACACTATTGGTTTGCCAGTTGTTAATTTTATTTTTTATGACCTGAAAGGTACCCTATGGAGTTTTTGATCACTATTAACCTTATGGAGCAATGTTCCTTCTGTCTCTATATTGGCAACTCTTAAAGGGCACATCTGATTTTGTAGCTGCTAAATGAATAGCTGCTAGTGACTTGCTATTCACTAACTTTATTTTTCTAGGCAAGCAGTGTGAGGAAGTATATCAGGGCTTTTTTGCTTTTATGAGAGCAGTGACAGTAAACAAAAGCGGTGTAGATACAGGCTGTAAAACCAAAACAATCTGCTGAAAGACACACTAAGCCCCATGGAGCTGAGGGGAACTGCAGTCAGGTGATAATATTCTGTGGATTTATAACTAAGTGTGATGCCATTCAAAACACTTCTAAAAATGCAAGAGTCATCTGAACATGAACTGTTTTGTGGATACATGACTTTCATGCAAAAGAGGTGCAGTGCCTTTTCTTTTATTTATAGAAGAATATAAAACTGTAGCAAACAGCACTTAATTGTGCCTGTATGTGGAACAGCATCATGAGGAAGGAAGGCTGACCACTCCAGCTGGCACAACTGCTCAGCTATCCATTAAAAGTCATCCAGGTGGTGCAAAAATCAACAAAACTTAAGAGTGGGAATGTTTTGCAGGTGATATCTGTTCACAGCACAGAGGAACACATTCTCTCAACCCTTATCATAATAGTCAATTAAGCTTAGCTATGGGAAGCCTGGCTGAAATCTAGCCCCAAAGAGCGAAAGCTGTGTCTAATGTCAAAGGACCCTAATTAGATGCCCTTCTGTGGATAAATGGGTACATTCAAACATCCAATTAAGAGAGGGTGCGACACGCCACCATGGATACACTCCACGATGTGTGGACTGATACTTCCCAGTATACACACACACACACACGCACACACGCACACTCAGACCGACACCAAGCTGCTTTCGCCCTGCTTATTTAGAGAGGTAACACTATGCTAATTAGCAAAGTGATCCTTGATAAAATGCAATGGAGACCCCCAACTGCAACACAATTTACCAATTTGCCCCCCTAGTTGCACTGGTTATCTACTCTTGTGTACAAACAGCTTGATGTGCAAGCTTTGGGTACACATAGTGTGTTGCTTAATAAGTTACCCTTGTGTGTCAATTACCTTTGAATATAGACCCTTTTTTCAACAACAGATAAAAGAGTGGATGTTGAAGTATCAGCTGGGGAGAAGGATTGGACAAAGATTTTTTTTTTTTTTTTTTTTTTTAAATCTGTTCCATTAATGGGCACAAATCCCCCTTGGAGATACATCATTTTGTTTAGGTTTTACAGTTCATGGCAGTGCTATTCCATGGGGTATAGAAATAGTAGTAAAGTGAAGAGGAGATGAGATGAATTTAAGTAAAACAAGGAGGAGAACAAAGAAAGATTAGAGTGGAGATTAAATAAGTAGTTAAAAAACAAATAGGAGAAGAAAGCAGGCAAGAAGTGGATAGGGGATGGAAACACAAGTTAAAAATCGAAGACAAGAGCTGAGAAGGACGGAGAAGAGGAGGAGGAGGAGAACTCAAATCACAAAGCAAAGAACAAAGAGAAGGAGGAAGAAGGGGGAAGAAGAGGACCCATCTGGCTTATGAATCAGAGATAAGGAGGACGAACGGCACAGCAACCTTGGCTTATCTCTGAACAAACATGCTTCTCTTTTGAAAAGCCACAGGAACTCGGAAACAAACAAAACCAAAAATAAGAGCTTTTACACTTCGCTGTGTGTACAATGAGTTTATACCCAAGCATACAGTCAGTACGGGTCTAATTATTTTGGCCTTGGTTCATATCCCCCATCAAAAAGGCTGAAATGGGAACATTACCTGATTGTGCAATACCTGGGCCTCTCTTTCCCTGCATCTCTTGCTCATTACCTGGGAACAGCTTCAGTGTGCTTGGCATTCTGTACATGAAATCAGTTCTCTACCACACAGTGGTAGCTTGATAGCTGGGGAAGCAAACAGGGGTGAGGGAAATGTAAACTAAGGAGTAATCAAATCTGTTGAATGAGCTGGCATTCTCGAGCACTGGAGAGATAAGAGACTGTGCTGTGTCCATATTAATCTTGGCACTGTTTATATTGTGCTGTACCTCTAAGGTAAAATTCAAATGTTATCTGGTGTGCACAAAGAAAAGCAATCTTAGGAAAGAAAAATCTTATAATTAAACACGTTTTTTTAAGCTCTGTGGTCACTTGAACTTCTTGAGGTTTCGCGAGTGTTGATGAGGTTAATTGTGTTTACATACAAAATATGTGTCTGCATATGTGATATTGTTCCGAAATTCTTCCGCTACCAACATATTAAGCTGTGTGTAGTGGAAGTCACCGGTGGCCCATTGTGTGATTGTGGGTTCATGTCACAATGTGTATATTAGGTGCTGCTCTTCAGTGCAGCACATTTCATTGTGTTGAGTGATTGCGTCCAATATGATCACATCACAATTACAGCCCTGAACCAAACAGTACCAATGGATGGATAATAGCTAGGGTAGTGTTTAAAGTACTCACTAAGTTACCACCATGCAGTTACTAACAACAACAAGAACCAGCTATTCTGTGAGAGATTGTGAAAGATTGAGTTACACACATCCACAACTGATGTTAGATTTTCATCCAGGCCCCTTCTGTTCTGTTCCCACCCGTTTCCTCACCTCATAACCTCCCTGCTTTTGTTTTCCAGCATCTCTTGCCTTCTGCTGAGACGGTGGACGACAGACAGGTCATTTTACACTAAAACGGATCTGTGGGTGTTGGAGTCAAAATGACAAATCAACAGGGCGTTGTGGGATGGGATGTGTTGGCCAGGTTGAGTATGGACTGGCAGGGTTTAAAGCTGATTCACTTCCCCAACAGCTGTTATCAGAAAGAAAACCTGCCCTTGGATGTAAGGTTTACAGATCCATTATTGTTCCATTGACTAGCATGAATAAATGATAGCAATTCTATGTCAGTCCTCTTGACTTTATGTTCTGAATGTAAATAGCAGCTTTATGCTGCATTGTAAATCAATCACTTAATTTTCTTTAGATACGCCAAGTACTTTTACTGAATGACTTACTTAGAGTTGGGGCAGTTTTTTCCAAAGCCAACCAAATAAAGTAGATAATGGTGGTTGTATTTCCCATGCAGACGTCTCTTTTTTTTTCCACACAAATGGTAAGCCAATGTCTAACTTCAATAGCCTGATAGATGAGGCCAAGGAGAGTAATTTGCAAGCAAGCTGTAGTTAGGCCAGTCTCCAAATGATAAAGACATCAATCGTAATACGGTGAACGTGGCGGCTTTATCAATTCCTCTGCACGCATGACGGCCTATTCATCTATGAAGGTTAAATATCACCAGTGAACGAGAGTCAATACCTCAGAATTGATAATGGGCTTACTGTTGCCTGCCATTTCCATGGAAACAATGATTTCACTACCTCCTGGGGTGCTGTGTCCATGTTTTTTTTTCTTCTCTTGTCTTTTCTTTAGTTTCTCAAGGGCATTTTTGGAGGATGGGCAGGATAAAAGATAAAAAGGGAACTACTGTGAAGCTGGTATACTTTGTCATGATTTATTCAACAGGAGAAGCTTTCAGGTCAAAGGGAATACATCCACACAACAAGCTTGGCTTCTGTGGGTGGTCTTTGCCTTGGACTTGCATTCATTTATGGCCCCCTGCAATGGACCACAGACTACAGGTAAGCAATGCAGCGATGATGATAAACGCATATGTTCCCATGTACATAGATATGAGTGCCCATGAGTGTTTAGCAGCAAGTCATATTCATTTATACACATGTCATAATATTTTTCCTACCTCAGTTTAATCCACAATTTTCTCAGTTTACACAATAGTACTCTCTTCAGACTCCACACTTTATGGTTGAGCAAGACAGTCAAACTACATCATACTATATATGATTCTATCTCATGACCTTATGCACTACACTACATTTCAAACCGTAAACGGTGGGTTATGACCCTATAGTGAATTCTAGGTAACAGCAGGGAGGCAAAAGGGTTTGGAGAATGAAATGTGGAGGGTTATGGGCTAGAGTTAAGTACTTTCATTCACCTGCAGCATCATTTATAAAGAAACTGGACAAGTGGGCTCTAACAAAAGGACATTTTCACTAATACTGAAACTAAACCATTTTGTCTTAACATCCCACTGCACCTTTTACAGTATCTTTCTACCGTATGACCTCATACTAGCAGTATACATCTTTCAAGATTTGACCAAAATAATCTTTCAGATGATGAAATAAAATGCTGCAAAGCTTGCTGGCTCACTGTGTTGTGAAAACTGTCCCATGCCAGATAAATAAAGAGTTGCATTATGCAAAAAAAGGGAAAAAAAGGTGATAAGCAGAGAAAAGGGACTGTTAACAGCATGTGTATTGCATATAAACACTCTCCTCCCCTCAAATGTTTCTTATCCTAAATGTGAAAGTTCCCTCAGCCACAGTAGGAAATGACTACAAATAATCTTGTTGCATGATCATAACTCATTGTCCTGAAGGTTGTTTCCATGCAAAAATGTGAGTCCATTTAACATCCTTTTAAAGGATCTGGACTGTAACAAAATAGGATGTTTTAAATAAATGAGAAATGATGCAAGTGAATGCAACACGATGTAGGCAAGAACTGGCCTTTTTAAATGGTCTTTTTACTGAGGCTAAGTACCAACCACTTACAGGATGGCATGATAAAGTAGAAATCCAGTAAAGTAGTAAAGTAGTAGTAATTCATAAAATAACAGGAAAAAAAGATTCAGTCTGGAAACTACCTGAATAGAAAAAGAAAGTAGGGGTGTTTTAAATGGATGAAGTAAGTGGTGAGGGGGAAAAGAGGAAATTTAAAAAGAAGAAAAAAAGAGGTTTTGAGAGAAAGACCTTAATGGCAGCAGGGTACTAGATATGATACAAAAATACAAGTAGCACCTCAACAAATTGGAGACTCCTTGACAGTGCTGTCATAAGGTAGGACCCAACGTCAGGGAAACGAAAAGGTTACACAAAGGGCGCTTCTCTTGTTTGACTGTCTCAACAATCATCCACAACATGATACCTGGACAGTTGCTCCTTTTGGCCCTAGACGGCCTTGTCACAGGAGAGAGCACACAGTAAGTCTCACACAAGTTCACCGAGGCATTACAGATGTGTGGAGAGTGTGAAAAGGCACATTACATACTGTGGTATTGTATATAGGGGATGGGGAGGAAAATAAAGGAGTGGCAGATGAGTCTAGCAGTTTCAAACTGTGTCATCTCATGTCCTGCTTGTTGGAAGTCACTGACTTTGGAGATTTCTTTTTTTTACTGGTGTCTCATTTGTCCTTCCATGATGACATCTCCCAAGTGCCTCAAATACTGAAGGAGGAAATGCCATGGCAATTATGAAACAAAATCATTTCAGATATATCAGCATGTGACTGTGTGAATATTTCCTTAACTGGGCCAGAATATTTCCCTTCAACACTCCCTCCTTTCCCTTTTGAAGAATGAAAAGAGGCTTTGCAAATTGAACTTACTGTGACTGTTTGAACTTATATCATAGACATAAAAGAGATGACACTTTTGCGGCATTTTCAATCAAAACACAGTGAAGCACAAGTTTAAAACTGACTATTGCATAATTAGATTCCAACACAAAGTGCTCTTTTTTAATTGTGTGGCACATTAATTAGATATAATGGTATTTTGATTCTAACTCTACAAATACCAATTTGCTCTAAGTAACTTATTTAAAACTATATTCACTCAAAAGGCTTTGGGCCACATTGCTGTCTTTTAATTTAGATTATTATGTTGTATTCAAGTTATGGAAAGTTTCAGTGTTTTCAAATAGTCTTGCTGGAAAGTCCAACCCACAAAATTATTAGTTGTTATTATTATTTGGAAATTTACAGTCCAAAGTCTTGCCCTTATGAGGTTCAAACTATTTTTCACATTTGTCCCTTAGGTGAGGGAAAGTGCATTGATCACTGGTTACTGTATAATTTAGTTTTAGCTCATGGGAGTGATGTTCTAACACAGTGGTTGGACAGACAGGCTGTTATGTATAGCTACAAAAGAATGCAATTATATAAACTACAGTTAGTTGTGAAGCAGATGTATTAGGCAGTGGAATAATGTGTAGGTTAAATGTAAGAGTTAGAAGTGGCTGTCTGCTCTTGAAATGCAATTTAGAGATAAATGTTCAATTTCATGAAAATAGTAAGTGTTGTCACTAAAGCAAGTTACTACCAAGAAGTCAACACATCTTCCAAATAAAGGGAAAAAAGGATTCTTACTTCTGCACAGGTTACAATTTGCACCTCTATCCGAGCCAAGTTGCTACACTACCAACATCTTTATGCCGTCTTACAATGCTTGTCGTATACAGTTCTTGCATTGCACTCACTACTTGCTATCGCGTAGCCACTTCAGCAATCCATCTAATTTTCCAAATCATTTTTGAGCCCTGATTGATCATTTCCGGAAACAACTCATTTCATCATCATAAAAGACTTCTACTTTGATTTACAAATTGTTGCCATTTAGCAGTTTGGTGCGTGCGTGTCTGACATACTATTCAACCTGCACCATGAGTGTGTATAACAACATTACAACTGCTATGACTACTAAATTAACCTCATAATGTCAACTTATGAGTTAGCTAGCTTGCAGTTTTGCAGCCAAATCTCAGGTGTCAGACATCAGATCTACCCCAATTTTTTCCTCTCTATATCTGGGGTGCACTATCACAAACACATTTTCAGTTGACTTCATAAAACTCGAAGAGGAGGAAAATATTGGCAGATTTAGATGGGGTTAGGAATGAGACATTCAAATTCAAATCTCTTAAAATGCAGGCGCATGTCATCTCTAATAAAATGACACTGGAGTGGAGGTGGCAGCCTCTACGTCTATCCTCTCTCAAGCTTAAATTTCTCATTGGAAGACAGCAGTGCGAACCATTTAGCTCCAAATGAGACGCTACTTTCTCTCTGTATCATGATTGGTTTAGTCAGCAGGTGGCAGCTGGCAGGCAGGGATGCAGGGTCTGTAACTTGCCCATCGATCCCAGCCTGGATCAAGCCTCTTCAGGTCAGACCATCTAACATTCACCCTAGTGGCATTTGGCCAGGTATATTGTTAAAGTAATGGCCTATAAAGGATTGGTATTGACTTCTGGAGGATGAGACACGCAAACCTCCCCAGACTAGTGAGGTAGCAGAAAATGTGAGATCTGTGCTGGCACTGCATGTAACAAAACATCCTAATGGTATGGTACGAGGTAAAAGGTTGACACACACCTGAAAAAGTGAAAGGACACATTATATAGGACTATAACTGAATTAGCAGGTGTGGAGGACAAGCTGAATCATTGGCACAGACCGATTCAGTGTATTTTCGGTGGAATCAATTTTGGCTCTACTTCTATGCATGCATGCTAGTTCACAAAAGGGAGGCAGCACAAAAGGCTGATTTATATTTTGCAATGCAATGCATATTCCTTGTTAGAAAGTACCTGTATATTCAAATCTAAATGATGCTGACTGGGACTTTCAGACTGCAAGCCCAAAACTTCCATGATAAGCATTTTTATTGTACTGTGGTGCCACCGATTTATTTTTTGCTTTTTTTTTTTTTTACATTTAGACTATTCTGCTCACTTTGTGCAGAATATACCTGTGTGACACACACATGCAGCAAGTGTACACATTTTACCAAAGAGCTACACAGGCAGCCATGTGCAGTACCTCCTGACCAGCAGGGGTTCAGTGTCTTGCTTCAGGGACCTCAAACAGAGTCACTGTTGCAGACCTTCAGCTTTATGACCATGAAGTTACATAAAAGCTGCCCCACCTACTACTACACCCACAAAAGGCCACAAGCTCCATCACAAGAGACCTACCTGAGGTGGAGGAAGCCCTCCAGCACCAGGTGGACAGTCTGGTAACATGATTGTCCGTTTAGGAGTGCTGCACTGACAAGAGGGGGAGGGGTTTGACATGCTCCAGTTCCCGTTGAGAAAGATGTCAGTCACTGACTGGTCCACAGATGGAGTGAACCAATCAGACCCACTGGAAGCACACGGTAACTTCCTGTAGAAGAACAATGAGGGAAATATTACTTTTTCCATCGGTAATAATTAACTCCAGTTACCCAGCACTATACGGACAATAACCAATCATATATCAATCCCAATCTTATCTTTTAGTGGAGCATGGTATTTTCTTGTACTTCATATAAACAACATAAGTCATAAGCAATATATTTTTAAAGAATGATGAATAATACCTCTGGCTTGATTCAAAAATGTAAGCACAGTAAGACAGATTTGTGATGCTAACGTCCTTGTGAACGATGTAGTCTCTGAGCTCAGTAATAATTCCATTTAATTTATAAATTTTAAGTTTAAAAAGATGTTCATTAATCAAGTTGTTCTGATCAGGATGATCTGAAGAGTAATATGAAAAGCTAATTATTTATGGATTAAATGTGTCCTTGGAATTGATTTTCAAAATCAAGCAGAACAATCTTTTTCAACATTCTGGGTTACTGGCTCTTTCACAGCTTGTTCTGTTTCTAGAACAAGATTTCTGAAGCAGGCACAGATCCATGCTCAGACATGCATGACTCCATGTTTACATATATGCATAAACAGGTGTGCCACACATACACAGCTTGCAAAGCGTAATACTTTAATCTGTATCATTTAGCATGAGTGATTGTGTACACGCTATGTTTGTGCTATTATCATTTTACTATTATGACTGTTTTTGCACATCATTTGTGTTTCCCTCCACACAAACACTTACGGTATTGGGTTTCCCTTCATGCAGCGAGTCCCAAATCCAGGATTGTTCACCAGGGTTTCCACCACACGGGACACCTCCACATTATCTGGCCCATCATTGCTGTAAACATTGGGAACATAATTATTATAAGTAAACATTTCAGTGTGCAATAAGATTTTCATTTTTGTCTCTCACGGTATTCTCACACATCACCTTAATCCATGAGAATCAGCCAATCTGTCATAATGTCAATAAAACAGACCAGAGGGATCTTATGTTCTGACAGAACATAAGAAGTAAAAGAAACAGCTTGGACCAAGGCCCTTATTTGGTGTTCATACTGACAAACTGGAATTAGAAAAAAAAGCTAAAATTTGAAGGACAGCAGGTGGGAGTTATCAAAATCTTGTTGTACTGATAAGGAAAGAGAGAGACAAGTGGAATTTAAACTAGAGCTAAAATGGAAATCAGCATCTTGGACATGACCAATGATCTATAAAGATTGATTGTCATTCCACTGAATTGTAAATTATTATCATTATTATATTATTATTATCATTAGGGATCTTAACAGCTGAATCGATTTACAAGATGTCCTGCGCAGCCCTGATAAAATCAAAATCAAAATCTTTGACATTTAAAGCAGACATCTTTAATGTCTTGTGTTGTGTTGAGATTACAGATTCACAAAGAGAAATCTGTCAACAGTCAATAACAGCTGAGTTCAGCAAGCAGAGCCTGACTCTTCACCTCTATACTTAGTTTGACTGGTGTCACATTAGACAGCAGGGATTATCTGAAATTACTTCAATCAGTTGTATGTATGTATGTATGTATGTATGTATGTATGTATGTATATATGTCTAAAATGAGCCAGGAGAATCATCTGAGTTAAGTGTAATAAGTGACAAGTAATACAGCAGTTCAACCGAATGACAAAAAATCTCTGGAATCTGTCGTTGTGTTTGGGATAAAGCGCAATGTCATAACTGGTTAGGACATGCCAAGTTTTCTAATCTTCCCCCCCGTTACAATCTTCCAATCTGTCTTCCACAATGACAAAGCATCAGAGTTTAGATGATCATTTATCTTAAATGAATCTTGACATCCAAAAAAAAGCCTGAAAGGAAATGAAACATATGCACCGGGGGATCGGATGTGGATTTCAAGTAAATACTCAATAGCAATGCTGCATGCCACTAGGGTCAGTTTAATCAAGAGTGAGAGAAAAATCATTGAGTTTACCAACCCTTTTCTTTGGTCCAAAAGTCAAAACATGAATTCCCAACACACACAATTGTCTGGACAATGATGTGCACTTTTTTCTTTTATAACTTGAGTCCAGCTCTGTCCTGGTGTGTATTCTTGTGCAAGCACGTACAGGGGGTGTGGCTGTTCAGGATTCTGTGTACAGTATAGGTTTTCTGACAACCCTTCATCATTATCTGAATGTCCTGTACATATCTAAGCCCTGTGTCTCAGTTAAACAATCTTCCCATTCCAATTTCATTCTCATTACTAACCACACACACTCTGCCCTTTATCTTAAGGGTACTGTGGGAGTTAAAACACAGTGTTTCATAAAGACCATCGTGATGGCTTTCTGCCAACAGTGGTCACAGCCCAGCCAGCCATTTGGATTAATACAGTGTTCATTGTCTCATTTAGAGGTGTCTCCATGAAGGTCATATGGTCATTTCCTTGGCCACCAGTGAGTGCAATTGAAGTGGTCCGATTGTAAAAATGGATTATGTGCAGCCATCTGTTTTGCAATTAACAATGGCTGGGTTACCACACTATTCAAGATAATAAAACTATTGGATAGTTTCAAAATGAAGACTTGTGCATATACACAGAACCGGTGGAACTAATGAATGGTTCATCTAGTCAAAATGAAACATCATAGAAGTAAGAACTGAGACAATATTGGAAGAAAGTCAAATGAAGGCTATCTAATAATAATCTATTGTGTGGATGTCATGGTCCGACTGTGCCTCTCCCTCATTCCTAGTGTTTCTGCTGTTTACCCCTCCTCTGTGTTTCTTGTTCATTCGCTGTTTTGTTCTCACTCTCTGTGTCTGTCTGGGCGTGGTGCTCTGTTTCCCTCCTGCTGCCGATCAACCTACACACCTGTGACCCATCCACTCATCAAGCTCCTGCAGTATTTATACCCTGGCAGTCTTTGCCAGATCATTCAGTTCGTCAACATGGTACCAACTTTACGGCCAAGTTGAAGTCCTTAGTCAGTATATTTTTCATGTTTGCCTGAACTCTGCTTGACTCGATGTTTCCCCATGCCTCAAGTTCATTATCCATCTGAAGGCTTTGTCTGCCTGCCTCACCAAGTGTCTCGCCAGCCTGCGTTCAGCCAACAGCAAAGCTCCCTCTCCCTGCCCCGCTCCACCATTATTCTGCATCAGCTCTCCAAACCACCATTTCCACAACTTCTCAATAAAACTGCATTTGGACTACTGCAAGTGGTGTGTTTGAGTCCTGCTTTTGGGTCCAAACTTAGTTAAACCTCACAGTGGAATGGGAATATTACCGTACATATATAATTATGTATATGATAATCTGCTATTTCAGTCAAATTTCTATAAATTAACATAAAGAAGAGAATGTAAACTGGACAGTCTGAAAATTGGGTATTTTCACCTTATTATGACAAGGTCTTCAGTCAGCCTTTTAAAAATACCTGCCAAGATATTGCCACTATGATTTAATTATATTCTACAGACAGCTATGTGGCTTCTAGGGTGTTGGTAGATAATATCTTAGTGTCTGTGTCGGTTGCTGTACTGGTTGCAGTTGTTTTCTGGATGTTTGGTAGTGTGTGGCTATATGGTTGTTAATATTAAGGTGGTTGTAGGGGTTTTTCTGCACAGTTGCCAAGGTGATACTTGGTGGTTGCTGAGTTCTTCTGGTGAGTGCATGAATAAGATACATTTGCATTAGCAACAGAAGAAGAAATAATAGTGCTAGAAGTAGTCCAAGTATCTAGAATGGGTTTATACACTTTTAAGGCATGGAGAGAGACAGATACTTGAACCTTTTAGCACTGAGACTTGAACCTTTTAGCACCATGGCCAGTGAGAGGCATAGGACAACTGAATTTGTATGTTTCAGCACCATGGAGAGAGACAGAGAATTGCATTTTAATGTTTCTGCAATGAGAAAGTGAATGAATGTTTCAGCATTTGTTTTCATGTCTTTGACATAAACTATGCATGTATGCATAAAGGATGAAAACTATTTGAGTGAGAGCAGTTTAAATGGTTCTCTTGTGAACCCATATTAGCATATAGAGTGTGTGATGATCATCCATTTTGTTGGTTCACTATTGAGTAGAAAGTCTGTAAAAAAAGCTAAAATTGTAGTTTTCGCAATGTTGAAAAAACAGTTTCAAGAAGTTCATAAAAGTGTGCTGAATCTTATGTCTTATGTTTGTGGGAAGAATCTAGCTTCAGCTTCAAACTTCCACAAAGATTAGGTTTGAGCATGGGAAAAAAACAACAACCATGCTTTATAAAAAAAAAAACCCTAAAAACTGTACAACAGGTCACCAAAAGTAATAGTTCTAGTGTCCTATGTGAGCTGCATGTTAATGTGTGATGTGTGTATGTGATCTTAAAACAGTTAGAGAAATAGTCCAGTGAGGAAGTAGCATTAAAATAAGTATGCCAAATAACAGTACTAGCTGCCCAGCAAACATAAAATTAGTTACCAACAGAGAAAAAACTCTGTTGGTAACTAATATACTGAGGGTCTGTGGGTACCACAAGTTACATGGCATATTAAAGAAGTGTGTTGTTGTGTAATATTGAGATAACTACTCTCTATTTTTACTGTAAATGTAATTGTAGCATAAAAACATGTGTGCTAAAGGTAAATAAAACAAGAAAACATTCAAAAAGTTTTTTTTTTCTCTGTCTGTATATGAAAAGAAAGTGCATAAGCAACAAATGTGAAAGGAACAGCTTCTCACTCTGACCAAGATTTAAGATTATATCTTAAATAAACCAGTTTCTTGTGAGGCTACAGTTAATTGTGCCTTGACATCCTCAAAGTGAATTTCTACAAAGCGATGCCAGGGGAAATAAATACCTGCAGGGTGGATAAGCAATGACAGCTTCATGTCACAACAAAAGAGTATTAATACAGTGTCAAGATTAGTTTGATGGTTTGGACAGATACTGTAATGGATGATGCATATTAGAATTCAAATGGCATTTTTACAACACTTTTGTTGTTACAGAGAAAGATAGCTCATGTTGCAGCCATCCTATGTGACTTACAAAAGACTAGATATATGTGGAAAACATCTGGTTCACTGTTTTTATAACGAGCTATACTTCATAAAAGGTGACATTCTTTACATTTGCATTCGTGCACTTACAGTACCAGTCAAAAGTTTAGACACACTTTCTCATTCAAGTGAATGGGAACGTGTGAGCAGACTTTTGACTGGCACTGTATGTGTCTTTTTATGTTATGTCAATCTTTAAGGTTACAATTAATTAACTTCAATTTATTTTGGTGTCCCTCATGGTTGTAGAAAAATAAAACACCTTCTGACAGATACTGATATGGTGACAAGAATTTGGTCATCCTGTCTTTATGCAATTTGTGGACTATGAAAAGGTTTATGACCTATGCTTTGAGGATTCAATGGTATGAGAGTATGGTATGCAGGTGTCCAATAAACAGAGTGAGATATGTGTCCACATCCTCTGCAGTTTGTCAAGTTTCTTCTCAGCGGGTGTTGAAGTTGCCTTGTCACCAATTATGTGATTCTCAATGACAGAATGTCAAGCTGCAGCCAAGGAGGAGACAGTGTCCAGACTGATGACTTCAGTAATGAATAAACCTCTTGGCAATCAAACAGCAAGCACAGTACTGTGACTTTTGCTTTGATTTTCTGTCATGAAGTTTTCTTACAGGGTTGCCGTGTATTGTTCATCTACTCAGACAGGTTTTCTTTTATTGCTCATGCCACTATAACTACCCAATTCTTCTTCAAATTATTCACACACCTTCTAACAGTAAACATCATCATCATTCTACCCTGGAAAAGTCCTATTGCTTCTGGGTAATAGCAACAGAGAAAGTAAAAAACAGTTGAGCAATATTATATTTGTATACCGGCAAATATCACAGATTATTGTTAACATTTAAATCTGTTACCCAATTGGGTTAAAATGCCATTCAAATTCCAGTCAGATGATTTTTAGCCATAAAGTGGTTACCTGTAAAAGGTGGTTTGAGGGAGACCATACATCCAGGGTTGTAGTTCCAGACTTGGATATTCGGAAAATGGTGGGACGATGAGTGAGAAGATCAGAGACATGCACACAAAAACAGCAGGCAGGACCACCTAGGAGGATGGTGACAAATTTAAAATAAAAATACCTCATTAAAGTTTCCCTGTCAGTGCTCTGTTGGAGAAATGTGATTCCACTATATCAGGAAAAAAAAAATACAATAAATAAATACAATTTCTTTAAGACAACAAAATCGTACCTTCCTACCTTCCATTTCAGTTTCAAGACATTCTATTAGCAAATACGGCTAAAGCTTCAAAGCTTAATTTAATCATGAAGCTATTGTAAAGTGCACATGTGGAGGAGTATGTCATTTTAACTGTGGAAACAAGCTGTGTTAATTTTATAATCGATGTAACATCATAATATACAATAACACAATTATGAGTGATACAGTTTTACTTTGCCTGCTTTAAAAGAAGAAAACCTGCATTATTATGCCGTTACATTGTATGTCAACGCAAGATCAATTTCATCATTTCCCTCCCCAAGCCCCCCGTATAATGTCATCTCAAAATGACTGATGCAATCAACAATAACACAGGACCACTGCGATACCGTATGCACATTAATATGCTCCCCACCAACTTGTTTGGACTCCTCTGCATGCTTTACGAGTTTGATTAAACACTTCCAACACCAACACCATCATCTGGCCACTCAGATATAATTAGTTTCTTGCTATTCTCTTGTCTTTTGCCTTTTTTTTTTTTTTTTTTTTTTTTTTTTTTAAAAGCCGCTGCCACGCTTCCCCTTTCCCCTTTACCCCCATCCAATCCTCTTTTCTCCGTCATGTAATTCTCTTTTTATTTCATTGTTAGAGCTGACAAAAAGGTCAGTGGGAGAAATGCAAGATATCTTTCATGTTTAATCACTTGTAGGTTGGGACGCACTTGGCAGCAGGGGGAGGTTTGCGTACACTTGATTAATTGCATGGCATGCAATTTGCCAGGCCAATTCAAGATGCTACAATTGAAAATCCTAAATTTAGTGCATGGAGCAATGGCTATGGAAATGTGCTTGGGAGAAAGATAAAGAGCAGCAATGAGACTGAAAAGCTTAATGGCAGACTGCAAAAGAAAGAACTATTTTTTTTCCTCTCTTTCCCTCTCTCACTCGACAGTAATTGTAGGTGACAGCTGGTACTTCTTCCATTGAGAGAGATCTGCAAAAAACGAAGTCATTACGCTCACAAAGCCAAAGCGCTCCCAAGACAATGCATGAGTTTATCACATTCTCAAGTTTAGTGGGGATTTAAAGAAGAGCAAAGGATTATATGCAAAATTGGTGTAAACACCAAAACAGAATTAAGATGTTTTTTTTATTCCCAGCCAAGTCGAACAGCTCATTAGACGGAGTTTGTTTCTCAGTTTTATTTGTGAATAATAGCTTTATTGCTGTACCTGGTTTTTAAGTAGATATCACGAGTAATAGCATCACCTTGGATATTTTTAAGTGTTAATGTGTTAATCTTTTCTTTTCACAGTGTTCAGACAAAATATGACAAATAGTTAGTGAGCCTATTGTTACTGGTTGTGGAAAAATTACCACCAGTATACAAACAGAATACAGAGACCTAAATACAGAAAATGAACATGATTTATGCCGTAATGATAACTGTGTTAAAAAAAAAAAAAAAAAAAAAAAACGGCTTCTGCTGGATGCTGGCACTTAAATGTGGAGTTGTAGTCAGTTCAAATGTGAGCGCCAAACACTACATTCCCTTCAGTTCATACACCGCAACCTGACCAATAACTGCTTCTCCCTGATTCATTGACATTGCCAAGACTTAACTGTCCCCAACTTTCATCCCCATAAATCACTCCTTTTGTGTGTCATGCCATAATCTCTTTTATATTCCCCTAACCACTTGTATTCCAGGAGATTACCTCACCACACAATCATATCTGCTAACAATGGGAGCTGTTGACATGATGGAGGGAAAAAAAAAAAACCTTCAGCCAAAAAATGAATACAGAGGGAGCGGTAGGAGGTGCGCCCTTGCAGACAATGTGCACCCTTGTACGTACACACTCGCACACTTATCCTCCTATCCTGCTCTGTGTCCCCACTAAAGAGGGACGTCCAAGATTGACAGTGACTAATGGGGATTGGTACTGCAGCAAATTACAAGAAGAACCCATACACCTCACCAGAGGTGAAACATTGTTCTCTCCCCCCCTCTCTCTCTCTCTCTCTCTCTCTCTCTCAGACACACACACACGGGGCAGTGCACAGGAGTATATGAACTTCACTTCAGTCACTTTCAAGTTTGATTATTTCAGCACCATGGCAGCTGTTGTAACTGACATCATTACATATTTACATACACACCATGAATCCAGATGGGTGTGAGTGCTGTATGAGTTAGAGCACATTTTCAAAACTTGGGAGAAAAATCATTAAAGTCTCTCGGAAATTGCTACTTACTGAAATTGGTTCTGACTTATTTAAATTATGACTGTTTATTGGTTTTGACTTTTGAAATTATATTTATGAGGAACAAAATAATATAGACGTACACTTAATAGGCTAATAGCAGTCTGTCATCTCTGTAATTGTTATACGATTACATTTAATAAATAGCTAATGAAAACATATGATTAGCACACAGTGAAATGAAGGAAAAACAAATCACGGGTGTCACTTTTGCCTTTCCGGTGCCAATCACAGTGATCAGGTGAAATTAATGGTATTCTTAACTCATATCGGCAAAAAGCAACAGGACAGCTTTCATTGACAAACTCCACACACAAATGTATCCAGTTTCCTGGCTACATTAGATATGAGAAAATGTAAAGGTGAGACCTCATAAAAAAAAAAAAATACTCTCTCTATGCCACCTTCAGCCTCTCTTGTCCCTAAGGTATTCTTCAATATTAAACATGGTTTCCTCTGGGTGGGAAAGATGATTATTGTACACACAGTTTACTGACATCATGTTACATCATTCTGGGTGCAGCTCTTCACATTTTTCAAACTGTTTCCCCTTCATAATGCCATCTTTTCCCACAACTGAAATTCCACAACTATTGACTCCATAAAGATGGATGACGCGACTTCTCCCTCCAGATTTTAAATGAGCTTACTCTATCATATATGTCATTAACTGATTTTGAAAGCCAACATGTATTTCATACAATACTACCTTGATCCTCCCGAGCAACCCTCTAATATAACCCTTCAATTCATCAATATGACAGACTGAGGCCATTACCTGGGCAATGAGTCCCTTGCGGCTCCTCCTGGCGTGATGGAAGCGCTTGATAAAGAGCGCCAGGAACTGCCTCCTGATCAGCTTCCATCCGGTGATGACCGTGGATCCCTTCCCATTGACACTGGTGTTCCTCTTTAAGTCTAGAGTGGACATTAAACCTGCTGTGTTATTTATCATGTATGCATATGTAAAAAAGACCTGCTGAACTCGCTTTTCAGCATAGCTAATGGGCTGATCAAATATAACTTAAGTGTTAAACCTGCCTGCTGCACTAACTCATTACTTAGTGCAGCAACTATTTCTGGTAACATTTGGAGTTTGGAAATGTTATTTGGGTGTGACTCAGAAGGAAAAGGGTGATAAATAAGGACTTTGTAGACACATTGATTTTATGTCTTACACTCTCCAAGAATACTGTTACAGAAAAAAGAGGCACTCTATGTTCGCAGTAGTCATTAAAAGCATATTCTGATTGAAAACCATTTCCATGATGAAATACATTGTATGAAAGTGAATTTCTTTCAGAGGGGCAAAATTGAAAAGGTGAAACGACAGGTTAGATAATGTTTTATGGATTAGAAAGGAAATTCTTATTCTGAAGAAGGAGCTCTTGTTTATGCCCTCTTTTCAAGATGGCCACTGAGGTGAAACAGTCAAATTGAAGTCGGAATAAATGAAGCTAATAACACAAGAATGAAATGTGTGTCGAAAAGTTTTTGAAAGAGACATTTCATAGTAAGAAAAAGAAATTGTCTGTTGTAAGGACGAATACAATACCTACCTTCCACTTTACTTGTGAACTTTTCTTTTAAATCTGCATGAGAAACACAGAAACAACACAATTATAAGTCATTGTACTAAATTCTATTATACCTACACCATTAAATACCAGTAATCAGTCAACAAGCGTAATTATTAAGCACTTTCACAGTACTTTCCTTGTTAAGGATGAATAAAAAATTAAATTAAATTAAAAAAAAATAAATGTGGAGAAACTTGCCACTCAATCCAGAGATTTCTGTTTTAGTCTGGACGCTGGCGATGCTGTTCCGCTTGGATTCGCGAGAGCTCCTTTTGCAGTCTCTCGCCAAGAGCTCCTGTGTTGCTATGGGAATACAAATAAGATATGTTGTTTTGGCCTGACCCAATTTAGGGCTATAAATAACAATAAGAATAGCTACCTGCCCCGCAAGACGCCACATTATTCCCTGTAAAAGCACAAACTCAGGTGTTTTGGGAACATGGAGGAATCCGATTTTGAGATTTAAACTGAAAAGTGGAGTTGATTGGGACTGTATGCGGACAAAAATGCTGGGAATGAGTGAGTGGGAGCTTTATTCACTTGAGTCAATCAATGAGATATAATAATGGGTTGAAAAAAAAACCACTAACACAAACACAATTACTCTGCTACAAAGATGTCACATATTGCACTGCATATTAGTCATATACCTATTGGTTACTTTCAACATATGAGCAGTTCCTCTTTCATAATGTAGTTTTTGGTTTTTCTTTTTGTTTGATTTGTTTAGTTTTGTTCGCATTTGACACACAGTATGCTGTCATGTTTTCTGTGACTGTTCACTTTATAGTATCAAATACATTTTTATTTGACTGATACACTTGCAGTGTGCATAAAAATAATTTTGTCCTGTTTGAAGATCAAAGTTTAAGTATGTAAGTAAGGAAAGAAGGAAGAAATTATTGATGTCCGGACCTCTTTTCTACTAGCAGCCAAATGCTGATAATTGGCAATCAACTCTTTACAATATAACTAACCAACACCATTGCTGGATGTTTCTGAATTCTGGCTTCAAAAGAAACTGTATCAAAGTAGAGAAATGCAAAGCTACAGATTTCTGCAGTGATGTGTCATTGAATACATCAGAAATGTTTGCAGTAAAAAAAACAACTGAAAACTGGAGTTCCAAAAGGGGACTTTAAAGTTTAAAGAGGAGAAAATGTGTGAGGACATACTAACTTGATGTGACTTATTCAGAGGTAGTGGTTTGTCCAGATTCTACATTGCTGGCAAATTCTATATTATATATTCTCACTCCAAAAAAAATGACAAATAGCAGTCTACAAAAAAAGCAGAACTTGCAGCTTTCAAATCTTCAGTGACAATGGGACACAGACACAATGCTTTTTATATGTTTTTTTTTTTTTGCAAGTATGAATGTGACTCACCTTTTTTACAGTCTTTGTGATTGTGTTCAAGTTATGCCTGAGTTTTCAAAGTTTGTGTTATGTCTCCTTGACATATAGGAGCTTGTAAACATATTGTCACCTTACTTGAAATTTCTGCATCCACGCCGGTATCTTCTGCCACTTTAAGAAAGATCTGTGAAATGAACATATTATGTATGAGTATAATAATGTATCTTGTGAGAGATGAAGTATGTTTTCATGTAAACAAGCGGTGTATGTACCCAAACCGACAATCCTGCAAGTGGATGGGTGTTTGCTCAGCTGCTTTTATGGATAAGTTTCAGCGTTTTTTTTTTTTGTTGTTGCTATATTTAACAACCTCTAAATTTACTCAACCAGTGTATGCAGATTTGATGCAGATTTACCACCCTGGCATCCTGTTAACTTTCAGCTTAGAATCAGATCAGGGTTCTGCACCCACGGAGACCTGAGCACCTGTCAATTGGCCTCTCTAAGAGAAGTGCCCTCCTTGATTTCACTTATTAATCCAGGCCATATGTCAACATCTGCCGTCTAAAAAGTTTCTGAACACTCTTGGGTAAGCGTATAAATTTTGTAGTTTTTTCAGAATGTGAATTTATAGGGTGCATTATACCAGTAAAAATAATATAAAATAGAATTACCTAAACCATAAAACACTCAAAAATGCAAGTATTTTAAAAAAAGATATTAATTTACAATGACAGGAATGTCATTCTAACTTCCATGAAACATCCCCTCTATCAGCCCTTGTTTATTAGTGCCGTGTATGGAAAATCACTGTGCATTTCAATTGAAGTGTGGTCGGACTTCAAAAGAGAACATGGATGGGTGAAATAACCTTGTTGTGTCTGAATTTTTAGAAATTCAAAAGGAATTATTCACATTGCCTGCGGGCCGTGAGTGTCTGATTCATGTCTGAGTTACATGAAGAGCATTAGCAAGTCACTCAGCTTTATGATCCAAGACTCCTCTGCATGCCAAACACACTGCATGACACTTGTTCAGGAGAAATAGGACATTTGTAATAACTACTACTACTATTACTAGTAATAATAATAACAAAAATAATATTAATGTAGCTGCAAGTAACTAGTGGCATGCATGATCCGATTTGATAGTGAAAATATTGGCTTTATACAGAAGTTAAAATATTCTTGTAAGGTAAAATAGTGCATTATGTGTTGCCCTTTTCAAAACTACATGATGATGATGATATTACTGAAAGAGAGGTATTTACTAAGCATTTGCAGCTCTTTTTTTTTAGATGCTAAACAGTCAAATATCCTTACTTCCTAAGGTACCAGATGGTAAAAAACTGGTAAAATAAATAGAAAATTGTGTGTTTGGTTTCATCTAATACGCGTTTTAGTACAACATGTGGTCCATCTGAATTTGCTGTCCATTGAAAATTCTTGATGCTTTAAAAATGTGTTTGATCTAGCATCAGTCATGGAGGAACTATGCCTCACAGTTTGCATGGCTTTATCGAGCAACATAATTCATGGTGTGGATTTTCAAGATTTAGTGGAACTTATTTGTATATTCCTCAAGCTTACAAATGCTGCGTGCGGCACTGAAACAACTTTATGGAATTATTTTGCTTTGACACTGAAAAAAATTGATTGCAGACCTGCGGGTTATGAAATTATTGGCTAAATTATCAAGTTGCTTGTTACAGTGTCTGCATCTAACAGACTGGAGTAATTTTTGTTTCCTAAGTTTTGGGAGACATTTCAAAAACTAACTACCAAAGCTTTGATTGCTCATTTACAGAGTCTGGGAAGCAGGAACAAAAAAAAAGGAGTAGAAGAAGAAGGAGAAGCAGAAAAAGAATCAAACACACTTACAGTGGTAACAAAAGTGAGAAGAAAAAGGAAAAACAAGAGTAACTTTGTCTCTATGTCTGCTTTTATGTTCCTGTGTGTACATAGGCAGTCTTGCATCTTTCTACACAGTATATGTGCCTGCTTGTATTTCTGGCAAGGTTGTCAATCCCACGCTTAGTGTACCTCTTCCAGTGTTGTGTCAGAGATGCCGTAGCTGGTCAGGCCGAGGTCAGCAAGGGCCAGGTCAAGCTCATGGAAGAGCAGGCCAAAGGTCCCATCTCTGGCTCCACCATAGGGCAGTATGTAGGTGATCTCCTGACCGATGTTCTCCAAGAAGACAGCCTCAGGGATGTGGCGCCGCACAAGTTGACCTACTGCTGTCAAATCTGTCGGGTGAATAGCCACAAAATTACTCATAAAGCAAACTCCAAAGGATGGCAAAACCGAACAAACATTAACAACAGACCTTTGGGGAACATACATATCTCTCTTTTTATGTATCTTTCAACCTTTTTGAAAAGTTGTTTATTAGAGTGATATAACATGCGAGTGGCAGTGCTTGCTGCAAAGAAATACAGCATATAAATGACAGCATCTTTTAAAGTGTAGAACCAATGTTGATATGATGTAATATCAAAGCAAGTTAACTATTATTATCACAACATTCCTGACGCTGTGACCTTTAAACATGCTGAAACAGATCAGTGGACATAATTGTCCTGCCTCATCCATTCTGAAGCTGGGTCTTAGTGTGAATCAATCAGGACAGTGTTGCAGAACACGCAGCATCCATTATTGATCCAGAACCTCTCATACATAATTACTGCAGCTTAACAACCAACGGCTTGGTGCTTTATGAAGAAGTAAATGGATCTGCTTCACACATCACACTGAATTATTTGCAAAAATGTGCATGCGTGTTTCTGTCTGTTGCTGCCGCGTGATAATAAAGAGAAATGTGCTTTTACATGTAGACTACTTTTATTTGATTCTAATTTATTTTCCATGTATAATGATCTGGAGCCTAACTGAGATGATTTCTTTTCTGATCATGTCTTGCATGAGTACTTTTGTTTACATGAAGGCAAAGAATCAAATCACCAGCATCATGTGTTTTAGTGTATAGTGTTCTCTGACTAAAACACGTTGTTGTTTCTGCTGTCTCTCTACATTTAACATAAAATGTATAAAACTCAGAAGTAAGAAAAGAGAAAAACAAGATTTGGTCATTATGATCAATACAAATGAATGTTCAGTAATTAATTGGTTGAAAATTTGGGTGCAGATTTTGACAGCTGTTAGTTTCGAATGCAAATGTAATATCCTAAACTTTTCATCAAGATCACTGGTCATTTTAGTAAATGTGTCATCACTTTGAAATTTTACATTCAAAATAAACTTGACCATCTCTCTATGTTCAATGTCCAACAGTCCCAAAATAGTCTTCTAATAGTTTTCTGCTTTCAAACTTTCTTATATTCTCAATAACTAAAAATCTTTCTTTCCTTTCTGTATTAACCACTTTACTGAGACATTAAAGTGCACTCTACCCATGGTTAGAACATTTCAACAGCATCTCAAGGCAGCAGCTACTTTACCAATTTTGTGATGACTCCTGTGTTGTTTTGAAGAAGGCTGACAATGAGCTGTGCGAGCTATCTGGCTGTGTGTTATGGCAACTAACAAGTTTTAGTGTTAGGTTGGAATTAGATTCACGAGGTAATTGCAGAATTTTCAGTTTTTGTTAAAATATTAAAACAGTTTGTTGTCTTCTTTTTATGATGCTAACACTGCACTACCTCTGTGTTTTTAAGCCCTTTTACTAACGTATTTATTTAGACAGAAATATCTCTATTTTTATAACATCTCTATTTTATATCTCCCTTATATATTTTTTAACTTCTTGGTCCTGTGTCTGTATGTATGTGGTCTACTTTTGCACAAGTTGTATGTATGTTACTGCTGCAACACATGAATTTCCCCACTCTGGGATAATAAAGGGCATATTTTTTATTAAAATATATGTACCAACTATATCAAATGTGCAATCAGAAAAATGTAACTATGTAAACATTCATAACGTTTGACTGGCAGTGACAGAGATAGAATGAGAGATAAAATACCTGAGGGATCAGAGTTGCCCCAGCTTTGGCTGCCAATGCCGTCATCTGGGCTGCTGCTTCTCGAAGGACAGTCTTTTTCCTGTTAATCAGAATTGGATTAGAACGGCTTTATAATGCCTTACCACTTAGAATGATGAACAATGCCTCCTTGACAACTCCTGTCTTACATTAATTGAATAACGGATGCCACCCACAAGTTTCTATTTAACTCCTCTAAATAAAGTTGTATGCATGCAACAACAGGTAATACGGTCAGCCTGTGATGTAGCTGTGCAAAGACACATAAAGCCAAAATTGTTTCAGTCTAACACACTAATGTGCACACTAATGAAGATTATATTTTAATTCCAACATAGTTTGAATAATATCACTGCATTTTTAAAGAACTTTATGACAAATGGAGTTTAATCACACTGAAATGAGAAGGGAAATCCAACATTTTCCAGTTATATTGGCTGCGATTGCAAAACTTTCCACTGCAGTTGTCATCCTGGAGAAGGTATTCTACCTTGCCTACAAAAGGTGTTTGCATGTTTATTTATTTATTTCAAACAAATGACTGCTCACCTCAAAGAGCCCACAGACTAATGGTAATTGCTCTAGCCCTGCTGGCATCAGTGCATCTTGTTCATTTGCTCCTATTGATTAAAACTAAGTGTGCCAGGCACCATTGGCGAGCTAAAGCGAGAATCACCCCTCTCCCCGGTGACAATTAGTATCATCCAGCACGTACGCGTTTGCCAATTCTCATGCTGGGAGAGACTAGACACAGATCATTATAGGGGGAGGGCAGCGAGAGAGAAAGAGAGTACTCAGGAAAGTCAGAGGGAGCCATGTTCAATAAGAGACTAGAGAGGGGTTACTGTTGTGTCAGATGGGCTTGCAGCTTAAGTTCTCTTCTTTAGACATGAAGTCAAAAAGAATCATCTCCTCCCATTACAGTATTATGTAAAGCTATTACTAATAAAAATAAAAAGAAGGGTAATTGTACAGTCAGACAGGAGTCTACATCAACACATCTGTATTTATTTCAAGATAATGACATCACTTAGCCAATCTTGTATGTCACACTGACAAATGACAAATTGCGGAGGGTAGAGTGGCAGAGTGCAGGTGTGAATTATTTTAATTAGCATCTGAATAGCAGTGAAACCTGGCCTGGCTAGAACTTGCCTCACTCAGACATTCAAGCACTGGATGCAACCACAGACTTTTAGAAAGAAACAAGCAGAACGCATTGGCCGAAATGCCATCTCAAAACCCATCAGCTATCATCTAGCTTTTTATTTATTTATTTGCATTCATATGCATAAATGTTTATAGAATTGGGTCAAAATGTCATCTGAACCATCTGAAGTTGCTAATCGGACTGTAAACAATGACCAAAATTAGGAAATGTTCATCATGTAGCAGGTGGATGTGACTTCCCTAGATGAGGCCTGATGATACGTTTTAGCCTACAGTGAAACAAAATTAAATAAATATGATACGTCTTTTCACTCTCAAATGGGCATATTCATGTGCCGAGTATGGTCATTTGAGATTGACCTGCGCATGTATGATAGCCTTTTCTTTCTCATATGGCCATATGCATGTGCTGACTTCCATTTCCAGGAATGGAAATGGTTGGTTGTTCAAAAAACACATGTGGTGGTCTTTTCACTGTCAATTATAGCCTATTACCTACCAGTCAAAACCCCACAACAGGTTACAGGATGTGTTTTAAATTTTCTACTTTACAATTACATTGGACAATATGTGACTGAGGAGGATGAAGTGGGGGGAAAGCCTCACAGAGGAGCAGAGTGAAGCCTACCCTGAAATGCAAGATGGAGAGGGACATGGAAGTGATCAGTCTTCAGAAAAAGACTTACTGATGAAACTTCTGGCCATGGTGATTTTGTTATGGCGAGCAACCTTCAATTGGAAATGTTCTCTGTGCTGAGTCCCTTACTGCCTTTACAAGAAATATCTGAAAGACTTTATTCTCCTTGAGGAAATGGACAGGCATCATCCGTGACAATTTCTGACAATATGTGGTTTGTCCAAAGTGTATGACAGTACAGATGCTAATTGAAACCTCTGAGCTCAGATGGGATGGTACAAAGGTGTGTAAGACGTGGTTATATCACATTCTACAAACAACCACAGAAGAGAGGAAATGTGACTGTGCCTTGCTACAGTAAGGAAGGCAACATCAGTAGTAAAGAATATGTCTTTCCAGTGTGGTACAGTCTCTGGAAGCACTTAACCTGAATTTGAAGAGAAATGTGAAGAATGGCGAACATAGAAAATACCAAAGGATGTGTTAGGATATGTATATAATGGACACGTATGGCAGCATTACCAGTATGTGAAAGGAGAGCCTTTTTAGCAGAGGCAAGTTATGTGTCCTTGATGCTGAACGTGGACCTTTCAAAAATGCACCCTATTCAGTTAGAGCCATCTACTTGATCATTTTGAAACTACCTCACACAGCTCTCGTGTTACTTGGGGTATCAGGTTGCACAGCTAAAAAAAAGCATATATCCTTAAAGCAACATTAATCTGCAATAAAACCTGTGTTTCTTTATACCTGGTATATTTAAGTCCAATATTCACTCTCCTTTTGGTTGTGTTTTGGTCTCCACCAACTACTGAGGTAAATAACTGGTTATATTTATCTGCTAAATGGTCCACTATGTCCAACAGCTTGTCGCTAAATTGCATACAGTGGGTTTATCAAAGTGCTTTCACTTCAAACAGCTGCCTGCTGTGGCTGAAAGGGGGGTGATGATGAGAGCAGTGAGAGTGAACCAAAACAGTAAAGTCTGGGCCAGAAAACAAGAACAATAAAGCTGAAAGATGCTAAATCCATTATGGGTTCATCACAATGAGAGACTTTTCACATAGACAGTCATTTGACTCATTAATATAAACATTTGATCATTTAAGCATCCCTTAATTAATGTTAAAAAGCTAATCAGTAACCAGAAAATACATATGCTGTCTGTTTATACCTTTTTGGCCTCACTGTGTATGATACCATTACGCTGCGATGTCATCTTTTCATTCCCATCTCTGACCAGAGTGAGGTAGTAGCCACTGCCAAAACATTTCTTTAGGAAGAGCGAGGAGCCGCAGCAACGCATTTTGCCATGGGAGATGATGGCAATGCGATCACCTAAGATGTCTGCCTCATCCATGTGGTGTGTAGACAAAATGATGGTGCGACCTGAAGAGAGACAGAAAGAGAGATTCAGTCAATATGACCAGAGTGGACAAAATATCAGTGTGCGCATGGTGTTTGAAGTGTTCCCTTGTACAGTTTGTCAGAAGTGGAGAGCGCTATCCTACTTGGATTGCAAGTAGGAAAAAAGTTAAGGCACAGACTGGAAATTAAGAAATGAATAGCACTCCTGAAGCATTTTTCTCTTTGGACCTCGTTTTGACAACTGTCGTTATGAAAAAGAAGCTCGACAAGAAAAGATGCAGCAGATCAAAACTGTTCAAATCAAGCCAATATCACAATCTGTCTCTGTATGGTAGTCACTTATTTCATTATTGCCAATTCCGCTGTGTTTTCTCCTCCCGCTTATCCTCATGGCAAAAAAAGCAAACTGCAGAAGAGTGCGTAGGCGTAAATCTGGGACAAAATCAAAATAATGATAAAGGCCACCCTAAGCCTACATTCCAATGTTTCTATGAGGCCACATTTTATTTCAGCTCTCCTTTTTACGCTGCGAGTCCTTTGATTCGAGAGGCATCAAACTGAGCACAATTGCAATGACAACTACAGCATGCATTGCGAGGTTATTCACAGGTGTTCTAATCCTTTCATCTCACGCTGTATCAGATAACACATTAATTATCACATACCCCAGAAATCAGGGGAAAAAAAAAACAACAAAAAAAAAAAAAACAACTAGAACTGTAATGAAGTCACAGCATGATCATGTCACTGCAGTCTGCATGAAAGCATTATCACAGAGCAGTGGTAACTTTTGATCTAGTCATGTTTTAAAGCATAAAACATTTAACCCAATACCTTTATTATCAAGTTCAAATTTCAAAGAAAAAAACATCTTTAGCATACAGAAATGGTGCCAACTCAAGATAGCAACTTTTTTATTTACAGTAAGTGGGGCAAAAACAGTCAATAAATGGTCAATTATTCAATTCATCTTAAAAACATAGAGTCATATATTCCTATAGAGATGGTATAAGCTCAAAACATGGCATGGTTATGCTTACTTAGTAGGTAGCTGAATGGATGGAGTTTTCACCCATTCTTCACTGAATTTGTCAGTGCTTTTTGCAAAAGGTCAGGTGCTCTGCTGAGCATGGCGGCTTTTTTTTTTTTTTTTTTGCAAATAGCTAGTTGAATTTGTATCCTCACAGGTCACGTTATCCCAGGGACAAAGACACTCTCAGAGGTCATCAACTGTAGCCAAATGCAGCCACTTCACCTGCCCAACTATTTCTGCTACGTCTTCCCTCCTCCCATCTCCCACCACCTCCCACCCTTTTTTTGCATCTTGCCACCAGCTGAGCTGCTAAATCCATCTCTTCTCAGTTAAGTACTGCTGCCTTATGCTATGCCAAGCAAGTCTGGATCCCTATATATACAAACTCCAGCAAAATGCCTAAGTTGAATGAATGCCCACAACCCAGTCAATTTAACATATGGGGGAAAAAAAAGCTGTGTTTATGAAGGGGGCGGGTTGAGGAGATTGCTTGAGGTTTAGTTTCACTGAGCCAGCTCATTCTGTATGGGACGCTCAAACTCAGATGATTTTCCCGAGGATTTGTTGTGGTTTACAAGGGGGAAAAAAAATAATCAAAACGCACTGCATCATCCGTGAGTTGGGAGCAAAATGAATGTGTTTGGACTGCAGATGGCCCACAAAGGTACTCTGATTTATAGTGTGTTGTGGTGCATTACAGCACAAAGTGATATATCAAATGGAGTTGGGTATGTTCAGGTAAATTGGTAGCACTCGCACTGCGTACAGCAAAGCAAGGCTGGAAATCTGGTTTCTGTTATTTAGCTTCCTTTCCTCTAAATCAAGTTGATAGAAATGGATTTCATAGTGGTTGGGTCAGGCTAGACAGATTTTATGTATATTGGCAGTGAGATGAATTATTGGACAAAGCTGTATTAACTGGTGTTAGTGGCAATCAATTCAGATCAATACATTTTAAAATTACCCTGATGCCATTTCCAGAAAATGGTAGAAATACAGGTGCATTGCAGCTGCATGCTCAGTATCAGGTTCTGTTCACTATGATATTTCTGCAAATTGTTTTGAATCATATTTGAAGGTAATCTTTTTTATTGTCAAACTCCAGCAACTCAGATTTTTTTTATGATGCTCCAAACACTATGGTTAAATGTTTACATTCTACTTTCTTCGCATACACCCTCCACAATATATGTTATTAAAGGGATCTGATCTTTAACACGTTAGCGTCTTTACCCCATAATCTTCAGAATGGCTGTTCTCTGCATCCTGAAAAGTATCAACGACTTAAGATTATATACAAGAAGAAATAAAAGGCTGATACATTTTTGCCATTTGTACTGCAGCATTGGCTTCAAGCCTATATCAATTTGTATTACTGGGGAAATGAATTATGTATGGTACTTCAATTTTGCACAAATGCCAGAGAAACTCTAAAAATGCATGCAAATGCAATCAGAGTCTAAAAGAAATTGAACTGTTACCAAACATACAACTTGAATTTTTTCTGTTTTTAAGGTAAATCTGGGAAGAAAGACTTGTAAGATTTCCATCTGTTTGATCTATTCAACTCAGTCTAATTACTTCAGTTAAATAAAGAAATCAATTAATTGCATATGTTTTTGTGACATGCTATGGATGTCATTCTTTAAATAACTTTCCTTTCTTATCAAAGATCATACTGGAGTTACTTTATGTTTCATGTATTTCAGAGGTATAAAACAAGACAAAGAAATGAAACAAAGTTAACTTTGAGTGCTCTAAAAATATGAACTTTGTTTCACACATTCCCCCCCCTTTGTTTCTCACAAAGTGAATCTCGTGCCTACACATGACAAATCTAATCACACTGATAAATACAGCTTTCATGGAGTGTATATTCATGGTGGGATTTTAGAGTTGGTGATCACAGTAGCTCAGTGCTATAGTATACTGCAATAACATACTGTTTATAGCATTTTTGAGGGAGCAGCTTTATGTTATTCAACTGCATAACTACTAATTAAATCCTTATAACCAATTTGAGGGATGCTAGTGTTTTTACCTCCGGCGATTACATGGCTGCTGATACAAGCTGTTAAAATGAAAGATTCAGTAAGTCATAGATCTGTGTAAAATAAAATTTGACGATCTCTTTAAGGTGAAAATACAATAATGGAGAACCAAGAAAAAGGCTTGTAAATTGGTTAAGTTTTCACTTTCAATGAATAAATCAGGTGACATAAAATGACACAGCAACAAAAGATACACAAGACTAAAGGCAGTTTAATAAAAGGTAATTTAATACTTCCAGTACTGGATAATAATTAAACATTCGGTATTTGCTCGTTTTTACTTTAAATCTTCACCTTCTGCAGTAATACTCTAATGATACCTGACAAGAGAGCTGGTAAAAGCCGCCTTTCATGCAAAGATCTAGGGAATAATCAAATACCAATGTGCCACCATATTACCATTTTGATGAACATTCTCTCCTCATTACAGGATAGATCAAGTACACAGATCTCAAACGTACACCGAGGGTTTAATTTCCCTTATTAATGCATGTACCATACATCAACATTTCTTCACACTGTGAGGAGTTTTAAAACAGAGTTTGAATTGCCACCAACTAAATAAGCCCCTACTTAATTTAATCAAAACAACACCCACTTAGGGGCAATCTGGTCAGCCCGTCTGTGTGAAAAACCTGCACACTTACTTAGCTATGAAGAACCACAATATTAAGTCCAATTTCAGCCTTCAGCTTTTTCTTACAAATAAACTGCCTGTAGCCTTTTTTTCCTTCTTCTTTTTTTTTTTTTTTTGCTTAATGACAAACCTTAGTAACACTGTGGTGCAAATAAGACTGGAGAGGCACAAAACATGACTCATTCAACCAGCGAGAATGTGGGTGTTCTCATTATAACAGAGTTATCTCCGGCTCCCAATTGGAGTGAAAGGACTTGATTAGAGAGAGAGAAGCTAATGACACAGTGAGGGCGGAATGTCACTCAATGCACATTAAACATTTAGACATCTGTTGAGAGAATATGTTAGTATAATGCCCATGTCCTGCTTACAGCCACTGGCAACCACAAAGTATATAAGGCTAGAGAGTGACGAGCTGACTCGTATGGCAGACAATTAGGGACTCTGTTAAATAGCAATGTCAATTAAAGCTTCTTGGATTCACTAGTCTTCACTTGTATTTCAATCTGTTCCAGTACAAATTACGATTTCTCTCCACCCACTATAGAGTGTCACAGAGAGCACAGCTAAAAAAAAAGAAAAAAGAAAAAAACTTCTGCGGCCTACTGGTTCATTTCCTTAACAGCTCTCATATTGGAAACATTTGAACCTTGTCATTTTAAAAAAAGTTACCTTGCTTGAATCAGTTTTCGGAAAGTTTCTTGGTTCAAAACAGTTCAAACACGCACTCTATGCATTCCAGTCAATTCTACAAACATAGGGGACTTCAAAGCCTTTACTGTTGCAGAGCCTTGGTTCTTACCACTGATCCCATACCTTGTTTGTACTTTAACAGCAGTTCCCAGATACCCCTACGGGCGTAGGGGTCCACTCCTGCTGTAGGTTCATCTAAGATGACGATTTTTGATCCGCCGACAAATGCTATAGCCACAGACAGCTTCCTCTGCATCCCACCTGAAAGACAGAATGACCTACTTTAGCCTCAGTATTGTCAGTCGCATCAGTATGTCTTGGACATGCATGACAAAGACATCTACAAACTGCAGCTGACATAATATGGATATTCGACTTGTCCAGGGTAGTGGACATTCTGTCTGTAATCAGTGAAAAATCCTCCACAAACATCTGTCAACATTAGGTTTTAGATGTTTAATTTTGACACGATGTCAGGAAATTATTACGGAACAAATGTGTCGAGATGTACCTCATGTTTTATTGTCTTTTGCACGGTGTAAAGTGATTTATGGCAGGGAGAAAGATACACCTTTACTATGGTTATTCCAGTCTCCACTCTCATAGCGAGCTCTTCAAAATGCATCCAATGTAGTGCTAATGTAGTGGAAATGTCAGCATAGATCAACCTTGAAAGTCATATTTCAGTGATTTTGCTCACAAGCAATCCGTGACTGGGGACAATTTATCAAGCAGGACTTGTTCATGCCCCCCAGACAATGAATTACAACCTGTGACACTCAAGTGCAGTGCATGTGTTCATTGAGACAGCCAAATGCACGTGCGCTGGCGGAGGAACGGTGCAACAGTGCTGCTTTACCCTGAATAGAGAGGATAATTTACAGATGATATTCCTTCTCGGGAGGGGGGAAATGAATGCACAAACATATGCACATCAACAATAAAAATTTACATATCTGCATGATTTCAACCAGACATGTTGAGATAAGTAGATCCCAAAGATGTCAACATACCTGACAGGTTCTTAGCAAGTTCCTTGCGCTTATGTGGTAAACCGACATCCTTAATCATCTGGTCCATCTCAATTTTCACCTCGTCGCGGCTGCATCCTTTCAGCCTGGCGTAGAAGTACATGTGCTCCTCCACCGTCAGCCTGGAAATGTGAAAATAATATCAATAACGCCCATTTGATTGACATGTGAGGGGGCATGAGTGACCAAAGAGGGCATCGCACGCCACTTCATCAAATGCAGTGACACATTAATGCATTTTGCAAGATGACCCAGCTGTATTCGAATTGAACTTATCCAACAAAAGCAAAGAAAAGTCTTTGATTCTACTGAAATGCTTTTACTGCTTCGCAGGTGGGGATGTAATATGATGTAACATCTACCTCTATGTTTGCATGAATATTTTAACCCTACTTAATGTAGATGCTTTGACTGTCTGGGATTAATATTAATGAAAGTAATTTGCAGGTGCTCAGACATAATTATGATGTAGGACTTGTGTCGAGTTGCAGATAATCAGTTTGTGGAGAGAGAAAAATAGAGGGGACTCTAAAGGTGAAATAAAACACTGAATAATAGTTGGGACTGATGCTATTAGGAGCAATTTAGTGGATGGAGTGAACAAAGTTAATTTTATTTTATTTTTTTTTATTTCTACAGAAAACTGGAAAGGGATAATGATGTGCTGATGTGAAACATAAGCCAGGAACTGAGCCCTCATTTTGCATATGATTAAATTGAAGTGTAATGAGGTTTTTTTCCTCTTCTCTTTAATTTTTTAAATACACCAAAGGCAAAACATGATTTTGCCAATGGCCAGTTGTGAGCATGGATGGATGAATATCTGTTAAATTCACTCACTCATTGAATAAGACATTGTGCTGCGGGCACATTCCCAAGTACTTCCGGATGCTGTCCATGTCAGTGTGGATGTCAAATCCGTTGATGAGTGCAGTTCCTGATGTGGGGGGGAACAGTCCTGTCAAAATTGACCTACAGAGACCAACAGAATAAAAGAAATACTGATTCAATTAACATCAGGACAATATAACTTTTTTTTTTTAACCTCATGAAAAATAATCACTAGAATTATAGAGCTGTTAAAGAGGCAAGTTCTTGTAACTTAGAAACAGCTGGTTGAAAATAACGTTGAATTAGATTTATTCCATGTTCCACTTAAACATATTTGTCAATTAGATATTATGCTCTATTTCATCAGCATGTTTCAATTTCAATTTCACAAAGTAGAGAAACATTTTTCTATGACAAGTGCTGAAAAATGGAACCAGTACAGTACTGCTGCATCATAGGATTTGGAGCAATGATGGTCCATATCATCTCCATTAAACTTACAGCCAGTCTCAGGTCATGAATTATTTATGAATTACCTACTTGCATGAGGAGAAAAATACCACATGCCAAATAAAACACCACAAAACTGTGAAAAAAAGGCAAAACAAACATTTAAAAAGCATTAAGTGTTTTAAAGGTTTGGGATTAGTAAAAAAAAATGTCTACATATCCCCAAAAAAAGCTACAAGATGTGTTTTTAAAACTTTTAAAACAGTAACGCTGAATCTCACAGCTAGATATATATTTTGCTCTGGACATGCATCCAAATAGAGCTTTAGTGTGTGACAGAGTCCTTCCTCTGTCCTTTCTCTTATTGCTCTGTTATGTTTCGTTACAGTTTGTCAGAGTGGATGTCTTCCCTTCAGCCCTTAGTCTTGCATCACTTGCTCTCTCTCTCTTTCTCTTTCTCTCTCATTCTTTCTGGGCCAGTGGGTTTCATTTATTTCCTGTCATCCTAACCCGTCCAACCTTTCCACTATTTTTTAAACAGCAATTAGATAGCTCCCACTGTCAACACAACAGCTGACTCTGTGTGATAAATGTCCTCTCAAAAAAATGTCACTCTTTGAAAGCAGTGACCACTGAATTAATGTAGATACAGTTCAGTCAGCATTGTGTACAAGTTAGATTAGTTGCATCCTGTGAAATTACATGAACATTCGGCCGAGTGGCGATGTATGGCGAAAAAAAATAATGCAACTTGCATTGTGGTTGTTTTTCCAGCTCCGTTGTGGCCAAGAAAAGATGTGATCTGATTCTCGTAGAAGTCCACACTAAGTCCGTCCACAGCCAGTTTCTTTCCAGTCTTGTAGATTTTGACAAGATTGCGGATTGAGACCCCGGCTTTCATATTGGGTGGCGGTTTCTCCAGATACTCTTGAGAAACACATGCATACATACGTGAAGACAGAGAGAAACAAGAACAGTAGCAAGTAAAAAGAAAAAGTAATCTATTGCAGATATAAATGTCCTTTAAAGACACAAACTATAATCCAAATACAAACAAAAAGGTAGTCCTTCTACCAGCATTAAAAATCAGCTCTTGCCATGACTCTTGGTCCTTCAATACAAGGACTAACCATAAAATAACATAAAAAATGTTTTTAATCAGTAATATTTGTACAAACCAGAGTAAAACAGTCTTGATTTTATATATTGATGTTTGACAAAGACACAAAATGCTGATTTTCCTTCAGTTTTGTATGTGAATATTCCTCAAATTCATACATCCAAAAATACTGATTGGGCCTTATGAAAGACCTTTTTACCAACCTCACTACGCTGAATGTTAATTGGAAATTGTTTTTTTTAACAAGTTCCTAACTTGAAACTCACTTTTCCCTCAAAGCGCCAAGCTCTATTATCACCTTTTGTAACAAGTAAGGCGCTAATGTTTGTTTGCAACCCATCCCAATTAACTTACACATCTAGAAATATGTTCACCTCTCGTACATGGCCGTGTTGTTGAGAATACATAAAAACTGGATGTGTTACACACTGGTTACACAGCACAGGTGAGAATTCAAGATGACGTGCTATTTTACCATTATGTGCACTGGAGTCATTCAGCAAACCGGGGTCAACGTCAGTCACTGAGGCAGTCCCACACCAATAAGACGCAGTGAAAGGGAAGTACCATGGCTTAGGGATTCCATATTGGCCTGGGATCAAGCGTGGAGAACATCATTCACATTTAATAACAGCTTGGCTTTAGGGAATATGGTACTTTAAAGTGTATGTTTCCTCTAGACAGCCTGGCACAAATCCTGTCTTCTTTTAATTAGAGTCGATGAGAAACACATTAAGACTATCCTGTCAGGACAGCTGCATTGGCTATTGATTTAAGTTCATGCAAGAAGAGCAAATTGGCACACACATCTTTTTTTTTTTGGTTAGGTATAAGCGAAAACACACCTTCAGACATAAATATGAGACAACTTAAATTTAGAAGTGTAGATATTAGTGTGCATGACCAAGAGCCACATTAGCGGCTCTGTGTGGCTATACTTAGGCACAGCAGTGCTTTAAGCTAAATGCTAACATCACCATGCTCACATCAAATATGTTAACATGCATGTTTACCGTAGTCTCCACTTCAGTTAATCAATTTAATATTTGCTAATTAGCACTAAACACAAAGTACAGCTGACACTGATGGGAAATGTCATGAATTTTGCACATATTTGATCACTAACAAAAGTCTTGGACACATTTAAAGTTTGACCTGATGATGCCTCTAGATGAAAAGTCAGGGGATCATCAAAAAAATTATGATTTACCCTCTGAAGACCATGTATGTCTGTGCAAAATTTCATAGCAATCCATCCAACAGTTGTCAAGATATTTCAAAACGGAATACCTGGAAAGACATTTTCAATGTACCAGGTGAACACCCAGTATAACACAGTATCAAAGAGCATCATGATGATGGACACAATGAAGGTGTAGCGCTCCCCCTCCTCTGGACTCTTGCCGATGTTGGACCACTGGATACCGATGCCTTGCTCTTCGTACTTGGAAAAGTTCTCACAGCCGTAGCCAAAAGCCACACATGACAATAAACTCTGGGAAGGAAAGGTGTGCAAATAAAACATCCACAGTTAAAATCTACTAAGTCATATTTTATTAAACTTCTGGCTTTGCAGTCACCTTTGATTAAGTCAGATGTTGACTTAAATGTGAGATCTATACTGTCAGAGCCCAAGGTCACACCTAAAACAGCTTGATAAGCTATTGCAACAGACAGAGGAACAACATCTCCACAGCCTTGAGCTTGTTTGCTGTGTGTTGTCTTTGTGAACATTTCTAAGGACTAAAATTTAGACAGAGAACAAAGATATAATTGTAATTGCATGTCCTGCAAACTAAGATTTGTTGGATCTTTCCTACAGTAGGAAATTGCAAATTATGCTTTGCCCATGAGACATTATCTGCCATGGCCTATCATTCTGCATTGCCATGTTGCCTGCCAGCTGTTTTATCATGCCTCATTTGCTCACAGCATTTTAACTCCGGCAAAAGCATTTGCTGGAGCTTCAGAGACAAACCATCACGGATGCCGTCTACTCTGTGTTGCATTATTATATAGAGAATCTGACAATCTCTGCAGTGACTAGCCTCTATCTAGCCTGGCTACAAACACTCCTGGCAACTTCCTGTGTTGTCCTCAACTGCCCATCTACCAGCAAGCAATCAGCAGTCAGTCAGCAGATGAGGGGTGACAACAGGGCTAGTGGGCACCCATGCTTGACCTCTGTATGAAAGGCTGACAAAACGACAGGAGCCACTCCTTTGGATTTGAGAAAAGGGCATGAGTTGGGAGGCAGACAAAACAAGCCCTCTCTATTGAACACATGTCAACAGCCACCATTCAGCTGGCTGCAGACGAAGAGCATTGTTATAAGAAGGAGTAATCAGGGTTCCTGCACTTTCACTTTCCTGCACATCATTTTCTGGGGCATTTTTCAGGAAGGAATGGCAGAAAGGATCACAACCGAGACAAATCTGAAGCACTTTTCTTTACAAACTATAATAGTGAGTTCTATAAGTTTTATATGTCTCTTATAAGGAATTGGATTTTGAAAAACAAAAATGAGACTAACAGCATATGTGAAAATGTCAGATGAGTCACATTACTGCAAAAAGGTGTGAACAAAATCCCAGTATAAGTAAATCAGCTGTCAGATGCTGCAATTATTTAATTTCAGGAACCTGATAAGTTGAATTATTTTGTAAGAATTTTTTCATTTTTCAATTTTTTTTTTTTCCAGGACCGAGAGATTAATTGAATCTATGTCTAGTATTTCCAGGACATAAAAGAACCCTGGGCTCTCTTGTTTCTAACTCAGTAGAAATCAGAGGTTATAAAAAGGAGAAGTACAGTACAGTAGATAAGCGGCTGAATTGCGAATGTGTATTATACTGGCCCTCTGACACACAGCCTGTATCTCTCCTTTGGCGTGCAGCTGCAATCAAAAACTGTTCATATAAATTCAGGTGATCTTTTGAAATTTGGTTCCGATTAAAAAGAATTCATTATCAAGGACAATGTGGGAGAAAATTTGTATGCCTTGGCACAATGTAGTTTCATCTGAGCTGGGAGAGAAAGGAAAACCTCTGCACACGCACACATCTCTGATAAAGTGTAGGGATGAACTGGATAGTGGTTTGGTCAGGGGAACATCGCTCATGCTAATTGGGCTAGCGGGTTATCCATCTAGTTGGAGCAGGGAAGAAAAATTTCAGTGCCAGGGGAAAACCTAGCAATGGCACTTAATGTAGAGATTAAAGGTTTGCAGTGCTTTATATGTAAAATGCCAGCCTAACCTGCATGCAGTCTGTGAAAGTTTCCTAAAGGAAAAAAAAAAAAAAATGACGATGGAAAAAAAAAAAACAACAACCTACTCAAAGCCAATTTGAGCCCGTATGTTGGCGCTGCTTGCTGGCAGAAGTGAGTGAATGTCAGCCGCCAATGTAAGATATTGACTGCCACTTTTTCAGTTTGATAAATAAGAAACATGATGCTGTTACCTTGGCCACCCACACCTGATACCGCGTTGTCGAAATTGACAAACAAGAAAAAATGGCCTGATTGAAATTCCGGGAAGGGAGCACTCGCACGCACGACAATGAAGATTCAAGATTTTGTGTGTCTTTGTCTGCCGAAAGGACGGCTGGAGGACAAATGATATCGGCACTGCCATAAAGGTCACGCAGAAAGGCTACGCTGAAAGTTGAGCAATGGTGTACTATTTATCTTTATCCCTCAGAGGATAGGAGAAAATCCCTGATTTCCTCAGTGTGTCTGCCTAGTCTCTTCTTTTATGTAAATGTTTCATGCTTCTGTCACTTGAGTATGTCCTGTTTTAAACAGAATTCTTCAGGTTTGTGCCAAAAAATGTCAGAAAAATGAAAACAATACAATGCATAGTGACAGTAAATGTTATGAAACAATTCCTATATGCTAATGTGTCTTGATTTAAATTTAACTGAAACCTCATTTTGTCTTGGAGACAGACACTTCACACTTCATTATCAAGAGAATTGTGCAGACGATAAGAACAAATCTCTTACAGATATCATTGGCACTGGGACTAAATTTATTTCCTTTCATACTAAGCAGTGCCAATGAAATATGACTTGTGCCTGTTTGGCTTTAAAAGGAACAGGAAATTGATAACAAATGACTGTGATTGCCAATGTGACGAAAACTCTCAATGCAGTCAGCCTTCATGTAAGATAACAGCAGGAAAAGATATTAAAAAAAAACCATGTCAGAGCTAAAGACGGACTTACCACAGCAACCTTGGCCCCAAAACCCATGACGTCCCTCCAGGCGTAGCAAAGGATGTGCGGCAGGTAGAGGACAAAGTAGATGAGGCCACCACACGCGGCCGCTAAATTGGCCTTAGAGAAGAAGACGCTAATGAAGAAGCACTGACTGATGGTGACCATGCAGAACACCAGCAGGAAGACGAAGATGACTGAGGGGTCGCTATATTGTAGGACTTTGCCGTACTGTGTCAAAAGAAACAAATGAAACACAGGAGAAATACAGAGAACGACCAATTTAACGTCAAAAAAACAGAAAAGGTTTTGTCGGGTTTATTAGAAGAGATTATCTTGGAAATAGGGACATGCAAAAAAAACTGATTATCATAGCTGATTTTTATAACACACAAGGCAGAGTAAAAGGGGCCTAGTGGGGTTACAATATCAGGTGTAACATTTATGATACACCTGTTACACACCATACTACGTTACATACCACATTATGTAATATTACGTAAGGTCATTAAATATGTCACTCTTTTGCTCTGCCAATTTGAAGGAGGACCCCTCTCTAATTTTAGAGAGCTACTCATAAATCCATCTATTCTCCCACATTACACCATGATGCCCATGCCTTCTCTGTGCCTAATTCAAAAAAAGGCACTTCAACTGCTAGGATAATGGTGCTATTCTAATGGATGCAATTATGATTTAAAAAAAAAAAAACCTTATAGAGGACACTGTTACATAAAGCTGTATGAATGTTCATTATAGAAACTCTTAAATTTGCACAGACTAAATGAACTCAAGTATCAACGGTGTACTTGAGAGTTAGCGTCAAGTCAAATTATCTTATTTTAATGCTTAGGTTTCATTTTTGATTAATATCTGTATTATTTTGAAGAAAAGTCACATTAGTCTGTGAGCTTGATGGTGAAAAAAACCCTCCAAAAGTAGTGTTGGGTCCTCCTTGAATCACTGATAAATCATTTTTGAAATCACCTTGAGTATAAGGGTAAGGAAGAGAGCACTGATGGCCAGCGGCAGCACACTGGACACTGCCCAGCTCAGCCAATAGATAGCACTTCTCAGGCCCATGATCCTCACGGTCTCCTTAAGCCTTGCTTCCTTCTCCGCAACAATACCCTTAACGATCATGGCCACAGAGTAGATCCAGGCTAAAGTCATGTATAAGGGAAGGGATTGTGCCAGAGACCGGAGGAACCTGAAGGACGGGGAAGCCAGACCAAACCAGACAATGACCCCATTTACACCCGGTATCAGTACATAATCTGTATATGTATACTTTATGGGGATAAAGCCATCTTATCACATGCTTTGCATTTATAGCCAATATTAATAAGGGCTCTGATTATCTCAATTTGCTTTGCCAAAAAGGGTTTTTTTTTGCAATTATGGCTTTTTGTCAAGCTGGCTTGAGGTAGCAAAAAGAGGCAGAATTATGTGACCTTTAAACTTGTTGAGCAGATCTTTTTGTCTTAAATGCATTAACAGATTGGCCACTTTGGGGCAGCAGAAATAAGCTGTAATCACAAAACTGACATATCATATCTCTTTGTAAGTCGATATGCTTTCAGCAAATAGTGGCTTGTTTATACATAGAGAAAATGTGAAGCAAAGTAAGCATTCATTTGGAGTCATGTGTCTGGCCATCTGTCAAGGCCAGTATTTACTTTCCTTTTTATCTTTTTTCGTTTCCATTACTCCTGAAGAAAATATCTGGATGCTAAAGGCTTCACTATATTCGCCACCTAAAACAACTGCTTACTGCTAGAAACAACACTGATGAGAGTGGTGAAAGTGAACCAATACATTCAATGTGAAGTTGCAGGCTGTAAAACCAAAACAATGAGCTATAGCTATCATAGCTACAGCTATGATATGACTATCATTTGAACCATCCACTGCTGTAAAAATATTGATTATAGAGGTTTTAAGGCTGTGGCCACACTGTACAGACTGCATTTATAACAAGCTATCACACTGTGATTGTCAAGCATTTCAATTGCAGTGGGTTTTCAACTCCTTATGAACAAACTCCTTAAAAACACTGAAGTGCCAGTACTTTTATGTCAGACATAGCAGATATACCACAATACTCTATGAGCCATGCATTAACAGATGCATAAAGAACATTCTGACTGTAGAAAATAAATACCCCAAAATTTTATTCAAAGTATACAGAATGACATGTAAAAAATAAGCTAAGTAAAAATTCCATACTGTAAAATTTAACATTTCATTCAAATAAGACCACAGAAGTACTGTTAGCAAAATATACAGCATGTATCAAAAGTATCATGCAAGCAAAATGGCCCCTATCAAAGTTATACATACAGTGTTACATAATACACTTTAGGCACGCTGTGCATTGATAACTTATTTAAGCATTGTGGCATCATAATGCTGTAGTTGTTCAAGGTGGAAATAAATGAAGTGGAGTAAAAGGTACAGTATTTGCATTTGCAATGTACTGGAGTAGAACTATAAGAAGCCAAGAATGGGAAAGTGCTGTACCTCAAAATAGTACTAAAGTACCATTCTCGAGTAAACATACTTACCTTCAACTACTGCCCACTCGTGGTGCTCTAAAACAATAATGTCTTGGTTTATTTATTTTTTAGTCCTTGGTGATTGATGAGATGTCAAAAGCTGTCTGTCAACTGTGAAGGTGGTTTCTATCATTTGCATCCTTTTCTCACAGTGTTGTTGTTCCGGTCAAATTGATCAAATTTTAATGACAAACTTGACAAAGCATTTCGTCAAAAGGACGACGTACTGTTTGGACAAGGAAATATGTATTGATCATCACTGAACAGCATTCCTTTTCATAAAGAAAACCTTGTCAAACAACCACCTTGACTCAGCTGGTTGGAGACTGGAGCCAAGCGTGGGAACAGTGTATATATATATACACACCTCTCTGGCTGCCATGTAATAAATGCATAACCTCCTCCATAATGGAAGAGAAAACAAGTATAAAATGACAGAGGACTCAGGTGCATATGACAAAACTGGTTGTTGTCACACCTAATCCAGATACAGCCATATAATAATTACCATTTGATTTGCTATTATTATTAATGTGCTGAAAATGGCTGTGAAATTATCATTTAGAATGGGCCTGTGATCTGAATACATATCATGCTTGCAGTTGCTCCTCCAAGGCACTCAACTAACTCAATTTATTGTTATTAATGTTTACAAATTGTTGATGGCTTGCAAACACATTAGGCTGATGGGAAATTACATTTCACCCAGCTGTTCAAATATCAGTTTTTATTTACCAGCCGCATTTTCCAATTAAACTGCAAAAATTGATTAGGGTGATCTAAAACAACCATCCTTTTTTATTTCATTAACAGTGCCTTCAAAACAAGGAGTCGTTGAAGGATGTGCTCTATGTAACGGAGACCAATAATGATGTTGCTGCATCGTATGTCACTATAGGAACGGAGATGCTCCTTTTTGTGATAACTGCGCCTTTATAATCGATCCATAAGCAGAGCATCACCCTGACAGATAAGCAAGGCCGTTATATTCCACCAAATCAGTGATTCACCATTGCAATCAATATAAAAACACCAAAATAAAATACTCTCACTACATAAACTATGATGTCAGCACAAAGACATTTGCTTGGCAAGAAAAATGACAATATACAAACTGTACATAACCACCACTATGCACAGTATGTACATTTTCTTCAGCATCTTTTCTGGGAATAACACCAGTTCGGGTGATAGATGATGTTAGACCCATGAGATGATTTTACCTGCAGTGCATTGTACATCATAAGGGTGATGATGCAGAGATCATCTGCAGGATTTGGCTGTCTTACTGTTGGTATTGCTCTTTTCTACTGTTCCGACCTTTGTACATCAGGCATGCCTTCAGCGGCTGATGAAATATTAGATACAGTAAATCTAAATGCAGTGAAATTATTAAACTGCAGTATTCCCTTGTTCAAAACCTCACTGTTAATCTTATTTATTCCATGGTAGTTAATGTGTCACACTTCTTTCTCCCAACATTTTATATTAAAAACATATAAACAGGATGGCAAAAAGTGGACACTAGGACCCCTCTCTAAATTTGAGGTCTCCTTGTATACCACTACTCCTCCCACTTATGGTTATTACCCTGCAAATTAGATTTGACGTATTGTGAAATAGTGCACAGTGTTCCACTGGCCAAAGATGATTAATTTTCCCTGCAATCACGGAAATACACAGTACCAAACGTTCATTGCTCAAATTGCGTAACAGAGGCCTTCTTTACATATGAAGAACAGAAGAAGAGGTGATGCAATTACAGGAAATAAAGGGCAAATACTACTGGCATGATTTTAATTTGACTAAATTGCAGTTTTAGTTGCATGCTCAATTAATTAGCCTGAGAAAGCTGATTTGAAGAATCACGGATAATGATTTGATTCTGTGCTCATTAATTGGTTATGATTAACAAGAGCAAGAATACCAAAACACAAAGCATGGAAAATTATCTGACCTGAATGACCTGAATTAGGGCATCCGATTATGTGGTTGGATGAATATTGTCCTGGTGCTTTTGATGTTTTTTACTGTGTTCTTTGTGATGTGTGGTTTTTGGGGTATTTTTCTGTTATTTGATGACTAGAATTATCTCTTACATGAAAAATGATTCACAGCCGTTTCCAAAACAAATGAAAGCATAAAAAAATATAACAATTTTGCCAAAAAGTTGACTTTTTAAATACTACTGCGTATGTGGAATGATGTCAATTTTCTATAATTTTATAAGAATATTACCATTTGGTGGATGGAAACACTTAACCTTTGCAAACATGCATTAAATTCATATCATATGCTTTGTGTTTTGATATTTTGCATGCTTCTTTTCTACTGACCTTAAGCATGACACTCATGAGCAAACAGGGAACTGTGAGCAGAACAATGTTCTCTGTGAACCTTGAAGACCAAAGGGCACCGTTTTGAATGCCAACAGCACGCAGCACTTCCTTGAGCCGCAGTTCCTTCTCGAGCACCAGGCCTTTGATGGTCATACACACACTGTACATGAAGGCTAGTACCAGGAACATGGGGAGGATGCTTCCAATACTCTGGATGAAACTGGTTGTAGAGGAAAGCAATCAAAAAAGGTCAGGATTGTACATTGACAAAGGGAGTGTAAATTGACAGAAAAGCCTTTGATATGGACACTGGCTGCTGGCTAGTGAGTTTAATATTCTGTTTACTCTCCATGTGTGTGGGACTTTGGACACTCATAATTTCAGAAATTCTACCTTGAAATGAACTATCTGATTAAGATCTATGAATGATTAAAATGTTGCACTGCAGCAGTGAATAAAAATGATTGTGGAAACAAAGAGTCTGTGTGAATTCTAATTTTTGGAGGGGGTTTGTCTTGATTTTTCCGGTTTGGCACCAACAGCTATTGACAAGTTTTTTGGATCTGCATACCAATCTTCTTCAAATGACAAGCAAAAATACAATTTACTACACAAGATTAATCTGTCACTGTTTTGGTAACAATTGATCATATAAGTCAATGTGAGGATTTTCCACTTTTATTATGTCTTATGTAATATTAAACTTAATGTCTTTGGGTGCTGGACTTTTAGTAATATAATCATTTGCTGACATCACCATAGGTTTTTGAATGATTTGATGGGTGTTTTGCGTCATTTTCTCACATTTTTATAAAACAAACGGTATGATTGAGAGATGAAGATTTATCAATAATGACGAATAATTGTTATATACAAATGTAAAGATATCCAACTAAAAAGAGAATTGTTCTTTTACATTTATATTTGCATTTTGTAATCTTAACTCACACTTGTGCCTGTAAAGTAAAAGGAAATTGAAACTATTTCGCAGACACTGAAAATGTTATCATCATGGGGGTCAATCAAAACAGTTATATTCATGGATCCAATGCCACTTTGGCGTTTTCATTTTTACACTGAGCTAACCTTCATAAACTTGGGACATCAGCTCAATCCGGCCATTTACTGCTGCAGCGCATGCCAGGGATGATGTATGATTTGATGCTGTTACAACACAATAAGGCGATATTAAACTGGCTTCATAATGCCACCAAAATGCCATGTCAATATCCTCTCCTCCGCTTATATAACAAAGTGCTTCCTTTGCTTTATTAGACAGTGAAGGAGAAATATTAAATAGATTTTGACAAAGTATAGATTTCACAGATCACTTATGCTTGCGTTGCATACATACTGAGAGGACATAATGCAAGCAAAGCACTGCTCAGCACAGATGTACCAGAATATGCATTAATTGTCAGAACGACGCTTTTCTTTCAAGCAATTTAACATAAACAACTCATCAAAATACACTTCCAATACATTTGCATGAAATTAATTTGTCCTGTAACATTGTGGATTCAAGTTATTTTTGAAAGCCCCTTTTGAATTCCTGCCAAGTGAGAATGGCTCACTCAAACGTCTACTTTCCTTAATTGCTAGTTAGCCCAAGATAAGTGTGTCTTTTTTTTTTTCAGAGGGTGATTTTGAATTAGTAATTTGTTTTTTCTCTTATTTTCATTTATTTTCAGAGAGCTGTAAATTACTTGACTATTATTGTCTTTTAAAAAAGTATTTACTTGTCCTCTCTCTATTATCTTACTGCCACAGCTTTCATTTTAGTTCATAGGCACCAGGCAAAACAACAATTATACAAGAATATTAGCTTTTTGATAGGCGAAATATTGACAAATACAGACAGTTTTGTCAATAAATCAACAGAAGATGAAAGTATTGGCCGAGCTCATGGACACAACAAAGAGATTATGTTAGGTCAACTGAGACTCAGAGGAAGTTCAGTTATATGAGAACTTGAATGAGAGAGACAGACTGGTGTTCGAGGACACTTCCCCTGCCCTCATGGGGTGGATCACTTTCAAAGGAGGCCTTGAAAGCCACAAGAAAGGATTGGTTGACACAGACTTTCTAAAAAGGTTTAGACTAAAACCAAAATCTTTTACAAGATTACATAAATAACAATTGCTTCTTTGAATCTGGAAATTCAAACTTGGCCACCAAATCAATATGATTCAAGAAATAATGCTATCCAACACATTACCGTCTTTTCAAGGGAGGTATGAGCAGCCTCAAGTAGCAACCGCATCAGGTTGAATACTAATTCTGGCATTATCTGTTCCCGACTCTACCCTAACGTCTCCGTAACAGCTGACAGCCTGTGTGAGTTAACTCCTTCTGTGACTTCTAGCACTGGAGGGGGAGAGATCAGTCATGCACACAGTGTCTGACACTGACAACCTTGCAACCAGATGCTCTTGAATTATACATTCGCTGATCGATCAAAGGTGCTTAAGTAATAGAACTCCAGGCGAGTCTGTGTTACAGGGCTCCACTTACATTGGCAGCCTGACCTAAATTTAGGGAAGCTGGAGGACTGATTTCTCAATAAATCGAGAGATAGTAGAGCACAGGCTCCCCAGAGGTTGGCGTACTATGCTTTAAAAAACAGCTTCCTGTCTTATTTTGAGCAAATATACCGTATACCGTTACTTGGCTGGCTGGAAATGAGCAATTCATTTTAGGGAACAGGCTTCATTATTCAACGTGGATTATCTCATTGCTGGTACAAATTATCGCTTAAGGAGAAATGCACATGTGGCTGCATTCATTTCTCTTTCATTTCATTTCATTTTTATCCAACAGCTAGATCACATCTACAAAATGAACTATAATAATCGCAGCAAATGGTGGAAAAAAAGTTTTGCGAAACAGCTGGAGTTAAAATATTTTTATACACTTTAAAAGATTTATATGAATATATTATATTTTGTGAGTGATGCACTGCTGCCATTAGTCCTTGCTGAATACTGTGTGAATTATTCTATAAATATTAATAATTTAAATGGATATTAAAACATTGAGACTTGGGAAAACCTTAGTTTGAATGAATAAACTGAAATTATTTTATTTAATCAATAATTACTAACCTTTTCTAAAAAATATTTATATGTATTATTTAACATCAACTCGATGGTGGCCTCCAGTTATCTGTTGTCTCTAAGGGCATGTTCAGATGTCTGTCTCTTTACGGAGGCACAGTATGTTCACAGAATAACATGAAAATGGGGTCAAGACCTGTGAGAGGTGAAAGCAGGTTGTCTTACCTTATGTCTTTGTACCTTTTACATTATATTGGTCAGTTATGTCTTATGTGAAAATTAATGGGATTTGAAATGTCCCCATGTGCTGCACATTCTCATAATTAAGCTCTATTCACAAACTGTTCAGGGTGAACTGTGGTCTTTCAGTAGAAATTGACAATTCATTTACTTGAGAACACAGGCTTTATCTGTGCTTTGTACTACTAGTTAAAAATATGGTCATTAAATTTGTCTTGTTAAAAGTCATTGCATAAGTTGTACATCTGGTATTTTATAGGACCTAATACATATGATTTATGGCATTTTATAGACAATCCTGAGCCAATTTTTCAATTGGGCATGAAATAATCTTTTAGAAGTGGTAAAAAATGTTCTGTATGCCTTACATTATTACTGCACTTTCACTTGTATCTTTCTTTTCACAATGACACACAACTCTGGCAGAACACCATCTAAGACACAATGTGTCCATGTTTAGAACAGTGTTTTTTTTTTTGTTTCTTCTTTTCTGTTGAATGAACATGCTGTTCTTTCTGGAAGACTGTCAACAAAACCTTTTTGAAAGCTCAAATTTAATTTAACCAGGTGCTGCTTGATAAATGCTTTTAATATGAGAGATTAAAGAAAAGGAACAGAATAGTGCTTTTTTTAGTTCATACTTAGACAGAATGCAAGACAGCGAGAATGATGAGAATGTGATCTGAAGGTTTTCAAGTTCTTCATATGAACCACTGTGCAGGTTAGGTTATGTTAAAATGTTGAAAATAATCCATGTATCATTTTGTGGCTGATGCTTCAGCCATCAAATCCTCTGGCACACACACTTTCTGTCACATTCTATACAAATATAAAAACAACATATATTTTAAAAATGGCAAAACGAGTCTCCAAAGCCTGTGTACCGTTTTTAGTTTAATGCAACAGCTGTATCAGCCTCAGTAATGTTTGATGATGTAAACCAGGCAATTAAATCTCTGAACATCTTTATCTTTATTTCTCCATTTGGAAAGAATACAGTATCATCTGAGTATCCACTGGAGTCTTAGTAGAATATATGAATATATAGCTGATGTGTCTTCGCTCCCCACTGTTCTGTTATGTAAGTTGGCTGACAAAATTGAAAAAAAAGTGTGAATTTTATCAAAAGCCCTCTTTGGATGTGGTTACAAAAGGGTCTTTCAATAAATGGGGAGTCATGTGGGGAATGTTTTCTGATCAGATTAATACAGCATGTCACTTTTTGACTTTCAAGCGCTGCATGAAACAAAACAGCTGATTTTTACTCATCATGAGCTTCAGGTGTCCCAGTTATTCTCAATAAGCTCACTCAATCTCAGCACTAAACATATGTAGTTTGTTAATCAGGTTAATTAGCTACTATAGATGGGACAACAGCATATCCACTACAGACCTCTGTTATATATTGGTGAAAGCAGCCTTAGATCTCACATCAAGCCCATGTGAATGTGAAAGACCTATTGATGGGGGAGCACAGCCTCGGGATTCAAACAAGAGATGCCTCTGATTCCAGAGCGTGAGATGGCGCAGGGGCCGCTGATAAAGGACCAGTTTATGTGCTATCAGGCCCTGTAGGGGTCAAGATTTATCCCACACCGTCATCTCAGGCACTGTGCACAATGTGAATATGAAGACAGCGGGAGCTAATACAGTTTGGTTATCTCAAGTTCAGAATGCCAACAGGGTTAGCTGAGGTAGAAGTGGCCCAGATTGTTGATAGGTCTGCTTGTGTGTTACAGCCAAAAACAGCAAGGAGGATATGAGGACCGTGAAAAGGAAATTATTTCAGAGAAAGGTCTGATATTATGAGTGTTGGGGTCAGTGCATATCAGAGGAGTATAAATATTATTTTTGTGAGATTGAAAGGAATGGAAGAAGGATAAAAAAGAATAATGATGAGGCCTTTTCACAGAAACTAATAGTGTAGTTAGCAACCTTTTCATAAGCTTCTGTCAAAATATTTTCTGTTGTATAAAGTGTACATGATAATCACACCTACAGACACGGTAAAAATGAATTTAAGTGCTGCAGTTTATATGCATTTTTCCACAACTTACAAACTTTTTGAATTTGGCTACAACCTCAAAATGCACTGTATGTTTTATATAATACTGCTACTACCGCCCCAGACAGTTTCTACGTGGCTGACAATATTGTTTATCCTTTGATTTTATATACATGCATATTATTTATTTAATATAAATAAGGTGGAAAACATTTTTAAATATTTAATATTACATCTGAGTTTTCAAAATTACATTTTAAAGTCAGATTAGACCTTTCTCTAAACCGAGAAATAGTTACAGCAGACCACAAACATGTTCATCTGAATGCACAATGTTCTGTCCTTCCCTTTGGCTGGAGAAACTACACAGTTCAGGATGAAAATAATTACCGCCAACGTTCTTCCTCCATCACGCCTCTGTGTGTTTTAGTGCATCTTCCTTTGTGTGATTTCACTCTCAATTATTTATGAATGAAATAGCAGTTTTCAAGTGTTAATAATTTATAGAAAGGCCCAAATGGCTACGCAGGCGAAAGAGTAAATGGTGGAGGGACTGAGGGTATTGCATTGCTTTATGGCTCCCATTTATCTTCTGTAATTATTAATCCTTTGTTTTAGGAAGATGAAACTTGAGGCAACGGGGCCGATATCAGCAAATAAACTGTACCAGGACTGTCAAATTTCAGGTCATTATCACAGCAATGAGTTGTAAAATGACAGGCACAAACAAATTGGTGCTTTTTTAAAAAAAAAGTAGATAAATTTGAAAATCACTTCCAGAGGTGGCGTGCTGAATGCGACTATGCGGTCCATTCCTTGCATAAGGAAGGATGCAGGGCTATTTTCTTAGTGTATCAAGAAAAACAAGTACCGTAAGCAAATGCACACACTTACAAAAAAAGTCATTTGCAGGGATGTCAGTCATCATCCATCTATAGTTCCTCTTCCAATGCATGGAGAGGATGGTTTTAGTTGATAAAAAATGCCAACATTCCTCTTTGATGAATATCTCCACTGGGCTCAGGATTTAGTTCAACATCCCTCCAATTAGTACATCTGAAACTATCTTATTGCGTGGCATGCCAAACCAACTGCACCCACTTAGCCAATTAAAGCAGATAAGACATGTGTTTTTTTTTTCTTTTCTTAAAAAACCAGGTTTACTAAAGCAACTACTAAATAAAACGCAAAGCTGTGAAGCTGCATTTAATCTTGAAACCACAATGTGAATATAAATCCAGAGGAAATCAGCATTTAATTGAGAAAAAAATATACAAACCCCAGATGATGAAAACTAAATCAATAAAGCTATTACTCTGAATATGTTTTTCAGATCTCTGATGGCTTCTCATTTCATAGGTGTCCAAAACAAACACATGAAATAGGGCATTATTATTCAAAACATGTATTTCAGCAATAGCATGCTTGTAGATATTAGCAGCCCAGATGCATGTTCTATATGAAGCCTTTTTGTTTTGGCCTCTTTATATCCAAACACCCCATTTTCTTTACTGTAAATTCTGTGCTATCCAAAGCACATATTTTAAAATTAGATCCCTAATCTCTGGAACTGTGTTTTCCCACCAGATGTGAATATTTTGTGTCTACTGAAAGGGGTGTATTGTGTTGTTGGACTTAAATCTCCCTGGTAATTATCTTCTCTCTTGATGGCATCACTGGGTTTTTACTTTATTAACGGAGATCATAATGTTGTGTGGATGGTAGTAATTTTCCAGACTCTGAGGAAATCTTGGCTGTGGAAGATTCAGAGTGATACCACATCATTTCTGTCCCTAGGTGAATGATACATGATGAAACATGATAGAAGCCTGTGGATACATACACAACACAGATGGAGCGCTTGCTATCAATCTTTGCAAATGACGGAGCCATGGTACACTCACTTTGTTGAAAACAAAATGCCTCGGAAATACAAGGAAGGAAGGAAGGGACTCAAGGTGGTTGCTTAAATAATTCAGCCTCCATCAACTATTCAGGTATTTCCTGTGGTTTGTCTAAAATCAATAGTTTTGGCCCAATGTTTCCCTTTTACTGCCTTCATTCATTTCTGGTCCCTTGCTGACCCTCAATTCATGATTAAATGTATCCTGAAGGATACATTGACATTGACATTATTAGAGGAGTTGCCCATCTTAGTACCCACATCTATGATCAGTGATAGCGTAAAACACTAGCAGAAGAGCAACGCAGATATAAAGAAACACATAGACAAATAAGAGAAAGCATCTTAAAGTTTCCACAGGGAAATCTGGAGAGCAAAAGTGACAGATAAGACCATAACTCAACTATGCGGTGGCAGTGAGTGGCAACTCCCGAGAGTGAGCAGAATTTTATTGCTGTAATATATTCTTCCTCTTCTTCTAATCACAGGGCTGAAAAATAAAAGCTTTTGTACTCACACGTCATCCACGAAGCAAGGATATGGCATTTGCTGGGCAAAAACACCAAGGGGTTGGGTCTTTGATGTCTGTGTTCGTATAATGCCGTGGTCCATCATATCCTGCAGGTAGGCAAAGCCTCCCCATATATAGCGCAGGTCATTAAAGGAGTTGTCTCGGGCTCCAGGAGACCATAACCTTATTAAAAGCAGACACACCATAATCTGTCTTAGCAAAGGTCGAGTAAACTACGAAAAGAGTCAGAAATACTGTCAAGAGTATCATGACTGTTTTTAGAGTTCATATTTTACCACAGACACTTTAAAAGACAAAATAAAAGCTTAGCTTAGCATAAAGACAGGAATCAAGGAGGGGGGGCCGGGGGGGCAGCTAGCCCTGCTTTGTCCAAACTGCCAATCAGCGTCCCTAGCTCACTAATTAAGACGAATGTTTAATTACTAACCATTATCTCTGCATAGAGACAAGCTAGGAGATAGGTATCAATCTTCTCATCTTACTCTCAGCAAGATTTCTCAAAATATCAAACTATTCCCTCAACAATGGGTATCATGACAGTCTCTCATTTGTATAAAACAGAGAAGCAGAGCTGGGTTATTTACCTGTCTTTCACTTTGTTGGTGCGCTCTGCCTCATCAATGTCCATGCGGATTTTGTACTTGACATAAGGAGGGGGTTGGCTGGAGTTCGGCGGGAGGTTTTCAAAGACAACACCGGCCCAATACGTATCATTCTTCAGAAGCTGCAGGGCTTTGGTCACCAGATGGCTTTCACTGGGGGCTGCCTCAAACTTGTTCAGGTCTAAACACTGTTGACAAATAGAAATATCACAAAAATGCCTTCAGAAAAATGATTCTACTTTTATATCATCTTAATCTTCTTAGAATAAATCACTCACTTTTTATATACATCTTAGAATCCACAAACTTGGAAATAAAATAGGGAGGCATGAACTCACTGGCAGATGGATTTTTTTGCAAAAAGTATCACTAAGCTGTTGACTAAACCACGCAGAGTGTAGTTCCAAATTATCTGGAGCTGCCAGGGGGTGGGAAATGTTTTGGGCTTCAGCAGAGACAAGCAAATGAGATACAGCCTCACTAGCACTCCCTGTTCTGTAGCCTTGTCCCTCTGTTTCATGAGACGATAATGAGCTAGCCATCCTGGGAGGCAGTCACACCTGACAGCTGTCCACACGTCAGTGCAGCAATAGTTTTATCATTTCTCCCCCAGGATGCTCTACTCTGAATTCTATATCAAGCTATGGGGGGAAACAAAATACCACAGCAAAAACATTTGTTTAGTGCAGACTAGTGAGGATATCACTGCACTGCAGTGGTATCATTATGTAAACCTAGATTTTGGACCTCTGTCAAAATGTATGTGTTAGTATCCTTCACAGGTGACAGAGCTATATGCTAACTGCAATATCAGTCGATTCAAATTAAATCATAATACATCTTTACTGAACTAAGTAGTAGAACATTTTTTAGTATTTTAGTTAGTATATGTAGAGTAAATTAAAATATTGCTTACAAATGGTCATCTGTATTTAACCTGTTCTCTGTACCATCTTTAAATACTAGCATTGTTTTATGTCACTACAAGTCTTACAAGCTATGATGTTACAAAGTAGAGAAAAAGCATTTCTCATGCTTTTTTTTTTTTTGTCTCGAACCACTGGGTCAGCGGCTAAGGCTAAGCCTTCTGATATCAATAATCTGACTCAGACTGGACTGAGAAACTGGCCTCACTAATAGCTCGCCAATCCCATATTGGCCTAATTCAGAGGAACATCCAGCTCGACACATGCAGCTGTGCATTCATGATTGCGTCATGCTTGTATAGGCTGCGAGGGTGCTGTGGGCAGTCAGTTAAATGATAGGATTAACATGGGTCAAAATCAACTTGATATACGAAGTACTTGGGGGATACAATAGCTTGTACAATGAAGTCATCCTCAGATTCCACACAGGTTGACATGTATAGAAGTGTCCTTGTCGTTTAAGCAAAGCGTTATTGTTGAACATTGCAGGATTCTTAATAAGCACCAGAATAGACTGACTGTATTCATGAAAAAAAAACACATTTATCATTTTCTATAAAATGGTATACTGTACATATATATACATACATACATATCTATCATTTGCCTTTTTATAATTCATCCATCAAAGTATGATATAAGTGCTGAACCTATGTACTGTTCAGCCCTAGACTAAAACAAGCTCTCTGTTTCCCTACTGATGTACTGTATACACACAGACATGAGGAGGGTACAGTAAAGGTTGTCCAATAACCGTCTCTATCCGGAATCTATTTTGAGAAACGCAATTTCCATTAGTAAAGAAAACAGATTACATTATCTTGGAATTTCATTGACCACGTACGGCTAACCCCAAGTGCCCAACCTGCCATTGTACCTGTCTGTGGATTGATAGTATGTGTGTGGCAGGGGGTGTGGATGGGATTTGTACATGTGTTTGATCACAGAATGTAGAGAAAGAGGGTTTTGCTGCAAACTGTGCCACAGATCAATACATCAATGTCAACTGTGTGTGTGTGTGTTCCTACTTAGAGACACCGATCTGTGTTACAGATCCGCTATAGTACATAACAATGTTTTTTTCATGATTATCATGCAAGCAAACTAGTGACAGAGCTTCCTGTGTACTTGACAGTTTGCCAAGTCAAGGATATTAAAGTTTAATGAATAAAAGACCAAAGTCTTTTCCTTTCTTGCTATGCACAAAAGCTGATAGACTGAGCAAGATAACAAAATCTACATGTCATCTGGAAAAGTCTTGATTTTAGTTTTAACAGCAGCAGAGTACAGACACAAAAGAACTAAGAAACAAAAAAGCACTGTGCTAAACATGGACACATTGCGTCTCAGATGCAAAGCGTGCTTAGATTCTGTAGCAACCCTTGTGGTTCTGCCAGAGTTGTGTGTCATGAAAAGAAAAGATACAAGAATAAGTGAAGGTGCAGTTGTAATGTAAGAGAGACAGAACTTTTAACAGATCGCTGCCTTAACTCTGTAAATGAAAGTATGGGCAATAATGAATGAATGAATAGCTGACACTGCAAACTGTTTACATATCCTGACCTGAAAAATAAATTGTCATCTATATTTAATGTGTAAGATGCTGCTGCAGTGGCTCAGCGTGGCTTAAGTAAGCTATTCTGGATCTTGTCTATAGCAAACCAACAACCCAAGAAAGAGAGCTGATACATCAGAAATGTATCAACTTACTTTTATCTAAAGAAAGTTTCGTTTGAGCACTTTGAAGGTCGTACAGTGCTTGTTTTTAGCACAAACTCCTATCGCTGAAACCACACAGGTAATATCAGGTGAATCGGATAAATAGTGTAGAGGTAAGAGGCTAAAAGAGAACACTGGTGGGAGGGAAGAAAAAAGAAAAATATTTATAGCCAATTTCCTTACCAGTGAGAATTATGTTTCTAAATATCTCAAATGCTTTAGAACAACCTATTTTCTTAAAATCACACATTTCACTTTACTCAAGAGCTCAAACATCCCTCTCGTGCATGAGTGAGCTGGAAGTCATGTTTGTGAGGTACTTTGTATTTAATAAAAGCAGAGACAAAAGAATTACATACACCAAGGAACTTGGAGAGAAGCTTCAGGATTTGGGTAACGCTGTTGTAAACATCCCGCCAGTCACTGGGCGGCATGCCGACTGGACGATCCTCTGGAGGCCCGTTGTACAGGAAGTTGGCCAGCAGCTCCGCTGTCCATCCTGTGCCATTGAGACGCTGGTTGAGGGCAGCAGCAAACAGTGGATTTGCCAGTAAAGCCTGATTTTGAAAGGCAAGAAGATGGTGTTTAGTTATAGTTACTCAGGTTACTAGTGAGAGGTTTAGAATCAATGCAGCATGAATGCAATGCAATCTGAATGAGGGCCAAAGCATTTAAGACCACAATGTACTATTCATATTAGAAGAGAAAGCATGGGAAGTCAGCTTTGTTCTTTGCTGGTGCTGAAATTCATTTTATTGCGGAATTAATTAGGAGCTTTATGGCACAATTTAACTTCATGCTCAAGCTGAAGTTCTTATGTACAGCATAAAGTATGCATGTGTACACACATACACACACACACACAAATATGCATATTTTCATGGTACAGACATACATTAAGGCCCAGTGTGTGAAAATATATTCAATATGCTGCTAATTAAACTCTCCCAGTACACTAACACACACACATGAACACACAAACAGAACGCAAAAGCACAAAACAGACACATGAAAATGCAAATCCCCCCTCTAAATCCCCTTCACTAATGATAAGGAACATGTACTGTATGTGCAGCCTCTTCCAAGTCATCTCAGGTCATGGATCAAGCTGTAATTGCTCTTATGATGCAATAAAGGTGATATGTTGATCTGGGACCAAACACAACCTTGCTATATTTAAGCCCAGCAAATATACAATACATGTACATGTATTTTTGACACCGAAAATAAATAGTCACAAGATCCACAAACAATAGCTCTTGAATAATAAGGCAATTTTACTCCCACTTGTTGGTTAAAATGTGTTACCCTCTATTTAGAAGCCACAATCATTCTCCTCACTTCCACCCAATATTTGCTTAGTTTTCTGCTGCTGTGAATTTAACGCCCAAGTAATAATGTGATAGTGTTACTGCTATGACCGTATTACTACATAAACTAAAAATTGAACATAACAGTGATAATTTGCCTGTCATGTCCACAGGGGAGTACTAAGGAGCTTAAATCCACTGAGAGATAATATGTTTAAAAACACCCATTCAATACCATTTGTTATTTCAGAACCCACAAAAATGCATACAGTATCTTGTGCAGCACCTTTTCCAACGCTGAGCCCCAAATGGTCTCCATTCCAGTTTGAGCCCCATGTAGTTGAATTGACCATACATGGCTTGCATTTAAAACTGGACTAAAATGCGTGACTTTTGGTGAGCAAAGGGCACTTGTATGTCAATTGAGAACTGGGCCTCTAAAGTGCAAAATTCGGTGTTGAGATTCAGATATATTCTGGCCACTGTGCTCAGTGGCATTTCAGTGTCAACACTTCTGATGACATTCTGCTTAATTTAAGGACAAAGTGTCAAATTAAGTAATCTCTATGCTGCGTTTGACCTTTTAAAAAATCAGTACATCCATCTTAGTGGGTGCCACATTAAGGACATGACCCATCAAAAATGTGTGGATTCTAAAGTCTGTAAGACATTTTTGAAATTGTAGTACAATAGTCACACTGGCTAATTGTTAAACCGCCTCGCTATTTGAAATCTTCATCCAGCTACAACTGCATGTGACTAAATGGCATTTGGGGCCAAAAAGTTTCAGATATGCTGTTTAACCATTTTGGTCATGTGTCAAAGGAAATTATTTATCATGAGAGGGTCTTCTGGTGAGGAAGTTAAACTTATTCTCTTGCATTTTAAAGCAGGGCTGATCCCAATGGCAAACAAAAAGTCAGTCCAATTCATAGTGTTTTCTTTCAAAAGGTGACAGGTTACATGGAAGTGCAACAGTCTTGACATGCTCTCAAATGGCATTGTAAATATTAAATATTTAACTCAAGTGTAAACACCACGTTGTTGTGCCAAATATATTTTCAGCCACTTTTATTTCTAAGCTATTTCACGACGGTAGAGTATGTCCTTCTATTCAGCTCTACCCCTTAAATCTTCTATCTCAAATGTAGTTGTGGTTGTGATGGTAATTGGTCCATCAACGTAAAACGTGTCTGCGACCTTGAAGGACCTCTGAGGATGACAAAGCTTCAAAGCCACCAGCTTCATGGCAAGAGGTGGAGAGAGAGAATGAGAGAGTGAGGGAGAGAGAGAGCCAGGCTGGGCAGAAAATGAAGACAAAGGAGGATTGCCGGCCCATTTGTGTAAAGGTTAGGGCTAGGGTAATGAATACCCTGGCTATATGGAGCTCCCAATGTCTGCTTCCCTCCAGCTGCCTATAAGCTCATTTGGAGTGACACTGGAGTAATGTCAGTGTCGAGGAAATACAGCGAGAGGCAAAGAGAGAGAGAGAGAAAGAGAGAGAGAGAAGGGGACATTGAGGGAGGGAGGGAAGGAGAGAGAAGTGGCGGCGAAGTGTCCATGTCCTCTACTTCTATAGATAATCCTTTCTGCCAGGATGGAAATTATCCTGCACTTATCCATAATTACTTTCCCTCCCTCCGTTTCCAAATCTAACAGAAGGTGCAACAAATTGATATACATGACATGTATATTCTCACCTGCGATATACATTTTTATATATACATGTACACCCATGTATATATATACATACATACACACAAACAAGTAATACCCCATTTTCTTTTTATATATTTTTACTGAGAGATACTTGCATTTTTAAAAGAAGCTGATGGGTTTTCCCACAAGGATTTTACTGTATAGTATCTCTCCATGATTTGAAAAGTTGTTGCCGTGGTCTCACGGTTCATGCAGCTCAAAATGTAGTGAAGGAAAAAAATTAACAAAGAAGTGCAAATAAGCTGCTTATGAGGTGCCAGAGTCATTCTAAACTAAACAAACAACAGAAAGATGGTGCTGATGAGTGCAGACGGCGTCCTGGCTGCTCCGCTAAGATTGTGCTTTTACTTTTGAACCTTGAACAGTGTTTGTACAATCTCAATTTCACCTGGATTTTTGTATTGTATTTGTATTTTTCTATCCAAATTTCAAAAAGGGCCTTTGCTGCATCTTATACTCCTCTACCTTCCTGGCTATATCTCTGCTATCACTATGAAATGTAAGCAAAAATACCAAATAGACATATTAAAATGAAAAAAAAAAAAAAAAAAAAAAAACACAAAAGAACTGAAAATGATGAACCTTCCATTTGTACTGTACAAGGAGGCGGGAAAAAGGATCATGCAAAACCTGTTTTTTGAGGCTATCCAAAGAAACATACTGAAGGTTCAACTTTATGTATTAAATTTGAATTACTGTAAATTCTTAATGTTTCTACATACAGTACATTACATTTTTTATTATTCTCTGAAACTTGTCTCTGTTGAGAAACAAGATGCTTACTTTTAATATTTAATTTCTACAACATGCAGTGATTTAGGTCACTCTTTATCATGCTCCTTAATTCTATTTCTGGTGCAGAATCTTACCCGTAACGTATTGACTTGGGTGCTATTTTGAAAGAAATTCCAGACACGTGGCCCAAGTACCTCCCATGAATCAGCCAGGTCTTTTAACATAGCCAAGGCATTGAATGTGCTATTTGCCTGAAACAAAAAAGAAAAACAATGTTTAACAACACATTCATCTCACCTTTGCCTGACTGAAAGCATACCCGCTGAGTCTCTTCCATTCGCTCTGAGCCAATTCAGACATGTAAAGTACTCCACATGTGCACATTTCACCTAATCCCTGGAGGAACTCATCACATTGTAACACTGCTACCCCCTGTGGTGACAAATGTAAATGGGCTTATTTACCCCTGAACATTGACTTGTAAACAATCTGACTGGTGTGAAGAGGGCCTCCTGCGCCAACACCGAGCCGCTCGCTGTGAAGTCAGCAGATTTTGCTCGTGCTCATTAAGTATTCTCAATGAAAAACCTGCACTAGCCTGCCTGTTGTTTGTTTTTGCTTGTGCAGTTATCAAAATGATGCTAATATCTCGGAGAAAAGTCATGTCATGAAAATACATTACAATCACAAGGTTCCATAAACAGGTCTCCTGACTAACTATTGTTTGATTTTCCTTTTCTTCCCCAGGTGGTAACTTTGTGTGGTGATTCATTCTCCCCACTGGAGGCATCTTCACACGTTCACCTGTAATTGGCCTGTTCCTGTGCATACAGACTATTCAAACAAATATAAATACAAATGCCTTGCTGTTTGTAGCCATAGCAAAAAATGCGATTTACACTGGTATGAGCAAAATATTCAGCTACTTTTGAAGTAGATGAAAAGTCAGTGTAAATATGCTAGTATACTGGTGTATGTGTTTTAATATTTACAATTTCCTCTCTCTCTCCAAACATACCTCTTCCACCACAAGGCGAGCAGCAGGTGTATCAGGTGTGTAGAGGACTTTCCCTTGCAATAACGGCTTGAAGGTGCTCCAAATGTATCGTAAACCAGGTGTGCCCTCCAGGGTGTCGACGAGAGTCTGACAAAAATCATCTATAGAAGAGAGGGAGAGAGAAGACAGAGAAAGTCAAGCCAAGTCTTACAAAATACTTCTAAATTTCCTTATCCTGGGTGCATTCTGTGCATATGCTCTTTCATGGGACAGGAGGAAAGAGGAGAAACCAGCCGTTTGATCTGTAAGAAATGATAGAATTTGCAGCACCCAAGAAGCAAACATGATAAATATTGCACATAAGGCTGCAATTCACATGTAGCTACCATAACAACCCTCTCAATACTTTTTCCTCAAGCCAGAGTGAGCAAATATGAACACAGTTTCATCGCAGCATACATCTTGAACTTTTAATATGTTAACATATTCCCTATAATGTAGTGACAAATGTGTCATATATCTAGTAGTATGTTAAATAACATTTGCATTAAACATTTTCATGAATCTAAGTCAACACTGACATGATAACACATGTGCAATGCAAGTAAAGTACAAATCTCTAAGTTTGATGCAAGAAATGTGCTGTATAAATAAAGTTTATTATTTTTTACTGTGGGGCTTTCAGGTATAGCAAATCAGGTGTTTTTTTTCATACTTTGGGGCTCTGAAGATACTTAAATATGTCACAATATGTGAGCCCCTAAAATGAAAATTTTGAGCCATTATTGTATATTTGGATTAGAATTACTGTTTTAAGTTTTAGCACAAGACAGCTTACTACCTACACTAATGCCATCTGACAAAACGCATAATTAAAACTGCTTCCACAGACATTAGGAAGATTTTTTGGACTACCCTGCGTAATTCAGGACGTTTATCATCATCAATGAAAGGCATTCGTAAATTGGATATTGGGTTAATTGCTGTTTTTTGACCAGGGAGCTGCAAAGTGGATGTATTTACTAGAAGTTGGAGGTTATTACTTTGAAAACACACAGACAGGGGAAGAGACAAGCCAAGAGCTCAGACCTGAGTACATAAGCAAAAGCTTCTATGGAGCAGAGAAAAAAAAAAGTCAATATGCTCAGCAGCAGTAGGATCATTACTAATTTAAATGATCTGCCAACGTGAATATTGCCAGGTTGGGAGAGTTCTGAATAGGTTACATGAGGACCTGCACTGCGTAGAATGCAGTCTGGGGTGGGTAGAAAGTTTCAGGTTGCACCTGGCTTGTTCTGACTGATAAAATGGGATTCTTGTACTGCTGTAGTTCATCAGACAATTGATCAAATAGACGTGTCATCTGCCAGTCAATATGTCCGTCTGGCTTTTTTGATCCGTTACTTACTGTCCTATATGTTCAGACACTCCTTTATTACATCCATGCTTTTTTTCATTTCATCAAGATGAGAACAAGACCTCAATCTTCCATTCTTCTCATCTCACCAGAGCAACCATTTACCCCAATTTGGGAGATTTTAGTAGCGATTTTAAGTGCAATTTTCACTGCCTGCTGGCCATGTCTCCCAGGTGCTCCTGGGAGGTCTGTATGCGGAGAGCTAATAGCCACCTCTTAGTCTGGCTCCGGCCAGCTGTTCCCTCTACAGACTGCACAGATGCCACTTCCTGCAATCATGACACTTGAAGACAGAACATTTTATGTGAGCAACACCTCAGTAGCTCTGTGCTGTTACGTGTATAGAAAAAGAAACTCCTAAATAGTAAGATTTTTGGTATTTAAGAAAAAAAAAGTACACTTGTAATTATACATTGGAGAGAATTTTGATGTTATGCAGGTCAATAAGAGTTTGATTAAAGGGCTTGTTGTGAATTTCTCTCGAAGCAAGAAGCCGCCGGCACCTGCAGATACATTAACAATAAAGTGGAGTGGAGAGGAACTGAACAAGAGAGGGCAGAGTAGACTGATCAACTTATAGCACCTTAAAGTGGTTCCCAACCTGCGGGTTGAGAACACCCGTGGGGTACCAAGATAAGAGGGGCAAAAAATTATTAAAAAAGGTTAAATCATCAAAATTACACGTACAGTACCAGTCAAAAGTTTGGACACATCTTTGCATTCTCTTGAATGAGAAAGTGTGTCCAAACTTTTGACTGGTACTGTATTTTATGCTGCTTTTACTTTTATCCTGAAAATTGTGTGCTTTCACTTTGAGGTAGAGACATCTAGTGTGTGCAGTGGGGCACAAAGCATATACATTTCCTACACAGGAAAATATTTATTCCCTATATGTTATAATAAGTCTAAACCTTTTTGTGGTTAACCAATACAGCTTCTGTAAAAGGTTCTTCGATCCATGTCTCATCAACCTCTTGAGCAGAATGTCCTGGGGACTCTTTGTGCTATAAGAAGGTCTACAGTGATTTCTGTTTATCTAGGCTTTGCACAAATCTGTACAAAATTTTTAGGTTTCTAAATACACTAATAAATACTGTATATCTGTCACATATATATCATAATTATGTTCTAATTATAATGAGAATAGACAGCAAAGATGGAGAGATAGACCAGTTTTTGACATTCTGTGTGCTAAAGGGAGCATCAGATTACAGAGGTTACACATTCTCAGGAGCTGTGAGCTTCTTTTTGACAACATATCTTTAACTTTATTGCAAAACAGCCGTATGAAAGAACAATAGAATCTGTTCTTTACACCAGGTTTAGCTACAGTCAAATAATTGCTTGGAGCCTGAAGTCAGCCCCTCAACTTACCTGGCAAATTTAATCAATTTGAGTTGCACCCTGGAGATGGCCTCAATTCGGCACTACAGTGAGACAGTGCCGTCGACACGCTACGAATGCCGGTGTTACACACACACACACACACACACACACACACACACACACACACACACACACACACACACACACACACACACACACACACACACACACACACACACACACACACACACACACACACACACACACCGTCTCGCTCATGCAGACACGCACTTGCGCGCAAACACACACAGAGAGAAAAGGATATTACTCTAGGTTTGTAATACTCAATTCAGTCACTTTATGCAACGCACAGCCAGAAGCACACAAGTATGTACACACTCAGACAGACATGTGCACGTGTACGCTGGATGCGACGTGCCAGCTTAAAGTGAAATACCCACACGTTTCTTATTTCTTACAAGCAGTACAAATCAACTGCTGTCTTTATAGCATTCCAGCAGGAAGTCAAATAAGCTTGAATAAATGTCATTGAAGTCATTCTCTCACAGGAGACAGAGAGAGAGGCCTCTATGACATTCAGTAGAATAAGACAAACCTCTCTCACTCCCTACAATTGGCATGATAGACACGTATTCAGCTGCAGTATAAATTAAAGGGGTGTATTTAAAACTAGAAAATAAAGGGTACAAATGACTAATTATTCACACAAAGACACACAATACTTTGATGATGACAGTATGAGTATTGAAATATCTAAGCAACGTCTGGGAAAATCAATCCAGAGTGACATTTAGGACAATGCTAAATGAAAGGAGGATTAATTACTATTTTGACAGAAGATGCATTCATTTAAAAGATTTAAGGTTGTTGTAGGTGCAAAACTCAACTTTTAATCCAAAATCATAAGAAGTCTAGTCACATCACCAATGTCATTTGATGATTTCTGTTTGCCGAGAGAATTGGAGCCGACCCATTCAGATACCACATATTGTGCCAAATATTGTCCAAATTAAACACAACACGAGAAAAATAGCAACTTCCAAAATGGGTCACATGTTTAAGAGCCTTAAAATACATTTGGAAAATATCTTTCAACAATTGAAATAATAAATATATAATATAAATATATAATAAATGTGAGTATATATATGACATTGCAGAGTCATGTAATCACCTCATATTCATGCTAATCTGCTGGGATAACTTTAAAATGGTAACCATTTAAAATGAATGTTTACTGTCATGGAAGAAAAGTTACACACTGCCTATTCTGTATAATGACAGAAGTTTTCCTTTGCTGTCAAGGATTAATTGGGAAGAGAACATTACTGAACCGTTTAGAGAACCTCAGTGTTGGCCTTTATTCATGCTATTTTACCATTCCTTTGAGTGTACTTTTACACTTACAAAGGAGTTGTAATTGGCCATTATGCAGACACACTGCATATTGCAGATTCATTTAACTGTACATAGACCAACACAATGAAATGCCACAGTTTACCAAAACAGCCATTAGCATGCTAACAGAGATGTTAGTGCTTATTTTGTATGGGTGATACAATGTTTCTGCTAATTTGCGCTGGCACTAGTATGCAATTCCACTTTACAGTGTAACGTTATTCCCAGGGAATAGAGGCTTCTTATTAAAATCTAATTTTGTGCGGTTTTCTCCAAAGAGTGGGAGCATTTAATGAAACAGGAATGCACAGTCTCTAATGAGCATGAGGCTGCAAGAAGTTACACTGAGGATCTAATTCTCAAGGATATTTTTATGGAACAAACATATTCAGTGATTTTCAAAGCTGCCCCTAACACCACCTTTAATGACTGTGTTACTTTTTATTTTACTTTTTTTAAAATATAGTTTGAAAACTGTGTTTTCTTTTCACAGCATGAGTAAAAAAGGTTTACATGCATATAATCTTTTGAGTAAAAAGATGATTATTTCTTTTTTAATTATTTTTACTGGCTGTATATTTCCTAAATATATGTGAGCAGTAGTACAAACAGATGTGTTGTTAATTGTAATACAATGCAAATACACTGTATTTATTACATTATGTCTGTATTTATTCATTATATCGTATTACCTTGTGTTTATATATGTCCATTGAGGTTTCATGTCAGTGTTCAGTGTAACAGAAAATGAGGCAGGTTTCAACAAAATACACTCAAGGAATTCATATTGAAATAAGTAATTAGCATACATACATATCAGCTTAATTTTAACAATAATTCAAGAGAAAGCTCTGCAGAATAACACTGGAAACGGTAACTTGAGGTTATTCTATGCAGTTAAAAAGAAACAGAAATGTTTATCCCCATGTGGAAAAAGTTATCATCCCTTAAATGACCAAAAATAGAATCGGCACAGAATGTGCAAACAACAGGTGCCTATAATTAAAAGTTCATTAGTCTAAGAGGATCCACCCATATGTCAAGATCAGGCTTATGGTCAGGTCTTATTTAAACATCCAGGTGTATAATAATCCATAACGTATGTTTTTTTCTGGCTTGTAGAGGAAGATAAAAATAAACAATCCGCACATACAGACAATTCCACTGCTGCCAATTTGTCTACAACATGTCACTTTAACAATTTCAGCCCATGGACAACTTCAAAATGCTTCAAGTTCCCAGGAAACCCAGAGTAACATCATGGGACATATCCCCGTATGTCTCTTTCCACAATTACTGTCAAAAAGTACACAATACAGCTGTCACAAACCGCACAAACCTGACCTACACGGTAGCACAGAAAGGTTTGCCAGATAACACCCATGTGAAGAACAACACTACTTTAACAATACATTCTGGGAAATGTGAAATGTTTGGTGAAAACAAAACACAGCCTTAAAAAAGATGAGCCTTAATCATTCGTGAAGAACCATTGAGTAGTTTGGGGATGTTTTACTGCTTCAGGCTCTGGCCAACAGGCCTCAGGCCACCTTGTGCCACATATGATGCTCGAGGATAAGTAACCTTTTATTTTATTTTTTTTCCTCTCTTTTGTTAAATGACACATAACCTTGTCCACTTTTCCTGTCGCAGAAAAATAGATTTTCTCATTTTGATGGGAAAAAATGAGAAGCACTTTGATGTATACAGCTCCAGTAACCATGAGTTTACAAGCAACATGGTCTACAAATAACCACTCATCCTTTACAGAACTGAGTCACGTTAATAACAAACCTTTTATGTGCATGTAATGTGTTCCCTGTTTCACTTTGATATTACATCCTCAACCACTAGACAAATGTACGTATCAAAAAACATACTTTTATACAGTAATGTCAGCAGTAGAACAGATCTAAGGGTGATTCATATCAGAACTGTATCTGTCACCCACAAATGCTCGGATAATTATTGCTCCCCTTTTATCAATTTAATCCTTGTATCCATGAGAACACACATTCACCTGCAATCACATTGTGGGTGGTTGGTGTAGTCCACAATTTCAAAGCTCTGTGAATTTACAACAGTCTCTTCCAATGTGTCTACCTGGAATAATTCTTTCCTAACTAGCACCAGTCTGCTGCAAAGCACATGACTCTGGTTGGCTGTAGCTGTGAAGTCTACCCTGCACCATGTTACCATGTTTATACACTGCATATCATCAGGAGTATGGGAGACAATGACATCCCAGGATGCACTAGACCTGGCATTTTAGACAGCTCCAGGACATTTTAAAAGTTCTCTCTCCACTCTGCATCACCGGACTGCCCCTTTCCAAAAATCTTCACTTCCAATCGTCTACAGAAAGCATATCTTTTTCCAAAACCTCTACAGTTTATGATTCTCATTGGATAGTAAATATAAGGTAGAGTGTGGCAACACTACACTTATACTGGTACTACTTATATTTTTACCTCATGGCTGTTGAACTTGGCTGTTCTCCAATTGAACACCGGCTGCTCATTTTAACCACTGTCAGACAAACTGAGCCAGGTTCAGTAAAATCAATACAGGACTGGAGAATATGACTACAAATGCTGATCGTGTGGCTGTCGTGGTTGTATTTTTTTTTTTTGCCTTAATAGTACAAAATACCAGTTAAGAACTCAAAAAAAGTGTTTTAGTGACACCATCTGTCCTCAGTGGGATATCTGGGGTGCCATATGTGCATATTTAGGATGTCATATATTTGCTTCTTGTGACTATGCGCCACCCAGATAACAACATCAGTTTCTACTTAGGATAAGCTGGTCTGGACTTTCCTCTCCATTAAGAAAACATCATTATGTCAGGGTGGGGAGTGCACAGCTTTTAAAGGGAATGAGAAAAGCTGATTTGATTGATGCCAGCCCCTGACACAGCTGCCGATAATGAATTCCTAATCAAACCCAGTTTCCAGCTCTGGTGCAGGTGCCAACTGTGCCACAGGTGCTTGTTCCTGGATGTGCACAAGTAGTCACATCCTGTGCACCCTGTGCAATTGACTCCGCTGTGCATCACGCTAATTCATAAAAATAGGGATCAGTGGTTTTTTTCCCACCTGCATGCATTTTTTTGATGCCAAAATAACCGGGCTTTGCATTGAATCTGTCTGCACAGGAGCATATTTCCAAGCATTTATTGTACAGCTTGCTTAACTGATGTAATTACTTTTTTTTTTTTTAAATCTATATACAACACCCCTGAACCAAAAAATGCCCGCTGATTTTCACTGGACCACTAAGGGTAGACTGATATTTGTGTGTACTGGCAAGGTTATAGTAGAGCCACCCTGTTTTCTACATTAAGTTGTCAAAGCATCATGATTCTGACATGTTTTTAAAGGGACGGAAAGCTGATTTTATTTGATCAATCATGACATGCCAGTCCACGGATCATTTAAAATTCCCAGCTTTTCCCCTTTTTCAAATGCAACCCAGTTATGCAGTATATGCCTTTGGCTGCATAATTCACAAAAATCAGTTGTCATGTCCTGTGATACTGTGCATCATGAAAAAATAACCAATCTCGCCCATCATGGCTACCATGACTACATACAGTGCTGTATTGATAAAATGTGTATACATGATTAAAATGCTCTGGTAGTGTGTGACAGCTTTGCTTTAAAAAAGGAGTTTGCTGCAGCACTTACCGGAACTGTTGCTCATAGCGGAGGCTGCCTTGTTTATAGGCATCTGTCTAGATGGTAAACTGAGGGTCATATTGGTGGACTTGAAGTCAGGCTGCTTTCCACACAGTAGCATGTTGATGCTGCCAATCATGTCCTCTTGGAAATCCAATGAACTAGCAGCCTTAAAGATCATGGAGTTCTGCAACCTGGCCACCTGAATAGAAGACCATAAAAGTCAAGATTTGGGAAAATACATATTTTAAAAATAGCCAGAGGCTCTCATCATATTGCATAAATATTAATTCCCATCAAAAATACTGTAGATTTAAGTACGACAGCAGCACTAACCTCACGAATCACTGGTAACGCATCTGCAGTGGTGTTCCCAATCAGTGTCACTGTGTCAGCCACATTCAGATCCAAAGCTGAAGGTAACTAAGGAAGGATATGCAGAGGTATAAAATTACGCTTGTAGGACTGTTTTGCTGTATCTGTTGTGTCAGAAATCACATTTTGTCAGATCACACTGTGATGTCTACAAATAAGTGCTCTATATGAGACTTTTCGTTGGCCGTACTGTATGACAACAATGAACACATAATTTGTGCATCCCGACCTGTAAATTGTATCCTAACGTCGTCCTCTCTAGCATCAGTTAATATAAGTTGCATTAAAATGAGAAGTGTTAACAGTGTGTTACAGTGACATTCTGAAGGTGCACAGTATGAGTCCAATTAGAAGATCTAAATGGCATGCCCTTTCAACCACTGTCATTTTCATGCATCAAGTGTCAAGTACAGGCTGTCTGTAGAGCACCTGTATCGTCTTTCAGTGTATAAAATTTACAAAGCTTAAATGTATGCAAGGTAAAGGTCCAGAGAAAGGCAAAACTCAGAAGCCTGAGAGAAAAAAGAAGGGGATATGTAACATATACACATATGTATATATAAATGTATAAATAAAATATATAAAAACTGTATTCATAAAAAAAGAAAAACATTTAAGCATAGTTTAGATGATAGCCTGGCTACTTACTATGTCTCAAGTACTTTCATTCAGTGTGTAGAACAGACATCAAGAAGTGGCCCAGGAATTTCACCTAGACAATTTTGAGCTTAACAGCCGAAAATACCAGCAAGCAGTTGACGGATGGAGAGATTTTAGTGTTGCTACTTTATCACATTTGGATGTAGATAAAGTGAGCGAAAACAGATTTTTAAAGCTTGTTTGTTAAACTCAATCTCCACTGTCCTTTGGTAATCAAGTAAGCTTATTAGAGATATACATTTTGCAAAAATTGCATTGCAAGAAATATTTGAAAAGCTAAGATTTATAAAGCTAATGAAAAAATTAAAAGACCAAAAAAAAACCTTTTCAAAAACCTCAAATATATTTAGATGCTTCTTGTATACTGTTGTATTGTGTTCCAACATGATTTCCACAAACCCAGACACAAAGATGTGGAACCAATGCCTAAATCACCCTCTGCCACTCACTACCTCAGTGATAAACTCTGACTTTTTTCCTTGTCCTTTCCTTTATGTTGTTGTTGCTATCACAATCATTCAGCAACGTCAAGCTTTAAGCGTGAAGGCTTGATGTTCTTTTCCTTCCATTTGCTTGAGGCGCTGAAGAGCTTTTCCACCATATCTTGTCTGGGCTTTCTTTTTCTGTGTCTGAAAATGCCTGTGGGCTTAAATTGTTCAAATGCTCTCTCCTACGAACTTCCTGCCTTATCACTTATTTATTGGATTTGCTGTCCCATATATTTTCTCTCAAAGATAAACTCAAAGAAAAGTGCAGGCTTTCATCATCACAAAGGGAACTTTGAGATTTAAAAAAAAATTTAAGAAAACATTGGTTCTAATAAATAATTCCCACCTGACTGTGGTGGATGAAGTACCCACATCCTGTATTTAAGTAAAAGTACCAATATAGCAATGTAAAAATACTCCGTTACAAGCAAAAGTCATCTGTGAAAAAATCCTACTTATGTAAAGGTACACATGTATTATTATGATGTACTGAAAGTATTGCAGTAGTGGTTTGGTCCCTTTGACTGATATATTATTATATATGACATCATTAAATGTGTAAGCAGCATGTTACAGATGTAGCTGCTGGAGGTGGACCTAGTTTCAACTACTTTATATACAGTTAGCTAGTTTAGTTCAGTGGTTCCCAACCTAGGGGTCACAGCTCGGCTACACAATGCTTTTTGTGAGACAGGTTGGAAACCACTGGTTTTACTAGTTTGTTATATCATCCATTGTGTCAAATCTTCATCGCAAAAGCAACTAAAGCTGTCAAATAAATGCAGTGGAGTAGAAAGTACAATATTCCCCACTGAAATCTAGTGGAGTGGAAGTATAAGTATATGTAGCATCGAATGGAAATACTCAAGAAAAGTACGAATAACTCAAAATTTGACTTCAGTACAGTACTTGAGTAAATGTACTTAGTTATCTTCCACCACTGCCACCTGATTACATACATTGTAGTATAAGCATTAGGAGACACAGAGGTGCATATGACAATGACCATTTTGAAAGCTTAGACCCTATGGGACAGAAAAAGATTCTCACTCAAAATGTTAAAAGTACAAATACATTAAAATAATGACACTGTAACAACCCAAAATAAGTGTTGATGGATTGTTAGAAGGTTTGGCCTTGAATGTGAAATGTGAAAGATATTTCTTCATCTCTTTAAGTCACAGAGCCAGACAAGCAAAACATTTAACTTTTTTTAATTGGTTGCTCAATTGGCTGGCAAAGAAAATCATTGTCTTTTAATTCAATTTACTGCAAGTCATGCGAGAATTATAGTTAGAAAAAGACCATGTGCCCACAGTACTTTTTACTGTATTAAGCCTTGGAAATTGTTTTGTCCTATGTGTAATTGATGTGATATCCATGCTGAAAATTACCTTGTGCAGCCTTGTTTACTTTCTCAATTTTTCTATCAATTCAGGACAAGTACCTATCTAAACTCCCACACAGCAAATGCATGAAAGATGAAGGCTGAACAGGAAATGTTGGCATGCAGACACCACCTACACCATCCTGGCATTTCTTTTATATTTGGGCATACAGTTGGTCCACAAATTCTTAAAATGGTCCACTCTGCAGTTCAGAACCACATTTGCAGAACCACAAACCCACTCAGTAGTTTAGAAACCAGATGGTATAAGCAGTGAATAATGATGTAATGCTATAAAAAGGTTTTCGAAAACAAATTTGGAATCCAATGCTACAGCTATGTAATCATATAATAAATAAATACCTTTCTAGATGATGACATTTACTTCCCTCATCGTTTCCAAACTGCCAGGTGGAGGGCTTAAATTTAACACCCCAAGTTACTGTATGTCTCAGTTGCACCAAAACTGGCTGAGATATCACATCACAAAAATGTACATTTTTTTAAAACTACCTTCATTAGCCCAGACGATGTAATTTGTGAGGTTGCTAGAGGGGTGACCTTATCGAGCAGGAATAGGTCTTTTCAAAAAAGTAGACATTATGGCCAATTTTACTGCTGCAGTCCTCTTATCAGTCCAATTAGTGTAAAACAATTCCCAAATGCATTATCGCTCAGATTTTTGTGAAAATTGGACTAATTGTATCCAAATTACTGTGCAAAATTCCTCTAAGTTTCGTTAAACTCAAATCAGATGAGTTGTTAGATTTATACTTTGTGCGTGTGTGTGTGAATGTGTGTGTGTGTGGAAAGCTCACCTCAGAAAGCACTTTCCTCGCGTCCAGGTTTTGCAGTAGTACTTCCTGAGTGTTAATCAGCTGCTGTGGAGTGAGGGAGCAGCTGACATTTTGAAAAGTCCCCTTTTCAGCTTGGCTGCTAAATTGGACATACTCATCCAGATCTGTCCCCTCACACAGGATGCTCCTCAGTTCACCTGGTCTCAGGATACCTGTCATCTGAAGAATAAATACCAACTTTGGTAGGAGTTGACAAACAAGGTAACTTTTGATTTTATTTATTCATGGTAAGCTAAATCACATTTAATCAGATTAGATATAGTGTTGTTTCCATATCAATTAAACCTTATTTTTCTTAGATTACCCTAAAATTAAGACAGATATGCTGTATATATGCATGCACATACACTAATAAGGATATTTAGAACAACAGTAAACGTGTGACAGTCACCAACCGTGACAGCCACATACATAGATGCATAGAAACATACATAATTTGTATGTTTTCTTGACAGTTTACCCTGCATGACAGGATGCATGGGCAGAACACAGAGAATGGCTCATGAACTGTCGTGGAAACTTTTGCTTTCTGGGCACATCCTGGTACAGTTCGCACCAGAGCCCACTGCACCATCAGAATGCACCAAACAGCAGGTATCCATTAATACACGTCGTATTTACACAAGTATCCTTTTTAATGCCAGTGAAGCATAATTACCTTCTTGCAGCTCATCTGGTATTACTTGGCACTTAAGTCAGTATAAATAGGGAACATATAGAAGCACTCATTCTACTTCTCGCTGACACGTTTGAGCAAATTCCTTTATTTAGAGAAGGAGTTGGAAAATCTTGTTTCAAAGTGAAACAATTTCTTCATAGTCCACCTAAACCTCCAGTCTTATATTGCTACACATCAGTGTTGTGAAATTATACTCACTGGATTGACATAGATCTTAGCGGCAAGAAGGTTTTGGATCACTGCTGGTGGCACCGACAAATTCTCTTTCAGATGTGTGGAGAAAGTTTCATTTTCTCTCAGAATACTCCCCAGGATCACCGGTTGACCTTAAACATAAAGAATTATTACTTTTGCAGAACTAAAAGTTATACAGCGCAAAAACTCACTTCGATGTTTACGTGTGCTTATAGCTGGTCAGAGATTGAATATTGAAAGGCAATTTGTTTTTGTTTGCTTTTAACCTGAGTTTTATTATCATGGTTTTGGCCATAAATCCTCCTTACTAACCATCTGCACTGCAGATATTTTGCAGCCAACGCTGCAGTTTTTCTGTCTCTGCCTGAATTCTTTGTCTGTCCTTTTCCATTTATTTTCTAAACTACTGTGCACAAATCTGGTTGCATGCAGAAACATGCATGAAATGTATGTAATTTGCCCTAATGAACACCTATACCAACCGTGGAGGAGAGCTTGTGCTGTAACTAATGGAACCTGCAATGGTAGGTTGGTCTAGACAAAGCACAGGAGGACTTATTCTGTTGTTGAAAGGGCAAGTTTAGAGTCCCTGTCTTCAAAATCTCTGCAGTGCAGCTGGTGAGTAAAACTGATCCCTTTTTGTTTCATGTATGCATGTAATTCAACAAATGAAAATTTAAAAAAAAAAATGCTGAGTTCTTGATGGCATTTTGATTTTCTTTTGTTATACACATTGCTGTTAGAGGCATTATGATCTGATGAATTTGAGTTTAAATTACGTTGCGATTAAACCCTTCACTGATACAAGTAGGGGTTGAACACTTGAGTGTGTTAGAGGAGACAATTTGGTGCTAAACATGTTCCAAATTGTTAACCAGCCATTTTCTCCTGATTAGCTGCCCACAGATATTTGAGGTTTGAAAGAACCAGCTTCCAAACTAACAACTGTTCATTGTTAGCCCCTCTACACAGACAGAAACAATGGCTTAGCAAAATAGGATTCATACTGTATCTATTCAACATGTGTTTTCTCCTCTCTGGCGCTGAAGGGGGTTACATGATTTAATTAGATCATCTGTTTTCGAAGTGCAACACTTGCAATTCAGACAATTATCAGGATGAGAGGAGGAAGTGACTTATACTAGGTTATTCAAGGTTCAATTAAGATAAATGTTAGGGAAAATAACAATCATTCAATACTCTCTGGAATTAATTATGCCGTTTGACACACTGCTTACACTCTATACAGCACCTCCTGATACCTACTAAACACACATTAATTCCCCCCATGACTCCAGTAGCATTGAGAGGAGAGGTGGTCAGGGTCAAATTATGGGGAACTACAACATGCTCTGGGCTCTTCCTGAACACTATTGCCTTTCTGATTGAAGTGACCACCTGAGTCTTTTAATCAACCCCTGGCAAAAACAAAAAAGGACAACACAATCACCTTTGCTACCAAGTCTTTTGATAATACTCCATTCCCCATTCTTGTTAATGACCTTTTGTGTTCTCGCCTCAGACAGTGAATCCCATTAATTATACCCCGGCTTAGATCTTTGATGGATTTAATCTTGTATATTACAAGCCAGCGACCCCAAAATGCAAATGTCCCACAAGCCGTTTGTGAACAGCAGCAGAGCCCCCCCCCCACCCCCCACCTCTCCACACACACACACACCACCTCCGTCTTTTCCTTTTTGCAAATTAGGTGCCGTATGAAAATCTGAATATCATCAGGCCAAATGAGCCTAATGCAAAGCAGCAACTTATCAAGACAAACGATCTGTCAGTCTGCATGGCAAATTGCATCATAAATAATCACACGCCATTGTTTTTGAGGGATAAAGGAGAATAACAAATCCTCCAACTTGTCATCCTCATGGAGGGGATACTTTCCTTGATGGAGGGTACTTAACAAAGACATAGCAGAGTGATTGTTGCTGTGGCTGAATATTTACGATACCAATTATTTTTTGAACCATTATTCAATAGCAATAAAACTTTTATATCAAGAAAGACCAATCTACACTTTGATCCTGTTGCTGCTCACCAGTTTCTGTGATAGCATTTGATAATATCCACAAAACAAGAAACTTACTGCATAGGGCCATATTTTAACGTCAGACCATCGAGACAGCTGGACAACAAGCAGCAGGCTGATGCAAATGACATGTCACTTATGTTTCTGCTGTGGTATTCAAATGCTCTTACCTTTACCGGGGTTAGACTGTGACAGCACTGAAGTCCATTGGTCGACATCATCTGCCAGTAGTTGCACCTTGCTGAGAATCGATCTGTTTACCAGGAGGGTTTGCATCTCAATCAACATCCCAGAAATTCTGGTTTAACAGGAAGACAAAAAACACTTTTATTTTTAAAACCTTATGTTTTAGATATAACTTGAAATCATTATCAAAATATCTGTTTGCATCCTGATGTGTTAAGAGTATGTCTTAGTGGACAGAGAAGGAAACTTTCCTTGAACGTACATGGAGTTTTTGAAGTTGTTGACTTGGCCCGGTGTCTCCCCTGGTGTTGGATAGTTCAAACAGGGATTGTCGATATTACAAATCATACCTTGAAGCCAGGGCAGCACGCCAGCTGATGGCATGGCTTTATTAGGGTAGTGGCCTAGAGAAATGGAGTAGTACATTCATTCATTCACCCAAACTCATTGTTATTTGGAAATACAGATGCAGTTAGTATTTTGTTATGCTTGTACTGCAGTATTTCCCTCAGCATTTTGATATATACACATTAGTTTCAGTTGTTATGGAAACAAAACTAAACTGGAGGAAATGTTCTGCCAGTTTAAATCACTTGCAAAATAAAGACTGACGTTACTAAAGGGCTTGTACTTACATTGGCCTTTGAAAATTGGTTTGTTTGTGGACCGCACCCACACCAATATAAAGAAGAGGAACAGAGGCCATATCACTTCAACAACCAACCGCACCTGCACAAAGGATTAAGTGTTCATCTTTACACAATTCGCTTATGACATACAGCTCTGGAACATATTATGCCTCGCACATTTGCATCGTTTTCTCACGAACAGTTCAAAACGTGACCTCACTCTTAAAATCATAACAGGATAAGGATGGGAGGGAGGTCAAAGTGTGGACAGGGTTACAGCACTACAAGGAATTGAGGGTCATGTTTTATTGGTTTCAGAAATACCAAACACTTTCATATTAATACTAATGATTGGAAGGCACTGTGTATTTTATGCAAAATTTCAAATGTATCAACAATAATTTAAAAGCCAAATCTAAATACTTTTCTGTCATAACATTTTTGTGAATCCTCTGCCTGAAACAGTGGGATTGGAGGTGCAGTTGAGATACAGTTAATGAATAACAGCAATGACCTTGACTGTAAGTACAGTACTGTCTATGTGAGCATGTGTGTATCCATGTGGGTGTGTTTACAATGTAGCTGCACATGTCATAGTCCATATATTTTGCTGTTAGTCTTGCTATTACTCTAAGCACTTACCGGATTGAGAGAGCAACCTCTGTTTGTGACTCCCCAAGCCGAAGCTATCACACACTCCTTATCTTCTCCTGGCCATACTCAATCCTCTTCTGGATGAAGAGTACCAACCACTTCTTTGCTTTAATCCAACCCCTTTAATACCTGCTAGCAGGCACTGTCCCGTGCGACATGCCAGGCTTTTATTTCAACCCCAGGGAATGGGTGAAGAGAGAAACCAACAAAGCACAAATGGATGACCTCGAGGCTTTACTTGTTCTCAAGGATGTTTCTCATATTTTTCCCCTCAGTTGGCCTTGAGGGATATTGTAGAGACAAAGTACCAAGACCTTAAAGTTTTAATGTTTTGAGGTTTTATATATCTGAACCACAATGAGCTTTTACAAGTTCAAGCTTCCACATTCACCAAACACACACTTCTTTCTCCAACTGCTGTCACTGTGGAAACACCAAAACAGTCCATTTTCTTTTCACGTAAGTCAAGGTAACACGCAGCTCTAAAAGCTGAAGGCCAAGTAACATTTGTACAACAGTGTATTAAAGCACCTCATCCCTACAATTGAGGCATTTTCATCAGAAAGAAATATCCAATAGCGGATGGCTTCCAAAGAGATATTACAGTACCGAAGCTCATCCTTCCTTGACTCTTCACCCCACATCCTCTGCCATGTAGACTTTTATGCATCCCTTGGCACTCACCAACCCCATTCCCCGGCCCTGCACTTGCCAACCAAGCCCCCACTGCTAACCTCAGTTGACCTGGTCCGCCTGCACGCTCATCTTTCCAACATCTCTCTCTCTGAGTGACCTGCTTAGAGAAATCAGCTGAAAAGCTCCAGTCAGCAAAGCCCCAGTTTGTGCTTTGGTAACATGTTCAGACACTATATCTGATGAGAAACATTAGCCCAAATAATAAGAGAAGACATCTGTAGTGGAATTGTTGTGTTCATGATTAAACTGGAGAGCAAACAGAGGTGAAGGAAATACAGTAATATATATTGCTTGGTATGCTACAGCACCATGGCAACCTTATAAATAAAGTAAGGTTTCTACAATAGAACTATAGAATAAGGATTAGGGGTGAGGTTTGAACATACTGTTTTAGTCGAGCATACAGGCAAATACTGAATCTTCAGTTGTAGAATTTTGTCAATGAATTACAGATGAGAAAATTACAGAAAAATCACGTTGAGTATATTTCAAAGAAACTGGATAGAACTTCAAATTCAGTCCTTTAATTCCCTCCAGTCTATGTGTCAGAGAGGATGTAGTTCTGCTGAGAGGCTGAATTATCATAATGTATTCCAAAGAAAAGGCATGGAGAGGGAATACAGAGATCATGGGCACTTTCTCAATGTCTGGTTCCCCCGGCATTTGCCATCGGACACCAGCGTCTTTGTGAATAGATAATCTCCTCCTATGAAATTATGTGAAATACTGGACCATAAAATCAGTTTCATGCCTGTTATAAAATCTTAAAATGCTTGGTGAGGCATTCATATAATTGGTCATTAACCTCCACAAGCCCTCCAGAAGCACCATTGTCCTTGCTAACTCCCACTGGTTTTGTCTAATAACAATATTTCATGTTGACATTGGCCAAATATCCTACATTCCATGCACAAAACCAGCACTGTCCCCTTACATATTCCAGAGGAAAAGTAGTCGTATATTTCTTTCAGATACAAAAGAATACCACCCTGTTCTTTCTGCAAGCTGATAAAATTAGCAGGGGGAATGTTTCCCTGATACAAACTTGTAAAATTGCAAATGACTTTGCCTTGAGTTATTCCAAGAAAGTATGAACTTTGATGAAAGCTCATTCTTTTTTGTGGAGATGTCTTTTGTTCTACTCTGGCAACAGGCACACTGCTGCGCTTGAACCCCTAACAAAACAAGTGGGTGGATGTGACTCCTATTATCACTGCAAGGGTATAAATCAAAGAACACACTGCAGTTCTTTGTAACAGATATATCTGCCTCAAAAATGACTCATAAGGCTAACTAGATTCCATGACAACTTGTTCTGACCCTTGAAATGCTGTTGCGACACATGGTGTGACTGTAATCTTACTGCAGCATGTGACCTCTCAGCCAGTGGAGGTGACATCAGAGACAATAATATCCACCATATATCACTGGCTGATCATGTGTAGGCTAGTGTCTGTGATGAGAATGAGGAAGTAATGACTGAGAATAAGGGAAATGTCCAGGGATAACACCTAAGAGACTTCAGCCTCAACAGTTTTGTTAAAATACAGTTTGAAAAGTTTTCTAAGTCACACGCAAAGGAAATATTAATGTTTAAAACACTCATTTTTGTTTCGTTTGAAGATTTATCTGCAAATTATTTATATTCAGCAAGTATTTGCATTTTGTTTGAGAATTTTAACAGATAACTTACAATAATTAGACAAGCAGACCTGCCAACCCTCGACAAATTTCAGTATCACTTCAGTGACCTAGATGTGTCAGATGCAAATCACTACTGTTCACACAATGAACTACTGTATATAATTTGCACACATAGGCAAAACAGTATATCATTTGTATAAATGCAATAATAAACAGACTATTTTGTGGCTATGATTAAAATAAATATTTTGGAGCTGGTTAACACAACTGTTCTCATCATAGACTGAATATGACCATGGCTGTTGAAATTGTAGAAGTAATTACATACCTCCTTGCATAGTGTACTTAATTTGCAATGAGAGGGTGTTTCCTTTCGTTAATAGGTAACATTATTTCTGCAGCACATAAATTAACTTCTTTACTCATTATGGTAACAGGTTTGGCTGCAATAATATTTATGAATATAGTACTATGAAAACTCATATTTAACAATCCGCAACAATATAACTTTAATATTACTTTGCCAATTTAAATGCCTGGTAAACAAGCAAGCTAGATTGCAAATTATGTAATATAAGGCTAACATTATTAATGTTAAATATTTTCCAAAGGTTGGCAGGTCTGCATTAACTTAATTCACGATTTCAACTTTCCACATCCACCCCTGTCTGTTTATCTTTGAAAAGGAATTAAAAGAACCGTCCTCCCTGGAGTGAGGAGGGGGAACTAGATGGATAAAATTGTTGTCATATTGCTATCGATTTGGGGTCTCTTGAGATGACATTACATATTTGTCAATCATGATCATCCCTGCATGATATTTGAGTGAAGGGGAATGAATCTGGTGCTATGCTTGGTCCAACTCTTCTTCTTCCTCTTTTGCTTTTCAGCAGACCAGATGCTGCTGCCTCTAACTGTTAGACTTGGATGTCAAAATGCATACCTGCTACGCAAAATGTACACAGGTTGGCAGGACTAGACAAGGTAGGTGTGTGCATATGCTGAAAATCACAAATGCAAACACTGTTAACACATTTCAATTTCTTAAAATGTCCATTGGTTGTATCTCAGGTGTTGAATGGGAGTTGTTAGTCAAGGCACTTAAAGCAGTTCAAGCACTGAAGCATTGAAAGCGTCAGTTGTTCATCTCACGCATGCCTGAGGGAAGTGATACACCTTTATTTTCATCAATACTGCCTACACAGGCTAGGTACTCCAAAACACTCAGTATTGTGCATAAAAGAGGATTGAAGCTGCTGCTGCTGCTAACATGCTGCTTTCAAAACTAACTACATAGACGTGTAAGAGCCAAAAGCAAATGAAATCAGTTGAAGTGTTATCACTGAAAGCATTTGAATTTTTGACTCCAACTTAAATCCATGTAGGCACTTGAACTGCTCGTTTGTGTGTGAGCACTGCAAGTAGTTGAACTAAGATTTGAAGATTAAGAACTAAAAGAAGTTGAACTGTCCTGTAAAATGTAGGTGGCGAAAGCAGTTGAACTGTGTAATTTCTTAAGTTTAAGCAGCAGTGATAGTTTAAGTACTATGTAAATAGTCCAAGTGAATTGGCTTGTGAGAAGTGACAGCAGCTGAAATGTCTATTTGAACGGCCAGTTGAGGACTAAAGATTAGTTGATAAGAGATATAAATACAAGAATATGAGTGTACATTGCTAACCTGCACTAGTAACCTTTTTTTCTTTTTTTATACACTGCAATGACACTAAATCCTTGGATAACATTGCTGAGGACAGACTGTGACAGTAAATTGGTATGAAGAGCCAGAAAGTGTATTTGCCCTTCAAACAAAGCATTTAACAGTCGTCACTCCCTATCCCGTTTCATTAAGCCAAAGTTGGCTTTGTTAGAACTAAAATACAGGCAATGTGACATAATGTGTAAAAGAGATAGATCTCCAAAAATTGAAGGTGACACTTTGAATTGGTCTGCATTAAGGTAAGATTGTTCTTGTTCTCTAGTGGGAGAGTTAAAGGCAGCTTACATCTATAGGAGACAATTTTCGTAGTAAAGCCCTCCTATTACCTTCCCCTCCCATGAATAACTTGGTTTGCCCTTGATAACAACTCTGGGATAACACAACCATATCCTCATTTTCCCTCTATTGCTGACCAATTTTTTAGCAGATACACGTTGATTTGCAAAGGGGGTTGGTGAGCACAAGTGTACCTTTTGTCTCTTCCGGAGAGTGAAGTTCTTCCACAGGAGCAGAGTGAACTGCGTCAGGAGACCCATTACGGCTTATCCTGGCAATATCCTGCCAAAGCGTCACTATGGCAACTGGCCCACTTAATAAACCCTGGAGGGAATAAAAGGCAGAGTTTGGTTTTAATACAGAGGAGCAATGCATCTTGGGGGAGTGCCACTAATCATTCACTTCCCCAGGCCTTGGGGCTTATGGTGCTGCACCTGTTCTAAGAATTATTATCACCTACACTCAGCAAAACCCAAGACAGGGCTATGTCTCAACGTGTGGAGGTTAAGCCGTTTGGATCTACAATATAAGAATCTTTATTTAAGACCATGTGGTTGTTTTACTTGATGTACTGCTATTGACTGTGTATGGAGAGCATACTGCATTTAAAACTATTAGGGTCAAAACCCAACCTTGTTTCTTTTCCTCTTAAAAGGAGGATAAGACAATGTGAACTGTGTGTTCTGTCTCATTAACCACTGCTTTGCTACATATTTCCTGTCAATTAATCAGTCTTTTTGGTGACCAGAGTAAAATAAATACATAAACTATATGAGCAACTGATTACTTTTCATGTCAACCAAAGATTGCTGTAAAATATTTATTGCCGGTTTTACTAGCCACTGAACAATGATTACACAGATAATGAACAAATACATCAACCATGGTATTTTTACACTTGTGCATCAAGTATGACCTTTATTAAAACTCCACAACTGACATAATCTCCCTTGACTATAGGTCATTCATGTCGTGAGGCTGAAAGTCTAAATACACAATTGGGATCTTTACAAATTCGTAGCTTTCATTTAAAATGCATCTGTGTGGGAAATTTGCGTCCTATCTGTACATTACAGTTTAAGCAATGGTAAGATTAATTCATATACCAGTGTATATGTTTTCAACCACAAGCCAAATACTGTATTGTATAAAACGCTTAAAAACATTTCCTGAAATTTGGTAAGAAAAGCTGTAAAGAATGTATTCATAAATTGTTAATATTCTATGGCCAAGGTGTTTTACCCGGCTTTAAAACATGTCGCAGACTACTTGAACTGATTCTCAGTGGAGACTTAAGATTAGAGTATGTGCACTAGGTGGGGAAGGAGGGGATGGGCTTTTTAGCCCAAGGGTAGTCCTGACAAATGTGCCACCTTTTAACGCTCCATTTCCTCTTTCTGTACAGGTTCCATCTTCCCTCTGTGTGTTTACATTATTTACTGCTACTTCATGGATGTTTTATTTACTGTCATGGGAAACTTGAGGCTTCTTCACTTCCAGATGGTCAAATAACTGTTCTAATGGGCTAAAGGATTAGAGTGCAGAAATACTAAATATTGGTGCAAGAATAAGAGACTTAAGCATAGACTCTCAACTAATGTTCTGTTTTGTTGGCAGTACCAATTTGTATTGTTGTGTAGGCCAACTGCATTGAGTCATGCCATTACTCCCGTTGTCAAGCTATCAAATGCATTCCATATTTTTGACATTTACCAGAGACTGCAGAAGGTACTACATTTAACACCTCCACTATAGCAGTTTTTCTTGCTGTAGCCTTCTGTTCATGGCGTACTTTGTATATACCCTTGGAAGAAGATGCCAGGTATGGAACTGTACAAGGGTAAAAAGGCATGAGTTTTTACATAGAGACCTAGTATATGCATGAACACCCGACTCCATCAAATGCTTGTATAATTGAGTATGTACTGCATTCACTTGCACAGCTTTCAAGCCTTGTCTTTTGAAACGTGTAATGTGCAAGAGAGGGACAGCTTGGTACCACCTCCACTCTGAAATCACGTCAAGCATGAAGGGTAAACAACATCTCTAAGAATATACTCAACCCATACGTCAAAAATGTGTGTGCGTGAGTTGTGTTCGTATCTTAGAAAAGAGATGTGTCTTTAAAAGAGTATGTGTGTGTGTGTGTGTGTGTGTGTGTGTGTGTGTGTGTGTGCTCGTGAGTGATGTGGAAAAGCGCAGCTCCAGGATTCTTTTTCAATTCCACATCTAAAGAACAGATAACAAGTAACAAGAGAGGGTATGATTGTGATTTGCATTGCAGCCGGAGTGTTACAAAACACAATGAACACAGTTCTCTAGAGAACAAAAACCATACAGTGTGAAGAGTGTTTTTTAGATCGTCATTTTAATCTTCGACTAGGAGTACAGAGAATAATTGAAATAAGTTCTTTTTGCCACTTTTCGGATTTTACTGTTTTTTTTCTCCACAAGACAGTGGCCATCAGGTGCTGGCATCAGCTTTTCACAGTATCATTAGTTCCAAAGAGAGCCCGAGAAAGAGCCAAGGAAGGGGGAAGAGGAAAAAAAAAAAAACTATTGAAAGGATAAATAAGTGCTGATGCATGCCTGGCATTTGGGGGACTATAGGGACAACAGAGTGCATTATTTCAGACCCCAGGATGATCGAAAGAGTAAACAGATATTTGTCATAGAGCATGAGAGCGGAGGACAGCTGAGAATGTCCATGACATTCGTTACAAGGGGGTCACTATGGCCCTTTGAAGGGTATAATAGTCCCTGTGTTCCTTCATTCAGTCCGTCTCTTTTCTATTTCTAAGTCTAACTCTCCATCACAGGCTCCCCTATAACCCCACTGCAGAAAGAAATTATATTGTATCAGTCTCTGAAGGTAGGCTCAAGGACATATGTTATTTGTTTTAATTATAGGGACCGCATTCTGATGAACCTGAACACCCTCCTCTTTGAATACTATGTACAGCTTTTGTTTTTTTGTTGTTGTTTTTTTTTTTTTTTAAATAAGCAGTTGTTTTTTTTGTTTGTTTTTTTTCCCAATCACCAGCACGATCATGCTGTTTATTTAATTGCTGTACAATTTAATCACCAGCATGGTTCCTGACAGTTTAGTTCATTGTGCAACAATGAACTAAACTGATTAAATATTCTAAAAGAGACATTAAGAGAAAAGAATTCAAAATGTATGATATCAGTTGAAAGAAATGATCTCAAAAAATATATATACCTTTATAAAGACGCTGTGTTGTGCATATAAGAAATTATATGACCTTGTTCAATGATATTATATCTTTAAAGATTATTTTCAGCTATCATCCACAATTGCAAAAAACTGATGCCTGTGGCTTTTCATAATAAACTCAGTATGATGGGTGGAGGTAGCAAGATAAAAAAAAAATATAATCAAAAAGTGTGTGAATTTGGGCACCCCGGTAGTCTACTGATAAGACGCATACTAAATAAGGTCAGTGATTTGATTCCATCCATGAACCTTTGTAGCATGACATAACCTTCTCTTTACCCATGTTTCCTGACTCACTGCACCACAATTACCAAATAAAATCCAAAATACCAAAAACGAGTGTATGAAAACACTGATTGGATTGATCTCAAAACTATGTGAACAAGTGTTTATTTGAACCTTTGCATTTATGATTAAACAACATCAACATTTCACAGTTCCTATACGCTTGAAATATGGATTTTAAAAGTTTGCTCATTCACAGAGGACTGCAGCTTTAATTCAGTGTGGTTACAATGGAATCTAACTGTGACCCAATTTCATGATGGAAAAAAGTATCAAAACATCCGTAAAAACTTCACAAACCATGCTGTAATCCACTTCTCTGTCCACTAATACACTCTGTGATGTTCCACTCTTTTTTTTTCTCCAAAGTGCGGCTAAATGCGCAGCCATTTTTCACATTTGTCACCTGTGAGTACCAGGATCTTATGTTCATTGCTACAAATATAGCTGCTACACCTTCCTTTATCCTGTCTGATGCAGCTTTCACATCAGTTTTAGCCCAAATCTCAGCAAGTGGTACCTATTGGAATTACAAATCGCAAATACAAATGGCATCAAGGTACAAGGATGGTGAAACATCTGGCCTGCATTTATTAGCCCAGGCTCAGTTGAGAGTGTTCTATGAGACAGAGTAGCTGCATCAGATATGGGCTCCAAAATACATCTCAAACTAGGACCTAAAAAAGTCAGACATTTTGTAAAATAACCTTCAAATAATCTTCAAAGACTCTAAAGAAGAAGTAGTAATATAAAAGTAATATAATTTGGGGATTTTTCTTTCTTTTTTTTTTTTTTTTAATAATCAAAACAACTAGCTAGCTTTCATCTGTTAGCAACATTCCAAAGGAGAAACTGCACTGAGGATGCTAGAAGAGTTATTTTGTGGAAAGAAGATGAATGAAGGCGTACTTGTTGGTGGTATTCTTTCTCTCCATGAACTGGTATGATGGCGGTGTTATCAACATTTGCAGCAACCACTCCTAGTTCTGACTAAGCAGTGTCTTTGACCATGTCTACATCTATGTCTGTGTCATGTGGCAAACGCAGAGGAGTGAAAGCTAGGCTAACTGTTAGCCCATACAAACCAGCAGTTCCAACAATCATGTTGCCTCATGTTCTCTGGACAGCAAAATGGATTATATATCAGTGCTGGTCACTAGTTGACATGCAAAAGCTACTTCCAACTGAGACATGTACTTTTCTCTCTAAATGCACTTTAATGAACTGTGCTGCTAACTAACTGCTTATTCTTTTTTTTCCTCTGGGGATTTATATGTTTTTATAATTTATATTTTTAAGATATACAGTATATCTTTATCCTCTCTGTTGTTGTTGCACTGCTGTGTGCTGGGAGGAACAGCATTTCATTTTTTTTATGCATGCAAATATACAATAAAATGACAATAAAGTAAATCTTGAATCTCCATACTTCTCTACAGTAATGTACTATCACCAGCCAGAGGTAGCTGCAATACTGGCCCTTACTTACACTGGCTGCAGTGCCTTGTTTTCCCTCGGGCACCTCTCTCACCTGTCCCATTGCCAGCATTGCCAAGCTGATAAAGAAAGAGAATTTACAGACCCAAAGATGGTTCTTGATTATCTTTTAGAGTCCCACGCTGGCAATATAAGTACAGATTCCATCTAGAATGCAGTACCAGGTTTGTAAGAGGGTCGTTTTTTTTCCTCAGCTGTGTCCATACTATCCACAGCCTCACACAGCAGCGATGTATAGCAATATGGCCAGTCTGCTTTATAAAGACAAATTACCTGACCTGACATGAAGTAAATATTAAGTCATTCCCAACCTTTGTTCTTATTGTGAACCTCCTCAAGGGGGACTTATTTTGTTATTGAGATTTAATACTAGGAAAAACACCTGTAGTATTAAAACATTTAATATGTACTCAATTTGATTTATTTTACTTTTTTTTTTTTTTTAATTATAGGTTGAAAATCAACCAGTGCCCACATGAACAAACAAACAAATGCACATTAAAGTAGTATTACTGTTGCATATAGTGAAAAGAAACCATTTTTCATGCCTATCCATTTTCATGCTAGACTGACAAGGGCATAGACCCATAATTACTTATTAGGGCAGAAAAAGTATGTCATGCTTGAGACAATGTGGTAACATTATGCTGCTGCATACTAGTGTTAACAGAGCAACACCAGTTGCACTGATATTAGTTTTGAAGATAATCACTGGCTGGGTTTACATGGACCCTAATATTCCAGTAATAATCGTAATAATAGCCCAATCAGAATAAAAATGCCCCATGTAACCACCTCAATCAGAAGAGACTGATCTGATCTGGCCTGATCAGAATGAATTTTCAATTGGGTTAAGAGGGGTGATGTAAACCTTTGATAATACATTCAATAGGAAAATATTAGCGCCTAATAACCATGTAAACGCTTAATCTGATCGTTTCTCTCTGGTTGGAATAAATATATTCCTTCTGCGCATGTTTGCCCCATGTAGGGTTAACATTAGGTGATGTGACGAATTTCTGGGAGGATCTCAAAAAAGCAACATGGAGAAGAGTTTTCAGGTGGGACAAAAATATGATGCCAACAAAGTAAAACTGGTCTGTGGGTGATACGACTTTTTTTTTTTTTTTTATTGGAGACCTTAAAAGAATTAAGGATTGTTGCAGGAGAAGTATGTGCTGCTGAGATTACTGTTTAATTAAAAAGAACAGCAGAAATGCAAATATTGTTCCCAGGACACGATGTGGTTCCAACTTGATAATTGTTTCTTCTTCTGTTGTTTTTCCGGCAGATTAGACACTTCACAGCGGGCAGAGCCACTTTGCGCATGTCAAAAGTTATGTTCTGACTAAATGCTTTGGGACATGTAAACGCATATCTTTATCGGATCACTTTATTTAGTGTCCATGTAAACAGTTAAGTTGGAATCTCTAATCAGAATGATTTCCAATCGGGTTGAGGAAGAATTGTCCATGTAACCACAGCCAATGAGTCAATCTGTACAATTAGCGTTTTTTGGGGGGGGGTTTGGTGTGCTGCTTTTCTTCAAGCCTGTTAAATGACATGCTTATTACATATTTTTTTTACAGTCCCTAAAATGGGCAGACTAATCATGTTTGTTGATCACAGCTGGTTTGTAATTCATGTCTTAAACAAAAATCTTTTGCGAAAAGGTTTTTAAAGCAATGTTTTTGTGTCCTGAAGTGTATGATACATGTAATTCTCATGCTGAAAAAGTGCGTACATACTGTACAGTATATGAAACACACTGCAAATCTAACCTTGGTTAAATTTTCCAGAACCAACTGGCAACCTGTTAGTTAATCTGGCACTGAAAATGTTACTAACTCTACAATGGTGGCATCCTGTAGGTGATTTCCCAACCAAATACTTCCTATTAATCACGGAGACTGTAAGCTGTGACATTGGCGTCTGCCAAAATGCTATGACTGATATTATGTCAGTCATTACAGGTAATTAGTTTTAGAGAAGTTAATACTTCTAAGCTCTGGTAACTGTGCTTCCTGGGGCAACCTGTCAATCACATTTAGCAGCTAATTACTCATTCATTAGAAACAAATGAAACTGATAAATAAATAAAATTATAGGATAAACGTTAGCACTTAATGAATAATTAGGACATGTCATTCAAGAGGACATTATTTTGCATATACATTATACAGTTCAAAAGGCACACCACATGTGACTTCACTTCTCACTTGTTAAAGCAATTCTGTGTAAATCATTAGCATGGAAGCAGTGCTCAGCGCAAGCTAATGTTCACCGTCTTTCACCTATGACTCAGCAAACATGCCATTTGATAATGAGGATATCTGAAGTTTCTATTTGGTCAACAGCAATACCCAAACACTAAATACTTAATTTTGTTCTCTTATTGTATAAAAAAAAATCTATCTGTCGAAATCCTTCTTCCCTTTCTTACCTCCTTTGTTTCTGTATTAAAAGCAGCCAGTCTGGAAGCCAGCTTATTAAATGCTTTCAAATAAGATAAGCAGTTCTCTGAGCACTCTATTTGATCCGCTACAGACAAGACAGGCAGAGGAAAACAGACAGATACCCAGGCCCGAGTCTGAACTAGCCTCGGGAGTAGAGAGCAAGCTACAGTAACAACAACAACAACAGAAGAAGAAAGACAGCGTCACAGGAGGCTTGGCTGCAAAACATGTGTGCTGTTAGAGAAAACAAACTGTCAAAAGCAACCTACCTCCAAGCTGTTCAGTTTTCACCCATCAGCACATCTTAGGGCTAAAAGATAGATTTGACCAGTTTGACTGCCAGCCTTATGAGTCAAACAAAAAAAACTGACATCTCTTTCCCTGTGTCTCTCTCACTCCCTGCCTACCTCCAACAGTTTCTATCCCCTTTTGCCTGGAGTCATAAAGTATGCAAATGACCTCTGCTGAGCCTGTCGTAACGACTGTAGCCACAGTAATACCACAGCCAGAAAGCACACAGGTGGTGTACATTACACAGCATGTTCCCTTAAGCTTAGCCCTGTAGCACAGCACATATGTCTGCTTCTTGTAGTCCTGTCTGAGTCACCTGACGAGGCGAGAGAGGGTGAACAGGAGCATTGCCCTACATTTCGCTGGCCTTGTTATTGCATCCATGGGCTGTGTAAGTTTGTGTCGCAGGGTGCCTCACAGTAAACTTTGAAATTTAATCACCTGTTGACTTAGTACTAATTATTCATAAGCTAATTAGTCCCAAAATTAATCTTTTTTTTTTTTTTTTTGAATAAGTGAAGCGTCAGTTAGAGAGGTTAGAGAGCAGATGGGATCATGAGAGGTGCATTTATTTACCATGAGACAGTGCTGAGCTGGAAATGTTGATGATGTTGATGATCAACTGAATGCATCAACTGGGGGGAGCAACTAAGTGCATCGACTGTAGGGTTTTATAGCAACTATATTATTTGGTAACAAGGGGGCTAAGAGTTTATTATGCTAGGTGATAAAGTATAATACTAAAGGTGCGCTGGGAGGATATAATTATGTAGATGAGATGGGTGTTTACTAAGGAGGTAGACAGGAAATAAACAGATAAGACTCACACTGGATAATATTTCTGTGTTCATTAGGAAATGAGTTGCAAAACAAGGATTTTCTTTTCAGACTAAATCTAAAGCAAGACTATTGCATTAAGTTCTACAATTCGTCATTCCCTTTTTTTTAATGGAATACTGCATTTGGTTGACGTTCCTTGTAATTCATGTGAAGATCAATTTTGAAAACACCAATTTAAAGTTTTGAAAATGTTGAACTATTAAACGAGATTGTGAAATACCAGTCAACTCTTCAAGCAGCACTACAGTGCGCTGATAAGGAACTCTTCAAGCAGACATGCAGATATGTGAATTTCTGTCATAACTCCAATCAAATGCACTTGTCCTCCCCGCTCTTTCAAACTACATGAGAAAACTTTTTTTCTATCCTTAACAATCACTCAAGAGTCACACGGAGTTGTTCATGAGGTGTAGGTCCATACTCTCAATTAGTTACACTCATAGAACCCAGGTGAAACCTCGACTGCCCAAAAGTAATTGCTTCGACTAATGAAGTGCTGCTGCTCGAAGGTGCCAACACAGTGGAGTACACCTGCTGTTCCCAGGTCAGTAAACCCTGCATTAGTCTAGCCATACTAATGAAAAACAAGGTGCACATTTGCAACAGCACTACCATGTAATTTGTTTCTTGCATACCTTAAGGAACAAATGATAATGGGAACACTACCTGAACCTGACAAAAAGAAATGAGCCAAGGGCTACAGACTGAGGAGCTGGATGAACATAACGTAAGTAAAGCAAAGTAGTCAAAAAGCTATAATGAAAGCTGATATTCAGCATCGCAACTAGTAAATGTAATGGTTTCCACCTCTGAGGAGCTCAATGTCGGTACGTTATTTACTGCCTTTGGAATGTCTGTGTAGAATGATGGGCAAGTGATTTCTCATTCTAAAAGAGGAAAGCAGAGCACTGAAATTATTTACAAGCTGTACATGCAAATTTCCATGCAGGATCAAGTGCTCCTGCAAACTAGCTTACATGGTAAAATTTAATGGGGCAAAACATCAAATTCTTTGTCCGTATTAAAAAGTGAGATGATTAAAAGAGTAGAGTGAAAAGTGAAAGGGTAGTGAAAGGTGTGCTTTTTTTTTTTTTTTTTTTTTTTTTTTTTTTACACATTGTACTGTACTTAAAACACACAGCAAGAAGATAACCCACAACTTTCACACCTTCATCACCTTCATCTCACAACTTATATTACTGTAGCATTGACTCTTGCTATGATCTACAGCAGAAACAATACAACAATCTTATTACATGACCTGGTACGAAGAATAAAAAGCACCTTTGCAATCCTTGCTGAGTTTATTGACTAGTGGGTACTCAAGTACAGAAAAGTTCACCCACTGACTTATTTATGTGCATCAAAGTTCAAGCTAGAACTATTACTTGGCTAAATCCTTGAGTGTTTGCATTTCAATCAATTTCAAGATAAAAAATATGAGAAATAATCACAGCCAAATACTCAAGTAAGAATAGTCAATATCCCGGGCTGCTTACTGAGAACTGTGGGGAAAAACCCCAAGTGAACACCACTGACAGCTCCTTGAGACTGTGTGCTTGCAAACTAGCCAGCCTTCTTCTGCCCTTGTTACAATTTCTCTCTCCCTATTGATGAAGTGATGAGTAAACGCACAGGTGCTTGTTAACCATGTTCATCTAGACAGACTGGACAGATGATGGACACTTGGCAGGGATAAACATAAGACAGCCATATAGGGTCACAGTGGGATTCTGGCTTTCCATTCTATGTCATGGCTTGCTCTTAGCAGGCAGATAGTTGTCCTGGGAAAAAGAAACCAGAAAAGTTGAGGAAAACAAGTGACAGCCTTCCGCAACAGATGCTGTTGCTTCTGACTGCCGGCCACTGGCACAATTGTTTTTTTTTTTTTGTTTGTTTTTTTACTTCAGCCAGAAAAGCCCACACAGACTGTGCAGAGGCAGAACAACACTTTCTTTTTTTAAACTTGTGTAGTCTAGTTTGACATCACCAGTGTATGGACTGCAGTGTGAACATGGTGTAAGAAAACCACCTTGAACTTGAACAGAAGAAAGACAGTTTCAATCCCTCTGCCAGGGATTGAAGCTGCCGAACACTAACTAGCTTAACAGACCAACAGGTTGCTGCTGTGAATAGGCAGTGCTGCAATACCAGGAGGAACAAAAAATGTATACGCAGTACTGCACAAATGTTTTAGCCACTTTAGATATTTAGATTGGTCCCACATTTATTCTGAAAAATAACAATGACCCCAAACATATAGCCAGAGTCATAAAGAACTGTATTCAGCAACAAAGCGAACAAGGCGTTCTGCGACAGATGGTATGGCCCACACAGAGCCCTGATCTGTGCATAACATGGCGACTGTGGTGGATGACGTGCTAAGCTGTGCAACAATAGTTGAGTACCTTATGCTATCTTCACAAGACCAGCTGTTCAACAACTTGTTGAACTAATATATTTTGACAGGCATACTGACAATTGGGGATTAACTGCCAAGATAAGAACTTTGATGGCCAAAAATACCCTAAAAGAGAGAAGGTTTGGAACCAAGATGCCTTGCCTCTTCCTCCGCTGAATGGACCAGCTGTGCCAAGCTCAGCCAGAAAATCATAGAGCTTGAAAAAAGAATCCCAGATATAAGAGGATGAAAAACTTATTGGCACTCTGCTTGCTGCTTCCCATGCCGCTGTCCTGGAACCAGCTGATGATCAAATCCAGGGACATGAACAATGTTGCAGAGCAGCTTTCGGATAGAATGAGCCCCACACCAATGACTATGTAGACACTATTCTCGGTCCGGCTCAAACCCACTTGAGTCAGAAACTACAACATATCTGGATTTGTGATACTGGGGAGCAGGGGAGCAAGACCAAAGACCTGTTCTACCCCCACAGTGTCAAACCCTGAGCTCTGGACAGACATTGTCTGGGGTAAAAGAAGAGCCAGAAACAAATTTTCAGGACAGTTCCGCTGATTTCTCAATAGAGGTTCAGCTGGAGAACAGGTAAATTGTTGTGGACAAGCTGCCTGTCAGTGAGCCCAATAGTAATGTCACAGCTAGCATTAGCACCACTAGCTCAGAAGCACCCGTGATACAGTTAAGCGGAGGTAAACAACAGACCAAAAGCCACTAAAGCTCAGTCATCATCACAATAGAATACGCGCCAGACAGGCGAAAAAGAAGCAAAACCATGCCAGACAAGACATCAAACCAAAGACTCTGCTGGTAGGTGGCCATGTAATAAGACATCTTAAAAGCAAGGTTTTGAAAACTGTCCCATTCTATGGTTAGCAACATCGTTCAAACACTGTGTTATTGGACAATACGGGTGTGAACAAACTTATTGTGCATGTTGGAACAAATTACACTTGTCCTGGATTGACACATGGCTCAGAGCTGTTAAAACAGGACTCTATACATCTAATGGATATTCTACAGCAAGACTGATGGAAATGTAATTAGTTCTGAAGATATTTGGTCATAAATCAGAGTATAGGGCATTAAAATTGGAGCTGATGATAGCACGAGATAAGAGATCATCGAAGACATCAAATTAATCTCCTGGGCACCGTGGAAATTTCATGGCAATTATCAAATGGTTGTCGAGACATGACACCAAAAACATCAACCTGCAGTGGTGCTAGACAAAAAGACAGGGGATCACCAAAGTCCATAGGCCTCTACTTTTGGGGATCATGAAAGTTTACTGGTAATCCATCCAATAGTGAGTCCAATAGTGATATTTCAGTCTGGACCAAGTTATGAGCCAATATTGCCATTTCTAGAGCCATGCTACAGAAATGCTAAAAATATTGGGTTGCACTGCATGTTTCATTCAGAAAACTGATCAATGTTAACATAACAGCCCCTTAAAAAGAATTGTTTCACATAAATACCACATACATGACATGTATTAAGATTGCTTATTTCATATAACCAGTTCAGAGCCCAAAGATATTCAGTTTAGGATTTTGCAAATATAAGAAGCAAAGTCTCATATTTGAAGAGCTAGAATCAGAAAACGTCTGGAAATTATGTTAAAATGATTAATAAATTATCAAAAAAGTTGCAGATGTCAGGGAAGATTCTGAGTCATCCAGGCTGAGGGTTGAATCTAGGGTAACTGGGCTTGGTTGTAAATACTTGTAGACTTTTCATCTCTTATCCAAGCAGCTTCTTCAGCCGACTGGTAGGGAGCCCCACGTATTTAACCTCTGTGGGGTCGTTAAAAAGGTCATTGATACTACTTGGTTCATTAGTGCTCCTGGCTGTTGTAACGACAGTTGTCCGAGTCATTGTGGTTACAACACCACTTATCCCCCACCTACAATGCTGTCCTTTCATCCCTTCCCAGGAGACTTAACAACCAACCATTCACATTTGGCCTCCTGACAACACCAACGACGTCGTTTAAACTTGGCCTCAGGTGCCTCCAATGACTTTAACAACCGTCGTCGTAACAGCCAGGAGCACTAACAAACTGAGTGGTATCAATGACCTTGATAACGACCTTACCAAGGTTAAATACCTGGGATTCCCTACCAGTCAGTTAGAACTGAAGAGGCCCCTTGGATGAGAGGCAAACTGTCTTCAAATATCTACAACCAAGTCCAGTCGCTCGATTCAAGTCTCTTTGGATAAAAAGTTGCAGATTAAATCTTCTGATCAACTTATTGTTTCAGCTATAAATCACATGAACACTTCCTATGCTAATGTTCCAGATGGGAAAATGATGATAAGAAGTTTGTTACCGGAATAGTGACTCCCACTAATTGGTCTAACTGGGCATACTGCAGTACGATAAGGGGGGCCAGGCCAGCATAAACTTCTGCACATATTATGTTGTCTGGGCAAAGCAACTTGCTGACAGCTGAAAATGATTAGTGAATCCATATGTATTGAAGGGAGCACATGGTTGCCTATGCATCTCCAGGCCAACAGTGGGTGTTAGCAGTAGTATTTAGCAGGAACAGTAGTGTTTGAGAGACTGGCCCTCCCAAATTAGAGAGAAAAAGTTTTCTCCACTGTACATATGGACAGACCGTGATCAATGGGCTAACAGTCCGCCAGGCCACAACCAGGTGTGACACCTGCTGCCATGCTGGTGTGGAGAACCACAGGAATAATAATGTCAAGCAAGCCATTTGCCAGCATAGTGATGGAGCCAAAGTCAGCACCAGTGTAATCTGCAGTAGTTGGTGCCGCTCCATCAACCTGACTAGCTGTAACCCTCACTTGTATTAGTGAATATGTTCATCTGAAAGGTTTTTAACAAGTCTTTTGGGATTCTGAGTGCCATACTGACTCAACTGGATGATATGATCAAGTGTATTACTTTCTTTTCATAGCCCTAGTTTGAACAAAATGCTCAGTAACCCTACAATTTGATCCCTCTGGTGAAATATGGATGCATTTTATATTCTTCAAAGATAACCGATTTACCAATTATAAGGGACGGACTTGTAACTATGGAGGTAACTCACATAGACAAGAAGCAAATGATATTTATGTTATCATCCAAGCTATTGTTCCAAACTTTTACCTCTAAAAAACATTTCCCAAATGTACCACATCACAACGCTTTACAGTCTTCATTTTCAAAGCAGGGAAAAGACAGCCCAACATTTGCAACAAAGATAAAAGCACCACTAATGAGAATTTCTGCTTTTTTATCTTTATCCCTCCTGGAAATATAAGCTATGCTTCACTGTGGAATGGCATGCCTGTGGTATCTGTAAATACCTCATTTTCAGTCTCAGAAGCTAAGTTTAAATAAACAGGTAACTCAACATGAAAAACCACATAAATAACACAAGGTTAAATTTTCATTTAAATCCAAATGACAAGCAGTCAAGACCATGACGATTCAAATTCACAGCATATGGTTGTTAATCTTTATACCAATTCATCTGCCAGTCAGTCTCTAGAATGCTAATATTAAGGCACACATACTTTGATGTTTTATGTCCTGGTATATATTATCACTCTTTTTTTAACTAGTTTCACACAATAGATACACAGCAGACTTGGTGGTGACATGATGTGCATTATTACAAAGTGTCTAAAGTCAATTTACTTTAGTACACTCATCCTTGAACCTTAATCCTAACCTTGGGCCTTATCTTAATTGTTCAAACAGTGTTTCACCTAGGTCTGACAGATACATGTAGGCGTGTCTGCATCTGTGAGTGTTTCTCAGTTTTCAAAATGCTAATCATGTAGAGCTTCACTTAATAAGCCCTGTATGCTCCCAGCAAGTGAGATCTCTGGCCTCTATGACACACAATGTATTTTTCAATTTATAGACCCAGCTTGACCATTCCGCAAGTCATTATCTGGAGTGTCACACAGATTTTGGCATCATCCAGAAAGATTGATGGTAGAGAAAATCTTTTACTATAAATAAGACTCAATCTGTTGCAGAGTTGCTGCAGAATAGTCTGAACAGCATTTTTTCCCCCAAATATACATGGCAAGAAAATAAGTACATATATAAGTGATTATATGAAAAAAATCTCCCAACTGGGTGAAATCAAGTCACCTGAGGCCTAAATATGTCTCAGCATGATCGAGCTTAGTGACTTTGCACAGGCCAAGTGGCGGTTTAGTGGATTGTAAGCAGATTTTTTTCCTGTCTGTGCCCACACAGTAATTTCACCTTTAGGCTTTATATGTTATGTTTTGCTCCAGGGCCAAACTTCCCTTTGCCCTAACTCAGCAGTTAGCCTGGGTCTCGAGAGGCATGCACAGAACCAAGTGGGCCCATTAAGACCTCTACTTCAGTCACAGGGACTCAAGTAGAACCTGATGTACATGCTACAAGATATTATAGCTATTTCTTTCAAAAATTACTAATAAAAAGGTCAACATCAATTATAAAATAACTGGAAACCAGTGATGCTGTAAAAATCTGGGTAATTCAGTCTCTCTTTTTAAGTCGAAAGTCATTCTTAACTAGCTGCGGGGGATGAACAGATCAGAATATGAAGATCTACAACACTCAGTACAAGATTAAATATAAGAAAAAGTAACTTTTTCTTTTTACATGTATAAAAAAAAAAACTCATTTGGAGATGCCTCTTAATGAAACAGTCTGGATGAAAACAAGACTGAACAACCCTTTGGAGCTTCAAAATTCAAACCTGAATGAAAGACGACACCCAAGTTCCTGGCAGCTAATTTGACATTTCTTGCAGCATGTTGAGAATTTGATGGATAACAGAGAATGCAATTAATGAGAAAAAGATTTGAGAAAAAAAAAGGTGTAGAAAGTTTTAAAACTTAAAAAACTTTCAACTCTCTATCGACTATCTTTTGAGTAGAAACTGAAATAGTGTCACTGAGTTTTACAGGCAAAAACATTGAGTATAATCACCATAAACCAGGCCTATTCAATTACATATTCAATTGAGCCAGATTTTAAACCAGGAAATGTATATGGGCCAGACATTTTTAGCAGCCTATTTAAAAACCTTTTTTTTGTTTAGCTTGTGGTAATTACAAATTTAGACAAACACAAATGAATGTAGTATAAAATAGCAATGTTGTTTTACTTTTGAAATAATAATCATAATAATAATAATAATGGTTTTGCCACTGACAGGTGCTTAGATTCGATTAGATTTTAAGTTTTTGACAACATTAAGGAAAGGACTATACAAAAAAAAAATTTACCTTTCACTTGATCCAGTCTTTTTGTTATTTCTGCCGATTATGAGAGGCCGATTAGTTGCCATCTCCTCCGCTGTCTGACTGTTCCCTCCATGGACTGTTTCACCCTTAGCCATGTTGCGGCTAACGCTCAGCTAGCCTCTCAGCTAATGTTAGCCCCCGCTTTCCATGTGGATCCTACCGGAGCACCGAGGTTAAAGTGGGAAGAAGCACCGTGTCTGACGGGCAACTTTAGTGAAATGGAGCCTGCAGAGGAAGCACCGGGATGTCAGGGAGAAACATTCTGTCCAGAAGTTGCTAAGTTCGGTTGCACAGATAGGAAACACCTCTGCTGACAGGATGTACCACTCTGTTTTGGCGGCAGGGGGTCTTTTTGGTTTATCCATGTTTATAACGGCAGTTGGTAATCAGCGTATTAGGCGCATTACCGCCAACTTCTGCTCCGGAGTGTGGACAAACGATTAAATCCTACACATTAATCCTGTCTTTCGAATGACTTTGATGCTCCACCCACTTGGCAGGTTCATTAAGGCTTCCTAAATTCTTCCTTCATATTGTCTTTTTTGAGACTACCTAGTACAATCTATGCTTGCATGCATAATGGTCTCCTCAGCCATCTGCAAAAAAATATGTGCATATATCGATATCAGGGCACATATCGGTATCAGCATCTGCAATCGGCCACAGTGAATTGGACATATCAGATATTGTCAAAAAAATCCAATATCGTGCATCCCTCCTCACAAGGGTTTAGTTATTGCAGGGAGACAGCTAAATATTCAGCAATGAGTTTGAAAATCTTTTAAATAACACCAAGTTACGCTTTCTGTACACAACACAATAAACTCCTCTCGGCACTCTCTCCAACACTCACTCATGTTTCCACTGTTGCCTTCCTGTTGCAACAACTCAACTCTTCTCAATCTTTGTTTCCTGACTACTTATGGATTTTAGACCACAGCCGTGGTCCACAAAGTGCTGTAACTATGTAGACTACACAATAACATTGCTATTAACAAAAATAAATGTGTAAAATGGCTGCCAATTAAATAGGCTGGCTATAAATAATGAAATAAAAATTTAAAAAAAGACTATGCCTCTACTTCCATCTACCCAGGTGTTAGTATGGATGATCTTCATATTCTATCAGTGAGTTTCCAAAATCACAGGACCACCTCAGACATACTGTATAGAGCTGATAGCAGTAAGCCTCATGTTCCCTAGTATATTCCCTGGTATATTGCTTGGTATGTACACATCTTTAACAGATTAAATCGACAACTCTATTACCACAGTCTGTTAAATCTATCATATTATTCTAGTGTGTGGCCAGTTTGAGCTGGGGCCCAGACAGATCTGGCTCTGCTGCAGAAGACATAATCATTTTGACAGCAACGTCTAGTGTGTTTTGATGATATCCCATTCATCAGCCTCACTCTGTCTCAAATAATTCCTTCTGCTCCTCAGAGGTTCTGAATTACGGAAAATATATTTTGGATTCTCTTAAACTACTAAACAAACAGTAGATGGATGCTACTGTCGATACTGGTTGGAAGCTGTCTCTTCATCGAAATCATTTAGGTGACTACCGTTATTAACATCAGACATGAATTATAATATTGTATCATTGCTGATCAGCCTGTATACACAATATAAGACCTCAAAAATTACCATAGGGTTGATTCAAAGCCTCCCGAACACAGTGTTATATATTTTCTTCATAAGGGAAGTATTTATTGCTGGGCGGTTGAATTGGATTGCATAATTTTCTGCTGCCTACTTCCAGTGACATTTCCAACAATGTGAAAGTGCCAGCAAATCATTTCTTTACAAGGCAAAATAAGAATAACAACTCATTGCGTATTGATTACTGCCAACTGAAACAATTAGTGGAAGGCATCTTGTCCCCAATCTCCCTGCAATGTGCTTGGAACTGACTTGCTGAGATAACACTGCCCTTTTTGAGCCTTTTCAAAAGGATCTTATACATTTGAAAAGGATGATGAGGTCACTGGACGTTTTGCACTCCAGACCCTTATTAAAAGTATGAATGGTGTTACGCATGCATTGAAGCATGCCTGAACAGAGGGAACTGTGAAAAGTTTTCCACATCACATCAGCACACAAAGGCAGTCTTGGTCTGGAGAAGTAATTATTTGCACTGAATGGCCACATATATCTGAAGGCTAGACAAAGAATGACCTGAGTGATGCTTATACGTGGTGTCTCAAAGAAATCAACCAGTGTTTTGTTTTTTTTTTAATAAAAAACCCTCAGCTGGATAATAAAAAGCAGTCTTTGACATATTTTCAGCTGTTACTTTAGGTCAATGAGGAAAGACATATTGCAGACTAAGAGACAAAATCAGAAACCACTAATGAGTAATCAAGGATGCACACTGAGATTTTTTTTTTTGTGAAGGCGAGACAATGCACATTAATCAACATTTAAACAAATGTAAATGTACCCCCCAAAAGACTAGTTCTCATCAGCAGTCCCAGTAATAAAACAGGTAATGGAATTCAGTCATTTATTGGTTAGGGACACATCACAAATCGACTCGTTTGTAGTTTCTATCTTTCTTTTTCTTCCCATTTATTTTCATGTATTGTGTGAGTGTCTTGGTTCAATATCTAATTATGTTACCAAAACTTGGAAGATAGGACATCGTGTTGAGGGAAGAAAATGCGATTGTCGGATTATTGACACTAGGAGAAAATAAGGTTCCCCCATTATTCACCATAAAAAGTACTCACAAGCTGACAAATCTGATGATATTGATTCTGAATGGATTTTAAAGGCAACATCTTTTAAGGGTTTACTTTGCACACTGTACACAACTTTGAAATTGGCATTATTTATCATATTGTAAAGCTGTCAAAGTGAATTAGTGTTTTAATTTGGTGAGTAGTGTGCTATGCCCACTTTTTATGGTTCCACATCGACAAAAATGGCAGAGTGCTAATGGTAGGCCGTGTTCCCAGAGTAAGCACTCCACCAACTCAGACACAAATGGACATGTATTAATGTCAATTAGTACAACCGTCATACCAGTTGTTAACCTGCTTTTTTCCCACTTTTCAGAAGTGAGGCACAGATAAGATGTTGTGCTTCATTAAGTAAATCGTTTAGCATTTAAGTTTTTCATTTTATTGCTGTCAAAAAAAACAAACATAAAATGGTTTGAAAAGATGTGGGCCCTGTTTCCCAAAAGCATTATAAGGATAAGATGATCTAAGTCCCTTTTTAAATATATGGGCAAAGAAATTAAAGTAAATTAAATGCCAAATTTGACAGACAATTTAGGAGACAAAATACTGTGATTGAGCTAAGTTCAAGTTGTGAGTGGAAAATGCAAGCATATCAGGACATAATATCAAGTGTTTTCTTTTGTCGCAGGGTACAGCAACTGAAGTTGTTATGGTTTGATTTGTCAGGAGGCTGCTGGGGCTTTTAAGTTTAGCCTTGATAAAGGTTATAAAATAAAGACTATCAGAAGTGGGTATTCAGCGATCAGAATGAAACAGGTTTCTTAACATTAATTTAATTCCATTCAAGCCCTTGCGTGAACTTCATTTTGTGACAGGCAACAAAACAAAACAAAAGGTGTGAAAAATTGAATTTCTGTTCAGAAGAAAGACATTTAAAAATCATCTTACACATTAGACAGTCACCATGGCTTCATTCTTATTTTTGTAAAATTTACCTTTGATTAATTCCTTCATAAAGATAATATGTGAGATAATAATCCACACCATTTCCCTTGGAAGATCACACTATACTCAGAGTACAAACAAAAAACCATCTAGTTATTTGACTGTCAGCCAAGTCATCCTAAATTTTCAACTTTGAGTCAAGCCAAATGCTTGACAGATAAAAATGCTCCTATAAAGGTCTTGCATCTGAGCAAAATAATAATTAAATGACCGCTAAAACTGAACTTCGATGTCATAACAATTTGTCGTGGGTGCTCTCATACCTTAAACAAGGCAGCATTATGTCATCTGACATCATATTATTTCCATATAATTATATGAATGAATTTTTGGCAGGCTACAAAATTTTTTTAACAGTTCATGGGGATGTTGGAGTGAGGACAAGCCTCCTCCCCCCAGTGGTGCCTATAATCTACTGTATATTCAAACATTCTGTTCAAAATACTCTTTTGGAAAATCTGTGAGGGAACTAAAATGCTCTTTGTCTTTGGTGGCAATAATTTCCAACTTGCTGCATTTTTCTAGCATTGCTGCCATTGTGGTGAGTGGAAAACAATGGCTTATCTATTGTGAACACGCCATGTCATGTGTGAATAGACATGGACCTGCTCCATACAGGAGTCCTACATGTTAATGCCAAAAACCACAGGCTTACTCAGATATGTGCGCTGAGCATTGTTCAGGTTCCACATGCAAAAAAAAGGACTCAAGATGCAGTGCAAGAGAGCTGAGCTGCAAGACGCTGTTAACTCATCACAAAATGCCACACATCCACAATGCTCCTCAACCTATTCTTCACAAAATATGTCCAGGGTAACACAAACACAGATGTTATAAATTGATCTCAGTGTGATGTTACAGTCTTTACCTCTAGCTGAGAATACAGGAAATTGACTTGTATCTTTTCATGCTGTATTTGAGAACAAGATATTGCTCTGATTCACTTCACTGCATGAGGCAAAAGAGTCGATAAAAGGTGGATAAACTGGCTAGAGGACGTTTGCACAAGCTGCATCAGTCTCTTAATAAAGACCAACACTGCAACACAGGTTGGTGCAGCATCTGCATGCATGTCATATTTCCTAGACTTCATATAGTATTTTCCTTGCAGTCTACTTGTGATTTCAAAGGTAAAGATAAGTCATTCCCTGTCATGTAAATATATGGTATATCTGCAATGCACCAGAGCGCTATACTGCACCAGCAAAAGAAGAGATAAAGTATTACACCCTTGTGAAGAGTGGCTTTTTCAATATTTCACTTTAGGAAAATCTATAGCATGCACATGTACAGTTACACCAGCTCTGTTCCTCGCTAGATATAAATAGTTGTTACAGAACAACATCACTCTATGGGTAATTATGTTGCCTGATATAAGACCTGGTAGCAAGTTGGTATACTACCTTTACATAAGTGTAAAGCAGAAGGTCAACACAATGTATTTTTACCTTCCATTAGACATTCTTGTATGACTTCTTTCTTGACATATTTTTATCTAGTCTTTCAAACTGTAATGCTCTGGGTGACAATGGATTTCTAAAAGGTTTGACCTTGGATTCACACCTTGTGCAGACGGCTCTGGCTGATCGAAATTGCTCTCTGTTCAAAGTCTGATTGGCATTTCAAAAAACAGTCAATCGATTTGCCCAGGTTATTTCCTCCACTGTGACACACTCCCCAGGCTGTTATCCCAGCAGGAAGTTGACTTGTGGCTTGGTGTAAGGGCAGGCAGCATGAGCTAGCTAAAACCACCATGTTACAAGGCATGGTTGAACCAAAACGGCATTGGCGGTGCTGACCAAGACATAGAGCTGTATACAAAAACACAGGTTGAACTGCATAGCATCTCAATGATTAAGAGGATGTTCAGAAGAAGAGGAATTAGAAAACAGGAACACCCAGAGTACAAAATTCCCATAATGACCACAAATGCACAGTTAAGTGCTGAAAATGTATAGACACCCATGATGCCCACACTGTTTATCTTTAGAAATCCCTGACTAATAATATATCTGTTCTGGCAGAATAGCCTTGCTTTCCAACAGTGAGTAATGATGCTGTCCCGTCTCCCACAGGATATGTACAACAGTTAATTTATGATGCCTGGAATCTGTCTTGTCTTCACTTAGTTTTTAGAGGGGAAAAATAAACAACTTAGCAATATGGTTATCTTTGTCTACTTATGTACATGGTTACATCTTGAATCATGCAAATTGAGGAACTTTTTTTCTTCTCTATAACGATAAAATATAAGCTAAATAAGGAGTCCACAAGCTCAATATATGACTATATATACTATACTATAAATGTATCTGACACATTCAATTAACAGCAGTAGCCTACCGTACTTCAAGAGCTACTTTCTACAAATACTGTAGGTGCTGATTCAGACTTATTAAACCAATCAGATTAAACTCTTGATATGATATGAATCAAAGTTTAACTGGAATTCTCTTAAAGTGACATGATGTGATAAGCTGTCTTGGACCATTTCTCTAGAGAAGAGCTGCCACTCTCTTGGTACCCAGTGATCAACAAAAAAACACTCCATTCCATTTGCAGTCTCACAGTGGTGTTACCGAGTGGTGCATCTTTTCACTAAAAACAATCATTGGCTGAATACAGACACCAGCGAGCAGGTTAACCAAAGAGCAGCCCAGCTTTTAACTGTATCCATTACAGAATTATCATAAATTAGCTACATCTGATCCAATCTGCTGCTGATGACTTTCATCATTTTATCCAGCGATTGCCTGCTAAAAGTGAGATGGTAGCTAACTATATATTTTCCACTGCTCTTTGCAAAAAAAAACAAAAACTGTTAAAGTAAAAAGAGGTTTGATAAGAAATCCATTAGTAACAAAGCTTAATGAAACCAGGAATTCTGTCAACTGGGAACCAGATCCAAAATGGAACATGCTTTCAAAACACATCCCTGGTGACAAACATAAATTTTGTCTGTTTATAAGAAAACTCTACGTTTAAGTTGCTGATCCCTTTTCCTTTCACTCAGGGAAATTAAATATATTCAAATCCATATTAATGTTCATTTCATTGACACACTTTTTTGGAAGCCATGGTGGAGTTTTTGTTTATGGTAGTTATATATACTTTTTATATGCCCACTCAACATGCCCTATTAAAATAGACTTATCTGATGAAACTGATAATTGAGATAGCGGTCTCCTCTTTATCTGTTTAGTGTAAAAGCCTTCATATTTGTCCTTGTGTGCCCTGAGATTGCCTACAAGGGCAGACCAAAGAGAAGCATTTGCCTGGAGTTTGTTTCCAGAATCCTGTGTTCAAATCCAGACCCAAATGAACCCTTCATCCACATCTCTTCACAGTAAAGCCGCTGGCCTGACAAAAATATTTAGCCCTGCCACTCTCTCGATATTGGATATGTCACCCTCCATTGCCTGTACCATGGACCAGTGTCAAACTCATTTTGCCTGTGGTGATTCTGTACCATGAACAGTACAATAGCTTTCTAGAAGATGATGCTGTCCATGAGAGGAATATAAAAAAAGGTAAACATGGTTGGTTCAACGAGTACAATCTCTGAAACTATAATAACATACAGATGTAAAGAGACATATTAACTGACTATAATACAATATGTTGTTCACTTTACATACAACCAGACAGCTGAGACATACTCATTGCATTGTACATACCCCTCAAAGGCCCTACACATCCTTGGAACACCCATACAGGTGTTTTCATTTATTTTTCCTGATTAGTCTTCTCAGGACTGTGGTGGTGTGCACAGACTGGGTTTGATTGACATCTCTCTCACATTCTGTTGAAACTGTTAAGGTGGGGCAACTTAAACCTTTATCATTTGGTGTGCTGGCACCAAAAGTGCAAGAAAAATACAATAGTGTGAATGCTGAATCAGCATTTATTATTATTCTTCTGTATGTTTTTTGCTTGACTACAACTTTCAGCTACAGAAAACCATTAAAATACCTGAATGTTCAGTTCTTTAAGGACATTTATGCTTCTGAGTTGGCTGACCTCATTTAATTCCCAGCTCTCCTTCACCTAAATTCAACCTAAGCAGGGGTCTAATCAACCACAATAACTGAAAACACCTGTGTGGGCCTTTCCCCCAGCAGATTTACTATTATTATTTACACCATTTCCTACTGTGGCATGACAAAATGTTCTCAGTTAAAACAGTATTTCCCATTTTCTGTGTCTACACTACTGTCCTTTCAGCATTACTAGTACAAAAAATCAACGCCCTTGAAGCTAAACCGGCAAGATACAAGGACCAACAGGCAGAAAAAGTCAGAAGGAGGTCAAGGAGGTAATTACTGTGCAACGCCAACACAGTGACAACCAATTTGGCAAAACAACCACTGCCTGGCTGTTGCAATATGATATTTCACCAGGGGAACAGAGCTTTACATGAAATGTCAGGGCAAACATTGACCATGACAGGCTGACCATCGATGTAATCCATTACTGGGCTCTGATAATGGTGCCACTCATAAAGCCTCTGGAATCTCTATGCGAGTTTCCCTCAACACCCTTGGGGTTTGGGGATGGTGGGGATGACTGTGAATGATGTAAGCGATGACTGTGAAGACGAATGATTGTTAGCTGAGCCAAGTCCAAGCCAGAGGAAGCGCACTTAATACACCACCTTCAAATATGTCTTCCAAGTCCAAGAGCTGAGATCAACCCATCTGCTTCAGTTATTGTGCCATCAGGTACAGCATTGTTAAAAAGCCTTCAACAGAGGGTGTGCAAATTGACTAATTTGATAGTGTTAATAAAGATAGAGATGCACCCTGGGAACACTGTCATAAGAAATTCCTAGAGCACTATTTGCAACAATCATTAGGCTTAAACCAATTTATTCAAATAAAATTAAATAAGTGAGATAGTGGATTTAAATTAGGTCATCTAGACTACAGCACCAGGAGAAGTATGATGTCGCTTCTCTCACCATCATGCGTTCATACAGAGCTTCTCTATCATTTCAACAGATGAAGCAAATCAAGTACGAATTAAGCATGAAGCTTTAAAGCAACCAGTTACATTAAAGCATGAATTGCAGCTTCAGAGGTGGCCAAGCAATATATTACAACAGTTAGCCCCATACTGACTTAATTATACAATATAACCAAACCCAACTCCCAAATGCATTTGGTTAAAAATTAAATGGGATGTCTATTAACAGTCTTATATTCAGTCTTCTACTCAAGTCTACACAAGTGTTAACCTCCCTTTGAGTATCATTCAAATATCCACTACCATACAAACTAAATCACATTAAGCAAGGATCCTATTGCAATGCGACGGAAAAAAGCAAATGACAAATGATAAAGGTAAAATGACAATTACTTCCAGGGGAAGCTCTGTGGGCAATAGATTGTTATTTAACTGGGGTTGAATCCTGTATTGGAAGTACTTTGGGAGGACATAGACTGATTAAAATGTGAACATTAATTCAACGCTCTCAAACACACAGCTGGCTTTGTCTTTTTAAAAAAAACACATTTGTTCTTTTAATTAGGCAGTAATCCAGTACCTGTGTCAGAAGGCCCTGCACATATGACAGTAATAATTAGCAACACTATATAGGTAAGTTTATTTATATAACACATTTCAGCAACAAGGCAATTCAAGGTGCTTTACATAAAACATTAAAAGCATAGAGACAAAGTGCAAAAGTAAGACAATAAAAGAATACAATTAAAATTAGTCATTAAAAAGCTGAGAGCAGAAAACAAAAACAAGCTAAAATAGAAGAAGACAAGAACAAAAGTTACAGTGCAGTGTAAGAAATGAATAATTATTTGATTTAATCAAAGGCAGCGGCAAACACAAAAGTCTTCAGCCTTGATTTAAAAGAACTGAGAGTTGCTGCAGACCTGCAGTTTTCTGGGAGTTTGTTCCAGATATGTGGTGCATAAAAAAACTGAACACTGCCTCTCCATGTTTAGTTTTGACTCTGGAAACAGAAAGCAGAGCTGTCCCAGATGACCTCAGGGGTCTGGATTCATAACGTAGCAGCAGATCAGAAATGTATTTTGGCCCTAAACCTTTCAATGCCTCATAAACCAATAGCAGTATTTTAAAATCAGTTCTTTTACAGACAGGAAGCCAGTGTAAAGATCTGAGGACTAGAGTGATATAATCCACTTTCTTGGTCTTAGTGAGGATTCGAAACAGCAGCGTTCTGAATCACCTGCAGCTGTCTGATCGATTTTTAAGATAGATCTGTAAAGACACCTTTACAGTAGTTGAGTCTACTGAAGATAAATGCATGGGCAAGTTTTTCCAATCTTGCTGAGACATAAGTCCTTTAATCCTTGAAATTTCTTCAGGTGATAGTAGGCTGACTTTGAGACTGTGTTAATGTGGCTGTTGAAATTCAGAGTCCATGACTACAGCAAGATTTCTGACTTGGTTTGTGGTTTTTAACATTGAGGCTGAGCACTGACTTTTAATCGTTCTTCTAATTGTTCTTCCAAAAACAATTAATTCAGTTTTTTTCTTTGTTTAATTGAAGAAAAATTCTGATACATCCAGTCGTTGATTTGTGCAGTGCACTTACTCAGTGCTTGTAAGCTAATCATCGTTAGTCTCAATTAAAGAACATGCTCAAGGGAGCATTAAAATCTATTAAGAGTGAGGCAGGTTTGAGTATTTTTGAAAATGTCCTCATTTAATATACCAACTGCCAACCTATTTAGAGTAATTCAGCACCAATTCCATAAACATGAATAAGAACAATATGAAATATGTATTAATCAAAAAGCTAATAATGATCCAGTTCTGAAACAATGGAAACATTATAAATCCAAGTGCTGTTAACTAAAAAAAAAAAAACTACTTTTATTCATTACAGTTCAATAGTTATCCATGACACTAGCTGTCTGGTTGGTTATTCTATCCAGGGTTGATTATTCAGTTTCAGAGAAAACATAATGAGGCGACACCCAGAAACCTCTGGTGCTTACAAATTCTGGGTGGATTATGTATTTCTTCTTTGTGGAACTATTTGCTCATGTTAAAAGAGGTCTTACAGATCTGTACTCTGTTATTGTTTCTCCAGAGCTTATCTACATAGTTGGAGCTGGTTTGCAATTAAAAGTATGTAATCTTGCTTCATTATTAATGCTGTACCAAAACATTGACGGAGTAGACTGAAATGAATGAAACTGAAATGTTTCTTGACCAGTGATTTTCAGCTGTACAAGACCATTTCAGGGATACAATCAGAACCTCTTCTTCTGACCACAGACAGTCAGTTTGATTTCAAGGCATCATCACATTTGCTCCCAGTGTATAAACAAGCCAATTGCTTTCACCCCCAGAGTAAGTTGAGCTGTCAAGATGCTCCTCAAGCATTGATCTACATGCCTAGACTACGGGAGGACACAAACACACACACACACACACACACACACACACACACGCAGATGCTCCTCCCTTTCCTTTTAAGAATCCTCATTCAGTCTGTGGATGATATCTCTGAATATTTTAGCACATTTGAGTAAGCAGGCTGCAAGTGCCTTGACTGACAATAAAGAAGAAGAAGAAGAAGAAGAAGAGAGTCATAGAAAGAGGAGAACGTGTTCGAGCTGAAATGCAAAGTTGCCCACCACTGTGGTTTCTGTCATCAGTATTCTGGGTCACTCTGAGATACTCAGTTATTTATTTTATTCTGTCTCTCACTTCCCATTCACAAGGTCTAGGGCTTTTCATATCTCTCTGTGTGATGGAATGTACCCATTGTTCCCCCCTGGAGATTAAGCTCCATGAAATGTCAATTTGAAATAAACTGTGAAAAAAGTGATTCAAAATCCAACCCAAGCACTTGGGAGGGTAGGCTGAGTGGTGGCAGTGAGTGAAACAGAGGGGAGGGAATAGGGAGAAACTGGGAAGGGAGGATGGGACAAGGAAAAAAGACACATGGTTTGGGAGGGGGGGTTCCAAAATGTCTTCTGATGTGTCTTCAGCAAGGGAAGAAGTATGGAGTGTGAAAGTGCCGTAAAAGCGTCTAAAAATTTTGGACTGAGCTGCTGAGCAAATCCTTTTTATTCCCTGAGCAAAACAGCCATCTTGGAAGGAAAGTGTTTCAATCCAGCACATTCTTTGCTACGGGCGATTGGAGGAACCAGCAACCAATACATTGTAAAGTGCCACAGGAAGCTTGGGTGAGGAAGGTTAATGAACCCACCTTTTCCATCATCCCAGTGGGCGTTTTTATGGGAGAAAAATTAATTACTTGTGACAAATACACCAGTGCTTGGACGAGCTGCCATTTCTGCCAGGCGGCCTGTGAACAAAAACATTTTTCCAATGCGGTTATATTAGCCATGGACTTGCCCAATCAGTGCCCTATGCAGAAACTTGTGTCAAAACACACAAAGACACATTATCAGACCTACATCCCTAGATTCACTGACAAAACATGACAGCCCATAAAAAATGCAGAGTTCACTTAAGCTCTGACACTGATGGCATGCTGTTTCCCGAGTAAAACACTGTACACTCTCTGCCATTATGCCTCCACTCTCTGGGGGAACAGCCATGTGAAATGACAGACATTCTTCCCTTTGAGCTCACTGCTCAACAGCCTTTGTCCCTGGCATCCTTACACAGCGCTGCAGGGCTGGAGGATATTTCTTTCTTTCTTTTTTTTTTACGCAGTGCAGCAAGATGCTCAAAAATGGTAATGAAATCATTTGCTCTTGTCTCTCCCACAAGCATTGCCATGATTAAAATGACATGTTTTAGTGTCTCCCGTTAGCAGCATATTGACCCCATTAATCACACTGCTAAACGCCGTTTCCTTTTCCGGATCGGTCAGTTTGATGAACTGTTCATTGGCTTCATGTGTTGGAAAGTGCCAGGGTCTGAACCAGATCTATTAAGCTAATAAAGAATATGGAGTTTTAATAATTAAGATCATGCTGGCTTATGATTGCATTCATTGTTCCTAGCAGACACCATGGAGACATGACATTGTATATGAATGAAGCATTAGCTGTATGGCAGAATACATATAAAAAACAACAGCTATAAACTATATGGAGTGGTGCCTACAAAATAAGGTGAACCGTCGCTACTTTTTGATGATCAGCCCACTGACTATCAATATACTTGAGAAAAATGTACTTCAGTATATGCACATGGCACAGCTCACCTTAAATCCTTTGAGCTGGCCAAAGAGAAGTGTCCCTGAAGGAGAGTATTAATCCTCACATGTGAATCATACCTTTGTATAATCCTAAAGAGGAAAAACAGGACGAAGGGGAGAGATAAGAGAGTCAAGAAAGAGACGTACAAAAAGGTGAGGAATTTAATGTGGAGCTCAAATCAAAATACGGCAGAGGAGGTAATTCAACAAGGTATTAGACACTACTGTCACTGAAAGCGCTGAAGTATAGCCACAGCAAGACAATTAAATAGCTATCCATTTCCTCTAATGGTCGCATTTGGTGGAGGAATGACAGATTAGAATTCAATGAAGTTGTACTTATTATAGCTGGATGCTTGCCTTTTAATGTCTGTGTGGTGCCACCGTGAACTCACAGACAAATTACCCAGAACACCACAAGAATGAATTATTTATTATGCGAGATTGGATAATGGACACCTCCAGTTGAAACTTCCACAAGGGTAAAACTTTGTAAATGTCAACTGACTCAATACCTCATTTTTTAAATATTCATATGATTAAGTAAAAACAAAATATCTGTTTCCTGGCATTAATAGCCAAAATACAATATAAGGAGCGAGTGCTAAAATAATTTGTCTACTGTTTTAACTACACATTAATCAATCCAAAAAAACTGCAACCTGTGAAAAGAAATTTTTGCAAAGGAAAAAATAAATTGTAAACAGGTTTTTCAAGAGTTATTTCATTTTCAGCACCACTGCAGCTTCCACAAACATGAGCATTGAGCACTAAAATATTGTTGTTGGAATCATCATGAAATACGGCACAGCACAATATACTGTAAACACATTTGACATTAATGTTTATGGCCATATAGAAAGCAACATCTGATCTACTCCAAATGTCAAGGTGCTGACACTATAAGACATTATAGAAAAAAGAGAAAATAAACAAACATTGCATTTTTGCTTTAGAATGCATCTATCTACTAGGAGAGATGTCAAAGGACAGAATTTGCTTATAATTTCATTGCCAGAACATCAAACAAACAATCAAAAAAATGCATTCAAATGTGCAATTTAATCAATCCACTTGCCGTCTAGGTGGCCTGCTGGGAACCACACTTAATTGACACTATTTGTGCAGGAACACTAAATGAGCAATGGCATAGATTGCCTTTAAAGCTCTCTTAGTGGGACATGCATAATTATGGAAACACAGACACAGATGCTCTGGGTGATATGATGGCATCAGAAGGCTCACTTAATTTAATGCAGTCACATCATTTGTCCTATGGGAGCTTTATCCTAATACAGGAGCTTACTGCAGATTTAGTTAGATACTAATTTCAGTCATCACTCATATAAAGGACATTGCCAGCTACAGCATGAAATGTACTTTATGACATTTATGGAGGTTCTGAGTTTTAGATTCAATTTGTCCTCGAGAGGATGGAGGACATGACCTGTCTGACAGAAAGATAAAAAATGACACGTTTTTATTTAGTATACAAGTAAAAGCCATAAAAATGAGTCATTTTATGGGAACTATATGGCCTCAGTTTTTGCATGTCCTAAATTTGTATATATTGAACACTGGAATAAATCTATAGTAGCAGTCAAAAGTTTCAAGTCGAAAGAAGACACACCTTCCCATTCCCCTCAAACTTCTGACTGGTACTGTAAATATTGAAGAATTTTAATCAGAGTGGCTAGAAGTACAGCTGTATTTTCTTCAAACACATAATACCTGGAAAGACTGCATAAGAGAGAAAAGTAGACTTTCTACCCAGTGGGTCATTTGTTGGCTTAAATTGCTCCCAAGACAAGGCCATTTGGTTCACTCATGTATGATCTATTTGAAGTAGCGTATTGTCAAAGGCTTGGGAGACTTGTCTTGGTTAGGCTCTCCTGGGAAGAGAATACCACAACTGTCCATGATATCAGATATAAATGAATAGCTGCGGTTCTGAATTGAAATAGGTCTTGGTAAGCATTGGGGTCATTACTTTAACTTAGATGGAGTAAGGGGGATTTTGACTGAAACTCATACCTCAGGAGACAATTTTAGGTCATGGCAGTTGCACAGATGTCACAATAACATGGGAAGGACAGTGTGTTGTAGAATGGATCATGTGGTGAAGGCGCACTACCTGTCACATGGACTGATTAACAACACTACTCTGTGTCTTCTGACTGGCAAGTGGCAATGCTTCCAACTGAAGTAAATTTGGTATACAAGGAATCAGCAATGAAAACTAAAGTGAGCAATAGACCGAGCAGAAATGGGCATCTGACACATTTGGTATCTTTCATACGCTTCCATGATTTGACAGCATATCTAGAGACCTCACTAGGATATCTACTCTAAAACAAACAAACAAAAAAAGTGGACAACACAGGACAGAGAAAGATCCCTTAAGTTCACTTGCCAATATCAAAACATTGAGGAGCCATCAAAAGGAGGCATGAACAAGCATTGGAAGCCCAAAGGTCTATTGTGATAAAGACATCATGTCCAAACTGTCGAGTAAGACACCAGCACTACTATCAATGTACTTCAGCAGAAGTGGGGGACTTGTGCGGCAACCTGCCATTGCAAAACTTGTCAAGTAGTTAAAGCTTTTGATTTCAATGCGTGAATATACAAACATGGCGTTAAAAGTATCACTGCCAGTGCGCCTGCTTGGTTTCCAACATGCTTTATTGGCACTGTCAAACAAGATAGGTGTGACCTGACAAGCTGACAAGACATGAAAACAGTGTAAGACTGTGTAAGAGTAACACTGTAAGTGTGAACTCAAGAACTGATGAAAAAGATGAAGCTTGTTCAATGGTCTGATAAATATACATATAAGCTGAAGGAGAATCTGAGATTCATATTCTGTCCTTGCTCAGAACATACCTCAAAAATATGGATTTGTTAAGTTACTCATAAAAATAAGCAAAATATTCTTCAATGTATTTGCCTATAACTTTGATGTATTCATGATGATATTTATGTGCTATTATTTAACTGGTTGATTTTAGCAGCTGGCAGCTTAGAATAAATTACATAATTATAAATGTATTAAAAGATTGTCAAGAAAAAAAAACATTTCATCCAAGAAGTCAACACAAAACACAGGTCTGTCAGTCACAAAACTGCTGCTGAAGCTGAATACCAATATTATGGCCCTCCAATAGTAGTGAGACCAAGAACATAAATATATGGATCATGTAGAATATGGTTTAAAAATAACAATCAATATTGAAAAAATATGCCACTCACTGAGCAGAAAATGTATCTACCATGCCACCACTCAATTTCCTCTTCCTACCTTTTGTTTAATTTTCTGGTATCCCTGCTACACAGTGCCTTGCAACATACAACTGTGGCTCCCAACACAATGTATCACCTTGATAAAAGCTTGCTAGATGCAAAAATGTATAGCCTCCATTGCAAATACTGTATTTCATGCAGAATAACTGCTATTAAGTCTGACATTTGCACAAGCAAACCCTCAGCACAAAAATCAACTATATTACGAAGTGGCTTTTTCTCTGTCTGACAGTTCAATTTCCTGTGCAAAGCTTTAATTTGGAGCATTCTCTCTATACTGTATCTGGAATTTAGATCTTAGAAGGTCATCCTGGCATACAGAAGAAAGGGCTATTGTGCAGATATTCATCTGCAATGTGATTTGTTATTTTGTCCTTGTGCCAGTGCACACCCTGAGCAGAACAAAGCTTATTCGTGGTGGGTCATTTTTATCTGTATTCTCTTGAAAGAGCCAGTGGGCATTTAGTTTTGACAGCTGCTCCTCAGAACTGACTGTGGTTACACAAAACATTTGTTTACACAATACATTTTACATAACTAAAGGCCAGGAACCTCAACTTTAAAATACTGTCAAGTTTCCTTGGACCACTTATCCACTAAGGTGACAGCATGGTAGCATGGAGGTATGCACTGAAAACTAAGTAGGAACACTTCTTAAAATTCTGGCCTATTTTTCCAGTATGTGTTGAAATATTTGAACAGCTTTAAGATGCAAAAACATGGAGGTCATATACTGTGGAAGGAAAAATACCGTATATAAATAATAATAGAATCTGTTGTGTTACATCAACTAAAGAAAACACATAGCTGTGTGTCACACATGCAGACACACACACACGCACACTCCCACCAGAACTAGTGTTTTATTGATTGAGGATTGCGCTTAAAGTAATTGCCTAAGGTCAATCTAGCCAGATAAACTGTTTTCTTGCTTCATTAAAGGAAACCACAACTTCTCCCTCAGTCATTCAATGTGAGTTATTGACTCACAGTCCCATGACATTTTGATACAAAAGCAAAGTCCTGCAGATTTTAGATAAACTGATTGTGTTTGCTGCCCTTTGTCTTGTAAAAAATGTCTTTATCTGACATACTCCCTTTCGGTTTTTCTACTGAGCATCTATAAATGCATTTATTTTCAAAGAGGATGGATGACTATGACTCACAACTTGATATAAATCCTTTAGACTTGTTTATATTTGTGTGTTGTATGTGTTTTAAGTATTGTTGAAAAATCGGGCTGGTGTCATCGGGTTAATGCGCCAGTCATTTTTCTTTGCTGATTCCTACCATTTCAACAAGACACACTGCACACAACGTGACAATGTAAATTAGTTCTTAGCTATAATACAGTATCAATTGCGCTACTGGCAGCAATTGATTTCCATTCATTAAACAAAAATCAATTTGCAGACTTGACACTTGCTTGAGTTAGGTAATCGATTACAGTGAACATTATGTCCACTCTTATTTTCGTGAAAGTTGCTACACAATACTGCAGTTAAATGAAGACTCATTTGAAAAAGCAGCACTGTATTACCGCTAAACAATTACACAACTTTGAGAAAACAATAAAAGCAGGCATGACGTTAATCACGCTGACAAATTACCAAACCCAAGCAAGTTTCAAGTCTGACATTGATTCATAGTTACAAAAGTGAATGGAAATCATTGGCTGCCTAGAAGGTAGGAGAAATGCATTCTGTAATTTAAAGTACTAAGGTGTGCCATGGGATATGACAGAAATAGAAATAATGTAAAGAATATGTGATTATAGGTGAATACAGGATGTGACAGTCATTGGAACTAAAAGCCGCAGGCCTGTCAAAAATATGATAACAGGTAGAGGTAAAAATAAATAAATTGTTGAATTTGCACATCTTGTCAACATAAACTATATACAAGAAAAACATTCAGCATCGCATTGGCTATACCCTGACAACTGTGTGACAACTTTGTATTCGTCAAAGTAGTGTTCCAAAATAATCCACATGCATAATCAATCACCATAATAATAATATTAATACATTTCATTTGTACCACACTTTTCATCCATAGTGAAACTTGAAGTGCAACAGGATTAATAACATAGAACATGCAACAGAAAGAAAAAAGTAATTAGAGGTAAGATGAAAAAGCCTTCCTAAATAGAAAGGTTTTTAGACCCTTTAAAAAAAAAAAAAAAAAAAAAAAAAAGAGAGAGCGATTAGGGTCTGTGCTGCAACATTCAATCAATCAATCAGCAATGCCCCATTGCACAGCCACAGTATGGGTCTCTGAAATGCCTTACATGACAATACAGCATTATAAAAATAAATAGCACCACTAGCATTATCGGCCCATTTGTGTGCTCTCTTGGTTTGACCTCCCTGCATTATGAATGTGTTTGATTCACACGTACGCACACTAGCTTTGTCACTGAACAGATCCCTGTTGTAAGGAATGGTCAAAACCTTTCATCGATGCAACAGCTCCAGACACTGTGATAAACACATTATGTCCAGGTACATTATGTGTTTATCTCACTATATCTGAATATGACCTCATGACAAATACGAAGATATCTAAACTCAGTATCTTAACTATTCATATAGACTGTGTGTTACTGCAATTATTTCAGTAAGAATGTAAAGCACAGCAAACAGCTAATATTTCTTTATGTACATTACATATAGAGTACAGCCACAGAGCCTATATTGTTCTCAGGACAAACTAAATATCTCCACAGCCATCACACAAGCTGTTACCCTGTGGGCCATGACACACATCAGCTGTCTCTAACCACGGCGGACCACAACACACAATGTACACATAATGAAACTGTTTGGATTGTGGAACACACTAAAATTACGCAATAATTTACTGAAATCTCGCGAAAGTCGAACTGTTGTCCATATCAGATAAATATGCAACCATGACAGAGTTGGAGAGAGCAGTGCTGAGAGGAGTTTGTTGTGTTGGAGAACAGCAGCACAGCTTAGTATTATCTATAACATTTTTAATCTAGACAAAATAACAAATGGACCGGATCAAGCGAAAGGTAAAGAAAAACGTTTTATTTCTCTTTATGGTCCTTTCCATAATGTTTTCAGGCACTTATAATAACAATCTGAGCCTGTCAGTGGCAAAAACAAGCATTTTTAATGGATGTACACTGATAGGGCACTGTTGCCCCAGAGGATCAAATTGCAGCCTGTTTAGCAGCTGCCAGCTGAAGCTCTCTCGCTCAATACTGGACCAATTTCAAAAATTGTTGTCCCAATTAGTCACTTAGACACAAAAAGATGGGAAAATAGGGTCCAGGTTGAAAAATACTGAAGTTTCTCTTTAGGACAGTTTGCCCCACAAATAATCACATGCAAGTTGTACTTTTAGCTACTTGACATTTTCACAATTATAAGAACAAGAAAGGACACATTGCAGACCTTTACCATTCAAATACAAACATAAATGCATTTTTGTAGCACCAACAATAACTAAAAACAAGTACTTTAAAACTGAACATTATTCAGTAATAAACACTTTAAGATTTCAATTCCTTAATCAGGGCTTGACACTTTTTCTACCCAGGGACGGTAGAAAAAGTGTTTGGGACAAACAGAGATTTGTAATGTCCTTGTAAGGACATTGCATTGACTTCCATTCATTGTGGACAGCCTAATCGAAATCCTAACCTTAACCATAACCAATTCATGCCTCACCCTAACCTTAACCTAACCTCAATTCACATCTTACCCCTAACCTTATCCAGGACCTCAGAAATTATATTTTGTCTCAAAAGGACTGGGCTTTGGTCCCCATGAGGACTGCTGGTCCTGAAAACGTCAGTGTTTATAATTTGAAGGTCTCAATGAGGTGCCAAAAACATGCATGCATGCACACACACACACGCACACACACACAGCGGACAGAACTAGTGTTAATATTGAAAGGCTGAATCTCTGCCTCTTTCCTAAATCATCACACAGTTATTCCTCTAGGTGGTAAAAATGTTAACATGTCGATGTTAAATTTTCTACTTAGCTTAAACCAGCAGTCTTCAGTTTATATAGTTTTCAACATTGCAGCAAACACTGTGAGGGAAACAGCAGGAAATGAGAGAACGCTGCAGGACTGACAAATGCTAACATTAACAGATATGTTCAAAAAGTTCAAAATGAAGCTCCAAAACTATCTGACCAGCCAGCTAATGTTTCCTACTACAAGCCATAATAAACTTAGGTTAACACTCCAAGTAATGTTAGTTGAGCCTTTTTAAAAGTGAGAATACTTGTTAGCTTAGCTACCGTATCTCTGTGTGCTAACTCTTTACTCCACCTTCAAAAATGCACAAACAGCTAATTGTAGTTAAGTAAAATCATATACATAATCAGATTAAAAACCCTGTTTTCATTACTCACCGTATCTGAACCAAAGTCCCAAATGACAATGAGGCAATGTGCAATCAGGTTCAAATTCAAATTTCACAGTAATTTCCTGTGTAATGTCCACATCTGCATTGATTTCACAGTAACATTCAGAGTACAGTGTTATAGAGTGAAATATCACAGTTGAACCTTTGAAATCCTGGAATTAATTTTCAGCATAGATAGATAGATAGATAGATGGATAGATGGATAGATAGATAGATAGATAGATAGATAGATAGATAGATAGATAGATAGATAGATAGATAGATAGATAGATAGATAGATAGATAGAAAGAAAGAAAAGCAGATTCATTTGCTTTGGTTGTATGAAGATTTCATTTTTAGAAAATCTCCAGTTCTACTCAGTGCTGACGTGTTTAGTGCCCTGTTCCACCCACAGCAGGCACAAATCGTGAATATCTGTCTTGGGTATAAATAGCGTCTAAATTGTCTATTTTCTTTGGAAGTGTTCCTCTCTGCAAATCCAGCCTTTTTGGAGTCACCTCAATAAAATAAACTATGGAACTACATGCCTTTGCCACATGCTGCATGAATCATGCTGCATGAATCTTGCTGCTTTGCAAAGTCTATAAAGTATAAAATGTAAACACATTTCTTTGTTGTACAGAGTATAAAACATCTGACAATTAAATTGTAACTAAATATATTTTTATTTTGTGAGGTTAGAAGATCCCTTCATAACGTGGTGATGGGGGCCAAAATCCACACGTATTTCCAAAATATATTTAAAAGTTTATTTGAAGCTAATATGAAGCTTCAGCCATCCAAATGAGTCAAATCACGTAGATATCTTTCAATTTTAGTCTTTTTAGCACCAAAGTCCCTTTTTCTGCTACCTTATTTCCACTGCAGCTCAACAGAGAAATACTGTCCGAAGAAACACAAAAACAGAATTTGATGCTAAAAGAAAAAGAAAATTAACAACCCGAGATGTAAATGTGGCAGATATCCACTTGATATGACTAAATCAGTATCTATTTGGTCTGATAACATTTGGAAAATGTAGAAGAGCCACACGATTAAGTTATTTTATCCCCATTGAAGCTAGCGGAGAGCTACCTGGAAGTTAGCCAGGTGTACTGTGAAATACAGATAGATTTATCTGGCAGTGATAGGCTTAATCAGCATGGTGTGAACTCATTTGGCAAGGGCTTGAAGGTAATGGACATTCATTTATATGTAAAAGTTCTCCCCTGCACTGTAAGTCTGAAATAAGGTTGATATGGGTTGATAGTATTTAATACACAACGCTGCGATCTCTTTGTCAAAATATTAAGAGCATTTCCTTGCTGGCTTTCTGAAACCAGAAGGGTGCTACTGTGGAGCCATGTATCAGGGGGATGACAGTTGGCCTCTGGAGCTACGAAAAGGGCCCTACAGACACTGGGGCAGTTGTTGAGGTAGCTGTTGTGTTAGAAGGTAGCTCTTGAGAGTCTGGGTGATTTTGTCACAGTTTTTGGGGTGACGTCCAGTCTGCTCCGCATTCTCAACACTGAAAATTCAATGTCCAGAAAAATTGGTCTTAGAGAAACATGCTGAGCTAGAATTCAAATGTTGAGAAGTAAACTCTTGAGGCCATAGATGTGTGGTGAGCTGCTACCAAGTGAGACTGATGATAAAGTTGTGGTACAAAAGACTGAAACAGCTCCATTAAAATGACAAACACTCCTTTGTGTCTCTGGAGACATGAAAACAAATCCAGTTCAGATATCCAGAGTCCTGACAGCTTGCACTCTTTGCTTCAAAGTTTTTGCTTTGTCAGTCTGTTAAATGTTTTAGGCATGTTATTGTTGTTGTTGTTGTTGTTATTCTGTGTTTCATGATTCTTACTGTTTGTGTTGGAGTAGGATGAATTTGAAACAGGGTTTTGGTGAATTTACAAAAGCTTTTGGGGTTGGGTAATGTCTGGTTCGCTCTATACTCTCGACACTGAATGTAATGAACCTTTAGTAGAGATGTTCAGCTTAAATTGAAATGCCGAAAACTAAATTCGTGGCAATAGCTTTTGTGTGAGCATGAAAACTGGGAACTGAATTGAAATGAAATCGAACACAACTCTTTTATTCTCTCTCTCTCTTTTTATATAGTTCTCCAAGAAAAGGGTGAAGGTGGGGGAAAGCTTTTCGGACGTGACGACTTGGAATATTTGAAGGCAGCTGATGAAAGTCTCATGAGTGACAAGGAGAAAACTACAAAAATTTCCCCACCAAAATAGTGGGCACCACGGCTGATGAGGATTATAATGTCCTGCCAGAAGGTGCTGGATGATAACAGGAAGAAGGGACCAATTTGAAGATCGATATGATTCAGACATAAGTCATAAATGATGAGTATCCACAGTCAATTTGATCAGATTTGAATCATATCTTTGAATGAGGCTATAAGTCATATCTCAAAGTTTCCTGCCACAGATACCACACATATAATGCTTTCCAGATTTGAACATATATGAGGCGAGGCCTTTGGATAGTATCGTGATATGCTGACACTAGAGATGTGATGTGTGTGGCATTCAAAATACAGCATCAGTCATATCAGAATCTTAACTCCATATTCTGATAGTATCAAAGTGGTCCCAATCCAGAGATAAGATGCGCTCCAGATATAACATCTTAGAATGCCATGATCGGACAGTATCCAACATAGATTTCATCATATACGGGTCACAGTTTGAAGTATCTGAACAAAACCATCTACAGATTCTGGTGTATTTTACGCAGTGAGAGTCTTACAACGCCTAATTAAACTCTTTGCCCCATCCCGATAAGGGTTCTGCATTGGAGACAGTCTTGGCCGAACATGAGAGGAGACCTTGCTGTTGGATTTTTTTTACTTAAGCACTGGCTTCTATGGGAACGGCCAGATAGAGAAGTCAGCCAATGACCCAAAGAAGGACAGACAGCTGGTTATATGGAAAATTCCTTCACAATTCCCTCATTGTTGATTGTAAGATCAACAATAATTACCATAATACCAATAAAACATAATGTGAATCAAAGTATACACAGATGAATATGAATAGATTATGTAATAATTAAAAATGAATAATGTAATGTAACAGTGTGATAACTGTAGTGTAGAAATATTATATAGTGAATCTCAAATATTTAATCCTTAGACATGTTAACATCAGTCCATACACATCTTATTAAAGATATAACGATATTTTATCATCTCAACATCTCAATTCACCCATTTTATGTCTTTTACTTATTTTATCAATTTTACTCTGAGAATAGCCAATGAATGCTAAAATAATTCACATAAATCAAATATGCCTCATACAGTTTTACCTAGTCTTTCCATATTCAATTGAGTGTTGGTTCGGTTTTTGTAAATTTAAAATGTGAGGCCACCTTGTGAGAGTGATCTCTCTGTTCTCTCACCCAACTGGATAATTCTGTAAGCAGTAATTGCGGGTGATTTGTCCAAACAGTGATGAGTCCTACTCTAACTGCAATAATTTCCCACCTTTGCTTTTGAAAAGTTTGTTCAGGGTTGTCACTTTCATGTAACCCTAGTTGTTTTTATCTATGGAGGACTACATTTATGGATATCTGACCTTTATATTCATATATATGGCTTACTATCATGATTCCTGACCTATCTTGGTGAGCAGTCTCAGTTTGTGACAAGTCATGGTCAATTAGTATGTACAGTCCTTTTAGTTCTCGACTAGTACTACAGATCTGAAATTCCCCAGTACATCTACACAAGAATTGTTCAGTCACAAGTTCCGTGAGGAATTGAATCACAGTTCTTTGGAGAGTCAGTGGTAAGTCAGTGGACCTCATCAGCTGTTATGTTTTCAGTGTTAGTGGGATCCCAGGCTCCTAAACCACTGGTTCGCTGCAAAGCACTTTGGTGCTCACTCATCGGTCCTCGTCTTCTTTTGTGTAGTCTGGGAACAACTCGACTCAGTCCTGAGTGCAGCCACTTCAGCAGATTCCCTGATTATTTGGGAAACGATGGAGTCTCTAGTCAGAGGCTTGACCATGTGAAATTACTCAGCTACTCTGCTATGTTTGTTCAGCAATGGTCTGTTGTGATGTGTGGAAATCCCTCTTCTGGTTCTTGCACTCGCTAGCAGTGGCTGGCATGGACCCATGTTGTGCCTCTGACCTTTGCCGCTGATGCTGTTGTCAGCTACACCTGGAATGGCCCTTTCCCACCTAGGAGACAGAGAGACTTTGTCCAGAGATTTGATTAATACAAAATCACCAACCTGAAATGGATGAATACCAGTTCCCATGGGAACGGCCAGATAGAGAAGTCAGCTTGACCCAAAGAAGGGCAGACAGCTGGCTATATGGAAAATTCCTTCACAGCCTGTATGTTTTAAGGTTTTAAGATGCTTGTGGTGCATCTGGGACCAGCGCACCTACCCTGCCGTGACACTATCGCCAGATTCAATCTACAATATGCTGATTCTATCATAATAAAGAAAATTGGCTCAATCCCCGAGGAGAGGGGCCCTAATAGAAAATGATTCTGCCCTTGAAACACTCTGGGCCTGGCTTTGATTAGATGATGCTATCTTTGTTTAGACTTGAGCATCTGGGGCAGGACCATGTGTTCATATATTTAATTAAAATACCATTGCCTGCACTGACAAAGGGTACTTATCTCATCAAAGTGTTCACCCTGGATTTTTTCTCTTAATTCAAAAGATTATCTTTGTTGATTGGCCATAGAGGTGGGATGGATGGGTGCAATGGTGAATGCAGAATCTATTGGCTTGTCAGAATACTGGCTCGTCTGCTGTCCACCTTGACTGCAAGCCAGACATCATCACTGCATGCCATCTGGCTCGGAGACAGAACTATTTTACCTTTATCACCACATTTTTATCATTCATCTAGAGGTGTGTGAGACCATAATTACTGTGTCATTATGGTTGTCACAACCTTGCAACAACAAAATTTGTATCACTGACCCACCAAAATGACCTTTGTATACCGCCACTAGAACTATGATCCACTAAAGATAAACTTACACGAGTATAATACAAGCAGTGGGAAATATGAGCCCAAATAAAGTAGTTTCTATTAGTATACTATGTTCATTTTTAAGTATGATACAAAATATGTAAATTATCATATTTATGTTTTCACTGTAGGGTTCATTTAATTTGATTAAATACTACAAATCAAAAAACATTTTCCAAGAATTTTCAGTTGCTTCTTAAGTGGAAAATTCACTTGAGTGATTCAATAACATCACTTGAAACATCTTTCCATTATGAACTTTTTTTTTTTTTTTTTTTACAAACAGTGGTTGAAAAACATGTTCTTTTATTAAAAGAGAGTGCTTTGAACAGCAATATATTAATGAGATTTTCATGCCAAAATAATTACATTTTTTCTCAGAAAATTGGCTTTAAGTGTTATGCTCAAACTAACCATAGAATATATATATAATATAACAGTAACAAAAGAAAAACACCAGTTATTTTTGCTTTTCCAGAATTTACAGTATATTAGGTCTGAAAAATACATATGAAAAACAGTAGTTTTTCACCACAGCTCAGTATGTATTTCAAACATAATATAAATGTATTATGGAATCTCACTGTCTGAGATCCAATTCAAATTTGAAAGGTTAACATGGTGCAACATCTGAAGTACAGGCTGACTGTAAACAAGACTACCACTGGAGGGACTTCAGAGCTTTGAGAACATTGAGACAATAACAAGAATTAAGTAACAGGTGAACTACATCATGCTGCACTGGCCTTTCTGGGTATGTATAGCATACTATCTCTGTGACCTGCAATAACACACAAGATTCCCTGGACAGCCATTACTGCCTTCCCCGACTGGTGTGTTCCTTCTCTGGTGGCCTCTGCACTGAAAATTATCTTCCAAATGAATTCACAGAGGATTCTTGTGAATGTCACGTAACCTGTTTGCCCGTGGCATGAGGGGACTGTTTGCCCCCTCCCGGGAGAGTAAGTGTTGTGATACTGTCAGACTTTAAAGGGGTACAAGGGGTTCTGCTGCTTATCCCCTCTGTCATAAAACAATGCCATGATGGTGCAGGATGAAGTGTAATTATAAGTGACAACAAGTGACAAGGGCAGCTGTGAGTGGGTTTTAAGATAGAGAGTGATGCACCGGGGATGAGCAAAAGAATTTGTACAGTTGACATTTATGTAATTTATGTTAACACACATCTACATGGGATCGACAAAATGAACTGAAAATGAAAAGGTGGTTTGTGTTAGGTTGCATGCTACATAGTGAGATTTGTCAACCTCCTGCCCATATTTAGGGGGAAATTAGTTGATTAATTGATAGTCAGAAAAGAAATAGGCAACAATTTTGATGATTGATTAATCATTCAATTACTCAAATGTAAATATTTATGGTTGTTGTTTTTTTGTTGTTGTTATTTTCTGTCTTCTATGATAGTGAACGATTAGATATTCAATCTTGTTTTTGACAGAGACATTTTAAGGTATTAACTTGGCCTCTGGGGAATTGTAATGGGCATTTTTCACTATTTTCTAACATATTTCAGACCAAACAATTAATCAATATAAATGATTTATTGCTTGCAGTAATAATTTAATTTGAGCTTTGTTCACCTCACTCAACTAAACACTGCTGCTCTTTTTCACAGTGGTTTGTCTATTTTATTTTTCCCCTTAATCTTTTTCTATGATTACTGAAAATATTTTTTTCAATTTGGACACAGCTGACTTTTTCCCTGTTTAGCAGTGTTCATACTTGTGATGATGTTCTTAAATTTCTTCTCTATGAGCTGTTAACATTAGTATAATGGCTCCAATACAGAATACATAAGGCAAGGCTCCATATTTATGGGCCTATATTATGCTACATATATATAGCCTACTATTTATGTATTTTCACTTTTGAATTAAATCCCATTTATTCAATATCACAAATGGACAACACAATAAAGTAATGTAATGTAAATTAAGCAGCAGCTTTGTCCTGCTCTTTACTGCACTTGGGGACGTTTACTCATTTAACATTTTACCAAATTCAGTAGTTAGTCTTCAACCTTGATTGATTGTCAAACTCAAACATGGCTAATGTTCATTTGAAAGTAACTTAATTTCAATTAACCATACATCTTACCTTTCCATGTTTTGTCCAGGTAACATATGTTTTGGAGCATACCATTCATTTTGTTTTCCAGTCATACAGCCAGGTACTCCAGTCAAATTCATTCTGCAGATAGCTAGCTGCCTTTTTCAGCTTGATTGGCCATCTTTTTAACATGACATTGTATTAACATATTTCTTGGTCACCTGTCAAAGTCCTATCTTCCATTTCTGCAGTAAAGAACTTGTGAGACATCATCCACTTTGTTATTCGGCAACAAAGCAGGTTGACTGACATAATCCAGCAGAAATATTGGTTAAATTTAATTACTTGACAGTTTGGGGCCGACTTTCTTGAGCAGATACACTACTCAAACAGGTAAAATGTAAAAAGCCATTAGCAACTTTAAGGCTATATACAAACTAAGACTAATGCAACATTTTCTTAAAATAAGGGCCTTTTAATGAATATGGAATTTCTTTCCATATTCATGAAATGAAATGAATTTGGATAAAAAAAGAATATTCATGCCTTGGTTTGTTTTTTTTAAAATGACGATTGAAACAGTGAATCTATGCATTCAGTCTCTCTCCTTTCTCATATTAGCTATTTCAACTGAATACCTGATAAACTGCTTCATGAATTCCCCAGGGTTTATTTAAGTAATAATTAAGCAACATATGACATTGAGTTCTGTTTTGGTTCTTATAAGTGTATTTATTTTACAGTATTTTGTGTTCTTGATTGTTTTCAACACAGATTTGCTGCCAAAATTACAAGTGCACCTGCCCCACTTTTTCCAAACAAAATTTTCTGGAACAAAAAAAACACTGATGTCTCTGCTGGGTCCATGTACTAAAAATAATGATAGATAAATGATAGATGTGTAATTTGTTTCACCCTAACAGGTGCAAGCAATAACCAGTAAGTGAGGGAAATGTCAATCAGGTTCAGTCTGCAATCGAGTCTAATCAACTAAAATGATTAAAGCAATTAAATAGTTTCAATTTTTAGTATTTCTCTGTAACATTAAATTTTCATTAGTAAATGTGCAGTAATCAAAATTAAAGAGTAAGTACACACTCAAAGTCTGCCAGAACCTTCTCTCCCAGCATGTTATAAAAATGCAACACATGAGTGGGCAGGGCAAACAACTCTGAGGCATGACCTTATGGCTATGTAGTGTCTCTAATGACGTGGGGGTGTAGGGAAAGGGTGGACTCTGTCTGACCACTACAGAGTGAAGTAACATGGACAATGGTCATGGACAAACTGCTTTGCAGTATTCATACTTGGCATGGCAACACAGAAAATATACCTCACGGTCATAGAGGTGCCAGAGAATTCATCCAAAATGAACTTTTAAATCCAACTACACACAATATGTGCAGCATGGTTTGATGAAATTTGATCGATAGTGGCCTGGTAACATAAGCACTGTGATTGGTGCACAGACAAACGTTGCGAGGCCTATAAATTGATAAACCCATCATCAGTAATTATATGTTTGATAATGATGTAAGGTTTCACCAGGTTCTGTGACTTTTTAAAAAAAATCAGTAACATTAAGTTGTAGCAGTACTGACCAAGTTTCTCAAGTACAACCACAGCCCAAAGTCTTGAACACTTTGGGCCCCAAAGTGGCAAACATTGACACCCCCCCAATCCCTCCCCAGCCCTCCCCATCTTAAATCAATGTTATCTTGACTGAAAAAGCCAGAGAGGTATTTTCTTTTATGTGCTAAGGCTGTCAAGTTGTCCCAATACACAAAGCTGGAGATGACATTGATTCACCTTTCATTTGGAATTCTGCCAGGCATTCGGCCATTGATTTTTCACTAGGGGGATGAGATATGAAATGTGCCATTTTATATATCACATCTGAAATTCTCACATACTGTTGTTCACATGAGAAGCAGGTGTTTCTATAGCCACTAGCTCTCATTCGCACATAGACGGGTGACAAATTAAAGGACAAACCAACATAAAGTGTCTTAGTAAGGTGTTGGGCCACCATGTGCTGCCAGAACAGCTTCAATGTGCCTTGGCATTAATTCTATAAGTCTCTGAAGTCTACTGGAGATATAAACACCATTCTTCCAAAAGATATTCTCTCATTTGGTGTTTTGATGATGGTGGTAGAGCACCGTCTAACATGTCAGTCCATAATCCCCCATAGTTGTTCAACTAGGTTGAAATCTAGTGTCTGCGAAGGCCATATCATATAATTCACATCATTTTCATACTTATCAAACCATTCCTTGACCCCTTGTGCCCTATGTTTGGGGGCACTTTCATCCTGGAAGAGACCACTCCCATCAGCATAGAAATGTTTCATCACAGGAAACTCAGAACAACTTTGTATTGATTTGCAATGACCCTTCCCTCACGGTCATCAAATTTGAGTTGTCCAACACAATTTCCGACCCTATTTACTGATGTTGCTCCCATAGATCTGAATGCAGATGTCACTTTGTCACTATTTCTATTGAAACACTAGCCAGTTGTGCAGTCTTTGTGACTGAAGCGCCTGCCTACAATGAATTTTCAAAGTCACTGAGATCTTTTCCTCTGGCCATCTTGATACAGAATCAGAATCTGCTGAGCATTTTTGTACATGTCACACAGAACATGATTGGATGTTAATTGCTTAATTGTACCATGCAGTGCACCTGTGTGGACACGTGCATTCGTTATGTTTCTCCACTCATTTATTCAGGTTTTTCCTTTAGTTTGTTACCCGTCTTGTATACACGCACATGCAGACTCACGTCCTGACACAATACCACCCGTGGACACACATATTCAATGCTGATCACAACCACATGTGCTGACACGAATGGCAGACAACGCTTTTCCAATACCATCTCCTCAACCAGACAGCTCCCAAATGGACACTAGTCCTTATCAGCACATCCACAACATCTGTACTCCATTTCCCCTCCTTTGCTACACTGCTATAAGGATCTTTTCTGTGTAATTGGATGACAATCATCATACAGGACAGGAATAGACTGTTGACTAGCATGTAAACTAACAAAAGATCATATACTCTTTTAGTTTACTCTGGTTAAGTCTGTGTATGATGTGCAGAAATATCAAAAATGTGTTTTGAATACAGAAAAAAGACAAAAATTGTAGTGAATAAAAATATATTAGAGGAGTTTAATTTACATTTATATTAAGGATAAAAAACAGTGATGGGTTAGGAGATGGGAGAATTAGAGAGGGCGGAGTGATGCAAGTGCAGTGGACATCACCCTTTACTGTCAGCAACAAGGATATCTCCAGTCACACGGATTGAATGAAATGTCTTCCACGGGGGGCTTGGAATGAGCTATTTCTTCCATCATAAGCACATAAATGTTAGTTAGTAAACTAGTAAAGTAAAGTAAAATGTTTTTAGCCTCCTCTGATAACCTGTGAAATGAAAACATATATTCAGGATGGATGTGTCTTCCTTTTGAATCATTTAACCTCAACTAAAACATCTTGACAAAACAAAGTTCTTGCCCCCATACTGTATATTGATTATTTCTTTGGGGACTACAAAGTCCTCTACTCTAAGAATATTGAACACATGTCAACACTTAGTGTGTGGTTAGGGAGGTAAGCAAAAAACCATTAGCAATTAAGGATTTCAATCTAAAGTCTGATGGCCTAGCCAGTAAAATCAATATACACTTGCGCTAGTCAGAATATTCTCGGTTGGGTAAACAGCATGAATAAAGGATATTTTGACTTTAAAATATCATACACTGACTGCAATCTGTATCTTTTTATGTGCCAGTAAACATCTGTGTGTCATTACACTGTAAGTATCCCGAGTCAATGGGAAGTGAACAGCAGTGCTTCTTGTTCACCATGGCATTTTGTGCCATGCAAGCATGTTCCTGGGTAGCATCAAAGGCCCGGGGTGGCTTATGAGCTTGCGTAACAACTCATTAATAAAATGGATAGGGGCCAGAGTCACATCTTCAGCACATTTCATGAACCTGCCCGGGTTTGCAAATGCCAGTCAAAGTGATGCAGCAATGACGGCCAGAGCACTTTCTGTCCACCCAAGTCATATCTTTAAGTGAAGATCCATGCTTGAGCATATGGGCTAGAAAAAGTGCCGTAGCTGTAGCCCCCCCCCCCCCCCCCCCTCCATCTTTTGATGCAAGATCTAGGCTGTAATAAGAGGAGCCACACATCGCTGGCAATTTTTCACAATGACTCAGCCATCAATCACAGTGCCAGCTCTGTAGAAAGGGGCTGAATTTCTCCTTTTCTTCCTGCAATAGTTTACACGCAGGATATACTTAAAATAGGCAGTGTACAAGAAGAACATGATTTCAGAGAGATTGTGACTGCTTATCACACAGTATTACAATGGGTTTATCAGCCCTGTGGAAAAATTAAATGAACCACATACATGAATTCCCATTTTTAATATACTTCTTTATCTGTGTAGGGTTGAAATAATGGGTTTAGGAATGTTCATTTGTTGCATTTGCACTTTGCAATGTTCAAAATCTAACCAGTTTCTAATTTGTGAATATTTCCCTCCAATAAACACAAGTACAAGTATATTGAAAACCTGAATTATGAAATATTCTTGATATTAACATTGAACCAAGTGACTATGCATAATTAAAAATGATTACTTCTTGTAGCTGTCAGCTGTAGTGGTAAGTGGAGATGTTTCCTCATACAGCTTTAAAAAATGATAGTTTATCTGGGATTTTTTTGGAGTTGTTCTGGCCCCTATTGGTTAATAATTCTTTAAGGCAGCTTTAAAATACATGGCTTCTTTGGTTTGTGTCAATAGAAATAGTTCTAATGTGGATTGAAGAAGTGAACATTGATATACAAGTGTTGTGAAGATAATTAACATATACTATTTACATGTGCATGTGCACTTAAAAAAAAATTATATGGTTGAAAATTACCAGTTTTTAGAAAGTTTCACTTTCATTTTCTGAACTTGTAGGACAGAGCATACTTATCTCTCCTCTTGGCTCCTGCCAGGATGAATGGTCGAGATTCTTTCATCATTCCTGCACAGCTCATCAAACTCATGTTAAACATACAATATATGCAAGGAATTCATTGGTTACACCAGCAATGATATTGAAATATTTATTACATCTTATGAAATCACTGCTTCTATTGTAAAGCAGACCAGAGCATACAGAGCACATCCACTGTTGCTGGGCCAAAATTTATTTGGCACTAAAATGGACAGAGGGCTAATGAGGGATTAACTGATAATTTAAAAAAAAAAAGAATTGATCATTCTATCATTTAGAGGTCCTTTGCCGTTGTCCATATAAAAGAGTTCCCAAGACCCAGACAAAACACCAGAACTTTTGTGTAAGCTAAGTGATAAATCTTAATCAGTAATTTATTTGTTGGCAAACAAGTTTCACTGTTACAACAAATATTAGTTATGAGGTCATTCAACTAGGAAACCAATACAAAAAGGAATAAATAAGAAGCCATAATCATAGCCAATAATAAAAAAACGTATCTGTGCCACTAAACTTACTTCCATCCTCCATTTTATTACTGTTTATTTAAACAAATAAATAAATATATTTTCTCCTTGAGGAAGAAAAAGAAAAACACTTCCAGTTTTTCTCACTCCAAAAGCTCTTTCTTTAATAAGTAAAACAGCCATCTTTCTTTTTTGTACAAGTGCCTATAGTGCTCATCAATGTTTAATTGGTTCTCTTTCTGAGAAGCACAAGTGTTTTCTGAATGCCGGTAAGAGTTGCACAATGCACTATGAACCTTTCTGAGGGACACCTCATGATTAACTTGGTCTGATTCGGTCTCATTGATGATCACGGAATCAGAGCTCTGCTATCTACACAGTTTAAAAAAAAACAAGGGGAAAGAAAAGAAACAGAAACAGATAATAGACCTGAAAGCAAAGGTGAATACGTTGCACAAAAATGCCTGTATGCTAAGTGTTTTGTTGTGATATTTTTTTGTGTTATTTTGTTTCTATTTCGATGGTCATTTCTTGGAAAGTGATAAAAGAGGAAAACAAAAAACAGACTGGTACCAGAAACCCAGAGAGGCCAGCACAACAGAACAAAATTGCTCCTAACCACTACATTTACAGAGACAAAGGGTTTGCCTGGAACAAAAAAAGCATACTATTATGTGCAATGCTAGTTATCTGTACAATTACATAGAAATATTTCATAATTCTCTTATTAGTTTTTTTCTCCCTCTTTTAACAACTGTTATTACAGTAAAATGAAAGAAAAAAAGAACAGCTATGCTTGAAAGCATACGATCAATAATTCCTTCATGGTAATTGTTCAAAATGTGTTTTCTTTTTTTTGTCTTTTTTTTTTCATTGAAGGGACACTTCAGCAAACAAAATGTGCTGCAACTCACCAAAGAGGAAGAAAATCTTTCAAAAAGTCAATATGGATACGGAAGTATAATAAAATAGTCCTTTTTTTTAAATTCCCCATTTATTCTGGTGAAGTCTACAGTTTAGACTTGTATAGTTTGGGGCTATGCAGTTCCTTTTGACTGTCACACTATATCTCTGAGACCTAAAAATCCTGTGTGAGCAATTGTCTCTTTTCACACTGAGACAAAACACGCCAAACCACACAGGGTTGGAGAGGGAGGGAGGGGGGAACACAACATCAACAGATTCCCGCAATGTCTAACCAAATATAGTCACATATTAGCCCCCATTCGTAGCAATTATTATCCTGTTCGTGGTCAGTAACAGCGAGAGTACAGTCACTTGCTCCGCCTCAGTCTTCGGGACACAGAATAAAAAGAAAGGCTACCACTGCCAACGACTGATGGAACAAGGGGACACGGGAGGACTACGGTAATAGGAGGGACACTTGTGGGTTTTTTTTTGGGGGGGGGCCTATAGGCTGGTGACCAGGTGCGAGGGCTCCTGGTGCGCTTCCTCGGGTGATAGATCCTCTTTGTTGGGGGGCACAATGAAACCATCGCTGCTGCCCCGCCCTAGCTGGTAGTAGGAGTGCAGCTGATGAAGGTGATTACGTGAACCCAGGTTGGGCATGCTCTTGTAGTAAACATCATCGGAGCTGGCCTCTGGGCTCTTAGCATCCCCGGCGTCCTTGGAGCCGTCAGCAGATTCTGCAGACACGTCGGGCAGGCCGGGCAGCATGGGCATGCTGGTGTAGAGAGAGTCTCTCTGGTGGTTGTGGGTGGGTGAGCCATCATCCTCGGTGTGCTCGCTGGTAAGTAAGGGGAAGAAACTTTCACTATTCTCCTGGGGAATCCTCCTTCGAGACGAAGAGGAAGTGGTGGCGGATGAGAAAGGGTGGTGGGGCAGTGGGAGGGGTGGCGGCACTGACTGGTGGAGGTGATTGTGAAGGTTGTCCACCGCCTGCAGGGACGGGGGCGGTCTTTGAGGCAACAGCGGGGCATTAGACTCCTCGCGGATTAACTCCAGGCCCAGGCCTTCGTCATGGTGCGGACCAAAGGTGGTGTGGTCATCTAGGCTCAGCGCAACATTCATGCCCATCCCCACTCCCAAGCCCATCCCGTATCCACTGTCCTTGCCGCCGTTGCTAACATTATTGACCAGCTTATTCATTAGGTTTCGGTTTTGCTCGGTTGAGCGCTCATGGGAATTGTTGAGGTAGGAGGGGATATAATTGGAGGTGAGCTCTTTCAGGATCTTCTTTTCCAGGGTAGTCTCCTTGTGGTTATAGCCCCGGTCAATGATCTGAACACAGTCACTCATGTACTCGGCGCTAGCGATGCTGTAGCTGTTGCCATGGTTACCATTCAGTGGTAGAGTATCCATGACACTTGTATCCCGGGCATTGTTCAGGATTCCCTCTGGAATGACAAACATGGGTTGGGTTGGGGGGTAGATTTGGCGAATGAGAAGGGTGAAATCTGATGGGATGCTATTGCCACAGCGACACAAATTACACCCACACATCATTAGGATTAGGTAAGACACAGCACAGTATTTCCATTAAAAGCCTTCATACAGTAAATACGGACATCATACACACTTACCTTGGTACCAAAAAGTATTTTCAAGGCCTAATTTAATTTATATTAAATTTAACTGATTCATATGGCAGTGATGAAAACATTGATATATGTGCGACACACACAACAACACAAAGCTCAAGCACAGCACAGGAACACAAAGCTTACGCACTAAGTCAAGCAAACAAAAGCAAAAAATCACAGCCATGCACTTAACACTTAAAGTAAAACACAAACCAGCTATACATTTGGACCCCAGCCATATTGTCCCATATGAGCATTGAAATATAACAAGAAGAAAATATTTACTGATGTCTGCTACATCCGCGTGTTACTAGCCATCCCTCCAAATATGTACACATATTTCAGAATCAAACCACACTGGAGGGATGGAAACTTTCTGTTCTCTCTGTTGCATGAACATGTAGATTTTATATTTTATGAACATCAAAGCAATTTTTTGACGATAATTCAAACGACCTCGGACAAGGCCATCCAGCTTGTTAAAAGTGTCAAGACTGTAGTCTGACCTCTTGAAAATTTGACAAGATGCATTTCTGAGACCTTCAAGAATGTGTATTGGCTTGATCAAAGTGAATGGTTAAAAAAAAAAAATGTGTGCATGAACAAAGGCACTGCTGCTCAATATTCACTGCAAAGAATACAGATCAATTTATATTGACGTGCCTTATGAAATGTTGAGGTAAGTCTGAATGTTGGCTGTAATTGGATTAGCTTATTTAGAGTGTGATATCAAACGAGCCAATGGATATTTGCCCGTCTTGTCTTTCTTCTCATCCAGTAGTGCAAACTACAGTCAGCAGTGATAATCAGTTAGCTAAACTGAATTTTACAGGTCTATTTGAAATGGTGAGGGCCTTTGTAATATTACTTCCAAAGGGAATGACATTTTTTTTCATTACCCCTTTGTCAGCACCGAGTGAAAAGAAAGTAAAGCCAAAGTCAATTACATTTGATAAGCAATGTTTAGTTTGACTCCCATACTTGTCTCTCTGTAGGGCTCTTTTAGGGACAGCATGAGGGAAAGGAAAGAAGAAAACACAATAAGCATAACAGTGACAGGTAAAATAGAAATGTGCACATACAGTATGCTGATGACGCATCAAGATTATGTTTCTGGAATGCAATTGTTTTATGTCATCATGCAAATTCTGTGTACCCAAAGAAAGAACCACAACATATCCATTAAAAAATATAGAAGAAGAGATATTTTGCTATAACTTTGCAGGATCCAGGGCATAAAATATGGCAGAGGTACTTGAGTGTCAAATGCACCAGTAAATCTAGTGTTGCATTAGCATTTTTATCCTTCCAGATATTTCTTTTACATCTATAGTGATGTAAGTGAATTATAGCCTTCTGTCACGAGCTTGAATGCAGCACTTGTATTGCATGCATAAATTATCCACTGATCAAAGCTCTCTGTAAGTTTTACACAAGTTTCTCAGTTTTACAGACTCGCAAAGTTACGGCAATCTCATATTGACTGCTGAGAGTTGGAATAAGATAAAAACAGCTTTTTCACAGAGAAAAATTGCAGTCAGACTGATCCCAGAATAAAGTGGATTGCTCATTGATCAGAGATGGGTTTCAAATACTCAGATTATATATTTATCTGATTACATACTACTGTAAATATCAGATATTTGAATTGGTAAGTCCTTTTCTACAGTCAAATTTATCCTTCAAAAAACTGCAAAATAACATGTAGATCAAATTTACATTGACTTCACCACCCACATTTTGAATACAGAAACTTGCAGTTGTTGCATTTAAAATTTAAAAGGCAGTTTGTAAAGTATGAAACTTTACATGAAATCCTGAAAAGGAAGTTTGAAACTGAGCTATTTATGCCTTAAAATCAGGAATGACAAAAACACTGAGAAAATCAAATTAATGGCTCTTCAGAGTATTCTTTTTCATGCAATATAAATGATTTGCATTTGTGATTTTAACATTAGATTCAGTGAGGATTATTGCAGAGCAATGTTTGCCAATCCAACAGCAGCATTAAAATAAAAGAAATACATAAACTAAAAACAGAGAGACAAAAGACATGGCACACAAGCTTTACTAACATTAGAGCACATTTAAAATTAATGACTGGTGATGTATCCGGCTCCTTATGGGCAACATTCCTGATTTTTTTGGAGGATTTCCTCATTTTCACAATTTCCATGTCAGCCAATGTAGGGTATGAGTGAGAATGACTCTTGTGCTCGAATGAAACCAAATGTAATGCCCTGTGCAGAAGCCGAAATACAACTCCAAGTAAAAAGCCAATAGCAACACATTTGTGATAAAGCTTTAGGTTTTTTTCCCGATGCTAACACACAACATCTAGAGCAGTGTTTTTTAATTAAAGTCCTGTAAAAACCCTCAAGGGTCTACACTGGCATTTCAGCTTAGTATAAGTCCATTACTTTAAAGTTGCTTTCACTTCCTGAGCAGGAACAAAGATGTGCGACCTCAGAGGTTGTCCAGGACCAGATATGAAAAAACACTGCCCTAGCCACAATGTTAAAGAATGAAAAGAAGCTAGCACACCTTGTGTGTTGTACATGCCCAGAGGGTTGTTATAGACTGCCGATTCCCCAAGCAATGTATTATAAGGATTGTTAGTGCCATGAGGACGTAGGAGTGCATTAGGGATAAGATGGTTAGCCATAGCCCCTGGAGCAGCCAGAAAGAGACAGAGAGAGCGAGACAGAAAAAACAGAGGAGAACGAGAGCAGAGAGACAGAAAAGGTATAGGTGGGTGGATAAATTCAGATATAGACAGAGAGAAAGAGAGAGAACATACATATCAGTTGGGCAGATGCAGCTGAGCAATGACAGCCATTAACATTCAAATGATCACATGATCATTAATATGAGGGGGTTTTGCTACATGAAAGTGGCAGAGCTGAACTGATATGGCTAATGGGACCGATGGAAAGTGTGTTAATTGTACTGTTTAATGCTGGCCATTAGTGTTGAACCCGTTTTTGTGCTCCACATTCAGGCAGCAAACACGCGTCAACAGACATAAATTACAAAGAAGCACTGACAAGGCCAACACAACACAGAGTGTAACATTTCTCAAACAGGACAGAAAGCAGTTATAACTCAGGAAACTGTTGGTCTTTGAGGCTCCCAATTCTAGTAATTGAACATTTGCTCTCCTTCAAACAGTTGATTGTAATCATAACTGCAACCGTAACTAAGCAGGTGAGGCTTGTCAAGCTTTTTAGATTTCTGTGCATGTTGAAGGGGTTTGCATGGGAAGATACTTGGTACTTAAAGGATGCTTTTCTAACCATTTAAAAACCGAAAACACATGAAAAAATGTTTATGGAGAATGGATTAAAAGGATTTTTCAAGTCTGTCTTAAAACAACAGTGAGAAATATGCTTTCAACATAAGTGATGGGCGCCAAAAACTACACTAGTAACTAAGTATTTATCCTACAGCTAAATACAATATCATAAACTAATTAAATAAGCATGTTGCGTTCAATATAAGCCTCGTTCACCAGTATTTCCCCACTGTATGGAAGCCGGATCTGGATGCTGTCAGCTTGGGGTAATGTTAGCATTTGTGTTATGCTCTTTATTGGTTTTGGGAAAGTTTACACTCCAGCAACCCCACCCAAATTAACCAGAAATAGTTGTTTTTGAAGTTGATGTTGAAGTGAAAACACAAAATAACGGTTTCAGTACATTTTTCTTTGTCATTCTTTTCAACCGATTTGTGAAAATGTTAGCTTAATAAGCTCGCCTGCAAAATCAGTCCTTGGAGAAGCCTGCTTTTGTTACCTCTGTCTAAAACCATGGACCAATTGTTCTAAAAATTCATTCTGAGTTGTAAATCTTCTACATTATCATTGTAAACACCATGCCGGATGAAATTTTGATACGTGTAGCAAGAAGGGCGGGGCCTAGTGACGGGTCAAATGCTACACTATTATTATTGCTTATGACACTGACAATTTTACGAGCTAAAATGGGATGATATTACCTTTTCTACAAAGAGCAAAGTTCCCATTTTGTCTGATTTGTGCTGCTGTAGAAATAACCTCTGAATGAAGTGATATGTCCTCTCTTTAGTCTAGATGGTCATTACTTTGTTTCAGCGGTGCCTCCTTCGCACGGAACAGAGTAGATGCTCATTTTCTGTTTGTGCGATGCATGTCCTCAGATAACTTCCTGCCAGGATGTTGCCCAAATGACTCATCAGATTCTCAACCACATACTAACACACCAAAGTAACCTCCTCAGTCTGAGCTCTGTGATTAGCAGCAGATTTGAAGGCTGCAATCTTAAACATGAATGGTACGCATTCACTGATGTTTGTTTTTCTTTGCTTGAGAGAAAAATAATTTATTTTCAAGTATTTGAATACATTATGTGTGATATCAAGTATGCTGAAAATATTTGTGACTTGCATTCATTTCCTGTTTACAAGATTTTTTTTTTTTCCCCCACGACAACATGATATGATATTATTTTTAAATAAAACCAGATTCGAGACTTATGAGGGTGAAACATGCATGCGCTTCAAGTATGCACTGTGCCAGAGCAGGTAAACATCTTTTATCTGAGGTACAAGTATACAGCAATTAGTTCCTCTGGCAGAGAGTACTGTTCTTCTCTAATGCTCTGAATCTGTCATACCAACGGAGAAAGACTTTTATATTACCTTGTGAGTCTCCCCATCTTGTAGAAACTTCCTCTATACTTCCTGACAGCGTTGTAATTGCAGAAATCTTTTGTATCTTAGCAGACTCTCCTTAGTGAAATTTGAAAAGAATTAAAGTGCTGCTGATTTAGGCTCATCTTTGAGCATTATTCTCATTTTTTGGTTGAGTTTTGAATTAATTAGGCATGTATTTATTATAATTTAGCTTGAAAATCAGAATGTTGTTTTGATTTGGAAAAAAAAAAAAAAACTAATTATTTGTTGCTGTTGCTCATTGCCCTAATTACAGTGTATCCCATAAACACCAGCTTCTTTTTGAATTCTCCTGATGACAGATCCCCCACTTATTGTGTCTGCATTTGATAAATTGCACAATTTCAAAACCACACTGATTGTGTGGCAATAATCCTGAATGCTGGGATAAATTGAACATGCAACGCTATCAAGATGATTGCATGACTCCGCTCTCGAGGAGAGCACAGCGAGAGTGTCAGCTGCAAGCTTGCTCTAACATGCGGGGAGATGGGGAGAAGCCGGGTGCTGAGAATGAAAAGGACAAATCAGCAAGAAATATTCCCTCCTCAACACATAATTCCTTAATAACAACACGGCAGCAGCCATGGATAAGTGCAGTTCTATTTGCATCTGTTCCTCATGATACTTGTGATGGCAGAATGCACTTCTCAGCACACTCTTGAGCTCTTGTGAATGCCGTCTTTACCAGATCTAGCTTGGTAAGAAGCCAGGTGTATAAAATTGCTTTAATAATTTCTATCTCCCCCTTTTATCTTTATGGAAGACCCATGTAGACTTTTCTTCAACTCCGGACCTACCGCCCCACCTCCCGCCCCAAGTCAGCCTCTCCACAATGGATAAAAGATGTGTCTGTTGATGGCACTAAGCTGAGTACCTAATTATTGAGATCTTGACACTTCCTCCCTGTGTCGAACATTAATCCATCATTGTAACTCTGCATTAGTGTCTACGCAAGCAGGCGCCCAGAGCGAAGTTAGAGCGTGAGCAGTGTGGAACTCAAGCCCTTCATCAAGAGATGCGATGGTTGAGGAGGGAGAGTGTTAGGGAAGGATGCCAGCGAGGACGGTGTTTGCTACTTGATGTCAGATGTAGGCTGGTATCTATTTTCTGTGTAACTTGAGAGACTCTAAAGTTAACTCTATTGAGTGTGCCGCTGTCATCGTGGTAAAATACTTTTTATTAACGTGTTTCTGTGAGGGAATTCCACTGGATTGATTTTTAGGTTGTTATAGTAGCAGCCCAGTTTCACTTTCAGGGCTGTTGCAATCAGATGGGAAGGCACGGTAATGTTTGATGGGGGGAGTGAAGAAATTGTTTTTCAGCCACTATTAAATATGTGTGCATGACTATAATTGACACTAAAAACCTCCATTTTGTGTTGTACCATTTCATTTAATGTATGATTGTGTTTTCTTCATTAAGGAGTGATTAATGTCTTCAAAAGCCTTTTTCAATGAATACTCCTTTTAATGGCTAGACGCTAGAAAAGATTTGTTGGTGGTACAAAATAACAGATATAATAAACAATAGTTCTGTCGCAGTATGAGACCAAAAAAGGCATTCTTTCAATCTCTGCCTTGTATTCACAATCACATCCTTTTTTATCCAGGCAAAAATATTTACAAACTCACCCAGCTATTTGTGTGCTGTGTGGCTATTGCAGTTTGTTTCATTTCTAATATTTAAAGTCCGTGTAATGCAATAATAAATATGTGTTCTGAGTTTTTCACGCCACACCCACCCAACCAATTTTGACTGATAAAAAAAATCTCCAAGTATATAAAATTAGGTGTCAAAACCATGGAAAAACAAGCAATATTCTGAGCTCTGAAACACTGGGGGCTTGTTCACTGAAGGAGCTGAAACTGCGCCCCGGCTGAACAAGCTCTGAGCCGCTGATCTTAATGATGATTTTTTTTTAAATTTTTTACACAGACTTTAAGAATTTGCTTCAATATTTAGTGAAACAGTTGAGAAATATGTCTTTTACTTGGGATTTTAATTATTTGGAAGCAAACTATTGTGAAATTACTTATTTGCCTTGACTTGAGGGTTTGCCTTGGCTTGAGGTTTGTAGTGGAAAGCTTTACTTGTCAAAAAAAAAAAAGTCTTTTGATACACTAGAGCCCCTGCGTCACATTGAGTGGAAAATGATTATAACTACAATTCAAGAAAATAGTGAAGGCTTTGTGGAAAAAAACGCCTGTTAGTCCTAAAGTCTAAGATGAAGGCCAGTGTATTGAGGAGTCATTCAAGAAAACATTTGCTGTGGGACCAAGTACCTCTGTTGAGTGATGCAGAACTGTTGATGTCACCGGTCATAAAAGAGGACTCAGACTGTTTTCTGACTGTGTCATTCCACATCCGACGGATGCGGCTCTGCAGAGGCAAACAACATGTCAAAACAAGTCAGTATATTCACTCAGTGATACAGATAAAAAGTTAAAGATGAGAGAAAAGTTAAATGAAGATCACCCAGAAAGAAACAGTATTATTTGTTAAGTTTCATTACAACTTTTTTACCCACAATCACTCACTTAATTTTCTACACAATTATGAGGCAAAAAAAGTGTCTGTCAGCTTGATACTTGATATTTAAAACATGAAACATTTCAGCTACGGGAATAAGTAACCTCCAATTAAAGACGAACATCAGTACTGTGATAGGTGAAGTCAATAATAAAGTCATCAGTCAAGCTCTCCGAATCAGTGTCTCGGGTTGCAAAGGCTCAATCCAAGAGAGTTCATCCTGGTTAATTATGATAGAGTCCCACGGGCTGTTGCACAAGCTAAGGGTCTGGATATCCATCCACAGAGTCGACTACTTTCTATCTTGTGCCAGAGGGGTTTGGCAGAGGAATTCAGATGAATATGAAACAGGGTTGCTGATGTTGAAAATAAAATAAATGTTTTGTGATGAAATAATTAACTTAAAGGATAATTACAGTTTATTACAACTTGGATCTCACTTTTGTAGTTTTGGTTATTATTCCTGTCTTTAATAATAGCATTGTACTCACCAAGTCGATGGAAAATGATACATTTTTTTTTTTTTATCTAAAAACTCCTTTGTAAAGATGTTACTGGGATGTGTTAATTGGCTTTCCTATCATCCAGAGATCTTCTTAGTTGAGAAATATTTATTTAAATATGAAGCTAAAGCCAGCAAATGGTAAGCTTAGCTTAACATAGACTAAAAACGGAGAGAAACAGTTAGCCTAGCATTGTCCAACGGTAGCAAAAAAAGCCTACCAGCACTTATCATGTTTGTGTAATCCCTACAATACTTCAGGTGTAAAAGCTACAACTCACAGGGAGAGGGGGGGATAATGTGCATGACTATTTCTTGGTTTCGAGCAGTTGCCAGGCAACCGGCAGAGCCTCCTGGAAGTTATTGTTTCCAGCCAAGAAATAGTCATAACCTACATAATCAACCATAACACTGACACCTCAGCTTTATGTATTAATGTACTTATGTATTAAACAGATGAGATGTAACATGTTAATTAGTGAACTTTAGACATGCTGGTAGGTGGATTTTGTTACTGAGCTGTCTCTCTTTCCGTTCTCTATACTAACCTAAGCTAACCATCTGCTGGCTCTAGCTTCATGGCCTCAATCTTCTCATGTGTTACTGTTAGACAGAACAGGGCTACATGTAGGTGTTTTCCTTTGTTTCGAGGCTTTGTGCTAAGCTAGGCTAACCAGCTGCTGGCCTTAGGCCTATATTCAATGGACAGACATGAAAGAGAGCAATCTTCTCATCTAACTGCCATTGAGTGAATAAGTACAGTATATTTCCCAAAATTGTGAACTTTTTCTTTCATTCTTGTTCAATTTGTGATATATTTCCTGATTGAACTGTATGGTTGTTTTCTGGTGCAACGAGGGTGAACTGCCAACATTTTGGGTGCACTCACTTTCAGTGTTAGCTCCAAATACAGAGGCTAAATCTTGCTACTGGCTTATTTGCAACATGTATTATCTTCTGACTGCCTGTGATTCTTGCCCCGTTGGACTGTGTTTTAGTGATGGTGTGCATTCTCAGATCTCAGTTATTATACTGGCGAGCATAATATTACCGTAATGATAGAAATAATTGCAAAATCTCCAAAATAAGACCCTAGGTGCAATAACCTAGAATAATCCTTTCAAAATATGACTCACTTGTCACTTGTAAAGGAGGGTGAATCCGACACCTGACACTGCACTTAAGTATCTTTATCTTCCGACTGTCATACCAGCAATTTACCATGTGCAAAATAATAGCAAGGCCAAAGATAATCATGACAGGGCAGCCAAAATAGTAAAGCCATGAATAAAGCAATGCTTTCAAGACTTTGTTTTTCTTAAACACCTCAGACAGATTTCAGCTTAATTAAGTCATTGCCACAGCCATCAACATTCACTAAATTTGGAGCAACTGCCACTGCAGCTTAGACAGTCTCTTCCAGAAATTCACCATCGCAGGATGCCAGTTAGACCGTGAACATTTTCTTTATTCATAAAATCTTAATTATCACATCATAAATGATGTGGAAACTGCCCACGCAGAGGTGTTATGATCAATACTGCACTCTCAGATGGATATGTCGTTTTAGGCACTTCTGTGTCAACGGCGGATGACACACAACTCATACATTTTAACAGCAACACAGCTACTGACACAGCTGATCTCATTAACATACCGTTCGTCATGTTGTCCCCAGCACCGGAGACACAGATGGGTTGAGAATGTCACTGCTATTTCGTCTTGTTTTTTTTTTTTTGTTGTTGTTGTTGTTGTTGTTGTTTTTTGAGACAGATAAAAAACTTCAACCATTCATAGCCAGCGGGTAAGAATGTACTTTGCTGATTACACATTCATTTAGAAGCCTCAGAGTTACAGCAGTAAACAACCACGTTTTTCTGAGTGTTTCCATTCCTGTCTTGCTCATATAAAGAGACTGAGCATGAGGTTAGAGCCATCTTGTCAAAGCACTGTGTATAATTAAAAGCTTTGATCTGTATGTGGAATCCGGCTTGTATCGTGGGTTGCCACTGCATGCTTGACTCTAAGGACTATTTATAATTGAACACTGGAAGGAAATCACACTCTTTGGAATATGGATATGATGTTCAATTATAGTGTATCATGGCGATTCATCCTATACTTCATGTCAATGTGGGAGGAATCCATTAACAATTTACTTTACAAGGAGACTTACCACAGAATACACACATTTTGGCAGAGACAGTGGAATCTGCATTTCTGAGCATGAACAAATTCCTCATAAAGCTTGAGCCAATACTTTAGTCAGCGTCACTGTATCAGTGTGCAGCCCAGGCCTTCTCCAGTGAAAATGAATTGCAGACTGACTTCATGTACTTAGAAACTGTTTAGATCAACGCGCACTACATTTTCCTGCTATCAAGGATATATGCTGCACTTTCTCTGAAATCTATCATGCATAGCTACACCGTCACCTTTGAATATTTTTCTCATTTGTTCTCTAAGGAGTCGCCCAGATTACTTTTTTTTTTTTTCTTTAGGATAAAGCCTTTTACCAGTGCAGGCTGAAATATTGGACTCCATGCACATACTGTATTTTAAGATACAATCCTGTGGCCATTCAAAACAAGGACATTAAATTGTGGTGTATCGGTAAGATGGTTAAGAGAGAAAAGACGAAAACTAACAAAAGGTGAATAATAAAAATGTTCTGTCACCTGTGAACCTGTAGAGTAACGTCCTGGTGCACGAGAAGCAGTTCCCTTCCCGGAGCCAATGGAGCTCTCCACACTTTTGCCGCTGCAGCAGTGAGTACGCAGGCATTTCCCATACTCTTTACGGACCTGTATGCAATGAAAACACAGCGAAAGCATGAACACACAGACAATTAGACCAAATCCAGTGGTCACAATCTTAGGGCATTTTCACACTTGGCATATTTTGAGGTGCCTCTCCAGCATGTCTGCTGAAGCATGAAATGAATTTAATGATGGGCAGTCAACTGATGTCATATTATACAATTTCAAGGTGTTGGGAGTTTTTTTTTTTTTCCCAAAACAGTTTAATCTAGTTGCCAGTTGTGAAGTCACACAGTATATCTTTAAACAAATGAATCCATACCTTCTTCTGCAGCACACAGTGGAAGATGAAGATGAACATGCCCTGCAGGGAGTTGAAGATGGTGAACAGGTAGGCCATGACCACGGTGCTCTCGTTGACATACATCAGACCAAAGGCCCAGGTTAGGCCCAGCAGACATAGCAAGGCAATGGCCCCAATCACCCATGATCTGTAATATAAAGAAATAGCTTACAAAACAAGCTCATTATGTATATACTGTTTAAAACTTCTAAAAATGAGTGGAAATTGTACCAAAATACAATATTTTGTGAGAATGCATGAGGGTTGGCTGATTTAGAGGTCATTATTTGAACTGCAGAGTTTGCTTCTACTGAATTAAAAATGTAAAAAATGCAATCAAAGTTTGCCTATTAGAGGGAGAAAAGTCACAAAACAAATGTGATGACAAATGATGATGACAAATAAATGCAATCTTTATTTTCTGTGTCTGCCCTTATCTTGGCTACCTTTTCATTTCCGCTCTTTCAAGTGATGCCACTGCCTATTTGAAAAGCCATAGATGATCATAAAACCGCAGATTCATACATAGGATAATGGAGGTCGATATAAATGAGAGGGAAACAAATATGGCATTTTCATTAGAAGACTATTTACATGAATATATTGCGTGTTGGATTCGATTGCCTGAGGATTGGAATAGGCGTCTTGTAAATTCTTACTCAAGCTGAAAGGTTCAACTGAGATAAATGCTGATGGGAATGCAGAGTCTATTAAGAATGAAGGGCTCTATCTACAAGCGGACGCACTGGACAGAGAAGTGGAATTTTTCTTGGGTGCCACGAGGTTCTCGTTTCACCTGCACCCTTTTGGTATTTTGATGACTCCCTGCGAGTTGCAGTAAGCAAGCCAGGCTTAAGATGAATATCTGCCATCCACAACAGCCTGCGTGTATGAAGATCTCTCCTTTCAGTTGATTAAATTCCTTTACAGCCACCTAAAGGAGGTAGTTCTGCTTTCTGTCTGCTAATTTGAGTGACATGCATTGTCACAGCACAATTATGCACTCAGAATATCTTGATTAAAAACTGTGCAAATATCATCATACTGTCTACAATAATGGCTAATCTAATAACTGATCTGGTCAAATTTCATAGTGTGTTTTTGTAAATAGGAGTAAAACCTCTTTGAAAACCTGATGAAGATGTGTTTTTTTTTTTTTTACCTTATCTTTATACCTTTTTTTTTTTTTTTTTTTACCTTATTTCCTCTTTACATGTGACAATTGGGCCTCTTGCAAGATCCGTCCATATGGACAAATTTGCTGTTAAGTGGTACATATGAATGATAGAAGGAAATATGTGGCATTCACCAATTTTCTCGTACTTAGAATTTTATTAATTCATGAGTGGTCTATGCCTGTTTTATGAGTCATGAACAGACAGCCTGCCTTTCTTCACAAGTGGATAACACGTTTGGCTTTAGAATTTTAATGCCTTAATCTGAATGAATTTGCCTCAGGGTCTTCATGCAAGTCACAGTCCAGCATCATCCTCTGTAGGTTACAATATTCTCCCATCTAATATCTCCATGACTGTCACGTTCCCTTGACCGATTGTCATATTAGTCACATACCGCTTTGCTGATATTTTTTAGCATCTAACTTCATGCCAAACCATTTCCTCTCCAGTTCTGTCACAGTGCAGCTCTGCTTTGATGACAATGTGTTGGCAGCTCTTAATATTTCCTAATTGTTTCAGGTCCTCTGCAACTGACTGCTAAATTTGGTGGGCTTTTTTGTCTGCTTATCTGACAGCAGGACTTGCAGCTCCATGGTTTGAACTTTTTCTTTTTACTCTTTTGTAGCATTTTTGTGTAATTTAACTTGTCCACAGAAGAGAAGAGGAGTAGAACAGGTAGCCTCACAGTATTATGGCAATTTTAGGGCTGTTGATTATGCCAATGATCACATTTTGTGAACAAGCAGCTCCTCATGAACAGAAGATGTTCAAACAAGCATTTCACAAAAGCTTTATGCAGGTAAGAGTGTTTGTAACTTATAGTCAGCATATATGCAAGTCTCAGGAAAAAGTAAGAATGTTCTTGCATGAGGTCCAATATCATTTATCACAACAAATGTGGTTATTCTATGGCTTAATGAAATTCCAAGAAAACTGTGCATCATTACACATGGAAAAAATTGTGATGGTCTCACATTCAATATGTCCCCTAACATGAACCACTGAAAATATTAAAACTGTGCCACACCTTGCTTGCACACTGCACAGTTGACTGCACGTTGTTCCCTGCACCTTGATTCATGAAATTAACACCTTTATGGTGTTTATATGGTATGAAAATATCACTATCAACTGACAAATGTGACTATACTCACAGTACTAATATTCCTATAGAGTGCACTGTGAAGATACAGGTGCCATTTAAAACTAATCTCGCTTGTCACATCTGCCGGCTATGTATATCTAAGACAGGAGTGCTGTGTGCACACTAATGCGGCCTTCAACATGACTGAGTGCTCCGCAGTAAATCATGTTAATGATTCAGAGAGGCAGGGAGATGGATTTGGGTCCTGATTTGTTCATATGGAGGAGTAAATGAAAGATGGCATTATGGGGAAAAGAGCCCTTCCAATTTTGTCTTACTTGATCTCAGGTTCATAATCCTGATAGCTGAACGATATGATGTGAACATAACAAAAAGAAAACAAGCAGAAATAAATCAAATCACATAACAAAAAGTGGAGAGGTGTAATCCAAAATGTGTTTCGCCACCAATACAGAGTACAAATTTAGACATTAAGAAGGAAACAATACACCAAGAAGGAAGATGGTTAATTTTGACAGAGGAGATTAAAGCTACATTCACAATATCCACATCCAAACAGACGTTTATACATTTCGGGAAGGGATTTGTTAGTGATATACAGGTGCTAGCCATAATTATCTCGGTTCACAGAAGTATCTAGCTCCCCTCATAAATGCTGGCAGACCTTCGTGTTTAAGCTGTTATAAATGGGCCAGGTGTGCGGCAAAATTAATGATTTATGAATTCACCACAGCAACCATTCAACATAATTTTCCCAGGGCTGTCTTAATGACCTGGTGGGAGAGGTACTTCATCAAGGCGATTGCCCCCGGAATGGACACAGAAACACAAGCAGTGGGTACAAAAAAAAGAAGAGAGAGAACAAAATATTGTCCTCTAACTAGCTGCAGTTTTGTTTCAAAGGATAGTGGATGATAGAGTCACAAGAGGTCAGAAGAAATGCATCAGAGAGGACAGGATATGAAGAGGCTAGGACTCATATCGCACGCAGCTTATCTTCCGGAGTTATCAGATAAAAAATACGAGGATGAATTTGAGCGCTGTATGGTACTGTAGGAGCCTTGAGGCAAAACTTCTGAGACCACAGAACAGTCACTGAAAAGCATAACAGCTCACTTACAAATGAAGAGGGTGAATTTGAATTGAGTTTTATCCTGTCTGGACTGATGCATGCCTGAAAGCTACTGATATAATACTAGTTACAGATCCTCTTGGTTCATATTCTTTTGGCATCATTAGATTCAGAGTAGTTTATGTGAAGTGTAGTATTTGGCAAGGCAAATTTTAGTGACATATATATATTTGAAACACATTCTATAACGTCAAATATAGCATCTGAGCAGTCGTAGTGCTTAAGATCTGTCGGGCTGTGCAATATATAGACATATGCTGTACATCCCCAAGGGCTTCAACAGAGCACTTCAGGGCTTTCGAAGTACAAAAAAAGTGAGGAAAGCTTTATTGTGCTAATCGTCGAGCGGAAACTCTAAAAATGAGCAATTGTAGGCAGAAAACTACTTCAGACTGTGGCATCAAATTACCACCAATTTCCTTCAAAATGACTTAATTTGCAGAGGTGCCATTCACTGCAATGTCACAGATCATTTATGTATGAGATTGCAATTGGTCAATTCAACTTGTTTTAAATCTGCATAAAGTCCTTTTATAGGCTGTTACTGGGCGGAAAAGAGCAAGTGCTGTGATCAACCCAGACAGGGTGTTAATTATTTAACCAAAGGTATGCTTAAAATGCTAATCACCTCAAAGTGTTTAAGACATCAATAGTGCAAAGTTTTTGATGTTGGCACGGAGGTTTTTATCTTTGACATCATCCTCGTTAGCATATTTCATTTGAAGTGTCTTATCTGTTTGGGGAGGAAGATATGTGAGATAAAATTCACACCTTTCTCTAAAAAATGTTCAGTCCTTCATATTCTCAATATGACGCATTAATTTGATATTTAAAGTCACACTGGTGCGAAAGTCACGTCCTAATCCATGAATCACAGGGCAGTGGCAGCCGTCTCCATTATAGGGGGGCGGAAGGGGAAAGGGGGGGGGGGGGCACATCAAACACAATATCAATTCTATTCTACACCCTCTACTGAGAAATGCTGCATCTTACCAGTGCCACTCTACAATAACACATCCATCATAATAACGGTAGCTAAAATGAAGAGGGGGGGGGGGAATGGAAGATGAAAAACAGAAAGATGTTAAAGATAAATACAGCATAAGATAAAAAGACAGGATGCGAGTGCTAATCAAAAGAAGAAAAGCAAAGGGAGGGGGGGGGGGGCACAGTGAAAGAGACATGAAACATTCATATTAAAACAAGGCAGCATGATGAAACCTGAACAGAAAACGTGACATCAAACCATAAAGAGGAACCAAATAGCAGAAAGATGAGACAAAATAAGACACACCTCATTAAACAACGCTGAATTGGCTTAATTAACCTGTGATATTACTCTATCATCACTGAACCAGTTCACCTTGATAAGTCAACTCTGATATGAAAAATAAGGCTATAAGGGGTCTCAAAAGATCAGCTGTAGACCATTTTGTTCGACTCAGCTGTAAAAGTCAGGGCTGCATTAAATGTAACACTAACACAGCACTGAGAGAAACACAGAAATCTAAGCAATATCGTTCAGCCAGTAATACTCACAATATAAGTCAGTTTTCTGAGGGTGTTTGTGTGTTGAGTAATGGCTCTTGGCTTAAAAACCATGTCAGATGAATGAGCGCTGACAAACGCCGAGCAGCTTCATGCCATTTTCCAATGGTCATCTGAAATGTTGCGGACTGTTCCAAAGTCAGTAAGAATAAGGTTCAAGGGGTCAGTTGTTTGGTACATTATGGAAGGCCAGTGTTATAAATCATATGACACTGAGAACTCCAGCAGTCGATATTTGTCTGCAGAGCAAACTACACAATACATCTAAGAGGGACAGAAGAAGTGGGTTTTTGTACATGAATGGAGACTTGGAGGAAGTTTGCCAAAACAAACGAGTAAATATAAATGTTAAAATAACACCATTGTGTTCCATAATTTGCTGTTTTTTTTATGCCAGCTGCAAGTACTTATTTTCAATGAATGTTTTACTCAATGGTGTATCTGCTGTTCTGGTCGAGTCCTGGTCTGGGGTCAAACTGTGAGTACAGTCAACTGTTTTCATAAGTTTTTATAGTGTTTCAAGGTTATCTGGCAACAATACAAACACAAACCCAAAGCTAGATACTGATCATTTACAAGATAAATATCAGTGGCTAACCCAAACAGCTTTGTCAAGGCTCCCTGCAGTTGCTTCACAGTTCTCTGGCCATAACCAAATTTCAGTTCTTTCATTGCTGCAAAGTGCATAGTATTGATTCATTTTTTCTTTGTTACACGCCAAAATTGAATAGGACAAAAACACACCACAGAGAATGTGACAAAAAAAAGTTGTAGAGGTGCCACTGATTGGCAATATGAGAAATTTCAACTTTGGATCAACATCTTCTTAACATTTCAAGGGAAGAATGTGCCCCATTGTTTCTTTGACAGAATGTGGCAAACAGGAGTAAATCTGAAGTTTGTGAGTGAGGAAGACAGGATAAAAAAAAACAAAACTCCAAGCTACGGCAACCAGTGTTTTATAGAAGCAGCAAAACAAGTGGAAGCAGTACATCTTTAAATGTCGCTCTCATTCTATTGTCATCTTCAGGTGACTGCAGCGTCAGTACAGGTCACACTTCGGCTCTGCTCAAAAGCAGCACTTAAAACACTGTGGGTTGGCTCAGGAACATCCTGCAGTGAATTTGTGATGGAAAAGCACATTGGCACAGTACAGTCTGACATGGTGCAACTAAAGCCTGCTATATCATGCTCGCTGAAGATTGTTTTTTTTTTTTTTTAGTTGTGTATCACTGTGCCTAGAAGAGCGGGGCAGACAGGGGCCACTGTGCTGAGACAGAACCAGTGATGTGGTGCCATGAAAAAAAAAACAGCCAGAACGCTGGTCATAAAGTAGACTAATGTTTCCAGAGTGACTTAAAAAAAAAAAAAAAGCGAGGCAGACAGCAAAAACATAGCAGACAACACCCTTATCCATCATAGCAAGCAGGCAGCAAAACAACTTTACGCCGTCTGTGGAACGAGCCTGCCCTGACATCAGGTAGCTGGAGCTTACGTCAAAAACAATGACTGAAAATGCTGTGTCATTCTACAGGGTAAAGGGACATGTACAATATTTTTTAAAACCCCTTTTTCACATAGAAATGTTTATGTGTCATGCACGGATGATACTGAACATACAATCTAGTTAAAGCTGCTCTTTATCATTAGCATGTTACCATCTTTTAGCACATTGTTTTGGTTTTCTGAAACTTAACTGTTTTGGTTGACTCTAACTGCTTTTATCGACCTTGTTGCAACCGCAGCGGGCAACCTGCTTCCTTCGAAAGCATTAATGGTACTCTGTATGTGCTGCATGTGTAAATAGGTAGCTGTGTTAGCCATTTCAGCTTCACAAGGTGATACTGTATATGTCAGCGTTAAGCTTATGGCTTGAAAGAAATCAATTAATGCAGATTTAAAGGACCACATCAGTGTGTTTGCAAGTTTTACACCTTAACTGTATATATTTAGCATTCTTGCTGGCCAGTTTTGAATGCGTGCTATCCCGTTTTAGATTTATCTTTCTAATGTTACAGATAGGCACTGATTTCTATTACTTTCTCTGTTATTTGAAAAACAAGAAAACACATAAAATATACTTAGGTTGCGTATTTTGCAAAAAATTTTGACAATGTTACATTATCCTTGCATGGTAATGCAGTTTAAATACAGATTAAAAAGTTGTACTCACAATACTGTAACTTTATTAACTAAATGAATGCAGGGCTGTTCGCTCTGATGGACTACACAACTCAAGCAGGTCTCAAGAGTCTACTAATTGAATTTCACACAGAAATTAACATAAGCCTGCACCTAGATTGACAGACAAATCACCTTCACATCTATAAAACAAAGCAGCAACGTTTGCAGACTGGTTAATTCTGATTTTATCCTTTCTTATGATTCCACAAGGCTATATGTATCTTTGTTGAATTAATGTAAACTTAGTGTTTGTCCATGTCAGCAGTAGACAAACACAGTCTAGTCCAAAGTAAAGTTATTTTATCTGAAACTTTAAACTTGTTAGCTGAAACTTGACTTCAGTTACCTTTGCACAACTCTAATTGATTCATTCCTCGAGTAAATGTATACACAGGTGTTCACACTTTCACTAGCAAACCAGCAATCACCAAAATAAAGTTACAGTTTTAGAGTCGTTATTGTCCCTTAAGCTTTCTTATTACCTGAAAGCAGCCAGGCATATTATCAGATAAACAGGCTCAAAGACACGTAACACCAAGATAACACCAGGTCAGGTCTGTCAGATTGCCCCTGGCCTTTTCCTGCACAGACAACAGTGTTCTTCAGATAATGATGGAGATGCAACAGGATACCTGTTTGATTTTAACCCTGCCTGACACAACCTTTCAGCATAATGAGAGGTGATTACTTTGCAGGCTTAGATTCCCGGACCCTTGGATTGGCTGTTCACAACCCTAGGTGCTTTCTCTTTTTACATTTATTGAGATTTTCATTTCTTCCCCACAAAAAAAAAAAAGATCAACAACAAATACAAACAGCATCAAACCCATACAAAATATTCATAATGGACGAGAGAGAGGAAAAAAAAGAAAGAAAAGTAGGGTACAATAAATTAAATTAAAATAATAGCAATAATAATAATAACCCTAGGTGCTTTTCATAAGGTTTCAAAATATCAAAGAGGGAGGCGAGCCAAAGTGAATTGCTCGAGAACGCCGGCTTGAATACAGAGTACCTCTTTTTAACCAGTGGGGTCATTAAACAGAAGGAAATAGAAGGAAACCTCAGCTCAAACTGAGTCATACTGAGTGCAATTCAGCTGTCAGAGTGCGTTTGGTGGAAGCGAGCCCATCACACTCGTCTTGAAACATTCTTTCCATCTGTAACAAAACGTCACAGGAGTTCTATTTCTGGACGACTTAAATGGATATCTGTGTGATCTGAGTGCTCTTACTTGATGTTGTCCAGGCAACCGGAGTCTGGTTTCAAGATGGCTGTGTGATGGAACATCTTGTAGAGAGCGATGCCCAGGAAGATCACATTGAGCTGAGAAAAAAAAAAAAGAGAGAAAGAGAGAGAGAAAGAGAGACAGACAGAGATTCACAGAGACAGTGAGGGAGGGAAGACAGGAATGACGGTTTGTATGTTTCTTGTTTCAGTTCCATTCATTTTAAATCAGGGCACTTTGTAGCACAAAGCTGGAACGTTGGAGCCAGACTTGGTTTCCCACTTTGCCAAACAGAGCGCAAAATCCTAAGAAACCTCTGTTGTGGTACAAGGGACTAAACAGGAACGGTTGAGACAAGACAGCTGCATACTTGTATGAGGGAGCCTTTCCATCTGACTTATTCACACTTGTCTCATCATATTCACACTTAAAGGCAACCACGGGGAATAACTGCCACCGCTACTGCATTCTTTTTCCTTTACAGTTTCTACATCTGTCAAAAAAAAAAACAAAACAAAAAAAACATTTGGCAGTGGTTGGAAATGGAAATTTTTGTAAAACGCTTGAAGAACTTTCAGCATTGTGACAAGACACCATTTATTACACCATGTTCTTTTACATTACAAGCAATGCCAGTCTTTAAAGGGAAGGATAACACTCTATTGTGCTGTTATCTGTCATAAAATAAGGCATTGTTTAAATTCTTCCTGCTCAGTGAAGGTATGACTGAAGCACAATTTTCTATATGTTCCGAATGATTCATCTAAAGAAAAAAAAAAAAAAAAAGACTAGGAAAATAAAAACAAAGCCAAACACATTTAAAAGAGTTGAACTTTTTCACCTACATTTGCCAAACATGCTGTAATTAGCCTGAAATATAAAGAAAATACAGCTTTGTGTTTGACTGCTGGATATCAAAAAAACTTGTATTAAACAGACCCGCTCTGGTGTATCTCATTATTTTCCTTTTCTCTGTAGAGTCAGTAATCACAGAAATAGAAAATGAGTCAAATCTGGTTGCGGTGTGGAGGTCTTTTCACAACAACTCCTCAGCAATTAGTTCACTTTCTTTGTTGCTGTTTACAGGTGACATTCAGCTCATATGAGGCGGGTGTAAAATTTATTTTTAACTGATTAAAATATGTCTTTGCCCAAACTCCCGGGGATAGGATTGGATCAGTGCTCTGGACTTCTTTCCAACAATGATATTCTTGTTTGTAAATTTGAGAGAGAAAGAAGTGAGTCATGAGGCACACAGAGATGCATTGTGAATGATTACTCCAAACTGGAGCGTGAAAGTGCATTATGCATGTTTGGATTTAGTAACTGGATCGCAGCTGGGCAGTAACAGTTGTATTAAGAGTTGCTGGAATTACACATTTTGGGTTTCTTGTTGTAAATAATCCTGCGGGATGAGTAAAAAATCTCCAAGATATTCCCACTTTTTTTTGTTGTTGTTGTTAAAGATGTTTACAAGACAATTTGTCATTCCAGAGGTTTATTATGATGGTGGACAGGTGTTTTGGAAAATTAGAAGCGGATCTCTGGTGACATAGCAATACTTACAGCTTGGCATGAGCTCAAATACTTACAGGATTCAAAGCAGTTGGATCAATAAATGAAGTGTTTTATTAGAAAATTGGAGCTGTCCTAGTTGTGAAAGACATAGAGTATGTGTGTGTGTGTGTGTCCCCTTCTTGCATAATACTTATGTCTATGCGCGCACAGAGCTGTCTGCGTGCCTGCGAGGAGGAGATGGAAAAAGGTAGTAGAGTACAAGTTGGAACGGGAACAAAATCAATCATAATCGCAGTGCGGATTACTCTAACACTGCATACTGAGGAGAGTTCACTCTCTTTCTCTCTCTATCTCTCTCACTCCCTCCTCTCTCCCAGAATTGTCTCAGCCGGTGACTGCGGCGGGGTGACAAACCGCAATATATTCTCTGCACCCCTCATTCGTTTTTCTGGACGGCTCTGTGCCCAGCGGTGGCATATATGCTCAACAGGGCAGAGAGAAGAGGGAGAATAGAAGCTAGAAAAAGGGATCTCGGTGGACCATTTAAGCGGTGACCCGCAGGCTAAGTAGGGTTAATGAGCAGAAGGGTGGTTGTGGGAGGGTTGGGTTGGGGGGACACGCTTACCATAATTATCAAGGTTGCTGGTCCTATGAAACTCCAAATGAAGTAGGTGTCCAGGCGAAGCCAGCAACTGCAATGAAAGAGATAGAGTGAAGGGAAAACGAGGATGTGAAGCAATAGAGGATAGTGAATATGGGTGGAGGAAGTGAGGAGGGAGGGAAGAGAAAGAGAAAGATTTGAGGTTATAGCTTTATACTCCTGCTCAGAGGATATACATCAAGTGGGAGGGTGGTGTGACACAGAGGAACAGGCACTTCAACACATAGATCGCCGCAAGGGGCTTGAAGAATTATGACCGTCAGTAAGAATTTGGAGGAAAAGGGGGCTTTCAGTGCAATGACAGCAATACGGATGGCCTTTCATCGGCCAAAACAGGTGTATGATACAAAGTGAAAGACGAAACATGGGTGGGATGTAGCTAAAGCTGTGAAGGATGTATCTCAAGGCTGACTTTAGGTCGATTCTGTTTCAATTTGCCGGGTTAAGGTAGCAAATTACCATCACAGATGATAATTTATGGATAATTCAATTAGCTCTCAATTGAATCCTAACTGCATCACTCCAAAGGAATTGGACTGACCTTGACCCAGACAGACATGGCCACACACAGTCCTTAGGCACTCAACAAAAAGTCTTACATGTTCGTGTTAACTGTGATGACTCCATTGACTGCTATAATTATGTCAATAATGAAATAACGCGCTCTCCTGACCTCCCACTTCATATCAAAATATTACAGAAAGTCGATTCTTCTCCGCTGAATAAAACTAGATACAGACCTGAAGCAACAGGGCTAGTGGAAGGTGACAGTGTTCCTTTGAAAATGGCAAAAAAAAGGGAAAAAAAAACTTGATTCATGACCTGTGGTTGAATTATTAATCTTTTAATCTCCGCTGCTGCAGCAGATAGACGCCTCCATTTTTGGCCACTGGAAAATTACAGTTCATACAGCAGTGTTGTCATTCAGGCTGACAGAGAGTGAAATGGAGATGGCAGAGAATTAGCTGTAATTCAGTGGCATTTTAAGGCAAATTGAAGCGTATGGGACAGTTTACAGTAACAAACCACGGGGCTTTAGTGAAAAAGACATGCACAGAAAGATAAATTAGCAAATGTGTGTGTCATGAAAGTATGGCACACTGCTGTAAAATGTGATTTATAATGAAAACTTAAGATTTTCTTCTGCATAAAACCTTTTATGATATTATAAGGAACTAAATGTAGTAGTAGGGTTAGATATAATGACATATGATACGATGAATGCTATTTTCGTTGGAAATAAAACGGGCATCTCCAGTATTTACAGAAAACCAGCCAACAGATTTTCAATTTACGCAGAAAGCTCAGCTGCCGTGGCCATGTTTATACATATTTCACTTTTTGTCTCTAAAAGACTCCGCAAAATAGCAGACAATACATTGAAACAAGAGAGAATACTGTATAAGTAGTGACAGGACAAAAATTGACTGTTCCTTTGATGTTACTGGGGCTTTATATGTCTCCCCCTCACTGATGTCAATGGATGAGAGGAGGCAACACAGAAAAACACATATGGACGCATAAAGAAGTGAACAAGCGCAAACAAAAGATGAACAACACGCATAGAACTCTGGCAGTTCATCAAAGTAAGCGCTCCGCACATCAGTGTTATAAATTATGCTGAAGGTTCTATTGTTCATTTTTGCCTTCTTCTTCAGATCATAGAAAGATTTAAAGACTTGGTGGGCGGCGGGAGCTGCAGGCTGTCATTTTCTCCTGCCTCCTCTACCACCCCTTCTCCACTTGTGTCATGGTTGTGTTTGGATTTCGGAGCATATCTAGTTTTATCTCCCGGTGTGCTAGTTTTTGCACTATTCCTTAAGTAACCAAGCCATACAAACGATAAACACAAGCCGTGCTTTGTGCTGAGTATTCTGACATCTGTGCTGTCAGTGTGCAATGAGCTGACACAGGCTGTCCTTTGAGCCAGTACAACGTAATCTGCAAAGACATCTTTGCAAAAAATAAATAATTTCATTGAGGTGATAGTAAGCTGATGATCAATGCGTGGTGAGTAAGGCGATGTGAAAACTTTGGGCTAAGAAGATCAATAGCAGTTTTTTTTTATTCAGTCCTCAAGGACATTGTGCCTTGTATGATCTTAAAGACTTGTGCATGTTGTTTGTTTACAATCATTAAAGTTGTTCTGTGGAGTGTTTGACCACTAGTGGATCTATGGAGCACTGTTTTAAGTGATGCCTTGTTTTGTTTGTATCTTATGCTCTACTAGTGTTACAAATTCCTGCCAACAGTTTTTTTTTATGCTGCTCATGCACCAAGAAATGTTGCAATTCACCAGCAAATGGCAAGAAAGAAGAAAAACCACCGAAGTGAGGAGGAGGAGACAGCAAAAGGCGTCAGTGGCCTGCTTTTCGGTAGCCTTGCTAACTTGTCTACTTGTACTGTAAGAAGGTAACCAGTGGGGAAACCCATACTCACAACTGTCCTTGAAAAAGCTTTGACAGAACAGCACCGAATCACTGTGATTTGTATGCAACCAATGCACAAATTCGCTTCCTACTGAAATGTATCCATTGTGACATTTTTAAATAAAAAACATAGTCTATGATCACATTGAAATAACAGCTCACACAGTCAACAGAACTAACTCAGTCTTGCAAATATTTCATGAAGGAAATGTATTCAGCGTGTTTGTTAGGCCTAAAGGATACAAGCAATGGTTTTTGGTGAGAGAATAAACATAACTGTTTACAAGAAAACTCAACAGGATGCCCTCAAGATCCACCATTATTGTGAATGCTTAGGGGAACAGAGTGGACCTACTGTAGCAGCAACTAGATTATTGAAAGTAAAATGTAATTCTATGTCTGGAGTTCACAGGTAGGTTGATTTATTACTTTCATTAAGCTGGAGAAATTACAAAAGATTCACATGCTTGTTTTGCTCACCACTAAGCAGTGTGACTGGACCAGAGAAGAGTAAAATGTCTTGCTGAAGGGCACATTAGAATAAATCCTACCTTATTTTCCTGGAATCAGTCACTAGGGCTCGGCTTCAGTCATCTCAAATATCTACTAGACGAGGGTCACTCTTGACTGCAACTTGTTGGATATTTCTGCTTAAAGCGAGACCACCCATGATAACGCTGTTATGGTCCCAAAATCAATTTGCGGCGGGACTACGCGCCATCCCCCACCTTCTAGTATTCAGCACGTGTCACGCCTTGTCCCTTCCCTCATCCTTCAATGGCTGCGGATAATTGTTCCACCGGTGGCAGCCTTTAATTATTCACATGATGCCGAGGCTCAGGCGGTGGCAGCTATCACCTCATCCATCACAAAGAACTTTGGCTCCGCCATTCTACAAATGCACTGTCGACCAGTTGAGTGTGTGTGGCGATGTGTGGGTGGGTGTGTGTGTGTGTGTGTGTGTGCCGTATATGATAAACATCTCGGAAGCAAACTGCTGATGCTGGTCTTCATTATTTTTAGATGGGTTTGAGATTAACAGAGAGGAATGGAGGGCGATCCTCTGCTTGGCATTACACTGCTTTATAGACCACTTTGTATTTCAGAGGATTTCTTGCGTGGCTTCCCTATGAAACAAAAAAAAAAAAGCCAGTCTCTCTCACTCCCCATCTTTTTGTTCATCTCCTGTCTCTTTCTCTCTCTTTCACTCTCTGTCTCCCTGTTCATACTCTCTCCCCCGCCTCCCTCTCCCCTAAAATTTCCCTGCGCTGTACTGTAATTTGTGCATCCTAAAATGCTGAAGACATTAACAACAATAGCTTGACATTCATCCAGCAATACTATCTCCTCAAGTTAGCATTTTTCACTGTCAAAACAATGTCAATTCAGCAATGGGGGAAACGAACATAGCTTGAGTAACCGTTCTGCTTCATTAAAAGTTGATGATGAGAGATAGCTATTGGAAGCGTCATCAGCGAAATGCTCCTCAAACCAACACAAACAGTCATCAAGTTATTAGCAGGGTTTCTGTGGCTGGTGGATACACAATGGTGGGGTTAGGTAGGAAGACACTACTGTTTTGTTTGGGTGTATTTGCTCCTGGTTTCTCCACTTAACCCCAGGTTCTACATTGTTTCCCATAATTGTGGATATTGTGAGTGACTATTTTTTATTGAAGTAAACCATTGACAAGGGTGTTTCTTTGGCAGCCATGCCAATTTAAAAATATTTTAACAAATGTCCCTGTTAATTTCATTAAGGTAATGACAATAGCTGGCAGCTAGCTGGTGGAGGCTACCCTTGAACTATAGTTCCATAAAATTTGTCTCACCAGTCAAAATCAATAGTGCCTTTAGTGCCTTGTATGGGTCCCTTATAAGCTCCAGAAATCTGGATCCTATACTTTCCATAATGAAACACAATATGCGATGTCAAACTATCTTTTGTTAGGTCTATACTGCCCGGGAAATACCCATGTCTTCACACCTCCAATTTAGGATCCAGGGTTTAGTTTTTAAAATCTGGCATAACCCTGATGAAATCTAGGGTTATTTTCCAGGGTCCCACTGGAGTTATTTTCTTCCTCCAGAGCAACGAAACATATTTATATCAGTTGTAACAGGCTGAGTAGTACTATTCAATTGATCTTGATGTGTAAAATTGGTGGAATTATCCTTTAACGTGGCATATATATATATATATATATATATATATATATATATATATATATATATATATATACCTAAAAGGATCCATTAGTGAAGTGGACTAATGCGCTTGTCTAGGAAACAGTTTGGATTTTACATAAAATAGTTTGTCTCAAAGAGGAAACTTCATGTGATATTTTGAGTATTACATGCAGACAGGAAAGCCATTGCTCTTGCAGTTGGTTTTCGAGCTAGCTCCACATGTACTCACACTCTGTCTGTGCCGTAACTGCGGTAGTCCACTGCAGCTGAGACGGCTACTATTAGTGCGGGAACTCCGTAGCCCACCAGGTAGAAGTAGCGGCGGCGTGAGTGCTCACTCTCAAACACCTCCACCAGCATGATGTAGAGCTGCACGCCCTCCAGGAACATCCATGTGAACGCTGCCAGGAAGAAGAAGTGGAGCAGGGCAGCAAAGACGGCGCAAGCAATCTGGGAAGGGTTTCGGTGGTGACAGACATACAACAAAAACAACAAAGATAAAGAGGGAGGGGAAAAAGGAGGGAGATGTGAGCATTTGCTGTATTTCAAACAAATCACTTTTCAGCATTTAGCTGAGTCCCTGAAGGATTAAACACCTTGCTAAAGGGCATGATATGACTGGCAAAGTGTGTCATCCAAGTGACTATAACCGAGCAGCACTTTCTGACCTCTCCATGTTTGTGTCTTTCCAACAATTAGCATTGCTAAGCTTTGTTTGGCTGCAGTGATTGGATGCTTGCCTGTAGTGACTGGCAGAAGAAGGCTGCAGCTACTGAGCCCATGTGGTCTTGTTTGCTGTAGCTGGCATGGATGACAGAGAGATATGAAGAATTGAAGTCAACCATCCAAGAGCCATTTAGAGTTCATTGCATTTCACTCTGCAGCCAGGTGCAAGGACATAATGTAGTTACACACTTTTTGAGTTGATAGAGATATGTACAGGCAAGTCCTGAATACGGCAGACTGTCATTCACGTGCACATAGACGCCTACACACTTTCTAACAATAATAGTGTACGGTATACTTACATGGATTGATCTAATTATTGGCACAGTTGAACATAACTAGCATATTTTGTCACTGAAATGGATTCAATTAAATAACTAAAAGGTTGAGTGGACATTAATTGCGGTCCATGAGAGTGATCTTAGAGCTGGGCTGTGAATCACACCCATAAAATGTTATGGAAGGGAAAGGTGTAGGGCCAAAGCATTATCTTTAACTTCACACTGAAGAGGCTTTGGCGCTTTTGCTTTTGGTGCTTAAAGTAATCTTTTAAGAGCAAAATATAGATTTCCTCTAAGGTTGAAAGATAAGGATTACTTACTCCATGAATTTCTAGAGATCATAATTCACCTGCACTTGTGACACATTTGTGAACTGTAGGCAAGGCTGAAATAATATAATAAAAACAATGACAATAAATAAATAACTACATTTATTATAAGGACTGTTAGCAATAAATTGTATTCAAGTGTCTGACCCCATTATAAATTTATAGCTATAGAGATCATTTATACTGTGCTCAGGCAACACATTCACAATCACTCCAGCTTTGTTTTCCCTAAGACAGAGTAAAGCTACAGTAACTGTCTACACTGCCTCATTAGCAAGCAAAAATGACATAGTTGTAAGCAGCTGTAGGTTTTCATGATTTAGTGTATTGTTATTTTCTTGTGTACTTGCATACATAAAAAAATAAATGGAATAAAGCCCTCTGCTATCCCGCATACATGTAATAACTCCACATTTGTCTACAGTCTGAGCGGTGAGCACACACACTTGAAGATAACTGTGCAGTGACAGCATGCCTCCACCTGCTACCACAGCTGAGCTCCTACAGAAAAGTAATGCCATCCAACTACAGTTATTATACCAAGAGTAGGTTTTGTGTATTGAACAGCTTAATCCAGATTAATATGAAGTCTTTACAAATTGGAAAACTGCACCCGGAGGTGGTGTGGTGCATGTAGGGAGGATGCGGGGTGAACAGATGATTTATGTCAGTGAGTGTATATAGGAGTGATCTAGATATGAGGACATAACAGTGACTTGGCAGGTGTTTCTGTGTGAGTATGTGAGTGTACTTCCAAGTATGCGTTTGCTTCTGCTCAACCAATGGAGGTAACATTTGTTGAATAAAAAGCATCCAGTTCTTTTTCTTTTTTTTCTTCTTCAGTATTTCTTCTTAGTGAGCCAAGCAGAAAAAAAAGCAAGGGCCACTGCCACTCACTGGGAAGTACTACTCACAGTGCAGCAAGACACTAGGGCTTACAACAATTTTAGGCTCTAAAATGTCCCATTCTAGAGAGGAGATGGTGTTCAGTCTTCAGTGACGATTCATACTGTGCAAAGCTTTCAGGGAGGCCTTCAAGCGGTTCTTAGAGACTACTTTTGTAAAACTAAGCGAAAAAATAATGGGAAAAGGAAAATTTCCACTTCATGGATAATAAACAATGAGGATATCATGTCAATGTTGGAAAATATTTTAGTTTTATTTAAGTTTAAGAGATCAGAAATTCCTTCTCATTAGTGATACCGGTGGCCATTAAGTGAACTGCAACCAGCATCCTGTTGCTTGCTAACATGCGTGCTTGCACTCCGTCAGTGTGAGTGATCTTTTTCCTCGCTTACACTTCTCATAATAACATTGTGTTGCACCATGCTTCAGCAAAGCATCTCTCACTCCCAGACAGTCAGCCATTTTCTTTTATTGGTATCTTCTTTCATGGTTTTCATTGAACACTGCTAAATGTGAATGGGCCACATACAGTTCTGTAAATATAAGTTGTTACTTTAACAGTAGTTCAATATCTCTCCACCAGCACTTATAGTCTTACCGGTTGGTCACCCCGATTGATGCCCACCAAGAACAAGGACTCAGCGATGAACAGGCTGATGCAGAGGTTCTTGTGGATGGTGTTGCGATCACTTTGGAGGCCGCGGAAGAAACAGAAGGTGAAAAGGCTGATGAGCAAGCAGACCAGCGACAGGAGGATGCCGACCCAAGTGATGACATCCAGGAGCATGTCGTGAACAGGGTCTGTGTTCTGCAAGAGAGGTAATGAGACAAAAAAGATTAGCAACATCCAAACAAACTCTAGCGGAATTAATGATGCCTTTGTGTACTTTGCAATAAGACTGTAATTTAAGAAAGATGTATATATGAATGCCTTCTGTCGTTATTCATTTCTAAATAAGAAATAAAACAAGAAACAATGAATAATGAAAACTAGAAAGAAAAGACCATAAAATGAAATCACCATTCCATCCCTGCAACATCCCTAAAGCTTTTATTGTCATTATCATTAGTATTATTTTGGTCAAAGTGCATTCTCTCGGCCCTCCAATAAACCACTACACAGTGAGCCACAGGTGGCAGATATGAATCATGAATTAGTCAGTGTGAATCAATCTAAAATGCCCCCCTGTTGTTTCATTTTGGTCAGGCAACAAAGTGAAACAAAGTGAGCAGTCCAAAGGGCCGCAGGTGTCTTAAGACTGGCACAACAGGAAAACAATCAAACCACAACATGGTCAATAACTTTCACTGTTGCTTTTAGATAATTTTCTCTTTTCAAATAGTAATTTGCCACCACAGCCAGTTTTGGGCACTAAAAAGCCTTTCGCTGACAATAAATTTGCAACTTTACGGGAGAGATAAGGATCAACAGTGATTCCACAGCACCCATTAAAGAGAATTTACATCAGTCCATAAAAGCAGAGTGCACATAGGGGTACTTGGATGAAAGCGGGAAAAGGCAACACACCCTAAAACAGCAGAATCTGCTGAATGGCTGACTTCTGTGGCCTTAAACACATTAAAACAAACAAATCTGAGGCGACACCAGATCCTGCCAATGATAAAAAAAACAAAAAACTGGAGCTTGTAAGAACTGGAGCTCAGTTAGGAATGCGTGATAGATGACATCTTATCGATAAGCTCTGTACGGAATTTTGAACACCCTAAGGCTTTTTTTTTTGCCAACCAGTGAACTGTATAGAAAGCCTCTGAAAGATGTCACATTGTACAAGCACATGTCACCACAGCAGATGCGCAGATTGCCAGTGCAATTCACATCTGGTATTAGGAATCATTATCTCACAATTCTGTATCATGATACTGGTGGGAAAGAAAAGCCTTGCTAAGACAGATGCCAAAAAACTGTTCTCCATATATGAAACATGAGAATGGCATCTTGATTTATTAACTAAGCATAATTACTGCATCCAAACTCTTGGATGCAGTAATTATGGTCAGCTTCTGAGGCTCACTAATTTCCCAAGGGGATCGTCCACTCTTTGGGCTGCTGGGCATTGATTTAAAAAAAAGTGAAAGTGGGGGGTAATTTTAAAGAAATCTGGCAACCTCCTTACACCTGTCATCCCTGCTGGGATTCAGTGAATGGGCGGAACCTTTGAGTTTTGACATGATGTCTAAGCCTGCATACTAATGAAGATCAAACAGGCATTATTTCAACACAAATATTTAAAGGCAGCCAGATAATTAGCATTTACAGACAGTTTACGATCGGCACAGGTGAAAGCTGACCTGAACCATCCTTAACTGTGTATACAAGAAGCGCTGACACTGTATATTAAATGCCAGACTTAAGAGAACAGTTTTGCAGTTTAAAATCAAAGGCTGTGTACGCAAGTCTTGGCCCCCATCAAATAATGTATGACTCAGAGCTATACCGTAGGATAAACCCAAGAAAATATTTGCTTACGTTGAGAAATAACCCCGCAAAAGCATCCTATATGTCTAATATTTCTCTCAAAGAAGCATCGCTTTAAATCATATTTCAACTGCAGTCAGCAGTATTTTCTACAGGGGCAGGGAAAGCGCACCCCCCCGCACCATTCCCCAACACACACACACACGCACGCACACACACTAACATCAAGTTAGAATAAGGAAACATGGGGGGGACGAAGTATCTCACAAAAACCTTGTTTAGTGGCAGCTCAGCTAACACTAGCAGAGAGGGGAACAGATGCTGATCATTAAGGGGCTCTGGTACAATAACAGCCGCAGTGCTCCTTGAGTCTGGGGAGAGTGCTCTTTTGATTTTCCTGCCTGATGAGCCGTTGTGTATATGTTTGGCGGGGTGGAGGGGGGGGCTGGCAAGATGTTATATAGAGCAGACGTTGGTGCGTGCATGGAAGTATAGCTGATTTCAGCCCCCTTACTTTATAAGGGTGCCTGTGGAGTGGGTTGGCAACAGATGTTGATGTTTGTGCCCACATGCTCTGTAGGTGTGTGGTGCATGAAACACATAGGTCTGTTTTCAGTCTATTGCATGAAAGAGGTATTGATGCGGAGGGTGGTACTAGCGGCGGCGCATTGTGAGGGGACCCTAAGGTCTCCCAGGCTAGCGAGCTGTGCAGTGGCTGCAGGCTCTATCCATCACAATCTCACCTTCAATTGGAGAGGGCCGGGTCAGAGAGAAAGAGAAAGTAACAGAGGAAGAGAGAAAAACAGAAAAAGCTATAGAAGCAGAGAGAGAAGGCCATGGAGTGTATCTACACCTGGGTGATGGATTTACTGTGGAATGATTTCTTTGTTCTTGGAGGCGGATGATGGCTGAGACGTCGTCAGCCACAATGTCTCTGCTGAAAAGTTTCCTTTTACCGGGGGCTCTGCCCAGGCAGGTTGGCAAATGATGTGATCTGTAGAGCCACTGCACCTTACTTCACACCGACAAGCTTCCATGATGGGAATCCGTATAGCGGTCTCTAAAGTGGGCAGACGTAATTTGCTCTGAAATTCACTCGCTGTGTCACAAGGGCGGCCAAGTCATACAGCATCCATGTTACTTAGCAGGGCGAGTCGCATTTGTCCACATTCGATTTGTCTTCCAATCTTTCTCTCCTACATTTTTCTCTTATTCCTTAAACACACATATTTTTCATTCCAGACAGATGCCTGAGGAGATTGGCTTTGCCCTGATCTGCTCGCACATAGCACAAAATAAGGCTTCTGGGTGCTGGAGCGGTTGGATGAGGAGGAGAGGACTTGGTAACAAGCCTTTTGCATCATGCACTGGTCATTCCGGCCAAGCCATCTGAACCTGACATCACATTATATGCGCTTAATTAGCATAACTTCCTGTGTCTAGAGCCAAAATCTCTCAAACCTGTTCTCAGTAATGCGTATGAGGGTGAAAATGGTGAGGAGAATGGTGCGTCAATCTTTTATACCTCAAAGAACCGCTCTCTGCATGGGGCCATGAAGCTAATCCAATTAAAATGCATAAATCTCCCTATACGCCTCTAGAGCTGAGCTTTGACTCATGAAATACAGTCAGCCAGGGCAGACAGTTGCGCTAAGGGGTAGTGGCCCACTGCAGGGAGTCATGTGACAAGTTCACCTACGGTATGACCAAGGATTTATGATCTGCACAAGGATGAGGAACAGTTGCAGCGAGGGCATATGAATCAGGGGTCCTGGCAAATTTGTCACATTTAAAAGGGCTGGGAGAGAGATTCCAGCTTGCGTGGCGGGAGTTGACATTCACCACATGCACCTAATGTCACACTATGTTCTAAGCTACAATAACTATGAAATAACGCCCATGTACAACACTCGGTTGCTATGGCAGTTAATACAGACTCCGTCTTCTTTGTCTGCAACTTACACATATAAATAGATTTATTTTGAACCATCTCTCTTGTGATGTGTACACAGCCATGCTTACGTGTAACATAAAATACAAAACTGACCTTGACTGTCCTTTCTCATCATAGTTACTGTCTGATGGTGCCAGTGCCGAGTGTTGAATGTTCTATAAGGACAGTGATGAATGTTACCCAAATATCACCCTCTCCATCATCCAGTGGGATGTGCCATTGATTTATACTTACTGGTCTGTCGGGAGTAGTGCCACTTACCAGTAGCTCAATGCCTCCCTGAGGCCTATCTCAGCGCACACATCTACTATGTAAATAATGGCCTGTAGGTGGAACCAGAGCAGGTCTATATTTCTTGGAGTGGGGCTTGTGCTTTAGCCCATATTTAAAAGATTTTTTTTTTCAATCTCAATGCCCACTAGCTAGCTTCACAAATAGCACACTTAAATCCAAAGGAGATGGTTCAATAAGGAACTTTAGTTTGAATGGGCATAAGCCATTAGGGAATCTGAAAAATCTGTAAAGGAAGAACGTGAGGAAATAGTGGCCATCCATGGTGTGTTTACTGTGACATTTACTGAGCTCTTGCATCTCCTGAAATAACAACTATCAGAGGACACAGAGGTCAAATGATTTAATGTTCACTTGGCCCAAGTTTGGAAGAACCACCGGAAATCTTGACAGAGCTAAATCCTGCCTTTCAACGTTAAGTTAAGTGGAATTAAATTATTTCCGATACATTTTAAGCATTTTTAATCACATGGATATCTCAAGGCTCAGTAACAGGACATCTCGAGGTTAGAATCATCAGCATTCTCAGCAAAGTCACATCAAAGTACACCCACTCGCATCGCTCCCTCCAAAACCCTGTTTACAATCATTCTGAAAAGATACAAAAGACACATATAATCTCTCACACACAGCTGTCGTCTGCGAGTACAGTTTTAATTTGTTTATGCGGCCAACGGCGCTCCTCCGCTTGGTTTGCAGCATCAGTGAAAGGCATCAGCTCTTTGGCTAGATAGCTCAAAATTAGCAAACAAAGGGCTTGAGTGGCAACACAGGCAGCAGTGACAGCACTCGATGCCCTTGTCATCATCTCATTGGCAGTTACCTGGTGCCCTGTTTCTGACAGATATAGCGCGAGTGGGTGTGCTCCTGAAAAGTGGAAGGCTTAGTTTAGTCATTTGACATGAATCAGTGCTTGTGAGTCTGCATCTTGAGAAAGGTTTCACATTTTGGTTAAGGACATTACATTACAAATTGCCAAGGCTCTAAACATCTTTGGGTATTCGATTGCAAATTTTCAACAATGTTCAAACATGTATAATATGTGAATTACAATTTATTCTGAGGTACTAATTGACTTCAGACATAATTAATCCCAATGAGACACAGTCTGGAGTTTCTCCACTGCTGAGTGTGTCTAATAATCTCACACACAGTACAGTACATTCTAGTTCAAGGGTTTCTTATGAATATGAATGTTTGGACAAAGTTTTTACCTTGCCCACACTCACAATCATTGTCAAGTTGAGTATAATTACAAGGCACTGTTAAAAAAGTAGATAAATGCATGTATATTAGTTTTAAAACAAGTGCTTGGCCTCGGAGGATTGAAAGTTTTGCTCAGTAGACCTTGGAAGAACTAAAGTTTATAATAGATAACTGAAAAGAATGTTTGTATGATAGATAATTGTACAGCATGACAAGTAGGGATTATATTTATTCCCATATAACAATCATATCCCACTTGAAAGATTGTCTGTGTCCAAAAGTCAACTTCTGAGATCAACATCATTTTATCAAGCTTCCCTTTTCTACTAGATGTGAGCTGAAATCTGAAAACACATTTGAATTCTGCTCGGCAAAAGTGTTCAATTTGAGCCTTCAAAACCACACAGCGACTTCGAATCGCCATCAAGGGCAAAATGACAGCGCTCACAATGCCACAAGCGCAAGCAGGAACATTTTGTCACTTCTAATTTGCGTGAAGTATGTGGCACTTTGAATACAATCATAACTTTGTGCTAAAAATGTAACAGTACAAGCGTGATACAGACGACAGCTTATTAAGTCGAACATAAAGATCTTGGAATATAACACTATCATTATTCCCAACGAGTGCACGTACGATCCATTGGCAAAAAAAAAAAAAAAAAATGATGGTGATACTGAAGCAAACCTCTGTCCTTCAAAGGAAAAACTGTAATTACAGCTTGCCTATCGTTTTTTTCTATTATTATTTCAGAGATGCCACTGAGAAATAAACAAGGTTAGAATATAATCTGTTGCTCTGAGGGTAATGAGTAATAACAATGCAGAGATGAGCAGTGGTATGTTCTGTTGCCATGGATACAAAAACAGATAGTCTCTTCAATTTATGAAATTTCTTTCTCTGCCTCTCTCTCTCTCTCTCTCTCTCTCTCTCTCTCTCTGTCTCACACACACACACACACACACACACACTCGTACTTTCCCTCCATTCACTTGGTTCTCAGATACAACACGGTGACAGTTTGTCATATAAAAAGCCTCCGTATCTCCCATTCAGTAGCACCTTCCGACAAGATGGCCTTTATAACATCCAAGTGGAAAAGATAAAGAATAAGGCAAGGTGAAAAAACTCCATCAATCAAAATTGGGGTGTAACTACTGTCCAGTTTCCTCCCATGAATGCAGTGCCACAAGCAAGCCAAGCTTTCCAAAATGTTAGGGACTGACTTGACTGAAAGCACTCCTTTTGCCGCTTCCTCCTTTTTTCACTTTGCTGCTTTGCTTTCATTGCGTGAAGGCTCCCATTCTTCATGGCTCCCTCTCTATTCCAGACCCGGCTTCAGCCCTGCAGAGAGCTTAGCGGGTCCAAAAGTCATGCTGCTGAGTGACAAACAGTGTCTCTCTCTCCAGCTAGACGTGAACCATCCCATCTCAGAACCCCCTGGAGATTTGTGTATGTGTAAAATGAACATACTGAATTTTAGATTTTGTGTATGATTATGTGCATGAATGTTTTTCCAATCGGGTTTTTGCATTGTGACTGTGTGAAAGAGAAAAAAAAAGAAAAAGAGACGGAGTCAGACTGGGAAATAGAGGGAGGTGAAGGAAGGTCTAGTGGTTTCATGGACAAGGGCCAAATGGGACAGCGCTCACAGTGTTTTTTTTTTCCTCCCACTGATTCAGAAGAGAGGCTCTGGAGAGACAGATGCCATACCAAATACCAAGAACTACTCTGCTCTGTCAGCAGCCAGCTCCTCAAACTTCCTGTGACAGAAATAATTAAGCCGTCTGTCAGCATCAGAACGAAGACACAACTCTCCTACCTTTTCTGTCTCCAAATCACTTGATTTTTCCATCTCTAACTTTCACACTACCATCTCCCCGTCCCACTTTTTCAGCTTTCAGCTTTCAGATCCACAATGATCAAACCACATAAACCTCACAGTCAAATTACACATTTTATTACTTGGACAGTTTTTTTTTCTTTTTTTCAACAACTTCCATTATCACCTTCCTATTAATTACTCTGCTCCACTCCACACACACTGTACCACTTTGTAGCCACTTTCTCTGGCTTCCCTGTAGGCAATAAACCAAATGGTGCGCTGAGAGAACCCTGCAATGTGGGGACACAATGTAAATGTTTTCTTTTTTCCCCCCTACTGTCTTTACATAAATAGATAAATAATGCATAAATAACTGAAGCAGTTGGGAATGGCTCAGACTAACTCAAATCTTGATAGTAGAGTGGAGGTTCAGAGCATTAATATAAATATGAATCTTTTAGAATTCTAAATTCCCTAAAAGTATATTATGCTTCATTTCTCAACCATTTCAAAGTATCAAAGAGCTGCAGCCAGGAAGCCATTAGCTTAGCTTAGCGCTAGACTAGAAGCAGGGTATAGCACACACTTACTAACACAAATGTAAATATGTAAAATGTACGGCTAAAACTAAGGAGATACTGAGCTTCCCTTTGCTTCTTGTCTTTACACTGAGCTAAGCTTACCACATACTGACCCTTGCTTCTCAGTTAGCGAGATTAGATATTTGCTAATAAGCTAAATGACCGCCTAATGTATAGCATCTTTCATACATAGTTCCTGGTAAATTACTGGGATAACCTGTCAGAAACTGCTAGTGATTTTCACTTTTCACACATGCAGCTACATTCAAGAACATTTCCATCTTGCGCCTTTTCACACATACCATGGCACTGTTGGAATAGATGGAGCAAGGGTGGGATGGTCAGCCATGTTAGGTTGTGTGCATAGCGAGTGTGTTGAAAGAGAGAGCGGGTGTGTGACGGTGGCTGCCAGACAGGAGCAGAGAGTAATAATTAGTAATATAATATTAGCTGTGAACGTCAGTGCAGTGTTTACAGTTTAGGCTATTTGTCAGTGAACAAATGCTCCTGTTGCTACATTTAGAGATGTTTCTGGTGGAGCGGCATGTCTGCCCGCTGAGCTTCGTTAATCAGCGGGGGTGACGACTGAATTTTAAATCCTTAATTACAACCCAGTTTTTCTTCTCTTTTCCCTGGATCTGACACATTGCCCTGTGCTCCGTAAGAGTAGTTAACATTATGGATATGATTTGAATTGTGATATTAAAGATAAGATAAAATTATTAAATTATGCTAAACAGAACATGATGCTGTGATATTGTCACGCCGAGCACAGACTTATAAAAAGGAGCCTATGCTTGAATAGAAGAGACATTGCTATTTTTTTGTGGTGAGTTTAAATATTTTAAATAAAATGTTCACGTAACTAAATGTATTACTTTCATAAAGCCATATCGATTATTCAAAGCTCCGTCAGATTGAAGATTTTGAATAATCAGCTTGAGCATGGCTCAGCATCTGATGGAGCTTTGAATAATCAATATGGCTTTATGAAAGCAATACTGTTAAAGTTACGTGAATACACATTTACAAAAGAGTGTCAACATTTTATTTAAAATATTTAAACATTCAAAAAATAGCAATGTCTCCTCTATTCAGTCTTGTGCTTGGTTCAGTCGCTCCACATGAAAGTGTCTTTATTTACATGCCCTTCTCTGTAATGTTACTGCTTTCATTCACAACACAGCCATACCAGCATTTACCCAGAACTTTACAAGGTCTTTAGGTGTGAAATTGGTGGTGGAGATTTCTTTGAATATCGATCCCATGCAGGACATATTCCTGAACATTTCAGGTATAGATGTGTGAAAGGGGTGAATTGCTCTTTGCTAAGATTAAAGACAGACAAAATAAGCTAAGCTAGTGTTGCAGTCACAGTAAACCAAAAAAAATGAAGCCCAACATGGGGCCATGGCAAAGTGAGGTAGTAAAAAGTCACCTAAAGATACACCTAAGAGATTCCTGTTCTGATGTTATTCATTGAGATTTAAAAATCGGTCAAAAGTTGTACAAGCAATATATAAAATATATTTTAGACTTTGTTGTTGCTCTGAACCTGTGAACACAAACACACCACAGACTGGTGTCAACCGTATATTCAGTCTACTTCACACATGTGAGGTTTAAGATGGCTGAAGTCAATACACACTTTATACTGACAGGGTCATTGTTTTAAGCTATATGAACAGGGCGTAATATTGGCACTTTAAATGTTTGTCCACAAAGAGCTGTGAAGGTCAGAAAGCAGTAAATGTTTTTATCATTCCATTTTACTCTGAAAAAAGCAAGGGAAATATAAAACATATCAACAAACAGAGATGAAAGGGATGCCTTCTGCTTTACAATGCTTAACACTGTCTGGACCTTCTCGCTTTTCTTGTCAACCAATCATCTCGGAATGAACTGGCTGTGTAAACCATGGTGGTTCAAATGCAATTTCATTTCTTTTGACTCAATTTTTTCAATTGGACATTTTTCAGCATAACCACTGAGAAGCAAGAAAGGGAAAACAGCCGTCCTACCTTGACATCCACGTGAGCCATGAGGACCGCAAAATTGGTAAGATGTGTACAGGAGCATGTGGTGTGTGTCCTGTTTGTGCCTAGCAAGCGGCAGTCTTGTGTTGACCAGTAGCCAGTCATGGTTCGCTTGGAGTAACTCCAGAATGAACAGTTGGGGTTGAAATTCTCCTCAGATTGCTGTTGGAGGGCAAAAACAAATAAATGACAACCGAGTTAATAAGAGGAAAACATACAGCGTCTCTTTGCTGTGAAACAGAGCGGTACGGATTTAATCACACATTAGCTGTTTCTTTTTAAACTTTCCTTGGTGTGCAGTATAAATATCCTCAAAATGGGCTAATTTTTTCACCACTGTAATCCGTATCCATTTTAAAGTGAATAGCAGGAGGTTTTACGGGCAAACAGCATCAAGCGGCCCCATGCCTGTTTTTCATTGTGTTTTTTGACCTTTCTCTTTAACTTTCACTGCGTGACAATGGACTGCCCCACTGTTTAATGGGCACCACTGCTGTCTGCACCAGGCTGCAGCCCTAACGACGAGCGCCTCCCCGCTATCTCGCTTGCCATTTTATAAAAGTCATCCACGACACTGAGGTTGGGTGACACACAAGCACAACAAAACATAACTGCTGATAAATAGATACATCAAATGCCTTTCCTCTTGAGCCCAATTTCTTTTGTGGCTTCGGAAAAGAAAGGGGAGCACACTGACGATCCTTTCCTTTGTCAGTCATAGCCTTCAAGGTTAAACGCTTCTGCTTTCTAACAATAAACACTGTGAGGAGATGTAGTTTTTCATAGTTTCACAGTTTCACAGTAGGGTAATTAGTCTAATAAGGTTTATCCTCTCTGAATGTAAATTTGCTGCTGATTGAGCTTACCCTTCACACACCAAACCCTGTGTAAAATATTCCAAAGCAAGAAGACAGCATGACCCTCTGTCCCATTAATGACTTTAATTGGTCCCATTAAGTAGGGAAGCAAGGAAGCGAAACAGTAACTAGAGGACACATCATCTTCCCAAGAGACCAGTGATCCAAAATATCATGGTTGAGAGTGGAACTTAACTATGGGAAGCCAAAGACGTAGGAACCCATGCTCGGTAGCAGAGTCGAGATACTGAGGTTCATTTTCAAGTGCAAAGCTGAAGTTGATTTAACCTATCTGATATAAATAATTAATAGCTTCGATTCGATCAGGAAGCATTATACATGCAGTACGTCATGCATACAATTTGCTCTGTGTAGTAGCTGCAATAATAATAATACAGTAGTGTACATCAAATCAAAAGGAGCTATGGCTAGAGAAAAAATGTGATAATATTCTTGCCTGCAGCAACAACCATGCTTGGTAAGCAGAGACTAACAACACCTCTGATTGGTTTACTAGTTTACCAGAGAAGAGGGAGCTCTTGATGTGATACATCAGAGCAACTACTCTATACACAAAACATCAATATTGCATCCAATTATGATTAATTAATTGTGGAAGCCCAAACTGTGATCATTGTTATTATATGATGAATTGTATAGCCCCCAGTTTACACAAAATGCATTCTGTATGTAAATGGCCATATGTTTATGGCACTTTTAACATGATGAAATGACATTTCCAGCAACAGCTGTCTTGGTGCACTCTTCTGTTGTAAGCTGAAAAGCTACAGCACAGAAAACGCACTTTTCCAAAAGGGCACTGTTTTATTTGATGATGACTTGATCTGAGCAAGAAAGGGGTATAAAAACGCCAGTGCCCTAACATTAGACCAACAGTAAAATGACTGAATCTAGAGTCCAAATTACAAATTACACTTAAGGCAGGTGACACAGCAATAACAGCGCTGACATTGCCCCTGACATTTTCCCACCATTTAAATCTGACACTCATAAGCTATCGTCCTTTTTACTTTCTCCATCCCTCTGTGCTTTTTTTTCTGCCCTTGTTGCTTTCTTCCAGGTCCCTCCTACACATGAGACCCGCCGCAATTCTCTTATGGTTGTTCAACATCCCTAATAATCGCTGGCGGCGCTGTTCATAGACAAAACAAGGATATTCCGAGGGTAGCAGAGTGTGGAAAAGATAATAGAGTCAAGAGGGAGAAGTTGCGACTCCCTGCAATGACTAAGCAGCCTCCAGTGAGGCTCAATATGACTGATATTTGTTCAGGAGATCAAGCTGGTATTTGTTAAAACTAATAAAAACACAATATGCATCCCTCCAAATCATCTTATGAGCGATTTTTCTTTCAACAATTTAGTTTTTCACACCCTTCTTTGAATAAAACTATCTTTTTTATTAACTTAATTTTCTTGGTGTGAGGCCTGTGATTTTTTTGTTGCGCTTCAGGGATACAAAAGGAAATTTGTGATGAAAAGGTTCTATCAAGAAAATGCAAGCATAAGTGAAAGAGAAATAGACAAAATGCACATTAAATGCAGTAGGCAGTCACATCAAAGCAGAAATAAAAAAGGGTTTCAACTGAGATATGCAGATAGAATATTACCTGTAGATGTCTGATGGTAAAAATGACCGGGTCAGAAAGGTAAACTTTGTTGGAGTCCTTGTTGATGGCAGCTGTGATAACCGGTGAGTTGACAATGACAGAGTAATTGGTAGCCATTGCTTCACTGCCCAGCTTCATGCTGGCGTTCTCCGTTGAAAGGTAGACTCCGATGTGTTTGTACAGGACGAAGGCTATCCTAATCTCACCTGCAAGAGGACAATTGAGGAGAGTGACAATTTGAACAAAGAATATACTGTTTGGCCCTATGTGATTGTTTAACATCTCATTAGTGTGCTGCTACAACATCCTCCACTCTTCCTGGAAAGCTTTCCATAAGATTTTGGAACCTGGCTGCACGCTTGTGCATTGGGGCATTGTCCTGCTGAAACAAGACAGAGTCTTCCCCAAACTGTTGCCACAAAGCTGGAAGAGCATTACTGTCTAAAATAATATTGAATGCTGTAGCAGTAAAAAGAGCCCAAGCCCCACAGTGTAAGTACAGTGCTGGGAAGAATTTGTATGATGGTTGATTTGAATGTTTGTCCTTCCATGTGTAGTCTATCAAGGAGCAAGGGGCCCAATTGAATGCTTTTTATATGGCATAAATAGGAGTATTGAATTTTTGCAAAGCTGGAGAAAGAAAATAACCATTCAGCCGAAGCTTTGTTAACACAGGATTGTATATAGTAAATGTATATAGAAATGTATATAGTAAAACTGTCAAAAAAGAGACCTTTGTCAAGGTTGCCAAAATAGTTCTGCAGGAAGAAAAAGGAAAAAAAAACAACCTTTCCTACATCAACAAACAGTTATTTTTTATTCAGCGTCCAAAAATTTGGTTGCCATTCTTCCATTGGCAGTGACAAGACACGCATTTTTCTTGTTAATAATTTCCTCTCCTCTTTCTCTCTCACACACATTTCTTTCCCCCTCCTGCCGTCTCACTTTTGAGCACCGATATGAAAGAAAGTTCCCTCCCGCTGTGACTGAGATCACTCAGTCAGATGAAAAGAAAACAATTTGGGTGCTATAGCACCGGATGACAGGGAAATATCCACCACCCTGCTATAATGATCTGCCTGTGCACGGCTGGACATGGACTTAGTCATCCAGCTGAGAGGCCACGGGCGCAGTTTGAGTCGATTCTGATTTGCATGAGCTGATAATAAAGTCTAAAAGTGGGACTGCATTGCTCCCGAAGATAGCTATGTATTGTGTCTAACTGCCTCATTTACAGTTTAGAGGCAGTGCTTGAATGTAACTAATTCTACAGCCAGGGCTCTGTTTGAAGACTGCAGAACAGTCCATGTGCTTTTTATGTTGTCCAACAAAGGATTTGGGCAGCAAATTGAAAGTTATTCACAAGCATCTGGGATGAAATTCCTACAAAACCGATGCAGTCCCATGCAGTGTGACATCCAGAAGTAGAAAAGAATAAATAACCAAAAGGCATTTTGATTAATTATAGTAGATATTGCATACGGAAAAAATGTTTTTCAAACTACAGCAATATTTCTATTATAGCTAAGGCACATTTTATCTTCTTCTTTTTTTAAAAAAAATCACAAACCTGAATAACACACCAACTGAATGATCTCACTTCAAACCAGCAATAGTGGACCAATAAAAGCTTTGTCTACTCACCGTTTCTTCCGTGCTGCTTTAGCGTGTTAGCGGAGAGGTGGATAGAGTTGCCCTGTCCTCCGGTCTGTGGGAACTTGAGATCGGGCAAATTCCCATCTGTGCTCATCCTTGCTACCTCCAGCTCTGCACACACATAGAATGGACACAAGCAAGACAACATTTGGTAATCAGTGACAGCTTTTTTATTATCAGCAAACTAATATACATAAAAAAGTGCTTGCTTCATTCCAACAAAATAATAAAACTTCTAAATGTTTTGCACTTGACCTCTTTGTGAAGTGTCTTGTTATTGCTATCTGACAATGACCTAACAACTACAACAGATTGTAATGATATGCAAACTTCGTACTTCAATCACGCCTCTGATTAAAAAACCTTCTTTCTGTAGGAACTGATTTTATTAATCAGTGCTTTTCTAAAGAGCTCCAAGTGCAACATTCTTTCTTTACTCGTGCCACTTTGAAAGACTACCTTCTTCTCAGTTCTTTGTGTGCACGGGGGGTCAGTGTCTCACTATAGGCTACTTAATCAAGTGACTATCAAGTGTTTAGGTGACATTATTTCCTCTTAAACTGTAAAAACAAAGGCCTTCTTTGCCCTTTGGAAAGAAAAGACGCCTTCATTTCAAGGAATCTTTTTTTTCTTGAAGAGCATAGAGAGCAAGAGATACAAGGAGATAAAGACCAGCAAAGGAAGACAAGCTTGCTTCTGCGGCGGCTCAACAGCTGTTGTGTCTGAAGCAAGCTCCTAATTTATGGTTCAAAGACTCTGCCGTCATACAGCAGAGTAAATTGAGCTGCTGATAGGAGCCCGGCTGAAATAAAAAGCTCACTCCATCAAAGTTATTATGGTATGATACAATTCAGTTTAATAAAGCAGTCGAGTGTTCTCATCTCAAGTACTGGTGACCTGTGTAAAATCTAGGCATTCCTAAATGTCACATTAACTCCCCATGCACTAAGATGAAACTAATGACTCATTGCTAGGCGGAATATGCAGAGAAGACTTGCACAAATGTCATATTCCAAAAGAAAACGAGAGCTGTATAGACTATACCAGGTTGCAGGAAGAAGTAAATAAGGCACTTCGTAGCAGTTTTTTTTTTTACAGCTATTGTACAATAGTAAGGGTTAAAGTGCTGAGATGTCCTGAGTTTGATTTCAGTTATTGAATGCCATATCCCCTGTCAATCTCCACCTCTGCTGTCTAAAATCTTTTCAACTTCATTTTTGCCTAGTTATAATCCAGCAGACACTTAGATGTTACCTGCAAATCACTAACACTACCTCACAGGGCTGTGGTGTTGTCAACTGCATCATCAAATTTAAATATATTTCATTTTTTAAAAAGTAAAAAAAAATAAAATAATAACCCCCACATTTTTTACTTTTCGCCATGCTCGTTCTCAAAATACTCTCTGTAATTGGTTGCATAATAAGTTTCATCTCTCATTTTTGTCAGTGGCTATGGAGAGTGGTGAGACTCAACCAAAACAGCAGTTTCGGGACGTAAAATCAAAACAATGAGCTGAAAGACGCTAAAAATCTCCACACAGCTGAGATGAACTGCAGAGTCTGGTGATAATTCTCAGTGGGTTTGTCACTATGAATGATCCCTTTCATATAACATGTAGTCATTTAATCCACTGTCAATAGAAAGATATTGATTAACGCCGATGTCATACCTTATTTCAGACTAGTGTGAAACTGCTTTGAGTTCGCTAGAGAGCACAACACATAAACTGGCTGATCTGTATTGGAGATTCTGAACTTGAAACACAGTTTCATCAAGGGTAAGAAATGGAAACTTCATTAATTCTGATAAGGTATTCAGCTGACGATCTAATGTCAGTGGACTATGACACCTCTGACTTTGATAAAGGTTAGTGCCCATGAAAAGCTACAAAGAGGCCACATTTAATCCTCCCTTTGTATCTGTTCTCATACCAAGGCTTCCCATATTTTTTTCTTTAAAAGAAGAAAAAAAACCCCTTTGTATTAACATTCTCTTGTGCTTTCGCAAAGGCCAGGGGGTTTCGGTGATACATTCCTATTCAACTTAGCTAAGACAATACCCCAGATAGTTCACGATTCCCTGGATTCCAAGCTTGCCTTTTAAATAAAGGAAGCATTTTTCTTCTCCCTCTCTCACTCGCTTTTCCCTGGGTGGTTGTGTAAAAGAGCTTACGATGGGCTTTAGGGAATTTCTTTGATGCCATAGTAGTTGTTGGACCCAAAGGCTATACCTTCAAAGCCGGTTTAAATAACACGCTAATCGGCAGAAATCTGTTCATAAGATTATCATGCAGAGAGAAGCACACTTGCGCAGACAAAGCCCCAGACGAGCACATGCACTGTGACGAGTAAACACAAACACAAACACAATGGGTGAGGAAATATCCCTCTTCTTTGAAAGCGAAGAAAATAGATCTCATTATCAGCTTGGGCCTAAAATTGGAACAAGGCATTCTCAGTGTTCAGGATTCACTTAAAAGCAAGAAAACCGTCTCCCCCTGACATTATGAGCGTGTCACCAGGTGCGAGGTGTGCGAGCTACAGTACACCTGCACACACAAAACCCTTCGCTTTACAAGTACTTCAGTGTGAGAAATCAATAATTAGCTGATGCGGTGATTACCAATGTTTAAATGGGCCTCCTTGTCCTCATTTAACTACCCTACGTGGCATGAGCGATTGCAGGAGCCAACAAAGCCAACTAGATGAAAAAAAATGAGCCGAGCAAACAGAGAGATAAGGCCTAGTAAACATGTCACCGGCACATAATTAACCAGACTACCACTATGTGCTATAAAATCTCACTTGAGTTGTGCAGGGATCGTCTCACTCCCCCTCCAAATGAGCCCAGAATCTCCTTAATACCCAGATGAATTGTGTGCCAGATACAATAAAATCCATTTTATTAATTCTCCTTACGCTTGCTTCCTTTTAAGTCAGTAGACCTATATTTTTAGGTTGCCATGGCAGCAGGATCTTTAAAAAAAAGAAACCTTGTTCAGAGAGGAGGGCAATGCATCATAACATTATTTTTTCTTAATTCCCCTTGCCCCAGTCGCCATATCCTTTGTAAATGGTTCTCAACGTAAACTGCAGATTTAATAAATTCTGCTTTTCAACAGCTGATGTATCCGGTTTTGAAAAGCACCACTTGGGGAAACGTTGATGACAGAAGTTCTATTATCTGTGCTCACTCTGTATTTATACACTGAATAATGAGCACTGATCCCTGATCTGCAAGACGAGTGGTGAATTCCGGCTGATAATTGACATGAATATAAACACAATCATTTCAGATAATTGTCAATTTACAGCTGACTGCCATCAGCCATAAGCAGCCCTGCCAAACTTAACCTCATGCGAGGGAGAAAGCATTAATCCAGTGACCATCACACTTGTTCTACAGCCTCAAGAGCACGGCTGTCAATATGAGAGCACCCCGGATCAATAGCTGTATGGTGAACTTTGTAACCCCCAACCGGCAAAATCAGTGAAGGATAAAACAATTCAGACACTTGAGAGAACACCACTCAGAAACATTATAAAGGCTGAACCAAACATTCAACTCTTCAAATTTAGCCTCTAATTTTCTAAATCTTATAATTGATGATGCTGAGTCTTCCAGCTGAGCTAATAATCTGTTTTCCAGTACCTTGAGAAAAAATTACTTAATTTTGTCTAGGTGGTTTTACTCATACAAAAAAAAACCAACCAATTTGCTGGCAAACATTTTTATTATCATCATTATTTTAAATATCCAATAAATACAATATAAGACAGATTTCTATATAATTATTCCCCCCACAAAGCAAGCACATGTTTTGTTTGCATATATTGGACATAAAGTAGGGATACCCCAATCCAATGCCCGAATATTGACCTTACTAAGTGGATTGGGCCACTACTGTACCATGGCTTGAGGCTGAACCAATGCGGAAGTACAATGCCATTGACGGCTGCGAGATGCTAGTTCCAACTGATTCCCATTCAAACTACAAAGTCAGTCATTTTTTTCAATGAGTCATTATGGTCTCAATCACTAAATGCTGGTGGTGGTCATTTTGGAAAAAAATTCTCTATTCATAAGAATTGAAGACTTATTGTAGCTTTGAGGTCTGCTGAGTTGGACCGCTGTCACGATATTTTGGTAAGTTTAATGTTGATTATGATACCTACCTTCAAACCAGCCCCACTGCAAACCAATAGGTGACATTGCACTTCACTACAATGCTTGGAATGTGACTGAGCCACATGGAAAACCTTAATATTTTCTGTTTTCCACTCCTAATTTAAAGGTGTGATGCAACTGCTGCTACTCATAATTTGCTGCATGTGCTTAACAATAAGGTGACAATGTTACCAAAAACTGTTCCATGCAGCGAGGAAGTGTTAGACAGATTTAAAACTTGAGGAAAAGACAGTGCTTTGTATAGATCAGTATCCAGTGTTGACAGATACCCTTAACTTAGGAATCTGAATCAGTATCAGGAGAATATATATACTCACGGATGTTGTCGGTGTTCTCTTGCACAATGTCCGTCTTGAGCAGGTTGTCAGCCAGGACGAAGGCCCCTTGTTCCACCGTATCCAGCAACATGGTGGCGGCCCGCAGCTGCTCGCCTGTGCTGAGTTCCCTCCATGCTGCCTGGGCCTGCGGCTGTAGCAGATTGTTGACCGTCTCCACCATGGCCTGGGGAGTCCAAATCATAGATTTAGTGAAAAGAAGCTAAGCTGGTCTGGGACTGCTGTTGTTTGACATGGTGATTTGGTAAACGGTATGAGTGAGGGAAGATCAAAGAGACTTCAGGACTGGAAAACAAATCACACAGTCCAGTGGGATTCTGCAAGGAAGAAGCATGAAACGCTTTTTGTCCTCTCTTTCATTTGAACTTAAAATTCCATAATCATCTTTTTACTGAGCAATTTCATGAGCTTTTTCCAATTCATTTACAAGTTATGCCTTTGGACATGGATCATCGAGTAGAAGCAGCAACACCTGAATCTATAATGACATTGGATATGTTGTTAGGTTGCTTTAGTTGCTGTCTCTTTTTTTTATCTACAGGACGAATTAATCATGTAAATGAATCAGAGCCAGTGCTTACAAGACTGGAGGCCAATTCTTACATGACTTGAGGCTAGAGCCTTTAATTGGTGTGATAAATGTTCTTCCATACAGACAATCCCAATACACAAAAGCACTGTGAGGGGAAAAAAAAATACCACAACATTGAGACACTCAGTTCCAAAAGCCAAAGGATGTACTGCGCAAGGCATTTCGCTGGTAGCTGCAACCATTCAGCTCAACTCTCTCTTGCATATTAATAGCATCGAACAACTATTACGCCTTCTTTAATCTCCTCACAACAATGCTGAAGCTCGTAAGCAAGGAAGAAACAAGAACATTCGCAAGACAAGATGAAAAATTAAGAGCCATTAAAGATTTAAAAATGCCAATGGCAAGATTTATGAACAGAATACTAATTGGTCAAGCAAAGCAATTCCTTCCTGCTACTGCTGCTCTGAAGAGCAAAACGAGCCTGACTGCCTGTTAAAAAAAAAAAAAAAAAAGATATTTTGAACCCTAACCCTAAACCATTACAGTGCAGCAGGTGGTCAAATGCATAATTTTCAAAGACTTCCTGCACTGGTGATAGAAGTAACATTTCCACGCTCCACAGAGGAAATCATACATCTGATAAAAAAATTTTGCTCAGATTTTGAAGAATCGCAGCCGCCTTCATGTATTCCCTTTGCTCTTCTTCAAAAGCCAGTGTACACACTTGTGACATCTTGAAGATGGAAGCTGCAGTATGATGTATGTATGTAAAAAACAGAACTCCTCTAACAGGAATTTACTTCACTGCACTTAGATCCCCTTTTTTGATCAATGGATTATGAAAAGGAGGTTTAGAATGATTCTAAAAAAAAAAAAAAAAGTCATGGGTATAAAGTCAAAGGCGATAAGAAAAATCATGTGCTTGAGTTTATCAAATTAATTCCTTTAAAAAAAAAAGGGTGAAGGGGGTGGGGGCGAGCAACCAGGACAGACTTTACAGTCACATAGAGTAAGTGTAATGGACCCTCAAATTACCTTAAAATGTTAAGTTGTGTGTTTGTTTCGAATCAATGTGATAGCGAGAGGAGACGGAGGGATGATTGTATTCAACTCACTGGAGCTGGCTGAGAATTTCAAATAGCACCAGCTGGCTTTTCCTCATTCAAAACATACCCTGCACACATTTCGCCGCCCACAACCATACCCAGACACAACCACACACACAGAGACTGATGCAAGAGAGAACACACACCTCTGCACCTGCTAGTATACAGAAATACACACAAACTCGCAAGCACATGCACAGTAAAACAGCTATACACACGTACAGGCAGAGGCAGTCTACCAACTTTAATGTAATTATTCATTATCTACAGCCAATCTCCAATCACACCTTTTGACATTCAGCTAGAGGCAGAGGTTGATTCACTCTCAATTAAGGAGCTCTTTTTCTTCAGGCACTGACTTTCTTTTTTTTTTTTTTTTTTTGTTCACCGTGGCAAGATTTCTTTTTCCAGCACTTCTTAAAAAACTGAAATAATGGTTCTTCAGAGGAAAGGATTGATGGACTTGCAGGGGGAGGCTCTCTTGCATTTTTCACATGCAGAGGAGATGTACAGAAAGAACAAGTTGGATAAGTAGCTCCCCCCGAAGCCCTGGGGATGGGTCAGGAACTTGACAAGGACGGTATATGCCATGGATAACTAATAAACAAGAGTGAATAAAACAACCGAGGGCAGGGTACGTAGGGTGTATCAAAAGTGTATATTGGAATAAAGATCAGTTTCTTACTGACCCTCCAGGCATTTGTAAGATCAACCGAAGGAAACCGATAAAGCTGACATTAAAATGAGGCACAGTGTTCACAGTAGATAACGAGTATTGTCTTCATGTTAGAAGCCAAGTGAGTGATGACAATTACCAAATCTTCAACATATTCTGTTCCGCACACTAGACATACAGTGCAGCATAATGTAAAAGATATGAAAACAGAGCTTGTATCGTATACTTGTGCATTTGCAATCACCATTATCAGGCGTGTGTTGAAAGTGTTTCTTGGCAGCAATGTTGCTGCAGCCTGAACACAAGGGAAGGAATTCCAAAGTACACTTGAGTGTGCTTGGAGAAATTGCATTCCTTCATCATAAAAGTATTGAGTGGCCCGACATTAAATTGGGCCATTTTTCTGTCATTGTCCTGTAAAACGGTTTACCAACTGTTATCAACAATTTAGATAAGTAAAATAACTTCAGTTAAAGGTCATATTGAATGGAAAAATGTCTTTTCTGTTTTATTGCCTTGTGTCCCTGAGTGTTTTGTTCAGCTGCCTACAGTGCTGTAAGCTATCATTGAGGAATGCCACATTTTAATACCACTAAGGTAGTTGAAGTCTGTGTTAACACAGTACTTATGTGCTCATATGTATGTGGAAAAAGGTCTTTGCTTTAACAATTCCTACTCTCTGTACTGGTGCAGAAGCTAATAAGCAACATTTTAAGAGATGAGGGGCAAAATCACAGAAATCGTTAGTTAAATTGAGGCATTATCCAAAGTTTCAGACTATTTAGTACAAAATTCCCCATTTCTATTTCACTGGAATGTGGTTCTTTGCCAAGCTGTGGCAGAGGGAGATATTCTGGTAGCAGCTCATAGGTTTGTTGCAGGAACTGGCTGTCACAAGTATTTATAAAAACTTGCCTCCTCGTCAACAGGTGTCATTGCAGTGGTCCAATTGAAAAAACCGATGAGGCAGTGCTATTGTGAGTCTGACAATGGCTTTGTTATGTTCAAATAATAATAGTTTAATTATTATTTTAGATAGGTAAAACATCTGTATTACCAATTCACCAACCAAACCACCGTGCCTTTACTTTATGTTTTGATGTCGAAACCTTGCCTGTTTGTATCTGTGTTTCCTCTGTGTAATCCTTCCCCATATGAGGAATCTTGTTTCTCTTGCTTTTCATCCACAGAGGAGGTTATTTGCATCTTGAAAGTGTCGGGCTCATTTTACAAAATTTCATGAGATCAATGTGTGAACAGCATCATTTCTAGCCTCAGTGGGGAAAAAAGGCAGCGATGGGCAGAGTGTGAGCGGGGAGAGGGTGGGTGGGGTGAGGGATGCAACAGAGCAGCACACCACCACCATCATCATGTGCAGTTGAGTTGTGGAGATGCGATGCTGGCTCACTGCAATTTTACTGCTGTTAGCGCACTGCCACTCCATCTATCAAATGTACCAGCTCACTCTGATGCTGCAAACTCCTAACTATTTTTTTTTTTGCTACTTTATTTTCCTGTGCTAAATGTGACCCAGCAGTATAAACCGATATTTCTAGTTCCTGGTACATGATGAAATGCTAATCGTTAACTCAAGTCACTGCTGGAACATTCCACTTGGAACAAGGATGATGAGCGGGCGTGAAAAGCTGCAGTTGCATGGGCCATTTATACCACTGCACGAGGAAGGAAGGGAGAGGTGGACATTAGCGTGAGCTTGGCACGAGTCCAAGCCAACCCGTGGTGTGTGCGCTTCTATCTGTGTGCTGATTGATGAAATGAACTCTGGGTCTGGGAAATTGATTCTGGCTGAGGCTGATCTCCCTCTTCCTTTTCTGTCTCGCTTGCTGGTCGACTTTCTGTGTGCACTCAGCTCTCATCCCCTCATTTCTCCTCCCTTCCTCTTGGCCAGTTGGTTTCTCTCACTGACGTTGAAGGCTGATCTCAAAATGGGGGGACTGGTGGGAGGGAGAACACAAACAAGGTGGGATATCTTGTTTTCGCTGTCCTCTTATATCTGACTAGATGTCTCTTGGCACAGGTGAAACATCATTTCTGACTTTCCTTTGCCAACTTCATTTTACCTCCTAGCAAAAATCATCTGTCTTTTTTGAGAATCTCTGCAACCTTCTTATTTAATAATTCATGATGCCTCCTCTCTCTAGTAAGTGGGTGGTTGTGTCGGTGAGTGACAGAGGAATTACCTTTTTGCTTTTAGTCTTATGTCTTAGGTTTAATCTTACTACTGCACAATTATGTATGTACTGGCTTTTTTAGCTCAACTACAGAGAGAATTAGGCATTTATTCAAAAGAGGCTTATATTAGAGACAAGCCTTTATTTCACATTTCCTGCTTTACAAGTATATTTTCTTGTGTTTTAGGAAGAGGCCTCCCTGTTTTCTTATTTGCTGCCATTTTAATATGCTGTTGAAGCTGTTTGCTGTAGATGAAGCTCAATACTTCCTCTCGTCTTGATCAGCACTTTGATGACTCTTGATAAATTCAGTATGGTGTATATTTCTGCAGCATTAACTCCATCAACAGTCATGTCACATTCACCACCACTGCTTCCAGTTTGTCTTTAGCAGGAATACTGTTTTTATTCACAAATTGTTTCCAGTTGTTCAAAGAGAATAATCCTTCTCATTTCTGATGAGCTTTTCATTAGAAAAATATGCAGTAGATGTTGAGCTTCACTGACACTAACTTAAAGTCGCTCTAAAAAACAGCAGAGGATACGAGCAAAACAGGGACCCACTCATGCAAACATTCAATAGCCAAAAATTCCACAGGATGCCTTTAAGCTGAATTTACCATGTTATCCATCGAGGCACAGGTAATTACAACCCTGTTTATTTGGCTTAATGTAAGAATAAGGTATGTATAGCCTTAATAAACTACTAAAATCTCATCTGAAAAACAAAGGAAATTCTGACTACTACTGGAAAGAAATCCTGGATGTTCGTGAGATTCTTACACTCTCTGTGTGCAGAAATGGCACAGATTATTCAAGCAGAACACTGCAGGCCAGATGAGGAGGTCTGTGTTTATGAGGATGTGGTTATCTTCATCTTTCAACAAATTGACTACCAGGGAAATTTTATCATCTTGTTACATTCCTGAATGAGGAGCCTCCCTTCGTTCCGCCTGCTCTAAGGTCATCCCGCACTGTGACACTCCCCCTGGTCATCTCTGCATGCTAAGGTGTCATTTTAATGAGGGCTTGGAGCTCAATATCCTCCCTGTACCCTGCACATTCACAATCACTTGGCACCAACTAAGGAATGGGATATTATTTCTGATCATTTATAGCAGAATTGGCTCAGAGTATTTGAAGCAGAATTTTTCTGTAAATCCCCCAACACCAACTTGCTTTAAAACAATATACATGCCAGAGGAAGCAGCCATTCAGAGCTAGCGTGTTTCACTAAAGCTACAACATGGATGGACATAATCACAGTAATTGGACAACCATAATGTCACTGCCTATGAACAAGCTGCTATTAATGACCAAAAGCATGGGAGGCAGGACGCCATTTTTATCATGTTTGTTCAAAATCAAAGGGCACAACAAAGAAAATTCCTGCAGGGAAAATGCAGAACATAGGAAGTTGATCATTATATCCTTTGTAGCTTTATCAAGGCCATATCCTGTTCAGTGGGATTAAACTGGCTGTGACAAGTAGCAGAAATCACTGTTCATGAAAAACGGAGAAAAATTCAGATGTAGTCATGATCAATCATTGTTTCATCTGCCCCTCATCAACTATGGCAGGGAGAGGACTACAGGTTGAACCACTTGTGAATATGTAACTGAAACAGCAAATAAAGCTCTTTGTACTCAAACTCCCTGATTTTAACGTGATAAAGACCTTGGTACCAGGTGAACTGAAGTGTCATCTACTTGTTTACCATGTAAACAAGATAGAAGCCCTCCATCAAGATGAGACTCCTAATCTCATTTAGACATGAACCACAAGCCCTGTATTGTATTTGGGACCAGCAGAATGTCCCTCCTTCACCACAACCACACCTGCACGTACACAATCTGCCTTTTCCCAAAGTGCCGTCGAAGTCTGTTTTCAGCATCATGCATGGTCTAAGCGCAAAGGCAGGTGCGCCTCTCATTTGCTTTGTATTCCTCTGCTAATCCCACTTATGTCAGCCACCAGGGCCCCGTTGGAGAAAACATTGCCTAATTTCCCTAATCAATGAAAGTCCCTCAAAGCCTGGCAGCGCGTGCAGTCAATGCCTGTGTTTACCTAAGGCCACAGATGTTGCTCCATTATTCCGGTTCGTCAAGTGAAAGTACTTCAGTGTTGTTTGAATTTGTCAACCCGGCGAGGGGACATAACAGAGGAGGAGATGCACAGCTGAGAAGTTTTCTGCAGTCACGTATGGTAGGGTACAATATATCCTCATAGTATTCATGAAAAACATGAACTCAGATGCCAGCACAAAAGATCTGAAGAGAGTACAGCTTTTTGTGGCATGCACTTCACAGCTTTTTTTTTTAAGGGATGGTTATATCTTGAGAAATATTCGAATTTGCTTTCTTGTCAAGAGCTATATGATAGGAATAATACCACTTATATGCCTGTTTGGTGAATATGAAGCTACAGCTAGCAGCCGGTTAGCTCACTAATCAACATATTATCTAACTATAAAGCAAGGACTCTCTGCCTGTCTCTCTATCTGTATGTATGAATGTATGTATGTATGTCCTTCACATATCTCGAGAACCGTTCATCCAATATACTTCACACTTGGCAGGTGTGTTGATGGGGACCCAAGGATGTGCAGTGTCAATTGGTCCAATTTGGACATGCAATATTAATAAACTTTGAATAAACTAGAGATCAGCGAACTGCTCTGCTCTGCAGCAGCAGGACGGGGCTCTGTGAGTGAGCAACAGAGAGACTGGCTGGTGAGGAGGGACAGTGGTGGAAAGCCTTCTCTGGGAGCGAAAGAATGTGAATGACATTATTTTCTGATTATTTCAAGGCAGTTACGTTTTAAAGCACAAATAAATAACCATCAAACACTCAACAGGTGATTTACTGTGGAAACAGACGCTCTTGGTTTCTGTTTCATTTTCCTCCTGTGCATTTCTCCTCATACATCCAACTTATACAGCAGTAAATTCGAAGAACAACAGGACAAATTGGTGTTGTTTTTTCCTCATGTGCGAATGCTGTTTGCTTCAAGCACAGCAGCTTGGCAGCACGGCGGAGTGAGTAGAGGGAGCAGTGGAACGTTTTCTCTGAAATAGAAAGCTTGGGATTGAGATAAATGACTGACCAATCAGTGGCCTGCAGTGTTTTCACATCACCTTTTAGTATCAGCTCAGATCAAGAAAAGTTTTTTTCACATGATGTGCTCTAAAAAGAGAAAAGTAGACAGCAAAAACAGATCTTTTAATCAAGTATGGACAGACTCTATTTCCCACAGGCATTTCAAAACCTGTAAATCTTTTCAGCAAATATACCTCCTCAAATGATCCAAACTGAAGCCACAGAAAATACACAAAAAAAAACCCAATCTAAGAGCCCAATATGATCGATCCACTTCATTTTAGGATGCCATTTTTTCAAAAGCTCTCTGTTATGCATCTCATTTTTAAATGCAGCCCTCATTATACTTGAAATGAGATAAGATTCACTATTACAGTATTTAACATTGTGTATAACAGAATGTTAGCTTCCTTCCTGTTGTTGGTATATATACTCATTCACACCTCACATCAACAGCATTATTTTTTCTTGAAACAGCAATATCAGAGGCCAGCAATTGGCCAATTCCAAACAGGCACATTTTGGATAGGAAGTGTACTAGTATAACTAATTGAAATGTTAGTAACTTCCTGAACATCTGTTTGTTGCCTGATAACATCACAACTTATCAGTTTTTATAATAATGAAACAAAAGACATAAAACATGTTAATAAGAGAGCTTCAAAGGTGCTGGTGGGTGGATTTTGTGACCTTTGGAAAGACCCTGTTTCCAGTCTTTGTGCTAAACTAGGCTAAGCTAAACAGTTGCTGGCTCATTCATATTTATCGTAAAGACATGAGAGTGGTGTCAATCTTTGCATCTACCATCAAACTATCCCTTTAAATTTATCTTGATATTTTTGGAATCAATTATAGCTTGTGATTTGCACCCAGTCAGCAGTTAAAGGAAAGTAATGGTGTCAGTCTATCTTTACAAATATCATTGAAAAGAGATAAGCACATTTGTTTCGACAGAAGACAGGTCACATACACAGTATATAGTTTTAATTTTATGAACTGTAGTTTCAAGGAAATGTTACTAAAACAGGAGTTAATACTGCTTTTGTTGAGGACTATTTTCAGCCACAGAATACATATTTGCACTGGTGAGTATTTATGGCAGCAGAATGGTATATTTGGGATTGACTCGAAATAAACAACAGTGCACATTTTCATTATAATAAAACAACATGTCCCTCAGGGCAACAGTGTGGCTCACTGATGTGTTTTTAATACATTTTGGACAACAATGGAGGTCTATGACACAGAGGAATAAACTATATCAGGCTTAGGCTACACAGGCGATTGCCAGTTGTTATTTTTTGGTCCTTTCATGGCATTTGGTGACAATAAGTTAAGCATGTCACACTAATACACCCATTTGCACATGTGAGCACGCTCAAATATATCCCATTTGTATGTCAGGGGAATTGAGGCAAAATATGTGTTGCATTTCATGACTGCCTCAGAGCATACACCTAAAACAACATCTGGCTCTAATGTGCAGCTTTATTGAAGCCATCTGTATGAAAACAGGGATGTAAACTTAACCCATACTTCTCTTGTCAAGGTAGAAGTGATCCAGATGACAGCTAAAATGTCACCTGAGGGATAACAAAATCAGTCAGTAGCCCGAGAAGTAGCTGAGTGAAGCGACAGAGTCCCTCCTAAATTGGGACACATATGTATTATGCATCAGGGAGAATCATAACATGCCAGGACTTTGGCTGACTTAGTAGTTAGAAGTTGACTTGCTCGTATAATGAGGTCACTTCTTCTGCTCTTAAGCACTTGCTGAGAAATGTAGGAGTGTGTTACATGCCTGAGAGCTTTTGACTGATGCTATCACTTATGTGGAATATTTCATTGGAAAGCAGTGCTGATGTGATAGCTTTGGGGCTGTTTCTTAAACGATTTAGATACTTGAGAAATCAACAATGGATATTTGGCATTTGAAACACAGGAATTCTCAGACTCATGCTCAGGCCAAACATATTAGAGAAGTTGCAAATATCATGACATATGCATGCAGGGAAAGAATATGACATATGACTCATAAATTGGTAGGTTTGAGGCACTGATGGTATTTACTTGCACATAGCATAAATGACATGACACTAATGAAATTTGACCCTTTGATTTAACATCAGCATTAGTGAAGTACACAGGCTTTGATACTGTTATTTTTTTAATCTTTCTTTGCTTTTTGCTTTTTTTTTTTATTTCAAAAGGTCAAACTTCAATTGGCATGTTAAAAATGAAAATGACAGCAAAGTTGCCACAATAAGGGAAATGAGAGTAGGTATGAGTAAAATTTGGTCGAAATACCTGAACATAAAACCGGCAAGAACGCTCTCTTTTCTGCAGCTGCAACCCAAAGAAAATGCAAGAGTTAGCGAATGGTCAACAACTCTAACAATTCCACTTGAAAAACAATTGTGCTTGAAGTACATGTTTCAGGGTAGAGGGCATAAAAATCACCTTCTGTTGCATGTTAAGTTTGCATTTTACAATGTGAAAAGCAGTATATACTGTACATTAATTACACCTTATCTAGAAAAAAACAGCAGACTCCTGGGTTAATTAGCACTTAAATGAGACATACAAGACAAGTGGGAATATGTGGTTGACACACTGTTACTCTTAGATGTGATTTCAAGGTTACTATTTTTATTTTTATGTATGAACTCAGAAGAACTGTTTACCTTTTAAACCTCTGCCACCACAGAAAGAGAGTTGATGCTAAAAACAATCTAGCATACCTGAGTAATGACAGGAAGCTCAGGCTCAAAGAATTGCTTTAGGCACTGCATGGACAGTGAATAATTTTAATTGAGTTCTGATACAAGCAGGGTAGCCAACAGAGCTACTGTGTGGCTTAACATCTAGGTTCTGTTACCATGCTAAATCCCATGCAGATTAGCTCCAAAGAGTACCATTTCCCCCATAAAGGAGCCTCTTGCTCTACAACACAGCCCACTCTTCTGGAAACGGTCCCGTCCGTACCGTTAGCCAGCTACCCTTTGATCATGAAAACGAGACTGATCTCGCCGTTTGCCAACTCAATCCTTTCATTGTCTGCTGGCAGAGCGCATTGTGCTTCGCTATCAAAAAAAAAATCTTTAATTCGCTTAGCTCTTTGCAGATTGTGTCAAAATGATTGAACTCAGGAGGTAAACATCAGCCACTGCCAGAGCACAGAGGAGAGTTCTGTGGGCTCCTTGGGGGAAGGATTTTGAACACAAGACAAAGCTGAGACACCATTTTTTTTTCCATAGGTTCTCCAGGCACGAATGTATTGTATATAAGAGGACAGACATTTATAAATCATAGGTAAGTCCCTGACCCCTTGAATAAATTATACTGTTTTTTTTATTCCCCTCAACCCAGATGTCTTTTTCTTTGTGCCATCATTACAAAAGAAACTGAAGACAACAGCAGTAATCTCGACCACAGCGGCTGTCTGTGACTTGATCTTGTGTTTTATGAGAAACCCCCTTTTTTTCAGGAGGTATTATAAACTCTAGTTGCTCCTCAATGTGATTTTGCTCATCACAATCCCTTCTGGGGCGTTTTGGCCATCTTTACTGCTTCCCTCTCCATTGGAAAAAACTGGCACTAAAATCTCAATGGGGACATCTGTGTCTGTTGTGGCAATGAAATAATAAAAAAAAAAAAAAAAAACGTCTTGATAAAGCTATCTGAGAACAGGTGTTCATGTTCCTCTACAAGTGAAGCCGCTCCAACAAATTAACGACTGACATTTAGAATTTCACTGATGTTTGCTTTTCTATTGGCTGCTCAGCAGACAGAAAGTATTATTTTAGCTTGCTTTGCCTGAGTGCCCCTTACTGTGCTCTGCTGTGAATTGGGGAATAAATGCATTAGCTTCAGGTTCAGCTAAAATGAAAATCTCCTGCACTCTTACCACAAAGCTTAGATCCAGCCCACTGAAATTTTACCCTGTCCCATTAGTTAAAATCAAGTGGTACAAATGTAGTGCTTTTGACGAGCATGGCATATGGATAACATCTTTTAAGCTACATCAAAGTGAAATTGATAGCATAATACATGATACTATGAGTAAGAGATGTGCCTGAGCAACACATTGAAATTCAAGGTCTGTTTTTAGTATGAACCAGACCACAGGGAAATGGTGGATATCATTTTTTCTGACAGTACCGGGCCAAATAGCACATCATTAAAAGAATACCTACCGTTCAGGTTTGACTGGATTGAAGCCTTTTGGTAAGTAGGCTTCCATTTTGGAAATTCAAAAAGGTTTCGGAAACAGAACGAAAATGTGAACTTTCAAAAGTAGTACTTTTGAGTGAGATTGTTCACCTAAAATTCGTTCATTTTAAGTCAATTCCTTCATAAATGTGAATCTGACCGTTGTGGATAATAAGCAGGGGAATAGGTCTTGCAGGTCATGTTTATCCAACCTATTATGGCAGCTAGTCAAAGAATTTCTTTAAAGCACAGGGAAAGTGAATAAAGGGTAGTTTTGATATTTCTTATAAAACTGTTTCTTTCACTACCTTGTTGAGGCTCCGTGCTGCGCTGTCTTTGCCACCGGGTGTGAGGTTTCTCAGCTGCACGTCAAGGAGATCCACCAGTTGAACCATGGCCTTCACTGTGTAGGTTATGTCCCCTGCCTGAAGATTACTCTTGGTTTGTTCCGCCAACTCCCTGGCAATGACTGCAGCTGTCTCACCAGCTTTTAGCTGAAAAAAGGACAAAATATGAGAAAATTCACTTGCAAAAAGCTGATTGTAATTGTGATTGAAGATGTATCCCTCTACAAATGAACACAAATCTAAACAAGCTTCATATCCTTGTTGTCTTACTGTAGCATGCACTTATTATTCACAACCACCACACTGGAAAACATGGAAAAACATGATAAACTGCAGTATACAAATGCGCAGCCCTTTTAAAAAATGCCATTTAGCCTTTACATTTTCCAGAATTGCTGCTATATTGCACACAATTAATGTGGCGAGAAGGTACTCAGCTGAGTGTACACTGGGGCCAATACTGTATCTGGAAGCAATTATGAAATCAACTATTGAGGGAATTTCCCCTGATAGCCTTACACCTTTATGAAACTAATGGGGAATGCTAAAGCTTGGGGGAAGGGGGTATGTCGTACACAGAGGACAGATCCTATTGGATATTCATTTTTTCTTATGTTTCCAAGCTTATGAAATGTTTCTACCTCGGGATTTGTTGAAGACTGTGAAAAAAAGTATTTTTCTTCTGTTGTTTTAAGGTGCCAAACAAGATTTGCTTTATTTAGTTTTGCAGGCGTTTTTCTTTCTCCTTGTGTTGAAGCGGTGTGCAAAGGGCTGTAGTGAGGCTTACTTGATATCTGGGGATTTTGGAGAATGGAGGATATTTTTTTTGACCTCTCCAAAACCAAAAACACGTGAACTAAGTTGTAAAGTATAAATTAAAGATTGTGTTTATCTATTCTAACATACTTGTTAGCATGTCTGTTATACCAGTTTACTATCTATAGTTGTAACCTATAGTTACTTCCAGGAAGAAGAGTTACTTCCAAGACCAATCAGCATATCATTGCATTACTTTGTGGGGTTAAAAGTTATGTTTAAAAAACGTTCAAACTTGAATACTACACATCCAGTGTGTAGTAGTGCAGCCAGTCTTGGATGCTACAGTTTAGGGTAACGTTAGCAGCTAGCTGTCCTGCTCCTTGTTAGATATGGGAAGTTTACACTCCAACAAACCCCACACATTGGTTAATCCTCATCATAAAATCTTGTAAAATTAAAAATGAAAACATACTGTTCATGAACAAGTGTGTGAGCTAAGCAGTCAAACAGTGCTAAGACAGAATGAAATAACAGTCTAATCCTACATTTTTCCATATCATACTTATAGGATTAACTAATACAAAAACAATGTTAATTCTTTACTTCCATGTCTATTCCCTTAATCTTGAACTGCTGAGGGAGCTGACTTGTTGCTTGGAACCAGTCAGAGGAGGTATGCAGCCATTTAAGACCCCTTTTATATTGTTCTCATTTTAAAACAAGTCAGCCGTTACAAACAATATCAGGCAGTCAGTTGGCGATGGCAGTTCCAACCAACTCGTGGAGCTGACGTTGGCTTAATTAGCTAGCTGACTATACAGTAGCTGATCAAATCTGCCGGCGACAGTTGTCATGTCAGCTGACAAAAATGACTGGCCAGCTGGAAAGGAGAGGCCTCCTTTTGTCTACCACTGACTGAAATCAAGGACTCATTGTTTAAAAACTGACTATGAATTTCTGAGTAGTAAATCTGTCTGGTAACTGCATACAATACAATAGTCAAATTGTTAGTGTTGCTTGCAGTAGTGATAGGAAAGTGTTGCTGTTTCCTCCACATTTTGATATTTATCTTGTGAGCTATAGAGGCATCTGTTTATTGGCTAATGAAACTTCACACAAACCTTGAAATGTTTGCTAAGAAACTTTTTCTTCTTTACACAGTTCTTTATCCTGAAATTACAATACAACATCTCAAACAAGCTACAGGTCTAAAAAATTGAATCTGATTTTAATTTCTGAGTCACTATTTGCCAGTAGTTAAAATAACATAACATTTCTATGCTCACAACTATCAATAGCATGAAAATTATGTAATAGTTGGTCTTGTTTGTGAACAGTAAATAACTTAAATGAGCAGCCAAAAAGATTAAATGCACGACACCACTTGGGTTTGATGTTTCAGTTCAAAAGGTGAGTTACTGTCAAGGTTTTACATTATCTAATAGACTATAATTAATAGGTACAGTAGGATGAGCCCTAAAAACTGCAGTGACACCAACAGGCCTATTCTGATTTACTCTGACATCACCTGCGTTCGTTGCCTGTGTGTTTATTAGTCAAGCCAATTACAGTGCTTAAATTGGTCTTCACAGAGGTATGAGGGAACGTGTCTTCAGAAGATGTTTTCCTTTTTTCCCTCCCTGCTCTCGTCTTTTAATGAGGGTAGTTGAAGATGCAGGATAAATAGCCTTGCTTTTTTTCTATGTTTCTGCTTATCTGATGTCGTTTCTCTCTCTTTTTTTTATTCTCTACATCTTCTTTCTGATTTTGTCTACCGAACCATCTGGTAATAAGCAGTGCCACACACAGGACAATGGCTTTAGATTTAAAATAACCAAGTGGCAGATGGGTATTCCAGATATCTGACAGGTTGATCTTCATTAAGGTCTCCCTGTCTCCACAGTGTCAGACACACTCTTGAAGTGCGCCTTGCTTAAAAAAAAAAGAAAGATGAATGACACTTTTGTTTAAAATACACGCATTAATTGATTGTCGCTTCTTTCTTTAGATCTTAACAAGCAATAATCCAGCAATATTATAGTCAGACTGCTGATGTCAAATTCATGCAGCAACCAAAGTGGAACAGCCTCCACCGCATGTTCATCAACAACCTCGCTGTAGTTAATTTTTCCAAACAGCAGCTTGTAGTGGAGCTTTATTGCATTGCTCAAATGGCACTACGCTGCACAGAAATACACCTGATAATTTCTCTCCCTTCTATTTTGTTCCCCAACAGCCATTCTCCATCCATATCTGCAAACTGCCGTTTGCTTAATGGGCCGAGCTTTGTGCCGTTGAGTAGATCATAAGTGTTATAACATGCACGCCTCAGGGTCCTATGAGTTTAAGGGAGAACATTTTCAACATTGCCTGCGATTCATAACCTGGAACCCTGATCCTCACTTGCTGTAACCTTCTCCTCTTCTGATTTGATTCTATTACAGATATAAACACAGAAAGCTTTGCAACGTATGAAGCTTTGTATAATAGCTTGCCTGCAGAAGAGGGGATACAAATTGTTTGTGCTTGAAAAGTATGGAATCTAAATAACCGCAGTATCATGTTGTAGGACAGAAAGTGGTCTGGATTAGCTGTTACCCACAGCAGTCTATTAGACTATGGTGCTGTGGTATTGGTTTTCATTCCGCCTCCATCCAACCACCCATGCCACACACACATACACACAAGAATATCCCTTCTATTGAATAAGGCCTGCAGCTAATCAATGGCATTAATTGACCAATTAAGAAGAGACAAAGAACAAAAGAGAAAACCCACAAAAACTTAAGTCCTCTGAGTAAAAGTGATATATACATCCTTGATTTGTATTGTGAGCTGTAGCAAATGTTGCTTAGAAAAGGCTGAAAGGGCACAAGTGTATTTAAAAAGACTCTATTTAACAAATTTCCACATCAAAATAACATTTAAACTCAGTGCCAAATCCTTCAGGCTAGCTTAATGCTTTATCTACAGTTGTATTCTGAAGAGAAATCTTTGATGATTCCTGGTAAGAGAAAGTACACTTTCCAAACCAAACTGGCTGCGGTGTTACGTCAAACACATTTTCTACTTGTTATATCATGAAGCTTGGTACCTTCTGGCTGATGATGTTGACCCAGGGGGAGGTGCAGTTGCTAAAGTCGGGTCCCTGGGGGTCCCAGTAGCCCTCTGGACCCACGCACATGTATGAAGCCACGCCTAAAGAGGGAGGAAAAACAGCGGCTTAGTGAGAACAATACCCTGAAAATTTTTAGCTCAAGAGATGTCAGTAAAAAAAAAGACTGGCTACTGTGACAGATATTTTGTAACATGCTTGTCAGTGTGTGTGCGTGTGTTTTTAGTATCTATGCTGAGAATACCAATCTTACCCCTATTTTGTAATTTCTCTTACTCCCTTTTACAGAGTGATAGACCACACAATGCTTTCAGGCCCGATTCTTCTCTATGTCAAGCACTTTCTTATTTGCACAACCTGTCCAAATAAAACTGCGATGAAATACAATTCTTAAGTGATTCAATTAATGGATGTAGCAAAATGTAATTGGATGGTTTTATCTTAGAGTGACCGAAATGAAGTTGCTTCACTTGAGGCCGGATGAGCTCGCCCAGACAATGTCTGTACTTAATCATTAAAAGTCAGACAGTGTCTGCCAATTGTGTGACAGTTCGACTGCTGCATGAGAAAGAAAATACACCAAAATAGCTGCCAATTAAGTGTGCCATAGCAGAATTCATCACGAAAGGTCAATTAAGCTGGTTTGAGAAAACTGTCTTCGCTGACAGAGATGTGGTTTTACTATGTTCCGTTTGGGTTTCTGTACAAATAAACCTCCAGATATCAAGTAAATTAAACAATGCAAGCTGTCATCTGTTGAGCTTCTCTGACCTTGCTACACCTACCTTCAACTTTATTCATTCTACTGATTAAATTAATACATTAAATCCTGATGCAGCATACACCCACAGTTTTTGAGGTTATCTGTTAATTTGCAATGACTCCAACTTATGTAACGTATTCAAAAACAAAAGAGTGCCTTTGACTTGTTCTTCTTTGTACCTCAAATGACTCGTGTCTATATTTTCAGAGCTGACATTAAATTGCCTTTGCTTGTACTTAGAAGGAGGGGTGTGTTGGAGGTTGAGACGACCAGCATTAACAGATATAAATTTTGATTGACATATAATTTCCTTCTCCAGTCCACCTTGGACAGCCTTATGTTTGATGGGTTTATAAGATAAGGGACTCTGCATTTCCTGCTATATTGAGAGGCAGGAGAGGGAGCATGAAAGAGAGAGGGAGACAGAGGGAGAGGTGTGGGGTGGGAGGGGGGAGACAGGATGACAGCGAGCGAAGTGAGGTAGATGGAAGGGGAGCTCGAGGAACTTTCAAAGAGTGGCAGAGGAAACTCACACAGTCGTGTTCTGCTTGACAGTGTCGTCTGAAGAGCAGTGGCTTTGAAGAGTGCGCCGAGAGGAGGTGGGGTATGTGTTCCTCTTATCTTGCCATATGACGGCTGTTAGTGAGGTCTCGACGGGTGCTGGTGTTGCCCATTAATGAAGCTCGTATGTGTGTGTGTGTGTGTGTGTGTGTGTGTATGTGTGCCGGTTGATGAAATGAACAGAATTTTTTCAGGCTTCAAGCCAGATTTGAGAGTATGATGATGTCACTCTGCATTCTAGGGTGACTTGCGCTATAAAAAGTTCATGATAGGGAAGTTTCAGAAAATCCCTCAACAGAGGCATATTTTGCAATTTTAACATGTCTGATTTGCATTACCTCTCATTTTGGGTTTGTAATAATGTATTACAACCACTGAGTTTCTTTATTTATGCAACAATACCGTCTGGCAACAGAAACCCACAATACTAAGGTTTCTAGGTTACCTTTTGGTGTAGTTTAAGCATGTAATTCCTCCTAATTTGAAGAATGTAGTACTTTAAAAATTTAAAAGTCCATGCTCAGACGCCAGGTCTCATTACAGTATGAACTGCTCCCAGATCAGCATTCAGATAGTTTCTTTCTGAGGTAAAACTTTTATATCTAAAGCAGCCCACATTGTTTTTATCTTAATGCAATTAACCCTTAGTATTGATACAAAGTCAGACCTGGAACTATGTATACAGAAATAAACAGTTGGATGCCTGATAAACAAAGCACCGCAGCCCTTTATAAGTCCCTAACACAAATGTATTTAGCCACCAATTAATTACATCAATTGCATCCTGTTAGACAGGAAGTAAACATGGGTGTGCGGCACATGAGTTAAGCTGTTTCCATACAGACGCAATGCTAAGCTATGTTTAGTGTTGCATCAGTGAGTCGGGAATTAAGAGTGATGAGTGGGGACAGTAAGCAAGAGAACGAGTGCTGCAGGGGGGAATGTAAACAGACACATACACACACAAAAAAAAATACACCAACGACCAACATCAAGACAAAGAGCCTAACAGTAGACAGCGTCTCTAATGAGAATGTTGGTATCCTCACTGAGTGAAGGAATAAAGTATATATTTCAAAAGGAGGGTTTTTCATCTTTAAAAAGAGGAGTGTTAGTGCTACATTATACCAACTAATGACACATAAATAGATGTAGTGGACAGATGAATGATATATGTGTAGTGAGAGGTCCAGTTTATTACAACGTGAGTTGTTGTTTGTCTTAGTAGTTTTCTTCCAGCCCATCTATTATTTCTCTGTCAACCAAGTACACACGAGAATTTATATATCCCATCTGGCCTGAAAATGCCTAACTATCCCTCAGGTAGAGTTAGAGATTGGTGGCAGAAGAGGGTCAGGGCCTGCTACAACCACAACTTGGACCTGGATAAATGGCAGAAAATGGATGAATGGATTTCCTTTTGTTTCTAAATAAGTCTGGCTAACCAGGGGGTTTGTTTAAAACCTGCATGATCCTTTGACTGCTCATGTTGTTGCCCCATCAAATGTCTTCTTAGCAACTAAACACTTGTTCATGCCTTTGCCTCAAGCAGACTACACTACTGTAATGCTCTCTTCACTGCTAAGGCCATTCACTCCAACTTGTTCAGAATACAGCTGCCTGTATTTTGCCTAGAACCAATAAATTCAAATATATCACTCCAATTCTGAAAGATCTTCACCGACTTATTGACTTTAACATCTTACTCCTAAAAAAAAAGAAGCTCCCAATGGTCTTGGCCCAGTTTACGAATCTGACATGCTTTCAGTCTATCGAGTTCCTTCCAAATACAGCCCTAAAGCCTTTAGCATTCATGCTCCTAACATACTGTATGGAACAGCCTACCTGCTGATTTGAGGCTTGCACCTACAATATCTTGTTATAAACAGCTTTTATATTAGTGTTGATTGTTGCAATTGTTTGAACTGCTTATGTATGAGACTGTAATCTACAAATGAACTTCTACCTGTGCAATGTCTGTGTTCCCGAATCTACTTTGGTAATCACTGATAAATATGAAATAAGAAGAAATAATACCATAATAAGACCAAAGCTGTAAAGAGCTACATTACCTATTGTCCCAGGAGGGCAGGGCATCTTGGCCATCATGCCCTGTTTGGTTTTTGGCCAGGAGATGTCCATCATCACCAGAGGATTGCAGTACTCCACCCTGATGTTGGGAAGCTTGGAGGAAGGTGGCGACTTATCGTCTTCTGGGACCAAACCCTCCACCACTGTCTGGACCGGTGCTGCCACCGTTGTTGTGGTCCTTGGCCAGTGTGCAACTGCAGTCGTTGTGGCAGGCATCTTGGTAGTGGTCATCCTGACTGTTGTGGATGTCATGGTAGCGGTGGTGGGTCGAGTAGTGGTCCTTGTCACCCCCGTCGTGGTGTCCATGTACACCATCACAGAAGAGGAAGACTCTAGTGAAGGAGAAAGTACAGGGGGAAAAAAGTGAGTTGATGGATCCTAGCAGAGTGCAGAGTCGGAAAAAGATGACTGAGAATAAATATCTTTTCTTTTTCAGTCACACTTCATTTGTATCATCGAGGGGAATTTATTCTGGTGCAGCTGAAGAAAAGACAACGCATACACAGGGGGGGTTCTATTCGTCCCTCCTCTCCAAGTGTCAGTTTAAGAAAAGATAGTTCAAAGAGGATCAAATGGAACTGGCAGGTGTGACTTGCACGGGCATGCATGGTGTCTAGTATGGGACCCCTGCTGGCTAATATAACACACAACCACACAGCACAGATACACACACTTCCAGCTGTGTTGTCTAAATGTAGCTGTTGACGAGGGCATATCTCTGCAAGTCAATAGCTGGGTGTTGTAGCTACATGCTATTTCTGGGTCAGCCGGGACAAACTGGAATACCTATTTCCTGGATACGAGTCTTCCCTGTGGTTACACTCTAGGAGGTGCTTGCTAATGACGCTGTTTACCTGAGCTGTTGGGGACAGTGGCTATCATAACACCAACACAGACACACCAGGATGCACCCATACGCTCACTCAGTAATCTTTCTCTCCCCACTCAAATGGACATACACCTCCTCCAGTCCCTGTCATCAATCATCCCATCTACTCAGCCATTGTGCCCCCTTTATACTCCTTCCCCTGTGTCCCTGATTGGAAAATAGGGGCCCTAAATTAATTTAGCTGCAGGCTTTTTATGAATGTGTGGACTTGGTTAAGTCACAGAGGGTCAAGGGAGACACAGGGAGGCCATACTTTATAATATTTCTTCAGAAAGTAGGGTGTAGCCAGACTTTTCTGTGAAACTGTGTCCTATGGAATATGTATATTATGTAATTTTGCTGTATATTACTCATAATATTAGTGTATTGTTATTTTTGCACAACGATTCATCAAAATGCTATACTGACATTTCCATATGTCCTGATCTTATTACTGAGGGTGGTTTTGCTTGCTGTAGACCTTCTAAATAAGTTCCCATGAGAGCACTGCTCACAAACACACATCTTTGCAAAAATGCAATTTGGGAAAGGCATTGTTTCCGCCTAATGCAGAGATACAATCAAAATGACAGAAGTGACAAATAGAGCTAATCTTTGTATGAAAGGAGAGCAAAATAAAATTTAATGATGGTCGATTTTAGGTTGGCAGGTCTAATGGACACCACACATCCAGAGAGCTTAGATAACAGACATCACACAGCTGAAATCCAGTTCCGTAAGATCCAATTTGCAATCTGATGATTTCTCTCTGTGGTAAATTTGAAAGCAGTGAAATAAGACAAGATGAATTAGCGCCAGTGTTTTGGAATCACAGAGACCCCCCCAAGAGGCTGTAATCAAACCAACAAGACCACTATCAGCGGTTAATGCATCCAACCTAAAGTGTCCATGAAACTCAAGAAAAATGCAAAAAGCCCTCTCTAGAACCTGTGTTTGGTTTGTCCATTCTGGGCTACTGTAGAAACATGGCAGTGCAACATGGCGGACTAAATGGAAGAGGACCCACTCTCCATGTAGATATAAATTCTAAGGTAATGAAAACACAATTCTTAGTTTCACACTAATCAAAACATATTGCATATTATATTCAATTTCTGCCAAGTCCATTCCGCTAGATGCCACTAAATTCTACACACTGAACCTTTAACAGCATTCAAAGACAGCCAAGGTTGATTAAATAGGTTGCTGCCACAGCAAGAGTTCCAGCTGATTGAGTATTTGTTTTCTCTCACTAACTAAAGAGTTTGTTGTGTTTATAAGATCCGCAGGTATCTTGGACACTCCTGTGGAGACACTCCATCAGCAAAGTGGAACTATAACAAGAATCTCATTGACTTGCAATGTGAACTAAAGACACACAAAGCCTTTTTTTTTTTTTTACTCTCAGCTATCTGAAAATGCAGGCTGAATAACTTCCAAATGTCTTTCATAGACTGAGAGAGAAATAATCAGCAAAGTATACAACAATAAATATAAAGGGTAAAACAGGAAAAGATGCTCACTAGTGCATATGAATGTGAACATATAAGCACACACACATGCTCTCACACAAACCCTCATCAACCGACATAAACTGACGCTACCACCCATCAACAGCAAGGTTTCCATACATTAATTTATTTGTGCAGCCCGTCGCAATATAAACATTGCCCGCCACATATAACCAAAGAAGAAAAAGAAGAGGGTTGGTGGCTTTTCCTGGCTCTTCCCCCGCAGAGAAGATGGCTGGCCATATCAATCTACAGATCACACATGATTAGTATCATAAACTACTCTGCACAAATTTGTCCAAAACCGATGCATTCAAGTTAACTCTGTTAAGTTAGTCTGTCTATCTTCTTAACACAATCTCAGAAACCCAACTCTTCAAATAAGTAATTAGCGAGCATGCAGGGCTTGAGCAGACCTCCCGTTGTGCCAGGGAGGATGTAAAATTAAATTAATTTTGGGACAAATTTGGGATAAGAGTTGGAAAAAAAAAAGGACACCACAACGTGTTTTACATAAAATGACAATACAACAATTCAGCATAATTAATTCATTCGCTTGTTTATTTGTGATAAAGTACTTGGCAAGTAAAATATTTGCAGTGGAACACCTTATATTTATTTATTTATTTGTTTATTTATTTTTTACCCATACCCTCTGGTCACCTACCACCACAATTAAAATTGAATTCTGTGGCAAACATTGAACAGGGCTTTTAAAAAAAAAATCACATGAATGCTCAAATAGGTATTTAACTTTTCCAGCAGCCACCGAGACATCACCATTTACATTCTGTAACCACTATTAGACATCATCATCAATCTGTGCCACAACAGCCCAGCGGATCCTTCGGCTGCAATGATCATGAATATGGGAGAGAGAAATATCCTCAAGGACACCAATCTATTTATTTGATTATTTATGAGAGGACTTATTTACGCATCTGCATCTGAAGAGAAGTGATGAATCAAATATGTCACATCAACTCTTAGTAAAGGGAGGTGGTATCAATTTCAGTTTAATTAAAATCAGCCAGTGGTGATTCAACTGCATATAGCGGAGGAGACCATTAAAGTACCTCATGGAAATCTGATCATGGAAATTCACTGCTCATATTGAGGTCAGTAAAGGTCATGGTGCACAGGCCTAGATAAGCCAGTGGCTAAATGGTCTGCATACAGGCCTGGTAGGATAAGGGAATTATCGTAGTGGTCAGGATTGCTGATATAGTAGAGAATCTGGCTATGACAGATTTTTGCTGAGGGTGTTTGTATCTTTAGCTGCGAAAAAATGCAGCTGGATGTAAGTGAGACTTATTTATTAACAAAAACTGGGACATGTGATGCACAAACCATGTTTTTTTATCTTATTAATAACATACTATCATGAAGAATTAGCTGAATGCTACATTTAAAAGAAGCAAATACATCATCCTCAATTCAGTACACTCACCACAGTACAGCTTTACTTGGTCAGAAATGACCAGTAGCTTATGGTGGTTAATGTAACCATACATACATTATGACTTTTCTGTTGTTGTGTTATCGTTACATTATGTTTAATCATGTCACAGATGAAGCTTAAATGATTTAATCACAAACTAAAGTAAACACAACGCACACTACCAGGAAACGTGTTTGTTGCTTCCAGCAAAAGTTATTGAGGTGAGTTTTAGCCAGAAGTCATAACAGAATGGCTCACTTTTTATTTATTTAAGATTATATTACATTGGTTGTTTTAAAGACACCGCCATTAGGCTGAGAGCGATTGGAATGGGACCATGAGCAGGAGACATGTCTCCTGGACCTATGAAGGCACAGAGAAATATGGCTTGAGGAAACAGCCCTCACAGCATGAGGTTAATTCAAAGTCACCGGGAACCATGTCTAGAATGTAATTCCATACTTCCAGATGATCCCGTTGAGTCCACTGCTAAATTATTTTTCAGAATGTTCTGTCTACACACAGCATGTTAAATACTCCCGCAAAGACACACACAAGAGACAGAAAGCAGGAGTGGAAAAAAAAGAGAGTGTCCTTGAGCAAACTTGTATATCTTTTCCATGAGATGAGCATTAAAAAAAAGGAAAGCAGGCAGCAGCCACAGTCTGCATCCACTATCGCCTTGGAGACAACACAAGGACATTTTGTTTTGCTTTGCCAGATTCCTCATTCTATCCAAAGGGATGAAGAGAGTCTTAAAAATAAAGAAAACCTGAGCTCAAGAGCACCAACGAGGTGAACAAGACTATGCTGTGCTTCGAGGGACATGAGGGTGACCTTACAGGAATATTTGAATGTCTGAAGCATTTCTGGTTGTTGAGTTTTATAATGGGCTAAGGTAAAAAAAACTAAAAAAGTAGACCATGAAAAAGTACTGACTCTTTGGAGTATTTTCTGATTAGAATTTGGTCGTGGGATGTGTTAAGATACTGCACAATGAGTCAAGACAAAGTTTATCGACTAAAATGGCCTCAAACTTCAAAGTAATTATAATCTTCAAGATCCATTGCATTTCAAAAGGCATTTCAAAGTTGATTAAAAATTAATAGTACTAACATCCAGCTATTAGATATTCATGATTCTTAAGCTAAAGGGCTTAAGATTGTTTGTACACCTGAAAACACCTGAAAATCAACCTTTTCATTCATAAAAGACACAAAAAAAACTTCTGTGGGCACTCCAGTTTCCTCATTGAAACACCAACTCCACTCATCATTTACGCACCGCTCCCATTGCAAAAAAAAAAAAAAAAAAAAAAAAAAAAAACCTCACCAAATGCATGAAGTCTGTTTCCACCACACACAGAGCTTTGTGCTTCATTTCAAAGCATTCATTTCTAACTAATTAGCCTCTCTCTCTGTATCCCAGGGCTCGTGGCTTCCACAATTAGATAAGCCCGCTCTACTTCGCTCCAGGAAAAAAACCTGCTATGCTATTATGAAATGAATCCGGTTTATATGACTTGCCATTTCCGCACCAAGAGCGGGCTCGTCGGCTCTGAGAAACTTCTGCAGACTCGAGATCAAAAGAGGTGGAAAGGGCTTTCGGGGGTAAAAATGAAACGAGCGTCAGACAGTAAAGTGACTCTTCCAGCCTCTTGCTGAACCCAATTACCTCCTAATTTTACTATTTGAACCTTTATGCATGGTTACATCTTCAGTAGACGCTTTCACAGACTGTAGAAAATATTGGACAGTCAATGTGTGATGTCACCCATTAACTTTCTACTAGCCTTTTTTAAAGTCTGAAAGATTTCTGGGTGCTGCTGGGACATGTATTTCTAGACTCAAGCGCACTTAAAGCCTAAATGCATCATCACGGATGTTAGCGGGTCTCTCAGAAATAAATTTCAACCATGTACTTGTTTCATTTGGTGGTTTGATCTAAGGATGCTGCTTCCACTTTATCACTCAGTCTACTTCACTCAGAGTTAAGTGTGATGTCAGAACTCCTATTACAGGTACAGGTGGCTAAAAGAAAGTGAAACTATCTTCTTTCTTCGTGTTGGGTGAAAAAAAAGTCAGAAATGTCTATCTACATCTTTCCTGCAGAAAGGGAGCTGAGACTGTGAATCATCTGTCAAGCAGCTATGAATTATTGGTGTCACAAGATGTCAATATGGTGAGTTTAAAAAAAAATTAATTCAATTTAAAAAAAAAAAATGTCTGAAAACCGCCAGAAAAAATAATTCTGACCGCTTTCAAGAGCATGACAGGACATTGTGAGTATGTGATTGCTCTTATACTTGGACAAGATTTACGTCACGCTTTAATGGAAGTCCCTCCTGTTTCATGATTTGAAACTCTTGCAACAAAATCCAGTCTGAAACAGGAATTGGAAAAGGGGGCTGTCATATATCAGTCTCCTCTCATTGTCAGTCCAATACGGTGAAGTAACAAATATGAGATTATCATTAAAAAGATCTGTCCCAAGGTGACTCTGAACAGAACAGGAGAAAAAACAATTGAGGCTCTAAAATGTTAACATATCTCTTTTGTTAATTCTAAGCCATTAAGGATTAATTAATAAGCTTTAATGTAATTTTTTAATTTGCATCAATACAGAGGAAAAAGCTTATCAATTCCCTGATGTTTATGTCATACAATCCCACTAAAGTGCTACACATGTCCACGTGTGCTGAGGAGAATGGTTTGGAAAATAAAATGATGATAAAGGTCCTGTCATTTAATGGAGCCTTTTGTGGCAGGCCCACAAATCCATCAGAGAGTGCAACTGGGATGTAGGTAGTGATGGTGGTGGCGGTAGTGGAGAGAGGGGTGGAGGGTGGGGGGGGGTAAATTATGCAGCCAGACATCCGGTAATGCTTCGATATTATCTGACATGATGAGAACCGTAATGGATGGGAGCTATGCATTGTTTGGCAATTAATTTCTCATTCCCAAGCTCTCTTCCAGAGACTTGAGAGGGCATCTATGGAGGTCACGCAGCACTGGGAGAAGCGTATGCACCGGGCTGATATATATGCGCACATGGACACGGGCCCGGAGAGACGCTCGCTGTGTTTGAGTTAAATGACAGAGCAGACGTGAGCAAAGCCTGCTTGCTTGTGCAATACAGTGAAGTACTGAAGGGTGAATTCACTAGTAAATGCATGCAGACACCAAAACACAAGGGCTGTTTTGCCTAATGTGCATGCATATTGTATTAGCATTTGCAAAAGAGGATTGTATGACATTATGTGTTTATTTATTTTATATAAATAGTCTTAAAATGCCGAATACGTTATGCAAATCTGTTATACATCTACACATGTATGGTATTAGCACTGTACACAGTCAGACAGATAAAACACAGCACTATAAGGGTGTGCACTAAAAATCTCCTTGTTCATAGAAATACATATTTAGCTAGATCTTTTCAAAGCTTAATGGAGAGATGTTGGATTCAATTTTTATCCTTACAGCCAAAACTTGAGTCTCTTAGGCTACTGACAAGGCCAAACATCGCCAACCATACCAGAAGAAGCAAAAAGGAGGAAAGAGGCACGGGAGTACATGAGCAGAGGGGATTTCAGACTCAGTAGGAGTAAAGGCACACTCCCCCAAGGTCTCACCATTTGCCAAAAAACACTGAGAAAGGCTTTTCAAAAGACTGTCAACCAACAGTAGAATGGGCCAAATGGATAGGGCAAAGCTGTGCAGAGAAACTCTGACACTGCTGATAGTTAAAGATGCTTCAGAGGCCCTCCAATCAGATTTAGTGGGTTGATTGGCCAAAATAAATCACTTTGAGCGGGTGTGCCACCAAGCCTGTTAAATTTAATGTGGCAATTTTTGGGCTCTAGAGAAACTGGTAGGCACACACACATATCAGGAGTAGAGAGAGAGAGAGAGAGCAGAGAAGAGGAGATCCAACACACTATAACTCCGGCTACACACATTTTAGTAGCATTTTTTAACGGACTTCTCAGCCAATAATCCCCATTCATCCATGGGTTTCACATTAGACAAAAGTCTTCGATTTTTACTCCGAGTATGTTTTTCACGCTCTCTTTCCCATTTCTGCACATGTCAGGAGAGATGGATAGGGTGTTGGCCTTAATTGAGGAATTGCCTGCCACCCCTCTCACTACACAGGTGATCTGTGTATGATTTCTGGATCAAGGCAGAGCCGCCAAGGCCCATGATGGATGGCCGGTCAGGAGGGGGGATGCCAGACAAAATATGATATATAATGGGGGTATCACATAGAGAGAAACGAACATGTTACATTCTGAACTACATAAGACATGAGCTTGCCTGGTCAAAAGATTTCAGTCAAATTCCATATTCCAAAAAAAAAAAAAAAGTGTTCTGTACGATTAGAAAAACACACGCACTAAGGTGTTAACCACAATTATATCATATATTACAAATTATTCTTACATGAGGGAATCTGGCTCAAATATTCAAAGAGGTTTTGAAGCACCAACAAAGCTCTCCCTGTTGCCATGTGAAAAAATCTAAAGCTGCATTACTAACAGAGCCCCATTGTGTTGCAACATTAAAGGGTTTGCAAGAAGACTGTGCATTTGTGCACGTGTTTATGTGTGTGTGTGTGTGTGTCTGTACATGTGTGCATATTGGTTGGAAAAATCATTCTAAACTATAATCCTAAACCTTGCACTTTCCCCTCGAAGAAAACTGCCCTCTGCAAGAGGTGCACCAGGCATTTGATAAGTGCATAGCCTGCAAATAAGCATGTAGCCTACATTCCTAAGCCTCGACATCAAAAAGGGCTTCATGCAGCATGCAAAAGACTGTTTTTTTTTGTTTAACAGTGGCATTTAGTTTGAATTGCTAAGCAAGATACTCCCTGATGCTTTGTAATCAAGAAAAGATTGTCTATGATGACATATGACAACTGCAGGGTGTCACAATGTAATAGCATGTCAAGGTATATCCATCAAAAGCAATGACAGGCACTGGAACGCTACTGCATAAGCAATGGAACCAAAAGAACAACCGTTTGTGCCTTAGAGAGCACCCTGAGTCACACTGAGATTATCTCCACAGACTCTGCCAGCCCGCATTTACCGCTTAGACACTCTTAATCAATTTAGCATGTGTCAGGCACTTCCAAATAGAGCCAAGAAGGGCCTGAGCATCCAAAACATTGGCTGTTTCGGCATGAAGGTTGGGTCGGCACGTCTGCGGGTTCCCTCCAGGCCTGCGGTTCTGGCACTATGCCCCAGCCAGATGGCAACATGTGGCAAAATTACAGGAATGCCAGACAGTCAATGTATCTATGTCACCAACTGCGCCGCATCGTATGCACAAATCATGAGCCAACAAAAGAATCACTTCCACTGTTGCACATGCAGACATCAGAGGTTGCCTCTCTGAAACATGAGATGAAGGGAAGACCCTACCGAGACTAAAGTATCAACAGACTGTTTGTTGTATTCTATCAACAGTTTTCAGCATACAGGGATTTGAATATGTTAATTTGAATGACAGAAATCATTTAAATTCTGAATATATACCATGACAAATACATACAAGTCTATGAGCAGCCTACAGAGTACAATGACGTGGGATTGAACCATCCAAGATAACTCCAACAGGCTGCTTAAATAGCATGGCTTTTTGTCTTCTGACGGCATATTAGAGCTGCAGACAGCAGAAGCAGGTGTATGAGACAGGTGAATCTTCTCATGTGGCTGCCTTTGTCGAGTGCCTCGTGCTTACTGTGACAGACAGTGCAGTACCGGTGAAGACATGAGTCAGGTTTAAGGAAAGTATACTGCATGTAGCTATAGCTCGAGAAGGTAAATTCTCTAAATCTTGTTTGTAATGAGGGCTATCATTTTGTTAGAAATATACAACAACCTCTGACAGGAGAACACTATGGGGGGTATTTACTAAGCCTGTCACAAATTAGTCTCAGGGGCGCAAAATTCTGTGTTTCTGAAATTTTTCCAATTAAATGTGGTGTTTACTGAGACTACAGATGTAAATGAGCCTAGCTGCAGTACATCTGATTTGCATAAAGTGATGTAGCTGTATATGATCGGATGCCTGACTGTTCTTACCCATGCGTGGGGTACAAAACTTCAGTTTTTGGCTGCTGAACATATGACACTTTTGAAACTGCAAGTGGAAGGCTATGTGAAGGAATATTAGTTAAATGGCCTGATGTCAGCTCAACAAAAATATCAGTGATTGAATGAGCTATGAAAAATTAGTGTGAGAGATTTATGGGAAAAGTTTTAAAGACAAATTATATAGTACAAATTATGCAGTACCCGACTCTGGCTGCTTCAATCATATTTCACTTGACTGGAGTTGCTGTGAGTTATTAAAAGTCAGCATAGAAGGGAACATAAAGGTAAAGTCATGTGAAAAATAATAGTTTGTTGCTGCTGTTCTTTTAATTAGCAATTTTCTCTCCTGTGCGTGCTGTCCGTCTCTCTCCCTCACCATTTTGACCTGACTAGTCTCTGTCTCTCCCGTCTGCTAAAACAGCACTGCAGATTTTACACCTGCTTTCCCCAGATGTTAAATTTCAGAGGGAGTTTCTAGCTTCTTCAGAACTGAAGATTCCTTTCAGAACTGAAGAAGCCTTTGAGATGAGAGGCGAAAGTCCAGTTGTCCTTGACTTAGCCCTCCTGGATATCGTGTCATGACTCTGAATAGGCGAAGCAGTTTAGAGAGTGGATGGATGGATGGTTTGTTGAGCAGTGAGATGCTTTCAGGACGAAATTGTACAGATGGTGGGATGAACGGGTTTTGAAGGAACAATACCATACCAGGGTGACTGCCTGGTCAGTAGCAATTTTACTACTTGCTATTTTGACACTGATGGAATTTCTCCTCTGTGTCTTGCAAACAATCCACATAAGGATGTCTAAGCTGAACTACACAATGATGATGAAGAAGTGAGAATACTCACTAGTGGATCTGGAGAATTGGGTCATGGACAGTTTGAAGGCATTAAGTCTCCACAACTGTTGGAAGAAGAACTTCGTCCAGAGAGGTCAGTGTGGCCTTTGTGAATAAGTGTGCATCATTTTAAATCACTGGTACCAGAAGTCTCAAATTTTTCTCATTCCTGCTTCATGTTTCTCAGTCAGTATGGTACTGACTATTCAAGCTCCACATGCGCTGTATGTTTTCTTTTCTTTCATGTCTTGAAAGGAATACCACAGAGCGATTGATTTCAGTTGTCCTTGCACACTCTGCTCTGAATACGATCATGAAAAACAGACTAATGGTAAGAGAGCTTTTATATCTGCCTATTAATAGCAATCTGTGCAGCACCTTAAAAAAAATCACCAATTCCAGTGAATTTAATAATTAATGGAGTTGTCATGGAGGCATAGATCATCTGTCCTTGAAATACCCAGTTTGTGCAAAAATATTGCTCTCTCTGTTGAAGAGAGTGCAACAACTGCACATATTAGCACAGTAAGTATTCCAAATGCAGAATGAGTATCATAAAAAATCATTCTTTTTTCTTTCTTTCCGATGAGGGAACAAAACCACTCAGATCTACTTTCTACCCAAAGACTGAGTCAATATAAAAAGATCCTTTTGCTGAAAGAGATCAAAAAGAAAAATCATTCGTAATTGGATGCAATAGGATAGTTTGAAGTCCAAATACTATGTTTTTAGCAATTTCAGATATCATTACCCTGCTCCTGCCTAATGCTCTGCATCATGTGCCCTGCTCTGGGCCGTGTGAATCAGCAGACGGCAGTGAGCCCCAGCTGTGGGTCTGGCCACATCTCTCCTGCTCTGTTGCCCATACTCCATGCTCCAATGGTATGGCAGGTCATGCATGCGCATGGTGGTGGAAGCAAAAGTGGAAATTAGCTTGTGTTAGAGCTACTAGAGAATGACACCTTTCAAGTACTATGATCACGACACTGGAATAAATTTCAGAAGATCATGTTTGAAGCTAAAGGAACTGGTTCAACTAGTTTTTTTGGTCTCACTGAATGGCTGTTAAAGCTCCATCTTCACATCACTAGATTATACTCCTAAACCCATGTATGTTTCCTTTTTGAATTCAATAACTTTGCCTAATCGTGGTCCTACACACTTTTTCAGATTTTTCACAGCAGCCATTGTTGTGAATTTCTGTGACCGATATTTCTAGTTTCCCTCAGCCACATTTAGCTCTTTGATCTGTGCGCATCCTCACCAGAGTAGCATGTAAATGGAACAAACAGTATGATGCAGCAGCAAATACAGACTAATTTGTGCTCAGTGAAGTGGTTGACAGTGATGCTGATTCAAACTATTTTGTTGGAAGGATCCTACCATCTCAAAATTGGGCTCCATGTGAGTGTGGAAAATGTGCGCGGCCAACAACAACAACTGCTTTAACCAGAATCAGTCAGCATCCTGTTTCTGTATATGGTATTGTAGAGGAGTTGATCAAACTAAATGGTTTATTACTCCAGAGTTCATTCAATCACTCTTTCATTCCGTATCAATCTGTTTATCTGACATTTATATTTGTACTTTGACTCCATCCATCCACTTAATGCAACATTTTACTATCTATATTCATGCAGCAGACTCCTTGCTTACTGTTTGGAGAGGAGCCTATTCTGCACAACAGCAGCCAAACACAGAACTCAACATCTCACCGGGAAATCTAGTGCTGTACTAGAATTTGCATTTGCATGTGAAAGTGTGTGCGTGTGTGCGTGTGTGTGTGTCTGTGTACATGCAAAGGTGTGATCACTGTGTATCACTGTTTGAAAGTGATGGGTAATCATTTAACACCGAAAGAAAGAAACATAACAAAGCCATTTCACTGTCCTTAACTCCAACAAATTTTACTATGAGTAGCTGTGTATCATCAAAACCAAACCCCGTTGGCGTGGTCACTGAATGAACGAATATATTATGGGACGTGTTCAAGCAGGTCTCAGCATATAAAAAAAAGATTTGGGATAGAGCAGCAGCCAGCTAAGGAAAATAAATTAAATTGGCAAGCGGCAGGTAGAGAAAGCTCCAGAGGAGAGAGGAGAGGTAGGGACTTCACAGTCAAATAACTTGTGACATTTTTGACTAGCTGTTGATGAGATAGCGCAAAGAATTACCTTTGTGTGTCAAAACAGTTTCCTTTTTTTCCGTTTCATGCTTCCCAACAAGCACCAATTTAAAAAAAGAACAATGGAGTGGAGAAAATTAGACTTTTCAAAGGAGTTTTGGGACGTTTAATGTGAGCAGTTGCTTGTTCCTTTGCAAAGGCAACAGCTAGAGTTATTAAAACATTCTAGCTTGTGGCTAAAACAGAAAATGTGAAAAATTGTCAGTGTTAAATCCACTATGTACCATAGACTTGAAAGATGGAATATAATTTATCATTTTTGTGCCTGATAAAGAATCACATATTGTCAGATCAGCTTCAAACTAGTTGCGATGCCACAAAATAATCTCATATGTACATGACTTGAACTCAAATTTAAGGTGAACACAGCAAAACTTTCTCTCTTCAGCAGCATTAATTTGAAACAGCCTTTTGGGTCGGACATACATCACACTGCATCATGAGGATCAAACATCCAAGTGATGTAACAAAAAGCAAAACATGTTTTTGACTAAAGGGGGATTTAAACTTTGTTTCACTTCCATTTTAGTGATTAATTAGAAATACAGAAATAACACATTGAGCAGTGTTTCATATAGCCAATTATCAACAGCCCACACGGTCTTGAGGTGCTATATCTTATATATTTATATTTTTATATTATGTCTTTCTTCAAAATATGAAAAAAACACTAGAGTAAAGTGTAAGTAAATGCTTGCCAATACGGAAACGTTGGGTAAAACAAACAACATGCTGATAATTGTGCTATTCTTGGAGACTTACAAGTTACAGGGCTAAACGTATAATCTGTTCTCAGGGTAGTGCTGAGGGAAAGGGTCATTAAAGGAAAAAGAGGTTATGCTCCTGAAAGTATGAATTTGTCAGTGAAACTGTACAGCAATCTGCTCATTAGATTATAAAATAATTTGGGTAAAAAGGGAGTTTGGCTTGTTGGTGGTGTCTTATGGAAAGAGTTCATCCTCTGGGGAGCATAAATCTGAAACTCGTAATCTGTCAATTACATTTGTTTTACCAGTACTACCTGTGCCATGACACAATGCATTGCAGAAATAATAATTTTAATGTAAGCTCAAATGTGTGTCATCTCTCTGGTTTTCAATAAAAAAAAAAAACATCATCCCTATTGTCTTGCACCTCGCAGTACATTCAGTTGTCATTTCCATTTGCAAGCCATTTCCCATATATCTCCATTTTGCAAATTGCATCCAGCCTGACTCAATGCAAATGGCACTGATCCTAACACTGAAAATGATAATAAGAAGTTAAATTGGTCTTACCAAGTCTGTTGTCCAATGCCCCAAAGTCCAACGAGTACTTCACGACATGGTAATTGTTCCAAACGTACAGCAGATTGTCTCTGGGATTGTAATCCACTGCAGCAATGTACTGATAGGAGTTGGGGAACGGGATGTCCAGGAACCCATCTTTACTTAGCTCTGTGTTGTAGATGTAGTCAATCTTGTTTCCTGTGGCTTCATTGTCATCATCCTCATATACTGACTTCACCACATAAAGGATGCCACAGATCATGAAGGCGTTGGATGCTGAGCGTTTGTCATAAGCCGTGTCCCAGGTCCCTTCGACGCGCAACGTGTAAGGATTGAGCTGGCTGATTACAATCCGCCCGTTGTTCTGCTCAGTTGCATAAATCACCCACAGGCCATTTTCATCAACGGCCAAGTCGATGTCAGATTTCCCACCCCAGCGGTATGGTGATGTGTCATGGTAGTTGGCATTAGCAATGATGGCCTCGCCACTCTTGATACGAGTTCGCAGGTCAAACTTGACAATGTTGCGTGTGCGTTCTTTGTTGAAGAAGAGCGCCCCATCGTAGACCACAAAGCCTGTGCCATCAACACGATGTGGGAGTTTGTAGGTTGTTGTCGGCCTTCCAGCAATGAAGTCTTCTTTGGAGGAGTATTCAGTTAACGTGTCGGTGCGGTAGGGTGTCCAGGGCATGTAGTAGATCTTATCAGATGCTTGGAGAGGGTCTTTGCACCAGGCTCCAGACTGATGGTCCGATTCAAAGAGGTGTTCGCTCTGGTACACCCTGCGCAGAAGCCCTGGGCACAGGAATACTGAGGAGCCAAAATAGGGAAAAAACAAGTACAGAGTTACATTGGCAGGTATTATAAATCAATAAATAATACAGCAACTGGATGCAACAACATTAAAGTTAAAATCCACTGCTTATTCCTCTTCACTGTGGAGGACCGAGATGTTGAATCACACCATTTTAATCAGTGTTGGGATGATCAGATTTAGATTTAATGCAGAAAAGATGACTGATTGTCTTACAAAAAATGCAATTTGTAATGCAATTCATTGGATTACTCCAAAGCATGTAAATTAAAATTAAACATGAAATAGCCAATATACAAACACAAGCACCATTTTCATTATTTTAAGTTGTGTCTCAAATTCATTAAAGTGCTGTTTTGGTCTCAATTACTTATTGCTGTTTACAATTTTTATTTCAGACTCCTCTAATTCAGTTGCCCTGAAGGCAATTAACTTACAATGTCATTGAATGAACAGACTTAAGAGTTTGTAGGGAGTGTGTGAATAGACTCAGTGAAGGTTATCTCTTCTGACTTAATGTAGAGCAAAAAGAAGTAAGAGGATGCTGTTAAAACTCACCACTGGCTGACTCACACACATTAACATTTTAGTTCTCTTCCGTTTTTGTTTGTTTCACAGAATGGCTTCTCTGTACATCCGTACTAAATTACATATAATTGTGCAAAAAAAAAAAAAAGTTTAATTCTTTTCTTTCATTAAAAGCACTCTGATAGCAGTCTTGGCAGTTCTTAATAAATTGTATTAAACACATAAATCCAAAGTTCCAAAGATTCTGATAAATAGCAATGTTGTAATTATTGGCTGAGGCAGCCCTTTAGGAGAAACAAAGCAAAGCAGAAAAGCAAAAATATAGTAATTACATCATCCATATAATGATTGCCTGTCCATTATTTCATCCAAATGACATTTTTAGTCTGCGGCATGATTTACAACACCACACACAATAAACTAATTACACGTGAACTGGTTTGTACTCAAATCTGATAAAGCTAGGCCAAGGCAATACAGCTGGAGCAGGTCAATAGTGGGCCCTGTTTGCTAAAGCTGATTTCAGTTCATTAGGGATTAGATTGAAACAATAATAATTGTCTGTCTTTCTAAAAACATGACATCTAAAGGATGGATTTGAATACTGGAAATATATAGTAAGTTAAACATTTCAACTAAACTATGAATACCATCTCTGTTTTGGCCTAAGAAAGAGGTACAATATAGTGAGTACTGTCAACAAAGAAAGACTGTTAAATAAAATAAAATAAAACAATAACACTACTATATTGACTAAAAAAGGGGAATGACAATTATTCAATAAAAATGGCAAATATTTAAAGAATTTAGACAGTGGAGCTTTTCCTTTTTCCACAGGTTTGGGCCCAGAGTACATAACAAATAAAAGTGTGTGTGTGAAAGCTCCTTTCATTGTAATGGGCCAGCAGCCTGACACAGCACTGACAGGTTCTAGCTGCAGATCCGTTGAGAGGTAAGAGCTGCGCGCTCTGAGGAGGGGGAGAAAGAGACAGAGAAAACAGAAGCTTCTTTTCCTTGTAATCTCTTAAGATTAAACATGTTGTCTACCTGCAGGTGAAAAATGTGGCAAGATGCGTCCCGTTGACATAGCACCTCAGCACATATCTCGGCAGATGCTCTGCTAAATGCTAAGAGGGCTATTTCTATGGTTGAAAACGACAAAATGCGCTAGGGTACAAGGTCAGAATAGGTAAGCTTTGTACTGACAGCACACAGGGCTCTGAGGAGGTCGTACAATATGCCTTTAAAGGATGTAAGCACAAAGATGGAGGAGTGAATGAAAGATATTAGAGAAGTAATACAAAGCAATCATGGCTTTCATGGGGAATTTCACAAAAACTGTTACCACAGCAGTACAGTCATCTCTATAAAATGTTTTTAATTCCCCCTACACCTTCATTGCTCATTCTCTTTAACACAGATTCCAGTGATATACCATAAATTAATGACTACTATGAAACTTAAAATTTATTGCAGAGCTATTAAAGCAGAACTCTTGACTCTTGTTTAATGATTCTATTTCCAGTCTGTCAAAGGACTTTGAGACGTATTTCCTGCTTATTTAAAAAAAAAAAGTAACACTACAAACACACAATGCTCTTGGGGCACAAGTGCAGACTTAGCATATGTTCTGCAGCATCATGCAGTGCTGATAAGGTAAGAATATGACTGCTATGATCTGTCTCCAGTATTGACTAGTGAGTCCCTGAAGGTTATAGTCATCATCATATTAGAGCTATAGTCAAAAATGCTGACAGCTTATTGGACAAGCTATTGATCAGTCTATATGGCCCTCAACTTTAATATTATGCAGCTCGTAAAACAGAGTTGGAATAATCTTCAGTCATTACAGGGAATAAAAAGATCACAGAGTTTCAGGATTTCACTGGAGAGCAGCTTTGTAATGACCTTATCCTACAGAGTTATTGTATACTGTGTGTGACAATGTCAAAAAACTATCAATCTGTGATGCTACTGATGAACAAGGAATGAAGGCAGGAGTCTTTTGCAGTTTTCACTGTTTTGGATGTTGCTGTGTGTACAGAACTAAATGAAGAAAAAAAAATCTGAAAATTGAATCAATAATTTCTCATTAAGTATATTTCCAACACCGTTTCCCTGCATAATTTCATTTTCCCCATGAATGACATTTTAAACCATAACAATGAACCATACAATGAAAATGTACCTACAAAATGTTGGGAAAAAACAACAAAAAACCCCCCAAAAAACTGCTGTAGCAACCCTTCACCATAAAATGCAAGCACATACCAAAATGAAAATGCAGGTGGGGAAAGAAAAGTTATTGGCATTTAGTTACCTTTTTGTTCCACTTCTATTTTTAGGCATGAAGGGGAGAAAAAGAAAGAACAAAAACAATTAAGAACAGATTAATGATGTGATAATTGGGAAAAGTCTTTATTTCATAACAGTTACACAAAAGTACAAGAGGAGCTTGGGGTTAGTGGAACAGCTTCGCAAAACATTTAATCAAAAGCATTTCGGAAGGAGAAAAAATACTGCTTCACACATGCGCCTGTGGGAAAAAAGACAAATTAATTAGTTCTTAAGACAAAATTTTGTACATAATGTTTTTTGCAGTGATGGCTGAGTGATGGAAATGTGTAAAACAGATGTAGATGATCTTTTTGGGGGGGATTTTTTTACATTTAGCACTCAGTTTAGCTGTTCAAACATTCAAACATATTTCCCTTTACAATAAAGATTTTTAATCCAGCGTACAGCTAGAAGAAAAACATCTGTAGGCAGCTGTAGTCTCAAAACAAAAGTCTGTCATTTATGACCTGACAGCATATAGCTACCTCAGGCATACGGTAAAATTATGTAATCATTTTAAATTGTTTTGTACAAATGTTATTATAAGAATATAGTGGATAATGTCCTTGACCTGGACTGAGATTTAGATTTAGAAGCTGTACAAACACTGACATATTTTCAAAAATGTTAGCTAACAGTTGCATATGCACACATTCAACCAACACAGAGCAACATTATGATTCTTTTGGAGTCTCATTTCTGGCCTGGAGAACAGAATTTTTATTTTTAGCTCTGTTTGGGTACCCACCAAAACCTGGGGAAAATAGCTTTAGCTAGTAACTAACTTCATCTGCCATTTTGTGCTGGGGAGGTAACGTACACTGGTTTTATCAGAGCTGAAAAGAGTTGGCTGCTGCTGTTGGAAACATCATTGAATAAAGTGTTGATAATGAACCAAAACAGTAAGGTTGCAGCTTTTAAAACCAAAAAAAAGCTAACAGTCGTTAAAATGCTTCTTATAATCGAGAGGAACAGCAAAGTCAGGTGATAATTCACTACAAGCAATCCCTTTCACATTACACATTACACATCTGTTCAATTGTTAATATGAAAATATTGATCAGTGCAGCTTTAAAAATACAGTAAAGTATGTACTTATATAGATTGATTATTGGTGTGAAAGATGTATTTTTTCATATTAAACTTGAATACCTGCAGATGGAAGTGAAATGTAAAAGATATTTTGATTCAACAGCTCAATAAGTATACTGAATGTGTGCTGAAAAACGGCTGAGGCGATTATATTTACACTCTATATATCCCTTGCTCTGATTGGACTGACTTTTTATGTCAGTCATGGCATTTTGCTGGTCTCTTCAATTTGTAGAAGGGGTTAGCATCCACCCAGCGGCCTGCTCCTGTCCCTTCCCCTCCAGTAATCCCGGTTCTAATAAGAGAGGATTAACCTCTGTTACCAGGGCTTACAAGAGTCCGCTCCTCCAAATGGAGAGTGCAACAGAGTGAGGTATGGAGGTCAGTGGGTAGGGGTGGGGGGTGTAAAGTTTGAAAGATGGGAAAGTTATTAGAGGAGAACAATATAAATGCAAGGTGGTGAGCCAATGAAAAAGAGAGAATGACGCGGGGCTGCGTCACGCGAGGAAAAGACCAAAAAAAAAGAGAGAAAAATAATGGGGAGGGGAAAGGCTTTCAACAAGTCGTCTGTGTTTGTCAGATCATAAAATTGTACGCTGGCACAGCACCTCATCAACGGCAAACACTCCAGCTGTCATTGAAACACGATAAGTCCATACCAAGCCCCAGCAACAATAGCTCTGGGCTACGTCTGAATCACCATTACTGGCAACTCAAATTTGCCAATAACGCGGAACTGCATATGGACCTCATAGATCACATCAAAGTAAACAGCCAAACGTCCCCCGATCGAAGCCTCTTCACCTCCCATGAGCAACGGCCACACAACAGGGCCCACGGGGAGGCCGGGGTTTCTGATTGAGCGATCGCTAACAGTGGCGAGGGGAGAGGAGGGTAATGATCTATAGAAAAAGGCATTAACGGTGGGGATGTGAGAAGTTGTATACGACGCAATCGCCGGGGGAGATGGTGTGAGAAGGGAGTAAAGGATGTGGATGAAATCCCTGACAAGGAAATAACGCCACTCCCAGGGCTACTGTACAGTATGCGGTCCTTGTCGCTTGACCAGAAGACGTCGCTGGATGCATCAAGGTCACCCTTTAGATCACTCAAAACCGGTTTGTTCATGAAGTTTCACTGCAAATAAAGAACGGGCTGAGATACACCTGCGATATGAGTCTTGGATATCCATGTTTACAGTGTTGCACAAACAAGTGGAGCAGTGGGAAAGCAGAGAGAGACTGAGAATTGATTCATTTGAAAACCTCCTTTACTCCACCCCATTGTGACCTTAATACGATTTTGGTCACGGCTGTCACTGAGTCACTAAAAAGCACTTAGCTCTCTTATCCTCTCATCCCATCCTTTTCTATTCCTTCTTCTTGTCTTTCTTTCCTGCCCTCTGTGATGTCTGAGAAAAATGAAATTTAAAAAAAATATATATGCACACAAATACAAATAAAAGAAATAAGGGCCCTTTCAGAGCTACTTGTACTTACTATGCAAGGGTTACATCCTCTTCTATCACATAAAATAGACCCATGAGGAATGTCTGCTCCAAAACACTCGTTTGATGTTTGATGTTTAAGGACACGGCATTTAGTGACTATAAAACACAGTTAAGCTTGCACTCAGTGTTCTTTCTACTCTGTCTTTACAATGGCACTTTACCTATGGCGTACTCATTTAAAGGTAATTTAAAGGTATACAGAAATGCAATCAATGGTGATGCTCCAATGAATCGTGTATTGATGATGTTAGTGGTATTAACAGAACTCTCTAATACACTATGCTTCAATGAAATCAACTTTAAAACACTGAACAAAGTAATTATTTGAATTAGAAATAACGAGCATAGAGTGGCCATTAAATTATTTAAAAAAAGACACTGATAAATTTAACCCACCCAAAAAATTCTGTGATGCATCTGTGAGATGTACCTTACAAGCTCTTGACTACGACGCAATATATGTGCTTTCAACTATCACTGTTAATTTGATAATTAAATGCACCAATTTGAAAGTTGAAACACTGTAAGAAAAAGTCCATTACTTTATAAGCTGCTACATTTCACAATCAAGGCTCGGGAAGACTCTCAAGATTCCTGCAAATTTTTTCTTAAGGAAAACGAAAAGATGACCGGCCTTAATCAGCCGTCATCGTCTGCCAAAGTAAACCAGAGAGAGGAACGCCATCATTAGCGGGGAGAAGAGAAGGAGAAGATCTATTAACTGAAGATGTATTGAAGATGTATTAACTTGCCAATGGACATGCAGGAAGTCCTCTATTTTACATTCATTATCTGGGATAGATGTGTGAACAGCCAGTCTGCTCTTTTTTCACCAATACCCTGCTTCACACAGTCGCACACAGGGACACCTGCAAGAGGTCTTATCTTTTGACTGCTGAGCAGCACCACTGGAGCAGTTTGGAATTATGAGACGTCAATGTCACTTTATACACCCCGATTCAGATTTATCCATAGATTTAACTGGGAATAGAACACTTCTCTCCACAAAATGAAAATGATAATTATGGACTCAACCAATCAGATAAGGCTTCTTCCAGGCCATGGTTTGAGTAAATACAGCAACAATCCAGGTTTGGGCAAAAACAATAACTCAGTGAACCGTGTTCATGCAGCTTGTAACAGTTTGGCTGTTGTGTTGTACACCCTGCCAAACACATAAAGTTGGAAACAGTAACATGGCTGATTGTGCAGCTTACCTAATTGGTCAAGCTGTCGTACCAAATTTAATAACATGAATGGGCAACCTACATGTGTGGCTTCTTTTGGAAAGAAAAAGAAAAATCATGTCATGCACCATCTGTTCATTACAATCAAAAACTTACAGAAGAAGAGAAAGTGCTTTTTCTTGTATGCACAGAAGTCAGCTTTCACAGTGCAGATAATGTAGGGAGACAATGCTGAAGCAGCCTGCTGTTCAGCCATAACATACCCTATAAAATTCAATTATACTGCCACTGTATAATATAGTCCAAAATGTATGTTCAGATATTGCATAATTTCAAGTGTAATTTTCACCTCAGCAGTCAATCTGCATACTTACTGTGGTCTACTTCCTGCTTAAGACACATGCCGAGCAGCTAACAATGAGGACCTTTAGCTACTGCGAGCGCCGACCCTGTCATGTGAGCGGCAGTTGTATGGATTTTCATTTGAATAATTAATGCTTCCCAATTTCACACTAATGGTTGAGAGGTATCAGAATTGTATCATTAGCCGCTAATAGAGATTCATGGAGGAATGGCTGCAATATTTTTTGCAATATTTCCCCCTCTCTCCCTTTTTTTCTTTTCCCTCTCTCTCAACCAAGGAGTTGCAGAGTGCAAACCCCTTAACTCCATCCCATCAGCTTTTTAATTAATGACACAAATTACGGGGCTTTGAATAGCATGTGCCTAAGGATGGAGGAGGACGCACAGGCTACCATCTCTCTTTCTCTGTATTCTCTCTTCATCTCTCTCATTTTTTTCCTATCATTTCCCTCGGTTGGTGCTCATGAGTCTCCCATACCATCATTACAGGTTCCATTTCTCAACAGCCCTCTTTTTCTTTCAACCACTTGTCTGCTCTCTTTGTGCTCCCCTTTCGTACTTATTCAATCTCCTCCCTAGTGTCTCCTTTCTGTCTCCATCACTTCTCTCTCTCCCTCCTACTGGGAAGCAGCTATGCTATCTTATAACCTTGACAATGCAGGATGTTGTGTGTGTGTGTGCGCGTGGGTATGCATGTGTGTTTGTCTCTCTCTTTGAGGGACAGGTGCAAGGACTTGGCGCTCATCCAAACTGCTACCCACATGGGACCAGCCAACAGAGGGAGAAAAGACAAGTACAGCCCAGGCAAAACAGAATTAAATATATTTTTTTGTGGAACATAGCGGCAACTGGAGCAGAAATAACCTAATTGCACCTCCTAAAATATGTCTTGATTTCTAAGGACCTTGAAATTATGGAGGAGAACAGAGGGACACGGTGATTGTAAGGGAGAAAACAAAGAGGGTGTTTAGTCTGGTGTGTGGCTGGACGTAGTGGAACACCAGCGAACAAAGAGGGGAAAAAAGACAAGGAAATGGAAATTGAGCTTTGATTAGTAGGGTGATCATTAAAAGAAGAGACCCCCTGAAGAGACCAGCCTCTAATTAGTGCTATATCCTCGACACTTGGCACCCCAACAAGTTTTCCAGACCTGTGCAGTGGCTGGTGGAGGAAGCATGGAGATAAAAGCTTAGTTTATGTTATATAAATGCAAATGTTCATGACCATTTCTGTGTTCTGTGTGTGCATTTATTCTGACATGTTAGAGTGCGCACACCTTTTGTGGCAGAAAAAAAAAGAATGATTCCGCATATATGTTATTAAGCTAAAGAGCAGCCGCTACAGAACAAGAACCTGATATATTACACCAGCTTATCCAGCTATTAGTGGGGGAAAAACAGTTTCCAAATGTCCAGATTCAACCCTTTCACACCACCATTTATCCACATTGATAATCACAGCCTCCACATGCAATTATCTTGGCTCTCAACAGAGGTATTTTTTCCTAGTTTTTCTGTTTTTTTTGTGTTACTGTGTCATATCACTCTTTTATCCTAAATAAAACCTCTTGTTATTGTGAAAAAAACTTCACGTAAACATGATGTAAAAACAAGCAGGGCTGAGCAAAGAATCAAATGTGATTTATCAACTTTTCACCGAATTGCATCATGATAATATGATCATATTTACAAAATGCTGTCATCTTCATAAATTATGTAACTACCAAAATGAACTGTTCCAGTTGAACATATGGGGTTCTTTGCATTTAACATCAATTTAATTGTTGCATTTAGTATATTATTTTGCCATTTTGTGATGCATATCAATATTAGAGATATATTCTTACTGACATCACAGTATTGCTCTTAAGTGTATCAGCCAGCCGTATAGGCTTTTTTCACAGCAGACATTTTGACCTGTCATGGTAGGAAAAGCACAGGTGTGACTAATACCATCCTTAGATGTTAATGTCCCTTGATGCTGAAACTGAAGCTGCTAAATGGAATTCAGCCCTCATTAATTTTGTGATTTACACCTGTGCTTTGTCTTATTGTGACATGTAAAAATGTGTTCAGTTAAAAGATCTATTGTATGATTTTTTTTCTGTCTCAGTATACATATCTGCTCTGTAAATCACGTGTCCTGTACTATCCTTCCAGGGGAAAAAAAATCTGTATGCAAATGTATATTTTTATGTAGTTTTTGGTTTCATAATTGTGCCCTCTGTGCATTCATCTGCCAGAAAGCTATTGGTTCTGCATCTATGTAGATCTGAATTTTTTAGCCTGAAGCTAATCAAATCATTTCAATTTAAACTGTATTTGCATTAAGCAATAACATATCATCGTTTAATCATAGGCAGACAGTCACGGACTCACATCGAAAAAGCAGCCTGACACACAACACAAGAGCCTCAGACTTTTAGGAAGAACCCCCATTAGATTTCTTGCTAATGCCTCTTTCTTATATACGAAAGTATGCCTTGCACTGAACCTTGGCCTGCTGGTACTAAACAAACATCCACTGGGGATAACCTACTGCATTGCTAATGTAGTCTTTCAGCTGTTAATTAACTAGTAAGCTGTAACTTTAGCAAGTTAAAAAGCTTCAAGACATGTCAGGATTTGTAAGTTTAGATGCTGGTGTCAGATAACAGTTACAGATACCAGTGCAAGTTTGTTTACTTTGTCTCTCTATGCTCCTGCAGCAGTCTCAGCCTGCTGGCTGAATTGTCAATCTGACACTGACATACAGCATTAGATAAAAGTAAGATTTCTGAAACATCTCAAACCTATTTCTTCTTTGTGCTGACAATATAAACAATACATTTACATAAATATAAATCGCATTTACATTATTTTTGACTCTTAGTATCAGTCTTATATTCAGATGTAAGCACTTAATGTTAAGTTGTTAAGAGTTTAAGGCCAATGTGTTGTGACATGATCAATCCCTGAAAATTCAGACCACAACGCCGAGTGAATCTGGCGTGTGAGATATGTGACAGAAAGTCATAGTCATCAGAGCTTGCTGTGTGGGTTGGGGAGTGGTCAGCTGTCACTGAGTGATGAGATGGCATTACAGGCCCCCTTCACACATGGGAAGAAGTGGAGCTGGTCGCTCAGGTGGGGAGAGGAGAAAAAAAGCTGTCTGAACAAGCCAGCTAATGCTCACTGGCATTTCAGCGGGGAGCAAGGAGGGTGTGGTTGTGTGATGTATCTGCTGTCACAGTGCCGACTCCCACACTAGACCTGATGAACGTGTGGATTGGAGAGCTCAAGGGCAAAAAGCCACTAAACTTCCATACAATCTGCTTAGTAGATTTACTGATAGCATCAAATAGAGTGATCTACTCTTCAAGAAGCTTAAAAGTTGCTGCAAGATTATCCAAGGCAAACAGAACAGCTTAGGTCTATGTAAGCTAGAGTGCTGATGATGTTTGAGCACTGAGTGCAAGCAACTATTAAAGCAGATCTACATTTGTACGTCAGCTGAGTAATCATTTGTCTAAATAATCTAAAATCCTTAGATGCTTAGAGAAAAACGATCTACCCTGATGAGAGAAAGATTTGAAATGGATAACCAATCGCAGAATCCACATTCTAGCCATGAAGTCCCATCCTGGTCACACAGGTGGTGTTTACCTTAGGTGTGACCACTGCATAATAGCCCCTGTAATCACACCGCATTATGCCCAAGCTGCATTGTAAGTGATAGCCATGTGTAGAGCATTAATTTCATGGTTTCACCTGCCAACACAGAAGGGCAGAGATTGGTAGCAGGTGCTGAGTAAAACTTGCCAAAACAATCTACTCCATTATTCAATTAGAGCCCCCCCCCCCCCACCTGAACCTGTTAGGTGTGTTATTATTAGCAAAATGAATTAAAAACCAATTAGGCACATTGGAAATAAAAGAACTTGAAAAATTACATGGAAAGTGGTGATGAGGTATGAGCTCAGGATTACGCTGCACCATTCAAATCGGAGAATTGATTGCATGATTATATGTCCTGGCTTAGCTTCCAAAGTGTGAGCCATATCTGACAGGGCTGAGCTGGATCCCACTGTGCAAGACAGGATTTTACATTGTCCTTATTAGCTACAAACAGTGGGGGGAACTAGTGGCTTATGTATAGCAACAGACTACCAGCAGGTTTTCTTCCTTTGTTCTCCTGCTCTCTTCTTGTCTCTGCCTTTCTGTCTCTCACTTTCCCTCCACCTCATCTGCTATACACACTGAAGTGTCAATTTTGAAAAGTGAACTGAACAAAAGCATTCCCTGAAAAGATGTGTAATTATTCCCTACCTCTTTTTTTGTGGGGGGGAAACAAGGGTTTGACCACCCGCCTGGACCAAATCAGTCAGATTTCAATGGAAACTATACAGAGAGGTATACCTAATTACTGAAGGGAGATGGTTGATGCTATGGGAGGAGGACTAGAAAGGTAACAGCAAGCTTTCAGCAACAGAAAGACAATTTCACCAGCAGGGCATGGCAACCTAGGTTTGAATGTGCTTCCCTCTGTGACAAGTCAGAGAATTTGAGGTGCCACCAAGGAGATGTAAGAGCTTCATTACTGCTGAGGAAGAACACTAGGTGGGTAGGGGGGAGACACAGTTGTTTTGACCTCTTATGAGCTCGACCTTTGGGAGGAGCTGTTAAAGTGAAAGTTACACAGAAAGAAAGACAGAGCAAGCAAGGAAGAAAGCTTTTAATAAGGCACTAAGAGAATAGATGGGCATCTCTCCACTGAACCATGGAGAGTCAAGGTGAGAGGGCGGGGCAGAGACATGTGTCAGCCATTGGAGCACAGTCATGTTTATGAGTCATCATAAAGGGTCAGCACATCACTTCTGCCTGAGGGTAGCCTTACTAATCTGTAAAGTGCATGGGGGAGCATGCACAAACTGCACTAGTACAAAGAGGAAAGTCTCCTCTGGCAAATGAAAAATGAGTGTACTCTGATGTTCACATGACTCCATTATGACCTACAGGAGTAAATACAAGCAAATTCTATTTAGTTGGAATGTATTAAGTACTTCCTTTTCAAATGCAGGACATATCAATTTTCTTTTTTACCATTTCACCTTTCTAGCAGGGCTGTTTTACTTCATTCATTGTTCAATATCACGCTAGCTGCTCATATAAAATAATTATTCGGACGGCAGCTGAAATGAAAATATGATGGATTGCCCTGTGCGGTGACACTGCCACACAGCACATGCAAACATAGGCACTCTTGTTGGTATTGTAACTTTTTTTCCTTCAATTACATAGAGCAGATCAAATCACTGATTAATAAAATCAATATTGTATCTGCAGCATGTGTTCATCGATTTAGCACACTCTTCTGTCGTTATTAATGGCACATGTGATTGTACAATCTCACCAGCATATAAAGATATGGAGAGGAGTGTGGTAATTTACCCTAAAAGAAAAGAAGCTCCCCAAGCAGAATACAGATAAAAGCCGTCAGTGAAGGTCGTGGAGAAGAGAGGAGGGGCAGTTGAGATTGTGAGGAAAGGGAGCAAGGGGAGCAAATAAAGGGATATAGGGAGGGAAAAAGCAGTGAGAGCACTTAAAGGACACAATGTAAGTGAAAGTGAGGGAGACTTGGAAGAAAAAGAGTATTAGGACTGAGAGGGCGAGCTTGTCAGTGGAATACAGAGTCAAGACTCCACCACTGAAGGAGGGTTGAAGTCATGGGTGGCTGATTCTCTTATTAGACACTCAAATCCTTCAGTCTGTCTTGGGAACTTGGTAAGGAGACTTGCGTTAAAATCCCATCCACAATTGAGCTACCATGTCTCAAACCATACCACTTTGTCAATGTAAATCCCTAATGATTTGTCAACAAATGACGCACAACCCAGTCGAAACCTATTTAGCCTTTTTTTGGAGGATTTTAACTGCCAATTCAATGCCAATAAGCGTCCATTGATAGAAACTCAGGAAATGTAATTTAAACACTTAAAATTTTAAGTAAGAAAAACAAACACAAGGTATCGTCTCTAAATGTGGCTCATTCCAACTGAAAGGATCTGATCGCTTCATTTGGGAGGTAAGAAGATAGTCCACTGGGCTGTCACAGATGAATTGCATTCACACCCTTCGATAAAATGGGTCTCTAAATCCGTCTCCAGCGACCGCTTGTAATTACACTTCTCTTCCCTGCTCAATATACAAATAAACGCCTACATTGCTTCAATGTTTATACAATGCCAGTAGAATTTGTATCTTTCAATGGTTCTGGGCACAATCCATAGTTACAGCAGACAAGGTGCCCTCGTTTTCCTCCCTAGTGCACCCCTAATAGGCGGCCCTGATGTTACAAGGAAAGAAGCTGCCAATAACAGTTTCCCAAAAATTCTGCTACATTTTTTGACTTATCTTTTCTTAAGAAAAAGTTGAGTTAAACATTGGTAAAGAAGGTGGGAGGTGGGTACTTGAGGCAAAGAATTGAATGAGAATGGAAGTGGATATCTCATCAAATGGGAGGGCTACTACATTGTGTTACAGGGATTGAGACAGGGTGGGAAAAACAAGCCTCTGCATTGGATGGGAGCCTTTTTAAATGGAGTCATAATGTGTGACTATGTATCAATATAAAGTCAGGAAGGCCACTTCAATAGTCTAGGGTGAAAGTGATGGGATACCGATGAGAATGTCAATAACATAAGCTATGCAATTGTGTGGGGTCAAGAAGAAATAATTTAGGATCGGGCAAAACAGAATAAATAAGAATCACTCCTGTGTCACCCTCTAGTGGTGACACAGTGATGGGCAGTCAGGCCAGACTAATTGGATTCATCAGATTCATTACTGCTAAGGGATTCCCGTGGGGCAGGTGGGCTATCATATTGTGTTACAGGGATTGGGTCAAGACTTAAAAACCAACCATGTGGGATCGGAAAAAAATTATTTAGGACTGGGTGAAGGAGAATAAAAAAAATATCACACTTGTGTCCCCCTCCAGTGGTGGAAGATAGGTTGGTGAGGCAGACAGCTAATTGGGAATGCTGTGGGTCCAATGTGTCAAGTAGGATTACCATGGGACAGGAGGGCCATTACATTGGGTCAGGGATTGGAAAAACCAAGCCTCTGCATTGGACAGGAGTAATTTTTACCAAGAGTCATAGTGTGTTCTAAATTTAAATTCAGAAAAAACTTACATATATTGGTAGCCTAATAATAGGATAAAGATAGGATGGGACCAGTAATGCCCTAATTCCTATAACCTGGTGGGATCACGAACAAACAAAACAAAAAATCAGGATTGGGCAAACCAAGATGAAAAAAGATGTCTAGTGGGTAATGACCGCCATAAGAGCATGGCAAAGAAAGCAAGACTGTCATCAAGACGCACACAAAGACCACAACATATTATCCCTTGCTATGCTAGACAGAAAATACTTAAAAATTGCCAGTACCCAACACTGGCACGTCTACAGGTAAGCTTTTAAGGACAAAATGTGGCATGCTAGGTTAAAACAGAATAGTTGCCAAGAGCTTAATTTAACAGTATTGGTTGAAAAGTCCATAATTAGCATTTAAAGCAAACCACACAGTGTGTTTAAATACTGACAAAAAAGTTTTTTTTCTCTAAAAACTAGAGTGTTGCAGTAGCTTGCATTTGGTTGGATAATTGTGTTCAACATGAACAGCTAGGAAAGACACTGACACTGGGTAGCTGGGATAGAAAAATGTCCATGTTGCAAAGAGCCAGGTATGAAAGAGCCATCTGCCAGCTCTGGATCACAGGTAAAAATTATTTTTACTTCACCACATGAAAGCTCCTGTCAGGCAGACTACTGAGGGAGCCGTGTAAGGACATCAAATGTTAAAAAGATGGTTTTGATTTGAATTTGAATTATTAGAGTTCACATGAACTGAGCAGCTGCAGACTGTACAGATAAATGTCCATGACCCAATATTTCCAGTTTTATCTCATTTCTGAACAAGCCACACGATTTGTCAGGCTTTTGGCAGGAATAATTATCATGACTTTGGTGTTCCACTTCAAAGGTCATTATACACAATACTTAAGGTCATATGGCAGTGTCCATGCTACTTCCTCTTGCCTCACCTGGACTTCCTTTCTGTGTGTTCATCCTGTCACCCCATGCTGATCCTTCCACTCCCTGCCCAAATGTTTCCACTCAAGTTATGTGCCGGCTGACAGTGTTTTTCACCTGCTGCACTAATTAAATTCTTTTTTATTTTCTCCCTTAAGAGATGCCTCACTAGTCTGAACATTAACTGGCATCCACTGAGCTGAATTGAACCGAAAACAACAAGTATGTTTCATTTTTGATGAAAGTCAAACAGCCTTTCTTGCTGCCATGCTAAAAGAGACATGACATGATCAGACATGATTCCTCAAAGATATTAAAGTGCTGTGAACTCGGGGAACTGATGGGAAGGCACTGACAAGCACCATCTAAAAGTGAAACGTAGCTAAAACTATTTCTGACTGAACACATATAACTCATCAGCATTTTTATTTTCTTTCTTTTTGTTGTCAAGACACTTCTCACAGTTGTATTATTTTTCTGAATCTGAAATTATTGGGCATGTCTTAATATTATACCAACTACAGTATAAAGCTAGACTTACTATATTACCAGTGGGGTACACACAAAGAAGATGTTGGTACTGTCATAAGGAAATTGTGCATAAGCTGGCACATTGTTGACATAATAGATACCGTGCAGGATGAAAAAAATGAAGAAAGTGTGTCTCATGTCAGTTGCAACAAAAGGACTGACAAACAGCAGTATCTTGTCAACGGGTAAACATTCCTCCACAATGATATACTGTTCCATGTTTCACATGTAAACAACACTGTCAATGATATTTCCTGTAGGGTGTTATGCTTTTCAGATCACAGGATACATCACAGCCACTGCTGCATTCTTAATCTGTTCTGCTAAACTGGATCACACTTATATTGAACAATATATTCAACATTTAGAACATTACTGACATGCATGTTGATTGGGTTGTTGATGAGTCACCACCGCTGTTAGGAGGGAATGAGGATGGATAAGAGCATTAGGAGGCGATTGAGAGTGTGAGAGAATGGAGGAATACATACTGTAGGGTACACATTCATATTGGACTTCCAGATATTTGTAGGTTCCTGGGCACGGGTCAGGAAATACGTCTGGTCCGGCCACGACAGCACACTGGGTCCGGTTATTACATCTGAAAACAGAGAAAAGGTCGTATTTATTCAGAGAAGAAGAAAAAAATCGAACCAGAGCAAAATCACAAATTATAGCACATTATTTAGATGCTTTGTGTGTGGATAATGCAGTTGAAAGTATTTAATCCTGTCTCCAACCATTATGGAAATGGTTGATCTGGTCTCTTCCCTTACGTATATGGGAAATACAGTGTATAGTAACTGATGACATTTCTAAATTTGGCAATTAAAGCGAGAGAGAGAGGTCAGCAAGGATGTGATTTGACACCATTTTTAGGTTCAGTTGATTACGTTTATTCTCAAAAAATGGGATCTTTTACAAATCACATGAATTTTTAATTAAAAGGACAGATGTCGTGAGGTCATCTGACTGTGGTGCTGAAACATTTAGTCAATTAATAGATTAGCCGACAGACAAAATCAATCAGAAACTACTCTGATAATTGATTAATCACTCTTAAACACATTCTCTTGTTCCAGCTTTTGTCATGTGATGATTTGCTGCTTTTTCAGTCTTGTATCAGTGTAAATTTAATATTTTTGGACTGTTGATTGGAAATAACAAGACATTTGAAGACATTATTCGCTATTTTCTGACATTTAATAGACCAAACAACTATTTGATTAATCAAGAAAATAATTGCCAGGTTTTTTTAAAAATGTATTCATTGCAGTCGTAATTGACTGAAAAACGAATTGATCCAATAAAGACAGTATAAAGAAACAGGAAACAACATCGGATGAAGGCAGCTTAGGAAAATAAAGCATGGTATATTGGAGAAGAACTGTGCGACAGGTTTAATTTTGAAAAAATTGTAAAGTTAACCCTTCTTTTAGGGTCAGGACGCACTGTCATGGCTAAATTCATCTGTCTGTTGAAGAGTAGATTTGGAAGTCATGGACCTACAACCAGGCTTTAAACCATGTACAGGTTACATTGTTATTACTGCATGATGGATGGTAGTGGCAGCAGTGGTGGTGGAGGAGGAGGAGGAGTGGGCAAGGGAGGGGACACAATCAACTGAGTGGGAAATCAGCTCCAACGTGAAATGTAGGTCTTCATTAAAAAACACAATTATGGTGCTGGTGGTGTTCTCATGTGCCATTTTGTTTTTGGCAGTCATCAATCAAAGCCCCACTTCATATGCACGGAGAGCCTCTCGTCACACATAATAGCAACACTTATCTCGCAACATTAACTCTTAAACGTTTTGACAAGTATTGATCTGCCGGTGCTCCGCATCTGTTTTGCAAAATGAGAAACAGGATATGAAGGTCAGTCCGGTTTCTATTTGAGCCCCCATTGTGTGTGCGATCTTCATGAGACCCGCTGCTTAGAGCTACAGTGCATACAGAATCGTCGTCCATCAAATCTATACTCATTTGCAGACTACCATTATCTCGCAATATATAAAAAGGTATTTATTCTCCAGCAAGGCCGTTCACAGTGTAAGTCTAGTGAAGGTCAAGGCGGGGTCTGACACGATGATTCATAAGCCACAATTAAAGGATTCTCTACACCTTAATTAACATTGATTGGCTGCCGACTAATCAATCGAACCAGTGAGGGACAAGCAAAGAGGGGCCCATCTCATTTCAAGCCAACCCAGTAATGAGATATGGTCTGCCGAGTCTCTCTTTATGGGTTCATGAACTTTCCCGCCCCCGCCTAACCCTCCCGCCACTCACTCACTCACCCTCAGTCAGCTGTCTGCAGCCCATTCCTGCCTATGAAGAGTTAATTCCCTGGCAGTAAATGCCAGTCAAATAAATAAGGGGTCAAGCCTATGAAACTGAGAAACAATTATAGAGGCATCTCTTCTTATCTCTACACCCTTCCTAGCATTTCTGGTTTATTCTATTTAGAACTGGGGGGGTTTGTAATCAGTGGGTGAGAACACAAGTTAAGATTAAGTGTCACATAGAATTAGAGGTGAGATGGATAGGAGAGATGTAACTAGCTAGAGGATGGAACAGAGGCACAAACACACAGATATACATTTGCATGAATGGACATGTACATAGATATAGTTTGATTTAAACTCCAGCTGTTGTCTTGTTTTTTTGAAGAGTACTATTTTATGTTGTGAAGCAATAAAATGGCCAACATGCACATATGATTATTTTTGAATTCAACAATGCTGCCACAGAAGTTAAACTAGGACCAAATCCGGAATTTTAATCAATTTGTTATAACTTCCTCTTGAGGGATTAAACTTCATAACGTGCATTAAACGTGGATTGCAAACTTAATCCCAGCCTTAACATCTATCTTGACCTATATTCAAAATCCCTTTTTTTATCACCACCGTGCATTTATTTTCTACCTCTGAACACGCATCCACAAATACCTCCTGATCTGTTTTTCCCACAGCATCTTGAAGGCGCCCGCATATTGCGAGGGAATAAAATAAGGTGGAGAAATAATTCTAATTAAAGGCATTAAGTGCAAATCAATGGTGGAGTGGGAGGGGATCGATAGCGGGAGAAGCTGCTCGCGCCACGTGCCGCAGTGACTTCACAATTACCAATTAGGGGGGTAATCAGGATTTCATCAGACACTTGGCTCTGATGGAGCCCTTTGAACTGGTGGGGGAGAGGGAAATGGATTCAGTTTGAGAGATGGATTCATATATATAAATGAATAACTGGTTCACATAGATGCACTACAGGCAAAAAAATAGCAGGTGGTTTAAAGCTACTGCAGGCTAAATGCTCTAATTGGTGTCTTGCTGGAAGCTTGGATTTCACAAGCACCTTCCTTCTTTGATATTGTGCATGCATGTATACATGCAACAGTAATACATAGATTTCAGCTGTTATAAACATTTCAATTTGACAGAAAATATTGAAGGACTACATGGTCAACTGGATACCACCTGCTATCAGATTCTAAAAGAGGACGCAAAACTCCACTTTGCAATTCGGCTACCAATCACTCTTTTTTATCCTTATTCCTGCCTTTCCTCCCTTATAGCTTTTTCCTCCTGTTCCCTTGTCTGCTGTTTGTTATAACTGGCAGATTAGAGCTCAGACTGCCAGCTGACGAGGGGAGATGTGGCACAAAGCACCCGAGCCCTATGTAAGCACAAACTGTAATCACTATAATCACTGGCTGATCCCACTGCTGCCTCTGATGACAGTAAGTGGGTTGAGTCCCCTCAGTATATTGACCACTGACATGGGATGAAAATAAAATAAGTGAATGGATGAAGGAGGTGAATACATGAATCTATAACAGAAAGAGAAAAGGGAAAAGGAATCAGCCAGAGGACTTGAGACAGGGACGGTGCAGCTGCACAACAGATTTATCCACATTGGAGAGTAATAAAAGACAATTGGTGTGCACCACCGTTTCCTTTCAGAACTCATGTGATTTATACCGGGAGGAAAAATACCAAACAAGTGGAAAGACGGAAAGATTTGCAAGTTTTTAAATATTTCCAAGTTTCCAACACACCAAATTGCTTTGAGGGATTTTCCGTAGAATCAAAGACGTTTGCCCCAAGTAAGTAAAAAAAAAAAAAAACGGAGATGGTTAAGCTGGAATTCTGCATTAAGGGGATGTCTGTGGAGTTCCTCCACAGTTCATACATGTCTGATGAAACAGCCCTTGTCAGAAAGCACAAACTCTCCATTTGCTTTCAGTTAAAAAGCACAAACACATCAAGTGTCCACACATATACACACACACACACACCAAGCTCAAGAGAGAGAAAGTTGTATAATTGTGTGTGTGTGTGTGTGTGTGTGCACGGAGACAAAGTGCATCCTGGTATTGTTTGCTTTACTGCATTGGGTGTGTGTGTGTGTGTGTGTGTGTCAGGCTGTGTACACACTTGTGAGAGTTTGTGTTTGTGAAAAAGGGAGGGAGGAGAGCACGGAGGAAAAAAAAGTGACGGACGGGTCAATATCCCCATCCCTCTGTTGGGACCCATTACGCTTTAGTGATGGTCTTCGCCACCCACGGTCGACTTCATTCATTATCTTTCCCAGCTGTTCGCTGCATCATCCATCTTTTCTTATTCACCCTGTCTCCTGGCTCAGCATAAAAAACAAAAACAAGAACAAAAAAAAAAAAAAAAAAACAAATCCCATGAAAACCTGAAGAAAATGTTACAAAAAGAAAGGAACCAATGGCCTTAAGCACTGTGAATTTGACTCTTGAGAAGAAGTATTACAAGGTAACTGTTAGTGTAGCTCCTTTACAAAAAGAAGAATTATCAGTTCAAGTCCCTGTGGAAGCCTATTGTTCACGTAGAGAAGCTTGTTAAGGAGCATATATCAACTGTTGTAGAGCTGCTATAGAATAATGTATCTTTTATATGTTCCAATTATTTTTGGAGTTACTTCAAAGATACCCCAAGCTGGGGATTATAAAACAAACTCTAACAACCATGCTAATGCTCTCTAAGTGCTCAGGAGGGTTGAGTGTGTAGGATTGAACTGAGTGAAACTACACTTACTTAACAAAGGAATATTTTTTAAGTGAGAGAATTATTGCAGAGCTAAATATTTCATTCACGGTGCTGTTGTTAGGCACTAAGGTAAAACTACTTCATGTTGGCGTAACATCAACCGTATAAGCATACGCTGTGCTTTCAGTATGCGAGTCTCTAAGTGCCCAGTCATGCCAGGAAGCAGCAAAGCAAAATTCATTCGTGCATCCTCGACAGAGTTAATGTGATAGCTTCCTCCTTTTTTTCTTTTCTTTTTTCTTTTTTTATGAACACACTGTTTCTTTCACTTCTCTAAAAAGGTCAGCAGTAGTTTGCAGCCGGTCGAATTTTTAAAGATTTTTCATTTTCTATTCCCCAAAACAACAAAATGAAGTCTAAGGCCAGCAACTGAGACTGTTTATTGTAACTACAGCAGGAGTTTCTTTATCTTGGTTGAATTTGAAAGCATCATCATAATTTTGCAGGAGGAGACCATCGGAGTCACATAAATATATGAATTATAACAGAAGAAATTCTACCACTTTATATGGCAAAATACAATGTATGAGAAGTTGTGAAAAAGGTTTAATAGTTTATTTATTTCCTTATATACATTTGTATAGGACTGTTTTTATATGTCTTTTCTTGACAGTCCAGCCTCTATGCTCTATGCTCTATGTATGCATGCATCACATTATATACAAACTGTGTCATTGGCTACTGACCAGCTATATTCCAGTGGTCAGGGGTTAGAGGGTTGAGGGCAACTTGGAAGTACACAATATGCTGTTTTACAATGACTTTCACGTACAGTTTTCTTTTCTGGTGTCCGTATTCACATGGCCGACCCTTCAGTAAGAAGTAACCTTTTAAACCTTCGGGTTATATGCAAATGTGGAAGACGATGGAGATTTGCTACATACATATTCAAACAACCTACACACAGGCACGTTGACAAATTATCTATAATGGCACTACTGAATCCACCCGCCAAAATTCTGTCTTTATTCTTAAGCGGTAGAGTTTGTTTCCAAAAAACACCAAGAGAGCTGCTCAACACAGATTAAAAAAAAAAAGCAGAAGTGGGAAAATGGGGAATGAATGTATACAACATAAATACAATGGCCAAGTGTGGGTGTGGAGGATTTAAAGTGCATCGCTGAAGGGGCTCACTGTTCTGAAGTGCTTAAGCTCACATATCACCGCACCGACACGGATGAACACCTCCGTGCACCTACATATTCAACAGATGATCGATCAGTATGAACAGTCACAGATGATAGAGACAACTGCGGTTGAGATTAACGCACTGCTGTATCGCCCGCCTGCCTGCTGGGTGGCGTCAGCAACGTGCTGCAAAACCAAAAGCAAAAAAAAAAAAAGAAACATCAAGCTCAGTCAGACTGTTTGCACAAACATTATGGGTGACAAAACATCACCCATATTCCTTTTTTATAGGATTAACTATGTGGAACTAAGCAGAAATAAATAAAGTGACTGTTCAGTATAGGGAAGATGGAGTGTTTATGTGCATGTGTTATATGAATGACCTTTATCTAACTCTATTAAGTATGGAATAAGAGTTTCATTAGGGATGGTCAAACAAAGGTCAAGATTGATCATCTCTCATGAACTACTTCCCCTGCTTACATAAATTCAATGCTATTTTTCCAAAAAAAAAAAAAAAAAAAAAAAAGAGCATCTTGAGCTCATTTTTTTTCCTCCTGACAAGCATAATCCCTCTTAGCCATTCACACAGATTAGTAGCTTTCATAAGATTTTTACATCACACAGTTTTCCCTCTCTCTAATACTGTATTTGGAAGATAAGCCGCACTTCATCCCAGTGCAACAAGAAGCTGAGACAAATACAGTGGCACTAAGGCACTACTACTCTGGATGTGTGGAGATGATCAACTAGAAACACGGACTTCTTGAGTATTTAAAAAAAAAAAATTGAGTTCATACTGAGAGTTTATGGGGGCGACATATGGATTCATCTATGAGGTCCTTTGCTTGGCAGCTGTCCAAGAGACTAAAGTGAAGCACAAGCTCAGCTTGATAAACACATGCTTTTCCTGTTTTGCTGCGTGTTTGGACGAGTGGGCACTTTCGCTGAGGTGATGACTAAAATAATGTCTTGTAACTGAGAAGAGAGAATGGGCCTGTTTATGGCTCACGATGATGGATGAGACAGATATATACAACAGTCACAACATTTTCCCTCCCTGATTTGTTCTATTTGTACATTCCCCCACTCACTGAAGCCTACACATAGAACAAATCCTGCCTCGTAATTTGTTTTTCTTTCCAATTTATTTACTTTTTATTACCACTTAGTTTGGAGAAGAAATGTATCCAGGGGTTTTAAGCACATGTGAACTCGTGGTGACTGTATATTTCAATAATCTGTATTCAACAACACTGTCAACTTAATGGAAACATTCTGCAGGGCAAAGAGTAATGTCCATATACGAGTTCAGATCGCTAATGTTCTGTCCTCCAGCAATATTTAGAGCCCGCATGCAGCAGTGTGTGTATTTTATGTAAAATATCTACTTTAGTTTATCGTTCTTCCATTCACTGATTTCAAATGAAAATCTCAAATTAACACGAAGCAATAAACCTGAACATAAAAACATAGTGTAAATACATACACAGACAAAAAGGTAAAGAAAAACTGGAGGAAAACTAGACTGAGCCGCACAGATTTTTCTCATCTCTTAGTTTGTCAGACAACACACGGATTTGAGGTCAGTCCAGACAAAGGTTATCACCTCAGGGGATGCACTCCCTCCTATGATGGGCATTTCTTCTGAGAAGGAATGTGTTTACCTCCAGTTAGCTGCTGTTCCCAGCGATGTCTAAACCCCACATTGTTTCATGAGAGCAGAGAAACCTTAACTGACACCACAAAGGCTGATCAGCAGCGGTAGACATTTTTGAAAGAACAAAATAACACTCAAGTCTAGTGCTCACATGTACAGATTAAAAGAAAGAAAGTGCAAATAATGTCTTAAGTGCAGTTAAGTTACTCATAAACTGCTGTGCTTTGGAATGTAACTGATTAATAAGAAGCATTTGGCCTTGTTTTCCACAAGCTTTGTCTGGACTTGAAGCGTCTTCCCAGAAACATTTCTGATTTTGTTTGCACTGGATTGCAGCATTAATGACTACTGTTTAAATAACTCAAATAGCTCTTCCCAGAATCTCCAACTGTGAATGCTTGAAAGACAAATCTTTGACCTTAGTAGATGTTTACTTCACTCTAAACCACTGCTAGCGCATGTGAGGAGTTTAAACAAAGGAAAATCAAATCTTTTTGCACTCGATGTGACCATAATAAGCTACAAAAACTTTCAATTAAAAATATAAATAAGGAATAGAGACGTAGTAAGTAGATAAATATGTCCTGCTACTTTTGCCAGCTAGATTTGTTTTTTTGTTTTTAGGAATTCATGTTCATAAATACTTCTATTTTATATGAGGAACACATCAGACTTCAGAGCTGTTGCAATTTCTAAGAATTTTAAATAAGACTCCTGCTCTTGTTATTTTGAAGGAAGAGTAAACCAGCTACACTAAGATCAAACTTGCTCAGCTAGCCTCTTTGAAATTAATCCATATATTTTATTTTTAACACAACAGGCATTAGGTGATGCAATTTCTCCAGCTGAAAGGTAAATCCGTGACTCTGCACATGTTGTAGATATCCATCTGGCTGTGCGCACCAAAATTCCATTAATGTTTAAATTTGGCTGGAGAGAGCTGATTCAAATTCAACATTGGAAAAAAAAAATCCAAATAAATCTACTTGAACTGCTTTCATGAGGGGAGTGCGGTTAAAGTTTATACTGCATGTATTGTTTAAATTACACAATAAAAACTCGGCCCTGTATGATAATTAATTTAGATGAGTGTTGGAGTTCATAAAGCTGCAGTCCAATTCCATTCTTTCAGACACCGGTGATATACAACCATTCTTTTGAAGACAATAGAGCTCATGTAATGAATCCTCTCTGACACAAGTGCTAGACCTTTTTCATATATGTATTCAAATGTACAGCTTATCTCTGCTTCAAGGCAGGGACACGGAAAGTGTTCTTTTGGAGCACAGACACAAGTGTGTGAGTTCTATCTCAAAAGGGCAAAGATAAACTCACTAGAATAATCCTCAACCATTTCCTTGGATGTCGGGGGAGATTCGTATCTTGAAAACCGCGCAGCTCAAAAGAGAGCAGAGAGCAAAGTTTTATTTAAAAGCAATAGTGATTCCAAGTTTTGCCAATATTAGTTTAAATATCACACACACACACACACACACGCACTAAAGCGTAGCTTTGTAGCCAGAGTTGAAACTCCAATAAATAATGCATCATCTGCACTCTATTTTCTTTCTGCACTCCTCTGTATGAACTGAATCCACCACTAATGTGTACTGAAATAATATGTTTTCCATAAAGATGATCATTGTTATTATCACCAATCCATTTACACACTGTGGCCATGATTAGAGAAATGGTTGGGAAGCAATAGCAACAGTTGTATGTAAATAATGTCATCATATATGCAAACATATATGATTTATATAGTGCGCTGACTAATTAAAATGCCAGCATGAGCGCTCCTTTCAATACATCCCCTGACTACTCTTATTCAAAATAAGGCAGCAGGGATTTCTACCATGGAGGAATGACAGCTTACAATTTGTGACAGTTCATACAGTTCAGACATTATATACTGTATCATCTGAACCGTTTCCCAAGGGGAAGCTGTTTCTCTCAGTTCTGATCAGTACGTAACATGTCAATTAGACAAGACAGTCCATGTTACAGACTCAAAAGAATTCTTTTTTTTTTTTATTATGGCATTACTTAGCGGAAAAAACACAACTTCAATAAGGGTTTCAACCTGAAAACTGGTATTTGATGGGATGTTATTGGTATGCATGAAGTCATTTTAAGTACCAGGTATTATTATTATTATGAGACGGCTTATTGCTAAGTCAAAAGTTATTTCCACTAGCTCCAGGACAATAGTTCATTAAAACATGTTTTGAAATCTGTTGCTATGAGAAGAATGCATTGATTGGAAAGGCACTTTTTACTCCTACTCCACTTACAAACGCCCACACCATGAAACTAACCTGCTGACATTGATATTCATTACAGAAGCCTAATAATATATTTCTAAAGCTCTTTTCTCATAAGAACTCCAGATAATGTATGGATTGGATTTTTTCCCACACATGTAGCACACAGCAGGACATTGTCCGTGTCGCCTGCGTTTAGACGAGGGGTGGCGCTTGGGTAGTGGTCGGAGGAGGCAGGACATGATGCAAAAAGTACGCTGCGGAAATGAAAGTGTTTTGTTGACAGCATATCAAAGATGGCGAAGAAGTCAACTGACTCATCTGTAATGACGACTGTTTGCTGTTTGCGTTAAGAGTTTCGTAGGCGTCTTTGTGTAGATGACCCTTCTTCTTCACCCTCGGATGTTTGTATTCTTCTGGTTTTGCGCCAGTCGTATGGTAGAAACGTTTTCAACGCACCCTCTCGCTTGCTGTGAATTCTCCTGACAATGACCTGCTCAACTGGATATTCCACAGACTTTGTACTAGGGAGTTGGCAGGGTAAAGTCTGTTTAACGTCTAGCCCAACTGATTTGGACATTTGCATTCCCACATACAGCTCCTATGGGTAACGTCTAGATAAGTTCAGAGATGAAAGATGCTTAATACATCTCTAGTGTTAAAAGTAAACAAATACATAAAACTCAATGTATGATTTAAGTGTCTGTCACTGTCAAAAACAAGAAGCTTCCAATCTTCGGGTATGTAAATCATAACGCCCACGGTGTGTCTCTCCAGGTTGGGAGAGATTGAAATGTGCAATAACTTCACAAATCGATTTGTTTGGTGGGTGAGGCTTATTCACTGGGGCCTGCCCGTCTAATGATTTACGATTTCTAGGATGAATTTTTCCATTCTTGCCAACAAATGATGCTGCTCCCTATCTTCCTGGTGATGTTTGATTTATCTTCCAGCATGGCTCCTGGGACTCTCAGCCTGTAGGCCCATTTTAGGCTAAGCCTCATTCTAGGGGGAATCTCTAAAAGTGAGGATTGGGTCATATTTTTACAACCACAGTGATATGACTATTAATGTGTCATGTATTGAAGTAAAACGATGATTTGACATGAAGTAAGATTTCTGATGGGTGTATGTTTCTGTGTGTGGCTGTGTGCATACACATATGTGCATCAGTGGCTAAATTGAAAAAGCGTTTGTATGAGCACTAGCATTTCTGTAGGCATGCATGCACACATTCAATATACTCTTTATACAGCATAAAGGAATCCATCCTGGAATATCCAGTGACAGGCCCTATTGAATGCTGACCAGGTTTAACCTTTTGAACTATTCCCGCTGAGATGCTAAGCCCATCTCAAGAGCGTCTCTGCAAGCGTCAGATTCTTCAGCCAGATACCCAGTGGTGCCACTGCTGTGCTGGCCTTCAGAGGGATGGATGGGGAATAAAAACAGAGAGGCAGAAATGCCACTAGTTTGACTTTTCAAGGCATCAAGTCCTGTTTGTTACGCACAGAGAGTGATGTCTGCTGCTGGGTAGAGTCAAAGGAGTGCTTTGGGGAGCTTATGTGGCTGCATGATCTGCACGGTGACAACAAAAAAGATTTTAATCCTTTCCTTGGACCGTTATTCAATCTCTATTTTGGAAGACTGGAAGAAATTCTGAGGTTTTTCTGAACAAAGAATACAAAATTACTCACACCGACACAAAAATAGCACTCCATTCACTGTATTTATAATCTGCACAAATCAATAAGCATACTATCACTGATTCCCCCCCCACCACTTCTTTCTCACTTTCACATTCACACACACACACACACACCAAGGCCTGCCTTTAAGCACAGATTTTTCATTTCCAGTCGCTGTCACCATGGTAACTTCCAATGTCCGACTTGGGCCAGTATGTGCTTCCAGCACTTTCCTTCTTCAAAGCCCTTTTTCAAAGCCAAAACCGCATTTCTTCACTAACGGTCACCCATAGTGCTCAGCTTCCAGGAGGGTTTTAAGCTGCTAATTACCTCATATGACAAAAGGACAAATAGGTGCCTATAATAACAAAACACTCTATCTATACAAGCCACAAGGTTTAGCAATAAATAGGCTTCTCTTTACAGCTGCTGTTTCCTTGAAATAAAAGAAAAGAATGAAAGAGACTGAGCATGACCTTGCAGCTTTATAACCATTTCAAATCTGCATGTTTACATGCTCACTTCCACCTTTTTGTACATTCAAAATGGCCACCTTTGTTGTCATGAAGAAGAGTGTCTTGGCAGAGACGCTGAGCGACAGTCAAATATTCCTGTGTTGACCGATCAATACGAGCCACCTCCTGACCTTCCTCATTCACATCTCAATAATGAAAGACGAGCAAGGGTTATGAGTAACCTTAGTGTTCGATACAGGAGGGATCAGGCGTCGATAGCTCGGCAAGGGTCCAGGCCTGCATTGGCATGCTTGAAATCACCACAGGTCTTAAGGAATTGTCCCCAAGGATGCATGGTTAGGATTAAAAGCTTGGGCTTGACTGAACTGTGCTGCCTCTGTCTCAATATGCCCAAGGTACTGTCAATCACTCTGTGCAACTTTAGCCTGATAGGAAAGTAATTTACTGGCCCATGAAAGCACAGAGGTCCTAATTCAGTACAAGATGTACCAATTACGTTGACAGTAGGATGGCAACACTGGCAAAATACAGCTTGAGTCTATTAAAATAAATGGAATTTCTAGATTTTTTCTAAGTACTATATTTTAAAGGCAAACATAAATTCTGTGCAGTAATACTTTTTGTAGTCAGCTCTCAGACGGTTTGATACATGAAAGCACACAATGAAAACATTATATGTGAATGTCATAGTTTAATAGGTTTGGAGCTAATGATTATTTACTAATGATTACTTCTTATATTAACTTAATATGTTCATTGTGTTTTTCAATTAATCAGCTGATTTTTCAGCCTATAAGATGGTGGAAAGATGTCAATCACAAGTTCTCAGAACCTACACTTACAACCTAATACATTTTCTATAGATCAACTAGCCTATTGAATGATTAGTTGTTTCAGGACTACAGTCAATTTTAAGTTCAATTCGAAACAATCGGTATGAGTGTGTCAGCTTTTGTTTGACATCCAGAGTGCAAGCAAGGTGAATAAGTAGGGATCAAGAACTACACACACTGATATAGTTCTGGCCCTTTCCTGTACCGATAGAGGTGACAAGGCGTTTCTTGTATTTCATCCCACACAGCACCACTGTCCCATAGAATTTGTCAAGGGAAGCCAAGACATTTAGCTGTCTTTTAACTTCTCTTCCATACCATCAGGTCTCCTGAGATATAGCCTGAGGAGAAGAGGAGTCACATTCTTGTGGAAAACAAAGTCTAGAGTGTGTCATCCTGTCTGTTTGTTTCTGCTCGGCTTGTTTCCCAACTCCAGTATGCGTTTGGTGTCAACGTCTGTTCGTAGCAAAAGATTTATTGCAAAACACTCTGAAAAATGACAGTATTTTTTGGGGCGCACTTTGTTGTGGTGTTGTTCGGTACAGAAAATGTGTTATCCTCACCTAATTCCATCATTCCTGGTATCTATTATGACCTGAGGCCTGTCTTACAAAGCGGGATTAGTGGGTAGGTTTGCTAACTTTGGGCTTAACCCTCACTGTTTCTCACAAAGACGCCTCAAGTTCAAACCAAGCTCTGTTGCCATGGTTTCTACTGCTGGAGACCAAACCTCCAAGGTGCAGTTTTTGTCCGGGCTCGTGAATAAATACGTGCAAAAAGATCACCTCCTCACCAATCGATTGTGAGGACAAATGGAGCCAGTATTTCTATAGGGTCCCAGCAGAGAGAAGAATACTGCATTCACAGTGGAGTACAAAGGAGGCCAGAGTGACTTCTCTACAAGTAGATAGTTAGAAGATGACATCAGTGATACACTTAATATTTGTTGTACAACCAGTTTTAAATCTCTGGCTATGAAACGTGAAGCAGAAATAGTAGGAAACTAGTTCTTAATATCAGTAACAAATATAATTTATGGTTTAGTATTAATTGCTGCTAAATTATTTCACAGTATCCCTGACAGTAATTGGTTCAGTGAATTTAAAATTCCATCACTGCAGTTCTTAGGAATATGGAGTGACTTGAATGGAAAAATTCTGATGGGCGTTGATTATAAAAGAAGAATACTATGAAACGCTTATTTTCAATATCTGCAGTATTCCTGAAGGACTCTGCTCTGCATTGGCACCAGAAATAATGTTACTGTTAGGAATTAAAATGGTTTGTATTTCTTCTGATGGCTTAAATGCTAAAATTGCTTCCAAGAAAAGCACTCATAATATCTAATTTGTATTACCTGCTTATTTGGAGTCACTGCTCTCATTTTTTTAATTGCTGTATTGTTTTCTACCTTTTTTCGTATTCTAGTTGTGTGCTTACATGTCTCTTCCCCCTGCTGAAGTTTATCATTTTATGCTACTGCACTAATCGAATTTCCCAGGTGAAATCATCAACATACTGACTTCACATGATTGACTGTTACAATCCGTGCGTCTTTCGTGTGAACTTGCATCAAGAGGAGGCCCTCAGATGTGGTGGAAAACTGAGCAATAGGCATACCTTCTTGAAATGGCTCTGAGAAATTCTACAAGACTGCAGTGGCAGGTCAAAGGTGGATAATATCAAGAAAATGTTATATATTTCTTCTCAGAAGGCAACCACACTTTTAAAAAGTCTGCAGAGGAATTAACAAAGCATTTAATACATGTATGAGAGTTTGTAGACCATGACCGTCTGCAGTTACTCACAAGACGACTGTAATTTGTGATGATAAACCAAGATCCTTAGAAAGGCAAATTCAAATTCTGATCTCACAACTAATCAAACACCACCAGATGTCCAAGCTGCAAGTGTACAGCACTGTAAACAAGAGCATCAGGGAACAGTGGACGTAAAGTAATTTCCATCCACTTTTCAAGGTGACATGAGAAACCTGATTGTGTGGCAACACTGTCAGCAGGCAATAAGGGAAAAGGGGCGCAGTGGTGGTTCAGATGAACCATCGTTTTTCATCTCTGCTGCAACCCTCTCAGCCATTCTCCAACTACGAGAACACTTCCTGTCTCACTCCCTCCCTTCCAAACTTTCCCTCTGTATCTTTCTACCTCTTTGCCACTAAACAATAACCAAATAAATGTTTCTATCCAGATACATTTTACAACCAGTTTTAATTTTCAGTTGTGTTATTGTCGACTCTTTGGAGTTAACACAAACAAAGAGAAGTCTACCAGTGAACAAGTGGGTCAAAAATGTTTTCCTCCATCTACAATAAAATACAGACAAGCCATTTCCAAGACTCTGCAGGAGCTCGCAAGGCAGTAAAAAATTGAGATGAATTAAGCATTTCTGGGCTCAAATATGTTACTGTGAGTGTAGTGAAGGTGTGTAAATGCTTTTTATGCACAAGGTCTGAAATACAGTTTAAGCACTTCCCCTGAGGCATAGTACGCATACTGTACTGTAGCTGTATACATTTTTTTTCCACAACTTCTCTCTTGAAAAGTTTGGGGATTGCTTATTTTGGCTTCTGTCAGATCACGGTCATCATAGTGTAGCCTCAAGTAATTATAACCTGAATAATTAAACTTAAATCATTTCTATGCATCCAGTTTGAAAATATAATCTTAATCTCAATGGGAATTACCTGATTTAATAGAGGTTACATATAATTGGTTGACTGAAAAAAAGATGATTTCAAGCAGATATCGGCTAAATTTGTTCTGATCCATGCTGTTAGAACTGGGGGTTTTTTTCCCCCTAGTGTTATTCAAGTAAGTAAACTAGCTAAGATGCAATTTATATTTGTGTTTTGCCTACCCCAATTTTTCCAAAGTCAAAATAAAAACTCAATAACGAATAGTGTTGCTGCCCTACAGCGCAACCAGCAATTTCACATCCCTAAAAAGAGCCTTACAACATCCACCACAGCCATTTAACTTCCACTCTTCCAAAGCTTTGAGCATATACATGAGAAAATTAGGTCCATGTCAGCACTCACAAAAGGCCTTCTCTCGCTTTATATGCGGTGGTTTTGAATGGCAAATGGCATAGCGTTTGGGCTACAAGTTGCACTTCTTTATGGTGGAGCATTACAGCTAGAAGCGCTGTCCTTAAAATCACACCATAGTAAGGAACAACTGCGGTCCAGTGGTTGAGAAGTCCACTGATGGAATTAAAGCTTATGAATAAGAATGCGGAGTGGGGTGACTGAGAGCTCTCCCACTGTGTAATATTGACATGCTCCCTGGCCAGAAAATAGCCTTATATGCCAGCAGCAAGTATGGGGCCGGCAGGAGAGGCCACTATAGACACAGATGAAACCCCTGACAGGAACATGTGTCCCATTGAATTTGAGTGAGTGGTAGGCTTAGTTGAAAGGACGATCAGTAAGAGCTGATGAAAAACACATCCTCCATCAGAGCAGTTTAATGCAGATTTTTTAAAACAGACAAGGCTCTCAGAAATTTTTAACATTGATAAACTGATATACTTTTCATTTTAAAAAATGACTCTTGAAATAGTCCATCATTTTTAATGCCTTTGGAACTAATATGTGATTGAAAGTACAAAAGAAAGGCATACTCCAATTCACATAACAAATGTACAAGACTTTGGTTGCTGGAATTGAGAATTGTGGAACCTTAAAACAAACTCACATGCCAGGAAGGGCAAACAAATGCTTGTTTAGAGAGAGACTGAATATACAAGATTACTGTCCAGCACTGCTTTTAGACATTTCTGAAATAAAATGTAAATCTGTCTGCATTTTCAAACAATAAAAGAGCAAAAACATTTTTAAGCCTATTACTTTAGCTTACTGGGGTGAGCTGCAGACTTGACAAATGGACCTGAATAAGACTTAAGTCACAAAAATGAGCGTCTGAGACTTGACGTGGACATGAATGCTGTAAAATACTACTACTTTCAGACCAAAGACCTGAGTAAGTGCTCAAGTAAGTAAAAGCAAGAAAAAACCAATACAAATAAAAAATAAGTAAGACAGTGATAGATGGGCCTTGCATGGCTATATCCTTTAAAAATGTAATCATTTAGCCTATACATTAAAGTGACTTGGTCTCAGATACAGGATGCTGGTACAAATTAATTGAGAATTTGTATGGAAGCTCTTTTTTTGGTCACTGTCCTCTAATACTTAATTATCTCGCCTCACTTGTAAATTGCTTTGGATTAAAGTATCTGCCAAACGACAAAATGTAAATGTAAAGAAAGCACAACTTTGTTCAAATGCTGTGTCATTTAAGTAGTCAGCATTCAGAGACCTGAAAGACCGACTTGCAAAGCAATTAGCTTATGAATGACTGACTTAGACTTGACCTTAAAGACTTGAGACTTGAACTGAAACTTGCTTTGACAGAACCTAAGACCTTTTAACACTTCAGGTAGTACTGTATGTATACAATAGGCATATAATACAGAAAGATTTAATTAATGTGTCTTACAATTACAATTATGGAAGGTCAGAAATGTCTCTAAATATCATTAATTGAGGATGTCATTGATGTTAAATGACTAATCAGCATATGCTTGCTTAAGCTGGGGTGGCACATGCCAAACCAGATGTTTCATATCTGGATTTTCCTTCTTTTTTTACTTTTTTTTAATAATATGTAGTTATGATCATTTTATATTGAGTCAAGCATGTTCTTCTAATTATGTCACATATCATACCTCAAGAAGTTACACACCCACTTTCCCTGTGGTAATGTGTTTTTTTTCTCCAAAAGTTATAGGATGAAATTGGTTTGCAGCAGCAGGTATGCATGTACACATCACTCTGTTGCACATCAGTGCTGGAGGACATGTAGGCTGCAGCTTTAACGGTGTGATGCTGAAGTGGTTAGTAGAGCATCAATCCCTTTTTAAAACGTGTGAAAACGAAATAGAATTAGTTATACACACTGACTTGCGTTTGAGAAATATAGGCATAGTTAGTTGCTATCCCTCAGTCGGGTTGTTTAGCCTTGTGGCTCGCCAGCTAGTCATGACTTATGATAGCATAGCATCCTATTTGGTAAAAGAGAGCTGTGTGAATCTTATAGCAGTGAGCTGATGGTTTTTACCACCACTTTCACTATATGTACTTAGGCTAGTGGTGATGATGGATCTTTCAAGGAGCCTGAGCAGTTTGGAAAATAGTTTACTACTGCTCAGTCTTGAGCTTTTATTGGCAATAGAGCAGACACTGCTATGTGATGTCAGCACAGTCTCATCTGTACTCAGGCTGATTCTTATGCATTGTGTTTGAAAATACAGCTATTACCCACGTTGACAGGTTCCTTTCATCTGTGGCTTTATTATCTATATTCATTTGCATTCTGGTAATAGTCTTTTTATGTGAAATTATGCCCCTTAAAATTTCTGGGTGAAGGAGACAATGTTTTGGTCTTTTTCAAAAAAATAAAAAAAGTGGCAGCAGTGTGCGCAAATAATTGTCATGAAAATCTCTAAATAAATATACAGTATTTACACAAATATAAAGTGAGATTACTGAGCTACAAAAACTGATTAAGTGAAATTTTAAAATAATTCCCCCAAAGTCTTTGAATGTATATGTCAAATAGCAGGAAATTGCACCATTATTTTCCTTTTTTTCTGGAGAAGGATCCCCATGACCCCTGCTCTTAATTATGCCCCCCCAGAATTTTGGCTTGAATGATGCCCCTGCTGATGATAAAGTAAACTCATTAGTAGTGATTACCAGAATAATGTAAACTATGTCAGTCACTTCGGGGACAAGGCATCCCAAATTACATTTGCGTATTGTCATGAACTCTGAATGCACTGAAAGTCATGCGAATAAATGCAACAGAATCCCTCAATATACAGACCTACTGCAGAGTATTTCCATATGGACTACTGGATATGTATAGAGTTCAAGTGGTAATAACTATAAATATTCAGCTGCTTGGGTGAGATCAAAGTGAATTCGAAGCTGTGCTATGAAACATTGATTACATTGATTTCAACTTAAAGATTGATACTGTATATATGCTTAAGTTTACCATTTTATATCAACCATGCAGGTGGGTGCAGCAGCCAAAGATCAAACAGAGGGATATGCACCATTTAAATCTATGTGGATTTTAAAGGTTGTTATGTTTTAAATTGAAAATTGTAACACTATATCTACAAATATTTCACCATAATCTAGCCTGAGATTTATACAGTTATATATAAGATTAAGAGGTTCTAAAATATTTGAAAGTAACTGTTTGATTTCTCAGATAAACACAAACTGCCACTGCCTCATTTATCAAGTTACTTATGTAACTTGCATCAGAGACACCATAATCACAATTCCAGGTAGAAGCTCTTTAAGAAAAAGAATGAAGGAAGAAGATGAGAGCGGTGACTGTGGGTGAATGAGACCAGGCTAATAAAACAGGTCCTTTGTGAGGTGCTAACGGTGTGCAGCCATCAGAGAATCACTGAGGAAACAAGGTGAAACCATTCCTTGTCTCGCTCCCTTGATTTTGTCTAGCCAAGGTTAGAGGGCATGTGGTGTGAATGTAGATACTCATTTCGCTGCTCTCACAAGTACAGCATCCGGAGATTTTGGATTGTGGCTACTCATTCATGCCGAGCGTAAGCCCATTAGAAAAACAGTGATGTGACAAAGGCACAAAGAAAAAAGTGAATCATTAAAGCGAAATAAAAGAAACATAGTAGAAGAGGAGTGCTAAGGGGGGCAAAAGGGATTGAGTCAAACAGTAATTGAGAGGACAGGGAAAGAGACAGAGAGAGGGGAAGATAGCAGGATTAAGAGAGGCAGAAAGTGCCTTGTAATGCTGGGCTGAGCAGCGAATGGAGGCTTTCCTAGCCAAGCTGAGTTTGAGCCATCCATCGTTTCAGTGGGACCACAGTGCCTCATCAGCAGCATAGCCTCTCAAAGATGAGTCATTTTCAAGCAATATCCCATGCCAACCAAGCCGGGATGACAAACATCACCCTTCACATAGACACACATATAGCAACCACACATTTTAAATATCCATGATAAAATGCCGAAGTGCCCAATCAAAAGAAAACATGGCTTGAAAAACACGATATATCAAAGTTATTTTAGATGCTATGAATTATTGAAGGTTACTAAATAAAATAAGATAAGATCTAATATGTCTAAGCTCTAATACAACTTCATGGGGAAGATGCATGATTGACATGGGTCTACTGAAGCACTGAAGGTTGGGAAATTGGTTCACTGACATTGAAAAAACTCAATGATGTTAAAATTGAATCGACACCTGTTCATTAAATCTCAGTAGACCTTTGTTACACCCCTGATTGTCGGAGGGTGTTCAAATCCAATCCAGTGATGCTCAATGACTCAGTCACATGGTTAACCCACATTTGAAAACTGGACTAAAGGTTTATATCTACCTGTCTTGCAACATAGATGAGTAGAACAGGTGATGCACTGAAGCTACAAAACAAATAAGCATTGCAGAGTCTAAACATGAATAGGTCTAGATAGTGTGCAAACAGGGGTATCTGATGGTACTAATATACTTTGTTATACTAATATATACTAATACTAATATACTTTATACTTCGAGTTTGTACACATGTTCAATCTTCTTGCCCAGTTCTCAACCATTTTAAACACTTCTGCCAAATACCGTGCTGATTGACAAAAGCAATTCCCCCAATGCAGGGCGAAGAAAAACATCTCTTCTCCAGGTAGAATAAAAATCATGTTGTCCAGAGGGTTCAGAGTGGTAAGGCACTATACAGCACCATAAATATTGTATGCTGCCATAAGCAGATGACAAGCTTTTGTAAGATGAATTTAATTATCCCCTCCAGACATGTTGTAAGATGTATAAAAATATTCTCCTAGGAGTAATAGTATGTGTCTAATATATTTTTCCCCCACAAAAAAGTCCAATTACCTCATTAAGATCCTTAAAATGAGATCCTCTCCTTCTCCCTCATTGAAAAAAATCTGAATCTATGAATATACAAATATTGTTCCTTTCAAAAGTTCAACTGCTGGGCACGAGATACTCCTACTTCACTGAAAAGTCAACTTTTAGTGTATGAATGCTGGAGGTTTCACATTTAAGTTGTATACTGGACCACGTTTAGTTTCCAAACTAATTGTAATGTCACAAATTGTGCTTGCAGGCCTGCCTCTTAAAGTCAGACTTTTGATGAGCACAGATGGAAAACTTTGCATTTTCAGTAGTTGAATGTGAAAATAACCTTTTAGGGTCAAACTCTGCACATACATCATTCTGCACAGTGAAGCTCAAACATCCAACTAAAGTAACAATAAGCCAAACACATTTTTTAAATGGAGGGGGACTTTAAGTTTAAATATATATTGAAACATTTATTGGCAGTGCAATGATCCAAACAATAACCACTGACTCTGTAGTAAATTTAAATGAATTATGTATAACATTATTTTGATGTTTGCCTTTGTTACTTAAGTGATTAATAAGGTTGGATTCAATTAGATATGTTTACTTTTATATGCAACAATAACACCACTGCTGCCAAAACTGAGAGTGAAGCTGTTTGTTTAAGCTGTTTAAATGATTGCATAAACTGACAATACCCCATAATAATCCTGTTTACATGACTGTCAAGAGAGAGTTGTGGATTTTTTCCTTTAGAAAAGATAAATTGTCTCTTCACCCGTATCAAATGTAATCAAAACTATTACAATCATAATTCTGCTGCATAACAATGTAATGGAAATTAAAAGTGCATTTCAGAGATTATACTGTAAATACTTGCCAGACAAGTTGAAACGAAAGTGATGACTCACACAGCTGTTGCCCCTGGCAACCCTGCATTTTTGGATGAGGATAAGGAGAGAAGACTGAAGGGAACAAACAGACTGTTCAGTAATTTGGAGAGAAGAAAGAACTTTTGAATTGTCTTAAAGGATAGGTTCACAATTTTTCAAGTCTGTCAGATTCCCTTTTGAACAATGAAAGAGGTTTTCCTCACTGTAATCATTCCTCCTGTTCATACTGGCTGTTAAAAGATCCCCTTCAAATACGCTTTCACTGTTAGTGATGGGGGCCAAAATCCACAGTGTGTCCACACAGTCATTTAATATGGCTTCAGGAGTCTGCATTAGTCATATCAAGCGGATATCTGCCACATTTACAGTCTTTTTAGCATAAAATTCTCTCTTTGTGTTTCCCTCAGACAGTGTTTCCCTGTTGAGTTGCAGTGGAAGTATAGTATCAAAAAGAGGGACTTTGGCACTAAAAAGACAGTGACATTGAAAGATATCACTCATTTGGATGGCTGAAGCGTCATATTAGCTTCAGATAAACTTTTAAATAGATTTTTGCACAGAAGGAGTACTGCAGATTTCATCCTCCATCACTTACGCAAGTCCTAAGTGCATTATGAAAGTATTTTCTAATGGTCAGTATGAACAGGAGGAATGATTACAGCAGGATTTCAATGTTCTTTTGTGCACCTGACAGTTGTTTTAAGAGAGATTTAAAAAATTGTGCGCCCATACATTAAGAGTTTTTACTTTGAACATTGTGTGCTCAATGTGTCATCTAGAAGTCTCTAAAAAGGAGTCACTTTTGTTGATTAAAAGTAAAATATACAGCTACAGGTAAAGTAGAAATTGTTTCAGGTATTGTCTAAAATTTGAGTCAATTTAGTGTTTAGAGTGAGTTTTTTGGGGTAACATTACATTAGTGAAATGTAAATGTCCATCATTCATTTGTGTCAAATTGCTTAAACCCCTTAAACAAATAAATTAATTTTACAATATTTTGTGTTGTTCTTGCATATTTGATGATTTTTTCCACATAGTTTAAAGCAAATAATGACAACATTGTAGACATGGGCATCATACAAAGTGTTACCAAAAGCTTTTTTTGGTAAAGTAGATGTAAGAGCCACAAGACGTTTTATAGCTCATTCCAAAAATGAGCCATGAATCAGCATGAAAGCATGTTGTTTTTTTATCTTGGGGGAGAGATGATTAATAGCCAGCAAAGTTATTAAAGGTCAGTAGAAGTTGCATGCCCCCTCTATGTTGGAGGAAAAAAAAATATAGAACCAGCACTTCAGGGCAGGAGGAAGAGATGGAGCAGAAGACATCAGATGTGTGTGTTGGCTACTCCCACCTGCCAATTAAAAAAGGAAGAAGCAGAACTAGAGGAACAAGGATGAAAGACTATGGAGCGCAGAGAAGGGCAAATATCAGATGGAAGAAAGGAAAAAGCCTAGTCTGCTCCCTGCACTCTGACTAACCACCTGCTCCTGTCTGAATTAGCCCTTTCTTTACTGTTTGGACTCATCCAAGTGAAACTCACTCCCCTAGCTGACAAATGGACTGAGGCCTCCTACTTCCATTTTTTAACACATTATAAAACCCCATGTTTAGTGAGCCACCACTGCGACAGCTATTAATCTGACACCAAAAGACCCTACGACCAGTCCGAGGCTTCCTGAGGATAAAATGAAAGGGGCCCGGAATGAAAACATCTCTGAAAACTCCCAAACTTCTGGATTCTTTGGCAATGCACTCAACTTGTAGGGGCATAATAAAGTCTATAGGGCATTCAGCTCAGAATCCAAAAATGGACACCGTTATGGTCGATTCAAACCACTGGCTTGGTTGGAGTCAAGCCGCCCCTCTTTTATCTCCATCTCCTGAGAGATACCAATCCGCTTCGTATGGGGAGATGTCCTTAAACATTTCCCACTTGCCAACTCTGGCTTCTTTTTCCGTCTAATCACCACAGTGTCTTGTATGGCCACGTCTGGAGACCCGGGCTGCCCAAAGGCTGACTGGATAGGCTGCCAGCTTGAAATTTACAGCAACTAATTGGCCAAAATTGAATGCAGCAGATTCTTATCAAACAGGATTGGAGTAAGGTTGGAGGCTGGGTGAAGGCAGGGAGGGCTGAAAAATGAGACAGGATAATGAATGTCAGGTGATGTCATCCAATGCAGGAAAATAATAGAATGTAGGAGAAATCTCTTGATTTAAAAAGTCTTTATGAAAAGAGCGTTATGCAGGGGTAAGAGGTGATGGAAAAGTGGTTTGAATTCCTCTACTAATCTGAGGAACTTTGGAATGTGCTTAAAACTGTGCATGTTTGCTTTATAGCAAAAGAGAGTCTTTATCTTTTCTTTCTGTCAGAGCTTTTATTAATATATTTTGCATATTAACACTGGCTGCAAAACCACCCACCATTCTCTATTTGTTCATACTATTACAACAGGCAGTTGCCCCCTGCTGCGCTCATCGGTCATGTTTTTGTTCTGTAATTGTCAGGTTCTCAACACATAATTGTATCATAGAAAAACAGCCTCCAACGAAGAGTAAGCAAGACAAACCAATGGCTCCAGTATGAATAGAAAAACTGTTAGAAAAAAGCCTGAAGTCAGGACCTCACAGAAATGCTGCTGCATGATTGATTAAAAATATGCTGTTGAAAACCATATTTATATGTATACTTTGCATTCTATCTAGTTTGGGACGCCAGTTGGTATCACGTCCCTAAAAGCAGCAGTGTCGGTAGATCATTCCATATAATTAAGTACCACAAATCTCCTTTTAATACAATCTGCTTAATAGAAGCTGTAATATACAGCAGCACTTGCATGATATTTTCACTTTCACTATTAAAGTCATGCATAAGTTCATCCAGTATTGTTTGGGGAGTTAAATGTTTATGTAAACCTTGACTTTAAACATGGGAGGCTACTTGCAGTTGGGTTACAGGGGTTATGCATGAACAATGACTCTCTCACATCTGCTCAGCATGATAAGCTCTCTCTTAATGTCACTGGCAGTTGTCTTTTTGCTATGAAAAGATTATGTTAAATATTTAAGATCTGTATATGGCCATGCTCACTTTTAAGTCTCTTGTAATGCATTATGAAACAAGAGACTGCATTATGGCTGCAAAGAAATCCATAAGAAGAAGAAAAGACTCCAGTAAGGATGTGAAAGGATCACTCTTCTTGGTCTTCAATGACAAATAACTAAAGGGACTCTAAATATCCAACTCTGTTTTACATACAGACCACCAGATTACTTTTTAAGGTTACATACCACATGGATTGCATATGTCATTTTGTATCAAACATTAATATTTTATCTCTACAGTATGATCAAAAGTTGTTGGTCTTTTACTTTTGTAAGGTAGCATCCCAAGTAAAGATCAATAGAACAAAATTGACATTTGGGGAATACACTTAATCTCTCTCTTGCCAAAAATAAGATGAGGTGATCAATACCATTTTCTTGTTTTTTTTCGAGGGCTGTAGATGATTTTCAGTGTCTAAGATGGCTGCCACTGCCTTTCCCCTGTTCAGAGCGTCCCTAAAATCCTCCAGAGATTACCAAAATATGGTGCCACCCCCTCAAAATGAAAAACATTGGAGATGGTATGATAATATTTTACTCCCATCTTTTTGGAAATTTTGTGAACTTGGTGTTTTTTGTTTTTTTTTTTTAAATCAAGGACATTTTTAAGGACATGGGAGCACATGGTGATTGGCAGCAGAGCAGGACCTCATTAAGCCTACCCAGAATTTATTTTTGTCTTTTTTGTGACCTTCATGAGAAAATATGTCGATTACAATCAAAAAGCTGGCAGAGGAGTTAGAAGAAATTAAAAAATCCCTCAATTTCATGTGTGAGGAGATCAACTAAGTGGTAAAACAGCAAGTTAACCTCATGGGTCTTATGCAGGAGGTCTGTAAACTGGGGGCCACAATAAATCAAAAGGACCAAAGGTTTGAACTGCTGGAACAAAGGATTGACAACTTGGAACAGTACTCCCATGCTGATGACCTTATCATCACTGGGCTGGATACCAAACATTGCAGCTATGCCAGAGCTGTAGCCAGTGACCAACAAGTTGAGGACGCACCACACTCTAGAGCAACATGTGGTTCAGTTCCTGAGCATTAAGAACATTCACCTAGAGAGATATCAAATTTCAGCCACAATCACATTCTCCCACGCAAGGATAAAAAAACCAAGCACACAATTGTTGTCCAGTTTGCAAACTGAAAGAATACATTTGAAATGTTGGAACTGTTCAAAAAACTTAAGGGTGCCGGGGTGTATGTAAATGAGTACACAATGAAGAAAAATGCTGAAATACCTAGGAAATTCGAGAAACATGGACAAGGAATGTAAAGTATTTATAAAATGCATTGACCACCATTGCAAGCCAAGATGGTTGTGGTATGGAATCTGAAAGATCTGGATCAATATAAGTGACAATGTTTATAAATGGGGTCGGGTCATAGCATTATGGGAACTGTGCCCTGGCATGGAGCGACACAGCATCTATCACAGCATCCAACATAAGACAAAGAAAAATCTACAACATCTTTAAATCTGTTTTGGTCATGTCATGTTGGGGAGCATACCCTGTCACAGTGGGAATGTAGTTTGCAGTGAAAATTTCTGCAAATCTTTTCTTACTGAAGAAACTCTTCATAAAATGACAGATGAAAGAATGATCTTTCTGAGAATGTAAATTCCTTTGTTGAGAATAGCTGTAACCAGAACATGTGAGGGGTTAAATCTAAATCTTTTCTCAATATGACTGAACATAAATTATCTAGTTTTGAAAATAGCATTGATCCTGAGGAAAATTTTTACAATGATTACAAATTATTTTCTGAATATTATTCTGAGAATTAGTTTAATAACCTTAATTATGAGGGTTTTTCAAACATACATTTTAATAGTAGAAGCCTCTATACAAATTCTGTTCAAATCCAAGACTATTTAAAATAATGAAAACACACATTTCAAGTCATTCCTATAGGTGAGTCTTGCTTCACAAAAGAAAAGGGTGCTGAATTTGAGTTAGAAGGCAATGACATTTTTAATCTAAACTAGATAAAGAAAAGGGGTGGTGATGTTGTATTTTATGTACACAAAGACTTTCAATGTATATATGCAACTCAAGAATATAATATTGCATGCAGTTATATAGAACACCTAGTCCTATATGGTTGCATTGATCAATTTATGAATACCATAGTTGATATTGTTGGGAAAGTATGTGATAAGAAATCACTTTTTGTTTGTGTATGACTTTAATATTGATTTGTTAAAATGGAATGAACATAAACTAACAACAGGTGTTTGTAATGCAATGTTTAGTTTTGGTCTCTGGCTCCTTAGTAATTAGTGTTCTACACTTATTGATAACATTTTACCAATGTTCATTACCAAGCAACAAGTGGATTGTTTTGAAATGATATCAGTGATCACCTTCCTATTTTTGTGATCTTACATATTTTAAAGGTTAAGGTTCACTTGGTGTTAGTGAGCCTTTCTGTAAATTAGTAAGAATAAGGAAACCAGAAAGAACTGAGGCCGTAAAGATGAACCTTACAAACTACAACTGGAATGAAGAGTATGACAATCCTATTCAGGCCTATAATGCATTTTTGTTCACATTCTTACAGTGTCATATTAGAAAGTGCTGGGTGAAGGATAAATATAAAAGAAAACCATGAAGTCTGCAGTCTGCAAAGTGTGTGCAAAAAGATAAAAAATAAAATAATAATAAAAAAAAAAACTTGCAAGAAATACTTGCAACCGAGTACCAGTGAAAGTAAAAAGAAAAACATGTAAGTTGTATAAGAATAAACTGACTTCCATTGTGAGCTTACAGACCAAAAAATACTATCATAAAATATTTCACGACAGTAAAAATAGCATTCAAAGGACTTGGAAAGTCATCAATTATATTATTCAGAATAGATGTTATAAATAAAAAAAAGTTTGATTTAAATAAGAGGATTTGAACTTGGTTTGATGTAAATAAATTGTCTCTCAATATAAAAAAACAGCTTTATGTTTTTCTCCAAATTATGGAGATACTGAATTAAAAATCTGTACTGTTGAAACTGAAAGAGTTTTTGAGGCAAAATTCCTAGGAGTTGTGATTGAATTACAACTTGGTTAGGTTTAGGCACAAAAAAACAAAAAAAACCTCAAAACTTTATGGAAAGATCATGGTTTGGGTTAAAATTATCACTTGAAATGTCATCATGGCAACAGAAAACACCACAACAAAAAACTTTCCCGAGTCACGGTTGGAAATGTGACACTCGCGGTTGGAAGTGGGAGGCAAACAGTCATCTCCTGCAGCAAACTCCTCTTTTGTCATCTAACTATCTATCCATCCATTCAACCCACCTTCTCCTAAGAAGGAAAATATTACCTTGTATAGACGTCAATGATATTATCATGATGGTGTCTAATGATGCGGGTAGGTTTACATTGGAACTAGTTAGTCCAAAATGTTTCATTTCTTTTTAAGATACAACAAGGCAAGGTATTCTAAATCTTTGCACAAAATGCTAAAAACAAAACCAAGACAAGGGATATGTGGGAGAGTATGAGGCAGATGGTCATGCTCTCATATGTGTCTAATCACCCTCTGAGCTGAGGGGGTTGAGTAAGGACATGTAGGCATTTGTTTGTGCAGTTTGGAATTCCAACTACGATGTTTGTGTTTTGTATAAATATCATTATCTATTATTTCCCTTTGTTCCATGAAGAATAATGTTTCTTGCTCAAATTTAATCATAAGCTAAATTAGTTCATAGGGAATAGGGATTTCATAACCCCCTTTAAAAGTGTCGGTGTGTATCTTAACTTCTACTTGGTCTCCATACCTTTGGATATTTAGAAATTTTGGCATAGACCCCAGAATATGTCTTTTCCTCCTATAAAACCTATGCCCATGATATCCTGCTTGAGATGAGGGGATTTAAATGAAGATGGGCAAAGGAACCGAAGGGGATTCTTCAGTTAATCCTGCTCTCCTGCTAAAACAAATATCTCATCAAATCCTTCAACTCTAAAATAAGGTCAAAAGCCAAGGATAATGAGAACCGGAACGTATGGGATAGATCATCTGCAAAAGAGAAAGGATCCTCCCATCTGTTTTCTCCTCCTTATCCTCAATCATTCTTGTCCCTCTTTCAGCACATGCTTTCATTTGACGGGAAAGGAGTCATCTGTGTCAGGCATTCCAGCCCAAGTGTGGTGAAGTTAATAATGGCAGGGAAGCATTTGTTTTCCGCATAAACGTCATTAAACAGGAAGGTTGTCAAATGTCAACTGTCACAAGTACAGCAGGTTCAAATCACAGGTTGTGCTCATCTAGTTTTTATCACCCTCAAGAGACTCATCAAGCTTTGATATTTATTAACCTTCATCATTAATGTCATATGCATTAACACAAAATGCTGGTAGACAAAAATGTGCTTTGTTGTTCTTTGTTCCCTCAAATGGCAAGTGTAATGACACAGCAGTGGAAAGAATCCCAGTGAGACTGAAGGGGGAGAAAAAAAGAATAAAAGTGATAAAAAAGACAAAAGGGGAGTCTGAACAGACAGGGACAAGAATGCGTATGTGTGTGTTTGGGTGTATGTGTTGGAGTTGCTCCTTTCTGACCTGCTTTTCTCCTTCAGGGGTCATGCACAAGCCTGCCACAATGCTATCAGCTGTCCCTTAAGGTGCCTGCTGAGGTCTACTGAGATATAAGGTGATATATAGCTTTGATATAGCCTGTAATTACTGGCCGTGAAGGCCACACTGCCTTGGGGAAAGGAAAAAGGGGAACACAAAAAAAGGGAGGAGAGAGACACTGGGGCTCTGATGAGAAAAGGGTCACTGTTGTTTGATAGCACAAGTGCCCAGTCTCTCCAGCAATTTCACACAGTTGGAAGTGGCACTAGATCTATACATGTGTTGAAGAGAGGCAGATTAAACAGATGCCTCAGCTCCCAAACAATCAGCTCCAAAAATATCCCACAAGGGAATAGCAATGATTGCAAAAATCACAGGCTGCAGTGTGTGTGTACACAGCCTATGCAAATCACCTCAAATTGTGTTAAATGAATCTGTGGTAGCATGTTTCAATTACAGCATCATTAGCCTCCATCTCGTTTGAAACACGGCACCACCTATAGGTGACATGTTTATCCAGAGGCTGTGGATTCTGCAGAGGCACTGTGTTTGCGGCACAAAGGGAGGAATGGCTAATGAAAGAGACCCATTCATTTCATCCTGTCACAGCATGGTGCGAGACAACCTTCATTTTGAGATGCATTACAGCACTCACAAGCTCAGTGGCGCGCTATCACTCAGATACAGGGTGCTATTAGCTCTCATTTAAAAGACTGTAATGGAACCAAACACCTTTCCAGAGAAGCCCATCATACACCTTTATAAGTGAGCTGAACTGGAACAGGTAGCGCTTGGGTTTGATAGCTGAATACTGATGGAGCACTCTTAGTGGCTGGGGGGTGGGGAAGGATTGAGCCGCCTAAATGTGTATTGACAGATCACGAGGGCTGGTGACATGGCTGGGCATTTGCTGGTGATGGATGCAAGCTTGGCACATAGACTAAGCCGGCAGCAGCGTGGCTCATCTTCAGACGGGATGTGAATGCTAACTACCACACTTGCCAGCCACCACGACTTAACCGGTGCCAGCAGGAGAGGCAGGTGGCACACAGGCTAGAGGAAAAGAAAAGGGCAGAGTCCCACAAGAGGGAAATACTATCAGTACACTCACAAGCATGCTAATTAGAGTTTAACAAGATGAAGGTAATGCTCAGGTTATTATACTGTACTTTAACCAGTTTATCTTTATTACATTAAGAATTAGAGTGGAGTAAACATAATGAGATTAAACTATTCGCCAACCTTTTTACTTACTCTGACATACACTCATCTTAAAAACACTGTGCCCCAATGCCATACTAAACACTATATATATATATATATGGTGTATATATTATACAGTATGGACTGCGTTAATTGTCTAGTTTTTGCAGTTAGCAAGCTAATCAACATATTGTACCATTTTATACCAACAGGAGATGACACAATACAGTATCTACCAGGGTGATAATGTCAGTCGATATTAGCCTATGACAGATATAATGGTGTTGGCATACATGTTAAAGATGTATGCCAACAGGGAATCACAATACAGAATAGATTTGAGCTAATTTAGAAGCAGAGTCACTACGACAAGGTTTATCCAGCAGAGAGCAATGACAAGTTCTCACTCTCTTCTAAAGGTTGACATATCATCATTGATTTTTTCTTTTTTAATAATCAATCAAATATTGATATTGGCATCAGCCTAACAAATCAGTCGGGCTATTGTGTGTATATAAGATCAGTGGCATGGCCTTCAGTGGAAAATTTGTCGTAATTCACCAACAGAAAGAACAAAAAAAAAAACATCAATGCAAGTCCATCCATTCTCCGTCTCCTTGTTGTTTTCTGTGGGCTGCAACACATCCTTCCACACATTAGCCAAGTAATCAAACAACTCATGGAAACTGCAATTATTGGGGAAATCAGGTTACGGCGAACCATGTAAATGCTTTAATCAAACTATTACATTGTTTGGGTTGTTTCCAGTGATTGGGTTATGGTGTGCATGTAAACATACTGCATGATGAATAGAATAGGGATGTGTAAAAAAGTGGATGGAATACCCAGCTACAGTAATAATGAAAGGGTAGAACTGCCTCACGGCTGATATCTATTTATTTCAGATTATAAAGCAGACAAGAAAATGAAGAAACAAATAAACATATGTTGATGTTAAATTAAACTGTGCAAACGTTGGCTTACTGACTACAAATTTGATTAAAACAAATTAATCGTATTTTTTTGATGGTGCAACATAGTAAATTAACCAAGACATAGATCAACGTGTGACATTGTTTTGCTTCATGCATCACATTATCACATTATCCTCACTGAAATCGTATCCATCTGAAAATCAGATATATCATGTCAAATCTTTGTGCCCTGGCTTCAACACCTGCGTTATCACAAGTCTTTGAAGACTTTCTCTGTTCAAATTGCCTGTTTCTGTTTTGTTCTCGTTTTCTTTTTAACCCTAATGAGCTTTGCCGCAGGTGCCTAGCAACGGCTCTGACAGCTCGACAATGAAATAGTCGGGGGTGGCGTTCGTTTGTTGTGCTAACCTCAGCATGCTAATGTGTCGCGGTGTCGCTATAGCCACAAATAACTTTGAATCCTCTCACACCATCCCTACTTTTCCTCCCCCCTCCACCCATTCTCAACTCACACCACCCACACCTTTCATCCACTTAGTAACTTCCTCTCCCTAGACAAAGCGTTTTAGCCCTGAATCGACTCGGTTACCTTTTAGCGTCATTTCAACACCCCCGGTAGCAACAAGATCCTAAAAAGACGTGCTTTTCCCTGGTACTTTGTTAGTTTTGTGTTCTTGACAGTAGCAGGACCCGTTGATTCATTCCTGCAGGGATTTTTAGTCTGAGTGGGCGGCTGGAGAACAAGGGAGCTACGGGGTGCATCAATTATCTGACAACATGTTTCAAGCTACCTCTTTTTACAATCAGCTGCTTTTCACACAGCTGATTATCTGAACTCTATGGTACCAAACTAAAAAGCCAAGAGCAATTGTTTGATAAAGTCCAAAGGTCCATTAGTATTCTCAAAGGGGTCTGTCTTGTGTGGAACTAAAGCTTTGGCAATGAAAAAGAGGTGGCATATGTTAAGCTTTGGAAATAAAAAGAGGTAGACAAACGTTAACGCAGAGTAGCAATTTAGATAAAGTCCATCCCTTCTGAGTGTTCAAGGGTGTTTTGACCTCAAAGGCAAGAGTAACCATGCTTAGAATGATATCCCAGAAAAAGAGTCTTCATTCTGCTCTAAATGCTGCAATAAGTCAACAAAAGATTGACTATACATGGTATATTCACTCTACACCCGTCTTGAGGTCTACATTCTCTTGAATCCAGACTACTTGGTTAAAACCTTGAAACTTTTGTATATATTACCTTAATGTTCGCAATCAATTACACCCCGAAAGCCAAAGCACAGTAAGACTACACTTTGTCTGCCCTGACAAATAGGTCTCCATGTCCCGGTTTCTGCACCACAGGGTCATAACTCTGAAAATAAGACTCACATCTGGCAGCAGAGCTCACAGAAGAAATTTTTATATTGACAAATAACTCATAATGTATTCAAAGTATTCCAAATGAACATTGATTTGTGTCCGAACAAATTTATGACTGGTATAGATTTAACAGCCAGGTATGGTGAGGTTCGAATGTGTTCATGGCTCACTGGGATTCTTGACCCAATTAATCCATAACATAGATGTTTTACTAAACCACATACCTACTCAGAGGAGAATTTTTGCATTCAGTTTCCAAAACAACTAGTGACTTTGCAAACCTGGTTGTAGGATTTGTTGTTTTTACAAATCTCAAGGGACGATCCTCATATTTATCACATAAGTCGAATCGTTGAGAAACTGTGGGTTCTACATTTTACAAGCTATGTTTTCCACAAATCCATGGCATTTCCATATTCTGGGAAGTGAGTAAGATCAATATAATTTGTTATTTCATGAAGAAAAACAAGGAGAGTTGCATTTAATTCCATTTCAGCAAGACTCAGGTGTGAATTATAGCGTCTCTCATGAACATGCTGATTATGTTTTCAGTATCTTTTTTAACAAACACAACTATTCTAATCAATTACTTAACCTCATGAAGCAAATTTTGCTCATGTGTGTGACTATGAGTGCAGCTGTGTGTGTGCATATTCATTCATGCTAATGCTCATGTTCCACTATTCTGAATGGGTTTACAAACAAGTCATCATCAATCATTTGTTGTCAGATTAGTCCGAAAGAGCTGCAAGTCTTTTTTTTTTTTTCAAAAATGCCCAATGATGATATCAAATTAAACCCCAAGTCACCATAATTCATTCAAATCACTCAAAGTAATTAACATAAATGTGTCCTTACCTTTGAGACATGATCTTATATGCATCTGGCAGGTAACACCGCGTGTTTTCCATCTGTGCTGGGTCTGCATCACAGATCTTGTCATCGGTGCGGCCATAGTTGGCGCTCTCGATCATGATGACATCGGTGCCCGGGCAGCGCAACTCGATGGGATAGCTTTCGCACGACAGCTCCCTCCTCACCACCGCCATGGGGATGGGTGCTCTACTGAAGGCTGCAGAGGGGGAGAAGAAAAAATATAGAATGTAAGTATGCTTTAGTTAAAGGATTTCTGCACTTTAGTTTGAAAAGAACTCCTCATCGAGTTAAGGTTAGCTGAGATCTGAATACAAACTATGTATATTCCTAATGGAGAATACAAGAACAGATGGGAGGACCTGCAATCAAAAGGTCTGACACTGAGACATATGTGAAGAGGTTGTCCACCCTGGTCTAGAGAGTGTGGGCGGACAGGACGCTGGTTGTTTGTAGTGGGCGGATGAGCAATACCACAGGGGCCCTTGATAGGTCAGGAGTTGTGGAAAGAGAGAGTGAGAAAGTGAGAGATTGACACAAATCTCACATAAGGAAATAGACACAGTGTTTGCATGTGACTGTGAAGGAATAAACACTCATTACATGGGCATTCAACTGAGAAATTAGAGACAGACAGAAACACAGACACAAAGAACACAGAGCAGAGTGTTTCTCATGTAAATTGTTACAATATCCCTCCAGACTAGAATCTATAAATCATAGGAGCTCCTTCATTCTTTGTAGGTTTAAGGTGATGCAATGCTGTTCAGTTAGGCTGCATGCAGACAGAAGGCAGAGGGTCAAAAGGTTCTTGTTGCCTCAAGCCAAATCCGAGAGTCTGTTTGGCAAAAATCTGCTGTTTACTGTAGAGCCAAATGGCCAGGAGGGCTAGCGGGACCAAGCGGCGGCAGTCCGGAGGTTGCTGTTTTCGCTCTCCTTGACACATAGACATGCACGGACGTGCGTGTGCAGAGGCTCACGCTAGCGCACGAGAGCGCGCGCGTGCACAACAGACCGGAGGAGTTCTGTGTTTACAGCGAGAATAAAAAATGAGTGAGAAACGTAAACATTGGCCTGCGTGACTGTGGAGATTATAGATTTTTATAAACATCCTTTCAGACAAGTGTCTGAGCTGCAAGAGCCACTAAGATGATGTGCAGCGCAGGCATTCATCAGGGAAAACAGACAGAATGAGAGAGACGGATAGAAAAAGGGGAAGAAAAGAGGCACAAAGAGTGTATCCACGTTTGAAAATAGGGCTGGATGATATCACCTGAAATCAATATCACAATTAATCATCACATATACCAGTACATGACAGTAAATACCTATTATGTTGATTCACATGCATTTTTTTTCTGTACCTGCTCATTCCTGTTCTTTTGCAAGCTATGGGTAATTACATTTATTAAAACTGCAAAGTACTTGTGTTTTTTCAGAATTCTTTTCTTAGGAAAAAAAATCACATCAGTATTTCTAATGTGATAAATCCACAGGAAGGCACACATTGTTTTGGACATAACATGAACCAGGCACAGGTGAAATCAAATCTAATACTTCACATGTGCATTTTTGTGAGGATATACAATCTCTAGCCATTTTCAGTTTTTTCAAATGTCATACAGGTCTCTCTTCTCATCTTTCCCTGAAAATAAACAAAGATATCCAACAAAACACGCAGACACTTTTTTTTTTTTGTTGAGGTGAAACAACAAAAGAGGCCGCTCATTATCGTGTCATTTCATTTTCTCTCATAAATCATTCAAACCCCAACACAGTAAAGCTCACTTGCCACCGAAACATCACAGATTGGAATAATTGTATTCAGTTTGGTGATGAAAGCCATCAATTATCTTCCTCTTAATGGGGAGACTTATTCCGCCCCCCTGAAAGCACTGGTCTGGATCACACCAGACTTTGTTGAAACTGACAAAGGCAGAGAATAGGGAGAACACAGGTTGACTAAGGCAGGTGCACTTAGATAAATGATAAAAGAGTAACTGACTCTGAATGAAAAATAGAGATCTTGCTTTGTTTAGTGATGCTCATACTTTTCTCCAAAGTGAAGAAAAATCATGAAAAAACTCTTAAATTAGATCTATTATCCAACTTTATATTAAAACCTTGATCAAGCCAATCTCTAACATACACTATTAATTCAAAAAGCTTCGAGTAGTTCTATTAAGCATTGTAACTGTGTAAAGACAAGGGCTCAATTCATTTCAGCATCCCCAAAAGAGGCATTAAGAAAACATCAGAGAGTAGCGAGCGCAACGTCGTCAACATGGGCACCAGCAATCCCCTAATGTAAGCAAGTAAATGCATGCCAATGGTGTCTCGGATTACCTGTCTAGTCAACAACTGTAGTGTAATTACATTTGTGCCCGGAGGCGGTGATTGATAGGGCTCATATTCCTCAGATGCCAGAGCCAGCATCCTGCCCCACTTGCACATATCGCTATCTACCTGCACACATCATTGACAAAGCTATCGAAAATCGAAGTAGTCTTATTGAAAGTCCATCCTCTTATCTAAGTTCCCATGTTCTATTCACTTCTTCATCTCGCTTTCCCTGCTCACCAGCTAATACTTCAGAGGAGTATTTATATGCAGTGCGTATACGTTTTTTTTTTTTTTTTTTTCCTCCACTGCAGATTCTCCCTGGATAATTCCTCTGCACTGCTGAATAAAGAGGAGGGGGGGCGGGAACGAAGTAGTTTGGAGAAAGCAAACTGTAGGGGTCACAATGGATACGTCCATAACTTTCACACCAGAGAGAAGTGTTTTTAATCACGATGCTTACAAGTGGCATAACTCACAAATGAACATTTCAAAAAAATGCAATTACTCACCAAAAAGGGCAACAGAAAGGTCACAGAGAAAAATGGTCATTTGGAAAATGTCGCTCCCCTGCAGAGCTTTAAAAAAAAATCACTCCAAGGGGGAAATGCTTTGGAGTTCTGATTGTGGGTTTTTTTAATAGTGATACCACCAACTAAGAAGGGAGAAATTTGGCTGTTTAACAGCCAAGTTTATTTTTAGGTCTCTGCAAAGGAACCCAGACCCATTACCTTCCCTGAACCAGCAGATATTGAAGTGCAGACAGAGCTGAGTAACAATGACATTTAAAAGTCATCATTAGTAACAAAACAGGGGCCTTGAGGGCCTTTTATTTCATTTCATCTCCCAAGAAAATGTGTCAGGGAGAAGAAGTTAAGGTCAACCACCACATATAATTACACTGAGCCCGTCTAAATGAGCCACCACCATTTGGATAAACAGATGTCGGAGACATGTGACAGCCTCTCAACAAGAGGAACATGGTTTTAGATCATTTTCAGGCTTCAACTGAAGTGCGTACGCTCAGACGCAGCAGATAATTTCCCAATAAATATGCTCTCTACAATTAGGCAGTCGGAAAGTCTGACAAAGTGCCAAATATGTTCCCAGAAAAGGAGGGGGGTAAAAAATGTGTAGGCTATTAATATGGGAGGATGCAATATTTTATTCTTTAAAAAGAGGCTCTGTTCCTGCAGCAGATGATACAAACTTTATGTGTGTGTGTGAGAGAGAGAGGGAGAGGAGAGAGAGGGGGCTTGCATTCAAATGAACTCTGACTTCATTGAATTAATGTAAGATAGATGGAAAAGAGAGGAGAAGAGAGGAGGAGATGGCGAGGGAGCTGATTCAACAGATCAAATGTCTCTTTTTCCACCGAGGACTGCTGGATGGTCCAGCCTCCAGAGCTAGTGATTAATTAGCGCATGAATCTGGATACTGTTATTTGATTAGACCAATGGGAGCCTGTCACACCCACTTCCTAGTTTGCAACAAATGACATTTCCTGGAGAAGGGTGGGGTGGTGGGGGTGGGGGGTGGATGAAATAATTCACTTGCAAGACTACTTTGAAACAAACGAGAGAAATCTTTGAATTGCGAAGTATAGCATTTTCAATAATGCATGAGGGATTATTTATCTTGAAGTGAGAAACAGTTCAGGCAAATTGTTCTCCCAAGTAAATTACGTTTACATATGGCCTAAGGCAACGGAAATCTCCAAGGCTTTCACACGGAGTGCAAAATTATCCAGGAACTGAACTGTCAAAGAGCTCTGTAGATGGAGCATTTAAAAAAGAACAGCATCCCCGAAAACAATGTTTGTGCTGCATGAGAAGAATCTGACATTCGGAATCAGCGCGATCACTCTCGCTTACATCGCAGAGGTGATCAGACAGCTTTCGCTTCGAGTTCCACGGTTTTAAAAAATGAGACAAAAGAACCCTTTCTAGTGAAACATGTGCTGCTGGGTGACAGATAGTACCTCCGCAGTGATGAATTCATGAGCCGAGCATGGGAATGATTGTGACAAACTTCTCAAATGGACTTGATGGCTTTTGACACTTTGACCAATGATGCTGCTAAGCACAATTAGCATTACTCATTGTGACAGGACCCAGATATCCATTCACCACGCCAAATGAACAAGCCATTTGTTTTGCTTCTACTTGCATTCACTGACACACATTTGAACACATTAATTGGCAACACACCACGCACTTGCAAATTTCCAGCAGAGGGAAAAGACTGATGGCGGGGTTTTTTGTTTTTTTTCCAGGGCAGCGACGTGCGAATGCGAGTTTCGAAACTGTCCGTCAAACTGCCCAATGATGCCTGGAGGGAAATTAGCTCTTCAGTGTTAACAAATTAGCTCAGAGGGAGGATTGGTTGCAGTGCAATTGTAATAAACTACTGCACCTTATTGGATCAACCTCCTCACACGGTGAATATTTGATGCGTTTTTTATGAGAAGCCGCATGCAGCACCTTCCTGCTGGAATCGACAAGATAGTCGTCATTACAGAACAGTATTGTATTGCTTTTTTTTTTTTTTTTTCCTTCCACCGTAACAATGTATTGACACGGTGGAAGTTAATAACTGTGAAAGTTAATAAATTAGTTGCTACATTGGATGGAAGGAAATTTGCAGAGCACAGCAACTTCCTTCCTTCTGTGATATAGTTCCAGTAGACAGTAATCTCATGTTTGCGTACACACAAGTAACAAATACAAGTACCTTGCCATCACTCCATAAAGGCTTGATTCACATACTCAGAACATAGGGGTGAAGTGTCTTTCCATCCAGCAAGCACTTTCATTTAATTAATCACTACTTCAATTCATTAAGTGCATAGCCGTGGCAAGAAAAGAAAAAAAAAAAAAGAGGAAATGGGAAGCAAGTCTCCCATCAAGGTCTTATGTTAAAAACCACTTCGGTGTGCAAATTACAACATTAGTTTCTGAGGTCAAATCCACTCACACTTAGGAGAAATCAGTGATTCCCTTCAGTGGTATTCAAGCAGTTTAGATTTTTTATTGAAATTAGCTGAATTGCTTACATTTATTAATTCCAAAAACACTTATTATTTGCTTCTTTTTTAGTGCCGATTCTGAGCACTAGAGTTTTGGTAATTCCCCAGTTTTCCTTTTGTTAGGCATAAATAGAGCAGAGGTGTGTGTCCTGCTTCCTATCAGCAAAGTGGAGTTTTGTCAGATGGTCCAAGCCGGAGATGAGTCTGTGGAGCTGGCAGCTTCCGTGGCAGCGGCTCCTGACAGCGAACTGGGCTTTGTTCAGCTCCCGTCATGTCTGACATCGTTTTGCTATTTCCTCTCTTTTCATTGCATCTCCCTCCTCCCCTCCCGCTCGTTCCCCCCTCCTTCCTGTAACCCACCCACATGTGCCGGCATCACTCAAGGGAACATCTCAGCCAAGACTAATGCACCTTAGCCCCCACCTACTGTACAGTGCCTCCTAGGCTAAAATGAACACAATCCCTGTCACACATACACACAGAGAGGATACACACACCGACACACACACACACAACTCCCAGAGCAGGCATGACTCAACATGCCCCTATAGTAACACATGCCCTGATAGTAATTGAGGTCAAAGAAAAGAAACAACAGGCTGATTTTCGTCCTGTGTGAAGGGAAAGAGGTCTTTTCCTCACTCTTCTTTTACCACACATCATCTGATGGAATTGCTTAACAGCACACTGGAGGCAAGGGCTTTGCTAAGTTTAGCACTGCGAACTGAGACAAACTGCAGTGCAACCTCACTAATCTGAACCTCTCAGGAAACAGAGGTTGTTCAGTGTTCAAACAAGTGAAAAACACTAGGGCCAAGCAATCAATATGAAAAACATGCATACTTTTCAAAACATTCTGAAGGAGTTTTGGTGTTGGCAGATTGGAGTTACTTTTAGTAGATTTGATACAAATATATTATCATGTATGGTCTAGGGATTTTGTTTTTTTAATGGTAGTATTAGATTCTTCTTCTCCTCATCTTTAGAAACATAATATTTAAAGATGATTGATATCTTTTTCCTCGCTTACACTTCACATAATAAAATAAAACCGTGTTTCTGCAAAGTCAGTCAGACCAAAAATGCACAAACGTCAGATCCATTTATTTTTTGCAGAAAATCCGGCCCGTGTCCTTCACATAGAAATCCGTCCACAGGCTGATATACTCAACCTGGGGAATGTCTCATTTTTTAAATTCCATTACAACCTTTCACTCATTGGCAAAAAAACAATTAATACATGTAAATTACTTTATAATTCTTACATATAGAATCTTTAAAATCTTAATCTTGACAGTAACTAGAAACTACAGCTGTTAAATAAATATAGTGGAATAAAAAGCTCAAAATAGCATAATATAGTGTAAAGTAGCAGAAATTGGGAGTACTTGAGTAAAATTCCTAAAACAATAAACATACTTTGTAATTTTCCACCATCGGCAGCAGGTTGTATACTGCATTTACTTTAACTTATTTGATTAGTTTGCCTGTAACCATGATCAATGATCTGCTGCCTGGTGAACTATATGACTCTTTACCTCTGTCTTAAGGAATCACCATTCATGTGAACACTTCAGCGCCCTTCATTCATTGCCATAGCAACCCACAGTATTGTATAAGCTCTTTTCATGAGATACTGCACAAACTGATGACAGAACACCTAGAAAATACACTCTCATGTAATGAATAGGAAACCAGGCAATATTGCAGTCTGAATGGATCCCCGGGGCTCTACTTATTATAGTTGTATTAATAGTGCAATAGTAAGAGCAAATAGAGGTGAACTCCAGCACTAACATACTAGCCACAAGGTTAGCTCCACGCCGTCTATCACAAGCAAACTGATAATAACCTTCTGCTTTGGCACAATATGATGTTTGTGTCTGCTGATCGTGGTGATAGTAAAGAAGTACTTGATCTTAGTGGACCCCAATCAGTCAACATGACAGCAAAATGAACAATAGCACGCTACACTCCACACCATATCAATTTTACATACAACAGGCAGTAATTTGTTGGAGGCTGATAAAGAACAAATGTATTTTTCTACTTGAAACAAGCAGGATGTGGGTTGGGGGGGTGTAATAACATAATTTACATAACACAGCATATTGGTTGTTGATGAAATCTCAAGATGAAATTTCCTTTTGTGTTTGCCGTTGAAGGAATGAAAAATTTGGCCTTGTTTGGAATCTGGAGTTGTGCAAAGTAAGGACGAGCAGTTTTCAATTTCTCGCCATTTGAAGACAAAAAAACAGGAAACTGAAGCTTGCTCTCACCACGTCCTTGTGTGCACTTGTTTGTATTCTATTTGATCAAAAGTATCCTTGCACAAGGACCAAACTCCATGAATTACATTGTAGTGATTTGTTTTCTGTGGCACGTTTGAAAATAAACCTAAGCCAATTTTCTTCCCATACTCCTGACTGTAATTTTTACTGCAGTGTAATAACCAAGGGGCAAAAAGCATGAATTAACACCAATTAAAGCTGTAATGTTTACTTACATAATGAAGAACAAGAAATTATTTAAATGACAAAATTAAAATGTGATTTCATGCATATGCATCTGTTATGTTTTTAGGTTAACAAAGACATCATTTCATTTTCTTGAATTATTTGTGTGTGTGTGTGTTTGAGGCCACACAGTACAGGTCAAAATAATCAGTTTAAGTCATACATACAGTACATATCTAGCTATAGTCTCTTATTTGACAGTTAATTTTTGACAGTTTCACACATGCAGCGGATGATAAAACTAGTTTAAGCCACAAATGCACATATCAAATCCCTGAAAGGTACGACTCAAAGGCATTTGAATGAGTAAAGATAACGGTGAAATGAAGTGGAGAAGGGGTGGGGGTCGGGAGCTGGGGGTTTGCCCTATATACTGTAAGAACCCAAAGGGTTAGTGCAATCTGATGGTGCCGGGTGGCATCAGCAGATTAAAGGCTGTCTGTATCTGTACTTAACTGCAACCCACTTCTTTTGTTACCTCCCATGTGGTTTGCTTATTCTTACACGTGTTTATGTGCGCATATGCCCACTTTAATACATTCTGCAATCGGGCGGGGGTTGTTCCTCCCTAGGGAATATCGCTATCTGGCACATACACCTACGCGTTCAGAAAGTGACACCGTTCAAGGATGACAATTTTAAATCAGGCCCCCTGCTTGTTCTGTTTCACTTTCTCCTCCCTGTGCTACAACTTTACTGGCAGGGCGGAGCACTGTTTCAATCAAACAGCATGTCAATCTTTTCCCAGTCCCCTCCAAACCTGTCCTATGGGATAATACAAGCCAGCTCATAGGCCATTTTAGTGGTCCAATTGCTAGTAAAGGAGGAGAGGAGTCTCTCTTCAAAGGGGTTGCAGTGGCTGAGGAACTAATTGTGCTAGCTTGATGCAGAGCTACCTCTAGATGAACTAGAAATGACAGGCGGCAAGTTAAGATGTTGAAGCAAAAGAAACAGGAAAAAAGGGACGGGAATGTGTGGGTGACATTGTAGTAAAGTTGGATTTGTGAAAAAAGAAATAGTAACAGGGGAAAAGGGAGATAAAAAAAAAGTTATATGAAGAAGAAAGGTGTTGGAAACAAAAACCCAGTGTTGGAGATGGAGGTAAAAGTGCAACAAAAAGAAAAAAAAAAACAAAAAAACTGATTCCTCAACCACCCACAGAGTGAGAAGTAATCTCATTCCACATGTATGCAATCAAGGCAGTGCTGTTGAAATTAGCTTGGGTGGCTACGCTACATCTGATACACACAGCTGTAGTATGATGATCTCCTATGATCTCCTTTGATCGTCTTTTCTTCTGTATTCAAAACGACAGATATCACGCATGAGGTTATTGTGCGCAGATAATGCATATGTATGAAGCAACATATACGCGGTGCTCACGCATCGAATCATCTGGCCGCAACTCTTAATATGTGACATATTGGAATCCGACAACAAGCGTAAGAAGCATGGAATGGGAGGGATTGCGAGATTTTTGGCAAAACATGCCACACATGGTTTCACAAAAGCAGGTGTGGAGCTGTGATTCGTTATACAATATCACATGAAAACAGGCTTGTGCCTCAAAAAACAACTAATTTATGTGGCAAACCTGTTAGTGGGTAACAGAGACGCTTCGGTGGTTGCATCTTACAAGAGACTGAATTTCTACAAATCAGTGCAAGTTCCCATTGAACATGTATCTCAAGCAATCTTGCAAGGTCTCTAAAACTTTGGTGGTTCAAATTTGTTTGCGACAGAATGCTTAACACCATGTGTGAGGCTTAGTTTTCTCTCCTTTATTTGCGGGCTTAATGCATAGTAGGAATGTGTTAACACATTATTTTCAATATGTGTTAAACTAGTCAGAAATGCCACAATTATATGTTCTAGGACAAAAGTTAAATTTCAACTAAATTTTATGGATTTGCCCTCCTCCTATTGTATTTCTTTTTTGTTTTGTGATCGATATTGCATTTCCCATCATGCTTTATGTCAGTAGTTCTGACCTGGGGGGTTGAGACCCCTCCAAGCTGTTGCAACATACATCTTAAGGGTCACAAGATGATTATTCCATTTGTTTCCATTTCATCTACATTTTGCTTTTTCTGTCACAGAGAAAAGTAACTCTGGTGGAAAAAGGGGGCTGGATTGCTTCATTTTAAGGGATCATAAGGTGATATAAATGTAATACAAAGTGTGATGTTGCCATGGAGATCAGCAAGCAATCACTTGATTTACTACTTGCAATAAAAGAAAAGTGTTCCAGATCTGAGGTTATAAAGAGAACCTTTTTTTTTTTTTTTTACAGGATTTGTAATGTTGTGCTAATCACTGCGGCATGTGCATGATGTCTACACATTCCCATTTGACTGATGTTTACTTGAGGGCATTGAGGAGAAAGGATGCAATTTTTGACCAGACCAGTCACGTCCCCACGAGCCTCACCATGACCCTGATACAAAATGCACTCCATTGTACGCGCTGGGCTAACATGCAGCTGAGAAACATCTGCAGTGGGCCTATAAAAATGGCAGGCCATATTGTGTGATGCTTTTGCCTGCTGTGGAATGACATCGCTCACTCTGCTTCTCCTGTTTCAACCCTTTCCTCAGTCCCATCTCGTAGCAGAGAAAGAAGTGTATTATCACAGTGAAAAAGGATCTCCTCCTCCTCCTCCTCCTCCTCCTCAAACCAGAAAATGAGGGGCAGTGATCATGAAGGGAGTATGTGTGTGTGCGTGTGTGCGCTTGCATGTGTTAATATATGTGTGGCGAGTGGGAGGCAAGAGGGAGTGCACCACTGGGGAATGTGCACCTGCAATTTTTCTCATTTGACACAGTTGGTCTTTTGTAGGGTCTCGGGCACAGGGAGATGTCTGTGAAAGTTATGGCCCCTGCCCTCTACCCTCAGCCCCCCCCCCCAAAAAAAAAGACATCTTCACTGTGGTATTTCCATCTCAATTCAGAATAACTTATGTCAAGAATTTGGGGGGATAGCATATTCAACTGATAACCAGGCACTGGCTGAACCCAAGTGCTCAATTATCCTTTAAGCGGAGGTTCTTAGGTTAACTTAAGGGAATATATCTGGCCAGGATTTTATTGATCCATGGCCTTAACTGGCGACTCCTCCCATGGTTGACAGCTGCGGTGTGAGCATGAGACCGAGCTGTGACCCCCCCTTCCCCGAGTCTTGATACAGTACATCTGCAGATGCGTTGGGGGGGGGGCAGCAGATTTGTGTTCCTGTGTGTGGGAGGGCTTGAGAGACGGAAGATAAAGGGAGGGTCTGTGTGTGTGTGTGTGGATGTATCGGTGGGTATTGTACATGAAATACAAAAAAAATACACAAACAACAGTGTATTTTCCATCCCACGTAAAGCGCTGGAACTGTAAACTACTTGACTGTGGCATCCTTCCAAACGAGGAAGCCACGCTGAAGAGCTACCATTACTCTCCAGCTATCCATTCCCCTCTCTCATTCCTTTTATTTTAATGAGAGCACAATTAATAAGGAAATGGAACAGCTTCCCAAAGGAGGCTGGTTCCTCCACAATGGAAGCCTTCTTTTGTCAATGGCTGTATTGAATTCCCCTACGAGGCCACTGAGCCATATTGAAGGCCATCTCCAGTATCGCCCCACCCACCCCCTCCACATCACCACCACCACCACCTCTCTATCGCTTGCTCCCTCTTTCTCTTATCCTCAAGGTCTCATGGGCTAATCTGTGCCACAGTAACATTTGATCCCCCCCCCTCTTTGCTCCAAATGCAGACATTACAATACTTCATATTGATTCACTGAGGCGAAATCACCAGTTACTGTGCATGCTTGGTTTATTCAATGACAGAGCTGGAGGAAGAGAGAGCAGGTTCGGACTCTATCTTGCCCCAAAATTGTCCCGCTGTGTCTGTGGTGAACTTTAGTTTGAGACAAATGGTATTAGATCCTTAGTATTCTTTGTTTGTGTATGAATACATTAAAATTCAGCCTGATAGCTCAAGTGCAGCATATGAAAAAGAGGGGTAAAGAAAGCGAGATCAAAAGGAACAATGACTTATTAATCCTTTCCCCCTTTCGCTTTTCAATTATTCTCTTTGTTGGTCAAATAAAGATGGTATCACTTCACCTGTATTTTCATCAGCGGTGCCCCCAATTGCTGGTGGACCTCTTAACAACAATAACAATGCTTTGTGCTCTGCACAACACATGATTATAATCAAGATTCACCTGCAATGCATGCATGAAAGCAAGAACAGTTTAGAAACTCATTGTAACATCTAATAAACATGTAAGAATACAGTCTTCATTTTAAAGGCAGGGTGTCATTATGTTTTCAATGTGTATCAACGGAAAGTGCATCATAGCTGACGCAACTGGAACAGCATTCAGCCTTCACTATTTGTTGTCATGTGGCCATTAAACAACATGTTCCATACGCTGAAGTAGGCTTTCAGAGAGCTTCCATTGAAACAAGATCTGCATGTCTCAATGTCACTAAACAATGCCAAAAACACTACGACCTAATCAATAGTCTCACTAAAGTGAAAAACAGACTGCTAGATAAACATCTAGAAGCAGTAGATACTGTAGATGGATGGGTGGGTAGATAGGCAGGGAGATAAATTAAAAAAAGATGACACTAACTCACACTGAGGTAAAGAAATACCCAGTCAGCATCATTTAAAAAGGGGACGAGTTATACTCATTTCCAGCTCTATATTTTTATTCTGGAGTTGCTTTACATGATTCACAGTTCAAAAAACTCCTTATGTATCTTATACTGGCCCTTTATGCAGCCCCTCAGTTCAGCCTCTGTCTGAAACAATGTGTTTTAGTTCCCCTCCCCTCTGACCCCCCTCCCTTAAAGTGCACTCTGTTCCGATCGGCCAGCTTCAGGAAGCGTCCTCTGGTTCCATAGGCTATGTAAACATACTACAGTAGTCTCATTTTGCTTTCTTTTTGCAGTAACACAGATTATAGCAGGATGTATCTGTTTGGTAAATATTACCAATATTACCATTGTGCTACTTGCTTATTGTGTGTAATCTTTATCCTATCTGCTCAGCTCTCAGTGCTTTTGTAGCTTCTAACTATATCTCTTTGGTTTCAAGTTTAGTTTCTCTCTGTGTTCCTGTAATTTCAGATATCTTCCTTATTTTACTGTTTGCTCATCACTTTTAGCCGTATCAGTCGTGTCAAGTTACTGCTGATGAAAACCAAAACCCAACATTTCCTGCTTTGGTGGTTCATATTAAAAAACTTTTAAATTACTAAATAATGAGAAGCTTATATTTGGAGCTCTTTGTTTAGCAGATCAGTTAGAAATAATGCAGGGAGGAAAAGTGCAAGCAGAAACACCCACAGAAATGCCATACTGTTAGCAGGGCAGAGCACTAACAAACCAGAGCAGCTGACCAACACACTGTGGCAGATGACCATATAAAGAAATCTGTCACAAGATGATGTCAGCTCATCTTGAAAGCAGAAAAAAATGTTAGAAATCTAGTATTCAGAGAAATCTGAAGCCTCAGCTTTTTGCTTGCAAGGATTACTTCTACATATGTTTACCTCATTATTTGAAACTTTGGCCATGTTTCATATGACATACAAACACACACACTCACACACACATATATATACACATACACACATATGACAGAAAATAGTATAATAGGTTCCCTTTAATGAAAAATCCTCCCTCGGAACTAGCCAAAAAGTTAAGCAGTGTAAAATTGCCTTATATATACAGTATATATGTATATATATATACACACACACATATATTATATACACACACATACTATTGTTACAAATTTATCTCTGATCTGGGACTGTGTAGATGCATAATGAACTGTCTCAGAGGGAGAGATATACACCCGTTATAGATAAGATAGACAGATAGGTAGTCCCCTAACCCCCCTCCTCCTCGCAAACACACACATAAAAAGTCTAAACATCAAGGCATGTCATTAGCAACATGTGGTATAAAAGGGGTGATTCTAATCTGAATAATTACAAAATGCATAGATTATTTGCCTGAGGCGTGTATTGTAATCATGTGCTGCAGCAGCAACATTTCATCATGCGGGTGGGCAGACAGTGTCAACATGCTTCACTCACACCACCGACATACCCCCCTCCTCCCATGATTGTGAAAGCCTTGTGGTGAAGACAAAGCTTAGGGGAGTCAATCCTACATAGCTGATAGATTTACATATACAGCAGTGTAGTGCCTAATATTGCCCCATGCAATCATCAAGCCCAGTCTTTCACAGCACCTACTGTGTCATCAGAATGCAAATATGTCACGTATGAAAACAGCTACAGTATGTTGATGCATTGCATTTATTTGACTGGTGAGGGATAAAAGCATATGTTGCTCGTATAGATTTCACAGCATGGCTTGTGGAAGGAAAAAGTAATTAATTTCACAAATTGAGTAAAGCATAGGTCGCTGCATTGTCTCTCAGCGTGGTTTCCGTTTGCTCTTCCTGCCCCCTCACATTCCACCCACACCCCAAATTACTGCCTGACCCCTGCTGTTATACGGTGTGGGAAAACCATGTGGTACTGCACGCCCACCACTTTTGCCCTACGCGCTGGTCTGCAGGGTTACTTAGAAATTCTCTCTCCAGGCTGCCAGAGAGCGCAAACACATACACTACGCACGCGCACATTATGCAGCCTAATGTAAACTAACATCCACTGCCACTTGACCTCGCTGTCGATATCTGTCCTCATTAAACACCATTCGGCCAGCTGCAAGTCCACTTTAAATGGCATCATTCAGCGCTTACCAAATTATGCTTGTGCAACTGGGCTGAGTGGATGGAGATCCTAATTCATTTATTTGGAAGATATACACAGGTCTCGGTACGGACACCTATAAAACATGTAGAGGTATTTAACCCCACCCTGCCACTCTTAATGTTGCTGTCATTCATTCCTCTTGGGTTGCAAGTTCTGACAGCAATTTGGCAATGTCAAGCAGTGACTACGGATGCCATGGGAAGTAAGGGCCATTTTTCTTATTCCCCATATCAAGCAGGTATTGATTTTTCACTCATTATAGAAGAACATAAAAAAAGAGAAGGGGATTTCTGAGCGCCATGCCAAATGCCACGCAAAATGTTACCGAGGATACATGGAAGTGAGAATTGAAACTGAATAGAAAGAAATCTGGACTATAAACACAGAATATCTACTTAACATTGAAATCAAATGATTCTACTGGATGGAGACCGCATGTTATGACTGAAACTGCTATTGTAAAAGCAAATAAAATAGCATTCAGAAAATAACTATGGAATAAGCTGGCATCCAAATGACAGCTATGGAGTCCTCCCTTAGGCTAGGTATAAAAACAAAGTATTTTTTTTCCCCATAAATGCAGCACTATTATCTATTTGCAGGCAGCCTTGTGTGGCTTATAGAAGAATATAATCCAGTCCTTGGAAAAAGAGAGGCAAATAAAAAAAAAATCTGTTAAAGCATTAAACTCAGGGCATTCATCAAAACCATTTTGAAAACCATCAAACTTTTATGTAAAAGTCAGCACTCAAAAGCAACACCTCTTCATTTCTCCTTGATGTATCACAGTTGTCTTATAATGCCAACTTAAGACTAAACTGAATTATATTTATTATCATGCACAGTGCACTATTTTCATACTGGCATAGAAACAGTGCAGCAACCGTGCACAGGGGACAAACTAATGTCACTGGGCACAAGCTGAGGTTTTCCTGCTTTCGCCTCTGTAGTAGTCTCGTGGCCTTGGCCTGACATTTACTGCACCGGTATGTGCAGTGCATTTCACATTCCAAGCTACAGTTTGAGGGAGGTTTGTACATATTTTCACCAAACCCGCACTCACATGCACACACCTCAACCGGTGTGAAGAGACATGGTATTTCTTTTTTATGTGTGTGTATGTGTTTTGTCTTACATGACTGTGCCACAGATTTCATTATTTACATTACTTACCACATTGGTTTATATATTCTAGTTTACTATTATATCACATACTTATAAATTGCTTTCATACTATACTATACTATACTATACTATACTATACTATACTATACTATACTATACACTATTATATATTATATATTATATATATTATATTATACTATACTAAATACACCATATTTTATACTATATAAAAATATGGCACTGTATTTTCTTTGTAAATGAGATGCACTGTATGTCATGCACAATGTAAAATATATAGAATAAGTAGAGCATACAGAACTCAACCTGCATATATGCAACACATATGCATAATACATAATGATAAATAATTAAATTTGTATGCAAGTGGTCATAATGTGATATAAACCAAAATACATGGAATTTGTACAGTATGTTCATATGCAAAGTAGTTATTCAGAGTGTGTAATTGATATTAGAACAGGTACGGACATAAGATTTTCTTTTTGGCTTGCAAATGTCTCATGAAAAATTAAAATGTGACTTGCTTTGAAATGTCCGAGACTTGACTTGGACCTGACCCAGAAGACTTAACAAAAAAAAAAAACTGTAGGTCTTTGCTGTGATGGGGCAAAAATTCCAAGATGAACATGATGCCTTCCTAACAAAACCAAAGTCCGCCACTAATAACCGTGGACCTATTGGGGATTAAGTGCCTTAATCAGCTACATCGCCCCTTTAGTTGTTGGTGAGTAGTTGCTCAATGCATAGCTCTGCAAAAACTTTTCCCACTTTTCTTGGCCCATTTCTGTAATTTTAAGCTTTCCACCACCCACTCATATTACACCTCGAAATATAAGAAGGCCTGTTTTCTTCTCAGTGAGAATTTGGCTGGAGAAAACCTAGTCATTAAACTCCTCTTTGTCTGTTTATTCTCACCTCAGCATAACAGTGTAACTTTAATCATCACCTTACTCGCTTAAATAAAACACAAGAGCTGCTGAAAGTTATTCTCTTCGTTTAACGTCGCATTCAAATGCATATATAATTTACCACTATGCTGAAGTACTGTATCTGAAAATGTATGCATACATTATGCCGCTGCAAATGAATGACTGACATCCACCCACTCCAAAGCCCACTTGTTTTCAATGCTTCAAGAGGCATCTCATAGTCACAACAAAACAGTACATGCCTCAGTAGGCTCTACAAAGAACTTTCTCTCGCTTTGAAATATGAGCTCAAATAAATCATTTGTTTAATTAATTAAGCAAATTAGGCAAATCCAGGGATGCCTTGGCGGATGGAGTCAGTGCCCTGCCACAAGGAGATTAATTAAGTGGATCGGGTACGGGAAAAAGGGAAACTGACGTTTTGAGTTAAATGCTCTAGCTATCCTTAGCATACTGGTGCTAGATACCACAACCAGAACAACACAGTGGGGTTAGTCAGATGCATGCTGGCTCTGATTCAACTTCATGTTCACTGTGTGGGGCTGTGTGAATGACTGAAAGAGACAGACACAAGCAAGATGCATGCTATATGTTAATTTTCCCCGTCTCCTATGAGCCACTTTTGCAAAACAGACATTACCTGACATTGTTTTAAGAGCTACAAAAACCTACAAACACACACACACATATGCTTAACGGATGCGTCAGGCACACATCTGCCATGTTGTCTCATCCGTCCCTCATTACATACCCTACCCCACGGCAGAACCATATCTGCTTCCAGGCTTGATGTATGCGCTAGTATCTGACCATGAAAAATATACTGTATGTCAGACTTTCATCTCTCGGATTGGTCCACAAGCTGTCATCCATTATAGCAGCTATGTCTCTCGATTCCATGGGGTGGTATTGAGTGGAATGAATATAAAATCCTTCCTGGAGCATTTTATATCCACAGAAACGCATGATTAATGTGTTGCTCAGGCATGGCCGGAGTGTTTGGGGCATTACTTTCCCCATTGTTATTCACTGTGACCAAAACAATGACAAGGATGCGTTTTACTTATTTTTCAAACCCAGTGACAGCATCTGTGATAGAACTTTTGTCTAATCTCGCTTGACTTTGTAGCTATACTTACAGAAGCCTGTGGGCACACACAAACAAAAGACACAATAACTGTACACACACATTTCGCATCGCTCCGTTAAGTTGCATTCTCTCATGTTTTTATCTTGCCGTTGTGACACTTGTCCAGAAATATTCCTCATTTTCCGACAAGTGCAAAAGTGTCAGACAGTCTGGTAGGTGTTGACGTACGAATAAAGACAAGAAAGGACAGGACGCTGTGCGGCTTCAATGGTGGATTCTTAGCTAACATGTTATGTGCATTTTTCTGCATGATTGCTGTGAAAATTACATGTGAAACCTGGCATGTGTGTCAATAGAAACAGCTTAACGGCATTCATCCGTGCACATGTGTGTCTCTGCATGCCTGAGCCTGACTGTATTTAGACAAAAAAAAGGGACTATAGATTACCATTTAAAAGTAGGCCAGCATCCCCTGGAGTACACATTTCCAACACTCTCAGGGAGAAACATGCACAATGACATTGTGGTGAATATTCCCACTGAAGCTTCCCCCAGCTGCGGAACAATTCACTGGCAACATCTGGCCTTGTCTGTTTATAGCATCATACTCGGGGTTGGGTGTGAAATGATTGCTTTTTCTCTATTCTGGCAAATTATTGAAATGAGATGTCAATAACTTAAGCTGCTGTTTTTTCAGAAGCAGGTCCAAACAAGTCCCCTCTGCTCAAACGTATTCCCTTTAAGATTTTAACTGCGGCACAAAAAGGCAACAACCGGATCGTTCGTCAGTTTGATGTCACTGTTCCTAAGGGATCAATGAGTGATTGATTATTGGAGTATGAGTAACAAAGCAGAATGATTGATTTCAAGGACTGTGTAGGTGTTTTTGTCCGTTTTAGCCCATTTACTACAAATCATGCATACACCGCAGCAGATAGTTTTCCAAATGGTTCAAACAGCTTTTGAACAAAAACAGCTTTTTGCCAAAAGTTATGGCAGCGTAGGTAGATTGAAAAATGGTGTATGGAGCTCATAGAGCGTATGTATGTTTTCATTTGGGTAATTTCTTTACAGTGGGAAGTGGATTTTTTGACTTTCTGCGCCACTGAGCAACTTTCACAGGAGTGATTCTGTATCCAATTCTCTTTATACATCCATGTATTTGAAAAAGAGTTTATTTTTCATCACGAGAGGGGGGGACGTCAAATCACACACAAGGTTGTAAATATAGTATATGAGATTTGTAGTAAATGGAGTAAAACATGCAATAACACACGGCTTTCCTCCTTTAAATAAACTGACTGTCACGGAGTATCTGTGCCGAAACACGTTTCAGACACATCCCAGGCATCCGTCTTCTTTAAACCACTTCACATCCATCCCTCATGACACTTTCTAATTGGCTGAGGCTGGGTGTACTTCACTTACTGTTCATCCAGCCCGTGGGGTAGCAATGTGCACCTCCTCCATCCCGAGATATCCTTTAATGCTTTTTGTTTCCGATGGTGTTTTGTGAACAGATTTCGGGTTGAACACTTTAATAAAATAATTGTGTCTGAAAGTTGCAGCTAGAAAGCGTCTGATCTAGACAGACAGAGGAGTCATGCGGATAACTGGAGAGATGTTTACGTGCTGCTTGATTGACACGTCTGTCAAGGCAGCACTTTAGAGTCAATGTGAATCAAATGCAAGGTCAAGAGGTTAAAACAATAAAGACCAATAATGACCACGCACAGGCAATCCACTCTAAATATGGTTGTTTGTGTATGGATATGCTATCCTTTGTGTTGCTCTTAATTTATGTATGTGTATCTGTTGGTGAGTGTTTTATGTGCTTTAAATATTGAGATTTAAACCAAATACTAGGATACATAGGCGTAATTAAAAGCAGGTTAAACAGCTATTACTGTGCCAGCAACTGGGGTCCCAGAGCAATGACTAGTAATAGTTCAAGAGATCTTAATGGAAAAAATGATCATGAATCTTGACAGAAAAACATTTTTCCAAGATTCAAACTGGTGTACAAATGAACCCACCGACAAGACTGCATGAAATATTGTTGTGGATATATTTCCAAAGGGTTTTTTTTTTTCCATGTTTCAAATCTCCTGCCAATAAATATTTGAGTACAAGCACTTTCTATGCATGTTCATCTCAAGTTATTTGGAGAAGTCAGAAAGCTGTTTTAAGTTGAACTGAGATTGCAATTTTCTTCCCTTTTTGTAGAAGGAAATATAAACTATGATGGCATGACAGTTATTGTGTATATTTTTCCATTTCTCAAATGAGGACAATACTGTTTGTGGACTTGAAGAACTGAACTGTCATGTTTTCTCTAAGTGATTATATTTGATGGATTCAGCACTAGATTTTTGCAACTTTAAAATACATATCTATTCTTTTATTTCTGGGGTGATTTTAGTGTATAGGGTGAGACACTTGGATATTATCTATGGTGCTACCTCTGCTGTTTGTGTATATATTTCTAGGAGAGCTTTTCCCATGGCAGAAGACTGATATAAAGACTGGCATTGCAAGGAGAAGCGCCGTCAACTTCTGTGGTGCAGTACTGACTGGATCACATCATAGACCTGTACAGCCTATGCACATTGATAAAAGACTTTTTTTTTTCTTCTTTTTTTTTTTTTTTACACTTTTTCAAAAGCCAGCATAAAGTCAGCTATGAACCATTCATGATTTAAACTGTCTGACTGTCTGTTTTTACAAGATTAAATATGTGGGAGGACCCATCATGCTGTTTAGTTTGTATTCCACTCAGAAAGTGGAAGCTAGCAAGCTAGTGTAACTACTTCACTTTTAATTCATGTTATTTGAACAGCTGCTGAGTCATCAGCAACTCTCTTGCGTGGCTCCAGTTGTGATGATGGCAAATAACCAGACAAACCAGTCAAAACTCATATGTTACCCCATGATATGAAGAAAGTTTCAGTTTCAGACTGTAGCCCCTTATTGTCTGTCTCATCTGCTCTTTTGGCTGATAATGTCTCCATCCCTGGTCAGTAGAGCTCTATGAGGAGAGATGTATCACACACTGCTGTCACCTGACCTCTTTGTATTGAGCATTAAGGCAAAACTAACGATGCCAGAGAAGTGTGCTTTCATTACCACTGGATGATGAAGCCGGACGCAACCACCCTGCACGGATATCACACCACAAAAACAATTCAATTAGCTTCAAATCTCCCATTAATGGTTTTAGCCATATGAAATTAACATTTTTATGGGCCATTGCCCCACTCCCAACACTCCTTACATCTAAACCCTAGTTGATTGTGACCAACCACCCCATCCATACACACACACAGACACACACACACAAACTCTTATCCACACACAAACCACCCGACCACCACCATTGACTTCTTTCAATCTGAATTTAAATGACTTCATTTGCTTTGCCTCTGAAACAATCCGGAGAGGCCAAAGGGAAACGTTGCAAAACTACGCTGGTTTCCGTTTACCATGACACGAGAAAAGAAAGACCTTGCAAATTAATCTTAAGATCTTAATGCGTGAAATGATAAAAGAAGTCTTTTTTTTTTTTTTTTGACTCCTCTTGCAATTCTCACTATCCTAAACGTGCGCCACAAAGCCAAAGCGGTGTTAATGATTCTTTGAAAAATAATTTCAGTGCATGTTTTATTGCCAGGAGAGCAAGAGATGGAGACAGGAGAAAGAGGGACATATCTAAAAATAGACGGAAAATCAGAGAAAGAAACAGACAGAAAAAAAGCAAAGAAGAATGAGAGAGAAAAAAAAAGTTTCAGTGAGTTTGGAGAGTAAAAAACTGCTAATTAGCGAGAGGATAGACGCTGAAAAACGAGACAGACATAAAGTCAGAGGGCTTTTATCGCAGTTGGCTGACAGAATCTGGCACTTAAATTGTGAAGGATGAAATTCTGATACAGCTTCAAATCACGCCAGTCACAAAATGCAAAGGGTCATGTTTTGTGCCCACATCTGTACACCCACATAGATGTAAAAAAATAAATAAATAAAAAAATAAAATAAAAACACAAGCACACACTTGTTCTCAACAGTATAACTCACCCAGAGCGGCTGGTGCGAAGAGGCTGGCGAGGACTAGCAGGCGTGCGGTCCACATGGCCTCCTCCTCTTACCGCCCGCTGCTGAAGGTCCCAGTTGAGTTCAGTACTTGGTCTTTAGCTGGCAAACGCCTGAATCGGGTGCTTCCTTTATGGCACGCTTCCCTCCACTGCGCCACTCTTTCACGCAAGACCACAAGTCGTGTTGAACTGATGCCAGATGCCGTCCAGTATCTATCATAAAAAAAAACCCAAACAAACACATATATGTTAGCTGAACAGTAGACTTCAAGCGAATGAGGGTTACTACTTTTAAAATCTGGAGAATTTTTTTTTTTTTTTTTCTTGATGATTCCTTCTTTCCCAAGAACAACAGTGTGTATTCTCCAATAAGAAACACAACAGATGGATGCACCATAGCTTTGTCGTCCTTATGCACAGTCCTTATGGTATTGTAGGTTTCAAGTTGTCATGGAGTGACTCTGTGCAAGTTGCTCGATCTCCAGTCAGCCGAACTCAAACCAAGTGTGATCAACCAAACACTAAGACAGTGCGAAACCCACGAAATGTATTTCTGGATATTCTGTTGTTTGCTCACCGAAGTGTTAACACCCCCACCTTACCAACAAATCACCCCCACAGAGAGCCAAGGAGGGAGCGATGAAGCACACACTGCTTTGGGCTTCGGCGGAAAGCTGTGCGAGTCGGGGGAGTATATGTATTGTGTGTGTCTTTGCACCAGACCTAGTGTGTATTCTTGCAAGGGCTGATGGTAACTGACATAAGAAAATGCGCTGGTGTTTTCCCTTCCCTGTGGGCATAAGCCATAACTTCACAGTTTGAGGTTTTGCACCTGTGAATGTATTTGTGCGACCTAAGAAACAACTACTGTGCTCGGAGGCTTCACTCAAAAATTCCAGTCAACAAAAACGGCTAACAAGACACACTGTGCAGAGATGAATGAGCCACTGCTACCCTTGACCTCTTCTCAGAGTGCCGTCACCAGTGAACTCCCGACACTGGATGAAGTCATCGCTAAGCTATTGCTAGTTTACATGAAATACAATGCAAAAAAAAAAAATCAGAAGTGATTTACATAGTGTTGGCTTGTGACTGCTGTGAGATTAACACTTCGGATGTGTCGAATGAGGCACTGTTCAAAAGCGTTGTGTGAAAATTTGCAACTCTCGTATCCTTTAAGTGAAGTATGAATATATAAAACAGGGAGGATAAAATTTAAAAAATAAAAAATGTGACTGCCTATATTCTGATGAGATTCTTAAGATTATCCCCCATCAAACCCATATCATGATATTAAGGTTAAGTCAGCTTTCATGATTAGGCCATCTGAACCCTTCTATTATCAGCCATGATCTGCTGCAGATGTATAATCTCTGCAAAATGATACAAGTCAGAAGAGTGCACACAATGCGGCTATCCTCTACACAAGCATTATCCTTGCACATTAGGCATTCTATACTGCATTTAATATTGCTGGGAGATAATACCATTGTGGGACATGAGAAAATCTGGTTACAAAAGGTCAAAACGTGAGCGCAGCATCGAAGGACAAGGCACTCGGGAAGCTGACATCAGAATCTCAAGTGATACTGACACTACATTTTAAATACATCTCTGTCCTTTTGTCAGACTTTCCACATCCGTCTCTGTATGTATTCTTATTCTTTCTTTTTTTTTTTTTTTTTGGGTGCAGTGACATGTCCCCATCTCATAATCTAGCGCTTAATCCCAATTCAAAAAATCCTAGATTAGAGTAATCCGATTTTTTGAGCAGATATTAATGGGTTTAAGAGAATGACAGCAAGCCTATCATGAGTCTCTACATAAACAGACCATTTGGACAATATTATGAGGTTATATAGTAAGTCAATGCCTTACTCAACAATGTCTTGTGTGGGCACCATGAAGTAACAAAACTGAAGCCTGAACAACCGGTCTGAACCAATCGATTGTTGACTTCATTCCTTGTGTATATGTATGATGGCAGGAGCTTTTAAGACGTTAAAAAAGCAATGTGAAAGAGTGCATTTGATCAAAGGAATATGCTTGTGAGTAAACAGCGCTTTTAATAAAACGCTCTGACAGCTGCAGGAGAGCTAAATTAAATATGACACCAAATCAGATACTGTGACTCCCTTGACAAAAAAATACATTATTCCAGAAATAATCACATTCAAATGCACTGTCCAAGCGGCAAATAGGCCCTGGAGTTTATACAGTGGGATAATTTCTTAACTGGCAGGAGAGACGCAAACTAAAAAAAGGAGGCACAGACACAAGAGGGTACTGAAAATATTTATGAGAGGAGACAAGCTAACACTGATTTCTGTGGTATGATTGTTGGCTTTTCTTTTTTTTTTTTTTCGACGACAGATTTTGAACTTGAACTGTCACAAAAATGCAGGAAGAATGTTGCTATAGTTAGAAACTGCTTTTATGGTGGGAGACCATGAGAACTCCCTGTGTATCATTGTGTGCATCCATCTGTGTGTGCGTGTGTTTGTGTATGTTCGTGCTGGAATCCGCCATATCTCGCAGCATAACCGATAAAGCAGCAACTACTTGCACAGGTGTTACTTGGAAATTATCACATAAAATGAAAAACACTTCACTATCACAGTTGTTAATTTGCTCTCAAATATAAAAAAAACATGTGGGCTTAGGTACAGAAATGCTATCAACCGCCAAAAGAACACATCATAAAATACATATGAGGAGGGCTTGGACCCAGTTCAATAAAAAAAAAAAAAGAGGAAGAAAAAAATGAAAGAAAAAAAAAAGAGTGGTAGTCCAGCATTGCCAACTCGTCTTGTATTCCAGAAGGAGCCTTATGATACATTATGGTGCTGACGTTTCAAGGGTACTTGTTCTGAGGGGGATTTAGGATACCTCCCTTAGATAAGCTGGCCAACATTTAGCTGGGCCGAGCGTCTGTTCTCAGCCACATCAAGGAGACTTCTTCATTACTTCCTCTACTGTTTCGGCAGAAAAAAACTTTTTTTTTTTTTTTTTCTAATCAGTGATGTTGTTGTTTTTGTTATTTTAGTAATCTTGACTGTGCCGAAGGGGCCCAGATGATTCCTGACAGTTTTAATTAATTGACTTTTCTATCTAGCGAAAGCAAAACAGAGACGGGTGATATAGGCGGTAAGAGAAGTAGTTGATGGAAGGGGTGGTGGGTGGTGGGGGTGGTGGAGGGTTGTCTCGCAGCAATCATGTGACAGCGACTAAACCCAGAAAGAAAAAGACAAATGGGAGACAAATAGCATTGAGGGAAATGGAACCTATTAGCTTGATTTAAGTTAGATAGAAAATTAGGGCTGTATTTAAAGGGCTTAGGAGTAACTGTAATTTAAAAAAAGCCAAAGAAAATACATGGAAACTTTTCTGACATATGGTAGAATTTTAGTACACTTAAATATACATTCATTATTCATCTGTGGTGATATTGATAATAACAAAAACACCTTTCTGAAAGGGTGGTGAAAATGCTCCCTGTTAATACAAGATTTCAGTGTTAAAAGCTACAAGAAAGATGTTTTGCTTTACTGATTTATTACTAGACACCTACTGCTATCTTGACATTGATAACACGCTCCTGCTTCTCCAATCGGGTGAGAGTCAAATGTGTTATGTTGTAATTAGGCATGCTGTGTGACTGCTTTGTCAACAACACAACACCTGATAATAATATTTAGCGGGGGCTGCAAAACCTTAATAAATTCTGTATTGAAAAAATAAAATTACAATACACCTGTGTGCCTTGACATTTAGTCATTTATCTGTCACCACTATAGTTATATTACTTCTTTCATGGAAAACTTTTCAAAACAAGAACATTTCAAAAACATCATAAAAGCCCAGTCAGCTTTTTTGTTGTCTCATGACAGCAGTGGAAAAAATGTCTCTGGCTTCCTTTATTTCTTCCTTTAACTGCTGAATGCAAGAGAGTTTTCCAGAAGTAAAATACAGTATGCAAACCGCTTTACATGCCTTTTACATGTACTTTTCATATTTAAATATACAACTACAAGTTTACAGGTGACTCACTGTGTCTCTACTGTGATTGCTGAGCATCTTCACTGAAGCCTGTTCTTGGTCAAAAGTAACAAGCTAAGCACATTCTGAAAAATTATTAAGATATTTCAAAAGAACTTATAAATGAGTGGGCATAAAAAAAATATCAGAGATACTTTACTCTTACTGTCTCCACTAAAATGTCAAATATAATAGATAATATAATAAATGAATCTGAATGTTTTTTTTTCTTTCCATTTGCCCATTGGCCCATGTTTCCATAGTACAGATTGAGTACTGTTGCTACAGGTTGTTTTACTGTTAAAGAAAGTTTCATTTTGCAATATCATTATGTATCACAACATATAAAATGCTGAATTTGTTGGAAATTCAATTGAGAAACTCTATATAGATACTATTAACAGGTGTCAATGCTTTTGTTCAAAACAGTTATTTAAATGCCTGACAAGTTAATGTCTTTCAATACATTGACGCAAAAATCTTGATAAATGAAATGTTGTAGTAAAATAGTCCGCCTTATTCATTTGTAACATTGCCCGCAATATAACCACATATATTAAAGAGATAGACACTTCATTATAAATAAGTCAGAATCTTTGACAGCTGGAAATGTTCTATGTTTCCATATCAAGGCATAGTATATCCTCATACAGTATAGTCATGTCCTTCAAATACAAATATACTATTTCTTTTTTTTATAATTATCTCTATTTAATTTCATGCTTTCCACTATGGGGCTTTGCTTACAATCTATTACCAACATAGATACACAATAATACCTTGATGTGCAGCATAATATAGGCCTATTCTATCCTAGGTTGGTGTCAAACTAACATACCACAAACACAAAATGAGAAATATGCAAAAAATGAAAAATATACGACACAAGTTACATTCCTATCAAATTCATTCATCTTCAAATAACACATATACCTCTTGCCCTAACACCATTTTCAACATATGACGCCTATACACACACACACTAATTCTATGCCCTATGTTTTCAACCGAAGTCCCCCCTCACCTTCCAGCAATGCCATCAATTCTTTTTAATCCCATAGGGTTTCATACATGTACTTCCAAACCTCATTGATTTGCTTCAGCACTCTCATTTCTGTTACCCTGATATAACTGGTGAGATAGCCATCACAGCGATACACCTGAAGGCATTTCTCCATCTGTCACTTCCTGACCTGAGGAAACCAAAGATGATTTCCATTAATCCAGAAGTGTTCCATACAATGCAACTGCAACAAAGTGAAACTTGATCTCCAATGTTATCTGATGGAGGCATACTAAGTATGATGTTACTAGTCACGCCTGCTTGAAGCCCTCCCACGAAAAACTATGTAATGAAATGGGATCGTGTTGCCGGGTTAAGTACCATGTCTCAACTGATTTTCAACTGTTTCATGTCCAGATGCTTATCACACCAGCGGGGAGGGCTTGGTAATTTTTATGAGACAGACAGTGTGTTCATGCAAATGAAGTGTCTCATATAAAATGAATATTAATCAAGCACACTGTCTGCATACAGTTTGAGTGATGAGCACTCACTCGAAAATCTTAGGAGATGAGCTGAGATAATTAAAACTGAGATGATCTTCTCCTTCTAGAGTTAAAGATATTTTCCACTTGGTTGGGCCTCCAAACCTTGCTGATGGTTTAAAATTGAGCGGTCAATTTTATAATACTAAACACAGCTGAAATGTCAAAATCATGCTTTTCTAATGCAAGTTGAAAGGTGTGAAAAACTGAAGGTAAATGGAGAGTACTCTTTTAAGGGACAGCGCGCATCCCTGGAGCTTGACAACGTGAGCAGCAAGGCATTCACTCATACAATTGGTTTTCCACAAGAGACCCCAACACAGCTAGCCAGTGACAGGCAGATAATAGCGCTAACTTTAGCCTGCACAGTCTCCGAATGGTCCTATATGATAGGCTTGTTGAGTGTGACTGATGGCTTGGGTTAAATAATGGGACCATCCCTCCTCCCCCTCCATGCACACAAAGGCACTGTAACCCCTTCTGACACACAAAACACTTCCCAACTACAAGACAATAGAAACACGATCCATTAGAGGAAATTACTTGCACACGCAATAATAAAAAAACCTGCTGCGAAACAAATAAAACAAATTACCATTACAAATATTTAACAGTACACAGACATACAATAGGGACAGGTTAAATTCCCATATGAGAGAGGAATAAAAGCGCATAGGCCGGGTGGGCGTACAGTTGGGTGAATAAATGCAGATAGATGCATCATTTAAAGGCAGGGTAAATCTGCCTTGAGACAGTTCTCCATTATAATGCAAAGCTCAGACACTATCCATTTTCCATGTCTTCCTTCTTTCTATCTTCCCCCTCTCTCTCTCACTCTCTCTCTCTCCCTCTCAGCATATCTTGCCTAATGCAGCACAAATGGATCTCAGACAAAGCAAGAAAGAGAGGCAGGACAGGCAGGAAAGAGAGAAGGATGGACTATCAAGAACTGGGGAAAAAGAGAGAAATATAAAAGATAGAGGGGCAGAGGATGAGAGGGTGGGAGGATGGATAGAGAAAAAGGGGAGAGAATGATCAGTGAGATAAATTGAAGAGATGGATGAAATGGATGAATACAATAAAAGACAGAGACGATGATGTTGAGAAAAGGGATATTAGCTGATATCTGAAGGTCATGAATTGCCAACGTATCCAATCCAATCCAATGTACAGCCTTCACTTTAACTGCTTGTTACTATAGTGGCTCAGGCGGGCAGGTTACCATGACAACCTTACCTGTTGGTCATTAATCACCTACCAGGAGCAATTGGCATGCTGTGCCCACAAACACCGCAAGTCATTATGTGGCCCAGGCTTGATTTTGGATGTGAGCTAAAAGGCGACGCGTTAACGACTGCAGGGTACTAAACTGCATTGTGTTCACAGCAAAAGTAAATATATGGTCCTGTAAAAAAGGAAAGAGAAAATGGAGATTCAAAACACCGTGACCTCAAATGTAAATCTTATACATGGTATGGATTTCTTTTTAGACAGCAGCATCAATATATTTCCAATGTATTATGCTGAGAAGAGCAATTTTCCAGGATACAGATTGATGGTATTGGCAGGGTTATGGGTATTATAGATATGTGGTGAAAAAACATGACCTCGTGTATAACGCCCTAGTCTTTACATCATCTTCAGCCATGCTAGCGGTTTGTTGGTTGGTCATTTGTTTTTTTTGTTCACCCAGTTTGGTCCAGACTGAAATATCTCAACAACGATTACATTGATTGCCATTGAATTTGGTACAGACATTTGTCTTCCCAACAGATTAAATTACAGTAACTTTGGTAATCCCTTAATTTTTCACCTAATGCTATTGTCAGGTCAAATTCTTAATATGTCCAATACTTTGGTTTAGGGTTGCATTTTCATTAATATTGCATGCATGCTGATGTTAGCATTTAGCTCACAACTGTGACTACACACGGCAGCTATGGAGGCTGTAGATTGTGTAGAAACCCTTTTAAATCTATAATTGCACTTTAATAAGCTGATAATTGGTTAATTCCGATTGGCTAACAAAATGGTACAAGCCACTTTACCGTTTTCAAAATGGACAACATATGTTCAAAGGACAGCTGCAGGCCACATGAAGCACAGTGACTATGAGCTACAAAGCTTTCAAAGAAGAAACACAATACATGCCACACCCTTTCACACCTGAAACAAAACAGAAGCGAGCCATTTTCCTGCTATCATTTTTCAGCACAGCCTGAACACAGCTGAAGCCATGTGTGTAGGGCATCTGTTCAGAAAACACTTCCATTTATTTTCTTTTTATTTGTATTTGACTTTTTCAGGTCTCAATTTCCCTCCATTTTGTATTCTCTTTAACTGCATTTGCATAATTTTCCAATAGACACTTCATTCCCTGCCAGATTTGAGAAGGGAAAAGAAATCTCACTCACACACACACACACACACACACACACACACACACACACACACACACACACACATACACACAAACAACAACAGCAATTTCAGCTCAGCCTCTGAATCAGGGGTACAGCAAATTCCAATGTCAATAACACTGATCCCAATGGCGCATACATTTCAATATCATTATCTGATGCTGAGCCAAGTGCACAAAATATAATCTTAAAACATGAATTGCATAGCATCCCTGGCTAAGCATATGCGATGCACATTTTCAACAAGTACATTATGCATCATGCAGCATACACTCAATACAGACTTGATTACAGTGTTAATTCTGCCTTCCATCTGGTTCTGCATGTCTGTATTTGTGCTTTTGACCACAAATTGCTATGGTGTGTCTAGGTGGCGTAATGATTGTAGCATGAATGTTACCGATGGCCAGAATGTGTTGTAAATGGTCTGGAAATGAGAGGTATGACTGTGTCACAAGCAACCACAGTGGTCACGACCACAGGGAATTCAAATGGTTTCCACCTGGACTCCACTCACTGCACAATTAGAGGCAGAGCAGGAGAGGGAGAAGGGGGGGAACTGAAAGAAAGAAACGGAAAGATCCAGTGGTTTAAGGAGAAGGCAGGTGTGTGTATATATGTATTTCTGTCCATCAATGTACACCAAATGTGCATTTCATGCATGTATATGAAAGGTTTGAAAGATGTGGCGTACATTAACAAAGGTATTGACTGAGGAAAAGCAGGGAGGGAGCTAAGTAACTCAGAAAACCACAGTGCTTTATTGTTTATACCTGCAAAAACAAGCTAAAAGCTCTTTACATTGAAGCAAGTCTATGTAACCTTTGTTGCACAGCAGCCTCTACAGACAAACTGTAAGTGACATTTACAGGAAAAAAATCTAATGTTAAAATGTAATGCAACAGTACAGTACAGTAACACAAGTAGAGAATAACGTAGCAAACTGAGTCAGTAATGTCTATTATTCAGCAGTTTCTATATTAAGTTTGCTAACATACATTAGATGACATTAGCAACCACAGGCTCCAGAATCAAAGAATAGTGTTGAGTATAACATAGTGTATTTAAATGAAAAAAGGTGGATTTTATTTATTATTAGTTCAACTTTTTATTGGTAGGAAACTGAATGTAATATTTCTTCTTTAAAAGGTTACATAATTTCACTTTAAGTTAGAAAAATAATAGAAGCAATGCAAACCATGCATTCCCTGATTGAAGCACCACTCTAGATCTGTCTTATTGACATTATTTTATCATTATGTAAGATAATCATTTCATATGCATTTTGGAATAATATCCTGATATTGTAAATTGTGCACTGGATTTAAAATGGTAACAATATAATTTGCAAACAGATAGGACAAAAGATTCATTGCAACACTGCAGACACATGAAGGCCCTTTTTTGTTGAGGCTTTGCTATATTTCAATTTTTTCAAATTTAATTTCAGTCAACATTTTTTGTTAGAATCTGCTCTGGCTGTAAAATGTCCTGATTCTAGCAATGTTTCTGAATGTGCAAATATCAATACAAAAGTATATATATATATATATATACATATATACACACACACACACATATATATATATATATATATATATATATATATATAAACTAATTCAAAGTGCTGTACTACATTCACCTACTTGTTGTCTACACTGCTTTAAGTAAGAATGAGTCAGCCATGCAAGTAAAACTGACAAAAATTGGTTTTAAATGTAGCACAAGTATATAGACTCAAAGACTCAAAAACATTAAGGGAATGGAAAATGTAGGGAAAAACCAGAGTAAACACTCCAACCACTCCATAAGGTTTCTTTTCAGTCAACAAAAGCCTATTTCCTGGGTCAATCAGATGTTCTTATTCACCTGATGTTTAAAGGTGAATTATCACCCACACATAGTTGACACAGAGGTCAAGAGGTCATCATGGTGAATTGCTTTGCAGGCTCCTTTTGTATTGTCTAGTGGCTTTTAGAAAATGCAGGCTGAAATGTGAGAGAGTATCTCTTGTCAAGACCCCGGTGACCTGGCTTTAGTGTGATCGATTAGCGAGCAAGAATAAACTTGTGAATGCCTGGTAGAATGCTCGAGGACTGACTCCTGAACCCCAAATTGAAAAGATCAAAAGCAGAGGTGGAATGGGAATAATACTACAAGGTTTTCAGAGAAATAGTAATAGTAATATTTTGATTTTAATGCATTTTAGTTTCTGGTTTTGACATACTTGACAGCCCACACAGATCGCTGTGAAAAGAACCAACCTAGAGTGTACTACCCAGCAAAGATCCTATGAACCATTTCCGAATCATTATGGCTCAGGTCACCCCAAGAGGCCTTTGTTGTTGCCAGCCCTTCTTCCTCACTTCTTCCCTGATTCCAACTTATCACAAAATGCTGAGATAATCATCTATAATTGGGCATTTTGTTTTTCCAAGCCACAGGGAAGAGGTGCCTGTCGAGTAAAGTATGGGAGAAGTGTAGAGAGCTAGCAGGCGGCAGGGTCCCTCAGTCCTCAGACTAGTATAGAATGGAGTTTGATGAAAGTCTGATTGGTCTGGGCAAACATCCTCATGGGGTATGTCTCCGGACAAAGAGAGCAATACTCTCCTCTCTTGTCGAGGCAAATGCTCTCAGGTCTGAAAAATCACTGCTGGTCTTGAACTGTCTGATCTTACCAAGAGTTCAAAAACCTGATGAGATAGCTAGGGCGCCTAGGGTTATATGAACCTCAATTTAACTGTCTTCTAAATTTCAACTAAGCTTAAATTTTACCCTTCTCCTTTTTGATATACTTTTCCCTGCAGTCCACCAAGTATTTTTACAGTATATTTACTGTCAGTGAACACAGGAAAAGAGTTTTGTTTATGCAGCAGCATTGCATAAACTGTGTGTGTACTCCAGCTAATGTAACACTTTTGTAACAGACTCAGCAGCATACACTTTCACACTGTGCTATTTCCAAAAAAAGCCATTTAGGACATACTGGTTTAATTTCAATAGATGCTGACTAATTCTAATTATGTCATTAAAGACTTAGTGAGAAGTACACATCTGCAAACACAAGGGATTTAATGAGAGAATCCAAGAGAATCACATTAACACCAGTGTTGAAGGTATTGATGGTTGTTCCATTCAGGAGGCAAGTTAGATGTTTTACGTGTCAAATCAGAACACAAACGAATAGTACCAGCAGTGTGTGGGGGAGGAGAGGACACTATGTGACCTGTGTGTGCCTTTGTGTTTTTATGTACTCAGACACACTTCGGGGAGTGGCATGAAAACATACACACATAATCCACTGACCTTGCCCTGTGTCTCTTGGCTGAGCGGTAGAATGTGTTTGGGTTGGAATCAGCAGGCAACCTTTCTAAATCTAAAAGCGGAGGTCTCCCGGGGTGAGGCAGCCGCAAAACGGTCGGAGATAGTTAGCGAATGTCAAAGTACTGGAGCAGACTGTAAACCACGACTTTTGCAGCGCTGTGATTGGAGCTTACACACATGTACACACACACAGAAAGACTGCTACATTGGGCGGTCATTTACAGGCACAGGCTTTAGTCCGAGAATTAAAAGTGCACAACATGAATTCAAGGTTTGGAAAGACCTAGAAAGCCTAACAATTGCTGTATAATTGGACTGAAAAGAATAATAATATGCTTTGCACCCAGATCCTCTGAATAAAATGTAATATTGTGTGTTTGTTGGCAGCTGGGACACACTTTGGAATACAAAGCAAGTGCATAAACACACACCAACCCGCTGCTCTCTCTTTACTTCTTCCTCCCTCTTTCAAATAACACACCTTAATTGACACACCGTAGAATCATCAGGACTTGTAACCCAGGTCCAAGTCCTAATTGCACTCTGGTGTAATGTTATTCGTCCACTTACGCCACAGCCACAAACACCATTCTGCCCTCTCCACAGAGCAGATGAAAGCAAGGAAGTCAGTAATTGCTTCTGACTTTCCAGAGTACCACGCCCCAAATATGTGGACATTTTGCAGACCCACTTGGAGCACAGTCCCTTTAATGAGATTGCCTCCTGTTTATGCCGATGGGATAACAGTAGACTCTTTGTTGATGGCATTGGCATTTTCCCAATCAATATTGAGCGTACTGTATCAATGCTGGAAGGAATCTAAGGGAGCAACCTGTATTTAATTTGGTCAAAGAGATTAGCCTATAAGGTTTCAAGGAGAAGTCATCCAGCTAGTGTGTTCATACAAAATTCATATAAGATTTTCAACCCAATTAACAAACTTTGATAAAAGCAGTAGTGAAGATAATTTACATTAATGAATAAATTAATTATTCAATTATTGCAATGGTAAACCATTTTTAGCCATGCTAGTGGTATGACTCCAGGGATGGCCATGTCAGTCTTTCAAATTGATTGGTCAGTGAACCTCTTTGATTCAGACAACAATATCTAAATATCTATTAAATGGGTTGCCATGAAATTTAATGCAAATACCTATGATGCCCAGAGAATGAATCCTAGGAGGTCAAGGTTTTCCATTGTCTCGTGAAATATCTCAAAATCTACCAGATGGATTGAGTGAAAATCCCCTGACTTCCCTTCTAGCACCACCATGAGGTTAACCATTCGTAGTTTTGAGTTAAATGTCTCAACAAATATCAGATGGAAAACCATCCACCCACAGTGACAACCCTGCATTTTACAAAAAAATACAAAATGCTGCATGACAAGCATGTCTTAAGCCCATCTGCACTACCAACTGGTGTAAACTTACTCTGTTTTGAAAAGGGGGTAGGAGTAAGAGTAGTGAATAGCATTGTGTAGTGAGTCATGGAATCAGTGTCAAATCATTTTGACATTGGCACCAATCCCATAGTGGCCCTTTTTACATCGCTGATGATCCTCTTTGATCAAAAATCTAAATGCCTCTCAGATAGAACAATATTGACTCCATTTCTGGGGAGTCCTGTCAGCCACCTCTATCCCCTACTTACAGTGGGGTGCCCAAAGCTCAGCTGAAGGGGGCTTTACACCCATCCATCCTTTCTCCTTTCATTCTCCTCATTTCATTTTTGTATCAATCCGACACTGGAATGTTATTCAACCTGCACAACAGGCCATCAGGAGTGTGCAGGGAGACCACCTTTAAAGCAAACTCTGAAACTCTATCCTACCCACTACCCCTTAACAACCCACCCCCAACCCTATTTCCCAATGCAGCTGGCCAAGGCAAGGAGATTTTTTTTTTGCCTCTATGAGAGCGGGGGAGTCTATTTCAATGCCAGAGTCTTTCTTTTGACTTGGACACGAAGCAGAGAGGGGTCTCTGGGACTCTCCACGAGTCTGGCATGCAATTCCTGGACCAGTTGGTTTCAGCATGGGGGGAGTCGGAGTTGGGGGAGGAGAGAACTGCGCTTTGACAGGCGTCCAATACACACAGCTGATGCCTCAGGCTGGCAAGTCTAATAACATCATCTGTGCGAGACATTACTGGTGGATCTCATATTTATAACCCAATATGTCCATCGGGAGGGGTGGAAATATTACAATAGCAGCCAACACCACAATGCTCATGTCAGGAATTTCAGAATGAACATAGTTAGGCAACTCTTGCCAACGTTGGGCATACAAATTGAAAATCGAGGAAAGTGCCTAAAAACTAGTATAATTATGGGTGTCTCTTATTAACAGACGACTTAAAACTCCCAGTGCAGGGTCTGCCTTCCCTCTAAAAATCTGTTATCATCTTGAATTTGAGAGGTTTCATCAAATTTGATGGATACTTCCAAACTGAGATTGAAAAATGAGTGTGATACAGCCAATAGGGAGCATTAAATCCATGTGAATGGTAGACCTGACCTGATATCAGTTTGGAAATGTAAACAGTATAGCCTTGTTTGGGACGATATACCACTGGGACCATTTTACTTGGGAGATTTTACCTTGTTTCCTTCAGTGAAAAAAAATCACATTAAGGGCAATTAAAATATTAAGAGCCAGGAAAATGGAACTCTCAATACCAAGTTGTAACACCAACCATATTTTAAAAATATATCTTTGCTTTATTACAGCCAGTGCATTTACATGAACTTTAAGGATAAGGCTAGTATATTTTAGCCTGATTATTCCTCTGTTCCACTGGGCTCCACTGTTGTCTAAAAATATTAAAAACACATCAGTGTAATGGATTAATAGAAGCATGATTTACACAGCTAGATTTTTGTGGACAAACCTGATTTCCTGGCCATTTGTGCACAGGTAAGATATCCGATAGCCGTACGGTGAGATGAAACAAAAGATAATTTATCTTTATATCAGAAGAATTCAATTTAAGGTCTTATTAAAACCAGTACAAAAATAAGTTAAAAATGAAGAGATGAGCAGATGAAGAGTATTATCTGTAAAAGTCAGACATATTCACAGGGTAAGCAAAGATCCATTGTACTGTTTGTCCCAATGTTCAGAAAGAAGCATCCTCTGAAGCATCTCTAATCACTAACATCACTATCACTGGCAATAAAATTTTGCCTGCTCTGGTTCAAAAATATGTTACTGGAAAGGGAAAAAATGTGATTACTGACCATGTGCATGTAAACATGACTTTTAGAGTAATCATTCTGTTCTCTGATTTCCTGCCTCATGCCTGATTTCTCTTAATAACCTGCTTTCCTACAGCATGTGCATGTAAACATAGTCAGTGGGTCTTTGAAATGAGTTTTCCCTCCGGTTCAGCTCTGATGGCGTCTCCTCCCACAACATATCCCGATGCCATCCACTCAGGAGCCTGAATATTTAACAGCCCTATCATTGAGAATCATGGTTTTCATCCTTTTGACGCATCACAGCCACTGACTCTCTGAGGTGATTGATGATGGCAACATGTACTGCTGTGCTCTTGTTTTCTGTTGTCTGAACTACATGAAGAAAAAAAACCCCATGAGGTTGAATTCCAATCATTTATACTCCAATCTCTGCAGCCTTATCTACACATAGGTGGTGTCTGCTTTGACCTTGCACTGGCCAGAGCTGAATCACACATCCGCCCGAAAACATTCCCAATAAGCGTGTATTCCCACAGTACACTGTGCATTAGCTTTAATGCGAACAATACAAAGATTTGTCTGAATCATCATAATGGAAAATAAGGTTCACAAAGGCTAATGCAATTTTATGATACTAAGAGTTGCACAAATTGGATACTGACAATGAGGTAGCAGAGATAATTAAACTACTTTCAAATAAAAATAACACAATAAGGCAGGCATAATGTCAGAGGACAATGTCAAGTGATATGTACAGTTGACTGTGAGAGCCTGATTCAGACCACATTAACACATTGGTTTATAAAAAATCCTGGATTTCAGTGCCCTTTTCTATTGATATGTTATATTGGACCGGCAACATTGTGTTTCTTTATAATTGTATTTTTCAGCACTGCCTTTACATACCATGTGGCTGTAATTTAGTTTCAGTGAGGACAACAGCACACAAGATATTTCCACAACTTTCCAAGCAGACATTCTGTCAAACGCAGGGACCTGTCACCAGAACGGAAAGGGCACATGTTAACTGGAGTGACACGGAGAAATGTCCTCTGTTCAGTCTGACTCGGCAAATCATTATTCAGATTGAAGCACACCTCAGTGATCCATGCCCGTATCCATGCGCTAATGCCTGCCGCAAATGGCACCAATAACTCAGTGCGTTTGAGTGATTTCCACCGTGCACGCTGATGCTGACAGTTTCTTTGACGATCCCTTAAAAATTCAAATGACTCCAAGTGAGACGAAGCAGCGTGTGAGAGGGTTGGAATAAGGCGAGCTGGAGGCAGTCCATACCTAAATGTGCTTTGCAAGCATTCATTCTTATTTAGTTGACTGAAGTGATTGTGATTTTATGACAATTTTATTAAATTGTGTTTAAAATGTAATGCCGCTGATTTGTGTTTCATGTTTCGTGAAAATGCAGCTAATGCTGTAGATTATATTTCTTTTGTTTAGTATTAGTTTGTTGCATTGCGGCTCACATACACCTGAAACCACGCACTGAGGTCCAATGATGTCCAATCATAGCTTAGCAACTGTAACTAGGCGCGGCAGAGCATAGGATTTTCTCCACATGCTGAAGTGGGGCTGTAGCAGGAGCTATACTCTGCATTTAAAGAGTGTGGAGGGTGGTGTCTTTTTTTCCTAGCCTTTCTAGCAATAAAATAAGTGTGTTTGTCTGCTCTAATGTTTACAATCATGAGCATGGCCAGCTAAGTGGCATACTAGTAGCTACCAAGTGTTACTTCCAAGAATTAGCTAACTACATTTGTTTGTGTGCATGGGTTATGTTAAAAAAAGGGCCTGAGCAGGAGCTGGGTACCACCTGGAATCTGAAACAAGCTGAATATCACCACAGCTAAGTGTTCATGCTCCCACTGATTGGCTGGTTGAGGAGGAACCATAACCTCTGGCGAAATTTGGTGTTGTTTTTTCTCTACTTCATGTGGGATTTGAGTAGCTCCGTTTTCCTACAGCGGTATGTCGGTACTGTGTAATCCAAACACACAAAGCGTGCCAAAGTCAAAGCATGTCTTCGCTCACATGGGGCACATGCACATCACACCGCATCGACAGCATGACCCACACATTAAACGCCAGAGCTCAGTTATTAAGGCAGGGTCTGAAACTTGGCTCACGTTTCACGCTAAATTGAGTGCGAGAGGCATGAATGCACATCTGTGTTCATATGGAGCTTGTGCATGACAGGAAACAAGTGTTAGACGCATACCCCCACTCAGCACAAACATACTGACTGATAATGTCTAAGCTATGAGTCAGACTTGCATATGATATTTCCCCACCAAATGAACACAGCAACACCCTGCAGATAAAGAAAAAAAAAAAAAACACTGGCTTTTAAATTTTAATAATGTGTCATATTTGAACGATTGAGAATGAAATTATTTAGCGCCCGCAGTCGTTCACAGCGCTCCTTTATTATACATCTACAAAGCAATTTATCCATTATTGCTTTCTAATAGGGCAACATATCCTGGGTCACATCTTCAAACAGCTAGAGAAAAAAAAATTGAAAATGTTGTGGTGTATTAGCAGAGACAAGGCGCCGCAGTTTGTGGGTGTTAAATTGTTTAAATATGCATATAATGTCCCATCTACCGAATGACGGTTGCCCTTCCCGCTAAATGAATTATAAATACAACGGACCTCATGCTAGTGTGAAAAACGAAGCACTTAACACTTAAAGAAGACTGTAGTTTGAGGGTTCAGGGTGCCATATGGCTTCTTATCAACTGTCAGCAACGGTTTCTGTAAACTGATGGACAAAAGGATAAACTCAAGCTGTCACTGTAGCTGAAAAAAAAAGACAGGAAATGTATCCTTGGGCTATTGTTTCCAGTATTTTTAAAGTTTCTTCCTTCTAAAGACCTCAGGAAAGATACATCAGCACACCCCTGGTTTGACTAATACAGTATGTGGGAATATATAGTTGAAGCCACTTATTCTCTATATCTTGAAGTGAAACTCACTAAGAAATACAGTTGAGTATTCAGGGTCTTCCATCACTGTCCCCACGCAGGTTCTTATAAGCTGTAATAAATGGTCAGGCTCAAATCTGACAAGACAATAGATGACTATCCATGACAAAATATTATTCTTTGCTAATATGTATGTATTCAAATTCTACAGCTCTGGAGGTCAGACTATGAAGTGAGATGCATCTGATGTATTTGTCTGGCATTCTGAAATCTTGGCAAAAAAAAAAAAAAAAAATCCTGGCTTTGGTGCTGCTTGTCATGGACAAGTAATATATCCCAAGGGTCCCGTAACCAAGTGAAGCACATCGATCTGTTTTCCTTGAGAAAATAAAAAAAAGAGAGAGAGCGAGAGCGAGAGAGAGAGATTGGACAAGAACACTAGTAAGCTATTTTCAAAATATTTCTGCATTGTTGCCCTCATTTTTCCTGTGCAGAGTCAAACGGTTACTAAGCACAGTCAACGTCATTGAATCCTACTTTTATTTATTCTATACAAACAGATCTTTTTGAAGGTCATAGGGCAAACTGCTGTCTAACAACCATACAGAGTCTGGTAGAAGAAAAAAAATTCCTCCATAGCAGTACTTCTCTCTTTCTCTCTTTCTCTACAGGAGTTACCATGCAAATAACACACTCTGCTGGGTTATTGATTGGTTCCACAGATGCCAACAGCAGGTTTAAATGGAAATGCTAAGTCTGCATGGAGAGAAAAGTAATATGATCTGATGAGCACGGTCTGAATGGAAACATAGCCCATTTACGGTGTCTTTAAATCATTACTGAAATGACTGTGTAAAAACATCATACAGGTATGCACTGAATATGTACTTTCCACAAATAGAAATTATCAGTTGGCTGATTGTTGCAATGTGGTTTCAGCTAGAAAGACTTATGATGGGAAATGGGTAAACGAATTATGAGCAATGTTAAAATAGATACAGATTCCATATGAGTGAAATAAAATAATCACATTCTTGGAGATGTCTCTTAGTACCTAAGAATTTCATGTAGCACTAGAACAGAAACATCATTTTATGTTCGATGTTATATTCCATCACTAGAGACTGAAAGAACAGGTAGAGACGCTAAAAAGCTCATTATTCAATCTTGCAATTTACCTTCAGAATACTAGATAATGGTCTCCTGTTCACTGAGCATAGCCTATTTAGAAATTAAAGGACAAATGTTTTCTGTTTTTACAGTACATGAACAAAAGAGACAGACAAAGTATGAACATCCAACTCCCCTTCTCTGTTCTGGCAACATAAATGGATTACAATGTCCAAGCCATAGATTACTGAAATCCAAACCAGTGGACAATCCTATGGAAAAACGTTTACAATCAGGATTAGGAGGGAAAGGATGGAAAATGGGATGTATGGACATGAGAAAAGGCTTGGAATAAAGGGAGTTTATTTACATTGTCCTCTTCTTCATTTAAGTAAATAGAACACTTTCCCTTGGGATGTGGAATAACAAAGTCCCTTTTTCCCCCCCTCAGAGGACCTCTTCCTTTGAGCTCTATGCTGGAAATAACTCCAGGTCCTCAGGTAAGAGCCCTCAGGGACACATCCAGAGGAAGTGCGGTGCATGTTATCATACCCAGCTCATCTCCAAATACTTTATTTGAGAAGCCGACTTCTTCAGGAGGTAGAAAAAAGATGCCTTACAATGTATTATTTTTGAATTTTTCATATACTTTAGTAGGGTTATCCCAATGGGAGAGCATAGCCGACTCAGGAGAACGGGTAAAATAAAGTAGAATTTATTTTAGCTGGACATAGCAACCCTAATATATTCTATAAAGTGTTGCATTGGTTCAAAGTTTAGGTAAAGATATAAATAAAGTTTTCTCTGTTCCTTGCGGTCGTTTTATGTCTGGGCTGAAGTACATCTATTTAGTTAAAAGCACAAGAAAAAGCCGGGGTCATTTTTCAAAAATTGATGACGGCCTTGCATAAATTATGCAAACTTTTGTCCTTGTGCCAAACAGTGCATCTACTGAATAATAATTACGAGAGGGACTTGGGGATACGAGCATGCAGAATATGAAACACATGCCGACGTCCCTCGTCGTTGGTGGCCAAATCAAGGAAAGGAGACTGGGTTGCAGAACATCATGAAAGACACAAATACGACAATAATAGGCGACCTTTTTCTTTTCTGGTCTGCGGTTCAACAGCCCGACTTTTCATCAATTTCAATTTGAGGATGCATTTCACTTTCATGCTTAAGCTAACAACGCTCAGATTTTAACATCATTTGCAGGATTGGCACCAGTGAAATCATTAGCCTGGTGTGCAAATTAACAATCCATTACTTTATTGTTGTGTTTAGTGACTTGGATGACTGTTAGACTTTTACAAGGCTTCCATGTATTTTTTTGTTTGTTTGTTTGGGGTTTTTTGCTGCAGATACTGCAGTTTGATAACTCAATGAATAAGGCTGTTAAACATTCACACTGGGGACAACAGAGTTCAGATGGAGTTTATAAGAAGCAGTGAATGAAAATGTTGGAAATTGTGTTTTTCAAAAGCCATGAACTGACTGTCGAACAACTGGCTTTCATGACATTATTGAAATATGTCAATTCTTATGCAAAGAAAAGTTCCCTTTATGATTAATTTACAATAGGAACATAATATTAATGATATAAGACACTTTGATAGTTAAAAGGTTTCTAAATCAGACAGAAAATAAAGAGATGATAAAGCCAAATCAAAGCCCTTCCATGGACAAAGCAGCAGAAGGATAGTTGTTTGTGATTTGATATGCAAATGCAATTACCGTATTTGCTAATCCAGTACCCCCCCACCCCTCTCTCTGGCAAGACAAAGGTGTCCAATTTCAGGCAAATCCTATCACTTATTTGTATTTGTAAGCAGAGAGCAGTGTCGCTTCATTAATGGAACAGCTTCCTTTTGTTTATTTTAATGCACACAAGTGTCTGTGGAGAGATTTTAGCCTTGGAAGGTTCATAGTCTTTGTTTATATCACCTTTTAGTGACATTGCTGTGTATTGCCAAGCCATTACTGATTCAACCCTGGATTTTGTTATTCATTCACTTGCACTGAATATTTCTGAATTACTGAATGTTGAATTGTACTGATTATATTGATTTTTTTGTGGTTGGACTTTTCAGTACTACCAATTGTATTTTCCATTTGAGAATTGGCTGGTATGTACTGGAGGTGTTGTATATTTTGGTGGTCTTAAAGGATAATGTTTAATACTTAGAGGAAAAGGTAGACATTTTGAGAAATATGCTTATTTGTTTTCTTACTGAGAGTTAGATGAGAAGATTGATACCACACTCATGTTTGTACGGTGAGAATCCAGCAAAGACTGGAAACGGGGAAACAGCTAGACTGAAATTTAAAGGATATAACATGCTAACTGGAGGTGCTATGGCTGGTTCTCCAAGTTTCCAGGCTTTGTGCTAAGCTAAGCTAAACAGCTGCAGGTTGGAGCTTCATATTTAGTGTAGTGGCACGAGTGTGGTATCTATCTTCTCATCTAATTCTCAGCAAGAACGAGAATAAGTATATTTCCCAAAACATCAAACTATTCCTTTTAAAATTACAAATCTCAGTGGCCATTTCATGCATAAGGACTTTCTTGAGGATTTTCAGAAGCTGCCTTGTTAAAACATGTGATGACCTCATTTTGGGTTAGAAATACATTCCCTTGTTGGCCATCTCATTGAATGAAAAAATCAATTTACTGGTGAAATTAGTATACATGTATTGTGCAAAGCATTTTGTTAGAATCGTTTGTTTAATTCCACTGGTGATCTGTTTCATTGCATAATTGAGGGAGGGAAATGGTTGATTGATTTATGGAAATTTATTCTGTGCCTATGACATTTGTCAGGCTGTTGTATCAATAACAATACTGACAGCAACAATGACCACTCCAACAATACTGATAGATCCCACAAATCATGAAAGACGCAACAAAGTATCACAGCAGCTACTCATAGGGAGATATAATTATCTAAAAAAAAAAAAAAAACCACAATGGGCATTTGCATTTGTCACTTCTCTGTAATTCAAGACAAGAATTCTTGTCTTAATTCCCTGAAAAAAGATGTGATCACAAAGTAACGAGAGTCTGACGTGCTTAAATACACACACATACACACACACTCGCGCACACACTCCTGCACACATCTGCTCGTCAGTGAGCCTGTTGGAAACTGTCACATGCCTGGCAGGTTCTGTAACTTGGGCAGATGGTGCAGCACAATTAGGCCCACCAAATCTCTCAATCAATCTCCTGCACGCCATATGAAGAACCTGGACCTAAGCTAGCTGTTTCTATTACACTGATATTCTTGTCCGCTTTATATTCCCTTTTTCACCAACATTCTAGTTTTCACATTGTTTTTATTCTCACATATTGCAAACCGTATCTGTTGCATGCTATTCCTGAAAAGTGCTTCTTCTTTCTTGCTTTTTGGAGCTATTTTCTTTGCTTCTCTCATTGTCTGCAAGCTACAATAGACACATTTTTTTTGTCATTTTACTCACACTCTGTTCTCTCCTTGCAAAATATTCTCTTGATCCCTTTCACTTTGCACTACCTACGAACCAATGACCCAGTTTTTCCTCAACCCTTTCCTGCCCTCTCTCTTGGCTTGTTTAACCACTGACCTGAATGCAAGATAGTACTGTAGACAATAGGCAAACACAAGTGTTTCATTCACACCCAATTACCGTGAAAGGAATTTTTCTCGCCAAAAATTCACAGAGGAGTACAATGAGTGTGTCACGGAGGAACAAGATCCCCAGCATTTTGCGTTCTGTCCCACGTTACCCACACAAAAGAGAAGAAAAGCGATCTGGTGTATCTGACACCAGCGAGGGCCATTAGCCGGAGCCGGTTAAATAAGGATAGCTCTATCTGAGGCGCTAACAGAGATGGGAAACATCTGCTGCTCGCGCTGGGCCCTTGTTGGGCCCGAGTATTCTGCCTTTGATCAGCGGTCCTCGCAACCAGCTTCCTACAAGAGCCCAGATGAAACAGCCTCTCAACTACACACGATGAGTGCAAGAAAACCACACCCACACTGAAAGATGTGCAAGAGCACAAACAAACAATCAGGAAAAGGGTTAAGATTAGGGTTAAAGGAGCAGATCGATTCTAAATATGTTTGGAAATGAATGTATAATCCTGTAAATAGTTCCAGTAAAATCTACATTATCGCTGGTTTCCTTTTTATGGGCTGAAAGATAAAGAGAAACTTGTACAACTACTTTCCCTCTCTTGCAAGAAAAAATATGACATATCCTCATTTCCAGCGAAAGCAAGCCAAACACCTCACTCAACAGCGGGCCAGACGCCACCTTTGGACTGCCAATCCCGCTGTTGTATTTCCACCACCTGTGACGGGAAGATGATTCACTAGGCCTGCCAGACTGCATCTAGGGACTGTGTGTACTGGGGCGTACTCGCTGCCAGCACAGACAGAGAGGGAGGGGGGGGGGGGAACACCACCTTCTGCACTGCACTGTGACCTGCAAATGCTGCTGATAAAATAATGTGGCCTGTGAGCAGATGTATCATACTCTACCAAGTCAGGGTGTAACAATTCACCAATTCGAATCAAGGCATTGGGCCAAATGATTATGATATGGCAGACGGGAGCAAAACTAAGCCTTGTGCATTGGGAGAATGTTAAAATTGCTGTCGCCCCACATGAACACACCAGCTGCACCCGAAAAGCAATATGATAATTATAGGTTAAATTGGATTTTTTTTTTGTTTTGTTTTGTTTAAGAAAGCATGTATATGTAATTTTTAGGGTCTGTATTTTTAGCTGTGGAACCCACGCTCCACCTGTGCTGCATTCTGCTCTGAATACACAAACAACACTGAGACAGTCTTTGTTTTGACAATACAAATGGAATGCTAGATAAAATCAGGCAACACCGAAATCATCAAGGACTTACAGCTAGGCTATGCTGAAAACTATACATTTTCTTTTTCTATACTTAAATTATCTTAGATCATACATTTCAAGAATTGTATTTTTACTTTACTTCATTTCTGTTACAGGCATATTTGAAATGGCATTATGAAATATGGTGGTCAAGAGAGGTTTTTTTTATGGTCTTCAACAGCAATAAGTGACTGTGCACCTTTCAATAGGTCGCCTGATAGATTTCTTAATATAATTAAAGAAGGACGTTAAACAATCAGGCAAACCTGAAAGAATCATCAAATTATTAAATTACAACAATCTCATTAATGTAAAGAGTGAATTGAGTTAAATTGGTTTTTCATATAATTTCATTGGCGCCGGGTAAGATTGCATTAAATTCAATCTGTGCCTAATAAATTCCAGTGTATTGCTAACTGTATTTTACCATAGATCACATGTCAAATTGGAATCCAATTCATCCAGCGAGGAGAACACTACCTCATACCCATAAATCGCTCAAAGTGAATAAAACAATAATACTTTCATGTAGGAAGACAGGGAGGAAAAATGCTGAAGCGTAATTATAAAGGCTATAGGAGTTCAAAAGTCTTAATGGAATGACTTGTGCACAAGCCAAACGATTTCTTTCTTTTTTTTTTTTTCCCACACACTTGCTCCTTGCCATTTCCAGGTGTTCATTATTCTAACCATGGAGAACATCCTGTGGGTCATGCCATGTTCTAATTCCTAATTAACTGCCCAGAACAGAGATCATGGTTGGCAGTGACCCTGACCGGTGAACAGGACCAGCTAGTCCCATGGCATTACTCTTATTTAGTTTTGTATCGTTCGTTCCCAGTGAATGTTGAATGAATGTTACTCTACCGCATGTCAATGGTATCGGAAGAACTGGGTCATTCTTTGAAAAAGACAAGCTAAAGCCTGCTGCAGGCTACGCATTCTGAAGGCGTAGCACAACTGGAAACACCTGTGGACTTTAGGGCTTATGGGTAACTACGGTTAAAGATCCCGGTAGGATTCTGTTTACTTTGTACGTGCCACATATCTGTCAGCTAGGAATAAGGAGGGGGCAAATACAACAAATGAATAATTCCTGACTTCATGGCTAATCTTGGCTAAAGCTGCGTACCTATCAGTGGCATGTTTTTACACTGTCTATGAGATTAGTCATGTGTACACTCGCAGTGCACATACATATTGGGGCATTACCGGCACTCACAGGGAATACAAAAGCTGCAGTGGTGACTAAATGTCTATGCTTGTTTTGGAGAGATCAGGCGTGCCCTCGGTGTTACAACATGGGCCACCTGCAGTCTGGGAAATAGGTTTCTGGGGGGAATTAGAGGATTCTGATGAATGAACAAGACAGACATGAGTAACCCAGCCCAATATACTGCTTATCTACAAGCTTATGTTGCACAAAGGAGGCAGATAAGCTAAGACATGCCAAGAGAGGGAGGGGATGGAAAAAAAGAGTGGAAATGAGGCTGGGGGAGAAGTGGGGGGGAAGGGAGATGGAAGAAAACATACCCAGGTCAAGATCTACAGGAGTGCGGTCAGTTGCAACATAGCCCGGATGCTTTGAATCGCCGCTGAACAGTTAACCATTGACTAGAGGGACTCATAGCTTGGGATCCATGTCATCCATGGTTATTCTATTCCAAAGACCATGAAAACAAAGCATAAAGTCATTATTAAGGCCTCTACTTGCCCGGGGGCAGTGAATGCTACACTAATCAATGAGAAAGAAAGGTATTGTGCTTGGTCGTAGAGGACAGGTGGTATTATGTTGGTGTGTGTGCATGTCTGTCTGTGTGCGTATGGATAAGATTATCCTGTCTATTAGCGTTTTCTTTAAGGTAGGTGGTCTGCATGGTAGCAGCAAGTATAAAGTCCTCACTGCTGCCATATCAGTCCATTTCTTTATCATTTTATATTCAAAATCAACACAACTGCTAGTTTGTGACAATGAGGGACAGACACGAACATTCTGGACACTTATTAATTCCCCTTCAGTCTTTGTTTCTTGAGTTTTTAAGTATTAACTTTATTAACTTTGTCTGTAAAACATTTTTATGCTTAACACATACTGTAGAAGGCTTTTGAAACCACTTCACTTTATTGTTTTCAAGCCCCTATGTACAGAATTTTTAAGCAATGATCCCATATTACAAATTATTTTCATGTTTATAGGTTTTGTGTGGAGAAAAATGAGATAATCCCAGTGGAAACTGGTGCAGTCTATATATTGTTTCCAGTTCATTCATTTTCATTGCATTTCTGTCTACCAAGGCCTCTTTTTTGACACTACCAATAAGAATTACCAATGTTCAAGATATCTGTGTTCAAATACACAGATAGGGCCTCGAAAATCACCATTATGGCAGAAATGTGCAAAAGTAGGGCTGAAAACTTTGGTTGATTAATTGATAAGTATGAACTGTGAGGATTTTGATCTTTTTTCTTTTTTATATCACTGTAAAGTAAGTGCTGTTTGAGGTGTTGTTAAATGTTTGAGTTTTGAACTGTTGGTCAGATAAAACAAGAAATTTGCAGATATCACTTCTACTAGTTCTCTGAAATTTTGGTGAGTATTATTCCATTTTTCTTTTTTATAGACTGAATCAGTGGCTCCCAACTGGTTGGTCAAAATCCAAAAGTAGAGCACTGGTCCATTATAAGTGGGTTTTGAGTGGGTCAACTTCATCAAAAAAACATCAATGAAAATGTTACTTTGAAATGTGGCTAATTTCCAGAATATCACTTTCATTTCGAAGCACCATTCTCTGCTTCCAAGTAAGCAGTGTTGCTGCAAAACGCGATTTTAACGTACAAATGGTATATCGATTACAGTGTGTGACCTGATGTCTGATGGAATATTTGGACTCTGAGGTTAGACCGGTTACACGATTGAAAAGATGACAGTTACAATCCTGTGTATTGTCATACAAATAACAAGAGACAACCTTACATTTCTTTAAAGCCTTCACAACACTGACATCAGTATTGAAATTTGTCTGCAAAACAGATTGAATTTTTCATTCATTGACAGTCACATTTAACACATTCCCCTTGTCTGATCACTGTTTAGCATTGTCTGGTAAATTAAAAGCCACACAGAGTTCTGCACAGCCGCGTGTGAGCACTTCACAATAAGCCACAAGTGACAAAATTGAACTTCAGTTGTCAAGTGCCATAATTCCATCCCTGGTGTATATTACGCAATCATCCACAGAGCCAGGAAACAAATCCCATTGACTTGATTCCTATTTAATTATTCTACTTGAAAAATCCTTTCTGCTCTCTCTTTTCTCTGAACTTTAGGAAAAAAAAAAACAAATCTCTTTACCCACAAAAAAATATCTACCTATTTGCGAATTGCATTCCTCCTGGCTTCAGTTTCCATTCAAGAGAACCAACCTTCAGCACTTATATTATTAAAACCTGAGCAAATGTGACACACGACACAATGGTGTTTCACTGAGGTTAAAATAATTGCCCAAATATGGTGTGACAGAGGAAGTTGATTCATTCTAGAGAAAACACAGTCTGTTGAGAAAAAAAAAAAAGTGTTGACAGAGTAGTGAGAGACAGTGAAATGGAAGGAGAAAGAATGACGAGAGACACAGAAAGGGACCATGTACAGTTTCCATCACCAAACAAAACACTACATATTTCTTTGAAAGACAAAGTGTTAAGTTAGGCTACTCCGCACGCTGTCAATAGTGACGTTCATCATTGGGCCGGCCACGGTCTATATATTGATTAAACCATCCATCACTGAAACTCTACAAGACATTATTTCTAATTAAAAAGTAAGTCGTAAATTTTAGGCTTTATTGCCAGGCTGGGGCTGTAAATAAAATTCAAGGGAGGGCGGAAACAGATTGCAGCCCCTGTCCGTGGTTTAGAGCCACCGTAAAAAGGACAGACGGGTGTGATGGCACCTTCGGGATCTTCAAACGCAGACTGCAGGGCTGACAGGAGGGAGGTGCCCTGCTTCATCCCAGATAAACAGATGCAAATCAATAATTTCTCTGCTTGCGTTTTTATAAGACATGCGCTTCCCTCTCGGAGGGGGGCTAAGAAGCGGGCTGTGCATATGGAGAACAAATATGTAAATTAAATTTTCATGGACCACTTGGGAATATGTAAAAGGAACAGCATTCGGTGTACTTGAAAACGATGTATAATCATAAGAGGTCATGAAAGTGTGTGAAAGCGCTCCATCACACAACTGGGTTAGCTGCTAAGGCTGGCAGTGACAACAAGCTCCTATTATCCATCTGTGTCTCCATTTTTCTCTCCGAAACAACAATTTTGCTGCCAAATATGCAGTCGCAGGACATTATTTAATGATCCCTGTTGATAAAGAGGCCATTAGTACACTTATACTGTAGCCAATGCTCCCAACGTTGGACGGGGCGAACACTGCGCACAGCTCAGTTATAGCAGAGGACACTTCACATTTGACAACTTCTGATTACCTCAGCGTGTACGCCGGATGTCAGGCGGTGAACTCCCCTGACAGCTAGTTGCAGAGTGGCAGAGTGTTGGTTATTTTTTGACGGGCACAGAGGGATGTCTGATTTCACAGGTACTAGCCAAAGGGAAGGAGGAAATGGAGGGGAATTGGGTGAAGAAAATGAAAAAAAGGCATGTCATGGGGCTCCACTGCCTCTGCTAGCAACAAAGGAAAGCGTTTGCAATCATTATTCATCTAACTGTCTCCTTTTCCCCCTTCTGGGCTGATTTTTTTTCTCCCACACCTGCCAGAATGGGAGTAGCTCTGACCACACAAGCGCATTTTGACTTTGACTTAATAATGACGAAAAGGGCTACAGAATCATATTTGGTTAACTGCTCGCCAGACAGGTTCCTTGCCAAAGTGAAGGAAGTGGCCTTGGTCTTGGTGAGAGACAGAAAAGAGAGAATCACCCTCCGGGGGGAAGCAAGGACTAATGAGTGAGCTAAAAAGGACAAGATGGAGTGATCCTCTATAAAAAGACCAGCAGTAATCTCTTTCTCTCCTTCTTCTCCTCTCCCCTTAATGTCCTAAGAGATCTTGGCTCCTCTGTAAAGCCCTCTGCCTTCGCACATCAAACAGGGCTGATTAGAGCCGCACACCTTGCTGGAGCCGAAGCTTTGGACGGGGTGCAGCGCGAGTTCAAGGGAGACTCAATGCTACAAAAACCAAAAAGGAAAAACTCTTCCGAGTCAGCGGGCATCCTCCTGGAATAGATACATTTGAACGGCTTCCACTACATCAGCATGTGACTGTAAATACTGACTTCAGTCTACTTACAATATCTCTAGCCCAATGCCTTGGAGCTCAAATAACATCAGTGCTTTTCAAATTAGGGCCATTGCTGCTTTGGATTCGTCTGTCATGTCAGATGATATCAGCGTAGCCCCAGAGGTGCACGCAGCGCTTGAATCTAATCGTCATCAACAGATCGTCCTGTTCGTTTACATTAGCATAAATGGTCACGGAGAGAAGGGGAGCAATAGGGAGACACAGTGGGAGTTGAAGGAGTGGAAGAGGCTGGCAGAAGATGATGGAGAGAGACCACTGGAGCTGCTGTGTGAGTTCGCTGTCAAGGGTGTTGTTTTATTAAGACGCCGGGAACTGTCAGGGCAGGTATCAGGAGAGGGGGCCCGGGCACATGACAAGACACTTGCGCTAACATCACAGTAACCCCTTCTCGTACCGAAATAGCTCTGTCCAAATTTACCGTTCTCTCTGTCAGGCTCAGAGGGAGGGTGGCAACATGGGCGAAGGGACTCTTACCTCTACCAATCAAGACAATTGAAATGTTCACCTGCATAGCCCTCTGGGACTGACAAGGTGTGCGGTGACAGGCAATACACTATGTGTGTATGTGTGTTTGTGTGTGCAAGATAGTTTGGGAGAGAGAAAAACCACGAATGCTTACAAAAGTGTATTTTTCTAGAACCAAACCTAGTGTTTTAATTTTTGAAATAACAGTAGCTAAAGATACTGATTTCTAAAGAATGTGTCAGCGCGGGGTATATCAATATTCTTTATTTAGTGAGATGAATAATTTAAGTTAAAAGGTATGCATGCAGAAACTTTTTTTTTATCATGATAATGCAGTTCAAGAGAATGATGGAGGGCCACTGAAGACATAAATATTATATTGGAAGGAGGTGGGCATGCAGTGTCTCAGCAGACACAACATTGAGCAGAAGCACATGCACTGTATGTGGCTGACATACACTCCTATGTTAATCAAGCACACACACACACACACACATACAGATACATGTAAAGAACTCAACAACACTGAATAATTAAAGTTACAGCTGCCTAATGTTCAGAAATAGTAGCTCAAACAAAAGTAAATAAATGTCCAAGTGTGGCGACTTCTTGCGTGAAAAGAGGCAGCAATACACAAATAGCCTAATTAATAGTATTCCTTAACGATTCTGAAAACACATCATTAATGTATGTGAGTTCTTTGAGGTTACAAATCAACAATATTCAGATAATTGAGCAAATTCAGCACATAAATACATCATATTTTTTGCACAATATTCATCTCTTCTCACAGTTTATGTCGCTGCGTGTTCTCACATGAACTCTCCTCCTATTGAGACCAAAATGACCACAAACATGTCTGAGCAAATATATTTCCCGCAGGTCACTGTCGTCAAGACAACATCAATTTGCAAGCAGGCTCAATACATTTTTCATTATCCGCCACTACATCAAGCAATGTGTGCCTTTTAAATAATTTGGTCACTTAGAGGGTTTCGATGCACCGCGTGGTATCATTGAGCCAGGCTGCTTCGGTGCCGATGGTTGTTGCCCAAGTAACAGGATGCAACAACAAAGACGTGCAAAGTCAACTACCTCTGGATAGGATTCAAATTTAAGAACACTGCTGACATCAGCCAAAAGGACTTCTCTCCTTTTCCATTCAAATGACCTGTTTTGCATCATTTCAAGAAGTCCAGCCAGGATCACACTATAAAAACAAATGGTAGAGCTTTAAGATAACACAACCAAAACTTGGCAGGGCTAATGTCATCACTGGTCATTATGGTCAAACACACTTGAATGGCGGATGCTATGGGCAACAATGTTGGGTATGCAAAGCATTGCAGGAGAGTGCAGAGGTCCATATTCTCTAATGAGGATGAAAAGGGCTTTTGTAGTGGAGCAGGTTTTTATACTTTTGTGTTTTAGTTAATTCAGCAGTTGGGTCACCGGGATCAGAGCCGAGCAAGTCAAACTATATGAAGATCTGGGGTTTTGTACTTATACATCTGTTTCAGATTACGTGTCTGGCATTTTGGGGTTCCGTGAACATGTGAATTATGACACTGTGCATTTAAAAAAAAAGCTATTCAATCGTTTTTTGCGAGTTCATAAATTTACACTAGTTTTGGCCATTAGTGGGGAAATGGGACAGGAACCACCAAATGTCAAATATAAATGCAAGATGATTTGGAACAGACTCGTGAATATGCCTGAATAAAGGCTCACCAGAGAGTTTTCTTTAATTGGGACATTTTGCATGGACACCTGCGGATTAGTGAAGTGAAATACTTATTTTGTATGATCAATTCTCTTTTTTTATTTTCAAAAACAGATTACAGATGCCCAGCATGAACTGTTCCTGATGTACAAAGAAAGATGGTTTCTTTATGTTCGGTACAAACCTAAATTACAAACATATTGTCTGATGGAAAACAACGACAGTGTGGAGCTTTGTATGAGGCAGAATTTATCCAAAAGTCAAAAGATACATTACATTCAGGTGCGTTACCGTGAAGACATTAATTCCATTTTATGTTTTATTGCTCATTATATATTTGAGGTCTACACTATTTCATAAAATGACCTTAATTTCTGATAAATCTTATGGATGAATGATAATTAAAAAATAAACTTGAGCTGTGTTTCAGTAGTTTCCTTTTTTTGTCTTGGATTTTATTTGTAGAGCAAAGTACAGGAGACAAAGTTCTTTGTTTGTGAAGTAATGTTGTCTTTTCACCACTGCAACTATGTTTTGGTGTTTTGTAAATCCATGTGGGCTAACCACTTGTATGTGCATGACACAAGAAATAAAAAAAATAACTACCTCACACATCCTGTGACACTTCTGCTGCTATTATCTGTAGAATCATTGCAAAATATTGTTCTTTTCTTTGTACATAAAGCATGATTTTTGCCTCCCTAAAAAGATTTCCCTGAAACAGATGAGACTTAAATCCAAGGTGACCACAAATCAGGCCACAAAAAAAAAAAGGTTCATCAAAGGAAGGTTGTAATTTCATGTTGGCCTGCATTAGGATATTTATCATCAAACCGATCCCCAGCTTTTAATTCATTTGACATCTTTCAGCACTAATACAGTATCTGATTTCTGAGAAGCACCAGTACACAGTCACAGCTTGATATCTGGAGGGAAGCAGCGGGTTGCAGGAAAAGTCACTGAAATGTGTTTCCACACAGGAAAGAGGAGGAGGCCATTATGTCTGGACCAGATTTACGTTTCATATCTAAAAAAGCTCAAGCCAGCGCCGCGCACAACTACCGCCTGCTGCTCTCAATGTTATTCAAATGACAGCACAATTCTATTTTCACCTTGCAACTAATGTGACCATTACTCCTATGTCAGCAACATTTACTGTCTTGGATGTGCTAGAGGACTGGCAAATTAATTCACATTCACTGGGTATCACTAAATATGGGATTATCCCGGAACGTGTCTGTGGTCGCTGGGATTGAGCTCAAATGGAGTTCCCAATTATTCTCCTTTGAAATCTCCCATCCCATCATTTCTAAAGAAACAATCCCATAGAGAATATGAGCTTCTGTGGTCTTATCAAAAAGGTGATATGACACATTCGCCCACAGTGCCAGTTTTTATGTCTTATCCTTGTTGGATACGATGTCGTTAAAAAAAAAAAAAAAAAAGCATATATACATCAACACAGGATGGGAAAGCAATGTAAACAATGTATGCACAACAAAGAATACACACTGCTGCAAGGAAGTTGTTCGGAAAGAGAGGAAAGGACGGGTGGCTACACTGAGTCAGATGGAAGGGAAATGGGGTAGATGGATGTAGCATGGTATGTCTGTGTGTGTGTGTGTATAAGGCTGCCAAATCTGGCAATGTGTGAAAAGTGGTAGTCCTCCTATTCATTTGAATGGGGGCAGTGTGTTTATGCTGCGGTTGAACCAGACTCAACTTCTGCCGAAACGCAACTCGACGTCACACTGCGGCAGCCAATCACATACACGCAAGCACACATTCTTGGCGCATTACTTCATAATGTGATCGCCGTGTATGGCTGTTTACCTTGACGAAAGATAGTTGCCGCCATAAAATTTTCCAGAGTTGTAAAATCCTGTCTCCGCAGTGTTTCCATAAATCCCTAAAAGCATTAATCTGTAACTCTAACTTGACTCCCTGGATTGTATTTCATTATCCCATTGGTCCCACCATTACAGCCCCCTGTGCCCTAGTGCCAGATTGCCGGGGTTTGGTGTGAACGTGGCCTAAGTGAGGGGAGGTGAGGTGAGGTGAGGGAGGGGGAAAATGGGGGGGGGGGTTGGGGGGGCAGGCAAACCTATCATCCATAGAGCCCATCAGTACACTCTGGAGGGCAAACAATCTCCCTAATTGAATTCAATCCAGCCTCACCACAGGAGGCACCGAGGCTAGTGGCTCCATTCAGTATGGAGAGGGTTGGTGGAGGGAAGTATGTGTGTGTGTGTGTGTGTGTATGTTTGTGTGTTGGCTGGATGAGGAGGGGAGGGCTTTAGCAGGCATGACAAGTGAGCGTAGAAAGGAAACGGAGATAAGTAAAAGAAGCAGAGAGCAAACAGGGTTGTGGAAGACAACAATGACAAACAGACAGCAAGAGCAGAAAGAGCTCGGTGCGTGAAGGTTTTGTTGGTTAGTGGGGGGGCGGTTGGGGTGGGTACAGGGAGCAAGAGACTTGAGGCGTAGAGAAATGGAAGCCAGCTGCGCTTTTGCATGATTACACCGAAAACATCATTTGCATCAGGGAATGAAATCCAAACACGCTCTGTAGATACGTATGGTTACCAACCAAAAAGCCCTCCTTGTCGCTGACGGCGGAAATTAAAGGCTTACCAGTGATGCCCTGCAGATTTGCATATGAAGATGAGTACCTATCATGAATAATTTTCATAAACATCTTATTGCACACAAAGAACAAGCCCAATTGGCCGTCATGAATGCTCTTCATTACCGAGATGTGTTTGGGGAAACTGCTTATGCACCTAATCTAGGGTCTATTGTGTATTCATGACACTTTCACCTCAGAAGTCAATTCTGATGTCGACAAAAACGGTGATAAAAATTGTTCAATACCTCGGTGTGAGGTGTGTGCTTCTCGAACGTTCTCCTCAAAAATCCCGTGTATCACATTCCAGGTCATAAAACCATGTTCCGTTCTGGAAGAAAACAGAGAGAGGAAGCAGATTAGGAGACAGAGCAGCACAGTCTTGCATCTGTAAAACATGGCAACACTTATTCTTTCAAAATGGGTGACAGGGGACATAATTAAATAGTTCAGTAGGAGGAACTTTTTAATGTCTGCCAACATGAGTGAGTCACCATTGAGAGGCCTGCGCATATGTAGGACATAGATTTATTTAGAAAAACTAAAAAAAAAAAAAGCTACTAAGAATAATCATGTTTTAATGCCAGATGTGTCAGTTTGTCATTGCCGCTTCGGATACAAGTTCTACATTTTGGTCTCTACTTGCTCGACCGTCATTAAGTGGCATCTTCATAAATTTTTCAGCTGTTGTCTGGTTCCCACACTGGCGATAGAGCTTGATTGCCACTGTATGAAGTGCTATTCAGGTCACATCAGCTTTTAATGGTTGATTTATTAGGGCCCAACAGGGGCTTGGTGATGGGCTGCAGGACAAAGAGCCTGTTTTAAACTGCATTAACACTCTGCAGTAAATATCCCATACAACATTAGCATTTTGATGACTGCCTCCCCCAGTCACCTTTTGCACAGTCTCGTCTGACCACCCCCCCCTCCACCCGTGCACATTTTGCTCTCTTGCTCTGCCTCTTTGCCTTTGTATCAATCCATCATTTGCATGGGCTACTTTCTTTCTTTTAGTCTTCACATCACTCCTCTCGTTACATTTTTCAAATTCATAATCAATATAAAGCTTTGCCAGGCTCAAATCAGTGTGTACAAGTAAATCGGTTATGTTTAATTATGGCTGAATTAGTGAGTTTGATAGAGGTAAGCTCAAATTGCATTCGGTGAGATTGAACAACTGTGTCTTCCTCACCTTCAAGGGTCAAAAAAAGATGTCACCTTAAACCCCCTTCCCTCCCTCCCTTTGAATCCAAACTAATTAAATCTCACCTGCAATCATAAAAGTGATGAGCACCAATGCTTTTGTAATTTGTGTCTGCAGCAGGTTAGAGTCTTGAATAATAAGCCATAATTAAAAAGTTTTAATCAGTAGCACTTTGTTTACTACGCAAATGAGGGAGATATTGCGCCTTTTTTTTTCTTTTTTTTACTACAAACTATTTAAGCTGTCACATGTCACACAACCCAATTATTAACTTTTATGTCAATAAGTCATTAATAAAGCACAGACAAACTGAGTGAAAAACATGCCCTTTTTTGTAGTGATCATCAGGTTTGATGTTTTTTTTTAAACTGTGCAGAGATACTACAAAAAAGAAAAACCTCAATTATAATGCCAAACTTCCAAGTATCATCTGGGCACAATGGACGACCGAGCTTGGCTTCCGAACAAGTGCTAGGTTCCGTGCTTCATCAAATCTGCTGTTCATTATGTTTGATCAAAATTGAGACTTTGGCAGAGAAAGCAGATGCCATAGGTCAATTCAACTGAACCGCTGAGCTAGTTTGGTCAACATAGCATCTGCCAGTCATTTAGCAAGCCTGGAAGTGTTTGGAAAGGAAAACAATCACACCATATTGCAACAATCCTAACCACAAACTGTTGCAAAAAAAAAAAAAAAAAAAAAAAAAAAAAGGGAGAGGCGCCGAGTTCACGAGACAACAGAAAATAAAAATAATGTTCCGGACATTTAAACGGGCAGCACTTGGCTTTCATCATCTGCTTACATCAGACCCCTTTTTTGTTCAGATTTAATTCATGATCATTAAAGCAATTTTACAAATTGAATGCTGCCTTTATACACATATTTACCCCTGTATCCAGTGATACTCGACTCTCTGATCTTCCTCACTATCACAGCCAAATTCAAACCTGCTCTTTTATAATCATCAGTGTTAAAGCACTAGCAGTAGAGCTGAAGCTTCCAAAATATCTTCAAAGGGGTTTGGACCAGAGAAATGTACACCAGGCAGTTCCAGGCATTCAAAGCAATCCTGGAGCATTACTACTAGCGTGTTCATTCCAAAGATATGCAATTTGCTTGAAGTACTAGGCATGGATGACCTAACACTGAGCGAGATAGAAGGTTATTATTGCAAGGTTGTTCATTAACGAAACTGTAGAGTTACTCAGAGCTGTGTTAAGTTAACACTGGAGCACTACATAGCTTGCAAGAAAGTTTCAGTGTTATCCTTGAAAGAGAAAGCTGTTAACCTCCAATGTCAGACCAAACCTGTTTTCAGTTTAAGGCCGCAAATAACAATTTTCCTTATAAATGAATGTCCTATTTAAAAATTTTGCTCAAGTTATTGTTTGGTCTTTAATGTTTTTGTCAAGACAAAAGTCTAAAACCCAAATATGCTATCAGATTAGTTAAAGAAAAGGAGCAAATCCTCACAATTTACTGTTCCCATCTCTCTTTTGCTAATTCTTGCTACCCAAGGAAAACTTTACAACAATAAAAGTAGGAAATTTATCAAGTGCAATTCTTCGAAATTTTTGAAACACTTTTGTTTCAGACAAAGACAGACAAAAGCAGGCTTCTCATTTCTAGCAGGTAACTGTCAGTTTTGCTGCCTGAAATGACGACTGCCGCCAACAGATTTTTATAAAATGGAGCTTAGCGTAAATTCAAACAGGAAGACTAACTATTTCTCATTCTCTCCTGTACATCACCATTTCTATCAGCCTGTCATGTCTTAGCTGCCAAACTTGAAATCTGTTCTTCTCTCCATCACTGTCAGCTGTCATTTCAGTGCGAATCGTCGCAACTTTCCTCCACCCCATTCACCTCCACTTCATTACGTTAGCGCCCAGGTCTGAGATCACCAGAAGCCTGCTCTTCTTCTCATCATCCAGATCTCAACATTCCCTTATTTATCACCACCACCATTCTATGATGGTTATAAATACTCTCCTATTCTACTCTCGCCTTCGCCCCCCCCCCCCTTATAAATGTAATTACATCACGATGGGGTCTAAAACTTTTCACATTTTCACCTTATTATGCATGTTCAATAAAATTATCACTTATAAAATTGAAGTCTCTCCTCATTGAACTGTACTAACTTGCTAATTAAGCTAACATTAGCTCCATGAGTTGGTTGAAAACACCATCTTCTGCTGACATATTAATATTTCCAGCTGACTCATTAGCAATTAAGCAAGTGTAAAGGGGGTCGTTGTTAAGCACTTGGCATGATATTGTGCTATCCTGTGAATAAAGTAGTTAAGCAAACAGTCAATTGAGAAGAAGGACATTTTTCTTGTAAAATGACTTAGCTGATTGATTGTATATCAAAAGAGTTGCCAATTCATATTATGTTAATTAACTAATCAATTAGTTGACATCATTCGAAAAGGATGCAAAAAAGTATGGTACTTATGATATGGGTGAGCTTGCTGGGAAATTAAGTTATGAACTTTTTCGCCGGCTGCTAAGGATATGCAACCAGTCAGTATTACAGAGAACAAAGAGGTAATGTGAAAGATTTTTTCATGACAAGTGAGCCTGCCAGGTTCGCTAAGTGACAGATTCCCCATTACTGAAATACCCATGAGGAAGTATTTGGCATCCTGATAGCATTAACGTGGAGAAAAAAAAAAGTCCTAGGGAAGAAATGATTTGGCCTTTTTCTTCTTCACATTATCTACTGTACTGAGTTTTTAGTTCCCATGGCGGAAGGAGTGTTTTCTAAATTACAAAGTGATGAAACACAGACAGAGTATCCTGCTTTCACTGCCACGAACTTGCACCCAAATTTGATTTCACACCCCCAAAAGTGATTCATTACAGCGCAGTGTGCTGAATATCGTTGGTGAATGTGGTCACAAGAGCAACAGACCATATGTCTGACCACACCCCACAATGATGTAGGGTGTAATTGTGCCTTTCCTCCATAAAAACTGTAGAGTTTCATCATCCTTTATAATGTTTTCTTGAAATAGTGAGAGAAGGGCAAGGTATAAATATAATTTTACAACAATCTGAGCAATCCTTCTCTTGTATTTATGTGCATGCATTCTCTGCACTGTAGCAGCAAACTAGCATTGCCTTGACTTCTACTGTATGTCTCAATTAGCTCATTATGTCAATACTTACATTGACAAATTGTTTGAATAGATCGAGATGTTCGAGCTGGTCATTGTCGACTTAGTTCCATATAAATAAGTGTATAAAATACTTAAATGTAAGAATGTTTAATCTGAAAAAGAAGTCATTACACACTTGATCAAAAGCATATGAAATAATTACTAGCTCGGGGTTTTCCCTGCTTAAAGAAAGCAGTAGGAAATATTACCAAACAGAACAGAAATGGAAAGCAAAATATGACACAAAAATCCAATTAACATATTTTTGTGATATTTCGTTGTCTGCTTCTCCACAGCTTGTGTTGCTGTGCAGTTACCTCAGCCTCCAGCCTTTAAGGTAGACAACTAATCAAGATGAAAAGCACTGGGGCATGAATTTGACCAATTGAAGGGAAGCAGGGCAGGATGAACAATACTCACGTCGCCTCAAGGCAAAAGTTGCATATTGTCGTTTTTGGGCATTCTTGAAATACATTTGTGGCTGTAGCACCAGCTTATCATTGTTGCCTAAGTATAAAAAAACCCCACTACTGTCATGAAAACAAAGGCACATATGAAAAAGCAGCGGATGCATGCAGCCGCTGTATGACTGATCCAAGTCGACAGCCTGTGGTGTGTCTCTATAAAAGCATTTACTGAGGCATAGCACCGTGGCCTGCCCAAAGCTCATCAAAGAGTGGCTTATTTTATCAGCCAAGTGGAAAATGTGCTGAGAAAGAAAGGGAGAGGCAATAGTGAGGAAGTCAGCGAGAGTAACTAAGCTATTGTGCCCATCGCTGACCCAAACACCCGTGTTACAGTAGTCACGGGCGCTCACAACAAAAGCCTTAATCGGCGGAGCAGGGCTCTAAATTAAATGACCCTGTGGTTGTGACACTGTAACTGACAAGCTAGCCTGTGCATGCTGAGGCCAAAGGCAAAAGGAGATATGGCTAATGAATAGAAAATGTATTGAAATGGTGGCATCTTTTACAAGAGGAGCCAAACCTGAGTAACATATATACTCTTGAGTGAAGTATGCAATACGCGCCGTTGGTAGATATTCAACGACTTACAGTGTTGCAGCTATTTCATACCTTACACAGACTTTCAAATAAGCTGTTCTCAGAGAAAGAAAATACCAGGCTTCATAAAAATTTCTTTTGCACCCTCAGGTAAACTGCACTTCTAGTATAACAGACCATGACTTTCACCAAATGTAACTATTACACCTCAGAAGGAAACAGGCGACGTACATTTTTAAATGCTTAAATTGTACCAACACTTCAGAAAGGTACAGGCGGAGGGGGAGTAATTCATCACTACATCAAAGTGTGAAATACAAACAAGCCCTTTGTTCATGAAATGTAAATTTACCTAATTAAATTGTGCTGTTATTATCAGTTAAGTAACCATAGACAGTCAGGGACCGCTCATTCGGAGGGAAGGAAAAGCTTACCAACCAAAGTCAATGGGCAGCATTTATAATGCATGGGCAGCATCCTTACCCCCAAGGGTCACATTAAACTCACGGAAGCTGATAACAACAGACTGAGGTCGCCAGCAACTGCAGAAAGATTATGTATAGTTATGTGTCTGCTTTCTCATTCCTTAGTCTCACTCGAATTCTCTGCTTCTTCACTTTCTCAGTATCCACTTGTCTTGTGTCATGGATTCTTTCACTCTCTTCTCCTGACATCTCCACTATTAAAGTCTTTATCTTTACGTCCCCTTCCCCACCCCTCCTCCCCTCTCCCTCCCCACCCAACACCCCTTGAGTTCCTATTTCTCTCTCAGACTCTGCGCTGGCATACCAATGAGAGGAAGTGATGAGGGATGTACAATGCAGAACACCACAGTCTGTCCCCCGAAGACTTTCTTATGCCCGGACCCTAATTGGCCTTAATTAGAAAGGCATGAACCTTGGGGATATGAGTCTGCAGGTTATGATGCATGTATGTATTTGTACAAGTGCACCCATTTGTGCGTGTTCCTGTTTATTTTAATTTATATTTTCTATACGTGGGTGTATGCAAGCTCATGTGTTTGAATATTTATGTAAATATGGTTTTGCAGACCATAGATTGCTTCTTAAACCGAAATGAGATTTCTATTATCACATAATCTCAACAGCAATCCAAGCTCATGGATTATTCTTTATATCTTTGGCGCCCGATACTAAATGCATGAAATATATTGTCAGAAATAAGCTGTCAAAATGCTACACATTCACACAGCGATTTTGCCTTCATCTGGGCCAGGGAGCTGTTTACCTTAGCAAGGGAATATCATTATGATAATCACGCTTGTCTTTATTTGGAATACATACATATTCCAACCACAATGACCAACCTTGCCTCTGAACATAAAAGTCAATAGAGAGGAAAATTGTATGGGTGACACTAGTGAGACTTGACACCATAGGTCCTTCAAGAAGGTGTACGTTGTGTGCAAGTACAATCAGCCATTTAACGTTTTCTTTTGATGATAACGCCATATGGAGAGGCACATTTGTTCTGTGGAGGGTTACCGGTCAAGGCCATGGAGAGGTGTGTGTAGAGAGATGGAGAGGATGTACTTGAGATGAGTGCTGCAAGACATCAGGGGATTACCTTCAGTGTGTCATGAATGATATAGTGCTCTCCAAAAGTGTCATTTCAATGAAAATGATGTCATTTTCAAACTTGTTTTAACGTAAGCAAGGACCGAAACTAGTGATTTTTTTAGATCAAGTCTATAAAAAGTCAGAAAATAAGGGAAAATACCCATTGCAAGATCCCAGAGCCCACAGTGTCAAGGTGATTTAGTTTATACTCATGTAAGACTGAGAGGAAAGCTGCAAATTCGCACATTGGAAAAACTGCACCCTTATTTGGCATTTCTCTGTGATAATTGACAATTATTGCATGATCAAAATGGTTTTGAATTGGAATTGGCAAATCAATTAATAGAATAAGCTCCAATATCATTCACTGATTACCAAAACAGTTGGTGATTAATTTTCATTCAATCAACTAATCATTTCAATTCTAATTCAATCCAAACTTATTTGCAGCACATGGGGAAGGGACATTTACTCTGCCCCCTATACAGCTTCCCTCTCAAAAAACAGAAAATCTGCAACTGATTGAAGACGTGGATCGAGTTACAGGTAGTTTACTTCTGAACCCTGTTTCCATGTGTACCCCAGCCAACCTTGCTGCCCTTGCCCTCCCCACCCTGACAAATATGGAACTTGACCCTTTCTGAATTGCACACTGAATATAACCTTGGCATAAGCAAGGGGAGTGAAGTGTGTTTCTAATAAACTCAAGTCTTTGAGTGTGTGCATATGTGTGTGTGTGTGTGTGTGCGTGTGAAAGAGCATTTATGCATGCTCTGTGTTTATGTGAAATTCAATTGCGTATGTCTCTGTGTATATATGACTCTTTGTCTTTACATATGCCCACCTAACCACGAGTTTATTTGTTCCTATATGACTGCTTTTAAGTGTGTGTGTGCCTGTTTATGTGCGTTTGTGTGCATGGGTTCAATAACCATGTGTGCAGCCAGGGGGGCTCTGGAGTGTCTCAGCACCCAAGGCGCCAAGGACATGGCTTGACAGGTGTGTGTTGAGGACCTAGTGGTCTGCAGAGGAGGATCGGGCAACAGCACAATGTGCCCATTCAGGCCTGGAAGGAGACAACCGAGATATCGCAGGACCCCTGTGAAGAGAGTGGGGGGGTGGGGCGGTCATCTAGGGGCACATCAACCTTTCACTGCGCCTACAAAGAAAGACATAACTATAACTGCATTGACACAGTAATGGGCTGTGTGACCTCATGCTGGGTAGCTGTCTGCCAGTTTGTGACGGATTCAGGTTTGCTACAGTTCCTATAGTAGACAGACAGATTCCATTGTAACGGGGATTCTAAGGCTAAGAAGTGAGTTTAATGCGGAACTATACGTTTAAAAAAGTGAATAGTTGAGAATAGCAGTGACATTATGTAGGCCAAGAGTGGAACCACTTGGACTACTTGACAGTGAATAATTTTGAGGCTTATATACTGTACTACATTATATAGAACAGTCTGTTTTTATTACATTTTCCCTGGTATGTGCAAAATCCGTCCATGGAAAACAAGCCATTGAAATTGAGGAGAGAAAAAAAAAAAGACATTTCCCTTCTTCTTAACCGTCACTGAAAACCAATGTCCACCATCAGCCAAATGCCACTAACAAGTGTAACTGGTTTGACAAATTTCCCATTTGGCATTCATTCCCCATTTACAAGAATAAGTGACCATTCAGGTAGTAAAATATTTTATTATCTCTGAAATTAATAACCAGTTGTGGGGGGAAAAAGATTTTTTTTTCTGGTAATTTGAGTTATTTAAGTACTAAGACATGCATGTGCACAGTCACTGAATTATGGATTCAAATATAGCTCACTGCATACCAATGCACACACGGACACACAGACACATACTATACACACAAAGAAAGAACTCACATGACAAATCACTGCGATACACAAGCTAATGGCAGGATGTGACAGAAATGGCCGCTGTCTGGAAGAATTACATGGCTGTGTGGTCCATACGTCCTTAACACACGTCTGACAAGAGCTTTTAAAAACACACACAATGCCACCAGCACCGCTATCCATGCAGAAAATTGGACAGCCATCCTTCAGCTCAGACATAAATCTGTGGGGTAGCAACACGCATCGGAGAGCAATATAGTATAGAATGAGTCTCTGCTGAAACCAAAAAAGTAATTGAATATAGGATGAGTATAGACAGAATGGGATGAGAGTTCAAGGAAAACATGTCGTATGAATTTGAATGCTTTCAGGAAAGATGTAGCGAGGACAAATCTGCTCAAAACAAATAACCACCAAATCATCACTGTGGAAAGAGGCAGCTAAAAAATGTGAAATAATCAGGGAAATCCAGAATTTTTGTTGGCAAATCTTGCAGCACTTGTACTCTAACCCCAACACTATCCATACCTTTCCTGTAAAAATTCCCCCCACTATATCCGGTTCCACAACATATCCAACATCAGCAAGATAACCTTAACCTACATACGCTGTTGCCATATACTACACACCAGAGGTCTCTCCAGCAGCAACCTCTGAGTCCCAAGGCACTAAATCACATTTGTAGAGTCATATTAAACACGTAGCCCTGAGGAGAGTAAAAAGCTCAGCAAAGAATGATAGGCATCTTTCTATCACTGAAAGCCTGCACTGCATTATTCCGTGCTAGTGGCTGATGTGATAGCATGTGGCAATGGGCTGCTTTAAAGTTACAATATGGGCTGAGGAGATGTGTTCAATTCTTCTCGGGTGCAGCAAGAGAAAAAGGACAATGTTCTCATCAGGTCACCTGCAATGAGCAAATGTGACTGAGCTGAATGGAGGGGAAAAGAAACGGCGGCTAGCTTTGCTTATGCATTGCCACAATGTGGGGGGAAAATGGTTGGCTTGTTGGCAATCAGTGTTTGAGCTGTAAAGGCTGCATTGAAAAAGGGAGAAGGGAGAAATGAAAAGCATGAATGTTCAACAATATGTGCTTTAGCTGGCAGTACAGAACAAGGTATGGATAACCTTTATGCTTTGCTCTTAAAGCACGCCTGAAGCCTCCTAAATCCCACCTCCAATGTCAGACTGTCAGCATAAATGTCAAATTTAGTCATCTGAACAGGGATGCGACTGCTGTGCAAGAAAAAAAAAAAGGTTGGCTGGGAGTGTGAGAAGAAACCAGAGACAATCATAATGGTGAGCAGCAGTGTGCTGTCATTACCAGTGCTCAATGCTCAAATGAAAAGGGAGCCGCATACTAATGGAAAACCCAGGTCTTTGAAGCAACTAGCATATATTCACACTACTCTCCCGCTGGTAGCTTCTAATTTGGTACGTTGCAAGTACAGCAAGAGCACAGTCATTGCCACAACTGTCTAATTTTACACATTGTTCTATAATGTTTTATTTGTGTTCTAAGTAAGCATTGGAAGGATTTTCATTCATTCATGTCCCCATAAGGATGAACTGTGCAAACCTTGTCATTCCTTAACTTTTCTTCTGGTGCCATTTTCTGGTCAAAATATTAATTTGGAATACCTGCAAAAAAAACATGCCATTCTTATCAGCCTCAACTGCACTTGGCGTTTCGTGCTAATTAGCAAATGTCAACATACTAACTAACAAACTAAGATGGTGAACAAGGTAAATGTTATACCCACTGAATATCAGCACATTAGCACTGTCATTGTGAACCTGTTGAAATGATGACATTAGCATATACTGTAACGCAAAGCACCATAGTCAGTTGACTTGAAATGCAAAAATGGCTCCTGAATTTGGTATCAGTTCCCAAAGCTGTTAAAGTGATACCTTTGACCTTCTAGCTTTTTTACCTGTTATAGTTTGGCATGTTGTTTTTGTTAGGTCTTCTAGGAAACAGGTCGGGGGAGTCAAATTTCATTTTAACTGGGCATAATAATTCATTCCAGCTATCTAGTGAAGGTAATAGTATAGCAGGACACCAAATGGAAAACCTTCCTACAAGTCACAGAAACTATATATGACAGTCAGCATATTTCCTGGTTTCTGTTACTTGGGTCATGTATAGGTCAGGAATGAGATTTTAGAATGGGGTTCGAGGGGCATGAGATTGGTTCAGCATGTTTTGCATGCCATTAAAATTGTATACGGCTCAACAAAAACAAACTGCCAGTGCATGGTAACAGACACAAGGAGACAGATGGCTGCCGGAGTGGGGTTTCTTATGCATGACGAATTGTCGCATCTGCTGGTGTGACTGTGCAAGGCTGGCGGTCAGGGGAAGTTCTCAAGAAAACAGGAGGAAGCGTCATCTGAAAACAAGCAAACAAAAGCCAGACTGGCATTTGTTTCGAAAGTAACTGATCTTTTTTTAGTCCCGAGTCTTCTGCAATAGCCAAGTCAACCAGGAATCCTGCAGGGACCTGAGGGCAATCAAGGTGGCAGTCACTCTCCCGTTACCTTGGTAAGGTGACATTCTGCCAAAATAAAGGCTTAAGATCACTGGAAATGGCACCTGAAATAAGTATAAATCCTTAGAGGAAAGAGCTTAAAGGATCCATCCACAAACCTTGCCACACCTTGTCATCCAAGTTACAAAAATCCACACCAAAGGTTGGCCAAAGTTTGTCAGATGTCAAAACAGAACACAAAAAACCATCAAAACTCTATCAAGGTAAAGTGCTTGTGTGGCCTCTTTCCAGACCTGCCTGAGTTCCTATTCAATTCAATGGCATTTCCTAATTGGATGTGAAGGATGGTTTGACGTACATGCTCTCATTGTATTAAAAAGAAAGCAGAAAAAAAGGCCATGCATGGAGCGCCCCCCTCCCTTGTTTGACTGCAGCAATCGAGAAGGTTACAATTGTCTCTCCCTCCCTCCAGTGCATCCACAGATGCAGAGAAAAATCGATGCACAAAAAGCACTTCATTCCTGCTCAATTTCATCCTGTACTGCCAGTATAATTAAAAGTGGCTTCTACCGTCTTTCCAATCCAAATTTCCCTGTCATCTGGAGGTAGCCTGTTCAAAGTCAACGGCACTAAATTCAGAAAAAAAGGCTTCTCTTGGGACTGTTATGACATCTGGTATGCAGGACTCATGCCGACAGTATAGCAAGCCAGGTTATTGACATCTACACTATGGCAATTCACTGGATGAGAATATGCACTTTTTTGCAGCAATATATACTATACAGCAGCGAACAACCAATTCAACAAAGGGAGGCGCTTTATTGAAAATATCAAGGGGTCCTGTTTAATTATGAAACTGTGGCAATTTGTGTTTTTTTCCACTTAAAGATGCAATCCAACTTGTAAAGTGTAGCTGCAGCAATTGAGACAAAAACTTATCAAGAACAAAGCACCTCTTTTGTAAAAGAAATACCCATTCAATACTACTTTTACCAAAGCAACATGAAGAGTATAAATAATTTCACACACTCTTTTGGAAAACACACAGTTTCCTGCACCGGTAACATCAACTGAGAGACAGAAATTAGCAAATTACCTGTATGTCACGGCTGCATCCAAGCTGCTCGACCAATTACTGTACTTCTGCTCTGCTGCAATTGTAAAGGGCTCTCCAGCTGTGTTTGACACAAAGCTGGCTTAGGGAGGCTTAATACTGACCAAAAACATAAACAAGATTACAGGAGCCTAACCTTTCACGGCATTCGTGAGTGACAACAGAACCTCTGCTAAATGGACCTTTGGTCTGAAGCCGCCAAAAGTGGTAGAGTGTGTCTACCACAAGACGCTTTTGCTTTCACTATCGCTTTGGGCAAGACTGAACAGATAAGAAATGGTGGAACAAAGCAATCCTTGTTGTCCATACCAATCAATAACGGGCTGTTCATTAGAAGAGACTGTATAGCACATGGAATTAACAGAAAGGACAATACGTTAAGAAAGAGAAACCACAGGCACGGTTGTAAAGAAACCGGATTACAGATAACTCCAGCATTCCACTGATGACTTCCAAGGCAATAAACCACACCTACCTTATTAATCATTATGGGCAGAAATTCCATAAAGGGTTGACCTACACTGACCTGAGTGAGCTCATTGTCTAGTGGCATGCCGCAGTTTCATATTTTCCATGTGGAACTAGTACGGCACTGTGTTAAGCTATTTGCTCGATGTCAGCTTGACTTTTAACAACATTTATTATGTATGAGAGGGTAAAAGGGGTCCATGAGAAGATTATAAAAGCTTAACATTTTGATGAGATTAATCTAGCTATCAATCTTTGCATGCATACAGTAGTGAATCAATTATAACGTGGCAGTCGATGAACAAATAACATTTTTATCTCTGTGACTGTATGTTCTGAGCTGCTTGAGAACCTTGAAAACTTTAATTGGAATAAAAGCTATTCCCGCACCATTCACTATATGAAAATGTATATCATGAGGTATGAGGCATGTCAAGTTGTACTATTGTGGGGAGGAAGGGGGGGAGGCAGCAACTATCAATGCAGCTTCTGTCAGAAGATAGAGTATCACTGTGGAGAACAGGAAGGGAGTGGATGTCAGTTGCCTGGAGAGGACAATCTGACATCTCAACTCCCACTGTCTGTCACTCTGTCTTCCCAATGATGTATGGATGTTCTATGGTACTGCTCACCCAGCAGAACCAGTCAATACTACCATGCCGAGGAATGCTATAGCGAGACAATGGGAGACTGCGACCCTTGTTATGGAATGACAAAACTCTATGAAGGTGGAGGGGAAAGGAATGGGGCTCGAAAGGGGAGGGTGTGGCTTTTTTTTATTCAATATCACATTGTCAGCAATCCTGTAGTGGCATTTGAATGTTTGTACGTTGGGAGAATATCTTTTCAAATGCTGAAAAAGGCTAATTCAGGCACATTTGTGGAGGGAATTTTTATTTGGTTTGGTTTGCTTTGGTCTATTGACAACAATCTAATATATTCATAATATATTTATAAAATACAACAATACAAATAACTGGATATTTTCCATCATTATCTCTTGTGTTTACACAGTCCACCAACCTTTATCAAGATGGAGACTGCCATTAAGAAATGGCGAGTTACATTAATGCAATTATTTGTACTTTTACATTGTACATTACTGTTTCTAATGTTTTATTCTGTGAACTTCTGCACATTTCCGCTCAATACCCTGTATTAACCTTATTCAACAGCTCTTTTCACTTAGAGTATATTTTTGCTCTATTTTTCTCTTACTTTGTGTACTTGTGTTTTCTCTCATCTTCTTTTGATTGTTATGCACCACAACACCAAGGTAAATTCATTGTACCTGCAAACCTACTTGACCATGAACCTGTTTCTGATTGTGATTCTGTAAAAAAAAAAAAAAAAAAACCCCACACAAAATAGAAAAAGTACATTTATGAACAAACAATCAATATTTCTTTTAATGGAAGTAGACAAGGTAGAATAGGTACCCTTAAAAAAAGAATTAAAACATAAAACACACTATCTAGCAGCCATTTGCCATTGCAGTGCTACCTAGTCAACATCTAGTTTAGCATGGTTCATCCTAAACACTGGGTAGTGAGCCTTGCATTCTCTGAGTAAATTTCAACCGATTCCACACATTAGCACCTCAAGGTGTATTTGCCATTAACTGGAGGGTGGGCTCTGAACATCAGCTGAAATTTTCAGTCCACTGAATGAAAAGCTCCATCCAGCCCTTGAACCAAGGTGATGTCCCTGCATAGGCAGAGAAGAGGAAAAGGCCCCCCGTTTTCTAGCTTCTCGCCCGCAGGGGCTCTGTTCCTGCCTGCACACCAGCACCGTTATCTGCTGCTTATTATTTGGCTGAATGAGCTGGAGCGGGGCTCACGGGGCTCGCTTCTGACATAATGACTGATTACAGTCTTGTGGCTCCCCTCTAAGAAATCCCACAGTTGCCACCATTGCGCCGCGGCGGCTCAGCATCACAGGCAAGACCAATGCACAAACGGATGAGGGGTGGATGGGGGGGTAGTTGGTCTTTTCCAGTGACAATGTAACTGCTACCCAGTCCTCAAGCTGTCAGGACTGACAGACACTGGTGGACCCCTGGGTCATCAACCTGCTGCCTTGTTAACAACTGCTTCTTCTAGGTAAAGGGATGGAATGGGAGTAGCATTAGATATTTCTATTTCAACACTCCAAGAAATGTGACTAAATAATAATCCATGTATCTCAATTCGCCCTTGAATACTGAGGCACACATTTGCCATTTCTCCTCCCTGCGGAAATACGGTACATACTAATGCATACAGACATTTAAGCCCATAAGGAGTAATATGTGTAACATGAACCATCCATACTGCACAACCTTATAAGACACCATGCATCTTTATGAGTGTGGCATACACATGCGTGCAGGTATGACAGCAGTCTGAAAAGAACACAGAACAGGCTCTGTCAATAGCTACTATTTCCAAACAACGAGGAGAAGTCATTCTGTCAGCACTTTTCAAACGCCAGCTTTCAGGCAGTCAATTAAGTTCAAGGTGAGACAAAAATGTGTTGTCATTTAAACGGTTTTGCTCCACTGGGGCGTCGCATCAATTCAGTCATCTCCATTCCAGAGGTGACAAAGGGCTGGCAGGGAAGTTTATATTTGCTAGTGGATACACAGTTTTCTGCTGTCATTATAGCAGCCTGAGATGAAGCGGGATAGCAGGTGTACATAGCGCCTAGATTTAAAATGCACCGTTCCCGTGAGCTCATAAAGACGGGAACGAACAAGGGGACTACTCTATCGGAGCCCGCTGGCTGAGGCAGTCAGCTCTCCCAGATCCCCTCCTGCCCCCCCACCCGCCCGCTCCCACACACCTAAATCCAATCCTATGCTATCGATTAGGAAAATCAATTTGGTCTAAGTCAGAAGCACGGAGGGAGATGCTGAAATGCCGCAATACATTTTGAAGTCACAAGTGGAATCAGATTCTGATCAACACACAATGAATACACCCTCTTTTAATGCATGACAAATACGCCTTCTCTTAATTAAGAAAAAAGGAAACAACCTCACATAATCCAAGCATAAATCCTTCATTGTGTAGCTATCCACCTGTATCAAAATGCTTTAATTATCCGCCTGCAAAAAAAAAGACAAAAAAAAACAAACGCTTCTACCCTCTGTAAATCTTATCAAGTATGAATGGAGGAATGGTATTTTAATTTAAAAACATTCAGCAGGATATTGTAATCAACATTTCTGCAAGGCATTCATGCTTTGTGTTCCATTACAAGCTCTTTTGAACTGGAAGGCTGAAAGAGTGGCAGGATTTCATGCAGAATGAAAACATGTTTTAATGGAATTTTTATCCAAATATAATAGTGAAACAATATTACACTTTATGTTCTTCAGTGTGTCAGTATGTTTTTAAGACACCGAGGAGCTACAGTAACAGTTTTAAAAGGCATTCAAAAAAGGTGCATTCTGTTTCAATCTTTTACCCAATCTAGCTCATTTGATTACTTTAACAGCGCAAAGCATGAATACAAGTGACCAACTGGCATTTTCTCTGTTAAGAACATCACATAGCGCTTTACTATAGGTTGAAGGTGCACTTTTGTGACAGCTGGTATAAGACTGGGGGTGTAAAGTTGCTCTGCGCAAATCTGAACCTGATATTATATACAGCAGCCTGCGAACAAGGAGGCTATCTTCATTTCTCTTTGCTGGCCAATTAGTGGTCAGATCAGGAGGTCCCAATGGTTTAAGGAGGCGTAAATACTAACCGTCATTTCCATTCATTTGTATGCGGCTGCAGGTGCACTACCTTATTATGTATTCAAGCCCAAACCTGCCTCCCAAACAGGCCATAAATTAACTTCTTTTAGAGCTTCAGTCTCAGAGAAGCATTGCATCTTTGTTTGAATTCTCTTCACTGGTCTAAAGTTCAGGGGAGGGAGGAAAAAAAAAAACACAGAACAAAGAAAGGCCATCAATATTGTTGCAAAAAACCTGGTGTCATACTGTAAAATGCACATAGACAAAAAGTATCTGATTTTACAGAGTAGTAAAGAGGTTGATGCACTGCAGCTCTCTTAGATTTTGTCAGTTTGATAGCTTTTGGATACCTTTTAACACCACCAATAGCGTTGTAAGGGTGGTTTGGATTGCTTTAAATGCTAAGTTGACATTTTTGGGTTCATATCTGCACTCCAGCAGAGCAAGTATCCTTTTCACTCCTATGTATTCACTTTCCTTGGGCCAGTTCTCCCTCAAGAGGATCGACGGTTAAGAATATCATTCAACAAGCACCTTTTTTGGGATAAAGATATGAACGGCATAAACGTCAGTGCTAATTTCATCACAAAGGGGGCAACTGGTTTGATCGCTGTACTCATCACTGGTCAGACATACTGCAGTGGCAGTGGCATAAGCCTTCCACAAGCTTATCCGCAAGAAACGTTCTTATAAGAATTACTGCTGCAATAGAGAGATCTCCATCTCTGTTCATGAAAATGAATGCCCTTCTGCATTTAGATCTGCAGAAGCTAGTTAATGCTTTACGCTCATGTTCCCTTGGCAAGCAGCTTTTGTATCTCTGCCGGCAGAAGTTGTCGAGTGTTAAAATGTTCCTGCTAAGTGTTTGACCCCCTTAGGGACAACTTAACTAAGTGTCACATTAAGGGCAGAGGGGTGGCTTGCAGATAATTAAAACTGCAGTCTAAAACATAAGAATTTTTCCAAGCACACTGTCAGCAGTCATGGTAACATATACAGTTGAGCCTACGTACCAGCCTTGCAGGCCTTTATTAAAATTGAATGCATAAATTAAAGTGACGTGACAGTGGAATTCAAAACACAGCTGAAGCTTATTGTACTGTGAATGTAACAGTAGAAACTGCATTGTAGGCTGAAATTGATTTTATGGTTAACCAGCGGTATTATTCTCCACTTTTTAACAATGCAACGTCTTTTCCTAAATCCACATTTGTTTTCCTATTCATTGCCAGGATTATAAGTCAAAGGGTTAGCCAATAAAATATTTCATGACCTCACCCGATCCTCAAAACACACACACACCAGACTCAGTGAAGTGGTATAAAATCCCCTGCAAATCCGTTAGTGATTAAAAAAAGACTCATCAATACCCCACACGCCCATTCTTTCTTATCCTAACTGCTTTTTTGGTTGTAAACCAGCCACGGAGAAAGGTCCTGTGTCAAAACCTTTGTGTCCAAGCTCTTTATGAGACAGGACAGCTAAAGTGTTGAAAGGCAGAGACCTCGAGGACCTTTCCTCGGCCATGCTTTTCTTTTTTTTTTTTAAGCTTTTGCTTTTCTTCTTTTGTGACATTCCTGCCAGAGAAAGGGCCCCAGTAGACCAACCTGTCTCACTCTTAAAAGCATGATAATTCCTGTCATTGGGACCTTGGAATACAATACAGTAAGTCTGTGTGTGTGTATATATATATATATATATATATATATATATATATATATATATATATATATATATATATATAATATATATATATATATAATATATATATATATATATATATATATATATATATATATATATATATATATATATGTATGTATATATGTGTGTGTGTGTGTGTGTGTATATATATATATATACATATCACTGGGGTTACACAGGACATAAGGCCACCCATTATTAAAAATCACAGGGGGAAGAAAAAACATCCAATATAAGGCATCATATTCCTCCTCTGAACATGTTTCTCCGATTCTTAACATGTCAGCATCCAGCCGCAGGGATAAACAATCATTCAACTGCAAAATAAGTAATACAATCCATCATTCAGACAGCCTGTGTGAAAATTCAGGATGCGCCACTTCTGTGGTGTTCTGATTTCAAACTCATCAAGGATCTCATTCAGTGCTGCCCAAGAGAAGTCAAAAATATGTCTGATCTTTCAGATAAAATTGTGTCATAGGAAAAGAGACTTAACATAAAGGTTTCAATCTAAAGAGCCCATAGTTTGAATGTTCAAAACCACGGCCTCAAGGTATAGGCACGTTAAACTTCTGTCCAATGAAACATGCATTGAACTTAAAAAAGGGATAGATGTCATGGTTCTAATCTGGCAGTGTAATATGTTACAAAAAAATGTGATGGCACATCACTAGAATAATGACTTCTCCATTTCCAAACACAGTACATCCACCAATCAAAGTTAATCAAGGTTGAACTCTGACCTCCAAGTCTGTCAAATCCACCCACTACATCACACCAACATAGGAAACTATGGCTACAAGTAAAAATGATTTTCATTAGCAAATAACCTGCAGATTTTTTCTCCATTTGTCCAGAAATGGAGAAAAAATGGGTATCAATTCCACAAATCCCACAGTGACATCTTAAAATGTCTCCAACCATCAGTCCAAAACCCAAAGATATTGCATTTGACACCACAGAAGCCTAGCAAATATCCACCTTTGAGGCTAGACCCATTTTTACATAACACATGGTTTAAAAGACACATTGACTGTCAAAAAAGTTGTAGATTCATATTCTACTGATTGACTAATCGATTAATCATCTAATCATTTCAGCTATAAAGGAAACACATGCTTGGAATGCGCAGTCGTATGGATTTCAATTGAAACGAATGGGAGAAGGAGTTTAATGTGATCATATCTTTATCCTGCAAATTGAAGCCAGTAATGTTGCAGATTCCTTGAGTGAAAGAGGCTACTGAGTGGTTGTTATGGAGACCACCAAGTTTACTGGAACTGTAATCCACTTTCTACAATGTAACTGTAATTCTGTAACAGGTTTCATCATCGCCACCTCAACTGAACTATTTTTCTGACTTTGATCAATAAAAACACTAATTAATCATTTCTCTCATTAGTGTTAATATGAGTGTGGGTGGTGAGAAGGACATTAAAAAGTAAATGAAAACAGCTGACCCCAAGAGAGACAACGATACAGATATTTAGATGGAGAAAATATAAGTCCAACATCTGAAACGCCATCTGAGGCAAACCGTACTGGTCTTTGAACGTTAAATGCATTTATATGCAGTAGCATGCCAGATCACCACAGGCAAAGTACTTTGGTAAAGACATAAAAAGTTATTTATTCACTCAGTGATTGTGATATACTGCTTTTCAGAACAGAGTCTGTTTCTTATTTGGACACGTAGCTGTTAGAGTTGGTTTTAACTTGCTTGGACTACCAGAGAGGGGTGTGTGTGCAGCATTAGGACAGTTTAGATGTTGTCAAATGAACTATCGGTTCAAAGAAAGTATTAAATTCATTTTAAAACCCTTAATGTTGCACTTTATATTAGTCAGGCCCGCTCTTCTGGTAATGATTATTATAGCAATAAAAAAGAATATTAAAAACACTAATTGCCAAAGGAAATCTAGTGTTCAAATTCATCATAACTTCCTTAAATATGAGCTACATAGCAAAAACCATGTTGACAATACACAGGAAATGCACATATGTGACTGACAGATGACTTTTTCAAATGCTACACTTTGAAGAATGGTTATCCAAATTGATACAGCAGTAAAAGCCCTCGCTGTACATAATGAGCCATGAAGCTGTGCCCCACATAAGCTAACCTAATGAAGAAAATTGGAGAGCCCATGTCTATATTCATACCGCGACGACAAATTGGATTCCTCCTGGCTTGCTATCATGTCCAAAAAGGCAAAAAAAAAAAAAAAAAAATCAAATCAAATAAATGGAACTGGCAATGGGAAGAAACGCAAATTTGAAAAAAAAAAGATGTCACTACATCATCAAAGGGGTGAAAAGGGAACATCACAGTGAGTGGGATTACATCTGAGGAACAATACAAATGACCCAAAGAAGAAAACAACATGCTTCCCAGCGAGGGTAACAAATTAACCCATATTCGTATAATACAACACAACAGGAAGAAATATGTGCCAGAACAAAGTGTTGCACTGTAAAACAACATACAAAAGAAAACACTCTACAGACTAAAAGGGAAGCCTGAATCATTCTTTCATGAGCCCTCTAAGTGTTTTAGGGTTATGGGTTCTAGGCTTCTCTGGGGAAGAAAAAAAAAAGATTAAATATTCATTCTCAAGAGCTGAGAGACATTTCCAAAACATTTAACAGCATAAACCAGCAAAAAAAAAACAAAAAAAAAAAAACATTATGGTGACAACAGACAAACACTGAGTAGCAAGTTAAGCCATAAATTAATTCTTCTCTGTGACTCAGTCATATTCGGGGTACTGTTGAGTAATTTACAACAACTGTTTGCTATATTTTCACTGTAGGTCCCTTCCCAACTGGTAAATCTGGTTTGGGTGTGACAGAGAGGCTATGATTGAAGTTGTAAACAGAAAACCAACTAATCCATTGCTAGGGAGATATTGGCTTTAATCAAATGCCACCTTTCCAATCAAATCAATGTATTAAATTACATTTGCATATATATAGAAATAATTCTAAAGCCACTGGCAAAAAACATGACCAGTGTCTTCAAAATTAAAATTAGAAACATACTTTATCAAACTATTATATTCTAATTCACATGGGAAACTACAAACACTAGATCCTGTGCCCGTAGGGTATTATCATGTTTATTTCAACCACCTATCACTGCCTCACTTTGATGACCATTTCCATCAATGAGTCGTAGAGTGACTCATGTTCACAACTCTTATCTTCCTACAACGCACTAAAAAACAGATTCAAAACAATTATTTTATTCTCATACAGTGCCGTCCCATCAGGTATCACATCAGAGGCTTGGTTCAACTGCTGTTATATTAAATATAACCTCAATTATATTCCACGGGGAGCAGCATTTAGCTGAATCAAAATGGAAGAGACAGGCTGAACACAAAGTGCAGGATGACATACTGTAAGTCAGAAAGCATCAAATGTCCCCTTGAGTTTCCCTTGGAGGAGGAAGTCAAGGTTTTTACTGTTATTAGCGGAAACTGCAGGTGTATGTGTGTGTTGAATATGTGCGTGTGTGTGTCATCCGCTTGAGGGCACTTCCACAAATGCAGATTATATGACAGATGGTACTGCAGCCCAGGACATAATGAATGTAATTGTCAAATACAATACAACCCACAATTATGTTAATGATATTCTGAAATAGAGAGGAAAAAAAAAAACAATACAACACTGAAGATAGTCACACATGTGAATCACAGATGAATCACAAGTGGCTGTAAAGCATCACTGAATGATTGTCTCACCTCTTATAAATAAAAAAACAGCTGATCCACTGCAGAAAGGGGGGGAAACTACTCATCACTATAAAAATCCCAAATCTGTTATAATTATTCAAGAGAAAATTCAACTACAGTAGGTTGAACCGGATTCCAAACGATGAAAATGGAAATGAAGGTGCATCTTTGTGCAGCGATGAGAAAACTACAGATCCGATTCAGAGTGATGGGCTTAGTTACCTTTTCCACTTTGATTTTGATGTTGAAAGACAGTGTGCTGTCCTTACATCAAAGCTTTCGGTACAGTGGCCCCTTCAACCCTGCGCTTATTCGCTCTCAGACACAGGAAGCCTGTCTTTCTCTGCATATAAGCAACCATACAAGACATAAGCAGCCTTTTCACCATTCCTTCTTTACACACACACATATATATATTTCACTGCAACTGATATTTTGCAAAAGAGTCAATAGTGACACTTTGGACAAAATGCAAATGAGTCAACTGACTTGAAAGAGGATGTTTAGCTAAATATATGTGAAATGTCTCCATAGATACCAATAACTTGTGCGTTTTTTTTTTATCCCGCACACATAGTCTTACCTATAGTGAAAAATGCAGTTGCACCACAGCATCTATCCTCACACTCCAGTACATTTTGAACAACATCCTGCAACAGTAAACACAGGCCTGCATTCTTGATTCAAGCACCTTTGAAAGACACACAATTTAGCCTTTGTGGTTAAGCTACTGTCTTAGCCTCTTTTTTTTTCTCCTCTCATAGAAATATTTCTCATTTATTTACATTTAACTTGCTAGGGCTGAGAAAACTAAAACCATCTCCATGACTTCAGAATGCAAAAAAAAAAAAAACTTTCATTCACCCAATATATGAGCCCAATTTTAAACTTCTATTAGAGAAGTGCACATTATTTTAAGCAGTATGTGAATGTTTAACAAAAAAACACACACCTTTCACTTACTCAACAATTCCCCGGATACATGAGGTCATAATAATCCATCCCTCTAAACAGAGCGGATTAATTAGTCCAAAAGGAAATTTAAAAAATTCATATTGACTATCAATATGTTGCGCGTTGATCGACGCTGATTACACCTGAACGCATCAATAGCTCAGTCAAAGTAATTAAGAGTGGAGTGCATGCCAAGACTGACATTACAGAGCACATCAACAGTACTGCAGGGATTCTTTCATGGGCATTATTATCGCCCCTGAGCTGAAACTGCAGATAATTTGTGGATATGCGCGCAAACAAGAGAAAGGAGGAGAAGGAGGAGGTGGAGGGGACAATGTATTTTTTTGTTTTGTTTTGTTTTGTTGAGGAACGTCACACTTACCGCGTATTTCAGAAATGACTGGTGAAAAGCAGGTATAGCTCACGTCCTTCCATTCAAAGTATTAGCGATCATTTCTCTCACAAGTGTCTCTCAGCCCGTTGGGTACCGTCCTTTACGCTCTCTCTGTGTGTAAATGTGTGTGTGTGTGAGAGAGAGACAGAGAGAGAGAGAGAAAGAGAGAGATAAAGAAGAGAGGAACGGACTTGATGGGGAGAAAAAGGGGGTCGAGGACAGAGAACAACGAATCCAAAATAGTTGCCTCCTGTCGCTCCGCTTCCTTTCCAATATCCGCGTCAAGAAAAAATAAAAAAAAATCGCCTCAATCTAATCTGCGGTGCGGTCCACAATCCCCGGTGATGACAGGAGAAACAGCAAAGCTTCCCAGCGTTGTATCCACGGTACTGTCCCTTACATCCCTTTATGGCACAAGGCGTCCTTCTGTGCGGGGGCTACATCACGTCCCATACAACTGAAAGGCGAAAAAAAAAAACGCCAACAGCTCCTCACCACCGCCACTCACTCACTCACGCATGCAAACAAGAGTAAAGAGAGAGAAAAAAATATATATATGTAAAATTATCCAGAAGAATTTGGAAAAGGAGAGGTGAGGAGGAAGAGGAAGAAGAGCAGAGGGAAGGAATGGGGGGGTGTTCTAGTGAGAAAAGCTCCGCAGGGGGAGAAGAATCTAAGTTGTTTTGGTCCAGAAACTGAGCTCTCTGCGACTATGACAAACCAATTGTACGCACTGGCTGGGAGTAATTCTGTATGGAGACAGAAGGGGTTTGGAGAGCCAGTGAAAGGTGAGAGGAAAAACTCGGATGTGGATTGCCGCTCTCGCCATATACTCGGGCTCCACCTAGCAGCAAACACTAGATAACATGCTAGAAACCAAAAAGCCTCCCTCTCTCCCTCTCTCTCTCTCTCTCCCTCTCTCTCTCTCTACCTTACAGTATTTCTAGCCTGAGGCTGGCAAGGAGACCTATGTTATATTGCATTCTGTCTGTGCGCATGTGACTGTAATATTCATGCGAAATCCACTCACCTTCTTCTCCAAAGATGTCAATGCTTCTTGGAAATGCAGCTGGTATTAAGAAGTGTCCACCATCAGAGTGTTTAATGAAGGGAATGCAAGTTGTGTTTTTTTTTAAGTTGGGGGGGGGGCTACAAATCCCAAACACTCCAGGTAAAAAATGCCAGGTATGCTTTATAAGAAATAAAACATTCGCAAATGCAGAATTTATTCATCATTCTCTGGAGGGAAGTGGATTTTTTTTTTTTTTTGTCCTCAAAGAAAGAGTTCATGGTCTGTTTTCTTGGTGGAAACCTATTATTCAAGCGGATCAATGTTGAAACTTCATGTTTTTATCCCTCTGCATCTACTGTAATTCAGTGTTCCTTTGGCAGTATTTTCAGCTGTGAAACATCAGTTTAAAATGGCTTCACAAAATCAAACCCAAGTATAAAAGCTAAATCTTCAGATACCACATCATTTGACTGAAATTGAATGATCAAAAAAAAAAAGAAAAAAAAACCCACAAAAATGTTCAAATGACCTTTGAACGCTGCTGCAGCAACAGCTGCACCAAATCTCCATCTGGAGCCAGCCAGAATTCAACCTCTCAATCATTCTATAGCCAATTAATCACTTTAATAATCCTAATTACAATCAAACAATAACAAGTAATCATCCAATCACTCACCCAGTGATATACTAATGAGCCCTTGCGAGCACAGACCTGCGGCCCATTTTTTTGTACTTGTTTCCTGTCTGAGAAACACCTTGAACTCCTGAACACCCCGATGAAAAATAATCGCCGGCTGTGTTTGAAAAGATGCAGTGTTATCTCTGCCTGGCACTGCTCTCCATGCACCCCCGATGCAAATGGATTTCTCCAGGTAGAGCATTGACCAAAGCGGCCTACGATTACCACTTGCATGAACCAGGTAGCTTCAAAGCTATGCCATAAGTGCCATGCAATATACTGCCACCGCCTCGACTACATAAAATGTAAAGGAACTACCAAAAAACAGTTTTTACATTAGCGGTAACATGAGTACTACACCGATACTGGAGATGTAGATGCCTGCAGACTAATAGAATACTAGTCAGCTGCGGATCAGTTCCTTTTTATCTTATGAATAACACACTCTTCATGATTGAAGTATAAACAGCTTTGCACTTCCTCCACTGAAATGGAAAATCATTTCAAAAACATGTAGATGAAGGCAAGTTAGACCCTGCTGTAGTTTTACAGCAGAAAAAGTGTTAGGGAACATCCCTGAACTATATGAGTACAGTAGTTTCTTTTCTCAAAAGCTGAACTGAACTAGAAGGCCAAATCAAAATTCCCAATAAAGAATTTATGTGATTCTTGTTATTAATTTCTATCATTACTTGTCAGTGTTAGGGATTCTTATTAAAAGTTGTAATACAAAGAAAAAGATATGATCAGAAAATATTCTGAGCTTACCAAAACACAATAAACATCTTACTGTGTGAAACCAGACATTTCAACAGCATTAAAAAAGTACCCGTAGACTATTATTATCAGTCTTCCATTTACAGTAAATGGATCAGCACAAGGACTTGTTTCTTATTTCATGCTGAAAAAGACTTCATGCAAATTCGACACTAAGTGTCCTCAAGACAGAGATAACTACTTCTGTAACACAAATACCTTTCATTTTGAGTCGAGTGTCCTTTTAGGAATTTAAAAATTACATTCATAGTCATATGCCTCCGACAAATTGCAAAATCAGAATGGGTTCATTTTCAATTTGAGATGAAGTGTTTTACTAAATCAAATTCAAACACCCACACATTCTCATGCTGATACAAATTACACTAAAATTCAAATTATAAACAGGAAAAAAAACTGTTAACTGTTTGTTAAAAAGAAAGCAATAAAGTGTTTTCCATAAATTGGACACTTTAAAGCTGCTATAATCAATATTTTTATATCAACATTTGATCAAATCTCCAGGAGATGAACCAATAAAAAATGTTGTTTTCTGCCACAGCCAGCAGCTTTATTCATTGAAAAAGCATCTAACTGACTGTACTCTACCTGCCCAGCGCCAAAACAGCAGGCAGACACAGCTAGAGGCCAGCTGATGGATAGAGTGCAGCATTTAGCAGTGAAAAAGGCCAGATATTTCCTTCAGGAGTCTGTGAAGATGAAAAACAGAGCTACAAGGGGAGTAAATTATTGAACTTACATCCTCTATAGGTGGTCAGAAACACAACTCCAAATGAACGTTGCTCTGTATCTGCTGGATGTAGGCAACTTTTTGCAAACAAGTTAGGCATATCAACTTGAAAAGCGATATTTTGTCAGTTTTGTGTTTGCAGCTTGTTTCCGCTGCCCCCAAGTGGCCAAAAAAGTCAGTTGCTGTAGGCATTAAAATCCAGTAAGCATCAATAAAATAAAATAATTTATAATACAGTAGATTTATTATCCACTGTGAGGACGGCAAAGGTCATAGATAAAATATATTAATATTAGCTGGCTAAATCATACATTTAAATATTTGTTTGTTTAACATTTGATTACTATTCATTCAGTATCAAAGCTAGTACACTGATACCAAAACAGGATAACCCCAAAAGATGCATAGTGGAGCTTTAACTACTGTATGTTGTGTGCATAGAGTTAAATCATAATGTTCTGGTTTCACACAAACACAAAAGTGTTTCCTTTTAATAGAGGGAAATCTGCACACAACAGGCTGCAAATATCCAGTTCTTTTTTTTGTTATTGTTTATATTTGTAATTGTATGTACATGTGCCACAAGCGAACAGTATATATGAAATATTAATGGATAAAATCTGCAGAAAGAGGGGAAAAAATCTAACAAAACATAGTTTCTGAGCCAAGTCATTTGTATAACAACAGACTCATTTCAATGTCTATTTCCTTGTAAACACCAACATTTGAGGTTTATGGCAATATGTAGAATTGTGTGTGTGACATGCTAATGCTAAATTTCCAGCTGCCAACAATGGATTTACTAAATACAGAGAGCTAAGCACCTGAGACACAGTCATAATTGAACACCATAAAGTGATGCACGGCACTATAAAACCTCTGTACAGCTACTCACCATGCTGTTATAAGAAACTCCTGCCAAACATAAAGCTGTTCAGGAAAATTAAGGCTTATGGGGACAGTTGTTGTGCAAAGTGAATCCAATAATGTAGAAGCCATTTTCCCTGTTTATCCATGCTAGCAAGCCTAGGAATTATCATCTCCACAGTGCTGACACTTACATTATGCAGCAGTGCTTAAAGTGCTTAGACAACTAAACACTCTTCTTCAGCTATTTGTAGGGAAGTGTGAGGATGTGCACTTGGTTTAGCGAGTTTAAGTAGTGCTAGGACAAAAAATTGATTAATTTTACGAAAATGATTCATATGATTCGATAAGATTTAGGCACATTTGGTTAAATGTAGAAAGCGATCCTGGTTCTGATTGAAAAAGCTACTTGATTAAGGTTAGGGAAAGAACAGGACCGTTGCAGTCATGATGAATAGAAACAAAAAAAAAGTTGACTGTCAGTAGGAAACCAGAAACAAACTGCGGTCTTATCTTTCCACAGCTGTTTTTGACCCATTCATCCACCCAAAACCTCCTCCGTAAAAGGTTTTGTGGTGCTGATAACGTCATCACACTACATTTGCCTTTGCTCCAGACAGACAAGAGTCGTAACTCACACAGACTATTTACAGGGTTGGATCTTTGTCAGGTCAGAAAAAGAAAAAAAAAATTGGTCTGACAAAGATCCAAATTGGATCAAAACATCCATTGGAATTAAAATGAAAGTTGTGGCTTTGGATTAAGCATGCAGGTGTTAATCTTAAGCACTTTGCATTATTAAACCTATTTCTAGCGCTGCTTAATGTGACTTATATTTAACTTAAGTGCGTGCCGGCACATGACTACCCACAGTCAGTAGACACGACATGCCTGCCTACGTAGTACATTACATCAGCTGCAATAAAGTTCACCATGCAACACCTACATTTCTTTCACCCACTGCAGCAGAAACAAGGGACTAGTCACATTCTCAGCAAACATTATTTTAAATCTCCTACATATTTAACAAAGAACATCACATAAACCTACATTGTAGAATCAGTTTACTTAGATTTAAGACACAAAAAATGGAATCACTTAAGTCACTCTAGCAGTCAATACACAGTTCAACAGGCTGGTTGTGTTTGTTTGGATTTATGTATGTGTGTGGGTGTCCATGTCATGTTTTTTTTTATTTGTTTGTTTTTTAACAAGGCATAAATTGCTCTTTGACTTTTTAAATCTCATTCATATCATGACTCAGACAAATTGGAGTCAGCCCTTACAGACATTTTTGAATAATTCAAATCAGAATATCGGCTGCCATCCACTTCAGATTAAATTGTGTCCTAATGCATACTGGTATAATGATTTCAACACAGAGCAACAAACAAAAAAAAAAGAGTGTATAATTCAATGTACTGAAATTAAAATCTGGATCGATGAATCTCTGTATTCTACTGGATGAGCAAGAGACACCGTGTGTGTGTGTGTGTGTGTGTGTGTGTGTGTGCGTGTGTGTATGCAGTGAGGGTGTGTAGGAGTGAGGTTAGATACACACACACACATAGTGTAGGAAAAGGTTGTGTGTGGAAAAGTACTCACTGTGAATTCACTGTCACTGGGTGTGTTTTTAAGTTTCTTTCTTTCACTTTCTGAGTTTTTTTCCTCCATTTTTTAAGACTTTGTGAAGCATAGTTTCTGAAGCTTTGTGCTAGGTTCGGTTGCACCCATCACATTCTTTATAAAATATTACTGAAGTCAACAAGATTTGATTCAGCTAATTCTGCTGAAATAAAAATAATGTACGTGTTTGCATGTTTTTTAAAAAGTATCACATATATCTAAATATCAGGAAAACACCTACAGTATATCTGGGTGTTCCTTGAGATTTGAGTTTGACCTTTGCGGCGTTCAAACCCCCACACAACTGAAAAATCACTGCAGCAAAAAATACAGCAGCACGTATACAGACACACCACAAAGGAAAAAATAGGGCTTTGTGCTAAAAAAAGAGACGTCTTCAACCCACACGTCAGTGTTTCAGAACAGTTCTTGCTTGCTGCGCTTGCTTTTTGCACAACATGCAAAAATTGCACGTTTGTTAAGAAAAGTTTACTATATAAGTTTATCTTAACGCTGCCACTATTTGTGTTCATGTTATTTAAAGCTGTAGGTATGTGCAGGAGAAAGGAAATCAAACCTACAGGAATTCTAACAGGCACAAAGAATGACATACGTTCTACTTCTCCTGTTTCAGAGTTTTTATTGGTCGGATAGATTTACACACATTTCACTTTGTAATAAGATCATTGGAAAGCTAAATGAGTGGTGCTATTACTGTTCCTGTGATTCATGTAAGCTGATATGTCAATAACAGCTTGTGGTCTAAAACTTAAAAGCCTTCACCATAATCATGACATGTATTGAAAATTAGCTAGCTGGTTTTAGTTCTCTAACCTTTGGTGCCAAGCACAGAGATTAAGAGAAGCTAACTTAATGTTCAGTATGAAAATTCTGTCTGAGACAATCTAGCAACATAATCTGGAAATCTTTACTCTTCCCTCAAAACATATTTTGCTACTATAAAAATGTTACACAGAAAAGTAATTTGAATGAGATGCAATTACCCATTTATATTATCAGCAATGAAATTAAGTCTAAGATTTTGCAATTTGTTCTCTGACAACAAAAAGACAATGATAGCTGATGAAATACCATCCTATAATTAGTGACATCTCCATCCTTCCACGTTCAGACATCTCTCTGACACGCTCAACAGAAAAACAAACAAGCACAAAGGTAGCATTTATTGCAGCGCTGTGGTACACGATTGCATTAATTTATTGTGTCCTTATCAACTCTAAATTCAACTGGCTGTCTAGAAATCCTGGTTGCCCAACAGCATGTGGGGTGGTCATGTGTATCGCTACATCCTATCAGTCAACAAGCAGACAGTTTTAGCAGAGAATCTTGACAAGACGCTTGTGTTTTTTTTTTTTTTTCTCCCCACCCTGTCACACATACACCATCACTTCCTCTGCAATTAAAAGCATTTTTCACAAACAGCATGTTATTTATCATCATGTCAGGCATCCACCACTCCGTGTCTTTCTTTCTCAAGTTTGGTGTGAAGACGACAGAAAAAGTTGAAAACAGAACAGATACAGTACACATAACATGTCACCTATATTACAGTAACTTTGGCTAAATAACAGTCAGATGCATGTGGCCATAAGTGTTCTTCATGATTACCTAAAAAGTAACCTCTATTTTCTGGACACAATAAAGGCCTCAAATTGTTGTCATCATGTAAGTTCAGAGTATAGAGTAATATATAGCTCTTCCACTGTGTAACAGTTGTGTAAATGCAATTTCTAGTCATATTTTGTATTTTCATTCATAAAGGATTCAGAGGCCAAACTGTGTTACGGGCTGACATAACATTATAAAGAGCATTGCAATGGCTGATATAAGAAACACATCAAATCTAATGTCCTGTCATCAGTCATTTTAAATGTGGTCTATGTAACTATCATCTGTCAGTAATGCGCGGACCATGATTGATGGACATGCTCAGGGTGTTTTTATGTATCATGGCTCATGGGGTTGTGTTTTGTATGCTTTATACATAATTATTATGCCCGGATTCAGTGTCAGATAAATGTCTGTGCAGTGTTGCTAATGGACCTCCTGACTGTGCATTCAGCTCAGCAGCTTCTCTCATCATTTCTGCCGTACATTAAATCTGAGTATCCCCTCTGTCTGTCAGGCTTAATTGCCATTCTTGATCACACACCTCTCTTAGGCAGGTTTCTCTTGTACTAGATTTCAGGAGCTATTTGATGTAAAAAGAAAAAACAAACAAGCAAACAAAACAAAACAAAAAAACACTCTCCTACAATGATCTTTCCAGGCTATGACAAAAAAAACCAAGAACATTTCCAAAATTTCTCAGTAAGTAGTGAGTTTATGTATTTATTTATTTTTAACTTTCTAAGTATTAGAATGGGCAATAGCCTAATTAAGTCTCTCCTTTCCTCCCCTCCTGAAGCTGTCCGTGGTTCAGACTGTTTTTTTTTTTTTGACTGATGTATCATCCCCCACCTCACCTCGCAACAGCAGACTCCCCTGGAACGTGCAGTGTAAACTGAATACTGATATTAACATTGCCATAATAGCTAGGGATGGCAATGTTGATGTGTCGGTCCACCACTTTGGTCCAGACTCAAATACAACAGCATAACAACAGCTGTGGACCAAAGAAAGATGGCAGCAGGAAGCAATGTAATTGTTTTGTATGATGAAAGAAGTATGGAGACATACAATAATGTACACTAAGGTTAATATAGATAAATGAACATATAATATAGATAAATGAACATGAAAATTCATGTGCATATGAACATGCACAATAAGCTCATCACAAAAGACTGCCTGAAATGCGATGAGTAAGAAACATCATTTTACTTTCACGCATCATGCAGGTAGAAGAGTGCTCCACTGTTACTATTAGCGTTGTGTCTACAACAGTGGAGAGCAGCCACTCTGCTGCACTGTTAGTTCCAGGGAAAGCCGTTGTTGTCCAAGATGTTGAGTGTGCACAGGGTTTTTGAAGTAAAACAGACTTATTTTCTTCAACTAAGAGTCAGTTTAAGTTCAGTGCTGCAGTGTGTGTTGGTCAGCCGGTCTACTTCGTTACTGCTGATCGCTGCTCCACTCTGCTAACATTACTCTCTGGGTGACTGTGTAGAAAATATTCACAATATTTTTCATATTTGTATCACAAAGGTGATCATTTAGTCATTAAATCAAAAAATGCTTGCTTGAACTCTTGTGTGAGCGTGCTGTAGACTGTCCAAGTACTGTGCTGCCCTTGCAGTTGAGTTACGTCTTTTCTGTTTTGTCAACATCATGTTATTATCTAATGTTTAGAAAATCCATTTTTGACATTTGTGAAATGAAACCTGCCCTAAGGGGTAGATATTTATTTCCTAATTTTCTCTCAATTAAATGGCCCTACTCTATTTCAAATTTCCCACTAATACTATGGATCTCTGCACCGCATTGGGCAGAGTTGAAGACCTTGATGATTTAAATGGGAGATATTATGAATTATTTATTATATACATATTTAGTTATTTTGAATTGCTGTGTTTAATTCACATGTATTTAATTATTTAAGTTGTTTTCCTCCAGATATATTTTTTTATTTCAATACCATATGGTAGGAGATGTGTTTGTTGATTTTAGAGGAAATTATTTTGAAGGGAACAGGGGAAATTAAACTTTTATTTTAAATAAGATATTATAACTATAAGAAATTATGTTCTGGTTAGTTGGTTGGGTACTCATGTGCAATTTTTCAATAAAAGCCAATTTGAAAATAATTTATTTCATTTCTTTATTCAATGGGGACAATGATAGCATTTTACCTATTAAAGCAGAGAGACAACTGCATAGCTAATGTACACACTTCAATATTTGTTTATTTATCGCAAGTCATATCATCATCATAATATTGAACAATGTTATCACACATCACAGATTTTCCTCATATTGTGCAGCCCTAACAGACACTTGAAAAGAAGATGGAGGAAATAAATTGTCCGTAATGAGCCATAGTACCAGGTTAGCAATCAGCGACCTGAACTAAGCAACCTCAGCTGCCAACAAGGAAATGAACTCTAATCACATTCAATCACACCACACCTTCAATTCCTCACACTTCAAAAGTTTAAAATGCAAATATGCATTTATCACAGTCATAATATGCATTTTCCCTTATCTTTTCATCACTGTTCAACATTTCTTTAATTTCTTACCATGTAATCGACCTAATGCATGACTCAGAGGAGAGAACCGTACTTGGTCTTGTACATAGGGCTACTTAATCATTACATTTATAAATGTATTACAGAAATGATTGATAAAAATATGGAAATTTTTTATAGGACCTTTGTTTTTCAAACTCAGCTCTCATAGTTATGTTTTACTTAAGACAGTCCTGCATGAGTGCTAAATACAAAGAAAACAAAAGGTTACAGTTCAGTAGTCATAAAAGAATGTGTACAATTGATTTTATTTTTATGTCTGGTTTGGCATGACTTTTGGTGTGCACATTCATCATCCCAGGAGGCAGAAGTTGATTGATTTTGATGACTTTATGACCTCTGTCACAACACTTCAAGTCTCATTTTTGTGACCAACACAGTCTCTCAAAGTCTCCACAATCTGAAAAAGTAACAGCTGGATTGGCATTAAATTCTATTTACACATCCATATTCCCAAGAGGAAAAACCCTATTGATTAGCTATGATCCACATAACCTTTGCTCTACAACACCATCAGGCCAAACTTTCAATTTTCAAACCTCTGACCCCAAAGACATACTGGCACATAGTTAGAGTTCCCTATAGGTCCAGTGTCAGGATAACCTGTCAACTTTCAATAGATCTTATTCTCTTATTCTTTCTTGTTGTTTGCAATTTACTATCATTGACCCAGGACTAATCCAGTTTAATATGTAGTCTGTTGTTTTATTTTTACCTCATGGCTTGTCTGACCTGTCATAGATCAGTGTTATTTTTATGTTTATCGGTCTGACTGGGAATATAACTTTACACCTTTGTGCTTTTCCCACCACGACACATCAAAATGCCTGCTGTGAAAAAGGCATTAAGATTAATGAAAATTCTTTCAATAAAACAGTACCTACTCTAACTCAGTGAATTCTTAATTTATCATCCCTGGCTTGCACTCTTGCATGGGATAAAAGATTGTGATCTAATTCCCTCTATGGGCTTTTGTTACATCCTTAGGGATGTCATAGTTCCAAAAGCTTTTTGAATGTTGATTGATTTATTGGCAATAAATTAAGACAGGCAGACAATGCCTGCTTTCATTTCACCAGTATGGTTCAATCATCAGACTTGTGTTTTCGTCATACACCTAATTGGTCTCCATTATGGTATGATATCTGAAAAGTGAGTCCCTTTAGAGGAAATGACAAGTTTTCAGGCAGCAGTGTTGTTTTATAGCAGAGACGGTTGTCACTGTATTGCTACATCATTGTGACCTTGAATAATCACCACTGTTAATCTCCACACCAAATTGCAATCAAGCAATATTAGCAAAACAATATGAACATGTCTGGCACAAAGTCTGGTATATAACCTACCTTCAGACCTTTCGAACTGCAGACATTTTGACTAAGCCTGGTCCCAGTATAGTCATAGAGACCATGAAACAAGGGTACTTAAAAGAAAAGGAAGGTGTATGTTTCATAAAACAAACTATTTACCAGTAGTGGTATGGCAACCAAATGTGCACCCAGTTGGATCTTAACATTTTGATATGTTACTCCAATACTGTAATCCTTGGGTATACGGGACATTATTGACTTACAGCATTGTCACTAGTGTGGTATTTGCTTGTTAGAATAAATAACATTTAGTTGTTGAATATCTTTATGTCTTCCTTTGTGGCTTGAGTATTTGTGACAGAAAATACACCAATTAACCCAATGTGCTTTGGCTTGAACTCTTTTGTTGGCTGTTCTGGTCTTATTTTACAATGCCAGTTCAGCAAAGGTCCATTTAAAAAGCTTAACTGAAATGAACAAATGAAATTAAATCCTGTTCCTTAGTGAAAGCAAAGGACACAATAAAACTACTGAAAAAAACCCCCACTAAGGATTTGAATCCAGTTACACCACCACAGATTTGGTGTCTCATGTCACTAAGCAGTCTTACAATGACTACCACTGAAGGCTTGCGAATGGCAGGTATAAAAATACAAAATGCGCAAACTGCCTAACACGGAACTGAGTGAGGTTTTTTTCATACTTTGTTTCTTGTTTCAATCTCTTGTCTTTTTCAGCTTTTGGCTGAGTCAGACCTCCCACATTAAAGTGGCTTATTGTCAAAGTAAGAGGGGAGTTATAGTGTGGATAAGAGGGTGGTAGAAGGAAAGATATAAATGGCAAAGGGATTTAGTCAGTATTAGCTTTCTGAAAGAAGCTAGTATCCCTCTCCCCCGTGTTGAAATGACTCTTAAAGAGTGACCCTGCTCCTTCCTGCTTTCCTCCTCTGGGGTTTTGATCCATGAAAACAAAATGTTCTGGAGCCGGAAGCCATGGCTTCAGAGGGCAGATGGTGATCAACAGCTTGGTAGCATCTACCTGACCGGCCAATATTTAAGATCCTCTCTTTACTTAACATTGAAGGGGAAAAATATAATCAGCGTATTGCTATTTTGATGCTGTTAGGTTTAAGCCATGAGTTAACAGGCAGCAGCTTCTATCCCAGTGGGCATTTGATACATTTCATTTCGAATAACAGCTCATATCAAATTTGATAAGCATGGCGCACTGCCGCCTGAAATGGAGTGCATAATCCTATAAACAGGACACAGACAGAGAATTTCAGTTTTATCAGTGTGTTGTGTCCTTTGCCAAGGTGCTTCCTGGGCCTAAAAATACTTTACACTTCTAATCAAAATCACACCACGTATCGCTTAGTATCCTCGAATGCTTATTAGCGTGATACAATTATTTGTAAAAATGTACTTGTGTGGGTTTAGGCATTTACTGATTGTGTATGTGTGTGTGGGTGTATTAATGATGTCTTACGGGTAAAGTATGTGTGCTTGTGGTTAATGGAACTAAATGTGTATTGTGGGGTTGGCTCGTTCATGTTCTACTACCAGAATTCTTCCAAGTCTTTCATATTATCATGTTGGATTGACCAAAATACTTATAATTATTCAGAAATAGCATATTATTACCACAGCAGCAAAGCCAAACTGTCATAATAAGACTGATTGACAGTTAGATATTAAAAGTAAAAAGTTCAATGTGTTTATTTCGTAAATAGCCTTCCTTGGGGCTTATTCTCCCGCAGCTACATAAGAGTTAAAGTCACAGATGTTCAAATTTTAGTGGCGGTAGATCTCACTGGGATTTATTATCTGTCTGTACTATAGGTGGAAGTATGACATGAGGAAAATGATTGTCAAAGTGCTGACAGGAATTGGCAAGCCTACCCTGTTGAGCATTTCAGTCTGTGCCTGAATTTTTTATCAAGTGGAACTACATCTGCTCTTGGGACTGATGAAAAGTCCACTAAGGTTCGAAGTTGGATTATGAACTGGGTAAAGCAGGCAACTGTCCAGACCTCCAGGGAACCCCAGAAACCCAAGGATCATTCTGTGACTGTTGCTTTTACTTGCAAAATATGTTTGGGAATTTTCACCACTGAAGTACAATTTAATTTAGTGACTGCATTAATTGTGTGGCCTGTCTCTAAGAGAGGCAACTAAAGTACAAATGAAACAGCATTTCCAGAGTATCTAGCCTCTGTATCTTGATGTATTTCCGAGTGAAACAGGATAGACAGACGGGATGTAATGTTGGGAGGAATTCGATTTGAACAGTGGGTGTGTCATAATTAGCTAAAGATTAATTGATGGGCGAATGTCATGATGTTACTGGTTAAAATTGTTTGCTTCAAGCCTACATAAGCACACATCATATTTTGTTTTACAGGAAGAAACCGTGATTGGATTTTGATATATAAAAATACAAGGAAGCTGATTTTTGTTTTGTTTTTTTAGCATCTACTGTTAAATAGGTGTACAATATGAGCAGAGATGCTATCTAAAAGGGTTAAAAAGGTATTTTTTTCATTTCATCTTTAAACAAAATACCTTTATTCCTATAGTATATCAGATATAAACTATCTGATATAGAAAGCCTGGGGTTAGGTACCTGTATGTACGGGTTGTTTTCTGAATCTGTGTGCAAAATACAATGAAGCTGCCATGTATACAGTTTGGAAGTTAAAAGCAACAGGGGCTCAACAGCAAATTTTTGCCCCAGGGTCCTCAAACAAGTGAATTCGGCCATGCTACAGTGAGTTTAACTGTGGCCCTGGCCGGAACTGAGAGCTAGGCCTGACATCTCTAGTCACTGGGTGTCAGGACAGCCAGCAAGCGGCGCTTCAGTCCCAGCTGAACTCTCGGTGCCGCTATCGCTGAAAATGTCCATAGGATCGAGTTACACTACGCCCCATCTTTAAGCCCCAGTCAGTGCGCCGTTAGCCGCAGGACAACGCAGGATAGGGTAGGATACTGGCCGCCGGGAAAGTAAGGCTCCACACTCATGTAAGTGAATGTTTTCTGACAAGTTTCGCTCGGATAAATGTTACTAAAGACTTCCTGAATACACGAAATGACTTCAGCTTTTGCAAGAGTCGCCCTTTTGTTCGCTACAAATGTCGCTAATGATAGGAAAATATTCTGAGACGCCTGCTGTCGCGGCGGTTCACTAAGCATTTAAGACGGGATTTAAATTGTCCTAAGTGCTTCTTTTGGTGTATAAAGTATTTTTGGCGTGGTTTAAATAGCCACTGCGGACGTATTTATGCTCACAGAGCAGTGATACTGCCTAACTTCTTTACCGTCTTCTTGTCGGAAGCCTGTTGCTTTCTTGCTCCATGGATGAGATGGGGAAGGAGGAGGAGGAGGAGTTGAGAAAAGCGGATTGTCCCAAGTGTCTTGACGACTATATTCAAAATAATATCAAATCCGGCAGGATACGCGTACGTAGTTAGTAGCCAATGCTTTATTAACACAAGCAAACATTTAATTAGTCTACTCTCTACTCGACGTATTGCTTATTGTTTTGGAGAAGAGCTGCGCGACAAAATGACAGCCTGTTATTATTGGCCACTTGTGGTCACGGCAAAGCTCACACATGACTTCAGCAGTGAGGCAAATGGCATCTTAAAGCTCCTATCTTGTGTTTTGGATTGAAATCCAATGAGTAACACTAGCTGAAATGCTCCTTAGGCCTTCTGTGAATCATTACTCATTTCTGAATATGTGCAGGCAGTGAATCACTTCTACTCTTTCTGAAGAATAAGAGCGATATAACTACAATACATTTGAACGGATATTGTATAATATATCTCTGGAAACAACACCCATGATATTCTGTTACAATTGTTTTATCTATAATAGCACATAAAAAAACTAAACACCTTCACTAAATAGCTTATACAGACACAAAAACTATTACAGTATGTAATGTATGAGAGTATTAAAGGAATCTAAAGGTAGAAGTGAATGGATTTATCTGAAATTAAATATTATAGTAAATATTACAGTAGCACATGAAAGTGAAACCTACTAATTCACAGACAAATAAAATACACAGCTGCCACATACTGTGTTTAGCTGATCAGTCTTCTTGGAAACTATGAAAATACAATAAAGGCAAATATATAAAAGCAATGCTGTTGTGACCCTGTTGCAACATGTACAGTAGCTATTCTAAGAGTCTATATAGGGCTTTTAATTGTCTTACAATCTCCTTTAATCGTTTAATGTCTCCCTGAGTCATGTCATGCTTGCAACATAGCCACCTCTAAAATCAAGTATGACATTTCCGGATGGGAGTTGACAGCTATTACACTATTAATAACTGCATTAGTCAGATATAAAAGACATAAGCACCTTGATGTGTTCCCAATGGGTTTCAAAGGCGCGATGTATCGAGGCAACAGGGTTCGTCATGACGATGGCTTTGTTTAGAATGGAGTTTTTTGGAGATGGAAGCCATTTCTTTCTCAGAAATTTCTTGTTTGATATCACCCCTTGCTGCCTGTTGGAGGCTAAAATGTTTATTTATATATAGACTTATATGTGGCTGCAACTAATGATTCATCATTGATGAATCTGCCAATTATTTTTGTCTTTTGGTCTAGAAAATGTCATAAAATAGCAAAAAAAAATTATGCTAATAGAAGCCTGCATGTGATTATTAATCATCAGAATGTTGTTTTGTTAAAATGTTTATATTTATCTGATAGGAATAAAATGGATAGTCACATTTAAGCTCCAGACATGTCATTTATATTTAAGAAGTGCTGCCAAAATCCCCGAATGAAGTCCCCAGGAATGGAAATTACCAGGTGTTAATCCATCAATAAGAGCATTAGTCAAATATAAGGGAACTAACAAGCTACAGTAAATGAGTGCTCAAATGGCCTGCTTGTTAAGACACACTGCACCACTGGGCTTGGACTGACTTAACAGCCTACAGTCCTTCAGCACAGTGATTACTCTGCGATGTTATGCCGAAGCATTGTTTAGAGATAAATACTGCATGGTCCTGACAGAAAGCGAAAAATCCATTTTTTTTCCTTTTATGTTGACCTTTTAAAATTGAAAGTATTGAAGGAATTAGGTTTAGATGAGAACGAGCCTTTCCTCCGCTTACTTTCTGTTCGTCTTGAGTGTGTAGCTGAAGAAGAATCTGCGCCTTGATCTTTAGTTCTCTGATTGTTAACACGCATTTTGTTTTGCTTTACAGGCCTTGAAAAATCCAACAGTGAAATTCCTGTTAATGGGGAGAAAGCACATTAGGCTGGAGTTCTAAAAATGATTGAAACAATGGGTGAGTCGTGTTTTTTTATTGTTTTAATGGCAGCCAGATACAGCTGACTGACTCAGTGTTGTTTATTGTGGTTGTAAATACATTTTAAAGTAGTCTAAGTAATTTACTTTGTATGTTTTTATCTGTAGTGTCTATCAAATGCTCTGTTCCTTCTTATATCTATCCCTAATTATACTAAACTTTAATTTCTAGTGTTGTCATTAGAGCTGCAAGTAAAGATTATTTTCATTAATGATTGACCTACAGATTATTTTCTCAATTAATTGTCTTTTACAGTTTCCTAGAGCCACTGCTTGTAGCTTCAAATAGCTTGTTTGTTTTTGTTTTTTTTTTCAGACTAACAGTCCAAAATCCAAAAAATGATCAATTTGCTATCACATAAGACAAATAAAATCCTCACAAATGAGAAGCTGCACTCAGTTTAATCAGAATTCCACAATGAACAAGACAAAACACACCCACTGTGCCCTTTTTTTATTTCTAATCTTGTTTTTTTTAAATGAGCATTGTTTTGCTGAGGGGTTTTGGTCTTGTCAGTTGGGTGTCCGTCTTTGCTGGCTCTGTAGCCGCCTTTGGCTCCCGTTATGAGATTTCTCAACCAGCGTAAGAGGCCCTGGATTCAGTTCAAGGCTTGTGGAACTGCCAATGTTGCCATATCTGATAATGTTGCCATATATTTGATTGTTTTGTTTGTCCCCATAGAGATTTATTTGTCCAACTGTCAAGCATGGAGCCAAATTGGTGCTGCTAGTTCTTTTTTCTTGAAAGCCACAATCTGTGGTCACTCAAGACTCAAGGCTGGCATTTTGTCCATGTATAATTAACCATTTTACTGTATGCAGGTTGGGGCACCATACACAAGTCATGGTACAGTGTGAATTGGGGCTTAAACAATTTCAACTGATGTTTCACATCACATGATAACAGAATTTGGAAGCATAGAAGTCAAATTTGATATTTTTCTGTGAAAATGTAGAACTAAAATGTTAACAAATTTGATCATTCCATCCTAATGCTTTGCTCCCAGACCATCCTATCTCTCTGAACACACACACACACACACACACTCACACAAATGTATGGAGCACTCCGATGGGACTCCTCATTATGCATGCTGAGGCATGGGCAATGAAAACGATACAGTTACCTGCATAGGACCAGCGGCGAGCTTAAAAAGATCTGCTGAGGCTCAAGTGTTATTGGCTTGTTTACAACCTTTGTTCAAACAATAAAGCATCTCTGTGCAAAAAGTGCTTTTGGACCTCGTGCACGCCCTATTAGGTGTTAGTCACAGTTGGTGAGCTTCGGAAATTGCTTCATTTTTGTCCAGATGACATTGGGCTGGCCCATCCTGACTAACAAGCCACTCTGGAGTTGCTCGATTGCGGGGCTTATGCAAGGTCCAGCAAGCATACTGTGGAGGGCCCGCTTCTTTTTTATCTTCCTCTCCTGATACTCATTCTATGTTCCCTTGCAACCCACCATTGACCCTAAAGGCAAAAAAGGAAACATTGCTATTCTGAAAACAAACAGTGCATTGAAAATTGATTTTTTTCTTCTTCTGGTGCAAAACCTGAATGTACGTGATTTCGATATAGTAAGGTCTGTTGAGCACCAGTCGGCCTTTGCTAAGCCTACAGGTTGTGATGTGCGGCCCTCGCTCCATCCATCCTTTTTGTATGCTTCATTTACATGTAATAGTTAAACATAAAGAAATAAGATTAAGGCGGTTATGGAGTGTATATTTCTTTTAAAAAAGTGTATGACGTAAGGTAGAACTAAACGAGGCTTAAATGATGAAATAAAGGAATGTCCAAACACCCGTCCCTGCCCTCGCTATCTCACTGCCTGTGTACTGATAATGCGTCTTTCCTCATCACCTCTCTCCACCTCTATCTCTCCCATTTCCTCCTCTTCCCTGCATCCACTCCTTCACCCCGGCCGGTTGCTGTCACTGAAATATGCGACGGCTTGCAGATACACAACGTGCCTTGCAGGCGGTGGAGCGTCTCCAGGCCAAACTGAAAGAAAGGGGGGAGGTGCCCACCGAGGAGAAGCTCAGCCTGCTCAAATCAGTGCTCCAGAGCCCCCTCTTCCATCAGATCCTGGCCTTGCAGAAGTCCGTCCAGCATCTCAAAGACCAGGTGAATTCAGAACTCGACTAACGCAATGAATTTCTTTACAGTGAAGCGTCGGTTATTGCTGAATATCTGTTATGTTTTAGTAAAGAAACCATTTTATCTGCCTGAAGATGTTTAGTATGAATTTACATGTAAAGAACAAGCTATTTAGCATCATAAATATTATGCTTGGCTGGGTGGGGAGAGTGATGTTCCCCTCCCAGGATGCAAAAAGCACCATGGAAGGTCATTAAAAGGTTACAAGGTTATGGTCATTTATAGTTCTGCATTATTAATTCTGAGTACAGCTTGCCAACAAGCCAGATGGCTGCATTATACTTTGTTAGTACAGAAACAATAAAAACTGAAGTGTATGATTAGAAAGAAGTGCTTATTTTATTATTGTTATGTAGGATGAGGAGAGGTTGAGGCAGCAGGAGAGGTTGCTCCACGCAAACGTGCTTATTTTTGTCGAGAAGTGTCTGCTGACTACATAGACACTACAAACGGTGACATTTCGATGTTGAGTCATGAACTAGCCTTTAGCATTCCTCTGAGACAAGTGTAATATTCCACCCAAACTGTATACATTGTAGGCTTGGTTTCAGATGTTCAGTGTTTTTTTTTTTCTAGAATATTTATTTTTCCTGACCAAATAAGCAAAGTGAACGTTTCCCCCAAGAGGTTAACACACAAAATGCAAATCAGCTTCATCTGGACTATACGGGTGTGTGGAAGTATGAAACACCTTATTTTTCCTCCAATGAACCTTCGCCCACATCAAACCAGTGAGAAGAAACCAAAATCATTGATGTGAAATAACCAAAATGATCTTCTAAAGATGGAACTATTATTATATATATACTATATTATCCCATCACTCATAGTAAGATGCTGATTGAGGAAATGAAAGATTTTCAGGGCCTTTGACATGTGCTGGTAAATGTAAGTATTGCCACTGTGGCTAATTTGGATGATAGTAAGTTACAGTGTAATCTAATTTAAACATGTATAGGGGAAATAATTTGTGCTAATAATAATTGGTTACAAAACATCTCTAGTCCAGACCAGTGTCTTAGGGAAGCGTGTACTTTAAACAGAATTAAGTGGTATTGTGGAGCAGTCTATTGTAAGGGCTTACATAATAAGTGAGGTTTGAATATTTTTCATATTCTATTGAATCATGGCCTCACTCATTCTGGTTTTGGCTTGTGTCAAGACCCCCGCCCCTCCACCCTCTTTCAATCCCCATCCTGAACAGTGCTGCTACTGTGCCCAAATTGCTGTCAGGGTTCACACAAGCCAGATAAAACATGAGTACATGAGCAGAGATAGTTGGTCTAAGTCAAAGCGGGTTTTTTTCAAGTTGATTCTCCCCATTGAGAATTGAACATTTGAGTGGAAGGAAAGAGCTCTTAAGTCACAGTGGAAAGGGGCCAGGGTAAGCGTTTTGAGAAATAGAGACGAAAATATGTGAGCTATGCAGTGGGAGGCAGGGATGCTAGAGCTTTTTACCCCGTGTGGAATTTAGATTATAAAAGCCCTGCTGGCATTTTCGTGTGCTGGCGATTTAGCTTATTTCAAAAGAGATACATTCCTGTGTGTGTATATGTGTGCTGATGCATGTGTGTTTGTTTTACTGAGCAAAATTTATCAAGCGACCGTTCACTGTAAATTCCCCTCAGATATTAAAAAAGGGTCCCATTCCATGTTGTAACAATGGTAAAGAGACATATTTCATGCACTGCGACAAATTTGAGTTTCTGTTATGTTTCTGTAGAGCTTCCAAACCAAACTGCACTTGCTTGGCCCCGTTAAACAGAACCAATTTGGAGAGACGGTGCGTTTTGTGTTTTGTTGTGAGACAAGAGCCAGACACAAACACACACACACACACACACACACACTGTCCGTCTTCTGGCCCTGCTAGTTAGGCCTTGCATAGCCCATGTCGCTATGGCGACAAGGCCCTACTCTCCAATGAGAAAGAGGCTGCCGCCGCTGTGTGAAGTGGGGCAGAAACAATTTCTTAAATGTGCAAGAACCAAACTGGAACTTTAATCCTCTTAGCCAGGCCCCAGCTAACAAAGCTCATGCATGAGGACAGCAACTTAGCATCATGCTACGCTAACTTAGCCTGGCCCATAGGGTTTTGTTTGCAGTGTGCGGCACTAATGTGTCCTGTCCAATGGAGTTTTTGTTCCTAAGGACTAATCTGGGACTGTATATAAAGCGGGCATAATTTACAGTTTCGAAGCTCTGAAAGTTGTACAGTCAACTTCCTGATGCAAATGCACAAGTTCACAAGGACAGCTTTAGCTTGGCAATGCCATATGCCAAATGGAGTGTTTATGAAATAATTGCCGCATATATGTCTGTCCTATTGAATCCATTTCAGATGGTCATAAACATTAAGCCCTTTGGCTAATGAAATTGGAAAAACACTGTTTTATGTAGTTGTCGCGTTCATATAATTCATCTGTCACACAAGTAAAGTCATTGTGGTAATTAAAACCCAAGCATATTAAGGCATCCAGATGGCCAGTGATGCCCCCCCACAACCCCCCCACCCATGATAGAAATATTGTATTTGGAGCCTAGTCATTGTTGGAACATCAGCTAAGAGCCATTATCTCCTGAAGGATTAGGCTGCCATAGATCCAGCTAATCATGGTGGGATAACAAACTATCTGGCATCCCAGTGGTTTTAGAGACCCAGACTTGAGGGTTTTGGTGCCTAAAATTAAACCTGCTAAATGTTTATGTTCACAATAGGAATGAGTCATGATCTTTTTCTCTGTTCAAACTTTTTTTTAATTGTGTTTGGTTGGATTAACGCCAGTAATTGCTGCTTTATGCAGTAGCAGAAACTTAAAGCTGTCAGATAGTTCTGTGAACTGGAAACCTGACAGACAGTATCACTTTTATGATTTGTCTGTGTCATTCTCAGTGTCCATCACTTGTATTTAAATGAAAACACACTTGTCAAAGTCAGATTGAACTGTCAGTACAGCATCTGCATTGTTCACTACATGTCTTTTTTTCTTCATGACTCCAGGGGAGTGTCCCATCATCACGGGGGAGCGACCTTGGCGATCATATCACAGCAGTCAAGCCCAATGGTGGCCATGTTTCCTACACAGACATCTCAGCTGCTACACACACCAATGGCAAGACATCATCTGACGAATTTGATCAAATTATTAACGCCATGGCACAGGTATAACTGACTGAAAAGCCAAAGTAATCTTTCTGCTGTTTGTATACTGCTTTTGATTTGAATGTCAGTCTGATAATAGACAGATATTGTGGCATTCTGCTGTTTCTGAAGTCTATTGTTGTGCTCCCAGTAGGTTTATTACAATGATTTTTTTAATGTTTTGCTCATTTTAACACACACAACTCATCTGAAAACAGTTAGATGCAGCTTCAGCATTAAACAGGTAGAATAGATGTCTCTGTTCTTAACGAAAACCAAATATCCAAAGACAGTCAAAGACGAGAACTACAGACTGCACACAGTGCTCTTTTCTCTTGAGGCACTTCAAATAGACTTCTAAAAGCTGCCTGTAGCTTTGATGCTATAGTGAATCAGCACGGGGGCCAAAGAGTATGTGTGTATGATGCAGGGGCGCTACGTGACGCACGTGGAGCTGCAGAAGCCAGTGTCGGGAGGTCTGGGCTTCAGCGTGGTGGGCCTGAAAAGTGAGAACCGCGGAGAGCTTGGCATCTTTATTCAAGAAATTCAACCAGGAAGTGTGGCTCACTGGTATGTAAAAATCATTCAGAGATCCATGAGAACACAGGCTTCAAGGCTGATTAAAATCTTATCGAATCAGCATCCTAGAATTTATTTTTAACATTTTGGCGGATCAGAATCAGGGGATTAGAGAAGTCTATTTTACAGATTCTCTGGGGATGTGAAAGAACTTTAAAGAATCTTATAAATTGACCATTTTCCAGGAAATACCAGAATGAAGACTTTATAACTTGTTTCAAAATGTTTTTCCTCAAACCAAGCCCAAATGTAGAGGAAACTATACTTGTCATTCCTTTAAAACCTATTTTTATTGAAGAACATAAATATATAATACAATGAATTTTAACCTACAACACTGCAGTTTGAAATTTGACAAAATCCAGCCAAAATTAGAAGTACAAATGGAAAAGTTACAATGTCACTGCAACAGACAATGAGATTTAGTTCAATCTTAAAAGGCTCTGACAGCATCTATCTCAATGACAATCTTTGCTTTTTACAATACAGTGACGGGAAGCTCAAAGAAGCGGACCAGATTTTGGCCATTAATGGCCAGGCCCTGGACCAGACAGTGACCCACCAGCAGGCTATAGGCATCCTCCAGAGTGCTTCAGAGAGGGTGCAGCTCACAGTGGCTAGAGGGCCAATACCTCAACTGGCCAGTCCCGTGGTGTCCCGCACACCCTCTGCTGCCAGTACACTGTCGGCCAACTCTAGCGCGGTATAAATACATTCAAACACTTATTGTCATTGTGAATCAAAATAACGCAATCTAACTTGACTTGTCTTCACACTAGCCTTTTTGTTTCTTCTCATTTACTTTACCTAGTGGCAACATGTGGAGACCATCGAGCTGGTCAATGATGGCACTGGCCTCGGATTTGGTATTGTGGGAGGAAAGACCACTGGTGTTATTGTCAAAACTATCCTTCCTGGAGGCATAGCAGATCAGGTGATTGCATGGACACATCTATACTTTCTTGGGGAATTGGCTTTTGGAGGGTTTAGCATTGTTTATAGAGATTTACACAGTGAAGACCATACAAAAGGATGATGTGTGGGTATTTTTTGACTCCTCCAATGTGTTTAAAAAGCTGACTGTCAGTATGGTATAATGGGAATGAGCTAATTGCAAGAAATTGCAGAATTAACTGTCACTCTTTCTTGTGTTATCCTTTTTTTTGCTAGTCACAGTGTCATTATGAATTTGATTTCAACTGAAGCTGTCCATAATAAGACAGAAAACATTATTTTTCTACCTCAGGATGGCCGCCTGCGCAGTGGAGACCACATCCTGAGAATTGGAGACACTGACCTCTACGGCATGGGCAGCGAGCAGGTGGCGCAGGTCCTCAGGCAGTGTGGCAACAGGGTTAAGCTGGTGGTTACCAGGGGTCCTGTAGATGAGAATCCCTCTGTCTCTGCTGTCATGCCAGTGGTACTCCCAACTGTCGACGAACAACAGGTGAAAGGGATCAGTTTACTGTAAACTAAAAATATGACAGAAAATCATTATGACAGTAAGGCAGTATGTCACATTCAAATTGATATCACCATGTGACATATGTCCATAGTAAAGCAGTTTCTGTTCAGTTGTCAATATTATGATTGATTACCCTATATGACACACACTCAAACGAGTTGTACACTTACAACAGAAACATGTTAGACCCAAAGTTATGGTCTTCCATCTCCAGTTTTAATCTGTCTTACTTTTTGACAACCTTGGATAAATGATATTAAAGAACATTGCAGGTTCCATCATCTCTAAACTCAAGTTTTGGAGAGCAGTTCAGCTTTCTTAGAAACAACACCTTATATTATTATTTATAATAATAATATAAATAATTCTTTGTAGCACACACATTAGCTGTATTTTATATGGCTGGCAGGCTGAGGGAGCTCATTAATCAAAGTTGACAATGTGTTTTAGTGACCATGTGGGGAAGTTGGCTGACTCAAGTGCCATTGCTTTTCTACTTTTTTGTTATTTGGTTATAAGTTGATGTTGACGTGTCATTCTCATTCATCTTTTCACAGGACTATGAGGAAGATGAGGCTGAAGCGTTTGATGTGAGCCTCACTAAGAACGCCCAGGGACTGGGAATAACTATTGCCGGCTATGTCGGAGATAAAAATTCAGGTGAGAAATGGCAGATTGTCTTCTCAGGGTAGAGGAGCAGTCAAATTAAAGATGAATGTTGATGATAAAATACTTTTGTGCAATCTGTAAATATCATTATGGAGCACAACTTGTGTAGATATCAATCCACTCAATAAACAATTAAAGCTGCACTAATCTATTTACATTGCCTGTAAACAACTGATCAAATGTGTAATGAGGAAGGAGTTGCTCGGAGTGGCAAATACACTCTGTCAATGTTTTTTAGAGTTTTTTTTTAATTCGTTGTTTTGGTTTTCTGGCCTGAAAACTCATTCATTAATCCCATTTCCTGCTGTGGCAGGCGGCTCAACAAAAAAGCTCATAAATCCCAACCAGATCCACAGTTTGCTATTTGCCCAGCACTAAATGGCAGAACTAGCTAGTCAACAAAAGTTAGACAAGCTAGTGGAGTTAGCATTTCAGCTAAAGAGCCGGATATTTTTCTCAGGAGTCTCAAACATAGCTAAAAGGAGGGTGAATATTGGACTTACAGTACATTTTTTAGGTGAACACAGACTTCAAATTAATGCTGTGTGATGGTTTGCTAACACGTTAGCAATAACAACTTTTGAAGTTGATATTATGTCTGTGTTGTAGGGCCAGCTTTTTCTGCTGCCTGTAAGTGCCTAAAACATCAACTGATGCAACTTTAAATGAACTTGATGCTTTTCTCTTTGACTGACCTTTAAAATGTAGCAATTAGCTACAGCACAATGGGACCACAGATAAACTTTAATTACAATGTGTTATATTCATTGAATTTAACTGAAAATCAAATTGCTCTGGTTAAAAAGTTCTGTCGTAATTTTTCAAGGCTGACGTTCATCACATAATTGTTTATGACTCAGCGTAACACTGACTTTTAACATAAAGCTGAAACATCTTGCTTGAATGTTATCTTCGGGTCTTATATGTCATGATTCACGGACATCCCTCTCATCTCTTTCATTTTTTGATTGTTCTGACTTCACAGAGCCCTCTGGTATTTTTGTTAAAAGCATAACAAAAGACAGCGCTGTAGATCAAGATGGCCGTATTCATGTGGGAGACCAGATAATAGCTGTAAGTACCACAATTATGCTCTATCTATTACTATTTTCTCTGTCTTCAGTGGCATGATGTAAAATATGCAGTGAATGTTTTATATGATCTATTATCGTGATCACATTTACTCATTCAGTCAATGGAGGGACATTATGAGATGCATAATTTACAATAATTCACAATTTACTAATAGTTCATAAAGTGGTTTAACTTGTGACTGTGAATATAAACGAGTCTTGAATTAACACATTGAGCAGTTGGGTTTTTAATTTCACTACTGCAGTTAAAACTTCTCATCAGTTGGAAGTTATTGTTGTCCTGTTTTAAAGTTCACCCAAAAACTTCTACTTTTTTTCTGGTGTTTTGGTGTATGTAGGTGAGGATGTGCTTTACTGAGTTGAGTTCTTAAGCGTAAATGATAATGTGCTTTGGGACTCAACTTAAGAACTTAATAAAACACTTAATTGACTGTCTGAATTATTTAGATGTATGCATTTATAGCTGCCCTAAATGATCTAAATATATCAAGTCAGTTGCTAGAACAGAAGGGAATACACACCTGAAGCAATCTGTTTCTGTCTATGCCTGCTAGTGTTAATAATTCCATTATCAATCTTATTTCAATTTCACCTCTGTCAAACAATAGAATAGATGGTAGTCCAGCACACTCACTATGCCTGTGCAAGCAGTGCTGCCTCATGCTTAATCCTCGGGCTCACAAATGATTGCCCCCTGCAGGTCGATGGTGTTAACATCCAGGGATACACCAATCAACAGGCAGTTGAAGTCCTCCGACACACAGGCCAGACAGTCCACCTCAAGCTGATCCGGCGGGGTTTCAGGCCTGAAGAGATCCCCCCTGCCGTGTCCCCCATTGTCACCATCCTACCCTCCTCTACCACCATCCCCACCACAACCACCGTCATGACGGAGCTCGAGCTGGAGAGGATGAAGGCTGAGGAGGCTGCTCAAGGTAGGAAGGACAGATGAGAAGGGAGAGAAATTTAATGAGGACAGGAAAAAGTACATGCCTCGTTACTCACTGTCGTGTAGAAGAAAGCGTCATTTGATGTGTAAGTGTGGCTCAGACAGCAGCTTCCATGATGCAGTGAAGACACCATCAAATCTGTGTGTGATAAAATGAAAATTTCAGTCACTTTCATCAATATAGTAAAAAAAACATAAACACAGAACTTTCTCCAGTCACATATAAAAAGCATGCACTCGAGTTATATTCAGTTTTAATTAAAAACACAGAACAAATAAACAGTTTTCAACATTGTGATTACATTTAATGAGAATGCTCTCCAGAATATATAGCAATTGTCTTTATTCTGCTGTAACATTATTCATTTATCCATATGTATATTTTTTTTATTACTATTGAATACATTCATTTACCTTTTGCCTATTAAAAGGTTCTTAATAATAACAGAGTGAGTGCACTCATACTTTCACAACCTCTCTTAATAAGAGAGGGAAGCACACTCATCGTGAATGAGCACTGACAAAGGCCAGGGAGACAAAAATATTTTCTCAGCAAGGGAAGTAAAGTTCACCACTTTGTAAAACTATTTCTGTCAAGTGCCACCCTTCCTATTCATTCTAACATTTCACTGACCACATTTCTAAAGAACGTACTAGAAGCTTTCCATGATGTTGTTTAGACCTTGGACTACATACAGTAGACTAAAATAAATATTAAAAAAAAAACATCCTCACAACTGTCAGAGTTACAGCAGAGGTTTGCATGGTATGTGCTAGCATTCATGAAGACCCGTATGTTTTTAAATCTTTTTTTTTTTTTTTTTTTTGCAAGTTTATCAAACTAACATCAAACAAGATAGACAGAGAGTAAACAGAAGGATTCTAATCTCCAGCTGTACTGACAGGACCTCCAGGCTATTCCAGAGGCAAGAAAAGCAGTTGTTTAGTGTCAGTAGTGATATAAGGAGCTGGAATGTGATTAGATTTGGCACCATCTGTACGGGCAACAAGAAGTTTTTACCGTAAAAACCCTCAGACAAACTAGCAGCCAGCAGTCAATAGAGAGTGAGGAAGTTTTCAGTGAAAGGCATTATTTTCTTGGCTGCTGTGAAACCTGTCAGAAAATTACAGCACAGCTACAGTATGCTTCAAGTAAATTCATCATTCAAAAGCAGCTTTTAAGTATAATAGTTAATAAATAAATAGGAAAGAGATTTATGACTATTTTAATACCTACTACTACCTCTATTATACATTGTTATGTCTTACATAACAGTTTGGTGAGTAACCAGATATTTTAGACAATATAAGGAGCAAAATTTCTTACTGCAGGTTTGATGCATGCAGATGTAATGGGTCATTTAATGTTTAGGATTATGGAAAGATATGTAAATGATCATTCCAACTTATGTCAAGTACTAGGGTTGTTGAGCTCCTTTTTCCCTACCAAACTAGCTAGTATTAGTTTTATGTTAGCATTTAATAGATGCTGATGGAGAGCGTAGACCATGCCTTGCCTGGGCACACAGGTAGTAATTTCATGGGCGACCAGTTCTGTGCTCTGTGGAACTCCAAAGACATAAACAGTGGCATGAAGTTGTAAAAAAAAAAAGTACTGGGATCATTAAACATATCTTTAGAGTGCTGGATTTTTTTAGGGTCTATCATTATGGGTAACATCAGCAAGGGTATGCCTTTTCGGACCAGTAAAGAATGAGATAGGTTCCGCTTCTAAAGAGAGAGTAATTACGAAAGAGTGGAAAAATGCTCAAACCACTTTGAAAGAATTAACTGTGCAAAACTTAAATAGAATATTAAAAAAAAGTGGAGTTACATTTTTGGCGAAAGGTGCGACAAGAGTATCAAATGTAAAGACAATGACTGTTCCAAATAAATTAAGCATTTATACATATTTTTGTGTAATTTTGCTGTTAGCGGAGAGTAGAAGACTTTTTCTAGTGTATACACTGTCAAGTATCTGTGCCGCTGCCTGCTTCTGTCTGTCTCACCGTTCATTGTGTGTTTACAGTCACCACAGATGAAAAGCAGCTCCAGACAAAGGGTGAAGGATCTGATGTCAACCCAGCCACGGATCAGCTAACAGAAGACAAACATGGTAGGAGGCTGGGATCCTTTTTTAAGCACACCAGCAGAGATACTGGACACATATCTGACAGATAAGGGTCATTGTTGTCAGAACCACACTGACTAGCAACACAGTCTGTCCTTGAGAATTAGAGCAAACACTCAGATGGGGGCTGTTGTTAGTTTCACAGACAATACATTAGTTTGAAGAAATTTTAATAGGGGAAGTTTTTTTTTTGATAGAGGTCTTGTATCAAACATTTCTTATTTACTTTCCAAATAGTTAGAAATATATGTTGGATTGTTAGTTGTAAATGGTTTATCATAAATTGGCCTTCATTTTATGTTGTCTTGTGAACTAATACAAATATTTGCATTGTGTTTTTCAAGGGATGAAGCTAACAGCCTTTGAAGAAGAGGAATTAATGAAGAAGTGGCAGGAAATTCTGGGTCCAAGTAATGAAGTTGTTGTAAGTTTCTTTTTCAAAGGGAATTCCTTTTTCTCATGCATCAAATTATACTTTACCAGAATTTGGTTCCTGGGCAAATTCAATTGGTAAAAAGCTCAAAACTGGTATTTCAAAAGGAAGCATGACCTGAGTTAAACAAAAGGAATTTAGTCATTAACATGCATAGTAAAAGTGATGATCCCTTGCAAAAAGACGGACCTTTTCGCTTGCTAATTAAGATGTGATTCTTTGTTCCTGTGACAGGTGGCACAGGTGGAGAAGTTTAGTGAGAACAGTGGTCTGGGGATCAGTCTCGAAGCCAACAGCGGGCATCATTACATCCGCTCTGTCCTACCTGAGGGACCTGTTGGTCGATGTGGCAAGCTGTTCAGCGGAGATGAACTGGTTGAGGTAGGAAGTGACGTTGTTATTAATATTTACATAGGTTTAAATATGGACATGTGTTTATAAATATAATTTGTTTATATGGCAATAATGGTCCTTACTTTTTTTTAATGTGTGGTTTTACAGCCTGCAATTTTACTATTCTCTACCACTACTTTCACCACTCTCATCAACCTCAGCTCTGATGAACCCACACTCTTTCACTCAAACTCATTAGGAAAGTGTTTACTGAGGTAATAAATCAAGAGAGAAGCAGGGTCATTTTCTCATAGATTTCCATACAATCAGACTTCTTCTTGGAGCCAATGGAGTCGCCCCCTGCTGGTCGTTAGATAGAATGCAGGTTTAAGTGACTTCTGCATTGTCTTCACTTTTCAGATAAGGAGTTACCTGCTTGACAAATATGAGTGTTTGTTAAAATGTTTTCCATAACAACCCTTATAAGATAATAATATGTCAATATTGAGTTTGTTCTGCTGCCCCCAAGTGGCCAAAAAAAATCTATTAACAGTTCTTTAAAACATAGATAATTCTTTTTGACTGACACTAAACCTAACCTCTCTTGTCTCAGGTCAATGGCATATCCCTAATTGGTGAGACCCACAAGGAAGTAGTCAAAATCTTGAAGGAGCTTCCACTCTTTGTATACATGACATGCTGCAGGCCCGCCCCTCACCTGCAGACTGACGTGGATGCTGTACAACCGGAATCAGAGGCTTTGTCCACAATGTCTAAATTAAAGGTACTGCAGAAAATGTTATCCTCTACATTTATTTTTCAAGACTTTGACTTGTTTGTTATGTTTGAGATTGAAAACCTAGAAAAAGTGAATGAATCTTTCCCATCTCAAAGCTAAAAAACAGACAAGCTATATTATTTACAGAGAATTGCAGCAGGTGATGCATAGAAATACAGCTGGAAACTCCCTGCCGCTCTTTGACATGCAGTAATGCATCATGAAAAATGTTTCCCCGCCCCTGCATATAAGTGAGGGAGTATGATTGGAGAGAAATTCTCTTTAAGTCCTGCTCTTACTTTATAACCCATCGACCATTATTAGCTTAGACCGGGCTGTCAATCGTTCCACTGGCCTTCCACATTGCCAGCCATTATGGATTAAGACTTAGCGATAAGCAGGGGAGGCTGAAAGTTTATTAACACCAATTCTAGTAATACCTCAGCAGCAGTAGCTAACCACATTTGCTCGAGATATGAGACATCAAAAGCAGTTTCCCTTTGGGGAAGGGGTTTTCATCTCCCCAGCTTTATCTGTGATAATGCACTAAGGCCCTAGCATCCCAAAGATATTTCCCTTTTATCTACTGCCAGAAACCTGAGCCAGAAACACAACTAGAGGGTAGCAGCCTATGGGTTGGGACTAAAAGTGAGGAAGGCAAGCTGCTACACAGAGATTTTGGGCTTTTCCTCTGCAGAAACAAATAGACCTGAGCAGTGTGCTGGTTGCTGAAGACTCAGAGGTGAAAACAGCGGCAGCAACACAGGATAATGTGACCGAGGAGGCGATAGGATCTCCTTTGGCCATGTGGGAGCTGGAGATCCAGAATATCGAACTCGAGAAGGGAGAAGGGGGATTGGGATTCAGCATTCTGGACTATCAGGTGGGAATATGGAACGTGGAATGAAAAACTGAACAGCTGTCAGTTGATTTTTTTTTTTTTTATCAAGGAGACAGTGAAGCACATGGATTGGAAAGCAAATAGTTACACATTCATACTCATGAGATGAAAAATGGATAAAAAAAGGGAAATAAATTCCTTTTGATTTCCATATACTATAAATTTAAAGCTGTGTGTGATTACCTGTTGACCTCCTCTCACTGAGCTTCTCTGCCCCGGCACAGGACCCACTGGACCCCGCCAAGACAGTGATAGTAATTCGCTCTCTGGTTCCCACTGGTGTGGCCGAGCAGGATGGCAGACTGTTGCCAGGAGACCGACTCATGTATGTCAACACTACCAACCTGGAGAATGCCAGCTTGGAGGATGCTGTCCAGGCCCTTAAGGGGGCCAAGCTCGGAAAGGTGCAGATAGGAGTCGCCAAACCGCTACCTGTAAGCATTTGTATTAGAATAGTATTGAAGTGTTGATTTTTTGTTTTTGTTTGGAACTGAAAAAAAAATTGGTATATGGTGTTTGGTGAAGTGATGAAATGACATGCTCTTTTACAACCGTTGAAAATTTAATAAATGTTGCTTTTGTGTGAATGTTTTATAAAATTTGTTTAGCATGTTCAGGCTTTATGACTGTATGTATGTGAGGTTGTGAGTCAGGCTGTGAGTCTTTATATCACGCGACTTAGTATCCAGTCACGAGGGTTCAGCTTACAAGGGCTTCAATTTTTCATGCAGGAAAAAGCGTGCAGGTAGGCTGCATGGTTTAGCATTCCACCCACTGTTTTTTTTTTTTTTCTCAGCAGAGGGGACCGGCCTTAAATGCTCCGTGCCCTTTGTTTCATGTTATTATTTTATTGACTTTTCCAAGACCACAGACTTTCTTGTACATTCAAACACACTGGGGCACCTGTCGAAATATTGGGTCTGTCCAACAACATGTTCATTGCTCCAGGCGCCCAGTGTCTTTGTATGGGATGGTTTTCTGCAAAACTGCTCGAATTCTTTCAGCTTTAGAGCTGCATTTCACTTGTATTGAATCTGCCATTGGATTACACAGTGAGACCTCTGGGCTGCCAAGGTTACCTGGATTACAGAGCTGTAGGAAGCTTCTGTGGGAGTTATCCAACTCTCCTGCAGGACGTGGAATGTCCTTCTGAGGGGTATTTTTCTTGTTTCGCCTCTCAAAATTGAGTCTGGCAAGTGTAATCCTCCAATATGTCTTCTTACGTCCCCTATGTGGGTCTGGGCTGCATGCTACACAAAATCAATAGCAAAAGTTGTTTCAAAAGAAATGTTCAAGAGCGTTTCTGTTAAAAATCATTCAAAAGAGAGTAATGAATGTGCCTTTTTGTGCATTTTCTCAGCTTGAACCCTTGTGCACCAAGGAGTCTATAGTTTTTAAAAAAAAGTCTCAATAATTCCTAACATCTCTCTATTCTGTACTAATGAATCTGTACCTGATTTGGTCACAAAATAAATCAATCAAAATCAACTTACATAAAGCTGGAGATACTGAAAGAATTTCTCCACTTTCCTAGGGAATATGTGGATATTCCCACTCTCCACACCCCTATGGTGAGCAGGAAATAACTTCATCATCCACCATCCATTCATTTGACTTCAACAATATTTTGGTTGAAGAAGGAGAGGAAGGAGGACTGACTGAGGGCATCCTTTACCGAGCAGAGCCTGCATTGGTCAGTTAGCTTTTGGGAAAACTGAAAAATCAATCAGAATAACCCGAATAAGGGAAAACAAAATTTGCTTTGTTTTTTTTAAAATCATGCAACAATATATGAAAAAATATAACCCATTTATCTGCATTTATGTTGTATTAGCGTTTTTTATAGTCAGACAAATTAGTAGGATAGAAAATCAGATTGATTTTAGCTGTTTGTAATTGGATTGTTCACCAAAATCTCCAATAATAAGGGCCTGTTTTGTATTCCAGTTGGTTAAACTTGCATCTGTTATCACAGATTGACACCAGTGAAGCAGACCTGTCTGATGAAAAGGTGTTAGAGCATTCTTACTCTGGGATAGAGGACGACACTTTCCAGGCATCAATGATTGCTCTTCATGGAAGCGGCTGTAGCGCAGACCTGGATTACCTGCACTCATCAACGCCTAAGGTATGCAACCGTTTTTAACACAGCGGAGGAAATCCATATCTGAAACCAGAAGCACAGCTTGAAATTATTCCCTCATTTCAGTAAATGTTACTGCAACTCTTACTGCCCTTTGTTAAAATGGACTACGCAGCATGAAGTCATTATTCTTAGTTTTCACTGTCCAGAGCTAAAATGTCATGAGGATCGTTTCTTTTTTTTTCTGCTTTCTTTTTAAAGGCAGTAACAACATAACTAAATTTGTTATTATTTGAGGATTGTAGCTACTGCTATTTTTGTTGCCCTGGGTGCCTAAGAACAGCAACTCCCCAAATGGATATTAAATTATAAGGAAAAAAAATAAACAAAGAAGAGCAAGGGCCACACAAACTGTTTTCCTAAGAGTTTCTCTTTGCTTCTATTTTTCCCAAAGGTCACAGCTGACCTTGTTTGTAGGGCCCTTCTAAGAAATTTATAATATAATATAGCGCAGCCCCGAGGGACAAACATAGGCCAGGACAACTTGAGGCATTTTATGGTACCAGAGGATTTCACAAAACAGATTTCAAATGTTTGTATGAGTTCAGACAGGTTTTTTTCCCCCTAAAGCTCTGGAGAGAGGCAACAACTCTGTTGATAAATCTCAGCTCTATTTCGGTGACAGTAAATAGTGGACCAGCTTTGGAGACTTGCTGAGAGTATCTAAGGTGATACTTATTGAGGAATATGGATGCTTTTTACTTTCTGTCTATAACTCTTTATTTATGGTGCGATAGTAAAAAGGCCATCTGGGTGTTGAAGATCAAGTAAGCACAGTGAGTCCACAAACTCAACCTCTATCACTGACTATAGTCTTCCTATTATAGATAGATATCAGATACACATATTTTAAGCATTCTCATCTTCTCCCTACTAAGACATTTTAAAGTATTAAAACTGATAAGATGAATTTAACCAGTAATGATCAAATATGTCATTTCTTGCTAAGAAATAGATTAAAATTTCATTTCTTCATCATGGTTGTCATGGGTTCTTGAGATTCATTTGTGTAGTTCTGGAGCATCACAGTAAAAGTTATAGATATTTAAAGAGTTTTAGAATTGAATTTGTAATTGATTTTCAGAGACGCTTAAGGAGTGTAATGCGTCTGACTCTGCTCTTACATATTTGTCTTTTATTTATCACTACTCTCTGTAATGGCCTCTGCACACCCTAAGAATGATGTATTGCATATTTTATGTACACTTTAACTCTATAAATATACCACATGCTATACACACTCTACTATTATACAACCCTTAGAACAACGTCTACTTGTAACCCCCACCAGTTGCATATGTCTACTGAACATGCCCCATCATTTTCTCCCCTTTGTTTTACTGTATTTTATTTATTCTTAAGGCCTGAAGAGCTAAAATTATCCAGCATTTCACAAGAAAAAAAACAAATATTACAAAAAAATCTCCTCTAAATGAAAATTTGTGTAGCAGAAAAAAAGACCCTTCATTTGTATCGATACCTACCAAGACTTAAGAATACACAGCTCTCCTACTGCCCAATTCACCCCAAATTTATTGCACTACCTTTTTAAAATAAAATTGCCCATTTCTTGTTTTACTCTATAGATTTATACTTCTGTTCTAGCCCCCAAAGGGAAGTACTTGCTGAGATTCATCACTAGCCAGTCTGGTTCCAATAAAGTCTTAAATGTTCTCATAATAAAACTACATTTTGTGCATTGGGCGCTCAAGATCACCAGTAATTTCTGCTGTTCTCTATTGGCCACTGATGGCTTTTCTATGGCTCATTACAAGGAGGGCAGAATGGTGACTGAGCAAGATGAATTCCCCCTGTTGGGCAATTGTCTAACTAACAGAGGGGAACGTTCATTCAGCTGCTGTGCTTTGTTTTACCCAAGCTGACAGCTCGCCTGGAATTGTTGGATGAGCATCCTCGCTTTGCAACACCGTCCGGCCTCGCAGACAACACTCAACAGTTCTCTCCGGAGAAGCCGGCTTCTTTTACTCCTCCGAGAGGTCACGTCCCAGCTTTTGATGCAATGCTAAGCAGTTCCGATCAGTACCTGACCCAGCAATCAACCAAAGATGAACCAGTGGATTGCTCAAACACATACAGTCCATTTGCCGAAATAGAGGCCAGATCTAAAGTCCAAGAGGAACCTGTGGAGTCACTTCATTATCAGAAGGAGCCTGCCATCTCTTTTGGAGATATAAAGATTTTGATGAAGGTAAAACTATGTGTTTCATTAAAAATCATACTTTTGAAGTAACGGATTTAAGTAATGAGTTTGTAAGTCTTAACAAAGAATAGATGAGCAGTGAGTGTTCTGCTGAAGTCATGTAAGTGAAGGTTACACAATAATCATCCTTGATCTTCTTTTAAACACAATTTCTTAAGATAACATCTAACCTCTCCCCAGTCGGATGTGAAACTCCTTTCAAATATTAGACAAACAAAGTTCTAAGCTCATTGGTTTTAAATTCATTTTCACAGCTAATTCGCTGCACCTGGCTTTTCTCTAGAGACCCCTGCTTTGTTAGAAATCCGGCCTAATATTTTCATTTAATTTCATGAATAACTGTGTTGAATTATCACCCCCAAGGACGAGGAAGCTGGTGCGAAAGAATCAGCCGAAGACAACGACAAGGAAGTGTTGACCTCAGGGAGTAATTTTGAAAGGACTATCACAGTTGTCAAGGGCAACTCCAACCTCGGTTTGTGTTAATTTCTTCACTTTCTTTATATTTGTTGTTTTAATTATTTTCTCCTCATCTTTCACTGAAGTGTAAATGAGGCTGCACCACTGAAAGGCATATTGGCCTTTACTTTTGTGTTGTGTTTTATGAATGCCAGATTTGAAGCAAAGTGATAGAAAAAGATTTTTTTGGCAGATTTTCCAGTCTAAAAGGGTAATTCCATTTCGTTACAGGATATTTGCATTTCAAAACCTACCCAAGAGGCTGCTACTGGCTCAGATAACACTAAGTTTTAACTTCTAAAACAAATAGGTGTTATGAAGGCACTGTTTGAAATCCTCGGTGCCTCGCTGAAAATTATTTAAAAGTATTTCATTTTGCTTTTTAGTTCTCTTTGAAGGTCTCTGCTGCTTGATTCAATATTTCTTTTCCAAAGTGTCAATGTACCTTTTTACCAAATATAATTCATAATCCACTCCTAAATCGGGCATACTTATCTTTTTTATGATCTTTGCAAAAAAAAAGAGAAAAAAACTCCTACACATTGCTGTTTCATAAAGGGAGCTTTGTGAAAGGCTTTAACTACCATGTGTCCCAAATGGACAAAGACAAACATAGTGTATGTAGTCTTTTTTAGACAGATTTACAAATATATTACACTACACTGATCCAATTCTGAGGTTAGTGTGTCACAGTTTTTTATGATCTACCACAAAGGGATGACAGTGAGCGCCATGAAAGATGGTTTGGGAATGCTGATCCGCAGTGTAATCCACGGTGGCTCCATTAGCCGTGATGGACGCCTCGGGGTTGGCGACCTCATACTTGCAATCAACGGAGAGCCCACTGCCAACTTAACCAATGCTCAGGCTCGGGCCATGCTTAGAAGACACTCCCTTATTGGACCAGACATGGGGTAAGAGATTATAATTACACACTTGGGGCCAAGAACACCATACGCATACATGTTTACGGAAACTCTGCAAAGGTAGTTGGTGATTCTGTGCCAGATACATCGTAAGGCGAGCTATTATTTGAATTTGTTTGACAGCAGTGGAGATAAGATTCAGTGAGATTGATTGTTTTTCAAGACTTTGTGAAAGAAAACACATTTTCATTGACCTGTGTAAAGCAAAATAAGTCAACCTCAAATGAACCTGTGTTTAATGCTGTGTGATACAGAAAACAGTACAATACTAATAAAGTTAATAGGGACTAAAATCAGGGAATATATGAGCACAGAATGAGGCAGTTTCCCATTGGGTTCTTTGAGTCTGAACTTTAATTTGATTCTCAGCTCTCCCCTAACTCCTCTGGTCTAATTTGATATTAGTTCACTGCTGTTCCAATCAATCACCCATTTACGTAGGAGACCCTGGGAATCTAATAAAATAATCTGGCAATCAGTGCCAACTGTAAGTACCTGATATTTCAATCCTATTCACAACAGACATAATTTGGTCGGTACTTAAAAGCACCGAGGTTTCCATACACAAGGTCTTGTGATTGTTCTTCTTTGCTATTGAGAAATGAATGGCCCTGAGATATGTAGTTCTTCTGTGTTATAACTTCAGAAACAAGTACAGCTGTCTGTTATTTAGCCTTCTTTTGAAAGGCATTACATATTGTACTTCAAGGCCCAACCTCTGTTACATCATGATTGCTTTTCTCCGAGCCTTACAAACAGTACTTGTTGCTGTATTTAAAATGTGTTTTTAGGATTAAATATTTAGTATTTGGTATTATATGATACTTGGTTATGCTTTTGAAATCACTGGTAGTTCTTTTCATCCTTTTTTTTCTAAAAACTGGGTAATGTAAAGAAGTCTGTTTAAGTTGGATTTTCTAAACATGAACATAGACTACAGGCTGGGAATATAAGCAAGGGTTTGACACAGTGATTCTAAAAGGAAAATCATCATTTCAAAGTCAGTTGAATGTGGTATTTTTACAAGTTCTGTTCGCCGAACTAAACTTGGCAGTTTGTTAGCTTCGGTGCATAAAAAGCCAACTCTTCACATTCTAGATCTGCTTGTGTACCCGAGGACGATCTGTGCCCATTTTATGTGTGAGTATGACTAACTTCCACGCTGGTGGTGTTTCAACAAGAAGCTGCCATCTTGTTCCCCCCCCCCCCGCCGCCGCCGCCTCTCATTCACTCCATCTCGTACTGGGCTTTCTTGCAGTCTGTTAAAAAGTTTTATCCAGACAAAAAATTAGAAAGTGGGTTGAATTCATTGCAGGGATTGTTGATATTGTTTTTAGCACTCAACAGAAATGTTGGCATTTAGATAAATATGTGTTTTTTAATATCATTCCAATATATTTAATCACATTTTCATTATGCTGTGTTACACTCCAGTATTAACCTGCGTTTGTCTCATAAAAATTGTCTCATGGCGACAAAATTTTAAAACATTTTAACACACAGGGTTATCTGGATGAATCTTGATTGACTGCATCTCTTACTTACTTCACAACTTCTTTTCTTTTATTTTTGTGACTAACATGTTTGACAGTTATTAACTGAATGTTACTGTGTTTTCTTTCTTACCATTTTTAACTCAATAACACTTTCATATCCACTGAATTTAAGCGCCGACACATCTCCGACATCTAACACTGCATGTTATGATGTCCTTAATGAAGTGACTCATTCGTTTCATTATTTCGCCGAGATTCGTTTTATTCTCTGTCTGCATGCCATCATGTTTTAAAAACCAAATCAACCCATCTGCTGAAGATCTGTCAGCTTCACTCAAATATGTTAATGCGCCCCTCAGAATCAACTTCACTCTGAATTGTTTGTAAATGGGTCTGCAAGTGGATGTCAGGTTTTTGTCAGCTAGATTTTAGTTCATTTGTAATTGCAATTAGTAAACCACTTGTGAATTTCTAATAGGCACGTCCTTCAAATTTGTCACGAGAACGTCACACAGTTGGTTGACAGAAGACGTGATTTGCTCAGACGTTTCTATAAGATAAACATCTGTTTTGAACAGTCAGATGTCAAGGGCCTATATATAATTCATTGACATCTCACCTTGGGTTTTGAGAGACAGAAAAATATTTGCTCAAAAAACAGACTGAATGCAGTCTTAATGCAGTCTTGAGGAGATGGAGTTGAGAAAAACAAGCTTCTGAATGTATATGAGCAACCTTGAAAGAGTCTTAAGTGAAAATGGAAGTAGTCTTAATGCTTTCATATCTTGTTGTATATGAATGTCCTTTCTATTTTTGGTAAATTACCATGTTAGTTTATAGTGAACAGACACAATTTGTTTAGGAATTGTTTGACTCATTTGGGTGCATGTGTGTTCCTATGTGTATGTGGATGTATGGACGTGTGTGTGTGTGTTCAGCATTACATACGTCCCAGCTGAGTATCTGGAGGAGTACAAGACCAGCTTAGAGCAGCCTAAAGATGATGTCTTCTCTGAAGCAGCTCCAGTCCCAATCCCGGCTCTGAAGTATGTACTCACTCTCAACCACAGTAATCTTTAGTTTTTCTGATATAATTACCCTTTAAAACCAGGTAGACTTGATTTTTTTGTCTCTACAGCTTTAATGAACCCTTGATAATCAAACTCTTATCCTCTATTTTGTGTAGAGATATTCCTAGCCTGCCTGAGAGGGAAGATGGAGAGGGAGAAGAGAGTGCGTCTTTCAGCAACTGGAACCAACCTAGGCAGTGAGTGCATACACATTGTATCTACGCTACTAATCTAATTTTGTGAACATGTCCATGACACAGTTAAAGAGCATCAAATCAGTGCCCCAGTCACAGCTTTGAAGCAGAAAATCTTGCATGCCGATTTTGGTACCTTCCTCAGAGTGGAGCTCTTCAGAGAACCAGGCAAGTCCCTGGGGATCAGTATCGTCGGGGGCCGAGGGATGGGCAGCCGGCTGAGCAACGGGGAAGTGATGAGGGGGATTTTTATTAAGCACATCCTCGAGGATAGCCCTGCGGGACACAACGGGACATTGAAGACTGGTGACAGGATCGTAGAGGTAAAGGAACTTTCAAAATCACAATAAACTTGTTGATGTTTTTTTGATTTTTATGAGATTCAGGGTACCTGACAGGTTCTTTTTCCGTGATGTCTCTTTGTCAGGTGGATGGAGTTGATCTAAGAGATGCCAGTCATGAGGAGGCAGTGGAGGCTATACGCAGGGCAGGCAACCCAGTCTCCTTCTTGGTCCAGAGTATTATCCACAGGCCGAGGGTAAGTCAGTAACTACTAGCAATAATCTAATGGTCACAACGTCCTCATTCGATAGATTTTTTTCACCTCAAGTCCATCTGCGCCGGCCATTTGGGGCACTTTCAAAATTAAAATACACAATACACAAGCCATCGCAGTATCTGGTTTGCATTTGAAATCTTTTATGAAAGCAACAACAAACCCTGCGAGGCATATTTAATATATTAGTGAGTTTTAACCTCTAAGTGTGACATTGAAAATCACTATATCAACAACACCGTTTGTTGTTTGAAAGTGCCCTCAGGCTTTGAAAGCATGACTAAGTAGTTTCCTGCTGGGGCTGCTACTGGCTTAGCTCCAGTGTCAGATCTCTCATAAGTCAATCACTTTTCATGCATTGTTATCTATGAGTTATTCTCACATGCTTCCGTGCTTACTCATTAAGCCTTGTAGCAACTCGTAATGTAACACATGCAGGAAAAGGATGCTAAAAAGGGGCAAGAATTCATGTTATTGTAATGCAGAATTATACTCAACTGAGGTGAATTTAAAAAAAATATCTTAAATACACTTTGGCCAGTTGAAGGTACCCGGATATTTGTTATCTTTAAAACAGTAGTTCAACATTTTATATATTTTATATAGAGAGAGAATTTTCATTTTATAAATGTACTAATTCTTTTTTTTTTTTTTTTGTTTTAGCTGCGAGAACATTGAAACCTCTATGCTAAAGATGAAGCTACTGCTAGCAGTCGATTAGCTTAGATTAGCATGCAGAGTGCAAACGAGGAAAGAGCTAACATGGCTTTGTTCAAATCTGCCTACTAGCGCTTCTAAAGCTCCCTAATTAAATTGTTAGCCGGGCAAATTTTGTAACCTTCCCCACAGGAAGTATTTCTACTTTGACACTACTACATTATGAGTTGCTTCAAACCTCCATCTCTGTTCCTCCACACTGCTTCCTTAGCCTGAGTCAATATATTGCCCAGCCCCATCGCTTGCAGTAGAGAAGCACACCACCACTTTCACATGCATGCCACATTGCACATCTCAGGTAATCTGTCTTTCTCTTTTTGTCTCTCTCATTTCATTGCATCAGCTATCCATCACACTTAATCTTTGTTGCTTTATCTCTTCTGCCTCCTTTTTCTTTCTTTCTCTCACACTGACAGTAGAGTTCTTCTTTTTAACTGCATCTTTGACTTTGATACACACATAACGTGTGTATTGACGGAAAATAAAGACAAACTAGAATCAGAGATTTCTTCTGGGAGAAAATTAACTTAAAGATCTACTTTAAAGTTACCGCGAGGAACTTTTAACTGGTTGTGAAACAGTGTCAGTTTAATACTGATGCCTCTTTATTATCTACATAAGCAAATGAGACCATCAGCATGAAGGCTGACTATTTCTTTATAGTTATTCTAAATGCCACCGTGTTGGATTCCCCACAAAATCAGATGAAATGATTTACGGGACACAGACCGGAAAAGCCTGTGTTTCCATTACAAGTAGCATGATGGAGTACAAAGACATTACCAGGACGAGGGGAGGACATTTCTCTTCATTTGATAACACTTCAAATAAAGTAAGACTTGTTGTCGGCTTCTCAACTCATTTTAAAAAAGATGAGAGAAAAAGAGAGAGGCGGAGTGAATCTCAGAAATAAAAATGTTAATGTTAAAACGTTATTTTATCAGTGTTTCACAGAGGTTATGTTCTAAAGCGGAAATAAACATGTCCACACCACTGCACAACCCTGCAGGGAGGTGCACCATTGCTGGATTTGGTGGTGAATGCAGTCTTACATGTAATCTAGGTGTTAATTTGTTTCACCATTGTCGTATTACAGTTATTAATCTTACATAGCCACAAATAGATACATTACCTCATCGCTATGCATCCTGCAAACAGCTGTTCCAAAACAAATGCACGTACTCACCAAGATCTTTACAATACGAGGCGGTGGTGTTCATGGGAAACGCAGTCTTCATACTGCTTTTGTCCACAGGCGCCGCTAACACCAACACAAAATGAAAGTTCACTTGTAGTAACTTTAATATCCAGACATCTTATTGTATTTTAACACTTACATGTAACACTTACATGACCTACAGTGTATTTAATCAAAACAGTCAGCAAGTGGTAAAATCTATTATTTCACTGACAATAGCAAGTACTTTAGAAAACCTTTATGCTGAATATGAGTGATGGTGACATTCAATACACATCCAGACTAGATCCGTAATGTAGTTTAACCAAGGGGGTTATTGGAAACTCATTGCTGTCTCTTATAAAAAGCTGCCCACCATCATGAAAACAATAAAAAAAAAAACCAAACAAGGAAATCATTCATACCCCTGTGGCTAGAAGGCTTGTCAAAACAGCTCCAGTTTGCATCTACGCAACACAGTGGAAAAGGCAGACATTTAGAAAGATGACTCTCCTGATATCGATTCGCACCTAAAAATTCATAACAACGGAGTGAATAGTTTGAACAACATCATTATGATTGAATGGTATCTCTTAAGTGCTGCAGGCGGGTCCGTAATGCTATTTTAAATGCCATTGGGGGGGAACACCTAGAGAGCATAACAGCACATCCATGCTGTTTCCCCTTTAAGTTTCAAATCCTTCTCTTGTAAGCAGTGAATAATCTCAAGGTAGCCTAGAGGAATCTTTGAAACATTTTGTTAAACTGTTTCAGAGAAAGAGGCTTTGCTCTGATTTTTTTTTCTCTCCCTTTTTTTTGATGTAGAGGAAACGGCTGTCCTCAAGGAAACCGCTCGCTTTAATGGTTACTCATTTAAATAAAACCTGAGGTGTTTCTGTCCTCCATACAGCCCCCCCCTCTCTTCCTCCTCCCTTTTTTTTTCTCCTGGATGATCTCTGATTCAATTTTGTCAGAAAGGCTCAGTCATCATATTAAATATTCGTCATGTTGTCAGCTTGTTGGTCCTGTGTGTTGCTTTTAGAAGCCGCCCCTGCCCTTTCTGCAGCTAAATAGCCACCGCGGGTCGAACACTTGCTGCACTAATCAAACCTTCTTAGCGCCTGCCCTGCCTCAGGTTAGAAAGCTACCCCGTGTCTCTGTGTGTGTGTGTCTGCTTGCTCTGTGTATGGGTGTGTCTTGCACTTGACCTGTGTCGCTTTTGACTTGTGCAAACTGTGTTAACAATAAGCTGCTCAATGTGAGTGAAGTACAGGATTAAAGAGAGCCTGCATGTGTTTTTTTTATGTGCAGTCTTTGGTTAAATATTAATTCGGTCACATTTAGTATCAAGATAGCAAAAGTGTGTCTAAATTGTTCCAAAATTTTTTTTTTTTTTATGGTAACCCTCTGTTGTCAGACATACAATTTTGACCTATTTCTGCTTCTGCATATACTGTATGTGTCTACTTGCATGTTTGTGTGCGTGTGCTTATTTTAAATCTGTTCTTTTCCCTTCCTCTCTCAGCATATGTTGCCTTTATTTATACCACTCCTTCTGTTCTTTCCCTCTGTTGCACCAAACCGAAAAGTAAAATCACAGTAGAGGCTTTTTTTTACTTTCAGTGTATTTTACTTTCCTCCCATCCTCAGCTTTGAAGGCCCAATTTTTCCCAATTATCCCAGAAACACTGTCCCCAAGTGTCTTGCTGCCAATGAAAAGAAGACAACTTGATAAGACAGTCGGCACTCAACACGGATACTAATATGTGGAGAACTATAAACTGTGATATCTTATTTTTCCCAAAACGCTGGCAAAAGCTTTTAAGCTCAGTCATTGGGAATAAACGGTCAAGCTTGGATAGACATGTGTTACCGGGCAGGCTTTTTCACTGCTGTGTGTGTGTGTGCCTTAGATTTTTTTTTTTTTTTTTAAAAATTGGATTTTTCTTCAGTCGTCACATTTATAAACAGGAAACAGCATATGGTGTATGGGTCTGAGGTTTTAGCCATTCAGAACACTTTGTATGAATTTATGGGGCGACTGTCTCTGCGTTACACCGCAGTGCAGAATGATACAGTATCTGTCATTGTCGCTGACATTGAAGTGAATATAATGACTTTTCTCTCCTTCCGTGACATAAATTAATTTGAAACTCCTTATTGTGACTGTCTGATTTAGAGCAAAGTGATTTACCTTCATGTCTGTCTTAAACGCAACAGTCATCGATAACAGACTCCAGTGAGGAGAGAGCTGCGGCTGTAACAAGGGACAACAAGGACAAGGTGTGTATTTGCAATTATCCTCCACTGACAACTTGTGTCAGTGTTTTGTCTTTCGTAGTTTCACATTCAACTTTTGGAAAGCGTTACTTCCTTCGAAAAGGACGCAGGTTTGAAATATAAGAGTATTTCAAATCAAGATTTTTAGAAAGGAAAAAAAAAATGTAGATTTTTCGGGTAGTAGTTGTTGTCACTGCAGTAAATGTGTCGTAAATGTGTTGTCTTCTAAAGTTGTTGCCATTTGTCTTCTCTGTAGGAGGGTGACAGTCACAGTAGACTTTTCCTCCGCCTCTCCCCAACTAACCCTTTCACTCCTACCCCATTTAAGGTTTGTGGGTCTCTCGGTTGTGCTTTTCCCCTCTTTCCCTTTCCGTGTATGGCTGTACGGGTATGCGAATATACAACGATACACTCGTGTATTGGTTATATTCTAACATGCCGTACATGCATACACATGTTACACATGTCCTAACATCTCCATTTGTCTGAAATCACTTCTTTTTCTTTTTACTTTTACTACTTCCTGTTGTGTTTTGTTGCTTCCTTTAAAAAGATAGCAAAATCAATAACTCACTCCTAATAGATTTTTGGCTTTGTATCAAATTTGTAGTCCGGCTTGGTCTTAAAAAATGATGATGAAAAGTTGTGATTATGTTGCTCTTGGTTGTCAGGTAAGTGTTTAGGAAGAATCTTTCATTTTATATCATTAAATCAGTAATAATTAATAGATATTTTGGCTTAGTAAGCATCATTTTATTCTACTGTAAGGCTGTAGTTCAAGTAGCCTGATTTCTTTAATTCTAATGCATCTCTATGGAACCATGTTACATAACTTGAAATGATTTCTCAGCTCTAAAACTAACACATCCTGCTAAAAACCGATGAAGCCGTTAATGTGAAGCAAGCATATGTCTCCTGTTGACTACATCAACATCACGTCCTCGTAAAACTTTAACATCAAACCGATTCAAAAGTGACGAAACCTTTCCTTCCTCTTTACCTTTCACTAATAACGATTTTTTTCCCTCCCCCCCCCAACTCCATCTGTGGCGTGACAGCCGGCGAAGCGTGAAGCGGCAAAGGCATCTCCCACCAGCTCTGTCCTCCCCCTGCCAGTGGTGCCCCATGTGGGAGAGACTGATACAGACACGCTGACAGAGATTCCTGGCAGACCTGCTGAGGCAGAGGAGGAGGAGAAAGAGGAGGAGGAGGTGGAGGATGAGTTTGGATACAACTGGAGTGAGTTCAGTTTCTATATCACAAAGTGTACAATTATACATTCTGTTTGGAAAGATGGTAAAAAAAAATTATAATTGGCTTATCATCATAAATTAACCGAGTGTGAAAAGTTGAATATTGTGAGGAAGGTGTGGGTATAAACACATGATAGACAGTTTTTGCACTATATTCTCCTGAAAGTTTCACCAAAATAGAATAATTTTAGAAAGCAAAGATATTTATGTTTGCTGTGGTGTGCAGTAATACCAAACTGCCACTAGAGGTCCTTCAAGTTGCATGTTTGTCTTTCCTGCTTAGAAATGCATCTAAACTCTAATAAAAGTGCACTGATTCACTCGCCAGAGGTGCTTGTACCTCTGAAAAACCTGAAGGACTCAATGAATCTATTAGCATCCTTCAGAAGCAGTGATGTAAACTGTAGGAGAAACTCACATTTTCAAGGAGAACGGGTCACTTTCAGTCACATTCAACTCAGGCAACTAGCATAAAGGACAGACTTCCAGCCTCCCAACACCTGGGACTGTGGAGAATATGTGTGTGCGTGCCTCAGAGAGTGCGCTCATCCTGCGGGGATAAGATTGATGAGGTAGGGCCCGGGGAGGTGAGTTGTGGAGATTAGTACAGGAGTGATGGTTCAACAGTGGCAGGGAGCCCAGAACAACAGGAGCCCATTGGTCTGAACAGTGGCTATCTAACACACCAGAGACAGGAGAGGTGGAGAGAGAAAGAGAAAAGGCTGGAGGGATAACAATAGAGACAAGATTGAGACAAAGAGATGGAACGTGACTGTAAAACAAATTCAGCAGTCTGGCATTTGAAACTTTTACTATTTACTTCATGTACCCACATTTGTGCATTTTTACACTATACAAATTCCTCTTCCTTTTTTTTTTTGGAGCAAAAAGACATGAACTGAGATGGATGCCCAGACTCATGACAAAACCTGGATCTTCTCTGTAGTATTGTCAGCTTACATCTGTCTTCTATGACTTAACCTGCCCGTTTCAGAGAACATAATCCAGCGCTATGGCAGCCTTCCAGGTGTCCTACACATGATTGAGCTGGAAAAAGGCAAGACAGGCCTGGGCCTCAGCCTGGCGGGGAACAGGGACCGCTCTCGCATGAGTGTGTTCGTGGTGGGAATAGACCCCAGCGGGGCGGCCGGCAGGGACGGACGCATGGTTGTGGGGGATGAGCTGCTGGAGGTGAGATGTAAAACGATCTCTCAGAGATTCCTTATTTTGATTGCCTATAATGTCGCTATTTTTTTTTTTATTTCATTTTTACTCCTTTTGATGAATTATATGTGTATCATCTGTATCTTCACAGATCAATGGGCAGGTCCTGTACGGCCACAGTCACCAGAATGCATCCTCAATCATCAAGAGTTCTCCATCCAAAGTCAAAATCATTTTTGTCAGGTATGGAAACACTCCCTCTTCCTATGAAAGGCATCTATAAACACATTTCCATGGTAACTTAAGTTTTATTGAATGTAATGTTTTTGAAAATCCAATAGAGGGAGCTGTTGTAATTCAACAGAGGAAGACTTGAAAAGTGAAGGCTGTATCATAGTACATATACTGTTGTCAGTTACAGCCTCTTCCTCATGCGCTTATCAAAAAGGAAAAAAAAAAATTATAAGCTTAAAATCCGCCTTCATTCAAAAATGTGTTCTTCTTATTGTTACCTCACCGTGCAGAATGATGTATGTGCAGAGTTTGACACTAGACGGCTGTTTTCACATTCATCTGCTGAATCCTCCAGTGCAGATACGCTGAGAATGGATTTTTACTTTTATTATTTTACAACATGTCTGGAGGGGATTGTTAAAATCATTATTCCACCTCATTTTTTTCCCATTATATATCAATTTAAAAATATTTAAAAACCTTCAGTGAAGTTGACATTTTATTATGAAAACAGTGATTCACCCACCACTGTAGCTATGGCTGTGATATCAAAAACAGTCAGTTTGCATATTGTAAAGCATTGTTTTAATAGTATGCATAAAAATGCTATGGAGGAGTTGTTCACAGTTAAAAAAAAAAGTTTGTGGATGGTGATGAACACCTCAGAAAACAAAATATATATAACCATCTTTGTGTAGTTATGTAGAAGTGTAACTTTAAAGTTGCGGTTTGTTTCATGTCCCATAATGAGAGTTTTGTGTTTTTCCTGTTAGTATAAAACAGTTAAGGAATGTGAATTAGCATATTATTTCTCACATATCGGTGCAGAGTCAGACATATTTGACCCTTGACCCTTCCTCAACCCATCTGTGCCAGGATTACACTACTTAACCTTCTACTTAACTCACATCCCATTCCTGACCCCGTGAAAGAGACACTATGATCAGCGCGCGCATAAATCACAGCCCTGCTGATAGGAAGCAGAGGAGCAACGATTTATGTGAGTTATGACTCTTTGGAACAGGAACACGGAGGCCCTGAACCAGATGGCCGTGGGACCGGTTAGAGAACATGAGGGAGACACAGTGGAGCCCCACACTGAGGTACAACTGACTGCGCTGCTGGCCACACGCACGGCACATGTTGCACACATGCACAAGCACTCAAACTGACAAATGTGGATACTGGAGAGCAACGTTTCAACTGCATAACAAGCTATAAACCTCACACGGAAAAGCATGGTTTATACTCACTTGAGGTCAGCAGACATAATTACAAGTTGACTAGTTGACTTTTGTCTCAAAAACATCTCAGCGGATGCACATGTACATTCAGAGGTTTGCCAAAACTTATTAATTTTATCTAATTAAATATTTTTTTTCTGATAAGCTAAAGATCTGTCAAACAAAACATTCAGTCATATCACTGAGTAATGAGCTACTGAATTTTTTTCATGTGTTTGCTCCTTAAAACCACTTTGTGTGGTCCTGGACTTTCTCAAACTCTCATGTTTGCATCTAACTCCCAAGACTCCCTAAAACCACAAACAGTGGCGTAGACACACAAACACACATGATAGTGTACTCCTACCAGCCAACAGGCACACACACACACACACCCATTCATGTCGACTACTGTCCTTTTCCTCACAGCAAGAAGCAACCTCTGCTAACGGTGACGCTGACACTTCCAAACATCACATCATAAAGCTGAAGGTGAGATACGCTGGACCCCCCCTGCCCCCACCCACACACAGAAATACACCACATACATGCTCAGAGGACCATCCTGCTCTTTTTATTTACCAGAGTGAAGACCATAATAGAGAGAAAGTCTTATATTATTGGAAGCCAGGCAATAATGAGGGTGGTGTACACAAAAAAAGTCAATAGGAAAGACAGAGTGAGAGCACACAGGGGCAGTTGAGTCTGACAAGCTGCCAAGACAGAAAATTGCCAAAGAAAAGGGTGAAGTAAGCAAAACAATGAGCGAATGGGAGGAAAGCAGTGCCAAAAGGGACACAGAGGCAGAAGTTCACCCAAAATCACAAGAAATCATATTTTTACCCCGTCGTCTCTGTTCTCTAGCCAAGCAGATAGTTTCAGTTTTATTTGCAAAGGTTTTCGAGCCACAGCTCAGCCACAAAAGCATCAAAGAATATTCCATTTGAAAAACTCAGCGGCAGTCTTTCCAGAAAATAGTTCCCACTGAAAACTGTTCACAGTAAAGAAGAATAAAAGGTAAAAAAAAAAGAAGAATACCACAAATGGAAGAGTGGGATATCTCTCAAAACCTCAGCAAATAAAAGCAAAATCTGCATGACTAGTTACCAAAAGGGGTAAGTGGGGAAAACATGCTTTCTGTGATTCAAGTGAGCTGACCCTGTAAACAGATGGGTAGAGTGTGAGAAGCAGCAAGAGTGAAAGACATGGAGGAAAAATCAGTGCTTGATAAGCTATAGCACCTGGATGGGAGCACCAGTCTGGGACTATCCATATGGTAGATAAGGCAACAGGGGATGACAGTGGAATCGCAGTAGCATCTGGACGGCTCTGTGATAGGAAACACGTAATCCCACAAAGTCATGTCTGGGAACAAAACGATCAGAGGTGGAAAGGAGGCAAGGTGACACTGGGGCTAATTATCTTTCTAGAGGTAATTGTCAGGTATGATTGTTTTGGTCGCCGGTGCGGCTCTATTATTTAGCACGTTAGAGTTTTGACAGTGTGGTTAGGGAGATGTGTCTGCATGGATTTGCTTCACATCTGTATCATCAGTTGAAATCGTATTTATGCTCTAATGTTTTTGTTTCTCTAACAGGAGGACGGCGGTCTTGGCATCACCTTCGTCGAGGGGAACTCTGACTGTGGAGTTGAGATTCAGAGTATATCTGAAGTGCAAGGACACACGGGCAAAGTAAGTACGATTCACTGCATGAATAAAATAAAAATAAATGTTCCTGTACATTATAGAGTTTACTAAACAATGCTATGATCTCCTGCGTGTAGGAGGGCTGCATGAAACCTGGGGACAAACTCCTAGCTGTGAATGGTGAATCGGTGCTGGGTTACACGGTGGAAAAGGTACACTGAGTTATTAGAAATAAATTGTAAATATTATATCGTGTCACCTTTAAAAAATATAGTATGTGATATGATGAAAATGCACTATTATCAGCAGTAGATTTATAAAAAAAACAAAACAAAAAGAAAACAACAGGCACAATGTAAAGATAGTAATTCTAATGTCTTTTAGGTCAATTCTCTACTGAGAAAAGCCAAAGGTCCAGTGAAGCTAACCTTCTCTACAAATGAGACCTCCTCCTCCTTCTCCTCCTCTCCCCAGTCAACCTGCCTGGACAGGACGAACTCGGAAGAAGTCCTTGCCAGCCAACCCGGCATGCCCAGCGCTACCTTGGTTACCATGAGTCAGCCAGAAGTGGAAGCAGTCACTAGTGAGTCAGCTAATAGTCTTGAGGCTTAGCTGGCAAGAGCTACGTCACTTGCCAACTAACCACCAAGCTCATTTTCTGCTCACAGAATGAACAGACTAGAAATAAACAACAACTCTTTTTCCCTCCCTATTTTAGGTTTGAGTCGCTCATCCACCCCTTCCACTCTGGCCTGTGACCCAGCGACCTGTCCCATCATTCCCGGCTGTGAGACCACCATCGACATCTCCAAGGGCAGGACGGGCCTTGGCCTCAGCATCGTGGGGGGCTGTGACACCCTGCTGGTAGGAGACAAAACAATATGAAAACAAATCTGCTAATGAGGCTGTATCACATTACCAAAAACCTACTGAACACTGTTACTAGTCGGTACTCACCAAAAACATCCATGGAGTCACGTAGTTTCCTAGAAGAATAATTGATTTAACTTTTTACAATCTACAATCTTTTCTGTTAAAATGTATTGTACATTTTTAAGCATTTAAGTCACATGACTTTATTTTTAAGCTACCACCCACTATGCCACCCATCTAGAATCTTTGGTGGTGGTATAACCCTGGTTCGAAATAGCCATGGCAGCTCAGGAATGTAGGAAATTATATTGTCACAGCCTTCCTCCTCCTCCTCCTCCTCCTCCTCCTCCTCCTCCCGCCCCTGCCGGCCTCTCCTCAGCCCATCTATTCTGTCTGCTCAGTCAGGCTTGGGGGAGCAGCTCTTTGTCTGGCTTCGGCCGCAGCAGACAATATCCAGCCCCCGGAATGTAACCTCTGAACCCCAAATGACACTCATGCTGGATCGTAGAGAAACACACTGGAAGCCAGAAACATACACAGTCACGCACAAATACGCACTGTACACATACCACTCATGACCCCGAACATAGCACAATTACTTTGTCTTTTTTTTTTTTTTTGTCCTTCACTATTTTTGCTGTCTTATATCCCTTTCATTTCCTCCAAATAAACATTTACTGTTCTCATTTCATCTCCTGATAGTTCCTGTTCACCTTCCTCTCCTACCCCATACTTATTTGCATTTTTGTTCTCTCTCTCTCTATTTCACTCTAGGGGGCCATCATTATCCACGAGGTTTATGAAGAAGGGGCAGCCTCAAAAGATGGCAGGCTTTGGGCAGGAGACCAAATCCTAGAGGTGCAGTGCAGTATAATGAGCATTACATACTGTATGACCTAGATAAAGAGGGTTTCAATAACTGAGACGTGCATGTGGAGCTTCAAAATGAAAGCTTCGGTTTCCAAAAGCAGTCAAAGATCGTATAGTTTGATACGACAGAACTGAGTGATATAATGACTTGATATATAGCTCAGATATGAGTTATATTAATGGCGTTTAAAAATGTAACAAATAACCTTTTACTGTGAAAAAGTAGCCAGTAGTATTATGTGGAGTTAAGTATCCCAGCTCAACTTGGATTTGCCCTCCATCTGACCTCATGCTTTGTCACAGAGGGAGGGCCGGGGTGGAGCTCAGGAGTTTAGTTATGGCAGCTCAATCAGTAGACCTGAAGTCAAAGGCACACATGCATGCATGCATATATACACACACACACCCTTATGATTTAATTGCGTTACGCTATTCCTTTCTGTCCCTGAGCCAAGCTGTTGTGTTTAGAAACAAGGTCAAGGAGGTACCAAGTGGAAAGAGCAGTTTCCCAGTCCACAGCGATCCCATTAGCTGCTATGGGAAAAAAATCATTTGCATGTCCATGGCAGGAGCTAATGGGGTATTTCCCCCCCTTTAATATGGCCCAAAGTTAGACATCAATCCTCAATCTGACCAGTCGAGCATCTCACAGACTTTTGTGGAAAAGGTTGCTTCCCTCTAGTTACAGCAAAGTCACCCTGTGATTTTCATATTATGATCCAGTGTCTAGATATCTCAGCAGTTTGGGTTTCCATGGAGAAATGTAACCCCATAGTTAAAGGCAAATTCTGTTTTTGCATTGTTTAGGCTGTTAGCACTTTTCATAGTTCTCTGCTTCATTCTTTTCTAATCAAAGAAAGATGAAAGGGCTTTTGTTACTTCATCTTGACAGTGTTTATTTACTTGCAAAGATGCCCAAAAATGGAAATGTGCCCCAAATTATTAGTTTTTAAGAATTTAAAATGAGCTATAAACAAAGTGTAGCAGATATTTCAGTACAATGAAGGGCATTGCTGTAAATATGAACGATAGCTGTGAATTTCAAGATATTGGAGTGCTGTAGCACACAAATGTAACCTCTCTTGCTCTCTCGTCACAGGTGAATGGCATCGACTTACGTGCAGCCAGTCACGATGAAGCCATCAATGTGTTGCGGCAGACCCCGCAGAGGGTTCGCTTGACAGTGTACAGGGACGAAGCCCAGTACAAGGAGGAAGACCTGTGGGACTCGTTCACTGTGGAGCTGCACAAGAACCCAGGCCAGGGCCTGGGCCTGAGCATAGTAGGGAGGAGGTGAGAGAGATTTATTATTAGTATAACTACTTAATAGTATGCACTTATAAATGTACAGCAGGGCTGGTGAGGTGGTGCTTCTTCCTACAGTTTGTCAAACAGAGGATTTACTACAATGCTGAATATGCTTTACAGGAAATATGCTTGCAGTCAACCTTGCAAAGAAAGCATTAGCATATTAGGAATCTTGGTAACCTTTCAAAATACAATTAAGTAATTAGTACGACTAGAGAAAGTAAAATAAATCAAATGAATGCTTAAAATATGTGAATACTAGTAATGTTTGTCTAATAAACAAGTTAGAAAACTCTTTTCATATCTAATTATATTGTCTTAGACTTGTCTCTTAATTGAGCATTATAGTGGTAAATAGGTATTAACTAGTAAATTTAGTTAGATAGTAATTGTATCATTTTTCTTTGCCAATGCAGGTCACGGGAGCAGAGGTAAATCATTATTGAAAACCCTTTATATTTAAATAGAGTGTATATATAGAGTTAGATAGAGAAATATAGAATAGTGTTGAAATAATGACGTTTTTTTTTTTAGATTTGATCACCACCAGTATCTATAAGCCCATATGTAGTCATGAGATGCTAGCTTTCAGTTGCTTTTACCATCTTTAGCCCTATTTTCCTATGGAATGCTCAACATAACTGGATTTAGTGAGGCATTTAAAGATTACATGCAGATATCAAGCTCAGAAAAATGTATTTATTCCCACATGACATATCTCTTACAGTCGTATCAGTTATTTTTTCTTACTTCGGCGCCACTACATCACTGCATTTTGCCTTATTTTTGGCGTCACTGTTAAAAAAAAATAGGCACAAGCTGGAAAATACCTACACTAAACAGCTCTTAATGATGGTTTTTTAAATCTTGCTTTATCACGACCCCGGTGTTAAACCAGACACGGGGTCATGACCACTTGTTGGCTCTATCTGGGAAATGTTGACGCTTTTGTTTCCACTAGAGCCGTGCAGGAAGATTTACAGAAATCATACTAGGACGTGAGCTGGCAAATTGTGGATAGTCTTAGCACATAAAATCAACTCAGGCTTCTATTCTGGAACATTTATGGGTTACAGCACATGTGGGAAAAGGCCTGCTGGTCCACAGGCAGACTGTCTAGTACTGTCAGGTGTGTGGAATGCGGTGAATGATGTGACCCCTGGGATAACCTTCAGGAGTAGCTTATGTAGACCAAATATGCACATGCACAGCTGATTATATGTGTCTCTGTCTTTATATCTCCCTGCCAGCAACGTGTATAAATGTTTGCAACAAATGTTGAACTTGGCTGAGCGTTATGGCCAATTTGTCCAAAAAACACACTTGAAGAACTTATATTTGAAGTAACTTCCAACTGCAGGACATCAGGTCCGAATTGGGGTTGAAAGGTTGAACAGTTTGAACGGCAGTCGGTAGATGAACTTTTAATGGAGTTGTAAGCGTTTGCTTCTGTCACAGTGGTTTTGCTACACAAGTGGAAAAAACAACTAAAATGCTCAATAGGATGGAAAAGGCAGTAACATAACAGACAACCTAAAACCTTCAGCTAAAATGGAAAGAGCAAGCTAGCAGTTAGTGGTGAGGAATAGTGACAGCCAAGTATCTCTGGCACTGGTGATCGAATGGGATCGAGTTGCTTCGATTCACAGCTTCAGTTTGTGTTAGGTTTTATCCACGTGGAGATTGGCACCTCAGATATGCTAAGTCCACAGTATAGATGTGCATCTGGAAGAAAAGCCATAGGCATAAGATAAGTCATCCCTCTTGTTGCAACAAGGTATATTTTCAAAGGTCTGTGCTTGCAGAAAGCACAGAATTTGTGTTTGTGACATCTACCAACAAGTTACTACAGAGATCTTTTGGAGCTTGTGTTTGGTTTCACCTCAACTGCCAAATTTGGTCAAAGAGGTAAAAGCAAGTGTGGGGATGAGTTGTGAAAAATATGCAACAACTAACACACTTGACTGTGAAAGCAAACATGGCCTAAAATACAATTCTCTTAAAGGCTTATTATCTGCAAAATTATTACCATTATTTGAATTGGCTTCTCCACATTCTGACAGGCCAATACCTGAAAGCCATGACAGGAAGTACTTTTTAACTAATATGCAGTAGCTTCTCACTTTTTGTGCCTAACGGCAAAATATCCACAGTAAGCATATGCAGGATCCAAGATGGAAAACACATCTATTGAGGTCACAGTTGGAGCATAAACACATTCTTTGCAATTAAATATTCCATCTTACCAGCTGTTTGTCAGTGGTCTCCCAACGAATAGAAGCCACACTTGTGCAGAGGTCCGTTGGAAAAAATGTGCGATTGCTGGATCAATAGCGTACCGTCAATTACATGTTGGTTGTAATGGAGAATATATCCTGTCTAAAAGTGGTATTATATCATTTGGTGTTTCTTCATTGTCATATCTTTGTCTTTCTCGACAGGAATGACACAGGAGTGTTTGTGTCTGACATAGTGAAAGGAGGTTTGGTGGACACCGATGGCCGACTGATGCAGGGCGACCAGATCCTCTCAGTCAATGGAGAGGACGTCAGGTCGGCCACTCAGGAGGCCGTGGCTGCTCTGCTCAAGGTACATCCGCCATACTTCCTATCAGGGTAAAGCATAGTTAGTGAAGGGGACAACTGCTCAGTGTCATCATATAAATAAATATGGTGTTTATTGTCTTTATGTCTGTGCGCCTTGTGTCACAGTGCTGCATCGGGCCAATAAAAATGGAAGTTGGGAGGTTTAAAGCCGGTCCATTCCACTCCGAAAGAAGGCTGTCTCAAAGTAGTCAGGTAATTTACTTTCCCATCTATCAAAGATGACGGTTTAATGCGCGATGCAGCTAACAGCGCCGAATGCCTTTGTTTCAGATGAGTGAAACAGGCAGCTCCAAGGTGACCTCTCAGTCATGTTCAGACTCTGGAAACCTTCCTGGTGACGCTGACAAGCTAAGCGGCAGTCAAGAGCGTAAGTATCCTTCGAAATGCCATGAATCCATGAAGCGTACAAGTTAAGCATTCTAACATTTTTGCTTCCTCACAGCTCCGGAGTATCAGGACACGAGAACAGTGGAGTTCACCAAAGGTCCCAATGATTCTCTGGGTATCAGTATAGCAGGCGGAGTAGGCAGCCCATTGGGTGACATACCAATCTTTATCGCCATGATGAATCCCGTCGGCCTCGCTGCTCAGACCCAGAAACTCAAGGTACGGATTTACAGTCTTTCATCCAAGTCACCCTAATTTCACCTTAATTTCAGTGCGCTTCGTCATTCAAACTAACAATCTGAATGCTAGTAATCGTTGTGTGGGATTGAATGTGAACCTCAATCATATACAGTGATCTCATTCCAGCTCACGTTGGTGAAACTCGAATCCTCTCAAAGGTCAAGAGCTTACAGCCTTTAACAGCGACCTTCGCGGTTAAATGACAGACCGGCCAACAATTGTAGCTCTGTGTGACGCAGACTGGAGGAGGACAATAGCTGTTGCTGACATGGATAATAAATCTCCCACTCCTGCATTCAGATCATTAGGGCCTACAGAAGGGCTCATTGAACTGAGTAAAGGGAATCTTGAATAGTATATTCATGCTGCTTTATCTTTTCAGCCAGAATGAGAGATGAGAATGCAATATAATGAAATTACTCAGCCGAACACAAGCATAGTTTTGCTTTTGTATGGCGTGGCGAATGAAATTTGTAAATAGTATTAGCAAATGTCTCACATGTCTTATCATGCAGTAAAACAAACAGAAACTATAGAGAAAAAAACAAACAAAAAAACATTCATGACTGTTCCTTATCTAAAAAAAAAGGAATTAGAAACAACTTTTATTACATTTGAATTATAATCACTACTGTTTTCTAAACAAATGCTGATAGCTAAATAGATCTGTGCAAAGAAAGTTTCCAACTTTCCTCTCAAACTTCCAAAATCCCTACAGAATGTGCCAAGTCATTGTTTTTTTTCTTCCGTGTACCTTTTTTTTTTTTAAATTTAATTGTTGTCTCTCTAACTTCTCCAGATTGGGGACCGGATTGTCAGTATCTGTGGAACCTCTGCTGAGGGCATGAGCCACTCACAAGCTGTCACTCTGCTCAAGAATGCTACGGGCACAATACAGCTTCAGGTCTCTCTTAACACACACTCAATTGTTCTCTCACCCTATCTGTTTTCATTAGATAAACTCGCAGATGGTTGTATAATCTGCATCTGAACTCACACGGTATTCGCCGCTTTACCTGCGTACAAAGTTTTCATCTCAAAAGAATTATCGAAGACTACGTGCGGTAAACTTTGAAGTACTTGTAAAACTCGTCTACCACCTGCTATCATTATCTTACCTTTATCTTACAGATAAACTGACGCTTAACAGTATCTGGTATGTATGTGTGTGTGTGTGTGTGTGTGTGCACTCACGTACCTGTAGGTGGTAGCAGGTGGTGACACCACTGTGACGGGTCCCTCGCAAGAGCAAGCAGCTGGAGGTCTCACGCCCAGCTGCATCTTCCAGGATGACCTCGGGTAGGAACTTGTTACCACACCAGACAGAATGTTTTGCAGTGTTGAAACATCCGTCTTACCTCTATTGTGTCTTTCCATCAGCCCACCTCAATATAAGACCATCACTCTTGAAAGGGGACCAGACGGACTGGGGTTCAGTATAGTTGGAGGGTACGGCAGCCCTCATGGAGACTTGCCAATCTATGTTAAAACAGTTTTCGGAAAGGTACGTACCGTTTGGTTTTTCCAGAATTGACAAGTTGTGTGTGTTTGAGGCTGTTAATCAAAACCTCATGTCTGTGTGTGTGTGTGTGTGTGCGTGTGTGTGTGTGTTTAGGGAGCAGCAGCAGAGGACGGGCGTCTGAAGCGAGGAGACCAGATAATGGCTGTTAACGGGCAGACATTGGAGGGCGTTACACATGAAGAGGCTGTTGGCATCCTGAAAAGGACCAAAGGAAGCGTCACACTCACTGTGCTTTCATAGACACACTCATTCAAACGCTCAGAAAACACACACACACACATACACACACACACAAACACAGTATCGTCACTAATTTTTCCACATAGTCATTTCCCATTTACGCAGACTGGAAGTGACTAAAGCAAGGTGCAGGTGTGATCTTGTCTTGCAGTCCTGGAACTCACACCAGCAATATATTTCACAACTTGACTGTTCATCTGTGAACTCTGAAATATGAACAACCTCACACGTATAATAATGAAGAAGCTTATTTCTCAATGTAGCTTTGAACACTGTGACCCAATTAAGTCTACTGCAAATAGACTGTGTTGTGATTAAAAGACCCAAATTCTTCCTGAAATAGTGTTTAAGGTAGATTAATAGGTTGTAAATAGTACAAGGAAACATAGCTTATCTTTACATTCCACGGGTCCAGATTGAAGTATTCACTGGACACTGTTGCACAATTATTTTGCAGTTTTCTGTCTTGAAATGAATTGTAAGATGATTATTTTCGTGAGTATTTTACAATAGAGAACACATTAAGCAATACTGCAACATTTCTACTAGCAGAGGCCAATGTTTTATAGTTTATAAAGGGGCGACCTCTATTAAATTCAGAGCATGAAACAGCATGAAAACGCACTTGAGGCAATAAACAGATTAGTGGGATTTAGCTAATGACTATATTAGCTGATAGCAGCATTATTTGTCTTTTGTGTCGCAATTCTCCTAGCAGTTTATCATACTTTGATTTTCCTGGCTGATGCTACTGTATAACTGGTGTTAATCAATTTATCATAAAGCCACTGGTGTTTTAGCACAAGTGGCAAAAAGAGCATTTTTAAGTGCTGAAGGCTAGAAGTCTGGTAATATAAACGCACAGCTGTGTTGATACTTCTTTGAAGGGAAAGATGTGAAATCCTTGGACCTTAAACCAAGAAGTGTGGTTTGAGTAGACTAGACAAGGAATTGTGTGTGCATGTGTGTGTGTGTGTGTGTGTGTGTGTGTGCGTGTGTGTGACCCTTTCACTGAAACATAGTGCTGCTAAAGCTGATATATACAGTATCATGTCACAGTATTGAATTTTTAAGTATTAATGTTTCACTTCATGAAAGTGCACAGAAAAGTAAATGAACTGCTTTTTAGGTTAGAAAGGCTGAATGGTTCTAAGTGTTGATTATGTAATGGATCTGAGCTCATTTTGACCTCGTTGTTTACCCAAAACGAAGTCGTACAATGTGTAGTTCCTGAAGTCATTAGGCAATTGTTGTATGTTCTAGTTTCAGAGAAAGTTGTCTGTCTTATCACCTTAAATGTCTCTAGTACTGTCCAAGCGACAGTATTGAATTTATTCACACTGAATTAAATAAAAGTGACCTTTTGGATTCCATCCATGTGTTCTACTGTCTTGAAATGTACTTTTTTGCTCCTTGTGTGCTTAAAGCAGACAGCCTTCTTACTTCAGCATCCTCTTTATAGACAGTAATTTACAAAAATATGAGTGAAAACATAAGCCATTATTGGATCTACCAACATCAAACAACATCAGAATGACCATAAATTTAAATATAAACATATAATGATATGAAATGAATAATAGTCATTGAGCATTGTGAAATGCATGGCAGCTTTCCAAGAACACCAGCTGGTACTGAAGCTAACTGCTCTGTGCTGGAGGCATGGGTTATTGTACAATATACATCACATCTGCCATACATCACCTAGATAGATTTTCTATCTGAGAGATAAAAGCAACGTGCTGTTGCCGGAGGTCACATTTAAATAAAAGGTGAATGGATCAAAGTCAGACGCTAAAACAAGTTGAGATGAAATTTACATGAACAAGATGTGGAAACAGTATGGGATAATAAGGCCTGTGTGGAACAGCACGTATGGCCCTTGCTTGAATAGACTCTCTGTTGTCACTTGAGACATAATAAAGCCCGGATAGAGAGAGACTGGACTCTCCATTAAAATATGGCATCCTGTCTGTGCACTGACAAGCACAGCTGCTTCACAGCTTGTCACGTGCTTAGTGTGGAGTCCTTCGAATCAAGTCCATTTCTTAAGTCGGTTTACAGCAAACACTGGGGCTACCAATTATTCACACAAGTCAAGCAAGACTTTTGAAGTCCTCTGTTTAATGAGGTCTGGGGTTTGTTCAGATTCAGTGGGCTGTTGGAGAAAAAATGCTAGCACTTTTATAGTAGAAATATATCCTCAACTGCTTGGTAACTCCTGCACCCTGAGGTCGAGTCAGTTACTTACAGCTGCTGTTAACTAAACCACATGCTAGCTACTGCATGCCCTCAACAGATGAGCTTTCTACCAGCACCTGTTGTTTTTAGTGGCCCCAGTGGATTGAGAGGTTACCCAGCCTCTATCCAGGTTCAGGAGACGCTGGTTCGTTTACTTAAGGCTTGTCTACACAAGCCTTTTAGATGTCAGATCAGGTGTTGCCACTACATCTCGCTTGACTTGAATGAGGGCAAATGGTGTAACGTTTCCGCAACAGTGGTGCCAAAGCTCAATTGCTTAAAAGGACTAAATGATCAAAATGTCAATCAGGACTTTATGTACATTTTCACGGGATTTTCCCATGAACAAGACTAGTTTCTTGACCCTATAAACAGAGTTTTAACAAAGACAGTTTGTATGTCCTGTTGTACACAAAATGTCAACTCCATAACCAATGCAGCTTCAGATGCAGCCTGTGAATTAAGCTCGCTGACGCCTGTTCAAACATTTCAGAGCCGGTATCATCATGACTCATTGTAGCTCCACGCTGACTATCAAGAGGTTAAGTAAACAGAAACCTAGTTGATGATTGGGAAATAACGACTCAGCAAATATGCCTAATGGAACACCACCATTCTCGTTTGACTGCAAAAAGGGGTTTTGCTCAGTTTTTGCAATACATGAGGGCAAACAGGGACATGGCAGTGGAAATTTTTTGATTTTTTTGAATTCTGATAGTCAAAGTGCAGTAAAGGCAGATTTTGTTCAGGCTCGAAAGGATTGGGAACTAAGGAACTTATAATTTGTGCTATCATAAGAATTCGGCCATGAACTTGCGACTTAAAAACATAATTTGATGAAATTTCATAACAATAAGTAAACCAAATCTAGGGATGACAATAGCGCTCTGTTGGTCTGTCGCTTTGGTCTAGACTGAAATATTGCATCAACTATTGCCAAGGAATTTTGTATAGAATTCATGGTCCCAAGGGGATGAATCCTACAAAATTTGGTAATCCATGACTTTCTCTTCAACACCATTAGGTTGAGATTTTGTGGCTTGTCTTGACAACTATTGGATGAATTGCTATGAAATGTTGTACACCCATTCGTGATCGCCAGAGCATGAATCCGAATGACTTTGGTGACCCCCACCCCAACTTTTCCAGTAAGCTTTCCCTTATCGTGTGAAATATCTTAACATTATCTTTATAAAAGCATAAAACTGTGACATCCATTGTACTTAGAGGATAAAGCTTACTGACTTTGACGATCCTCTGACTTTTCCTCTAGCACCATGAGGTTGACAATTATTTTCTATGTCAAGGCAAATTTTTTAATTTGTCTTTGACTTTGGTTTATGATCAAATACCTGTAAAACTAATGACAATCCCATCAGCCTTAGCTGTATTTTGTGTCAAGTACTAATTGTACAAATTAGCAAATGCTAACAGGCTACACTAAACATTATACCTGCTAAACATCAGCATGTTAGCATTACTATTGCGTTATCATTTGCCTCACAATACAGCCTCGTAGAGTTGTTATCACAGCTGTAGACACTCTGTCTTGTCAAAAACTGGCAGTCCATGATAGAAGTTTCACATCAAAGTCAGTATTTTTAGGAACAGCTGGTATTTATTTGTTTTTTTAAACATGTGTTAAAAATAATTTTACTATTCCCAAACCTGACATATTTAAATGTCACAAAGAACACACTGCTTTAAGCCGACCCATCATTCATCATTCCTGAGTACCTGATTAGCCTTATGGACTCTTCAACATTATGTAAAAGAGTTGTGTTTGTTTTGCATGGAGCACACATCTCCTTTGCATGTGTGTGTGTCTTTGTCTTGAGAACAAAAGGTCATAAAAGGTCATATTTCCAAGCCTGCCCTCACAATGGTGCACTCTTGCATACACAAACCAGCAAACATAATTAAATTTCCACTGTGGCAGCGGTGTAAAATTGCTACCCGGTGAACACTCGGCTCGACTGAAGTCTCCAGGAAGATAATATTTTCCCTTCACCAGTTGAAAAGAACTACTTAGAAAGGTTTGTGAGGCAATCATTTGACCTTCCAGAGCAGAGACTCTGTTGCCTCAAGTCTTTACTTAGCTGTCAAGAAGATTAGCACATCACAGGCACACACAATCCTCCTCATTGTTTGAGTCAGCATACATTAGTTGCTCTTTAACAGTCTTCCTCTTGAGACAATGGTGTAACTGTAGACAAATTGGGTGGTGATTGTTGGCGAACACAGAATCTACCCATCGGAGACAAACAAGTCAGATGCCACGAACATTTATTTCAATAAACAATTCTATCTTGAATTGATGCATTGCAAGACTGTGTAATTAAACGACTAATAAAGACTGGAATGTGAGAAAGTAGCTCATTACACCTGTTTCTTGTTTTCATAGGATTATTATCAGACTGTATAATTAAATTTATTGACGTGATGATTAATGATAGTTACAGACAATGGAAAATGAGTCTAAACCTCAAGAGAAATAACACTTAAGACTGGTAAACCAGTCTTACAACTTAAATCGAGAATGAGGATTTATTGCTGGTAGAATACATAAGACACAAAGCATTTGCATGACAAATTTTACCTGCTTTTATTGTATGGTGTTCCCATTTGTTTACTCTACTTCTACATATCTCACTCTGGCGTCTTGTTTCCAGAGCAAACAAAAAGATATATAACTATCCTTCTTTATTTAGATGGTAACCATTATGTTTTTTTTTCTGAGTAAACAGTCGGATACAAACAAACACATACTTTCCTTCCTCTCATAACCCAAAATTATGCCAGACTCGACGGGAAGCTGGATGTTATCATGATTTACAGTGAGGTTTTCCTCATTACAAGGATAGCTTGAGCTCAGCGCACAGGCTCAATTTCCTTGACTGTTAAAATAAAGCTGGGAGTTAACCGAAGTGCCGATGACATCATGCAGGATCGGATTTCCTCCTCACCTTCAGCATGTTTGCACAAAGCGGAGTACGAGGCTGAGGATGGTGTTTACAGAGACAACACAGCAGCACATGTTCAGTGAGGGAACACCAAACACTGGCATTAAATGTTTGGTGTTGAACCCTTAACATCAGTTATTACATGTTTGCAATACAAACAGCCTACTCAGCTCAGACTCTTTAACAACACAGCAGACAAGACACTTTTTAATGACCCATTTCATACAGTCAACTACAGCCTATCTCTGTCTGACCATCGACCTGACAACAGGAAGCAACTTCACCTCACTGCTGGTTCCTAAACACACCTTGCATGTGTCTCTTGGTATGTTTGCATTTCAGTTACAGCTTCAAATTACATCACCATGGGCTGAGGCCTGATAAGGCAGAGTGTGTAATCATCGCTTTATGAGCTGTGTGTAAAGCAATGTGGTGACACAGCCGCTGGGAAATGTTTGCAGAGCTGAGGGTAGAAGAATCACCTGTGTTTGCTCGTGAAAGGTGCACATGTCTGACCTTGTGGAAGAACACGGGCGCAGGGTTGTTGAACCAGCATTCATGGACAGAAAATAAAGGACAGCATGAATTCAAATGTATAGCTCTTTCATGCAAATGATCCATTGAACTGTGCATGTTATGAGAGGTAAAACATAGTACTGTATCATAGCAAGGGTCTAGCAAACACATTGAATTGTGTTTGTCCCACATTAACGGGCTATATTATTGACTGGCATCTCTCTGCACCACAGGTTTAAAAATAAAGGCATCCTATTGATTTTAAGGCAGGATGGAAAAATGAGCCAGTGATGAAAGCCCATTTACGCCTCAGGCCCTCGCTGTTATTTGAGCCCATTTTCCATCTTTGTTCAGCAAAAACTGCCTGTGCCATTCCATTATAATAAGTGTCAAATCATCAAAAAAAAAGGGACGTACAATATAACCTTTTCTGAAAGCGCTACTTGCTTTGACTTGAATGTCTAACGTTTGATTCATGCTGAGCTCCCTTTATTATTCCAAGGATGACATTTTTAGAGGCCCTATTATCAATCCGTGAATTACTACCTGGGTTTTAACCCCTATTTAAGACGGGGTTACGATTGTTGTGAATTTTAAAGTGTGGATGAGGGCTGAGGGCTGAGACATAATAAGTCACCCGGAGCTGTCAGTCCCTTGAAAAATTTGAAAATTGTTCTGTCATATTAAAACATGTTGTTCCAGAGAGCTTTTTGTAGTCTTTGATCTGGCATGTTACCAAGTCATTATTTGCATCACGCAACCATTATCTCACCTTAACCTATAATTGTCCTTATACTGTAACAAAGGCTTGATTAAGTCATAAAATTCAGCCTTTGTGGCGTTACGGAGCGGCTCTTCACTTTAAAGCCTGATGGGTCTATTTACGCTGCTCTATTATTAACATCTCAACAGCTGAGTATCGCCCTATTGATGGTTTGAAGATGCAGAACAATAACAACGTTTAACTTTGGGATTTCGAAGACATTCTTGTGTAGCTACGTTCTCAGACAGATCCATTAAAAATTCAAAAAGATTGAATTCAAGATCCATGAACATGCTGTAAGAAATATTATTTGAACCAAGCTGTTTGAATTTGGCAGAATTCCATTTTGTTTCGTTGTTATCTTGGATACTATGGTTTGAATTTGGCAGAATTCCATTTTGTTTCGTTGTTATCTTGGATACTATGGTTTGAATTTGGCAGAATTCCATTTTGTTTCGTTGTTATCTTGGATACTATGGTTGTAAACAATATATTTGTGCAATAAATAAGAGTCTATCGTGGCTTTGTGAGGTCGTACTTAGCTAAATGCTAATGTCAACATGCTAACATGCCCAAAATGACAACATTAACATGCCGATGCTAGGCTGGTGTTATGTTAAATGTAATGTGCTAACATTTGTGTTTAGCGCTATTTAGCCAAGTACAAAGTACAAGCCTCTGGTGACCAAGAACATCTTTTCAAAATTTCATGGCAAGTCACCCAATAGTTGTAAGATTTTTGTCTGGACCAAAGTGGTAGATCAACAAACAGATAGACCTAAAAAGTGCGCAAGAGCAAGTTTCCATATGTTGCTTCAGCTTCCAATGCATTACCTGAGTAAACAAAGTAGCCATAAAGCTTAAAACGGTTTAAGGTTCAAAGGTGACTTGCACCAACAACATTTTTTTTTCTTTTTTATCCAACAGCAGCAATAAATTAAGGTTGTCTGTGGCCTTTGCAAAACACGACATTGCTTTGACAGTGCTTAAGGTGCTACTGCACTTTAAATCTAGTGGTCTCGTCTGCTTGATTTATGAGAATGCCCCGCAGGGTGAGGCGGTGAGGAGTTCCAGTAGCCTCTAAACGAGACTACAACAGGCTGAATGCAGGCCTCAGCAGTGCTTTAAAACTTGTTTACATGTCCCTGACCAGGTGAATATGTCCTCTCGGCTCATGTCTGGTTTGTGTGGTTAAAGTGTTTACTGCCACTGCACATTTTTTCCCTTTTCCTCAAGACCACAGATGCCAGACAGCTCTGCTGGGTGACTGGCTTTTTACTTCAAGAACAGATTCCAAGCTTTAAACAGGTGTAACCATGTCCTCTAGTCATTGTAAAATCAACTAAAGACAGGAACAGGAACACATTTCCTCAGCATAAGGTTTTATCATCCCCGCTGCCGTCAAGACAATACAAACGAGAAGACAGCAGCCAAAGGTGCACCCATGGGTGACTTCTAGAACGGATTCCATCAAAGGCTGTCTGGTATGCCTCTCTGTTCGACTGTCACATTGGTAATAAAGAAAGAAATGTGACTGGGTGACGACATTGCATTTCCTCTAAAGATAAGAACACATGGTTGCGTCTGGCTTATTCTGCAAATGCAGCTAAGAAGAAAAGATTTTATGAGACTTTTAAAGATGTATGAAACAGGAATTGCATGCAGAGAACACGGACTGACAATGTTTGGAATTTTAAAATGAACACCTGTCAAGTCTGCACAATGTCAACCACTGAATTGAAAAGTGTAGTCTTATTATCTCCTAGAATTGACATAAATATGCAAGTATTTTGCAACGCTGAGCAGTTGCATATGAGAAATGATAATCTTTCCTTAACAATAACTGTCCTTCAGTTACTGCAAACACTTGAAGCTGTTTGATTAGTGACAGATTCACTCATCGTATGCCTGAGAAAATGTCAAAGGCGAAAGAGCGTATAAAAGTGTCAGAACCAGAAAAGGCATTCATCACACAGAAGCTGTAGGGTATTCAAGGAAAAAAAAAACTTTCCATCAGACTTGCATGAACCTGTTATTTGCAAGCAGCCAAACTGATTCGTGTTCTCTTGGTGCTGCTATGTTGATCTAGTTTCCTGAAAGCAAATCAAAGGCGTCACCATTCATCAACATTTACCACAATAAAATTGGATTGATTTCAGTTAAATTGCCACCTTGCTTGGGTGACTTATTTAATGACTTCTACAACAAATGTTGGACCAGTCCTTTTGTTGTTGTGAACATAATAAAATCAGCACATCTCTGTTTGTTCACAGGCACATGAGAGTGAGATGCCAACAGACACGGCTGCAGGGCCATACCAGCACATGACGTCATTAGGGGACACTTTGACATGACATGACAGGCTTCGTTTCAGCATGGCAAGATGATTGACATGCATATTTTTTTTGTGTGTGTGTGTCAGATAAGATAGATGGTGACATGTAACCTCATATTACCTTGATCCTCAAAAGATGAAAGAGAAAACATTGCAAAAACATGAATGTCATTACAGTTTTCAAAGAATTTCCCATGATCTAGTTTCTGGTCACTTTCAAGTAGTAGTAAAAACAGAAATGAACAAGATGGATCAGATCACTCCAGGAAAAGTGAACAGCTTGTTGCAGATCTTGTTGAGGAATAAACCTTCCGGTCAGTAGAGATATGAGATAAAGTAATTTACATAAATGGTTGTCTTTAGTGTTGTTTTGTGTGAACAGAACAGGTAGAACTTCTTTTTTCATGTAAATGCAACATGCCCAGGGAGGATTCTTCTTTGTGTTTCAATACATTGAACTCCAACTCAATCAGCATTCAATCTGCTTTTCATTCAGCTCCATTGAATGCTAAGGTAGAAACTTTTCAAAAATGTAACAAAAGTAGTTAGAGTAGTAAGAATTGTGTGATTTCTTTTCTAAATTTAACAGTTTGCAATCATTTAGCAAAGAAAAAACTGATTTGAAGATGGAATGTCACCATCCCTAAAACAAAAGGAGAAAGTCATGCAGCCATGTATCTATTCTCCTACTGTTTTCAGAAGTGGGCTGCAGTGGAATCCCTGCTATGTCGCATTGCCCGCCAAGAACCAGAGAATTTCCCCAGAATTGTACACAGATTTCCCAGAAATTTTCCGACTCTTCATACAGAAAGAGAAAATAGCTGCAGTGCATTGACACATAAACCATAATATTGATTTTCTGCCAGATGCTGCTGTTAGTTGGTAAACAGATTCAAAAGGAATGTTACAGCTACAGTCTTAATGAATGATGAAAAAAAAAGCTTTGTATCTTCAATATGAAAAATCTCTCTCTCTCTCTCTCTCTCTATATATATATATATATATATATGTATATATATATATATATATATATATATATATATATATAGAGAGAGAGAGAGAGAGAGAGAGAGATGAAAATTTCAAGGTAATGAGATACCGTGAAAGCTGGAACTATTTGGAAATAGAAGCCATGCTAGTGAATTTACTCTCATTTGTCTTTGATGTCATAAGAAAATACTCAGTGTAGTCTCTTATAATAATGTTGGAGGTTCGGGACTTTTTCCTGTGTATGTGTAAATGGATGAGGAAATGTTCCTGAAAGCCATTAGCCGAATAATTCACAACTGAATGGATTCATAGTTTTTAAGGCCAGGGCGTCTACCTTGCTCTTCTAGCACTTTTACTCTATCAGTAATCTCCACGGTCATTTGTCTTCATTAGTCTCTTCGCAAAAGCACAACATCCTCACCTATGTGGCTGCAGCACTCAGCGAAGGTGGGGGCCGAACATCAAGCTATCTATCTACATAAGCAGACAACCTGTCAGTGAGTAGTGCACCAGTGATTCAAATGATGATCCTGTACAGAGGCAATGATTAACGCAAACTGCCAGCGGCCTGAACACTGTTAGGTCAGCTATCAGTCTCTGCAAGCACAGTCTGGACAAGCTGCAGGAAATGGTAGGTACGAGGACTATGTGTTTTAAAAGTGATGTCACTCTTGGGTGGCCTGCAATGTGCTAGTGACTGTAAGGATGAATTCTAACCCTGCATTTGAGAGCTTTCACAAACACAAAACCAGACCAAAGTTGTGTTATAAAAATCTGTCATCTGTACTTTTATGAAAACTGGTGATTTAAAAAAGACAGTAGGCAAACCATGTCACTGTAATACCCTGCTGTAACCCCTCCCTGAGAACTATCAGTAACAGCCTGCTAAGAGGCTTTACTCCCCCCAGCACAAAGAGCTGTCTGTTAGGCCAGGGAGGCATCCCAGGAGTCAGCCGAGACAGGTGGCTATCCCCACAGGGTATGTACATGGGGGCTGGGAGGCTGAACGCTAGAGTAATCAGAGACAAGTCAAGACAAAAGCATGGTGTTATTTCAGCGGTGTGGGTTTCCAACTGTTGAATGTGTGGGTTAAATGCTTGGTGCGAAGAACACAACAGCAAAGGAAGAAAAATAGGAAAAGTATGTTTTGTCTACTGATATGATACTGATACGATTCTACAGGTATTTTTTCCATTTTTTGAAAGAAGACAAAACAGTTTTTAGACATTTTTGTGGAAACAGTGCCTTTGCCTCGAACATCTGAATGCCCATTTCTCATGATGTTTCCATAAACTGACGTCTGACAGCCAGTGTTTGAACATTTACCGGGACCTGTTGTGCTCATAAGTTTCTTTTTCACTCAGAAAGTGGAAGCTAGTTAGCCTAGCTTTCTAGTGCTACTGTATGTTTGTCCTGCAAGGACGGGGTCTGGCTAGCATTAGCTGTCTGTCTTTCATTTGTCCATATGTGGCAAATAAGAGACTATTAAAACCCGCAGCAATAACTTTAATCATGTAGCCATTGGAACTGGAAGTGATCACGAACAATTTATCGTGCCCTCCAAGACAGATATTGAGCAAATCAAATTACCAGGCACTGTTAGGAGCCAAATTCACACTCTGACTAATATTTCTTCCTTTTAGTATTTTCAGTTGACTCTATATATTACAGCTTCAATGAAGCTTTCAAATCAAAGTCTTTCAGAAATTACCGTTGCATCTGCGATGACAAATGTGGATTTATTAAAAATATTAGGTTACTCCTTTGGTTGGAAATCAAAATCAAGAAACAAAAGTCAATACGAGTCAAGGAGAAAAATTCCAGCTGTTCCTGGAGTTTACACTCCAGCTCTAAATCTCCTTCTCTTTTGCATGCAAACTGTCAGGTAGATGGGGCCCAACAGCAATTCAAACCTTCCAAAATTACATGACTATGGTGGAGACTGTCCAAATCCCACTCAAGTAGAAATGATCTTATGTTTTCATTGAAGCTCTGGATTTGAATGAGGGTGCCAAGTAAACCTTGCCAGTTTTGCATCCTAATCCCCCCGGATATTAGAGGTCTTTTACCTCTTAAACCAAAGCACTTGAGTGAAATCTTCAAGGTCCTGTTACACCAGTTTTGAGATGCAGAGGAGGGTTTTAGTGGCAGCTTTTGAGGTTTGAACTTGGATAGCCCTGGAAACATGTTTTCAGCTATCTGTGCTACGTGGTAGAAAAAGGATTTTATTGTGGATTGAGATGAGATCTGACCAGTGCATCTCAATTTGTATCACGTTTTAGCACATCAAGACCAGACAAGAAACATGATGGACTTAAGAATTAATGTTTTGGTCAATGTGGAATTGTCATACTGGGATTGTTCAAACACATATTGATCAGATTGAAAAATCTAGAAGACTGAGAAAGAGCATCAATACTCTGTCAAAACAGGTGGATTTATACTGTGATACCAAAAGTGGATGACAGCTAGGGATATGTCTTGACGAGCAGCAAAGGGTTATAAAATAACTGCGGATTCTAACAAAAATGTTAATATATTTTTAAAAACCAATCTGTGTAGGTTTTTATCTTTGCTAAGAGGTTACAAGACTGATTTCACAAAAGGACATTAGAAAACAGCACTGACTACTATGTTGCCATGAGAGGACCATGGGAGGGTCTTCCCCTACTGGACAGTGATGGGTGGTGTTGAGGGGGGGCAGTATTAGTACTTTCCCAAGAGGATCACATCTCATTCCCAGGATGGATGACAGTTTATGAGGCAGTGCAGACAGAACAGTTGGGAAAATGGGATCTCATAGTGACAAGAAAACTGCAAGAGACTCTGGGACAACATGTTGTGTACAGTTATGAAGACAGATGAGCAGAATCAAAAACAGGTCCGGAACTCATAAGGCAGAAAATAAAGCATTGAAGGAAGGACTGCACAATCGTGTTCTGACTGAAGTGCTTGAGGCAACTGTAACTGAATTATTAAATTCCTCATCAGAATTCTTTATGAATCTTTTAAAAAGAAGGAAGAAAAATACTCAGAGTAAACATAACAAACATGTTCTATGACAACTATACTTTTTCCCTACTAGTCTCACTGAAATTATATACATGACATATCTTAGAATTAAGACAAAACTGGCTCATGTTAACAAATGCAAATGTGCAACAGCTAATATATAAAAAATAATACTAAAAATTCAACCTGGCAGAAAATCATGAAATAATCCCAACTTTGTCACTGCAAATTCACCAGATCAGCGTCTTCTGACCTCTATAGGTCAATCAATTATAATACTCGCCAGTTGACCCCAAACTGCCCTTATTTGGCCTGAATGAGTGCGTGGTGGATTACAAAGCAGCTGTCCACAGGGAAACATTTTGGTCAACCATGTTTGCCAAACTCGATCCTTCTTCTTTAAACGGCATAGGGTCATCATGTTGCCAGGAAACACTTGAAAAGATTTTTTGACCTTTTGGCTTTGTGTTGTCTGTTGCTGGGAGTCATCCATATTGCTTAAAACTAACAAGCAAATCATCAGCGTGAGAAGGTCTCTAAAGGCTGTTTGAGCTCATATTTGATTGCTTTTCCCATACAACAGTCAAATGCATCTAGAGATTGACATGGATCCCAAGGATGACCATATAATACCACAGTTTCAGTAAACTTCAAAGCTACCACGATAACCCATATTTCTCTCTGTCTCTTTCTCTGATGACTCACAAGTTGGCTGTCAAAGAGCAAAGCAAAAGTTCAAAAGCGCTCACAGGGTCAGTGCCTTCTGTAGAAAGGAGGGCCTTTGATTCCCAATATAGTCACAGAAAGGCTTCCTGGCCTGGATAGAAAGAGAAAAAGGGAGTGAAAAAAGGGGGATCAAATAGGATAGAGGTTTGTTTTGTTCTCTCCACTCTATCTGTTGAAGGTTCCTGGCTGATGTAGCCTGCTGCTTAATCTCAGCTGGCTCAACAGCTCGGGCTGCGATAGTGTGGTCAGGAAGGGAGGCTCCCAATCCAGAAAGGCATCAAACACAGCCACGGTGTCACAGGGCGACTCAACAGATATTAAGATAAAGCAAATATTAAGAGCAATGGATGGAGGAAGTAGCTGAAAGAATGCTGAGGTAACAGACCATACATATGACCACTAAACATCTATTTTGTGCATCAGGGTGGCCCATGTGTTAACGTTAAGCCTACTTTAATGATCAATTCTACTTTATAACTACTTATGAATCATGATCCTATCTACCCGCAGTAAGTGAAGTGAATGTGATATACACTCATCTTCAGGGTAAAGGTTGCACTTGTGACTAATGATGACTTATTAGCCAATCCTTAGTTCTGAGCAAAAAAGGAGTGTAGAGGGAGTTCATGGTAATACATCATAATAATAGTTGGGAAATAGATCGACATTACCAACGGATGCAATAGATAATGGGTTCCACCAGTTTGTGCTTTTGATAGGAAATGATTTCACAACCAAACTTCAAACATGGATTGCATCTACATCAGAGACTAATTAAATGGAAATTCTGTTTGGTAGAGGTTTTAAATGCTATTATAATGATACCTTTTTCATGACATGGCTTCTTGAAGGCCAATGAGAGTTTTCCTGTTCTTTAGGGATATTAGGATTAGGTTACACCAGCCATTTATAAATCCATTTTGTGTGGAAAGGCTTTATATGTTTTCAGTAACTAGCTGCACCATTAAAACTTAAGAAATATCGGTTGCTAGGAAGCATCACTCACACCATCCAGTCATAAGCAATCACCTATGTAGAACTCATTATCACAAGCTGTAGGGTAACTGCCAAAGATATCAGTATTTGGGTGGAAAACAACATTAAACATTACTGTTAGCCCTTTGTAAATGGAGATAAGACTGTTTTATTTATGTATGCATACATGGAGATATATTCATGCAGTTTAGAAAGAGTGGGAAATAGCTGATTATGCTAACGCTATTTGGTTAATTAGGCTAATATTATTGTCATTTTCTAATCTGAGATATATATGTATTTATGTAGTAATTTTTGTGACATGTATTTTTTCCACAGTATTTTGATTGTCATTTCAGATGTGTTGACCATATCACATATTACCTTCTCTTTGATATACTGTATTAGCAAGCTAATGTTAGTTTTGGCAGTTTAGTTAGCTACACAACATATACCTGGCAGCTACTGAGTGTATTTTTTTTATTAACAACTAATCTCTACCAAAGAACTAGTTTGTGTGATGTAACCCTATTTTAATTTTGTGATGTGTAAATCTCCACAAATTAACTTGTTTTAACAAGGTGTTGAACAGCTGTTGCAACAGACTCAAGCTTTCTGGGAGAATATATTCTTAAACGGTAGAACACTATTTTCGCTAGGTTGTAATAGTTTGTCTTTATGTTCAAAATACAACTTGAAGAGGATGACCTATAGCTACAGTGGCATCACCACAAATACTGAGAGGGAGCCAATAATTACTGGTAAGTTTTCATACAAGTCAGAAGTGAAGCCAAAGGTTCACAGGGCGAGTACAACACTAACGATTGTAGCAATTCAGAGGCAATTTGTTACATCCTGTGAAATTCCCATTGAAATGGTCTGAAATAAGTCTCATGGGGTGATTTGTAATCTTTATAGGCATAACGACATCTGATAAATAATCAAGCACTACTGTGTTTATAGTAATTAAAAATAACCCCATGAACTATGAATGGAATGCAGCCTGACCAGCCTACAGGGTAATGTGTTCTCAGGCTGACCACTTTCTGTATTTGGATTTCTCGGATGTTTTCTGTATGATGTTTAAAGAAACTTTCAAAGGATGTTTCTTTAAATCTCAGCTGAGTAATTTACGAGAGCACAGACAGCCATTGTTAATGACTAATATTTGCACTGACGAACAAAAAGCCACATCTTTTGCGGTTTGGCTACAGTGGCTCCCAAGACCAACAAAGTTTCACAAGGCTCTTGAGATTTAAGAAGTTATGTGTCTACAGTTTGGCCGACTGAGAGCTCATTCAGGACATTTGTCTCCTAAAAAGTGGTGTTTTCGTGACGTATACTATAATTTCAATTTATGTAATAATCTTATCAAAATGAAGTATTTGGTGGGTCTGAAGTTGAACGCTATCATCGCATCAGCAGTGCAGAAAATCTCTTGAGAAGCACATTAGGATTGCAGCTAACCTTGACATTCATTAAGTATTTTTCCTAGTCGAAACAAGATATTCATGCTATGGGACAGGCCTTATTAAGTTTTCCACGGCTTCATAAATCTCCCTACATGGAGCACTGCATGTCTGGGAATGTAATAAGGCTGACATATTCAATCTAATGTGCTACATCCATCACAAGCACTAGCATGACTACATAGCACACTGAAGGATATCAAAAACATTCATTCCTAAGTCCATCCATGTTGTGTGACGTATATTCTCTTTAATGTAATATATATATGTTTATGGAATTCTTCAGTCTATTCCAACTTGTTGTAAAACTAAGAAACCTCTGCAACAAACCACAAGCCCACAAAGAAAACCCCTAATTAAACCAGAATAAAATAGCTTGACAATTGTGTATATTTACTCTGCATCTGTAGCTTCCTGACTGAGGGGCCCACTGTGTCTCTAACTCTTTTGATCCCCCATAAACCCTACTCCAGTAACCCATATCCTGTATCCTCATTTGGTAGCATGGTGACAGTTTCCCAGATACCAGACAGTATTGGTTTCCCTTCATCTTGTGGCACAGGCCCAAACCCAGTGTCTAATTTGCTAATGGATCCCTGCTGGAAGCCGCTGTCTCGATTGTACAGGAGCATAATTATTTGTGCTCAAGTAAATTAACTGAGGACAAACTTCGGGAATGAATAAATCATTGTTTTGCACTCTGCTCCCAAACTAAGGGGACCATGGTTGATTTTTCTTTTTGTTTGCTTTCCACAAAGCCTGGATGTCATTGAACCTAAGAACAGGGTAGCTGTACTCGCTAACAGAAGAATTTGACAAACATTGAGTAACTTCATTTGACTAATGTAAATTGATAGCTTGTTTTCTTGCTTACTTTTGAGGTGAACAATGATATGGTAATATGTACCTAGTCTATGCTTGGAATGAGGGGAAAAAAACAGCTGGAGCACAATGTGATGGAAGGTTTGGTGAATGACAGCACCTGTCTTTACCACAAAGGCTGTGTCAGCCAATTTTCCCTTTCATGTAGGAAATGTACAATTAATAAGGCCAGGGAAAGGCCAAAAAAGGTAACATCTGTTCATGAGTAATGTACCATGTAGCTCTCAGGAATTTTGACTTAGACCTATTACAACATAAACTGGCAGAACCTGTTCTGTACATCTAATTACTTAAAGGCCACAAACTCTAGTTTCAACATTTTCCCCTGAGGGATATAATCAGTCAGTCATGTAATGATTACATTTGTTAAGACATGAAATTTGGAGAAGTTGAGAGAACTTTTTGTCTTTTTAATTGAATTGCTGACAAGGAGGTCATGCTGTCATTCACAAGGTTCTTTGGTTTAGTGGCCTGGTTCAGCTTGACAGGGAGCTTAAGCTTGCCAAAGCCTCTGGGAGGTAGAGATAAGGAAAGGCAGCATAAAACCAAATAAAGCTGCTTTGCACTTGCAGTGAGACAAAGTTACAAGTATGCTTAATGTGCCTGGATAAAGTGATTATATCTGTCTGGAACTAATGTTACACTAACAGTGTCCTTTGTGTCCAATCTTGTTATTTTGTGCATTTCATATCACGCAATAAGACTGTCACACACCAAGAAAACATCCACAAAATCCTCCATTCAGGATACGCTAGTTCCAAATAATATGAGAACCTAATGTGAGACAGATCTACGGACATAGTGAATAATTCAAGACTTATCTAACAAGGAGGCAGCATTTCTAAAAGACAAGTCCTGATGTGAGACCCCAGCCTGAGAACTACTGAAGTACTGTGTCTCATGGCCGCTCACTTATTCACAAGCCAAAAAAGACCAAGGTTCTCATCTTTCTTATAATGACATTCCCTGTATGCTCCGTCTGGAACTTCAATTATCACATGAAAGATAAGAAGCAAGTGAGATACATAAAAATGAAAACAAACCATCAAATATTCTCTATGGCTGGCATTCCAATTCCAATTCTTCCTCATTCTTGATCGGTGTTATTTTCAATTGACTTCAATCCAAGCAATGCGCTCAGATGATAGATTCTCATTAGCTTTAGGTAACATGATTCCTCATCTGTAATAATACTTGCCGTCCCATCCTAAATACTATCCCAAATGACCTTCCCCTGCTAATAGCTTGGGGAAGTTAAAAGAGCAAAAATAAGCAGTCATTTGCCAAATTTAGAATCATCTTCTGGTTCTGTGTAGTATCAAGGGGATGTGATATGGAGTGACACAGTGAATTAATGTGGGTAATTTTCTATGCCACATTACACAGGGCACCACAAGGTCTGACTTTATTATGAGGAGATTATTCTTAACTTAAACTTACCAAATAAGGAAACCACCGTAATTGTTCACTTTCCATCTCATTAAGATTCTATAACGAGCTCAGCGAACCACTTTTGTTTCTAAAAATTGACAGTTACGACGAGGTGTTATTTGCATAAAGACAGTGTGAGGCAGATGCAAATCACAATATATTATTTCATTTCCACAACAAAAATTATTAGCGATCAATAAAAACAGTTTTTTTTTTTTGTTCAAAAGCAGGCAGCATAAAATACAAACGTCATACAAACCAATGTGGAGTTTAAAGCTAAAACAACACACAGCAACATGTAGATCTAATTAAACCGTTGTGACAACAGAATTAAAATGTGCCCACAAAGTAAAAACATGTGTTTCACATATGTCCACCATCAACAAATCTCCCATCTGGCGTTAACGGATTTTTAGCCTCAGGCCTAAATTATCTATAAGACAATCAAATTGCTTTGGTTTTCAGTCAAGCATCTGCGCTTTAAATGTGTACCTAATCTCTTGTGGTGTATTGGAAATTCTACTATTGCTGAGTCGGCTTTAGCTTAGGAACTTCAGTCAAAACGTTTCAGGAAAAAATAATTAAAAGCAAACATTTATGGTAGGTGGTGCTCAGAGTTTGGCATTGAGGCAAATTGCACTTGCTGTAACACTTAAATGAGCCACTTTGCCACTTTAAACAGTTTAACCTCTTGAATCACTCAGCATGAAATGTCCAATTTTCCAAATGGCTGCTAAATCCTAATCTACTCCTTTACTTAGATCACATGACTGTTGCTAATTTGACCCTCACCCAAAGTCCAAGCTGAAAAAAAAACTTCCAGTTCACCTTTAGTTGCTACTTTTCTTTATCCCTTCTGCGATAAATTTCAGCTAAGAAGTACTTTAACTGCAAAGTAAAATGCTGAGGGATTGGATCAGAATGAGAATATTCCAGTAACCAATAACTCAACAATAAATACAATTTCTATGCACAGTGGAGCACGTGTTACAGTTTAAATAACCTGCATGATAACATTAAGACATTAAGAATTGTTAACATGTGTTCACTTGCATTTGGTGTGACTTTAAGTGGCAATGGTTTGTTGAGGTGTGTTCAATCCTCAACATAAGGAAACTGGTTTCAAGATAAAAACATGAGTCATTTGGTATGTCATGCCAGCCACTTGGCTGTCGTTTTAAAATGAGGAAAAAAGCACATGAAAAAAAAAAAATCTGACAGCTGTGTTAATTTGTCAAAGTGAAGAGCACTTTAAAAAAAAAAAAATCTTCACAAAATATCTCAGTAGTCTCTGTAACCACTGTCTTTAGCTTATCATCATTATCCAAAGCAGTAGTATTCGTCTGATTCCACCCTGAGTTTCAGTGGCGCTTTGCTGAAAGCGTCGCCGTCAATCACTGTCTTATCCACAAAACAGTCAAGGTCCGTAGGTGAAGGGTTATCCGGGAGATCCTCGGCGAGAGTGTCCAGGTAACTACCGACGGACAGACCGTCTAGTCCGTCGCTGTTGCCGTCATTCAAGCTGTTGAGGCTGCCTCGCAGGGAAGTACCGTCCTGGCTGTCCGACAGGCTGTACAAGCTGCCCGTCAGGCTGCCCTCCTGGCTGGCCACGCCTCCTTTGTCTTCGATCATCCAGCGGATGGACTCGATGCCCTCGTTGATTGACATGAGCTGCTGCATCAGCTTCACATCAATGGCTCGCAGGTGTGCCTGTGTGTTCCGGAGGGAAGGAAAAAACATCCATGTCAGATTATGGTGTTTAAGGATGACCACACATTTAAAAAAAAAAAAATAAAGGAAGTAGTTACACATTTTGAGAACTAGACATTTTACAGAGAGTCGAGACTATATCTTGGCTGCCGTGCAATCAGCGGAAGACTCCAGGAAGGCAACACACCCAGCCAAGAAATAGCTAAGCGGCTGCTGGCTCTAGTCTTCTATATTCAACGGACAAAAAAGGAGAGTGGTGTCAATCTTCTCTGCCAATTATTGGCAGGAACCAACGTGTGTTTACCAAAATATCTAACTACTCCTTTAACACAGCTATAACATGATAGTGTGGCCTCATAAGTAGAATGGAAATCAATGTAATACAAAACCAGTACCATTATCATTGCTAGCTATTGTTAGCATCGAGATTCATAGTTCATTCTTGACCTTGAACACAGCAGATGTGAAAACAATTTCATCACAAGGTCCATTTAGTGGCTGTTCTGAGGCATGAAAGCACCAGAACAAGCTATAAAAACCAAACCATGTCTGTTCCTCCTTTGTTTTCTTCACTAATATTATAACTTCATGTGTTCATATGTGTTTTTTATTAAGTGTGGTTATGCACGTGTGTGTGTGTGTGTGTGTTTGTTTTATTTCGTCTGTCTCGCCCTGTGTCGTCCTCTTGTTTTTATTGCTACTGCCGGCAGAGACGATTACACTTCAGGGACAAATGAAAGGTCTTGAACTTGAACTTTGAATCACAGCTCATGTAATTCAGCAGGAGATGAAAACCTCTTGTTTTTAAACCAACACAGACAGGAAGTCCTTGAATTACTCAGACCCAAAAAAAATAAAAAAATAAAAAATGGAAAGTTGAACATCTGCTATTCCATGACAACTCCATCTGCTGATGAAGATCATGTGATATAATCGAAAGCAGCAGAACGGCTACCAAAACGGAGCTTGTGGTAAGCTTTTTTTTTCTTTTTTCCCTCCCTCACTCACTCTCTCTCTACAATTGTTTGCATTCTTTTGTTCTCTCATGGTCAGAACATTATGTGCCATTTTACTTAGCCTACCAGACCTTCTTGTGACAAAGAGACTTAACTATGTGGAGGAAAAAAAAAAAAAAGAAAAAAAAAAAGGACTTGTACTTCTCATGTAACAACACAGTCAGGAAACAGCGCTCAGGATTGTGAATTATACGCCTACTAAAACACAATATGGCCATTGATTTAACTCACTGCCAAAACAGCCATACCATTGATTGAGCGGGGAAGTGGACAGCCTATGGAGTCATTCAAAAAGGGACTTCCCTGTGTCGAGCTGGTGACAAACAGCCAGTCTGAATGAAAAAAAAAATGGTAAAGGGGACAGCTGTATAAGCCTGTCACAATCAAAATGCATTGAGGCAGATGAAGGCAGACAGGGCTGGTACAGTGTTCCTGACAGCTGGCTTGATAAAACAGCCCCTTTCTTTGGAGTGGATTTGCAGCCAGCCTTCATTTAGCTCATACTGCTGCCAGTGTATTTGTTTTGGGAGGATAACCACACGCTTTATACACACACACACACACACACGGAGACCGAGCAGATGGGAGTCATATTAGAATTTTAGTCCAAACAGCTATCTTGTGTTAATAAGATGGCACCAGTGGGTCGGTATCACAAAATGAGTTTAGGAAATACAATTAGTGCTGCATGATTTTGTCTGTACTGGGGATAGTCACAGTGAACCTGCAACAACATGTTTAATTTATCATATGAAACTAATAAGGGTTGGTCCCCTTAACTTCCAGAGAACAGGACCATTCAGAGTTTGTTTACTTATTTAACAGGCAGTAGATTATTGTAGCCTCTCAAATAATGTGTGTGTGTGTGTGTTGTGTGTGTGTGTACCAGACTTGCGCGCGCACCAAAAACAGAGCAGTCTGATTGGATTAGTGATTGAGCTGGGAAGGGATAGAGAAACCCAAGACCGAAACAAATATGAAATGAAGATACCTGACAAAAGATATCAATAATTGAATTACACTCTATTTTTTTTTCATATCAGCACAATGATGTGGCTGTGTAATAGGTGGTGAATTTGAGATGTGGGGGTAAAACAGAAGACAAACAAGGCACAGGTTGTTTACATTAACATGTGCCGGTTAACAGGTCTTATTCACTCAGCTAATCAACACAGTCTACGGTGATGGGTGAGTCTGCTGGCTGCCATACATCCAGAATAGAGTCCGCAGAACTCGGTCAACTTGGCCATCTGCTCAGGAATCTTAATACCTTTAGTGACCTTACTTCCATCGGGAGGAGGGGTGGGGGAGTGGGGGCCATCGCTGTGACTCGGGGTCAAACAAGGCTTCAAGTGTGGCATTTGGAGCACGTTTAATAGTGTGTGTGTTGGCAGATAAAACTATCATGACAACTCCACAGAACATCCAGCAGTTTTTTTTTTTTTTGAATCACAAGAGGGGAGGGATGTTGCCTGGGGTGAGGAGGGTTCACCAACAAATGTCTGCTCTTGACTGTAGTGTGCAGGTGTGAATGGCTCACACGTACTGACCGGTTTCACAGTGCTTTTCTCTGAACACAATGAGACACAACACCCATTTCTTCAACAACCACATGTTGATACGTGGACCTGTTTTGTATCGTGCGGAGGCATTTCCTGAGTTTCCAAAGCAACGTTAATACAGTTGAGAATGAAGACATAAGCTATCAAATGCAATTTAGCTGACATGAGACTATTGCAAATAAATGTACAGTCACACTCGAGGTTTTTTTTATTCAATTAAAATGTTTGTGGATAAACAAACAGCTTAAACACATTTACAGTTATGAATAAGTGAGTAAGTGCTTGAATGAACTTTGAATTAGGAGGCTGAAACATACTTACAGCAACACTATAACTATTTCCTAGCTATATGACGCTCTGGTCATAATATGGTTTATAGATTGACGGCTTTATGACAACTGGTACCTTTTCTTTAAAAAAAAAACTAAAAACAAAAAAAAAACAGCAGCTACTTTCACAGACTGCTTGTTCAGTTTAAAATAATACAGAAAGAGACACTTACCATTTCTTGTTTCAGGAAAAGCATTTTGCTCTCCAGTCTTTTCAAGTCCGCAGAATTGGCACGAAGTTTGCCATTCACTAAATGAGGCGCTGCTGCCGCCGTCTTCTCGTGCCTGTCGTGATGTTTTCCTCCAACAAGAGAACGGATGAGACTATCCGGGACTTTCCGACCCAACTTTGTCTCAATGTCCTTCAACTCAGGCAAGACGTTGCTGTCCTCGTCCATGGCGGACTGTCACAAGAGATTATATGTAATGATTTGAAGCAGGCAGCAGAGCTAATTACAGAGCTGCGACCTCAGAGATATTCCCAAAATGATTCGTTGGGGAGACGAGCGCGAGCTATGTCCAGAGAAGAGTTGTTGCAAAGCGGTTTTTTAAAAAAAAAGTAGCAGCACGCGCCGTCTTCTCGCAACTTTATTCAAGCAGCTCACAGAATGAACTGAGGAGCCATAAACACTTTAACCGCTGTTAGACCAACAGACCTCCCATTGAAGCTTTTGACCAGTAGTAAGACGGTTTAATGACAACGTGCTCTCCGTAGACCCTCCCACAGGGGAGCTTCCTCTGAAACCAGACACCAGACAGGTGAGGTGACGCCGGGCTGTTGTGGAAAAAAAAGTTGCCTGAGCACTTGGAGACACATTTTTCAGGAGAGAAATTTGGAACACCGGGATTCCAGCCATCGAGACAAATATGTCTAGACCCAATATTTTCCAAAATGTATTCATAATTTGTACTACAGGCTGTTAAGTCAGGTATGTGTGTCTGGACATAATAAAAAAAAAATGCATGAAAAATCATGGAGACAGTTGCACGTGTCATTACATTAAAATATGCTGCACTTTGATGAGTAAATATAAATATATTTCTCATATGTTTTTTTTGATGTTTTAATCACACATATGTGTCAGTGCATAGTAGTGTCAGTGTAAAGTCCAGCAGACCACAACAGAACATTTAATCAATTAAATAATTTGGCAAACACCCAGATCCAACAACATTCTTTGGAACACTTAAAAAAGTAAAAACAGAAAAAAAGCTTTAATGGCCATTTCACATTAATTCAGTTTTAAAAAAAGACAGAAAAAGAAAAAAAGCTGCATTATAAGAATACACACAGTTAGATCTCAGGATTACAACCTGTTGACACTCTGGATGACTGTGGCTGCATATTTTCTAAATTACCACCCCTGTTATTTGTGTTTTATTTTTCTCTTAAGTTTTCACTAATTTACTTTACTTTAACTCAATATTTCAGATTATAGGGCTTAATTTATCTAAATACATAATAAAAAATCAACTAATAGCATATATGCTTAAAATTGAACTATTGCACCCCCTTGTGGACGTTAAGGCTCTATTAGACATGGGCAGTGTATTTTATAGCTGCTCAATTATAGCAGAAAAACAGACAGTGATGTAGTTTAGAAAAAAGGAAGAATTGGTAGACTGTAAGTTTATGTTTTGCCTGATTTGCATCTATTACCTTATTTTACTTTAAATGTATTCACAAAGTTACAGAACATCCTTAATCTCGTCAGAATCTGAATGCTCTACACTTGGTCGCCTCTGAAGTGAATCATCAAGTATTTAACAGACTTACATAACTCTGCTGACACTGAAACTTCATTTTAAAGGACTGACAAGAACCAGAGTTTAGCACCACCTGGTGGCATCACTGTCACACCAACAATTGATTTGTTCATGTTCAGTTTATTTGAACACATTTTCCATTTTCAAATTTTTTCCGAAACCTGAAAATTGTGAAGATATGATCCTGACAATTTTTGCAAAGCTGCACGAGCTGCATATATATATATATATATTTTTTCACGTTTCCATCACAAAATGGATACTTAGAATACTTAGATGAGTGCCTTATGTTCATTGGTGAAATGTAAAAGTAAATTGTTCATGTCTGTACTATTTGTAAATAAAAACAAACTATACCAACTTTTGATATAGGGACATGAATGCAACCAAAAGATTACTTTGTATCACCTTGTAGCATTCAGTGATCTACACATGTTCTTTAGTGAGAACAGAGTCAGGCGTTACCAAATTGCATAGCTGTAGTGACTGTAAAAGTAAAGAGAAGCAGCACATAGGTGAGGCTGGATGTTTGAACGTTGATCTTAGACTACAGATTGGCTTTTGTCATCGTCGTAGCGCTGGTACTGATCCCCGAGCAGAGGCTGGTGGCCTTCCATATTGTACGACCTGGCACGCACGGCACATGTGGTGGCGGCGAAAATGACTGCAACGATCACAAGGGCAGCAACTATTGCCATGGTGATGATTTCAGTCAGAGTGAAAGCTTGACCTAGAAAGGACAAAGTGGATGATTATTACCCATGTCATCTGTGTTTTTAATCAAAGGCAATGTTAGAAGATGCCAAAAAAAAAATGTTTCAGTATAAAATGTATACCTGGCCATTCAGCTTCATAAGAATAACCAAGATTTTCAGGGGCCGCCATAAACATCTCAGCGTTGGTAACCGGGGGCCAGAAAGGCACCATGTTGTAACCCCTGTTATGACCGATGGGGGCGTTTTCTTCTGGATAGACAGGTGATTCTGTTAAGAAATATTTCACGTTAGACTAAATGCTGATCATGCTAACAATAAAGCAATAAAATAAATGAAGGTATTATATCATAAAAAACAAAAACAAATTTTTGTTGCTAAAAGACCTGGACCGTGTCTCCTCAACCATTCATCAAATATGGCGTCAGTGTAGGTGTGGAGCAGGACAAAGATGGGGTCATTGGGCGAGAGGTGGGTCTGTCCTCCAGTCCCATTCAGGAACAGGTGGGCCAGGTTGTGGAGGCTCCTCACCACGGGGTCATAGTTCCCCTGGGGGGCGCTATAACCTGCCGAAACAATATTAAGCTTAAGAATTGATCAATGACACACAGAAATTTATACCATTGTAGCTTAGACCAAACAAACAAGATGAAACATGACCAAGACATGGCCAAAAAACACACGCTTACCTTCAATTGTGTTTCTGAAGCTTTCAGAAGACGTTGAGTAGTAGGGTGGTGTGTCGAAAGCGTTAACCTGCAGACAGTCTGCCACATCCTGAGGCTCAGGGAGACGTTGGACCATCGGCCTGTTGACGTTTCCTGCTGGGTTCCTTCTGATGGGGGAAGTCTCAGTGCCTGGAAGAAGACGGAAGGAAATTCATTGACAACAACCGGATATATTTCTCTGGACTTAAAGAATAAAGAGGATCTCTGTGAGATCAGTAGAGTTTTTGTCGTGGTCAGGAACAATAGTCTTACTGTTGCAGATGGTTCCCAGTGTGTCATAGTCAGTTACGCTCTCACAGATGACTCTCCACTGGGCGAAGATAGAGTTGGGGCTCAGCGAGTTCATGTCAAAGCTGCTCCTGGCTCCCATCAGGTCATCTGTGCAGATGTCACATGTGTTTCCACCAATGGCAAAGTTCCAGTAGGGCAGGGCGAAGGAGGGGTCTTGGAGCATGTCCTGGTTGTTTGATATAAAAAAGAAAGAAAGGATGGCTGAGTTCGTAAATGTGAACACCAACGCTAAAAACACAACCAGATCACAATGATTCCAATCTGCAATGCAAGTAAACAGCACTTTCTGGAATGTATTTGAGGCAGATGTGTGAAGTTAGGAGCCAAAAATGTATTCCTGACCCCGAAGGTAACATCAAAGTACCTATAAAGTCTTATTTAGTAATGGTGTCATAATGTGCAGAACAAATCGGCTGCGATTTGCTTTAAAGACAGTCTATAACAATATCTATTCACCATGCATGAATACATTTGGAATGAATGGAAATTGGTTCTTTAACAGTCTTTGTGAAATCAATGTCGAGGTCTGTAATCACTTTATAAGTGATGTATAATATCTCAGTATGAAAACACATTGGGAAATTAATGGAAAACACTAAACTTTCTTTTTCAGAAGTACATATGTATGGGGCATCCTGGCTTTTCCACAACTTAAAAAAAATTATGGACATTGATACATTTATAAGTGTGTCAAAAATGGATTTAATGAGTTACATTACTTGTCAAGCACAAACGAACCTGACAGTTATGAATCACTTTCTACTTTGAGTTTTTCCTTTGAAAAAAAACTCCAACACTAATTGCACGCTGATTTCTTTTTATAAAGAAATCAGTGTGCAATGCAAACAACACCAGGATGAGCCATTTTACCTTATGCCAGACATTCTCCCTCACCAATTTCTGAACAAAAAACAATCCATCATTTTATTAAAAACATCCAATCTATGCAGAACAATTAGTCGAGACAACTCCAAGTCATCTTGGTTGATCATCCAGATCCTGACTTTCAAAACTATGACCATCAATGCAAGTATTCAACAGAAAAGAGTGACTAATTAGGGAAAACTAGTGAAGCATAAACTTCCTCAGGAGTTTCTCATCAGGAGTCCAACATGCTGTCAGTGTATTCAACGGGGCTCAGCGTCTGTGCTTGTAACTGTGTATTCAAAAAGAAAGTGTAATTGTGAACCACTGGACGGATCTAATTATTTATCTCGCTCAGTACTGTTGTCGTTTTTCTGCATGCCATCTATTGTGTGCTGGTCAAATCGAATCACTGCCTATAAAACACTTAAAATCCCATTTTGCACGGTGCTCGCCTATTAAGCCATGAAATTGCGTCGTCAATTATGATTTCCTCGCCAATGCAGTTGTTGGGAAACGAATTACCTAAAATAAACAAGCAGTAAAACTGACAGCCTCAAGTGGAGTATTAGTCGGTGATTTATTGGTAAATGGCGATTACCCTCAGGGCAACTAACTATTGTTTATGCAATTATCGCGCTATTATCCGGTATCTCACCTGCATGTCTCTCTCCAGCTGCAACAGGTGGTACCTGTGCCAAGTGACGAAACCGGGCCCTTCGTGTGAGAAGTCCACACCTCCAAAACTGGCCTGCCCAGCACCCAGGAACGTCTTGCTGACAGAGTAGTAATGGGTCCACACGAAGTAATTGTAGATGGTGATGTTTTCGAACTGCATGGTGCTCCCGTCAGGCCCGAAGATCTCCGAGTAGCGCCGACTGGCTATCACCAGATCGGGGTGCACCGTGCGCTTGGCCTGATCCAGCGCGTTCACGAACGCACGCTTCTCGTCCGCACTGAGCTGCATCACGTTTCTCCTTACTGAGGGATTAGTAGAGAGAGAGAGGGGGGGAAGTGGATTAACTCAATCAGTCATGCGTTAATTGGGGATCTGGTTTATTTAATGACCGAGAAAAAAAAACGAGTACAGAAAATATGCGGAACAGGCAGATTTTTTGACCGTTTTGATCATTTCATCTTGTACTCAAATGTCTTTATCTAAGTAGTTGGGGGTATAACTAGGCCAAACTCATTTTGGAATTGCTTTCATGGGTCTCTAATCTGAGTTCATTTTGCTAAAATAATCTGTCGGGTAGATATAGATAGATCAATATTAAATGGGCCATTATGCGCTCATCTGGGTCGGCGGGGTGTCATAAAGGAGTGCTTAAGTGCCACTGAGCGATGGCACTAAATCCCTAAAAGCCCAGATCCTCTAGCTGACTGTCTACCCTCATACTTGGGAGTTTGAATCAATAATCCATGACTTTATTATTAAAACATCTCCCCAGACTCCCAAGAGGACACGCACTTACCAACAGAAACTCTCTGGTCACAGTTGGCCCCAGTCCATCCGTGTCTGCAGCGTCCGCAGTTATAACCACTGAAATTTCCATTACACTGACATGTGCGGTTGAAGAAACGGACTGGCCATCGTTCCCGGTCATCCCGTCCGTCGTGCGGGTACTGAGGGCCGTGCGGGCGCGCATCCACCGAGATGGACACACACTGTCCGCGCCCCGTGCTGGAGCCACACGGGTCGTTGTTTAGACCGGAAGGTGACGGACAACACTGTCCACTCCTGAGACCCTCGGGTGTTACGCACTCCCTGGGGAACTGAGCGCTCACTGCCACCGCGCCCACAAGCACCAAAAAGCAACACTGCCACATTATCCAAAAGCGTTTGTCAAACTTTACGCACGATGATTTTACGCACAGTCAGTTTTACCAACTGAATATTTAGCTGCAAGGATTCACTTAAACTAAGCTGTTATTCCAAGTGAACGTGCATCACTTCAACTCAACTGAGTGTGTACAAAACGCCCCCTCCCATACACCCAGGCCCCGGCTTCTATTTCCCCCCAAACAAGAAAACCTCCGACCTTAAATACCGGATTAGCGCATGACTACCCGGATTTTCTGACTCCCGCGTGATCCCATCACATAACATCATATTTCCTACTGGGGATGGAGGGAAAGAAAGGTAGTGTGATCCGGTCATGCACAGTATTATTCTTCTAAAAGCCTACTGGACTTCTGAAGTGGGCTGAATAAATCCAACATTAAAAAAAAAAAAAGTTTAATGAATTACAGAATTGTTTCAGTTTAAAGCACAAATTATGATGAATGAGAAGGGCTACAGAACTTTAATGCTTGCACGTTTACTGTAACGCCTTTATGAGCACTGTATGAAAATTAATTTGCTGTGGAGTAATAGTCTTTTATAAATGTCGCCCCTGGCACACATGTTTATAGAAAAGAAAACAAGTTGGTGCAGCATGCAGGCACAGGAATATATTGCTCTTGTGAATATTATCTGCTTGTAAACTCTCACTTTTATTCATTACTTAAAATGTAATAGCATCATATTGGCAAAAACATGTTATTTTGAATATCCTAGCTGTTTCTATGTATTAAAGACATCTCTCCTACATTATAAAATGCCAGAATCTAATCTTGAATAAACCCCAGAGATTCATGTGTTTGTTAAAGTGATCATATTTCAGGTCATTTGACTTCACAGGAAAGCCTCTCTCTGTAGGCTGCTCATGTTGCCATGAGCATGTGAGACATGAAGGCATGAAGGACATTTATTCAAGAGGTCTTTTACGAATGCAGATTCCTTTGCATTCTGATTTTTGTACGTCCTAATGTAGAATTCCATCACATACTATTTATTTCTAATGCATTTGAACTGTGCTATTGTCTATTATTGCTTTATATTTGATTTTCAGCAAATGAAGTTTGTGGGACGATAAAGATCAAATGTGTATTTTGGTACTTTTGATCCCTGGAGGCTTACCTCCCCCCCATGTGTCTACACTCACAGTGCTGGATGGAAATAACAATGACTTTGAATCATTTTGAGCTGGTGAAAGATGTTTTATGAATCCTATTAATCATATTTAGAAAGACTGTGAATGACTTGCAGTTATTACATAATCATTAGCCTTGGCCAGTTGTAATATTTCAGGAAGCAGACACATTAACATTATCCAAAAGACACTCACTTTAAAAGGGGTATTCCAGCTATTCAGCACTTTTATGAAGTTAGGAGACATGCGAAAGACAGATTTTTAATAATATAAATACTATAAATAAGAATATACTGATTATTAGTTGCTACTAGTATGGGTCAAGCTCCAAAAACTGCAGATCCTACACTTCCCATGATGCAACTCAACAGTGTCATATTTTATAATTTGGTCATGTCACATGAGATGGATAGCAGAGGTTAAAGATTCTAAAGTTTACAACTTGTGACTCATGATGGTGGTGTTGTAAAGGTCACTGTGTAGTACAATATAACATTATATCCAATAAAACTGGGTTGAATTGCTCTGAACAACAGACTTTGGCTGGTGTGAAGTGTCCATGTTTGTTTGGTTTTCAGGCCATATGATAAAGTTCTGAATGGGATATATGACAGCTTTCAGACAAATCAATTTTTGAGTCATAGTTATGACTTGGAAGTTGATGCGATGATATCATCAGGATTATTTTCTCAGACTTGACAAAGTTGCCATAAATTGCTGAGTAGAACTCTTTCTGATTACTATATCCATCTGTAAAATTTAAAAAAAGTATCATCTGCATCCAGCCAAAATAAGACTTCACAAGATGCTAATTCAGTGTTATGAATTTCAGGTGAAGACGGAGTCAGCAAGTATAAAAACGTGTTTAATTATTGTGACTTATAGCACTCTCAACAAACTTACCACTGCTCCTTTGCTTTCCTGCTTACCTTTTTTATGAACTGCCTGTGCAGCATTCATTTGAATTCTCCCTCCGGTGGCCCCTCCAGCATCTGCGCTGTTTGTTTACTCGCCTCACTGTTCTGCAGGTGAGAGAGTGGGGGGAAAACAAAAACCTTTGATTAGATCAACTTTAATCCTATCGACTGGCGTACCCGCAGACCCCATAGGTATACTTTTGTCATATCTCACAGGTGCTTTATTATATCATTCCAATTTTTCATGACATTGTCAATCAATTTGTTCCTAATGACTTCATATCATTGTTTTCTGTTTCTGTTTTAATTAGTGCTTTTTAAAAATACCAATGTACTGGGCCCCTGGGGGACCTCAGTCAAAAGCACTCAATTCCGCCCATGCAGTTTTAATAGATGGAACTATTTATTGAGGTCATGTTTGCCACGGGTCCTAATTTGAAGTATCACACACTATCAGGGGAGGTAGAGGCACTCTGTCATTTGGAAGGCTTTGTGGAAAGATTGTACTTAGGATAGGGATAAGAGCTGCAATTTGTATTAGAGAAAAGTATTTATTTGCATTTTACACAATATGCAAATTAACTGTAACCTTCCTAAAATAATAATAATCTGTTTTTTTTTTATTTAGATGACCTTAATTACATAACTAATAATGTACTGAGAAGAAATAAATTAACATTTTTCTATGATGGTTGTTTCTTACAGTAGTTTATTCTTGGGGTCCCCAGGGTCCCCAGTCTGTAGTTCTTATATGATAAATATTGGTAGGATGAGCTGATGATACTAGTGGCAAAATCTTGATTATTTCTGTATGCTGCTACCAAAACCTCACAGTATTTTTGGGATAGGAAAAAATGATTGGTTGATGTTGTTGACAAAACCTACAGTGATAACCCCAAGGAGTTGGAATCTAGGGCAGGATCTGCAAGGCAGGTTCTTTCTAAAACATCCAAAGCCTTACACATTCTTCCCATAATTTCCTGCAAAACTTTTAAGCTGAGCTGCAGATAGGGCACTGGATATACAACAAACTATGGTTGTTTGGTTGCACTAATTCTTGGATATCATTTCAGGATAACTAGGACATGTATATCAGCTATCCTCAAGGGGATGAACACCCACTAATTAGCAAGCACATTCACTCATTAGATGATGGTGATAGTGGAGCTCTTTCCACAGAGGGGGGGAAAAAATCAATATCTGCGTTCACTTCAAAAACCAGGAATTTCAGAAAAGAGTGAATCAGCCTTAAAACTGCAAAACAGCCACTGAATAGTCAACAGTTAACCAGTCTAATCAGCTGTCAGTCAAAATAGGAATGTTAAAGAATTTAATTGTCAACGATCTAACCGAGATGCTTGATTCAGTTTGTTCTAAGTTATTTAGTTCTGAAGCAAAAATGACAGCACTTCGGTCTTGGAAAGATGTGATGAGTCATGTGGTCATCTTTTGTAATTTACATGTATTCCTGAGGCATAAAAACACAACACAGGACTTCTCTAAGAGAAGAAATGTTGTCTTTTGCCAACGTGACCTCACACACTGAAAAAGGCAAAGATTCTTAACCTAGTCACATGTGTTTCACGTTGCTTATCATAATTCCAGCCCTGGATGTATCGTTTCATAATTGGGGCGTGACGGCGAGGATTACACAAAGCTAGCACTAAGCTCATTCTCATGGAGTATATTTGAAAATACAGCCACATTCCTTATGTATGCGCTGTTCCCATGTTCCCCTTGAGAGTGGGTAGGAGGCCTATTAGTGTGTCAAGGTTGTTATGACCATTTAAACGTTATTTGTCTGGAGTCTATTTTTCTTCAATTAAAAAAAAAAATGTCAGGAGGAATGCCATTATTTTAACCTTAGAGTCTTATACAGGCCGTAAGAGAATATTCTATGATTTATCATATTAATAGACTTGTATGGGGTATTTAATAATTCAAAAGTGCTATTGACCCAAAACTGCAATGCAGCATTTTTAAGGTCACATTTCAGGAGTGGTGGAGCCGGCTATTTACTGATTGTCTTTTGATTAAGTCTGTAAGAAGCTTTTATGTTCCCCATATCTCTGACAAACTTCCGCAAAGCCCACTTTGAACCATAAATGTGTCAAATGAGTGTACATAAATGTGATTAGGTGCTAATGCAAACCTATTATGATTACACTAAGTACGCACAAGTAGCAAGGCAGCAAAATAAGTAGCCGTTGTTTCACAAAACTAACTCAATTTGTTGTCATATGTGAATTCAGTGATTAATATAGTCTGTAAAAGCAATTTTTGATAAACTTTAAGAAATGCACATTAGACATGTAAATCCAACAATAATAAAAAAGGTCAGGGGTCATGTCACATGTTAATCTAATGGCTAAGATGGATATTAACACACAAAGATGTGAAAACAAAAGCATAAACAAACTAAAATGCGCAAAAACTGTAACTATGTATAAAGATATTGTTTAGAAATCTACTTCATTATTTTGCCGTGGTAGCTACACGTGTACACATCTCCTCTGTTTGTCCCGTGACCATTGCTCAGCCGACCTCCCTTTCATTCCATCTCTCCCCCACCGCTGTTCTGAGTGCTCACGACTGTGCATGTGTGTGAATAAACCTTGGGCAGGATAGGGGATCATGTGAGAAGATGTGACTCGGGCTTAATGGTAATCCTTGCCTTTGGTAAAAAATGGCACAGCGGGAGTCATTAGGACGGAGCTATACGAGCGGTTCATATGACTGTCTGCCTCCCTTCTCCCCTCCCCTTTTTTCTCCTCTAAGACAATGCCTGCAACTGCTCGTCATCCTCTTTCACTCTCTCATCACAGACTCGTTTCATCTTAAGCCACTGCTTCTCAATTTGTGCTTTTGCCTCTGTAAATATAGGAAAACATTTTCACTATCTGAAAGAATGAACTCCATCTGAATACATCTTACAGCTACAAGCATCTATGGAACAGAACTGAGATTCTACAGCCACACTAGCGGCCCTGTGACGCACTACTTTCAAACACAGTGGTGCTTTGAAGAGATCACCAAAGTGATTTCAATTCATCCTGAGGGCATCATGAATGTCTGCACAAAATTCCATGGCAATATATTCAAGCCTGTCCAGTCATTTTGCTAAAGGAAATGTCAGAGGATCACCAAAGTTATTAGAATACACCTTCTGGGAACTATAAAAGCCTGTGCAATATTTTGTGGCAATCATCAAGTAGATATTTGAGATATTTCACTGGAGAAGTGACAACTTTGACCTGGATGGAAAAAGTCGGGATCATTAAAGTTGTTAGGGTACACCCCCTAGACGCCATGGGTGTCTGTGCCAAATTTCATGGCAATCCATCCAATAGTTGTGAAGAAATTTCAATGAAAACAGCAAATGTCAACCTCATGGTGGCACAACAGGAAAAGTCAGAGGGTCACCAAAGTCTTTAGGATTAATCCCCTGGGAGTCTGTCCTAAATTTCATGGCAATCCATCCAATAGTTGTATAGATATTTCAGTCTGGACCAAAGTGGTGGACTGACTGACCAACATTGCCAACAATGCACCCATTCCTCTAGTGTTGCTGAAAACAAAACAAGAGACTGGGGCCAAACAAGAAGTTAGCAGAGACTATTTGAATGTCAAATATGAAATTTGCTACATTGAATCTATAAATTCTAGGTAATGTAGGGTGAAAATTATTTTATTCCAGCTCTTGAGACAGGTTGGGATTGCTATTTAAAGGTGAGGTTGATATTTGATTCCATGTTCGAAATCATCTAAATGTAATGAGTTCATTATGAGTAGTCATGCTGAAAATACTGTATGAGCAGAAAGTTCACTTCCTAATTGAGCTGAGAGTGAATGGAGCTCTATCCTGTGGGACCTTCTGCTTACGGAATGAAGCAGGCTCATGACCAAAGCCCTGGGGGTGTAGGGGTAGAGAAGTGAGTGTGTGAGAGAGTGTGCGGGGTTCTTATCTCCTTGCATTCTGCACAATTGTTGCACTTCTTCAACTGCATGAATATCATAATTTGTATATACCAGCAGCTGTAACTGCAAAACTACCCTTTGGGTCCAAAAACAATAAAGAAAATGTATTGCCTCCTGCCTGGTATCTCAAATGAAATTCCCAAACTATTGCAAAGACCAATTATGTGTGATATCAAGGCAGTGTAGGGTTGTTACCTCATACTGACAACATTTCTTATATATATTTTCAGTGGTCATAATCGATATATATTTGCACTAAGGAGAAATCAATTTGGATCCTTGAGTAGAAAAAAAAACTCCATTAGACTTCACACCGTATGGTGCAGGAATAAAAAATAAGCTGGAGAATATTGGAATGTATTTCTGTTACAAAAGGGTTAAGCCTATGTGCTAGGAAAGACGACAATGAAACAATTAATTCTCACAAAAGGAGTTTTCTTCTGTGATAAGCACATTAACAGTCACAAGCTTGAATTCCGCCACAAATTAGTTGCCCTAAGTAGCAGGGCAACAGTAGTTTCTGATGAGACAGACAGGCAAGTAAATTACAACCAGTTTGACTACACTTGATAGAAATTCTGAACAAGTAGGGATTAAAGCAATAAACCAAACACAAAATCAGCACAAATGATTAACAAACCAGCCTCATACTTGACTTATTTTGCTAAAAATAGATCTCCACACTGTAGATGTAATACATTATTATAACCAGCAGAGGACAGTGACATCTCATGTAAAGATTTGCACCAAGACAAGAATCCAACCTATGTTTACAGCCATTATGGGTGGGGATTCATCCACTCTACACATAGTGTATATTACAAACACACGATAGGGTTTGTACCATCCTTCTTTTTGGTATAAACAACTATTTGACTTTATAGACTGGCTTTTAATAACTTTCCTCATGAGTTGTTGTTAAAAAAATGTCTCCTTTACACCCCAGTTGACATACAATATGAATGTAAGCAAAACTTTTGTAGTTATATTTGTATAGTCGCTATATATTTACATTGCAAAAGCCTGAACTTTTCCACTGAAACATTGGAAGAGAAGTGTGTATGTTTTGGATTCAAGAGAAATATGCAAAACAAAGAAGAAGCAGAGGTAAGCTGAATCTACTACTTGCTAATTCAGAGCTTCCAGGTGCTACTTCACATCAGTTTTGCAGAAATACAGAATAAGCATTTTATATGTGAGTCAGAGAGAACTTCATTTTGTTCCACCAAGCGAACTTCTGTGAATGTAGTGCCAGCTGCAGGTAGACTGACATACTGATGAATAGCAGAAGTTAGTTCCTCAAATGAAGGCCTTCGCGAATATCGGGATACTGTCTACTTAGCACATGCACCAGCATCTTAAATCTGCTGCTTTCCAATACCGAAGCACTTGATTTACATAGCAATAATTTAAACAGCAGAGGTGCCATGACCAGACGTTAGCAATAAAATACAGAGATCTACCGTCCAGACTGCTGCTACCACTTGATTGCTTTTTAACAGTCATTAGTCTTGCCGGAGCCTCTTGAACGGGCATCATTTTTTGCTCAATCCTTTGCTCTACTTCAGAGATTTCTTACTGATGTATGAACACTTGGGAGCATATTGACGTGTACTGTAAATGGGAGAGGTGAGGGTAATTCGGTGGGAGCCGGCTGTGTCACCGATCATCACAGACAGCAGCAGTAATTAGTGAGGAACACTTGTCTTGCTCCAGGATGTGGCAGGGAAACAGCTGGGTTGGAAGGTTGCGCCAGCCTCAGCCAATTAAAATGCTCCATAGAAGTAGATGATGACAGGGCTGCAGGTGAAGATGGAAACTGCTCATTGCTACAGGAGAAACACAATGTATTTCATAAAACATGTGCTGGGGAAGGATATTGTTAAATGAGGCGCCGTCAATGGAAGTCTTGAGTTAAACTCGATGAATAAACAGCGATGTAGTTTTCATCTTCCATCCAGGAAGAAAAATATGCTGCAGAGATGGTCACTACATTGCTGAAAGCTCACATTTATTCTGTTGTACTTAGGTACTGTGATCTGATACTTTACATTGTAACATTGATATACAGATGGAAGACAAATTAAGAGAAAAACATTGGAAAAATAGAAATATATCAAATGTTGATGTTCCCATAGACACCTTTGTCCACAGAATACAAATCATTGTTCTCTATACTATAAGTTGCTGGAGATTTGACCCCTTCAGACTTCTTTCATTCTCCATACACCTTGGAAGTAGGAGAAGTTGTGCCAGAAAACCCTACTCTGCTTTTATGGCATTCATGGTCGCCAGATCTAAACCCAATTGTACACCTGTGGGAGATTTTAGCTCTCCCCGCCATCACAAAAACACCAAATTGGAGTTCCAGAGACTTGCAGAATATATGTCAAGCAGCATTGAAGCTAGATTTGTCACCAAGTGGCAATGACCGCAGCTTGAGGCTGAAGCCAATGCAGAAGTACTTTAAAGTGCATTGGCACTGACTAACGCCAGATGCTGGCTCCAAAAAATACTTGGCTCCTATAGATTCCCATTCAAAAAGCATGACCCTCTCTCTAGAAATATTAAGAGGCAGTGACCACAGCTTGAGGCTTTTTTTCAACAAATCATTATGGTGATTTGGTCTGAGACAGCAGGGCATGTTTCCACAGTGTAAAAGGAAAAACTCTCCACTCCTTATTTGGAAGGTCCTGGCTTCAAACGGAAAAGATGGTGCTGACCATAAGCTTCAAACCTGCTCCACTGCAAACAAATGGATGACATCATACATCGCTACGTCCATCTTTATATACAGTCTATGATTGTCACCCACCTGTATATCATGACAATTTTGGAAATTCAATTGAGAAGCTGTCTGTACATAAAATATTTGTTTTTGTATTCATTTTTTGAAGAATAAGTGTTCACTTGTGTACTTATTTGGTCAAAACTGTAATTATCAACATGACATAACTGGAGTTCACTTTTATTTTTCTGCAGTAACAATGCCCTCTGGATTGGTTCAGTATATGTGTGGGCGGGCATTATCATCATCTATACATTTTTCTACTCCTATATTCAGTTGCACAACAGCCTGTCACCATCTTCTACCGTCTTTCCTTCAAATGCTGGTCTCGCAGATACCCTCATTAGGTGTTCCCTCACATGTTGCTTCCCTAGGCAGCTACCTAAAGCCCACAGCCACCATGAACAAAGGGACTGGAAGAAAGAGCCAGAAGATCAAAGGCCTTGGACAAGGCTTTGTAAATTCCCACATCTGGATTCTACTGTGACTCTTTTGGACAGATGGCAATCACTATGTGCAAAAGACAATGTTCTCTGACAGAAAAAATCAGATTTAGCATAAGAGTGATTGCTTATAATATACAGTAGGTGTTGTCTATGTGGAGTTATTCAGAGTATAGAGCAATTCACCTCACTGTGGGTGGATGAGAGTCAGGTACTGATGTGGCAACAATCTTTTCAGAGACGGAAGCACGTAGCCTGTCAAGGTGAGGCATGCACGAACAATATAATAAATGTGAAATGAGCTTCCGACTCTATTTCTATCGATTATTATCATAGTCTGAACTTCTCTATAAAAATGTCATATTCCCTTTGTGTCGTGTCACATGTGGGATGATAAAAGTTTTGTGACTGATAGCAACTTTTCGCAGACTTACCCAGAATGGATTGTCAACATGCTAATCGCTGCTCACACTGAATGAACTCCCTATATAATAACAGGTATATGGTAGAGTTTTCCTTGAGGAAATTAATTCAGCAGAACTTCTCAATATAGACTTGCATTGATCTGTTTGCTGCAACATGTCTTTGGTTTGATAGAAACTTTGCTAACAATCCGACCTCCAAACACAAAAGAAATGCAAAGCTGCTCTGCGATAATGATATCATGGAGGTGTGGGATATTTTTCATGGAAACCTAATACTTGTTAAATTTCTGAACACACTCTCAAAGGGGATGGAGATCAGTCAGCCAAGACTACTTCCTAATGAGACCAAATTCACATTAAGGTAAACACATGCATAAACTTCAGAGGCATTAATGCTTATCATTATAGAGCCGAAACAAGACGAGGGTAAAATATTGTCAATCAAGCTTGATATATTCCCCTAATCCTGGAATGAGTAAAAGTTGTTAAATCTAATATCAAAGGAATTCTCTACTGAATGATGTTCTCAATTCTATCCCAGAAATGATATCATCTGAACTGGACAAAATTCACACAAAAGGCAAAAACAGTATGCATCCTCATTTCCGCAAATCTGCATTCTTGCACATTTCTTTTCCCTTTAACACCTCCAGATGTGATGAGGTGCCGGCAAATGCGATTCACCTGCTGCCGTCTCCCTGTACCTTGCTCAGGTGGCAAGTCATTTATTAGCACTCCATTATGTCACATAGCCAAATGTATTTCATTTGTTATGCGTGCCGAGGTGACGAAGGTGGAAATGTTCTTGCTAATTTAATGCCTATTGAGACAGAAAATTGGATCTACTTCAGGGAGCCGTGATGAGTGTCGTGATGCCCGAGCTGCCAATTTCTGCCCAAGATTAATTAAAATGAAATTTCCATGGGACCTGTGACAGTCGCCCATCTCCTGTACATATTTCTTCATAATTGGAATCACAGTCAGTCTCTTGAGGAGGAAGGGGTTTCAGGGATGTTTCAGGGAACCAGCAGGGATTTGCTGAGGTCTGCACAGGGGAGGGTCAGATTGTGTTTGGGAAAAAAAGACACACTTTGAAAACCTGGAGCTGATAACAGGAAGAGAATAGCTCATTTCTGCAAGGAGGATGACGTAAACGACTTACAGTAGTGGCAGAATGAAGGACAATGAAAGGCAGGCTCATTTACACTCCAGCAGTGGTGACAAAACCAACGTACCCAGACAAACTACAAGGCAAAAACATACACTATTTAGCTGTAGTGGTGCCTCATTCATAACTAACAGGATGTATTCATGAATAGATGCTGCATTACTAATATGCTGGCACAGCATGGAAAAAACAAGTAACAGCAACAACCCATAACACTCTGAGATTCAGGATAGGTGTGCCTTTGTCATGCGACTGCGTGCTCTTCTACAGTTACAGCAGAGAATCCATTCTAACTGCAGCACTACAAAACAAAAAGATGTTGCACCACAGGGGCCTCAATTTACTATTTATATTTCACTGTCATGTCTGTGTGTTTAAGAAAACAGGCCTTCATCAGGGGATACCAGCTTTACTTTTACCACTTAACTGCAATGATTCTCAAGTGTGTCAGTTACTAAATTACTGGTATCCATTTAGTAATGGTAGCTATGGCAGCTGTGTTTTTTGAATATTAAGTTGTGTTTATATGTTGTGGAGCTAAAATCCACAAAGTTATCTGCATGTATTTGTTCCTCAACAGTTTTTATGTCATGCATGCTAGTTCTGGTCTGTAAGGAATGCCAAAGCATGGGTGTGACCAGCGGCTCATTTGTAACACAAATGTTATATTTGTAACTGCCTAGATTTGCAAGCACAGCTTGATTAATTTTCCCCTTTGTTTGTTGTTTGTTTGCTTTTCCAGAACACCACCAAATAGGGAGAGGAAGAGAGGGTTAGTGCCCAGGGATGTGCTGGAAAAAGCATGAGAAGAAGTCATCAGACCCTGTACAGAGTGTGGCAAAAGCATATTGCATATGTCATGTCACTCTGTATTGTAAGGCAAGAATGAGCCTGGAGGAGAAGGGGTGCTAAAGTCAGGGAATAAGAGCCAATCTTTTCAGAGTAACAGGATGAGAAACTAATGACTTATTTGATGAGGGGAGCTGAACTTTACTTTGGATTATGACCAAGGAGGTGAGCATAGATTGAAACAGCAGTAGCTTGGTCATAATACATTAAAATAGAAGGCTGTTGTTGTATTTCATGATTTGGAATTCATGGTTACTTAAATGGTAAAGCACATAAAAAAATAATGGTCTTAAATTGATAATTTAAATAAAGCAGAAACTTGATTTGATAAGATAAAATGTTATGTGAAAAGTCATGCGTAGAAAAAGAATAGCACAACTAAATATGATAAATTAGAAGGAAAAATGAATAAATATGAATGCTATTTACAATACATATAATGTTACCATAAATGTTTCAGATCTGCAGACTTGCATACCAGCTGGTAAACTGATACGGCTGCAAATACCCAGAGGCATGGTGAGAGAAAGAAATGGCAGGGAAGGATTGGTTCATCGGATTCATGAAGAAGCACAACATTTGTCAATACGGTGTCCACAGGCCACTAGCATTTCCCATGCCAGCAGCTTCAAACAAGTGAATGTTCAAGCCTTCTTCAAAAACCTGGCTGATGTCCTGGAACGCTGTCACTTTGAAGCCAAGTATATTTGGAACATGGACAAGACTGGTGTTATGACAGTCGAGACACCAAACAAAATAGTGTCCACCAAGGAGGTGAAACAAACAGGGGCAATGACCTCAGCAGCAGTTAATCCACAAGGTAACAGCATACCTCCCTGATTCATCTTTTTCAGGAAGAAGTTCCAGCCTTTCATGATTAATGGTGCACACACTGGCTGCATTGGCACAGCCAAAGGGTCAAGCTGGATGCAGGAGGACGGTTTCATCATGTTTCTCCAGCACTTTGTGAGGGGAGCACACCCATGTGTCAACAACCATGCCACACACTTGTCCATCCAGGGGACTGACTTCTGCAGGGAACACAGAATCGTTTTGTTGTCTTTCCATCCCCATTGCTCCAAACCCTGGACAGGAGTGTGTACAGGCCTTGGAAGAGATATGTCAACACAGCCACAACAGCTGGACAAAGAACAATCCAGGTAATAATATAAATAAGAACAACTTGGTATGAAATCAATGTAAGAACACTTGCTTGACTTCAATATTGATGAATTGCCATGATTTGTTAAATGTTTTTTTTAGCCGTGTTACAACCATAGCTCATACTGTTACAACTGAGACACACACACACACACATTTGAATTGTAAAATTGGCCAGCATCCACTTTTGATTTAATTCCTCACAATTTGTTTTCTCTATTGAAAAACCTTAAGTGGTTTATGACAGCAGACACATGTAGGTTGTTTGCCTGAAAATATTGCATATGTAGGTAAAAAAAAAAAAACAACAGAAAAATCTGAGTAAATGATTGAAAAGTGAAAAATGTTACAATTATGGTGACTCTCTCCTACTTCTTTCAGATTTTTTTTTCCATTTTCAAATTTGTGGTCTTCACCCCCTATCGACATTGCCTCAAGTGATTATCAGATTTTGTGCAGCTCTCTCTGGACCCACTTTACACATTTTTTTTCACATGTACAGTAGTAGCCTACTCTCAGAGACCTGCACTCTGAGGCATGAAATCGGCGGAATTCCCCTTTAAATCATGTTCTTGTACTCTAGGTTCCTCTAGTCACTGATATACACCCGATTAACAGTTGTATGCACATTCAAGCAAAGAAACTACCCAAATAAGTAGCTAGAGCACGATCCATCTGTTTTTTCCCCCCTTTCATCCATTCTCTAATCCTTAGTCAAAAGATCAAACTGCTTTCTTACCTTTCTAGGTAGACAGGAGCTTAAGTACTGTCACTGGATGGATTTGGACTAGACCTGAGCTGTCTGTAAAGTCTGGGAGTGTTTTTTTATTTTTTATTTTTTACTTGGTCAAAGCAAAAGTGCTCATGAGTTAAATGCGGGTATCTGTGGGAATTAGGGGCTTTGTAAAAATTACTGAAGTTAAAGCAGGTGTACACACATGTTGAAACACACACATGCGCGCACACACACACACACACATACACACACATACTCACACACACCTCAGAGGAAACTGAGCCAAATAATAATGAAACAAGAGGGAGCTAATAGAAGATTGCAAAACTAACCTAGAAATGCAGATTGCCACAAAAATCACTTGGCGCTTCGAGTGATCAAAAAGTGCCAAAGGAAAGGTTTCCAGCCCTTAGACATTAAATGAAAGCATGTAACAACTGGGATTCCTACTAATTAAGGACCTCTATAGCGCACACATTTGTCATTATTTTCTTTGTGGATTTCTTTTTAACCCCCAAGATAGTGCCAACAAAGTAACAAGCTTAATTAAAGATTTAAGATTAAGTTTTTTTCTGTTAACGGAAAGTTACAGATCCAGAACATGTTTTTATCTTTGTACAAATAGACTATGTAAGTATTGTAAGGACTCATTTTTTTGAATTCTTGGAATCCCGCATGGGCATGACTACAGTTATGAAGATGAGGACATTCGTATGGGAGGTTCTGAACAGCTAGTAGATGCATGAGCTTGAAGCGAATCCTAAAACCCAACTAACCACGTTCTTTTCTTATTAAAAAAAAAGGTCGAAATTCATTGTGTGCAATTTGAAAAATTATCTGCAAGAGTATAAAACTGAACCAGAGACTTGACCTAGAATGCATTCATTGTCTAATTGGAGAAAAACTGGCTGATGATACTTGGCAATTTGAGGTGTTTTCTTCAGGTTTTTGTTTTGTTTTGTACTGAGACAGTTTATCTCAATAGCAGACAATTTCTTGTCCCATAGTGACTGCAGTCTGCAATATTTGATAATATCCCATAGCTATTTCTGAAAAGCAAACAATTCCTCTAGTTCCCTTGTGTAAGAAACTATGCAGATGGATGTGAATAAATTATCCTTTTTTGATTGGGATATAGAGGAGAGACATATGTTTAAAATCTTGACAATATTAGATTTGAAGAGGGAGAATAGAGACACAACTCAGTGGAGGCTGTTATCCACACCTGTGTGCATGACACGAAACTGACATGGATGGACGGTAATGTATCCAGCTGTAGGATCTTATATATTATGGTTCAGAGTGAAATACTGTACAGTGTCTCAGTCATTCATGATTCAGACAGAGCAGCCTTGATGCTAAATTGAAGCAACAAGGAGACAGAACAGAGACAGTTGACATCTTCTGGGAGCACAGCGGACTGAAAACACCTTGACACCAGAGCAACGTTTTTCGTTTTTTAAAAGAGACTGTTCACTAACTTCAATAATATCTTCATTCTTCATTTCTTTTCAGGGAAAAAAATGTTCATCCATATACATTAACATGCAAAAAAAAGCACATATATATGATTAGATACACATGGAGGTAACAAGGACAAGCACAAGGCAACACGTGCAAGTGGTCTGAATGACAAAAAAAGAGGCACACATTCGAGTAAGAGACAATACCCTCTGTCTGTTCCTCACATTTGGGCCGCTTACATAACCACCCATTGTGAATTATGCAATGCCCCCCATTATTAATTTTTAAATGCATCTCTCTTTGAAGCAACTATAATTGGGCATTTATATGTTTTGTGCCTTGTCTCTGAGGTATCGTCGCTCTCTGACGTGAGTTCAGTGGCAGCAAAACAAAAGTCTCCCAAGCAGAGCACACATTTCCCCTTTATTGCTATGTGGCTCAAGAGTACAGTCTGGATCTCTCCGATTAAAGGAGAGGAAGTTTCATCTTGTCATAGGGAATAAAAATGTGACACACTGATTATTTTCAGTGCTTAGAAAGTTTTAAAAATCCAACAGTAGAGAAAACAGACTATAGTGCACTGACTCCGTACTGATTGTCATGGAGATTTATCAGTTGTGTTTAAGATTTGCGTGTTTTCATGGCGCTAAATTGAAGGCTTTAGCGCAATAAAGCAGGTGTGCTAATTTACGCAACAGTGACTTTTGTTAATGATGATTTTCTGATGCTAGCTGTTAGAGATCATTGCAAACTCATTGGTCTAAACAAGATTTTGATTCGAAAATTGTCTTTTTATATGCTCTTATAAAAATCTAACTAAAAAGTGTTAAAAGATGTGCAATTTACCTTAGTATACCTAAGGCAAAATGTCATGGGAGACTCGAAGACATACCCCTTCATAATATGAAAGCATGTTCAATTTTATCTTAAAATCAACCTATTTTAGTGAAAAACCTCCACTCTCAACAACATCAATACTGCACAATTTCTTTGGCTTCAAAAGAATCCACCAAAATTATTTGGAAAGACGATCGCTGGATCAGACTTTTGTGAAAAATTTATAGAAATTTTGTTCAGATGAACAAGTTCGTGTTTAAGCAATGCTCACCATGTTCAACCTGTCTGTGAGAAATTTAGACTCACAATTTCAGCAGTCAGCAGGAGGCTTGAATGTCTGAACTCTGTATTTGTTATCACAGACTCAAAAAAAAAAGAAAAAGAAAAAAGACCAACAAAAGGGGGTCTCTTTCAAAACACCCCTCGGCTACAGCGAGTTAGGACTCTTGATTATACAATCCAATCTCACAGTGTGCTACGACGTGCCCGGTTTCCCCACAGGGATCATGAAAGTTTCATCAGAAACAGCATAATCAGCAAAAAAAGAGTGCTTAAATACATTTTTCATCATCATTCACCATTCATGGTAATCATTTGAAGTCAGAAGCCTTCAAATTCACAAATGTATACAAACATGAATTCAGTGGCTCTCAACGGCTGCTCAGCATTCCAGGGGGTGCATTGTAAATACTCAGTGATGAACTGTTCTTCCCGAAGTGCAGTCTGCGTGTAAGTAACTGTAGTAACATTTAAAGGAGGAAGCCAGGCTTTCTCCTCATACATACTGACAGTGAGGGAAGTCTCTTCCATCATACCATTGATCAGAAATGTGCCTGTTATTGTGAGATGCCCTTAGGCCTAATTAAATATTAAACCTTTTATTGGCTCCCGCGAAGGTATTTGTAAATACATTTCATGCCAGGGAAAGCATCAAAGATTCCAAATTCCCCTCCTGACACAAAGTTGCGGTTATTGCCACCCCCTCCCTCACCACCACCACCACCCACCCCCACCCAAACCATTTAAGCGCATTTAGAATGATGAAAGAGGAAGGAAATTGCTGGCGATGGCTTCCAGGGGAATGGATAGTATATACATCTCAGTCAATCTGCGAGAAATTATATGTTCTCGACTTCTATGAGGTTATAAAACAATGCTATGTATAGGGTCGCCTTGCACTTTACTTTTATTGTAATTCTGATTATGAGATAAAAATAATTCAATGTTTTAATAGATATTGCTGGTTTAGTAGCTGCACAAATTGCCGCCAGATAATGCACACTGTTTTACTGCCTCATGTCTGGAAGTAATCACAGTGGTGAGCAGAATGAGTGGAGAACCGCCCTGTTCCGCAGGAAGCTGACTGGCGAGAGAACCACCATAAACAACAGGTGACAGTACATTTGGCATGTCTGTCCTGGCACCTTAATTGATGGTCTTGCCTGACTTGAGCAGATAAATCAGGAAGTCCATCATCAATAGAACCGCCAGCTATCAAGTCATAACCCCAGCCAAAATAAATGGAGGGGAGCGTGGTATAAAACATATATTGGCCTTCACTTGCTTGGTATATCCATAATTCACAGGCATAAATTACACTGCCTCAGCCTCATTGCTGAGTCTGGCTGTCCCTTTTACGGGCAAGGAGCTCCAAGTGAGTCAGCTGGAGCATTGTCAGAACATACAGTATGAACTGCACATGACCAAACAGTAGATGGAGCCCCTCGCATTGGCTTCATCTGCAGCATGAACCACACTTTCACCGGAAACATTACATCAATGATTTATTTTTTCCCTCCAGCTCCGTATCATCACCATTACATGCCATTTATGTCATTAAGGTTGGTGTGCGTGTTGTGTGCTTGTGTGTTCTGCTTTAGGTTTCTGCACAGGAAGATACAAGGGGCTCACAAAATATCACAAGAATGCATTGAAAATGGAGTGTACTTTAAAAAAGCTAAAACACTGCTAGAGATATGGGTTATATTAGGTTGCATGCCAATTAGTTGTATTTGTCAACCCCCATTCATACTGTATTTGTCCATCAGATCCCCGTGGGTTAGTGAGTTTCTACTTTTGACCGCTGTCTATCTTTGTTAATGTAGTTTTTCTGCATCTGAGGCATATGTTGTCATGATTTTCCTGACTGTTTCCCTTGACATATTATATAATAACACTTTTTTTTTTAAACTGATGCTCCCGCTATTTGGGCACATATAATCTGGACTCATGTTGCTTTGAAAGCTTGCTCTACCTCTTTTCTAGGTTGACATGCTGTTAATTGGCATTCATCCTAATATGACCCACCTTTCAAGCTCTGCATTATAACTTACTACACAGCTACAATCCTTTTTCATTGCGTCATTTTGTCTATGCCAGCATGTCCACACACAATACATTTATCTTTCATCAACCCGTAATCCTATACCTCACCATAAAGCACAGGAATTGATCCACACTGTACTGCAGTAGTGATAGAGCACTAGTGCTTCGATGTTTGTTAGCCTGAGGAACACAATGGGAGATGAGCACAATGGGAGATGACATTTAAGAAAAGAAAAAAAAAGAGGAAGAAGTAGAAGAAGAAACAGCGTGGAAAGCTTCTAGCTGGGGCGCCGAGGCGTGGACGACAATTCTCAGCACTGATTACTGCCACAGCTAAGGAAACCTGTGGGTGTGAGGGGGACCCATTGGCATTTTGAGCTTTCTTTAACAAAGCCTGGATAGAGTGGGCTCGCAGCTTGTCGCTTGTCACATGCTTGGGAAATGTTGCACCACAAACAACAAACCAACAACTGGAGTTGCTACAGCGGCGCAAGTGACATGTCCAATGTGGATACTTCCATATATAACCACATGCATTTGCACACCTGCAAATATCCAAACTCTTTCTGCCCCCAATATAGTCACACAAACACAAAAGAAATTTTATTCATTCACATTCATAAGTTTGTGCACACATGCACGTATACACACACTTGCACAGCAGTAGAGACAGCCCAGATTGCTGTGGCTGAAGATATGTGGTGGAATCATCAATCACAAGAGCCTCCCTCCGGTCAAATCAAGTTTGTCCTAGTGTGAACAGAACCCAATGCCAGCCGAGCAAAGACAGGTCCTCACTGGCTGGCGGGTGTGAGGCTTTTCATGACATCCGGGGGCACATCAATCTCATGGCAGATGGATGGACGGACGATGATTAGGACAAGGCTGTGGCTTCATAAGACCAACTGGGACGCAGCTTCTGATGGTGACGGATTCCTCTTTTCTAGTCCACCCTACAGCGAAATGAGAAACAGCTGCAGGGATGGAGAGCTCTTTGTTCAACCCACATCTGTTTTCTGCAAACTCCACCTCCAAAGGAAGACTGGGTTTTTGCCTCAACATCTTGGTAGGAATTATGGCGCTTGATGATTAAAGTGTCCTTGGGCAGTTATGAAAGTTAAGAAAAACGCTTGTTCAAAGTTAGGAGGCAGAATCATGTACCTGGACCTTGAAATACAGCTATTAAGCATTATCAAGTCCAGGTTAAATAATTGAAAATAGGACAAAAAGGTTCCAATTGCCTTTAGAATGTTCTATGAATTCAATCAACAGCTACATTCATACAGCCCTTGAGCAACAAAGCTGCTCTATCTTCTGTTCATAGAAATAGAGACCAATGTAGCTCATACACAGCGGATACTGCTGTTTTCAACAGGAGCTGTAGAGAAGTTGAAGTACCCCCATGATGTTTCCATGTTACCAATTCCTCCCTACATTCCGCTATTTGTCAAGGTCAACTATTTCATTGGCTTGGAAAAGAAATTTGGGCTATAACCATGTTTGAGCAGCAGGATTCTGGGAAACGAGAAAGCTGAAGTGCAGCCCACAAGTGTAATTGGTCTCCTGGCATCTTCACACGGGGCTTGATTAACATGCCTTTGAAGCATTCCAGACACATTTGCCCACAGAACAAAGACACAGCAGATAATGATGATCAGAAATTTCAGAATTTCCACCAGTTATTGACAGACAAGTCATTCGAATGTCTCGGACATCTGTCTTTGATGTGAATTGATAGATACTACGCTCAGTCCCTTTAAGGTGCAGTTATCTTCAAAAAGCCAGACAGGATTAAAAAGAAAATGGTTGTATTTGGGGTGAGCAAGAGTAACATTAATATTAAGGTTCTGTCAAACAAGGACAGAGAGTCTCTAATGCTGGTCTCTGCTTAAACCAATCAGTGACCAACTGGATTCTTTGAATACACACCAATGAGGGTTGATTGATAGTACCGCAGTAGTTATGGCACTCTACAGCATGACATACTTGATCATTTATTTATTGCCTTTGCCAATGAATTCTTGTCAGGGTCACTGGAGGTAAGAGTGTACCACAGCATGTACTCACTAAAAGGCAGAGGAATAAAGACTGTCCTCACAAGAAAAATGACAGCATGGGTCATTTGTTCAAACACTTAAATTCCTGAAAATTAATTGTTTGTGTTTTTGTGACAATTGACCTCTTGTGGTCACACAAGTAACAACTCTCAGAGGTGTGAGTGTGGCACCCTAACATTGAAGAGGTTGGGGTCGATGGTCTGGCATACAAAGGGCCTGACCTTAACACTGATGACTGAGGTTAGCATCCCTTCTCAAACCAGCAGTGAATGTTGGTTTCATTTAACCACAACCACGATCTTTCCCAATCTTAACCCAGACAAATGAACCAGTCATTGCACACATATAGGAAATATATTTAGTTTTTTACTTTATTTTGGTCGACTCATCCATCCGTTGTATTTGCACTATGATACAAACCTAAATGGAATCCTTTGGGGTGGATTTTTTTCATGCATCTTTCCTGAAATCAGGGGTATACTTTTCCTTATCTTGAAATATTTATAATGTATCCTGTGCTGCAAAAGAAGATTAAGAGTCCACAGCCTGCTAGGGGCTCTGTTAGGGAGTACTTGTACAGTGTTGTGGGAAGCTAAATGCCAACACAACTTAGTTAAACATGTCAGCATGCTAACCGTTAATTTGAACTAAATGAACTACAGATGAGGCTGATGGAAATGTTATTTGTTTTTCAGGTATTTGGTTATAAATTAAGATTTGGACAAATTCAAAATTAAGGAATGGTTAAGGTTAAGTCAGTGGGCTTCATGCTCCACCCCACATATATTTGCCTGATTCTACCACATTGCTCTAATATTGGACATTGCACATCTCCGCTGAACAGTTAGGGGCTAAGTTCCTTGCTCAATGGCATTTTTATGCTAGCTGTTAAAGGGGTGGGGGGAGAATGCAAGCCACTGTTTTACTCCATCCAGAGGTCAAGAAATACTACATGAATGAATACCATTTAATCCATTTTTTCCACTTTGTCTTATGAGTCATCATGAAATGGTTACAGTCATCCATTCATTGTCTTTTTTTGCAGAGCAGTTCATGATTCTGCTAGTAAATGTCATCTTATACCTTGGGTGGTAGATGCCCTACGCAAAGTTGTGGTGATCAGAGCAGCAATAATTATCTGATCTTAAGCCCACTCTTGGTTTATTTTTGATAATGAAATGGATTCATCCTGTAGAATAGTTCAGTGGATTTTGCTCTGTAGTGAACCCACCCTAAAATACAATTCTCTGTGATCACAGACTGCTCAATCAATCAATACAACACGGGCAAATCTCTATAGATCAAACACACTGATCTCTGTTATTATCAAAGATACACCTCAACTATAAAAAGGCACCTATTTATCTGTAAATATCGGTTTGGATGGTAATGTTTTTACTTTACACAGCTGTGTTTTTTTTTATTCACTGTCACTAGAACACCTGCAAGATTTACCTCTGTTGTGCCTGTTGTTTCAGAAGGAAGTAATTTGTATTCGCATTTATGTCCATGTTCATGTTCATGTTCATGTTCAAACAAGACAAGAGTATGAAAATTCTGTTCTGGGGTAGATTTTCCATTTTGAGTCAGTATATTATATAACTACGCTATTAAAACATTGCTTTTAAACTGAAACAGCAGATTGAAGAGAGGTGGATATGAAGAGCCACATTGGCAATTCATGTCAGTCACATCATATCTCGAGAAAGACTCTAAAAGCAAATAAGACTTGAGTTCAATCTCATATCTTTCAACATTTCCTGTGCTTTGCCAAAACAGGTCTTTCTCCTTAATGCACTGTTGATGTCATACCACATTTCCACTGCAACAAAGGCAGCTTTTGAATTAATTATTTTTTAATCTGTAGATGGGGGGCATTTTTTCCCCTTTGTGGCATATAAAGTGAAGATCAATCACTGCTATCTCCTCCCGCATTTGCTATGTAGGTCTATATAATATTCAAAAAGGCATGAACTGATGATAAACTTTGAATAACTGGTGGAAATCTGATAAGTTAGCAACTAAACACTCTGCAGGTGGAACCTGATCACATCATTAAAGCTGATCTACTGTATGTTAAAGTTTTATAATCTTCACCTTCTTTTCAAAACACTTCGAATCAGATCAAGGCAGAAAACGAGGTTAACTCCTCTTTGAGCATCATCCAGTTTAAGCCAGTTCTGTTTTGATCCAAACTCTCTCACAGTATATATCCTTGGGAGTACATGTGCTCTTCCTCTGCATGCATATTCAAACAGAATAGAGAAGAAAGAGGGTAAACAATTAAAGAGACACTGTTCGTACTTCTGAATCTGGAGCACTATGCTGTTGATAGAAGGGAATTAATGTAATAGCATATGATACTTGAGTGTAGTACACTACAGTCAGTCACATACATAATGGAACAACAGATGAGCACATGCTGGGCTCTACATTGTGCAAAGCATTCTTAATGAAATGTCCTTCACCCTTTTGGGATACAGCTAACATTTATGGTAAAGGATTATAATCACAATTACGTCAGAATTAATGAACCTTTTATTTCTTGGCGGAGTCTGCCCAAGTGTTTCATCTTGCATTACTTCTACATTGCTTTCAATATTTTTCTAAATTAAAGTGTGGCTAAGTTGATTATGTTGTGACAAACTGCCGCTCTTGGCTGCAAGTCATTAGCTTCACTGTCTAGGAGGTCACATGTGGAGTGTAAAAGTTTTTGTTGTTCAAAGTTCAATAGATTACTTAATTTGTTGCTTTAGATAGTGCCATTACAACAGAGCAATCTGCTGAGTAAATTGAAATTAAATAATCTGATACAAAAATCCTCTCAGGCTTATGTTCATACAATACCTTTGTAACATTATCCGTGTAGGGAAAATCTGCAGCTGCACTGACTTGCACTTGCTCTTAAATTTACCAGAGCTGTGATTACATTACTGGTTATTCTTATTCTCAGTGGGAACATCCCAGGTGACACCCAATAAAAATCAACATGTTAATTAAGCACTGCATGTTTAATACCAGCCATGATCATCGACATCTGTGTGAGCTATGTCAAGTCAGCAGGCAACAGCTAATATATGTACAAATCTGTCACGCATGGAAAGAAAGAATAGCCTGATTGAGTAGTTGAATATGAATTTTTGCTAAATATTTAGTGGAGTTGCTTCTATAAATACAAATGTAATGTCTGTCAGTTAGATAAATGTGTGTTTTTGCAAACTATCCTGCTCCACAGCATGTTTTGATGGCCATATGTGCGTTTTAGAGAGAGGGCTCTGCTTATCACCAAACATGTGTCCAAAAAGAAGAAAAAAAAGAGGAGTGAATGAATCATCACATTCTGTTCTTTGTTGGTACAAATGGAGGCAGTGCTTTTGAAGTCACTTAGGAGTTTGTAATTCCCAAATGGAGGACTGTTTGAGATGATGTTTAACTGTTCAAACACGAGTCTGAACAACTAAGACGAAGAGAGAGCAAATATCACCAAACCTCACATACAAAGGAAGCATCCTACAGCTACTGATGTCTTTGAACACATTCTTAATTTAAAAGAAAAAACATACAAGTTTTAATACAACTGGCCTGAATGCAGTTAAGATATTTTAAATGAAAATAGCACCAAGTTCAGTGGCAGTGTTACGCTATCTCCAAGTAGGATTGCAATTTCACTTACCCTGACTTGGATAAAACATCTCCACAAAGAAAGGGACAGCCTTGTTGCCTCATACACATGGTCATGTCCCCCCTCAATATTCAATGAGGTCAATACTTTACTTTTTGTTTCACGGTCAATAATGCATCAAAATATCAAACAATATTTTAGTCAAACGTGGTCTATCTAATGCCAATTCCATCTTGAAACACTGTCAGCTCTTGGGGAGCTTTTATGCCAGAGATCAAAGCATTGCAAGGCTTCTGTTTTTACCCGACTGCATAAAAGATCAAGGCACGTAATGAGGCAACCTGAAAGGTGATAGTTCAGAAGATGAAAGTATTAGCTGCTTTGGGTATGTCAAAGAGTTGTGTACTATTCTAAAATTCAACCGTCACATGCTTCCTCTGTGATAATGATCGCGATTATGTTTAATTGTATAATATGCACTTGATCTCTGCTCACATTCATTACGTTGAGTAATATCTATGTATGTTATCTGATATGGAATATCCTGGGATTAAGAGGGTTCTTGATACGCAGTATGTGAAACGATTTTCCGAACCCATTAGATGATATCATCAAAATACTTGATGAGGCTGTCTGTCGAAGCGCAAAGTCATTACTTTTGCCGAATGCTCCATTGTAGTGCCAGCGTTTTAAAGCTCTCTCTAAGGTTACTATCTTAAGACTACCAAAGAACGTCTGGTCAGCTATGGAGTCCCACAGTGTTCAATATTAAATAAATAAACAAGATATTCTGAAATAAATAAACATGATTAAATTGTGTAAAATATACACATGAACCAATAAATTATGAAATAACTTAAGAATCTCAACTCAGTTATGAAATATTATTTTCATGATTATGATTTACATAAAAACAATTTTTATTTCATAATGGAATTTTCCTCAACTGCACTTTTATTTTAAGTCACATTTTATGAGGGATTGGCAGCATCAGCAGTAATGCAGGCATTGTACCAGATCGCTGTGGTGAAGAAAGAGCTGAGCCAAAGTCAAGGCTCTGTATTTCCAGTTGCTCTATGACCCAGCTCTCACCTATGGTCACAAACTTTGGATAGTGACTGAAAGAAAGAAATCCTGGAAACAAGTGGCCGAAATGAGTTTCCCCCGGATGGTGTCTGGGCTCAGCCTGAGAGATAGGGTGAGGAACTCAGACGGGGGAACTTGGAATAGAGCCGTTGCTCCTTTGCATTGAAAGAAGCCAGCTGAGATGGTTTGGGCATCTGGTTAGGATACCTCCTGGACACCTCCCTCTTGAGACATATCTAACTGGTAGAACACCCTGGGGCATAGCCAGAACACGATGGAAGGACTACATATCTCTTGTGGCCTGGGAACACCTTGGGATCCCTCAGGAGGAGCTGGAGGCTGTTGCTAGGCTGAAGGATGTTTAGGTTTTCTTACAGTCTGATGCCACCATGACCGAGTTCTGGATAAGTGGCGGAATAAGGACGGATGGATGGATTGATAGATGGACATTTTATAATACCAAAGTTGTTACCAGTCATCATCCCATCAAATCTCACCCAATCACATGCCCCCAGCTGCATAACAGGCTCGCTAATAGCTAACTAGCTAGATAGAGCTACAGTAGAGAAAGACTTTTCTTCTTTTAAAAAAAATCTTGACAGATCTCTTTGGTTTGATGCTGAATATAATTCAAACAAACAAGCCTGCCTTACCAGTTAACTGGTTATGTAGGTAGCATTTGGCTAGGTAGCATGTGGCTAAGTAGGTAGCATGTGCAGCCTTGTTTAGGTAAATGAATACAAGAGAGTTTAGTTAATGTGGTTGTGCATGCTGCTGACTTAGCAGTAGCTATTAAGGTGATTCAGAATTACTTAATAAAAATGTTATTGGGAAAAAGGCAATATGAAAAAAATAGACTTTTGAAAAATAGATATTTGAATGATGAAATAACTTAATTTGAAAGTACTTTAAGAATGATCAAATAACATTGCATGATAATGAGTTTAAATAATTTCTTAAATTATTTACCAATTTATTGGTTAATTTAAATATTTACACTACTTACTTGTATTTCATAATTCTTTGATTATTCTTTTTAATTTTGAACACTCCAGGTGAGTGTACAACATGGAAGCACTAAAAAGACTAATTTAAAGGATAATCAAAGAGCCTCTTCAGTTTTAGTCATATGTGACTAAAAGGCTGACCCAGACAGCAATCAGCTAATCTAGTTATTATCATTGACCCTTGTAAGAATTGAAAGGGCATCGTAATCAGCCAGGCACCACACAGAGATTTAATTCCAGTGGATCATCAATACTGTGAGCAACAGAAAAAGTGAAATGAATCTATTGGTCATATTGTCAGTCATGCTGCGCCCAGCAAGACAGCTCACCTCCGGGGGAGAATATTAGCGCTTCATTTTCACTTAACCCTCTGTGGCTGGGTTGTTGAGGAGTGATTGGACATATAAGTGGTCTCCCAAGCACCAGACATCTGTCACTCATGTGTCAGATATGCCAAAAATATTGAAAAAAATGTCTTGTTAGCTATTGATTATAAACCCTACCATTAAAATTATGAAAGCAGTTTTTCCTGGCATTTTTAACATTTTTTCTGTTGCCCCTTGGACCACAATGGTAAAAATATGAATTATAAGTAAGATAATAGATGAATAATGAAGTTAGTCCCAACAGAGAGGAGTGTAACTGTGAAAAATTGTTAGATGAAAGGATTTTGATGATGACAGTGGTGGTGGCATCAAAGAGTTCACTGATATAGGTGTCTATGGTCCATCCCCCACATAACTTACAGCATCAGAAGTTCATTCACTTCTTAACATGACCTCTACTTGTTGTTTGTGTGCAATGATTAAAAATTCTGCAGTTATTCATGTGGTTTCAAACACAGCGGGGCTCTAATTTGACTCTAATAAAGCTTACACCCCTATGACTAATCCTGTGAAGGGCGCAGCAGCACACTCAAAATATACGTAGGCCTAACTGTTAAGATTGTGAGCAACCCACATGCCTTTCTTCAGTGTGTTGGAAAAGAATAGCTCAATTGAAGAGGGCCATCTGGAGAAGGCATTACAGCTAAGTCCATACCAATAAAAATGGATCATACCAACCTCCTTTTATGTAGAAGATGGTACAAATACTGAGCCACATTTTCTTTGTTCTTATTATCACAGAAATACAGGTACAGTACAGGTTAAAAGCCTATGAGTTAGCATCCAAACTGAAAGGCAAAAATACAATATTATTTACAGATGAGTGCAGGAAAGTAAGTGCTACAGCATAAGTGATGCTATATCTTCCAATATGTACAGTAATGGACAGTGAAGAGTTACAATATACAAATACTATATGTAAATATTTTAAATACCCATATACAGTGGACAGAGTTAGAGAACAGGTTGCATGTACAGTATGAATAGCATATGCACATTTGGTTAAGTAAGTAGAGCATAAACAAAATGGTTATATGTACAGTAACATTATTTGAGTGTATGGGTTCAAACTGTGCAAATGACATGTTCATTAAAATATCATGAATGGTGCAATAGTGAGTGTAATGATGCTAAAAGAGTGGTAGTATGTAGTTCAGCAGGGTCACAGCCTCAGGGAAGAAGCTCTTTTTGAGCCTACTGGTGCGGGAGCGGAGGCTCCTGTAACGCCTGCCAGATGGGAGGAGGAGGACGTGAAAAGTCCGTGGTAAGGATGAGAGACATACTTGATGTTTCTCGCCCTGCCCAGCCGTTGCTTGTAATAAATATTCTTGATGGTGGGTAACTGGGTGCCGGTGATGCGTTGGGCAGTTTTCACCACCCGCTGGAGTGCTTTAGGGTCTGATGCTGAGATGGAGTTTGTGATTATACTCTCAGAGGTAAAGCGGTAGAAGTCCCCCAGTATCCTGGCATACAGGATAGCACCAGAAAACATTCTTAATGCTAAATAAATTTGTAATGAATATAACATGCTTTAGATATAATATGCTTTAGAAAACATTACAAAATAAAAATGGTTCAAAGCTGTGTGGCTACAACAGATGTAATTTTCTACCATCATTCATCATTTTATGTTAACGCAGTGATGGTGCTTGACTACAAGGTCAGGTAAGATGATTGGCCACTAATTTTGTTTAAATGTGTTCATGGCACCTCTATCACAAAAATAAGATTATGCAAATAGTGGCATTAAAAACGCTCTGAAAAGGACAAGAAAGTGTGTCAAAAGAATTAGATCTGGCACACATGATCATTAGGGAAACTATGTTCCAAACAAAAACAACCCCGCACTGACATGTTTTTAAGCTTCCTATGTGAATGTAATACATTTTGAGTATATTTATTCCCATATGCATTTTCCCCTCACCCTTTCCTTTTCCAGCACATACAGATCAAAATAAATTTTGAGATGAAAACTTATAAAACATTTGGCACCAATACATGGTTGAGAGAGCTGTTTACCGCCTGTGTCTATGAAGGACAAAGAGGATGGGCATCACTTTGCCAGGAGAAATCACATCTGGGCAGGAATGGTTTGAATTCCTCATCCGACTTCATCGTTTTAACTTCTGCTCTTTGAGCCTTTGCATCATAATGATGCTCATTAACAGTAATACTGTCTTCACAAAAGCGCGCAAATGGCTGTGGATTGGTAAGTACAACATTGCAATTCAAACAATTCTGCTATGAAATGAAACACACACTGTAGTTTCTTATCCATTTTTTTTCAATATCAATCAATATCCTTACGTTTTCAACTGTCAAAAATGATACAAAGTAGTGTTCTTCTTCCATTAAACCATCTTCAGCCAAGCAACAATTTATAGACAATGGTATGCAGACAGCCAACATATTAACCAGTCAAGGACCATTAGCTAATACAGTAGTAGAATTTTCCTGACTGTGTCTTTTAAAGAAGGTTCTGACGGGACTTTTGGAAACAAGGACAAAATGTATGGCACTTACAGAGAGATGTCTACTCAAACCAGCTATACTCAAATCCTTTTAACAATTAATGATACTCGCACCATGGGATGGATAGCCTACATGGAAGTAAAGCATAAACAGTGAATATCTAAATAATTCTGCTGCCTTGTGAAGCCTGTTCAATCTGTAGTCTCTTCTGTTGTCTATTCTTGCTCAATTTAAGTCAGGAAAAAAAAACAATAAAACTATAGACTTCTGTGATATGACAACATTTTCTTCTCATTTGGCAAATCGAGTCAGTAAACATGCTTTGCCGTCCTGTTCAGTGCCTTTGAAGATTTGCTACTTTTCCTCTCTAACACATTAACACTGTACAGTATAACCAATGCTTACCAGGCTTTTATATATTAGGTGCACCACAAAATCTAAATCATAGCAAGCAATGATAAGATCCGGGGAAACTTTTTTCACATTTTGGAAGCCAGTGGAAAACTAACCAGAAAATACACTATTATGTGCAACATAAGTGATGATAATAAGAAGACAGAAAAAGCCTACAAGGAGGAAAGCAGAATGGTGAATGATAGTAATATTATATTTCAGTGTCTGACAGTTACCTGCAGTTACAAGAAAATAGTGCCCGAATACTAAACATTTTAAAAGCTATATTCATGACAGGAAAAATCTGTTGATTTTACTATGTTGTAATTAAGTCTAGGTTGTGATAGTATAAATGTTGGTGTGAACTGTGCTTTCATACACTGTATTGTAATTTCATGTAAGCTCGCAGCTGCTGTTGTAGCTCCAAAAGCTGAATTCTGTTGCAGCTTCAAAGCAGATAGAGAGCAAAGCTTTTCACCCTTATGTGCCAACTTTTTGATAAGCACAAAGAGACATCTTAACCACTTGTCAGTCAGCTATCGTCGCAGCAAGGCCAGAAGACAGGCAGGCCAACAAAACAAACAACCAACACTCCTCCATCTAACCTATCTTAGAATAAATGGACAAAAGCAGCAAGAGAGGCAATAACCAGACTACAAAAACCTGCTCTGCTCACACCAGCACACCAGCCAATTCAGCATCAAGACACCCAAATGATATTGCGCATGTGGTGGCTCGGCCCAGCGAAGTGTAAATAAGAATTTCCGCTCTCAGCATTGGGTGTATAACATGGTGTCAGGTAGCTACAATGAATGTAGAGAGGCAGAAGGAGCAATCAGCCAACCTTCGCCTCGCTGAGATGGAGGGCCACCGCCGCACACACAAACAACCAATCACCACGGGACAGTGATTGATGTCTCATCCTGCTTTGAAATCTATCACCCCGACCAAGTGGCTGTCGAGACCTCGCCTGACAGATTGTTAAACACAGCTTAATATGCATCACCCCGGAAAATACTTCATTAATTCTTTATTATCTGGGCTTGAGTTGTGTAAGCTATTGTCCAAATCTTTGTTTAATACACTGAGGGCTTTGATGTCCCCAGTGAGACATGTTTAAGTAATGCTGTATTCCATTTTGTTTTATGCTCATGATTTATTTTTTTTTCTACTGCTCGCTCTCATTTGAGTTTCTCAATAGCTGACAAACACAACGGAATGGAAGAACGTGGAAGACACAAAAGGTAGACGATATGTGGTGGCATACGCTAGGATTTCTGGCCTCAACACTTCATTAGCAAAAACCCAATGCAACTCTAACTTGTGAGCGTGGTGAGGCAACAGTTTGGTTTATTCTTAGATCTGTGAAATCACGTTGCGTCTTGCCAGTGTCATTTATGCTACCTCACCTCACCCTTTAAAGTTTACTGAAAGTATGCGAATAATAAAGGAAGCCACCGTCTTCTTGCCAGGATCTTTAAAATCCCCTTGATATGTCTTAGGAGCTTACTTCTGCTCAGTTACACAAAGACATATTTTGTTGCAAATAGGTATGGAGGAGCTTGCGTTGAGTTAGTTTACATAATTATTTAACATCCTTTGGCATTCTGACAACATTATTTGAAGCTCTTGTGGCTGTATTCTTGTAGACCGCATCCTGCACAAACTGACTTATGTAAGGTAAAAACCTTGCCAGAAAAGTCTGAATGATGAATTCAATGCAACATGAGTTGCATTCATTACAAACGTGGGTAAAGCCACCCAAGGGGCAAGCGGCATCACTTAGTTCCTCCACCCACATGGTGCTCTCTGTTTATCATCCACCATCTTGACAAGTTGTTCCTCATCCCCGCACTTATATGTCCTCCTTGACCGCTTGTCCCCTCCCTCCATCGGCTGGGGAAGTCACAGAAAAGGGGGAGGAGGAGAGGTGCCTTCACGGCGAGGGTTATTTTTCTTCCCTGATCCCTGTCTGATAAGTGTGTTTGCTCTTTTGTGTCTGGGGCTACTCTTAATCAAGAGGAGGTGGAACATAGAAAGAATTTGGAGGAGCTGCTGATAAGGAAAGCATCTGTTTAACATTTTTTTCTTACATGCGGGGTTACAAACGATATGCAATTTGGCCGTAGGAGAGGTAGATAAAAAGGGTATAGCACATTAATGCAGATGTATTCGCTTTAACTTGAGCACTGCAGACAATACTAAAGCTATTCAGTGAAATTATCTCCCTGCCTGGATTCCAGTTGGTGATGAAATTGATAATAGTCTCATCGCCTCTATGATACTGTTGTACGTGAACTATTTCATCAATCACCATTATTTTGATGCTATATTGGAGATAATTAGGCCTACTACATCTAGTAATGTAATGGACACATCAAACCATGCAAGTCTATATTGTATATGCAAGTGAAATGGAGAAAATTTCACAGGATGACAATCATCCTTTTTGAGTGTAGTATCTATGACAGGCGGAGAGCGTGCACTAATTTAGCATTTCAAAGACTTTCCACTGTTCACATCCGACTTTATACCTGTAATCGCCTCTCACAAATATATTTTTAGCCTCTTGGATTCTGCTGTCCCCACTGGCTGCTTCCCCAGGGAAATAACCATTCCCGGTGCTGACATCCACAGTGTTTTCTCTATAGATCAAACAGGCCTGGCCCTGAATTGCCAAGGCCCTGAGGGTCCATGCTGCCAAACACATGAACTGTCTTTGTTAATGCCTGCTGGTCAACTAGTAAGAACTCCAGAAGAGGTTTTTCTTATCCTCGTAAGACATGCCACACAGAAAAGCATGACATACTGGATAAAGATACAAGTTGCTTAGAAAGACTGAGAGAAGGAAGTTTAAATTGATCTCCGGCAAGTAACATTGTGAGTGGCTTGAAGACTCGCGCTCCGCCTTTGCCAGTGATCAGATTTAGCTTTCTTCTTTCAGTTTTGAGGCTTTCCGTCTTCTTCCTACCCACTCTCATCCTTTAAAAACCCCAATTAAGAGAAAAGTATTTGTGTGTGGGCTTCTACTCAGTTCAAACAAAGACCTAATCATAGAGCATCACTGGCATTGTGAAAAAAAAACAGCACTTGGCAGAGGGGTAAAGCATTGGCCTGGATTCTGAGGAAAAGTTTGTTCCACTTTCTCTCCACTTTTCACTGGTCTCACTGTGCTTTGTGTTTGTTGCTCCAAAATCAGAGATCAGCACATTTGTTTAATGTGGAAATTAACTTTCATCCTGTCATGCTAAATTTAACATAGTACAAAGCAACCTTTTTTGGGTGGGAGCTGCATGGTGGTGTTTCTCATTTTAGGAAACCTTCACAGAGAGACATATTAAATTCTCTTTCCCGGCAGCAATTTTCATAAGTAATTCCTCCAACATTGGCCCATCAAGGCAGCTATCTCAAGATGTAGAATTGAGGGAAATATGTAGGCCCTTTCATTCAGAAATCAGAGGTAGACACTACTCATTCATCATATTCTGTGAAGGTTTCTTATAAGCAGAAAATCTGTGGTAATATTCCACCAGAGCCAAACACTGCATCATTTATCCATGCATGCAGGAATGTTTGTGATCAACATATAACGATTGGTACCAACAGAACATCCAAAGTAGAAGCTTTACATACAGATTATGTGGACTACACTTTTCGTAAGTATAATAATGTGCCACTTTTATTGATTCAGGTGGTGAAATTACCTTATAGAAATCAGCAGTCACTCAGATTTTTGCTCAACAATTTAGAGATAAGAAAGTAAAGTAGGGACACTTCAACTTTCCTTCTAAATACACATGCATACTTTGAATGGTGGGGTGTTTAATGCTTCATTTCCTGAGTGAAGAGAAGCCACTGTTTGCACTATGATCGTTTCATAGAACTCCACTGCTTTATTGCCCTCGGCCATTCTGATATCTCAGAAGACTCACAATCTTTTCCTCTCAGTTTAATTATCTGTAGGTGTTGGGAATGGTAGAAAGGGGGCAGTCTTAATGCATTCTGACCATTGTCAATGCAATTCATACTGCCAGAAACAGATAAAAGTGCAATGCTTCATTGGAGGTGTGCACATTAAAGTTGTCTTTTCTTTCCAAGTGATAAAAAAGGAAATTTGGTTTGACTGATTTATGTGGCTCCTTAAACATCACTTATAAATATACTCTGTTATCTATATGACGCGGCAAGGCAGAAATAAAGGGTGGTCTCCCCTCCATCAATTTTCACAGGCACAAATAGTCAGCCTTAAAGGTGCAGTGTCTAGAATTTAGTGGCATCTTGTGGAACGGACGAAATGGAATATAAATATTTATAAGTATGTTTTAATTAATATAATCACCTGAAAAATAATCATTGTGTTTTCATTACTATACAGCGAGCCCTTTATATTTACATAGGGAGTGAGTCCATTTCCACAGAGGCCACTGCCATGTTTCCATGTTTCTACAGTAACCCAGAGTGGGCAAACGCTGGCTCAAGAGAGGGCCTTTTGTGTTTTTGTGAGTTTCGCAGGCACCGTAGATTCTTGAAAGGGGAGGGTGGTGGTGGTGGTGGTGGTGTGTGTGTGTTGGGGGGGGTATTTGGTTGTGATGAAAACAATGTTTGTATAACAACACCTTTATTATTCATATGTTTCATTTTGAAGTGGCCTCCTCATTAATCTGGGCTAATTATGGCTGTAACACTTTGGAGACTGGATAGCGGAAACATGCTTGGAGAGAGGAACACTCTCTCAAAGACACTCAAAACAACTACTGAGGCAGTGTAATTTACAGCAAGCTGCCCTAGATAACAGGAAGGCTTGTCTGTACTTAAGCGTGGATCTTATATACATCGTTTACTTAGCACCTACTGACTTTTTGGTCCATTTTCATACAATTCAGGGAGAAAATGTGTCATTTTGCACTCACATCAGGGACAAAATATATTGACATTAAGAACTTTTTTTTCATTCTTATTTAAGCCACAGTGATTGTATCAAATATGAGAACACTAGAGGCATGATTAAAACATCACAACAAGTTTTAAGAGGATTTATTAGCCTCATTATGCCTTATGCACATCAGGATGATTTGCACATCAAGATGAATAATAACAACTAATTGAGAAGAAATATTTTCCCATCATGTTACTAAGTCAGACAAAAAGATGTTTATATAGGAATAATGATATATTATATTAGAGAATATTATCTATGAAAATAGTATATAACATATGTACGATTAAAACAAAGTTTTGAAGACTAGTTAGCAAGCTAGCTAGCTAGAGAGGTCTAACAGTTAGCTAAAAAAATACATAAATAATTAAAATATATAGCAAAAACCAATGATTTAACAGTTAAATAGTTGGCTAAAGATAACAGATAAACAGTTAAAAGCTCAAAATAATGGATAAGTGTTTGATGTTAAATGCTTGAAATAGTTAGCTAAAAGCAATAGATAAATGGTTGAAATATCATTCATCCATCCACACTCTTCCCTCTTTGGATTTTGTCACTCTACAATAAGGTCACCTGACTTCTCCCAGTGGACAAGAATCAAAATTCTTACATTAGAGGGCTTTGTTGCTTAAATGTTGTTCTGGTGCATTTGCTGAAATGACTGATGCCGTTGTTTTTCTTGGGAGGACAGGCTCTATGAATCTATGAATATGCTACCACACCATTTAAGCCACAAGGGCAGAAGAGTATAACATTGCCTTAAATGTGCCAATTTCATGACTTCTTTAGGTTAAACACATACTGAAGACTACACTGTCAATATCAGTATTCCTATAATTAGACTCGTGGTAATTGTGTCAGCTGAAATTCACCTCAGAGACAATATGTACTTCACTAACTTCAGTAAAAACATTAAATTCCCTGTGAGACCTACTGGCAGACTGCTACTAGCTCTTTGAAAGTAAGTTAGAGAATTTAATCAGGTTGTTTGTGATCCAGTTTGCATATTAACTATTGATATTCCAAGCCTTGTGCGATTACATGGCATGGTAAGACTAATTACATTATATTATAATACTAATTACATTCCTAAGGGTCGCATAAAATTGTTGGCTGTCATTTCCATACCAAACTAACATTCAAGGGGCAGGGTGTGCATAATTAGCCTTCAAAATGAGATGTGTGTATATCAGATTACTATTATTTTTCATCTACATCGATCACAATAATGCAAGCTGATGACTGCGTGTGCTTTTTAAATAAGCAGATCACCCATACAGAAAGATGCTGCACCTGTATGTTCATCTATTGAGCATTAACAGGGTACCGTTTGCTTTCATTTCTAGAGTGAGGGCCTTATTATTCTGGTTCTGCTGTATGACACTTCTGGGTTGTGTCCCAGTGGAGAACCTCGCAGAAACTGGGTCGAATGTTAAATCGGCTGTTGAATCAAGAACAGAGCAGGAAAGCCTCAAAAGGAGGCTTGATGTTCTCAAAAAATAAAAAAAAAGGTATGATGGTAATATTGGTAGCATTTCCTTAATGATATTTTCAACATATGGGCAAATTTGACATTCAAAAGTAGATTTGTTAATGTGTAAATGAGCATAAGTACTGCTTCTTAGTCAAGTATTAAATAATCAATTACAATTTTTGCAGCATGTTGCCATTAGTATGCCCTTTGCGCTCAATGTTGTTAGATATTTAAGCCATTAAATTTGAATATCATCACTGCTTGTGCTTCTGCGCTCTTTTGAAAAACTATAATCTCAAAAAAATTATCATGGTAATACATAACATAGACATTCCCACGTCTTTTGCTCAGTGATTTGCATGTTGCCACAATTTTCTTGCTTTTGAGATCTGCATAGAATGAACTTGATGATAATATTCAAATATATGTGCACATAATTTTAGAGTTCTCAGTGCAAGTCACCTCCAGATGTAACACCTCTGAGGCTCCATCTTGACAGTGTCATGATGTAAATTTTGTCCCTGATGCAGTGTCTCTCTTGCCTCCCGGTGCACGTTATTCTCAGCTCTGATATGGAGCAGAGGTTCGCTGCTGCATCTTTTCAGCCAAAGCTACTTGGGTTTTAAAAGCTGTTGCATGTAAAGAATTTTGCAGTACTTTCCTGTTCTCTGTCATATTAATATATATATGTATATATATATAAAGGGCTAACAGGGCTAAGCCCTTAGAACAGATTGTTTTCAATTTTGGTGGAACCTAAAGCACCGACAGCAGCAAATAGTAACAAGAGAAACAGCCCAAACAGCTTCCATTCATCTTCATAGTGTTAAGTGAGTGACAGGTGTCGTGGCACACCCCCTTGATTTGCTGATAAAATTCATTCAGCTCACAAGCCACTGATTTTTGACCAATGACAGTGGATGTACAGAGTAACTACATACAGTGAGATGCTACTTGTGTGAGAGTAGGGAGGGGGAAGAGAGGGACTGCGGCAATGGCAGGTGTTAGGATAGGCGAGATGGATTATTTACTTTATCATGCATTTTCTTCTATGTCTTTGGAGGAAAAATTGGAAGTGAAGAGACTGGGGACACATTGTCCTAAAGATGTTCAAATAACACAAAAACACAAACAACAAAATCATAAGTTTTGTGTTACTACATGATCTAGCTCTACAGAGGTCCATAGAATCTCTCACTTCACTCCAGTGGGGCGTGTTCCTGGACCTCATTGACCAGTTCTCTTTTTTACATCTCTCACACCCATCAGAATATGTTTTTAATGATCCTTTTTAAAACTGTACTTTTACTTTTTACTAGATTTTCTTTTTAGGTCAGTAATCTACTTTTAACGTTTTAACATTTGACACATAAACCTTCTTACAACTAGTCTATTATATACTATGCATTTTTCTACATTAACTGAAATGAGCTGTCATCCAAGCTGTGAAGTTGTGTGCGTGTGCTTATGCAGGAGAGGTTTAACTGGTCTCTCTTGTGGCACAAAGAAACATGCACTTGTACAAGATATTAATGAGCTGGGAAAATGCAAAAACTGTGAAAATCAAGGAAATACCTTTTCAATTTAAGGTTTGGTTGCTCTACTAATGTAACTCAAATCCAGTAACTGTACATTATGCCACTGGTGGCCGTGTTGGAAAGCAGCCTCTTATTGATACCTTAATGTAGATAAAAAAAGTAAAGGAGATAATCAACATGCAAAGCAAAGTGCATTCCCTAGAAATAACCATGTTGCACAGTTGCTCTTTCTAATCTGATGCACAGCAGATATCATGCTTTTCATTCCAAAAAGAGACTCGAGACTTGACCCAGACTCTTGACCACAGACTTGAAGCTTAACTTGGACTTACATAAAATTACTTGTGAAGATCTCGGGCAAGCACACACTAAACAAGAGTAGTACTTTTACTTGAGTAAAGATTTTCAGTACTCTATCCACCAGTGCATTTTTCTCCAAGTCCCCCAAGAGAACTGTAGTCCTAGATGAAGTCTCTGGCAACAAAGGTGGAATTTTAATAGCCACCCCGTCCACACTGTGTTTGAACATCAAGACATTTTGAAACAGTGTTTTGAAAAAATCTGAAATGATCAGTCTTGGGACAGCATGTCAATCCAACAAGCCCACGGCCTGTCTGCATTGCTGGGGCATGTGAACCTTCTTTTCTTTTTATCTTTTTTCCACTCTACCATGCATGCATGTTGATATTCTATACAGCATTCTTCAAAAACGAACCATGGATTCTCTCGAAACTAGACAGGCCCCGGAGATTTTTTCCTGCTCATAGCTAAACTGAAGGACAAGCTGACCAAAGATGACACCTAGCCACATCCAGGTGCAGACACAGCTGTTGTTGCACAGGATGCAGTGGTCTAATAATGTGTCAGTAGCTGCACAGCGCTGTAAAATAATGATAGAGTAGTTAAAGGTTCGCTTTGAGAAAGCTCGACATTTAGTGTCTTTTGAACTTATTGACCCTGAACTGTTTGCGCTGTTTAGGACCAGTTTCCCCCAGAAGCATCTTGACATTGCAAGTGAACATATCCCATTGACCTGCAGAGAGAAACTGAAAATTGAGCTGATGGTGATGTACAGTAGTGGGGACTTCATGGGGTTAAAGTTTGCAGTATCACTTTCGAGGATGTTGACTGAGAACGATCTTCAGAGCACTTTCTCTGAAACTTTGAAATGAATGCAAATAGCCATCAAAACCCACCATTGGCAGAATCAGAGAGGTGTTTCAGTACAGACTATGCTGTCTGATGATTTTTGGATGAAGTCCTGCTCAATAGACTTCAATAATGTGGTGATTAACCTGTTTTCATCCCAGAAAGGTTGTTGATGTGAACTTTTCATATAAGGTAGACCCAAAAAGATCATCACACACATTTCCTTTCGCTTTCCTGTCTACATATTGCCTGTCTCTCTTCCATAATAACAGTTATTTTTGCTGTGGTTACCAAATTGTTTTATTCAGGACATTATGTTTGACACAATGTGTTGCAAAACGTTTGTGATAAAAACAGTTGCAGTATCTATTGGCAGTTGTTACAGTTGGAACAAGTTTTATAGTACAAATTCTGTGGGTGGATCTTTTTCTGACATTGTAGGATACATGATAGATCATTCTGTTCTATCAAGTATCATTCCATCATTCTTTCATATTTTGTCTTTGTTAAAAAATGGCATCTGCTAATGCGTACAGAGAAAAATAGTCGAATAGTGTGTGTGTGTGTGAGAGAGAGAAAGAGAAAAGACGGATACAGAGAGTTTTTTGGTATCAGGCCATTTGTGTGGGTACTTCTCTACAGCGTTGCAGTAGAGAATTTGCTGTAACAAGGTATATAGTGTAGTTGCTGTAATTTGGTATCTCAGATGTGTATCTGCTGTTGCTGCAGCCTGAACTGTTGATGGGTATAATGCATTTATTAGCCCACCTACCCAATATCACCACCAGCTGTCACTGCTAATATGTATCAAAACATTTTCCATCAGTCTCCAGTTTAGAGTATGGATGGTAGAGTGACAAGTTTCACATCAAACACAGCAGGGAAAGCAGTCATTAGAAAGCAGCTCTGACAAGCTCCAGGATGTTCCAATGATAAAATAACAATTTGTGATGAGTTTTACCCCAGGTAACACAGGATAGTGGTTGAAGCTGATATCTAGGGTGCTAGGTCAGAGGGTGGGTTGATTCGCCTGGTTACGCATTCATTTGTGAATAATGTGTTTGAAGATAATAGGAGGTTTGTTGATGCAATAATTACAAATCCCTTGCAAAAGAGAATAAAGGACCATAGACTCATGCAATCTTGTCTTGTTTTAACATTTTCTTCATTGGTTTCTTTGGAAACAGAGAAAATATAGGAACTCTAGGGTAGAACAATCTGTTACTTAGATGTGTTGGCATTGTCCGTCTAAATGATTACTACAGTGTCTTGATTCAAGTTCGCCCTCTCTTTGATATAGAAGATTTTGGTTGATGACCAAATGGTTTCTTCTAAGAGAAGGTGAAACAATACAAGCTGGCCTCTTGATAAGGTGAATACTGGAAACAGCATTTTCCAATGGGCTGGCAAATTCAATACACCTCAGAGGTCCTAGTAATTACACGTTACAGCTCAGTGATGCTTAACATTGTTTGGCTCCCTATGGTATATTCTTGTGAAAGTTCTTAAGTCCTCTACTATTGGCTATTCAGTGATAATGTACATTATTGTAGTTGCATCCACAGTGTCATAGTTTAACAAAATTACTAGATTAGATATGAGGACTTCTGTGGATAAAACAATTCTGGAAAGCTGTGGAGTTGAGCAATAATTGTAGGTTCACCACAATGAGTAACTAGTCTTTTTGACATAGTAATTTGAATCAATGTTATTTATTATACTTATTAACACAGGATTGATTCCTTTATTCCTTTTTGCCAAAAACACACAACTGAGTTGCTTCATAAGGGAACCAAGAATCTTGAAAATCCTATTGCACATCTACATATTAATCAAATGGCATCATAAGGGCAAAATGTAATTCCTTTGTCAACATTAGACTAAACATCCAGATACAGTAAATGTCAGGAAGGTTTATAGTACACTACCACTGATGATTAATTACGGAGCAAGAGATACGGAGCACCATCCAGAGAAGTATCTAGAACCACAGTCAGAGACAAATAGGAGAGTCAGGTAATTCCAGGAACTGACACAACAAACATATTATCCGGTCCTTATCTTACGAGGGAAAACTGTATTTGGAGCACCAGCTCAGTAGATAGAGGAAGCACAAATTGCTGAACTGGTCCACAGCGCTCAAGCACAAACCATACAGTAGAGACTGTATGTGATGAGGTTCTGAGGAAGTACAAGCAGGTTAGTCACACTAATCTGTCTCACAGGAGACATTTATTTAGTAGGATAATGATATTGAAAACGTGACATGGAAATACCCAATTTACATTTTGAAAAGAAGGTATTATTCGTGTTGTTCTTTTCTCGAGCTGAACTGCTTTTTATAAATGTTGAAATCAATGCCAGGAGTTCAATGTCATAATTGATGAAAAAATTAAAATAATTGAATGAATATATTTAACAATATACTACAAATCTTAAAAGGTTTTGCTGTCATGCATTATGTATTCTCCTAGAGTCACTAATATACGGAGCCCGCCTGGGGTCAACTGAGGAAAAAAAAAATCCACATGTAAACTCTTTGAGGGTTTATGATCAGTAAAATCACAGTGATAACAAAACAATAATTTCCAGCGTTTTGTACTCACTCAACATCAGTGAAACCAATAAGGAAGCACATATGTCTCCTATGACCAACCTTTCCTGAAACACCCCCTTTAATGAAAGCTTGATATTGACTTTTTGACTCCTAACTGTATATTATAGTGATAATAAACAATGGTGCCGATAGGACATGAAGAGTATCACTGTACGATAATGCTTACAGTAGACAGACTGTAGCTCAATATCTTCTACAAAAAACTCAATCTCACGAACTTCTCTGCTGTCCTGCTGTTCAGTGCTGCCCTCAGCTTGGTGGGGATATCACACACCTAACATGACTGCCCAGTCTCAGCGGCCATTAATTGTATGGTACTGCAGCTTCCTTGTGCATAACATCTTACAGGAGCTCCGGACTCTTGCGACTCTTACTCTTAAACTGGTGTTAAAGGGACAGTTACCTCAACCAAAAGAAACGACAGATAGCCCCTATATTGTATTTTATTATATTATAATATATTATATAATTCGTAATTTGAGGGCACAAATTATGAATCTGAGAGCATTATAAACCGTGCACACAGATTTCTAAACCAAGCCTACACATTTGTACATGGATCTTTTTTTTTTCTCAACTAACCTCAGGGGGGCTCCATACTAATACTCCACACTGAGTTTAGGAAACACATTTATTCTCAACATGGTCCTCTGTTTTACAGAAGTCTTGAATAACACCAGTATTTTTCAGAAGAATAGTTAGAAATTAGGCCGTACACCTCGTGACTCAGATTGCCAATATCATTTAATAATAGGCAAATTCAGCTGAGAAATCCATCCTCTTTCTTGTGTTGAGTGTTGCACATTCAAACTTCAAAGAAGAAAGTTCCAGAATCATACAAGTAAATTTTGAATTCTCATACACCACCGAGTGATCGAAAATAAGAGCATGCACTTTTCATATAGTTACTTTTATCAGTGTCGCTTTGGAAACTGAAGTAGTTTTTGACACTTGCTTCCCCATAAACAACAGTTGGGGGTAAAAAATAGCATTTTCCCTGTGTATCACAGAGGCTGATTCTCACATAAAGAAAACATGTCTTCAGTTGTCAAGCGGCTTTGTGAGCCTTCCAAAGGGGCTGCAGACAAATATACTTCACAATACAAGTTTAAAAAAAAAAAAAAAAAAAAGCTACAGTGGGCTTTCACACAAACTTTTCTCTGCCTTTCTCTCACTCATAAACAGTGAGCCCTAACAGCGCAGCCCATTTTGTTCAGTACAGCTCAGAAGCACCTTTAATATTTTTGCTCCTTCCGTTCCAAATTTCAGGCTTCGAATGAGAGAGGGCATACGGCATGCAACAGTGTGCCATCTCGAAATCACCAACAGGCAAACAGAAGGATGGTATGCATCATTACTGTGAGTTAATGGAGCAGTAGTTAAGATTCTGCATATATGCAGACTCCTTGACTCCTCATCCAAATTGTTTCTGGCTTTGCATTGTGAGCATGTGAATATAAAGTCTGAATGTGAATGTGAATGTAATCTTTTTTCAATGAAAAACCAAGGAGGAGAAGCTTATTGTTAAGAGGAATAATGCAGGGTGCTTATTAGGGCTGGGTATTGGTACTCAATACTGTTAGCTTCATTAGCAAGGGATATTTTGATGTCTATGTGCAGGAGGAAGGATTACTCAGGACTGGGAGTTTAACACATAGTCTTTTACTGTGGAGGATGTGGAAACAGTGGTACATAACAAATTGACATTTATCTATAATTATCTCAACATGACTGACATGCCAACATCTCTGACTCATCACTAAATAACACATATCGAAATAATAGTATTGATACCACAATACATTTAAGGTATCATTCAAAATAACCCAATACCAAGTAATATTGAAACTTCTCCAGTCAAAATATACCTGAGTTCAATCTGTTTTGTACTCAGATATAGAAAAAAAATTACTATTTGAATGGTTTTGCTCACAGGCAGTCATCGCAAATGTTCTTTGATTTGATGTGACGTGTGATTGCAGCAGCTAAGGCCAATACAGTCTGTTGTGATAATACTTGAATGTAGTACAGTTATTTAATAAATATTTCAATAATTTGAACACTTTCAAGATGTATTTGTGTAAAAATAATTTGGATGGGGAGGAGTGGCGGTGCAACTGAATGTGGGGAAAAAAGTGGGGAAAAAAGGTATTGAGTGAAGTTGGTATCAGTATCACTCTAAGCGTACTGGTATTGGTAGTGGTATCGTCATTTTTTTTTTAAACAATACCCAGCCCAAGCACTTAGAATGAGCAAGATGTCCAAAAAACATCAAGACTTGGATTATCTTGGAAAAGGCCACCAGCTGTTCACACTTGTCTTTAACAATGCATCAGCCTGATGGCAATTTCCACTCCATCATGGAGCTCAATTTCCAAAATGTGCTGCCAGACTATTTGATATTTATCGTGGAATTGGCAAGTACTGTTAGCTTCTGTTGTGAAACGTACCAGCAGCCAAGACCCTGCATTACTCATGCACCCACAGTATGGTAGACTTTGGCCTATTAATTTTATTCCAGGATATGAGTAATGACTCTGCCATTCTTTATGTGGCCACAGGGGCATTTACCTTTGATTTCTTAATCATGGAGGAACTACAAAGTTCAAATCATGGGAGTCCTAACTTTGTCTAACAATGTAATATTGGTATTAGTAGTGATTATATTGTTAGTATCATTATAATAGCATGGACACAAGAAATCCAAGTTAAGTGTCATTTCATTTGAAAGTCAACTGTAATAAATTAGAAAAAAAGTTCATTGATGGTGTCAAGAGACAAAAAATGCCCATCTATCTTCCCACAAACCCCAACGCATAAATTTAGCACATAAATTATAAATGTGTGTTATGGAGCCTCATCCTCAGGTGACCTTATATTAGCACATTTCTGCTGTCTGTCACACTTTTATCCGTCATCTGCATTAGTCAAGTCAAGCAGGCCGCTCCCTTTCATTCTCTCTATCTTGCCATTTAATCAATGCAGACTTGCATCCACAGTCTTCAAAGGTGCAGACAACACATGATTAGCAATCATTTTGTTTAGGTTGCTGCCGAGGGAAATCTAACTCTCAGGGTTAATGTCCTAAATGGCATAAGGTAAGGTGAGGAGGAGGGATCATCTCCCTGCATATCTGCTGATCAGTACTTTGGGTTGCCCCTCTTTAAGTGATTGATATTAAGTAAGGCTGGGAAGTTCACTGTGATTGTGGCCAAATTATTTTGAGAGGAAAGTTACTGCTATCTCTGATGCATATCAATGAGAAGGCTGAGTGCTGCGTCTAATCAATCTATGCAGAAAGCCACATCACTCAAGTTTGTGTTGACAGGTTTTTGGCCATCTTTAACGTGCTTGATGTTCCATTTAGTGGGAAGGAAAAACAGAAAATAGTACACTGCTGGTGACATGTAAGGCCAATCATATAATTAGTTAACAATGAACTTAACGATGAACTTAAACGATCACACTAAATAGGGCTCATGAGAGCTGCTCAAAATCACAGAGAAAATTGTAGACAAAGTCGATATGAAAGCAGTTTTGAGGTCAAGGTTTTTTGCCCGATAGCCATGATTTTTTCCCACCACCTGCGGTAATTGGCGGTAAAATTGGTCTTCACAATGAGTAGAGGGACAACAATCATCCTCTTGGGCAATCAAATGGGTCACAGAAAACACTGGCTGCTCTTTTTTGCTGAAGCAAACTGCCCTAAATATAGATTAGACTTTCCCACATTTCTTTAAATGGCCTAGTTTGGTTTGTTTATGAAAACAAACAAGGATATTTGTAGTCATAGCAGACAGTTTGAAGGTTCTGGGAAACTAAGTTTTAATTATCACTTGTATGACGCTTTAAAATACATTTAGCACAAATTCTCACAAAAACAACTCTTGTTTTTGTGTTACACTGTCTGTGATGCAAAAACCTTGCCAACCAGAAAATTATTTATTCTTTGGTTTTCTGTGTGTGGACAGTTTTTCAGCTACTATACCAGATGCTGACCTGACTCTAATTAAATGCAAAAAACTGTATGAGACAAGAAGGGGAAAAGTCAATAATTATAATAGAAAGCCCCTGAGAGATCTCAGAGACCATTAATAATGGGTATAATTTCCCCACTGGCCATTCTATTACATGATGTTTGACAGATTACTTCCCCATGTTGAATGAAATGAAACAGCAGCACACAAAATCTGAACACAAATGTTTTTGTTTTTTTTAAAGATGGGAAGAGTAGTTTCAGAATGACAGGTTTGCTGATTCTTTATAACAATTTCAAAGTATTTTAGCTTTTTAAACTCAGAGAGGAGTATTTCTACAGCATCTACCTTAAGATGACTAATTCAATTAAAGACTGTTGTTGAGACAGTACTTTTCACATTAATACCTTATGCGCTGTGTTCAACAGTAACAGACTTTTCTAATGAACAACAACTTCAGAAAGACGAGACAAAGTAAAGAAATGGAGAACTTTCGCAAAGGTTATCTTAAGATCTTTTCCACACTTAAGTATATAAAAGCCTTGAACAGTGAGCGCACCCCTTTTCTGTAGGTTTTACATAACACAGGAAATAAAAAGCAGGTATGTCAGCAAGAAAAGGACCAACTCCGTAGAGTCCAGGTGGGAGCGATGGAGAGGAGGGGGCAGATGCTAAGAAAAGAGATGGCGGTGGAAACTGTTAATGAATGGCTATTGGAAACTCTGGGCGGATGCTGCGTTGAAATGCTTACTCGTCCGTGATTAATGACTACTAGGCTGCCGTAATAGGTACCACTGGGACCTCAGACACTGGCACCTTTTTATAGAATAGCCCCAAAAGAAAAAAGATGAAGTCCCCATTACAGTGCTTCTTCAAGTAAAAAAAAAAAAAAAAAAAAAAAAGACCTCAAAGTGGCCTGGGGAGCTATAGTCATATCATAATGTAGCTTTTCTCCACACAGCACAAGTGTTTTGTCAAATCAACTGAAAAAAATGAATCACATGAAACACCTGAATTTTTCATTGCTCAGCAGCTCTGAGTTGCTGCAACAGAGGACAGTTGCAATTTTCCTGATGTTTGATGATGAAGAATGTCCTTAAAAAAGGATTCTGTAATTATTAATGGAGATGTGATTGTGAGGATGCAAGTTGCAGATGATTTGGATAATAGAATAGAATCTAAAACTAAATTTAAAATGTTCTGGAAAGGCACTAACCCTTTACATATTTATAGGGGAAAAAAGAGATTTTAGAAAATATCAAAGATATACTTCTGTAATTTAATTTGAGTTCCAAATCTATTGTTGATTAAGATATTGGATGTTGCAGTTAAATCAGCAAGATCAGGTAAATATGAGGAAGGTGTATGTGATTGATAAAACCGGTATGTGCCTTGCATACAATACAACCTTTCAGCGGTCCAGCTAAAAAACTGAAAATGTGAAGAGTCTCCCACACTGATTCGGAAACTAACACTTGTATGTGTATGACCGCAATGCATGCAGTGGCCAATAAATTATTCATATCTCTTTTGTTCTACACATTACCTAATCCTCAGAGTATGGAACAGAGTGCATCTCGGATTCTTATTACAATCCATTTGACTTTAAAACAACTTTGACTGTGTGTGTGTGTGTGTGTGTGTGTGTGTGTGTGTGTGAGAGAGAGAGAGAGAGAGAGAGAGAGAGAGATTGTGTGTGTGCGTGTGTGTGAATGCACTGCTTGGGCCAGAGAGTAACATTATATCTTGGCTGTTTTAACCAAATAAACATTCATCTTTGCACTCCAAAAGCACTTTTGCAAAATACATAAAGTCACAAAATTAATCTTACTGTGTTCCACATGCAGTCAGGCACAGCAATTCTGAAATAAATTAATCACCTCAACACAATTGCCTTGTTTGCATTTTTCAAGGTTATTTCGAGCTGATTACATGTAAGCAAGGTTGGTTAAGGAGGGGATATTTGATATTAGTTACAAATAAACACAAGCTGTTTTTGTTGGTTTTGTTTTGTTCCGAGTGCTTTAACTGGGACGTTTTAAGGTTAATTTCTAAGTTTATAACACAGTCGATAGAGATTCCAATTTACTTTCAATTCGTCTCATCTCCATGGTACTGCAGGTTACTGATTTGTAAATGTTGCTCTGTATCTTTCTGCATGATGATTAACTTTTGAAATAGCATTTACTGTCAACAAATTGCAGTCTTATCAGTAAAAATCAATTCAGCTGTTAAGGGAGCAAGTAGGGGCATTCTTACAGCACAGTCTAATAAATGTTTGTGAAAGGAGCACAAATGATTAAATGCAGATTGCATATTGTGAACACAACTTATGTGAATGGACTCTGTTTTTTAATACTAATATTTGATTCAAGTGGCAATATTCCATGTTGAAACAACTGTTTTGGCTTTTTGGCATTTGGATTAGATGTTTTGTTATTGCCCCTACAATACTGTACTGGTTCAGTTCCAGACTACAACCAGTTTCTTGTTCTAATCAAGAACCCCCCCCAAAAACTCTAACAATATAGGTACATACAATTTCAAAGTGGCCATGACATCAAAATGAGGAACCGCATTATATTTTCAATAGTTTGAGGAAAGTCAGAAGCTGTTTGACCATTCAACAAGCCCTTCTGATGAAGCATACTGGCAGCTTAAGAAATGGACAGAACACTTCCTAAAAAAATGCACAGCTAGGTTGGAGCATATGCATTTGTCCTTGTACTAAAAGTAGGACAGATATGGACAAACTTCAAGTGTCAGCACATGATATGACAACTTGACAGTCAGAACAACTTTTAATGTAAAAAAAAAAATAACTGTAGAGAAAAAAAGTAACAATCACTGGTGTGGCAACATGTTGGCTACTTAAAGTCCCAAGATCTGTGCCAACAAACACAGGAAGTACGTCAAAGTGGAGCATTGTCATCTACAAAATGTTTTATTTCCCTTCAAAAAAGAATGAATTCTTTTGATTCTTAGCCATTCTAACAGCTTGGCTCTATGGATGGCAATGTAATTTGCTCCACCACATTGGTCCACACTGTAATTTCTCATGAAATTTAAAATTGATTTCAATATAATCTTTTGTACAGCCCTTCCCTGTCCTCAAAGGATGAAGCCTATTGACTTTGATGATATCCTGACTTTTCCTCTAGGTTGAAAATTATTCTTTAATTAGATGTCTTGATAAGTGTTGAAAGCAGTGCCATGGAATTTGGTATCGATATCCCTGGTACACAGAAGATGAATCCTAATTACTTTTTTAAAGTTAAAACATCAGCATGTTAGCTTTGCCATTGTGATCATGTTAGCATAGTGACATTAGAATTTATGTATATATTTATGTATATATTACATCCTCAACGACGCGCTGGTGTGGTTTTGGTAAACTGTGCATCACTTGTTTCCTCAGATCAATTGTATGATTCATGCCATTTGCATGAACAATACTTATGGATGAGGTGTTTAATATGTCTACAAACCGGATTAAATTGAGATGTAAAAATCAGTCAGTGAATGGACTGTGCCCACGCTTGCAGACACATTTTCTGTCAGACGTGACAACACTACATTATCTGGACATAATCAGAGCCACCCAGTGGCATCCTTTCTTCCCCAGTTTACTTTATATGACATAATCCTTCTTTCAACAGTGAGAGGCGACCTGTTCACAAGCTTCTTTGAAAAGAGCATAAAAAGATTTGGCTCCGAGATTAATTGAAGAGGGACCTTTACAAGAAATGAGAGAGGGACAGTGTGATTGTCCGAAACCTTAGGTAGTTAATAGTGTCTTGGCTGTAAGGATCCCTCTGGAGGTGTCTCTAAGCCTCAAACAATGGAAGAAAAATAACCTTGCAGTAGCCCATGCTGACACTGGGCCCACCCAGCACAGATTGGTACCATTGTGCCACACTGGCAATCTTAATTAGTTTTGGCGTCGCTACCCTGTCAATTGTATTGATCTTGGTCTGACGTTCATCTCTTGAGATCACAATTTGTCAAGAGAACTTTGTGGGTTTTCCAACCATGACCAATCAACACCCTCTGGGAATTCTACCTCTCTGGTAAATGGGTACACTGTATGTAATTCATCTCCAGTGTCTCCAGTGGTAATAGACAAAATTAGATTGTAAATGTTAAACTGTAAAACTGTTTTTAATGAATGTTTGTCAGTACTCTAGAGAGATAGGAAGTAAGTAGTCTTATTGAAATCTTAATGAGTTCAAAAATAAGAATTCTGCTGAGAACATTTAATATGCAAAACTTCCATAGTTGGTGGGGAAATTAAATTGAATTCTGAACTTGTTTGGCCTTCCTCCTTAAACTTTAATAGCCACCAGATTACAAAATTTCTATCTATTTCATGTTCATTTCAACAACTTCTCAAACAGTGTCCACACTCTGAAATTTCAAGGTGGTTGTGAAAGGAATCAAGGCTGTAAGTCAAGCTGCCATGTGCCGCCACACCTGCGTTATTCCATCTTCACCAGCCCTACTGGCTTCACCGAAGCCATCCCTCACTGCTCTAAGGTCTTGTCATACATTCTTTATGATGGCCCGATAACCAGGCACGGGATTGGTCAGGAATCCAGCTTGGAGGGGAAGGGGGAGACAAATGCAATGCTGTCAATATATCATGGGAGACAGGGACAGATTTGATGATTGAGGCCTGACTGAGACAGGTTTAAGCAGCAGCATCAGCAACCTGTTTGTGTCTGCTGTGATCCTGACGGATAAGCAATCTGCCTGCAACATCACCTCAACCCTGACAGAATGTGATTCAGCCTCAACGAGACATGAAAAGATAACTCTCTCAGAGTGGACTGGGAAAAAGAAGAAATCAATTCAAAAGGCACAGTTAAAGGAAACTATTTGCTGAGACCATATTTCCCAAAATCTGTGAATTTATGTTTTTTGTCTGAATGTGTGTGCAAGCCAGGAGGTGTTTCCATATTTACATAACAGGATTCACATTTTCTTTATGACATGCTGTATATCACGTCATTCATAGAACAGACTATTGTTTCATGTGAACACACAATATCAGTCATCAAGACAGGGAGAATATGTCTGCAAAGGTCTCTGTGGACCGTGAGCGCACGCCTTATGAACCCTCTGTCACACCCACACATTAGCCCGACATACTTCCTTTTAGCAAACTAAGGGAGGCATCCGTAGCAGCTGCAGGCTGGCTAATGGCAGCTGTATGCTAATGTCCTCCTCTGAGTCAGCAAACGCAGCCAAGTTCATGGCCGGCCGCCACAGCTTCCTATCTTGTCTGAGAGCCCTCCTCTCCAACAAGTCGAGAAAAGAATCATCATGTTGGAAGATAGTTGAACCAGAGATGGATTTCGCTTTGTGTGAAAGAATTTTTGCACACGCTTGCAAGAGGGTATGCTGCAAATTGACGAGAACTTGGGAGGGATTATCTGCAAGATCTGGAAAGTTTAGAAGATTTTTTTTTTGCTCTAACTTGCAAAGATATATAGCCTAAGTATTTCACTGTGAATAAAGTATAGGGAGCAAACTGAGATTAATGTGATAATTGGACTGCGTATCACACTGTCACACCTTTATGTAGCAACAGAGGATTTTAAATAAAGCACATATAAATCCTAAGCATAACCACGCAGAGGAGGTATTTTCCCCTTAAAATCAGCTTTCTAATAAATTCACTAACTGATGCATTTCTTGTTCAAACACTGGCAGCTGTTGTTATAATAAATTAAACATTATTCATGGCCAAGTCCTAATTGCAAACATTATGTGGTGAAATAAAATTCTTATAGAGCAGAAAAAGTGACTCATTTGGTGAAATACTGTACTTGCATATACTGTACTTCATGATCAAGGGTCTAATTTTCTATTACTCACTCACTCACTTCTTTCTCTCACTTCATCTGTCCCCAACAACCTCATGCCTACACACACACTTGCTAGATTCCAGCCTCGTGTTCCTCGTCATATAGTTTATACAAATTTATGAAAACAAGGTGAAACAACTTCAGCACAGTAAACTCGTTAATCAACAGTCCGCAGACATAATTTATCTGGTCCCTTTCACAGTCTGTGGGCTACATGCATCTACATGTACACACACACATGCACACTGTGATATGTAAATTCAGACAGATGCTTGTGCATAACATTTGCAAGTCATTCCTTACAATTAATAACTATCTGAAAATGGAATTCTCCTGTGAAGCAGGTGCACTGACTCATGTCGGTGGATGCCTCAGATAATTTTGTGGCAGCATGTTAAGGGAGGCAAAAGTTAGTCCTAATGGCCTCCAGAAGTCACCCAAATAGTGAATTAGAAAATGACAGATCTTTTTTTGACCAGTTTCTATTAAAAACACAAGTGCCTGCCGGCTCCCTGGCATTGCTCTGCAGGCTCAGAGGCATCAGGGAATCCGACCCTTGAGCTCCATTCCTGTGCTTGACAAGGAGATGACACTGTGTCAATCAAGAGATGGTGCAGAGATTTTCTCGAAAGTGGCTGCGGCACAGTGGTGCTATCCAGAAGATGGCACAGCGATTGCTCGTTATCTCAGGAGGCCTGAAAGTGGCACAATAATTGCACTTTGTAGATCTGTTTGGTCTGTTCAGAGGAGAGATTCCAATAAATCCCCCGAAAATGATGTGGCTGATATGGTTTGCTGTCCAATTTAACCCAGAAAGAAATTAGCACTCTGTCCTTCATTTCCAAATATATTTGACAGTAAACTGATGTCAGCCAATGTCTTGATTCTACATAAGATTACCCTAATGCCAGGATACAAGCATCCCAAATCTGTGTGGGCTCTTGTCATTGTCGCACTTTGTTGTCAAAGTATCTCAGCACTCAAGTACAGTGTAGGCATGATAGGTCTTTAAACAAAAGATTTACTCTGCCTTGTTTTGATGTGTGAATAAACCGATTAGTTCAGCAGAGATAATGTCATTGTTATCGATCTCCTTCATGTCTATGCTAATTACAAATCCATAAATCTTTACAAACGGATTTAGCTAGTGATGGAATTAATTGTAAGCTATACTGCTGGCCTTTCCCTTCATTCCACCTCAGGTTGGTTGATGTCTTATGGATTTAATGTTGTTAATGATGGATTTGGTTGGCAGAGTTTGCAAAAGAGAAATGCAGAAGAGAACTTTTTAGTGGAACTAAGTTGAATGTATCCATTTTTCATTATTGCTGACACCCTGCAGTTGTTTTTGCATGTAAAAGGGGTGCATTATTCAATCATGAAGCTGCTAAATATAAACAGATTAAATTTTGAATGTTTGTCAAAGCAGTTCTCAGGGGGAACTGTCAGTGTAACCCAGTTTTAAATGTCTCTCTTGTGCAATCATTTCATCTCATTACACAATAGGACTGATAAAAAAGGATCATGGACTCTTCACTAAATCCTTTTATTTTATTTTGAGATAGTCTCTTCTTGACAGCGGAGTTTCTTTTAACATTATGTGGTCTCTTTCCCACATAATGAGCACATTAAGAGGTAATTTAACCTACAGTAGAAACAAGGGATAATTTTCTTTAGAAAATAGGGTGAGGTTCTGTTGTGTCAGTTTTATTTTGTCAGTGGATTTAGGGAAAACACTTGTTTCATGGTGTCTCATTTGAATTAAAGTGATTTGCAAATAGTAGGTTTGTAGATTTCTTTTACTTGTATATAGTATTACTATACTATTACTATAGCTTTCATATGTCATCCAAATTTTCAAAGGGGACATCATGGGGACAGATGTCAGATATCTTTATGAAATATGACCAAAACTTGAACATATGTAAAAATGCTCACTGAGAGTCCCTGAACACTTTGTTTGCAATATACCTCTACATTCTCCTTGTAATGATGTCAGATTATCCACAGATGCCAACAAATGGCTATCCATTCTGAGTGTTTCATGGGTTCACGTTGTCCACTTGCATATTTTGGATTGGATTCAGGCTCTAAGATGTGCAGATGTTTTTGAGAAGTCCTGAAATTTAGAACAAGCTCTGATCTAGAACATAGGAGATAGCGGTTGGTTGGTAAGTCTTTTTGAAACTGTGTTTTTGAGTTTGATTTGGATTGAAGTTGTTGCCAGGTTGTTGTCAGGCTTTGTTTGAGCTGAGCGCTTCCTGGTTTCATTCTCTGAGTTTCAAGAGATGGGTCAGCTGATGTGGTCACACCCTCTATTGCTTCCTCGCTGTGAAAATCTGAAAGGGGACGGTTCAGCCGGGATACTTCCTGGTACTTAAACACACAAGTTATGCTATAGCATCAGTGGAAGAGTCAGCTCTCATTGTGTGAAAACCAAATTGGGCAAGGACCAGCAAGTTTACCAGTGTAAGTCCACCAAGCAAGGACACTGACCGGTTAATTCTTTTCAACTATCTATTCATGTAGCCTGCCTCACTCACCATGTGCTACAAAGGCATTCCTGTCATCCAAGGCTTTCAAAAAAATCGAATCTGTTACAGACAATGCAACTCTGAGAACATTTTTTCACTCAGAAAAAGCCTCTCCTACTCAACCCTCACTCTTGGCCGATGGAATTGCTGATTGGTTGTAAACAAAACAGAATTTATCCAAGAATTTGCTAATCTGTCAGACATTCAGGTACTAGCCCTGACCGAAACTTGGATCTATCTGTCCAGAAAACACTGCCACACCGGTCACACTTTCTGTGGAGTCTTTTTCACACACCTTCTTTTGGGTGCAGAGGCGGTACAGGGGTCCTCATTTCCAAAGACTGGAAATTCACTAAGCTTCCTCAGCCAAGCAACAACTACTTTTAATACTGTGCAATACTGCTCTTATTAGACTTTTTGTGGTTGTCATATACCACCCACCAGGGTGCAAACTCTGGGACTTTGTAGTCGAACTAGACATGTTACTCTCTCCACACTCACTGAGCTTGGTATCTCAGGATCTGCCCTCTGCTGGTTCATGTCCTATCTCTCAGGGTGATATTTCAGATTATCTTGAAGGGGAGAATGTCCAAACCTCATAGCTTATCCACGGGCTTCTTCAATTGTCAGTGCTCGATCCCCTTCTGTTCTCAATATACACCACCTAACTTGGTGCAATCATCCACTCCCATGGTTTCTTACAGCACTGCTATGCTGACTATACCCAGCTATTTCTGTCATTCTGGCTGGAAGACCACACAGTCGCTTGGATCTCATCATGCCTTGCCATTATATTTGCATGGACGAAAGAACACCACCTTCAGCTCAGCCTCTCTGTGACTGCACTCCTTGTCATCCCATCCAGTTCCTCTATACAACAAACATGTATCCAGCTTGAATCAACCCATCGCTTGGTCATGTTGATTGGCCCTGTACAACATCAGAAAGATGACCCTATCTGTCTGAGCATGCAGCACAACTCCTGGTAATATCATGTACTGACTACTGCAACTTACTAACAGGCCTCTCATGTATGTTCAAACCTTTGCGGATGATCCAGAATGCAGCAGCACGGCTGGTCTTCAACCAGCTCAAAACAGCACATCTAAACTAAACTAAACTAAACTAAACTAAACTAACACAGCTCCTGAACTCCCTTATTCAGGTCTACGCTGCCTCCCGCTCACTACATTCTGTCAATGAAAGGTGCCTGCTTAAACCTGGTATTCACATCCATCTCAGGAACAGCTCTAAGTACGTCTGTTTACACCTGGCATTAACATGCATCTCCACATGTGTCCTGAGTGGCCACTTGTGATCAAATCTCACTCCCTCACTCTGTACGCAAATAAATACGTACAATGTTTCCATTTTCAAAGACCAAATTTATTCGTTATTAACCGGCGGGGAGGCTGGGTGTCTGCTCCATCCAAAGCTGTGTTCACATCGGAATATATATATATATATATATATATATATATATATATATATATATATATATATATGAAGAGAGAGAGCGTGAGAGAGAGAGAGAGAGAGTTATATGCAGCAATCTCCCCGCAGCTGCGTCTCTCCATTGAGAGAAGCTGGGCCCATTTACGCATGAGGCATAACAGCATAACTTCATTGATTATTTAAGTCTCCAACAGGCAGAGGCAACAGTCAGATCAGTCAGGATCTAATGTTAATAATGTTCTGTTTTCTTCTACACATCTAATAGGTCAGCTGTTACACACGCGGCCCAGGTTCATGGTGTTTGGAGTAAAACAGCTGTCCTCCTCATGAATCCTGACCTCATTACATCGAGCAGTGCAGCAAAACTAAAACCTGTAGTTATTAATTGACAGCACAGAAGAAACTACCTAGCAACGTTTAGCCTCTGAAATATTTTTTTTTGACAGACAAGTGAAAAAAAGTTAGTTTCTGGTTTTGGTTTTATTACTATTCTAATTGTCAATTTGAAGAGGGAACCTGGTTAGGGGAACGGGAAAAACAGGAAAAAACGGAAGGTAGATTATGTCTTTTTAATTCACATGAAAAACAAATGTGTTTATCCTGTCATCAAACAAGTTGAACAGCTTTGGACTCGTAGGCAGAAGTGCAATTCCCTGCCTAATCTGCTGGAAAACAGAGAATGTCAGTTGAGTAGGCAGTCCTTCAGTGTTGTCCTGAACGCACTGCGTTTACACTGCTAAATGAATGTGGCCACATGTGGCCGAGACCACCTCCAAAAGTGGTCTGAGTGATCAGATATCAATCCGTCCTCAATGCGTCTTGGGTGTGTGTACACCTGTATTTAGAACTGTTCACTTGTGAACAGATCACCAGAGACAGGTGATAATATCAGGTGTAAACAGGGCCAGAGTCCCTCTCAATTTTTATGAAAAGACTAAAGACCGGGCTCATGAACACCTCTGCACTTGATGTACTAAAGAAAACAAAACAACAAAAATAATCTTCTATGCACTCTATGCATTGCCTCTGTGCACTGCCTGTTGGCACCTATGTCCTATCATATTTTTATGGCAGTTATTTGTTTTGTTCTCTCCTGACTAGGTCCCTGCTTGTACTCTATCAGCTCTCAGATGTATATTGCTTTGGATAAAAGCAACTGCTAAATGAAATGTGTACAATTGTAAATTTTAAGTTTCCATTTCAAGTAAAGAACAAGAAGAGTGAAATCCTACTGCTATTGTTTGTTTACATGGCCAGTGGAACCACTGGAAGTCTGCCAAGGGTTGGACATTAAAAGAGTCAGAAGCTAAAACAGCCTGTTTAAGACAGGCTGAATGGAGGAGCTGCATAAAGGGCTAGTATAAGATAGATAAGGAGTTTTTGGACTGTAAATTATACAAAGATATACCAGCAGAGCCCTAGAATATAGACCTGGAAATGTGAATGATACATCTCTTTTAATATTACTATTACCAGTAGCTTACCATGGATCAGTATCGAGTATACTGTATGTAAGCGACTGTATGTCTCAGATGTAAGAGATACACTAATGACTAACATCAGTTCTGAATATTATCTTTATCTTTAATACATCATCCTAAGACAAACCTGCATCTGCAACTTTGTAGAACTGTGTCTTGAGAGTTTTAGAAATCTTCATCAGCTAAAATTCAGGCAGTGGTGCGTATTTATATTGACCATTACTTGAGAAGTCACATCTGGTCCATATTCCCCATGAGTTTATTTCAAATGCAAAAGAGCAAATCAAACATTACGAATTTTCGCAAGGTTTTCCTTAAAACAGTAGGCCATTAAGTTTACCATGGTCACACAAAAATCCCAAAGGGTGCACATTTCCCAGTTGGGAAGAAATAGCTGCTGTTCATTTGAGAATGACAAATAGTACACCTTTCCCTTGCCTCAGTAATGGATTTTTCCTTGTAGATCTGACAATTTGCCAGTGACCTTGACATTGAGCAACTATTCCCAGGGGTCAATTTCTCCATCCATCCCTCTAAGCCCTTGCTATATCAAGTAAATGGTAAAAGTGCAGTTTTGACTGGTTTGTGGTATGACGTGACATAAAAGTCTATTTCGAAGATTGGGTGAGGTGCAAATTATTCACTGTTAGGATTTGATATTGACAGTGTTTAATGGGTCTTAAAGAGTATAAACATAAAGCCCTAGATAAGTCACTAACGACACTGGCAATTTAAACATTATAATTTGTTATTACTCCTCATAAACACTTTATTTTTGCTTTATTTAAGAAAAGCAATATTATAAGGAAACCAACTGGCCAAGGGCAGGTGGTGCCCTTCGCCTAACCAAACCTCTAATTCATTTTTTTTTTTTCACAGCCCACTGTGAAAAAAAAACTTCTCAAAAATGGTTTCACAAAGTATAGGAAAAGATGAACATCTTAACCTTACACAACACAAAGCATTGACTGAAGGATTAACAGAATCACACAGCTTTCAGTTCTGCATCATCCACACATTTGCTCTTTTATGAAAGGTCTTCTAGTGTGATAATCTAATCGTAAAAGCAATCTCAAGGATTGCACCTAATCAGCGACCACCAACTTTTTTAAGCCAAGAATAAATCCATTTTTGCTTAAATAGCCAGTGGTTTACAGCCCACAACTGCCCTCCAATCTTCATTTTCTTCATTCAAGCTTGTGCTAAATCCCAAATGGGACTGCTTTATCCTGCACCACAGTGGGCTGTAGGGCCCATCTCAGCCTAACAATAGGGGGGAGGACAAACAGGCTGATGACCTGACATGTACGAGTGCAGATTGTAAAAGACAAATGAGATCAGGATGGAGGGTGGATGATGGCCTGCACAGTCAACGAGGCATTTGAAGGGTTAGATGCACAACCGTTAAGGGCAGCCATAAGGTAAGTTGCAAAGGTAAAAAAAAAAGGAAAACACTCATTATGACTTGTGCCTGTATCCATACACAATCCATTTTAAAAAATGATCATTAAAAAAGCAAACATCTATCTGCAAACTATAATACCGCTCTAAAACCTCTTTTTAATAGTTGAAACCTGCTATTATGCCTCACTGAGCACTGAGAACGATCATAATCCAGAGCCTCCGGTGTTCACACTGAGTAATATTGGTTTAACAATTAGTCATGTCAAACAATTATCCACATATGTCAACGTTTTGCAATTTTGCTTTTGAGGAGCAGTCCATTATTGAATTAGCTCTATTTGAGCATGTTTAATTCTGCTTTTCTGCAGCAGTGAACATGACAGTCAGACAGAATAATACCCAAAAGTCCTCCTATCCCCTGGCAACAAGCACATTCTGTACCTGACGATACATAGACAGTCACAAGAACATGTCTCCCTATTATGACATTGCAAGTCGTCACTAATGTGTCACTCATTAGCAGTGTAGCAGGGGAAAAAATTTACAACTTTACGTATGACATCTGCACAACTGCCTGCTTCTCTACAAAAAGCTGAGGCTTTGCAGTGCATGGAAATCAGTTTCACAATGCATGTCACTTTCACTCTCTTGTAATAATCTGTCACAGGTAAGATTGAAATTTCCGGTGTGGATTACAAAATAGTCTTCATGAAAGCAAAGATATTTTCATGTACAAGGGAATTATTCTGTAGTGAAAATAGCAAGCAATTGAAGCCTTTAAGTTATGAGGTAATTTCCATGCATGTGTTCACTATGTGTGCTTGTGACCCTTAAACAATTTTCCCTTGTCAACAGTCCTGTTGAAAGTCACACTCTAGACAGGGATGTCCTATACAGTGTGAGATAACATAGATGTACTATACAATATTTTCATTGGCTGAGTAAAGCTGCCAAGAAGAGTGCAATTTCAGCAGATACTGTATCACTTTTAATTAAGAGGACATTACGGTCAAGGCATGTTCTATTACACACATCAAGGTATTGATTTGGCATCGGGCGGAAACATTGAAATGCTTCACCATATACCAGTCACACCCCAGTGTTGATAACGTGCAAGATACTTAACATGCCATACTTGCCTTTTCCATTAGTGTCTCGTATATCATCTCCACTAAATGGTGGAGGAAGACAAGCATTGGCTCAGAATGGAATAGCAATAAACTTTCTATTACGTTGTTCCTCATAAATCTTCTCATTTTAGTGTGCAAAAAGCAGCTATGTGTGCTACAATCAATGGTATAACAAAATTACTCCGACTGATATATATACATGTGGCCAATTAGGTTCATTTTTAAGTCACTATAAAACTGGTCTATTCAACTAAATTTATCTTGTACCTCCATTACATCTACTGAAAAGATTCACAGAATTTGCGTCATTAAATATAAAAATATTCAGTGTCTTAACCTCAATTTCGCTTTCCTCTGATAATCTCACATGGCACTTGATCAGCTCATTTTGTATAAAATATGATGGCCTCCTTTCACCTTTTTGGCCAGAGGGAAGTACAGTAAGCCACCTATGAACAGCACTTTGTCTTTATCATCAGCCTTCTGTAACAGACAAACTGGATGCATTCGTGTGGAGCCTGGCACAGGGAAAAACCCAACAGCCGCGTATTAACATGCATTAAGATGGATTGTCAAATGACAGCAGAAACAAAAAGCAACATCTATCTCTTTATGAATAACCTTGCCTGTTTCAAATTGGTGTGAGCTCAGGGGACAGTTTGGATGTATGTGTGTGTATGTGTGTCTATACACACAGAAATCTGTCTGTACAGAAGTGTGTTCATGCCTAGCACTTTGTTCTTCATAACAAGAGTTCTTGTCTTGACAGGAAAGTGGTAAATTCAAAGATCCATTCATCTTCATGACAGTCATTATTAACCAGCAATCTACTGACTTTGATTTGAGACTCCCATTGATTAAAATATGATGTACTTTGTATGGGGCATTCTCTGAGACAAGGCCATCTTTTGCCTGGAAACTGGGTCACCAGTGGAATCCATTGCAACAACCATAAATTAAAGCTGACTATAGATGCAGTCCTCCTAAAGGGGGTGTTTTACACTCTAAGGCCATATTTTGGAAGGGATTGCTTCAAAATATGACTTATGCATTGTAACTATAGGTGTCTTAAGCCTAAGCTTCATGCTCTAATAGGCTTAAAGTCAGATGATTGCAGCCCTAAACCAACATGACACAAGGCTGTGACATCGGGACATACACTCATGGGCCACTTTATTAGGAACACATGTGCAATCTAATGCAATCCAATACAACAGCTGTGCCATAAATTCTACATTTACAAAGCATATACATTTTTAGTTTTTGTGACATTGTCAGAAAGGTGATAATTCTACTTAATGTTTATTATTGAGGTCGTAGTGGGTGGTAGTGTTGTACTGGAGTGCACTATGTTAAAAGGTGTTCCTAATATTTTGCTCACTTCATGTATGTTAATTTAATGGACAAAATATTAGGAATACCATTCAATATAATGCAAACCATTACACCACTACCGCCACCACCACCCACTATGACCTCAATAATTATTACCTCTCTGAAAATGTCAACTGAAACTTAAAATGCATAAGCTATGTAGAATTTATGGCAGAGCTGCTGTATTTGACTGCATTACACTGCACAGGTGTACCTAATGAAGTGGCCGGTGAGTGTATACAGATGGGGCCATCACTCTAGTACTCTTCCACAAATTGGAACAGGAGAACAAAGTGACAGGTTAACCATAACTGGATATCCTCATGTAATACCTCAAGAAGCCCAATCCAAAAACCCTCACTTCTTATTGCCTTTGAGATGTATAAAGGCCTGGAAAAGCATCCTTGTGCATCCTTAGTAAACATGGGACACAGACATTGGGGTGTCTACTCGGGCCAAACCCTAACCTATACCACTCAGTAAGACTGCACACTTTTTCAGCCATGAAATGCCTCTTTAAAAGTGTAAAAACATAGATCCAGAGAAGATGCAAAGCTTAAGGCACTGTAAACACCACCTCTCTTCTGAAAAGGGATAGTGGCTACAAGTACAATCAAAATTCTGGTTTGTTCTGAGATAAAAGAACAAAAATAATCACTTCCTAGGGGAGATAATGACCACATCAGACAGCCAATCCTGAATCCAACAGGTGTTAGGGGGCTAGCCCAAAGAACAGAACAGGTAGCTCTCAGCACCTGGATCAGGGGAGGCCTGTTTAGTCGGGGAAAACCACCACAAAGCCTGGAAAAAAACAGGAACTGGAAAAGCAGCCAGAATTTGTCCTAAAGGTATGCAGCATCTGAATACAGCGAGAAACAATACCACAATCCAAAAAATCTTGCAAGTAGTAGCAAAGAAGGTGTTCAGAATGGCTAGTCCAGAGTGTTGCCACACAATCTTCAACTTACTTTCCAGTAAAGAGGGCTATTACGGCTGTTTTATGTCTAATGGAGCATAACCTTATGGCATCTGGAGGAGCCAAGCCAGCCAGCTCAATAGCATGTGAAATGCAGTGACACAGCCAATAAGTGAATCTGTTTCAACAAGGACTTGCCACCTGCCTGGTCACTGAAAGAACTAAGTGTCTCACAGTGGCTGTGCATTGCAGATAGCATACCAATCCTGGTTTGTGTTTTGGATGTTTAGTTGACTCAATCAGGCGCAATGACTCAGTGATTTCCATCACTGCTGCTGGTAAAACAGTGAAAGTACCCTGCAGTCCAGTCACAGCTCAGTTCTCAAGCAAGCATAGCATTCAGAGTTGTTTGATGAGACTGTAGCAAAAGGTCAAAATCTGTAAAGAAGATGTAACCATGCTTGGACACAGATAATCTACAGGTGGTGACAAATTAAAGGAAAATCCTGAATAAATAAGTGGAGAAACATAACAAATGCAGATGCTTCCACAAAGATGAACTGCATGGTACAATTAAGCAACATCCAATCATGCTCTGTGGCATGTATAAGAAAAAGCTGAGTAGGCCCAGTTGATTCTGATTTTGTATCAAGATGACAAGAGAAAAAGATCTAAGTGACTTTGAAAGAGGGTTCACTGTTGGAGCACGGATTGACAGGAGCTTCAGTCACAAAGACTGCTCAACTGGCTAGTGTTTCAATAGGAACAGTTACTAAAGTGGTATCTGCATTTGAATCTATGGAAGAGACATCAGTAAATAGGGTCAGATATTGTGGTTGATAGCGCACACTTGATGACTGTGATGCTCGTGCATTAGTGTGATATTTAAGAAAAAACAGAAGAGCAACTCTGCCTCAGGTGACTGAGAGTGTCAATGCAGGACATGATCAGACTGTGTCAGCAAAAAAAGGCTGTCGACAATTACATAGAGAGGGATATTATAGTAGGGTGGCAATGCATAAACCCCTCATTACAAAGATGAATGCACATTTGAGAGTTCAGTGGTGTAAAAACCATAGACACTGGTCTGCAAAGGTGTGGAAAAAAGTGATATGGTCAGCAAGCAAGCAAAACTTTATTTATATAGCACATTTCAATCCAGGTGGAAGCACAATGTGCTTGACAGAGAGTGAGTTACCACAGAAGTTGAAGCTGCAAAAACTATGCGGATGTGTTCAAGATAAAATATTGTATGTAAATAAACACAATTAAAAAAAACATAAATAATATATGAATTAAAATCCATTAAGAAAGTAAAATAAAATGATTAAGACCAGCAACCAACCAGTAAAAAATAATAAGACACAAATTAAAACCATTAAACAGTAAGAATAAAATAAAATAAAAAAATATAATCATTAAGACCAGCAATTGACCAGTAAAAAATTACGATACATGAGTTAAAAATCATTTTAAAAAAGTAGAAATAAAATAACCAGATGACTGAAAAGTGCAGCTAGAAAGCAATATTCCCAGTTTGATTTTAAAAGACGATAGCATTGGAGCACACTTATAATTGGGTACGATGTTCCAGCGTCTTGGAGCATAAAAGCTAAGAGAAGTTTCACCAATTTTTGTAGAAAGCTGGGGAATAATCAAATAGCCTGTTCCAGATGACCTGAGGGGTCTGGCTGATTCATAGCTCACAAGTATGTCAGAGAGATATTGGGGTACCAGACCATGTAGGGCCTTAAAATGATTGTTAAAATTTTAAAATCAACTTCAAAATTTACTGGAAGCCAATGTAATGACCTCAACACCTGTGTTATATGGTCTTATTTCCTTTTTCAAATTAAAACTCTAGCATCTGCACTCTGGAGTAGCTGCAGTTGATCAAGATGCTCTTTAGATGTTCCTGTGAGCAGTGTGTTACAGTTTTCTTGCTGACTGCCAACAGACGCATGGACAAGTTTTTCAGTGTCCTCCTGGGATAAAAAACAAACAAACTCCTAACCTTTGTGATATTTCTTATATGATAAAATCCGGTTTCATTATGCTGCTAATGTGTTTCTGGAAAGTGAGGTCATTGTCCAGGATGACGCTATGCTATGGTTTCTGACCTGTGTGACACTTTCCAGTGACAGTTGTGATAAGTTAAAAGAGACTTCCTGTTTGTTAGTCTTTGCACCAATAACCAGGATTTCTGTCCTGTCACTGTTTAGCTGTAAAAAATGACTAGACATCCAGTTGTCAGTATCCTTGATACATTCTGATAATGTGTCTATAGGGCTCAGTTTGTCAAAGAACAGTGAAATATATAGTTGCGTGTCATCAGCATAATTATGGTAACAGACATTGTGTTTCTTGATAAGCTGGCCCAGAGACTACAAGTACAAACAAAACAATAATGGGCCTAATAATTGACCCCTGAGGAACACCACATGAGATAAAGTTTTTTTGAGTTAAAATTTCCAAGACAAATACTAAAATCACATCCTTTGAGGTATGATAAAAAGCAGTCCAGTGCTGACCCAGATAGGCCACCCCACCTCTAAAGCCTCTCCATTAAAATAACGATCAATAGCGTCAAATGCCACACTTAGATCCATTAATACTAAAATAGAAAATCTACCATTGTCACTATTTATTCTTAAGTCATTAATAACTTTGACCAAGGCTGTTTCTGTACTATGGTTGGGGCGAAAACCAGATTGGTAGAGATCCTGTATTTTGTTGGTTGCAAGATGGTCAATTAACTGCCTGTGGATGACCTTTTCATTGATTTTGTTTAGGAACAGGAGGTTAGAAATTGGTCTGCAGTTATAAATAATAGATGGATCTAGAGTGGGTTTCTTTGAAAAATACCAGATTGCAAAGAGGTGTTTACAATGTTTAAAATATCCTTAGATACATGTTAAAAACGCTTTTTAAAAAGGAGGTGTTCCAAGATCTTTAGCACTGACTGGTGCAAATTTTGTCAAAATAATAATGAACTGAGAAGGAGGCAGGGTTGGAGGAGCATGAGTGATTATGGGAATATTTCTCCTAATTGTCATTATTTTGTTGTGAAAAGAGGCTGCAAAATCATCACAAATATTAGCAGAAATAAAATCACCTGGAATTAAAGTACTGGGGTTATTTAAAAATGTATTTATAGTAGAAAAGAGAACCCTTGAATTGTGTGTATTATTGTTTTGTTATATTTTTTAAAAATGGCCTGCTTTGCCTGTCTAATTTCTGAACTATGACTGATGCTTGTAAATATCAAGATGATCAAGAAAATGGGTTTTACACCATTTATGCTCAGCCCTTTTGCAATCTCTTCTGTTCCTCCATATCAATTCATCTGTTAGCCAAGGACTTTTACTTTTACCAGACAACACTTTGATTTTAACAGGAACAATATCATCTAAAACCAGTGTAGTACCTTGATTAAAGGCGATTACCATGTCATTATAGGGCAACATATTAAATGTTACAACATTACAGAATTCGGTAGCAAAGATATCAACTGAGTTGGCAGGGAAGCACTATTTCTAGACAGTTTTGACAGAGTTGACCTTACAGGATCAAGACTGATTATGCAGTAATATTCTGATAAAGCAATGTCAAGTGCTCACACAGAAAGGACATTAACTCCTTTGGACATAATTAAGTCTAAGGTATGGCACAGGTTATGAGTGGGTCCAGTTACATGCCAACAGAAACCAAATGCCTCCAGCAAGTTGTTTAACTATCTAGAAAGTAGTCTCCAGTGTTATCTACATGGATATTAAAATCACCAGAAATCAATATAAAATCAAGGAAATTTGGGACAACAGATCTTTGAATTCATCAGTAAGTGATGGTTGTTTTTGGCAGTCGATACACTATGATTAATAAGACAGGAGGTGTGCATTTCAGTGTTAGTGCGTGATTTTTGAATGAAGCGTTCTCACCAAGTGTCAGATTTTGATGGTTGGCTGACGTGTACAGTTTTCTGTGTAATAAAACAGGATCACCTACCTTCAACAATTTGAGTAGGCATGATGGGATGGGATAGGGATACAGTCTGTGGGTCATTGGGATGGGGCATATTACTGGCGCTCCCTCCAACACATCAGACACTGCAAATGGAGGACATTTTTGATGAGAAGCCAGGTGAATCTGTGGTTTGGATGAAGGTTATGACTCTTGTACAGATCCTATCTATCGGCTCTTGTACAGATCCTTTTGGCTTGGATCAGATCAAATCCAATTCTTGTTTTTTCCTGTTTGTATGAAATGGAGTATGAAAATGATGTGAATCATACTATGGCATTCAGAGTCACTAGATCTCAACCCAATTGAACATCTACGGGAAATTTTGGACCGACGTGTTAGACAGCACTCTCCAAAAGTTACAGTATGATGTTCACTTACACAGCCAGTTTCTTAAGGGTTTGGTAGGTCAGTCCTGGATGATCAAACAAGTATATTAAGGGTACAACTTAGCAGTGGATAAATAAAGTCTTTGGGAGCAAAAGCTTACAAAAACCACCAGTTTCTGCTTTCAAACAGCAGTCACAACAGCTTCTCAGTCATTTATTCACACTCATTTCCTTGATTTTCATCTTCAATTTCCTTCCACCTAGTGCGTATCATCATGCCTCAGTGGCTGAATAGACCCAGGCATTCCACCAATTCATCTGCCTTCCCCTGCATCTCACCAGTCTCATTCATAATGGACTACATTGTGAATGTGATTAAGAAAGAACAAAAAGAAGGAATTGATTGTCTATTGCGCGGCACACAATGTTTTGGCTCCTTGTTTGCTAGTCTAGTGATGGAAGCCTGAATCTATGGAGTGGAGCCAATCCCCTGTGTTGCTCGAGTGGATCATGGGGTAAGCTCTTAATTACTCTGAGGGACAGTTCAGTTGCATTATGAGCTGTGTAAATACACACAAACACACACAAACACATGAAAAGTGGGCCTTGCTGAACTAATGAGGATGAAGATGCATCCTGCACACACACTCCTAAACATGGTGTATGAACAGTTTTTATAATACAACTTTGATAACATGTCTCAGATTTTGAGTGAGACCAATTACTGTTTATAGATTCTAAACTCATATTTTGTCTGAGAATAAGAGAGAGAAGGCATTATCATAAAATGACATTATCCAGAAACCAACATCCAGTTAGTAAGGAGAACAAAATCATCAAAACTAAGGCAGCATTATCCACCAATGTCAGTTAATGAACACACCAATAAAACTTTGTATTTATAGAAGCCAAAAGCATGAGGAGTGAGATCAGCATTTTCCACATCCAGAAATTGTTAAAGTTCAGTGAACAAGGTGTACAAAGATTGTGTTCACTTGGTTTGACAGGATTATTTATCTTACTGTTGAAAGTGTTCACACTCGTACAACTGTACAGATGTTTGAGAAGAATTTATGTTTAAAAACCCTGAACACTGTAAAATGACCTGAGTCGACAAAAACATGGACAGCTAAAAAGGAATGCTGTGCATGGTATTAAATTAACACCTCAAATCTCTGCAAACCTCTTTGAAATTAAATCATCAGACAAACATCTATAAGAAATTCACCAAGGCAGGCATGAAAACAATGGTCTGCTCAAGGTCACAACATGTGAACTGGGATCCTCGGGGGATTTCAAACTGGTGTTTGCCAGCTTTCTTGTTGGGTTCATTTCCCACCAACACAAGATGTCATGTCAATGGCCTTCACTCATCAGTGCCCCCAGAAACTGCTGCAATCATACTGCATGGAACAGCAACTGTAAAATCAATAACATGTTTTAAACCTTGAGAGAACCGGGGGTGGTGCTACATGTTTACTGCACTGCAATGAAAACAAAATCCATCATGTATTGTTGGAGCTGTCGTCTTGCTCTGTGTTTCTTCCTTATTTTGTGAGTATTTAAGGTATTGCTTTTGTAGAAAAATGTGCATAGTCAGGATATATGTTAGTGTCATCAAGTTAACAACACTAAAATACACTGGCATATGAATGGTGAACAACATGATAGGTCAGGGATTACTATAATGCAGTAGTGAGGTTCTGTTAGCCAAATCAATGACTTACTTGCTACAGTAAATGGCATGTAAGCTAACCTAACTAACTAACTAACTTATTTCTAGATTCTGCTATAGTGTAAGAAAGCTTTTTCAGAAAAAAAAGTCACATAACACATTGTTTTTCTCCAGCCTTTAATACGCAAGGCTGTTTATAGTTTTTCACCTGCAGGCAGTTTTACACCTTGGTATAACATCAAAATAAAACTAATGTAATCTGAATTTTGCAGTTCATATGTTACAGAAATCTGTGCTTCAGAATCACAGGTGTTGGGGCACAGAAAAACCCTGAACATCTTGCAAGATAAGCCCAATACAAGTATATAAGCTTGAACCAGAGGTCTTCACTGGTCCAAAGTTTTAAACCCTTGAAAAGCTGAAAACCAAATCTGATGTGCATATGCTACTTTTCAAAAAAAGAGAGACTCCATTAGAAAGGGTTCCAAGGACAGTCCAAGTAATCTGGAGTATAATTAGAACTGATGCAAAATGTGGTTGACTTGAATAGACCTTAATACAGTAAGAACACCAACACTGGCAGCAACATGATGTGCTGCCCATTAGCCAACAGATGTTGTCAAAAAGAGTAACTATACATGTCATTTTCCCTGCACTTTACAGTTAGCACTCTCCATCTCATCTTCAAAAACACTCAGATATTAGAGATCCAATTAGAGTGAACAGAATTCAGATCTTTCCTGACTCAAGTACTGGGTCCGTCAGGTCATAGTGCCCAACAAATGTAAGATGAATACAAGATGGTGTGGGAGCTTGAAATGGCAATTGCAGACAGTACAATGTAACATCAAATGTTACCAGGGGCAAAGGAATTTATGTGGTCAGCAAAGTTGGGCTCATTTCATGCTTAAATTGCATTTTCTTGTTCACTGTCTGTATGCTAAACTTGTCGGATCAAATGAAAACATTTCTGTAAATTGTCATCATGCCATGCCAGGAACAACACCTGCACACAGCAATGCAGACTTGTTCCTGCCAGCTCCTTCCATAAATTCTTACAACTTACTGAAAGTGTGTTTAAAGGGCTCAAAAACTCACCCGAAAGAGACTTCATGCATTTGCCGATTCCACAGTTGGACAGCCCTGAGCCCTCGTGGATTTATCGGAAATGAGGATCAAAGTGTCTGAGTCTATGAAGGCGGACATTGGGATTAGATCCATCACTCACACTTATTCATACCTGTGGGCCATTTAGAGGATTCGATCCAACTATCTTATATTGCTTTTGGACTGTGGGACTCAACAAGCGTCCCCTATAATGAGGTACAAAAATTCTTCTTCTAAAAGTATCTTGATGCTAATTCCATCTTACTTTTTAGTACAATAAAAATAAAGATGACAAAATATTTGCACCTTTAAAAAAATGCGTCTTTTTAATCTAATATCTGTACATACTGCCAGTCATTGCACAATGAAGGGAAATAAAGACACTGAGGTTTTGCCTGTCAGCAGGAAGCGCTATGCAGGAGTGACCCAGTATGAGGTAATGTAAGATACTCATATCGATGTGACATGTACCCCTATCCTGACTGTGTCCCATTTCAACACTGCACAGATGCTTAGTGGTGATGCTCACTTTTTCTCAAAGTTTTTTAGTGAGCACTATAGAGGTGTGTGTGTGTGTGTGTGTACGCGTGTGTGTGGGCAAAGCCCTACTCTGTTCTGAGACATATTTCCAGACCTCGGTGCTCAAGTTGTGGGGGAAGAAGAGAGGGGAGATTGAAATGTAAGGAGCTGCCACGGTGGCGCCACAGTGATCTGAGGGGTGCCATGGAGACGCCTGTCATGGGGGGGAGAGTCCTGTGATGTTGACGTGTCTCTGTCTGCAAAGGCTGACAATCTGCTAAAGTCAAACTCCTCAGATGATGCTCCGTTTGTGTGTGTGTATGTGTACGGGTGTGCAAACCTATGAATATGTTTATACTCCATGTGCATGAGTGGGTTTGTGTATCAGTTTTGCTCACTGCGTAGGTGTGTTCCTGCTCTTTGTAGGTGTCTACTTTGATTTGAATATATCCAAAGAAGGTGCTGCCTGCAGCACAGTGACAGGTTCAAAGGCACATCGACCCAATTAGAACCAGAAAATGGTATTCTCATTTAGAACCCATGAGTACAAGTAGATACAGCCACAGAATCATGATATAAAAGCACATTATTCTTGTGTTGCTCTACTGATGAAAGACCAGAAGACTTGCATAATTTTATTGGTTTGGTGAGTGAACAAGTCGCACTGGAGGATCTGAATTGATCCTGCAGTCTGTTAGTATCTGTGGTTGGATGATTTCAAAACTACTTGAAGCACTAGTAAACCAAAGGAAAGCAGCCAGAACAAAGACTGCTGTAATCTTTTTGCAAAAGTGAATCAAACAAACTTTATTGTTTTACTATGCATAAAAGGTCTGCACAAACTAAGTCAGTTGATCTACTTTGACACCACTGTTTCATTCATGATCTTACTCACATGACATTAGCAGAAATGTCAACTAACTATAATTTTCCAGACTGCTTGCCTTGACATTTTAATTAATTAAACATTTTTGACCAACGCAACTGCAATTGGGTACAGATGATCTAGCCTCATTGAAACTCTGCTAGTTGCCTTGTGTTGTTTTGAAAAGTCACAGTAGGAGTTCTGATTGAACTCTTTTATGAATGACTAATACCGCTACTTGGTATTCAAGATAATATAGGGAACTGTTGTGACTGTCATTATTCATGACGTGTTCAGGTTATTTTGTCATCTAATATTTGTTTATCCCAAGCACAATGTCTTGTAGCAGAATCTTGCATTTTCAGTCGTGATTCAGTCCAGCACTACATATTCCTGAGTGTTCTCTAACCTCTTGATTTGTGGTTTGATGTACTGCTTCCTAACTCCCAGCCAATCTCACCCATATTGCTAAATCAATGTGTCTGCTGACAAATGTTCAGCCTGACAGATTGCGGGTGACAAAAATCAACTCAAACATTTGCTGGCTGTCCACTTAACAATCCATTTGTATATAGAGGATGAGGTGATGGTGCCGGGCTTGGGGACAGTATGGTTGTTTCAATTACGGGAGAACTCTCCCAAGGATGAAGTTGAAACAGAGTTCACATCAAGAGATACACAGCCTTGACTTGCATGTCTTAAAAATGATGGGATCTGATATTTAATGGATTAGTTTAAATACCATTACCTAAAGTAATTCATTCAGTTCGATTGGCTATGTTTAATACAAACGAATGAATCCAAGTTATCAAATACATTTATCAAAACCTTCGATTTGATTAAACTTTTAACAGAAATACTTAATATTTTATTTATTTGAAATGATAATTCCTTCAGAGATAACTTATTCAAAAACCTCCATATGTGATTTTGAAGTGTTATGGGTGAACAAAAGAACAAATTGTGAGTGTGAATGCGAGAGTCTGCAGGGGAGTTATTAGTGTGAAACTGTGCTATTTTTAAGCTTCTGACTCATCCCTATTTACTTGCACCTTTTTGCCAGCATGAGTTGTCCTGTATGACAAGGAGCTAAACATTTTCAAAAGAAATGATAGTAACCTCACACAACCCTACAATCCTAACCCTACACATTTGTTTAGTCTTATACACCTTCAGGGACATGTTCTATATTGTCCCTGTGGTTACAAAAAATGGCAACAATAACTTATGGCATGTTTATGAGTGTATGACTATTGTAGCGATTGTAGCACAAGACAGCTTTTGACAGTGAAATTCGACTTCTAGTATCTTGTTTGCATCAGACATGTTAAATCATTTCCATCTGATAATGATACAAACAAATAGCAAAAGAGGGTAATCGCTGGAAGTGCCTCTCTCTCTGTGAAAGCAGAAGTACCCTCGTATATGACAATACCATCATGTAAGTCTTAAGGGAAACCTGCTAAGTCAGGCTCTTTAGGGGGTCCCTATGCAGCCTGGGCAGCTCCTTAGCCAGCAAAAGGAATTAGACACAATAAGTGAGCAGAGAAATCTGCCACGAGGAGGCTTGGCTGGCAAAGACAGTCAAATTCTCCAGTGGGGCATGAGCAATTCTCTACATAAGCACATCACTGTGTCTAGAGGGGCCCCAAACTGAAGTCCAATGTTCTACCAGCTAAAGCAGCCAGCAGCGATAAGGACAAAAATTAGACTAGAGAAGGTAATAGAAATGAAGAAAAATGAACATGAAAAAAAATCTTGTAAAGAAGTGGGTTAGGGAATAAATGCAGTCTATATTTTTAGGTCCATACATCAAACATTTGTTTCTAGGTTGATAGGTGTAGCCCTACTTCTGTAAGCACTTTCTGTTAAATTTGCTGAGGCTATTTTGCCAATTATGTTGAAAAAGGACATTATATATATATAAATAACAGATATAGATAAATATAAATACACACACCTGTATATATTAATGTACATTACTGGTCCAAAATTATAATAATTTGTAATCTGCATAGCACAGTTATTACCTGTCTATAATGTATTTATGAATTAGCACAAATTTGACTTATATTTTTTAATGGTAACTAAATTTTCTCTGTATCAAATTGAAACTGACAGAAGTATATGGTATCCATTATTCTTTATTTCACATTGAATATAACTGAAACTTTGCTGCTCACATGCCTTATAAAAAGATGTTTGGTTATAATGCCTTATTATCACTGTGTGAAGGGACCTCTCATTAATAAGTACAAACCAACCCTCAAAGTCAGTCAGATCAAGCAGTACTACTACTGTGCCATTCATTCACATGAAAATACATATTACACAATCCATTCAAGAGGCAACTGAACCACAATATGTTGTTCCAATTACTCCTCTTTCTTCAAATCAACATGGAAATAGGCTAAACCATTTGACACCTGGCATCTGCAGACAATTTTATCAGACATGTTTATATGGCACCCCTCAATATGGAAGTATTTCATCCACAAATAGACTATAAAAAAGGACTTGCGGGTGCATGCCAGCATGTCAAAATGCTCTCACACAATGATATCAATGCGAAGTGCATGACAAACCTGTATGTTGGAGGGCAATGTGAAAGAGAGTAGTGCTGAACAACTCCCTGTCACACACTCATCTGCATCTGTCACACTCTCCATTTACAGGCCCCCCGGTCATGTCACAGCAACGTGTGAAAATAGTTGTTGAGAGAAAAGCGGAGAGGGAGAAGGAGTTAACAAGGGCTGGGAGTGAGAAATGAAGCAATGATGAAATGAAAGGAAGTGGGATAAACAAGGGAGCAAAATAAAGAGAGCAGAAAAAGTGAAAGCAGGGTAGGAGGGTGGAAAGAAAATGAGAAACAAGTAAAGAAAATCACCAAATCAACTTGACAAGGAGTCTTGATAGCTGTGCCAGACAGCTTCCAATTTAAAGCATCTGAACTTCCCATCTTAAATGTAATTCAGACTGCCATATTGACAAATTTCTTACAACTTATGCTCACTTGTATTGAAGCATGTTAGATTTTGTACATCCCATGAGTGAATAATGTTTACTTCTTGGATGTGATATGGCTTGTTAGCTCGAGCTAACAAGCCATATCTGAGTAACAAGCCATAGCTGAGTGCTTTAAATGAGAGTTGGTTTGAGCAAATTCTGTGGATCATAGTGACAGTCTGTTGTAACTTGTGCTAGTCCCCACAAGAAAAAAAAATCAAATTAAATGCACTCAAGGATGTCGAACACAAATGTTGACATCAAAGAATACATCTATTGATATTAACAAACAATGTTGGTCATCTAAAAGGGACGAGAGCATCCTTCACTGGCGAGACCAAGAAGAATGCCTATTTGAAAAATTAAAAAACTACATCGGATGCACTTAGCTGGTAGCTCAAAACATAGATAGCAAAATCCCTGACGTCATATTGACACACCAATTAGAAGAGTCATGTAACACCCCCGGTAATATCACCAGACGTAATTGCAGAGCTAAAATAGAATGATGGCTGGATCAATACAGAAAACCTTAGAGGGAATGTGTGTGTATGTGTGTGTGCGTGTGTGCATGTGTGTGTGTGTGTGTGCGTGAAAGCAAGGCTGCGCTTCATTGTCGATCTGTGGAAAGAAAAAAAAAAGGTGGGAGAGAGTGGTGGGAGGAGGGTTCCCAAAGGATACCACCATTTCATAGCACACTGCCCGGTGGTACCTCCTGGGCTGGAACTAATTGGTGCGAGATTAACTTTCCAGTGGGATATAATGACCCCGAGCGCTCCCACACATCTTTGGATCAGTGACATCGGAAGGGGCCGCTTTCCGTGCCACGCGCTGAAAGTGATTATTTGGTCCTGGACTGTCTGGCTACCACTTTAGCCCAATGGGACAAAAATAGCATGCTCCTGAAAACGCTGCCGGGCCGTGATATCTGTTTATTACAATGTGGAATGTCTAAGAACTACTGTGTGTGTGTGTTTTACGCCTGCAGATGCTGCATGGTGGTTAAATCAATATCAAATACGATCAGAAGCAGGCTGTTTAAAGTTACTGCTCACTCATAAACATTTTAGTGTAATGAGAATCGTTCATTATGCTTTCACTGAGTTTTTCATGTCATGTGGAACAACAGAATAAATGCTTGTGTCTTTGGTTTGTGGAAAGTAGGCAAATGGCATCTCCCTGCAGAGTAACAGTGAGGACAAATTGGTTCTCCTTCATAGCTGCGTATACACTTTGTGATAGTGCTTACGTTGCATAGTTTTAGGTTACATTAGTACTCAAACAGCTGCTTGTTTTTCTTACACCCACTCCCACTTTCACCAACCAATCTCCACAACCTGAGGGCAGCATCGGTCAATTCCGATGTTGAACTAGTGGTTGGTATCGACAGATTTGTTGTTGACATGTTGATCTCCGCCACCATTGATCCAGCCTCTGTTTGATTATTGGATGACAGCTTGTTTTGGCAGGATTAGGACTCTGACCTACAACTCCACCCAGCTGCACCACTCGCTGTTTGCTCTTAAGTCGGTGTTGATTGGTACACTCGCACAAAGCTTTTCACCTTGATGAGAAAATCAACACTATTGTTTAAGATACTTTCTCTAATGCTGCTCTAAAACTTTGAGAGTGTGAGTTATAATGAAACGTGTTACATATCTAGGCAGACCTATGATCATTATGTTTAAAATTACACTCAGTATGTGTGTGAATATGACTTAATGATTCATCCCTACTTCAATGGATCTGGGATCTTTCCAGGTTTTATTTTTTTAAACTAAGCATATACACAAACGCAGTCAATTTAAATCTTAAAAATATATTATTATGTTCCAGCGGGTGAAAAATATGTAAGTTCTTGAAGTTTTTTTGACGTTTTTGAAGATTATAGAACAAGATATGCTAACTTACTTTTTCTGGGCTTATCTTCTCTCATTTCTCTCTTCTTTCAACATGCACATTAATGAAAACACACTCTCTCACACACTAAAAAACATGCATAATTGCTGTCCTTTTTCTGCCATTCTCATCTTTTCACACTATCACTGCTACTCTTCTGCATGTTCCCCAGAGATGAACAATTGTCAGTTTTACCCAAGATGCTTCTTCACATAATAGGCCTTTTGACGGAATGCATAGGGGCTGTAAAAAAAGAAAAAAAAAAGAATCATTCATCCGGAGAAAGGAGCCGTCTCCTGCTAACGGTTTGAATTTAAGTCAGATGTCCCAGTTATCACAGCAGACTTGACAAGGTGCAGCTACCACAACTCATTTCACCTGTCAACAGCGGGTGTATTGACACATGGATGGGAGACGGCATTTTCATGGGTGAATGGCACACAGTAGTGGAAACCATTTCGAAAGGTAACCAGACTATTTGTGGGTCATATCCCCTTCAGGATGTGTAGCGTTTCATAACGCTTTGCCAGCTCCTCACTATCAGTGAAATTGTTGTGTTTGACTTCCAGCATGACATCCTCTCTTTATTTCAGTAAAACCCACCATGCTGAGGCCTCATAGAAAACACAAAATCCGCAGTCAACCCGGGACAGTTTTATAAGTGAACAGACAGAAAATTATGCTGTTCAGGATGACGCAGAACAAGTCGGAAAGGTTGGATTGTATTGTATGAAAAACACCTGACGCTATCTCCTATACTATAACATTTTAAAACTAGAATTCCATATCATACATGAGGAATAAGACTGTGAGACAACCAAGACATGTATCTATTGATCTATCTAGTGCAGAATAAAGCGACTCTTGTGCATTTACAAGATCACAGCAGGATTGCAATTAAGTAAGTGAAACCTGGCCATTTTCTTACTTAAATATGTGCGTGCTGGGAAGACTTTTCAAGCCACAGTAGGTGTTTTGTCACTTCAGTTTGTCACTTGTCACTTCAGATCAGTGTATTTTCAGAAAATTTTTCCCCTACGGAACAGCGCACACACACACACACACACACACACAGACACACATGACTAATAACTCTATGTACGTTGCTGGATTAATAGCCCAAACAAAGAGAGTAGGCTTTAGTAAAGCAGCTAAAATGCTGGTACTTGAGAGCAAAATGATCCCTTCCTTGGTTTGTTATATTTCTAAATCATGTTTCAGTATATAAAAGGTGACTCAGTACTCGAGTCAATAATGATGTTTTAACTCTGGTTTGGTCAACCAACCCCTGAGTAAAATACAGGGCTCTGTCTCAGTTTGCCAAATGTTCATTTCTCTTCACCAACCACTTGTTTACTCCAGCTCTCCGTCATCAGCTTTTACAGCTAGACAATCAAACTGGACAACCAAAATGACTGAAACTATTTATAGTTATGTTTCAACAGTCACACATTGTGTCTTACTGGTAATCCACATAGAAAGTGAGATGTGAAAGGCACATAAGCGCTCTTGAAGCTCTCTATCTATCTGTTCAATCCACACTGACTACGACCTGCGTTCGGATGTCTCTGTCCACAGAACCAGCTGTCTATCAGTAGCAGCTCCTGAGGAGCTAAGAGGAAGGGGGCTGGCCAAACTTCGCTAGGCTGACTGACAGTATAAGTTTACTGAACCAAAAGACTTTTCATGTAGGCTTCACAGGGAGAAATCAACATTGTGTATATTTACTGATTCATTGATTTTATTTCCCTGCCTACCATTGCAGGCATTGGGAATCTACCTGTAGTGAAACCAGCAATCTAACAGCCGCACTGGGAGCCTTGATTTCAGAAGATATAAACATATATGATTACATTTGTGTGATTTAAACAGCTTTCTGTGGCAATTAGGCTTCACTAAATGCGCCAGAGGAGAAAAAAAGGCTTGGAGCATAAAAAAACATGAGGGGTGACATGCAGCTCTTGGAGTCAATGTGGATTGATTCATTTAATAAAATGAAAGTGTATTTGTTATGTGAGATGCACAAGTGATGGACATCAAAATGCTTTTTATGTGGATTGGCTGTTAGTCCCCAGTTTTACCAGTTACACTGGGCAAAATGGCCTTTCTAGGAAGAGCAATAAAATATAAGAAGTATATTCAGTGTGTTACAAATAAATTCAATTGTACAAATTGTACAGTAGTGCCCTGAGATGACTTTTGTTGTGATTTGGCGCTATAAAAATAAAACTGAATTGAACTGAAATTGAATTACAAAAAACAGAGCAGAAATGAGGAATTTTAAAGGAGATGCAACAGAAGTCAATTGAAGCACAAACAATATACTGTGACAAACTTATAAAACTCAACTACACTGGAAAAAGGAACAGGGCACAACAGTACAGACTTTGAGCTCCCCCTAATACAAGACATGTATGATGTGGGCCTACTGGTGAAATCGAAGTAACAGTTATCCACGTAAGGCAGTTCTCACAGGTTAATACCAGGTCATTATGCTTACCGCGACTCCAGTCTGCAACTGTTGTTCCATATTGCCATAAAACAAGTGAATTATACTACAGTTAAGTGGCAAATTACATTAAGTTTCAGTTTCAGTTCATTCAAACACTCGCCCCTGGGCAAGGGAGTCAATTCACTGTCATTTAAACAATAATCAATAATATTAAATTAAATTCCCATCCCTAACAGACGCCTGTTCACCAACGTCAAACAGTGACCAACTTGTGTTCAGCCCTGATTGGACGGAGGATACCTAAGCCAGATCAGATGACATTTGTTGACTCGTTCAGTTCAACTGCCAACTCAGATTTAACTCCCATTGCTGTTATGCTGAATTGGGTACAACAAGTCACATAATGTAAAACAGAACATGAATTCCCCCTGAAAATTGCTGCAAATGTTATTGCATAACAGTTAACAGTTACACACACACATATATATGTAAGCAATGTTTCCTTGAAATACAATAATAGATACCCCTTGAGGAAGACAACCTTAAACCCTGACACATGGAGTATTTGCATGAATAATAAATCATTACATCTTGCATATGATCATTTCACTGATGTTACTGTATGATAAAACACTAACACAACAGAAGCAGGTTTATGGGATGCATCATGTGTGATGCTAACTGTACGGAGTTTACGGTCAGAAGGAGCCGGTAAAAGAGATAACATTGCAACAATAAACCTAATCCAATTTCACCTCTAAAGACAGTTGGACAGCTTGAATGCTGACCCAAGGATCAGACAGGTCAAACAAGCTGGGATTTGATTACCACCGTACAACATTTATCACACAAGCATCAATACTCCCAGCATTCACAGATGTCTTCATAAACTGTGTTTTACAGTATTTTATGTCTCAAATTTCTTCACCATACAAAACATCCGAATTGTAAAAATATACCTCAGTTGTGAAAACATCACGTCATATTAAATGATTTTGGCTTGATTAAATTTACACATATGGGAATGAATACTGACATCACAAGAGGTCCAGACTAAAATACTGGTTATCGCTCAACAAGGTTTAATTACTTGCATGAAATCTTGTCACCCCGGATGACAGCAGAACATCTAGTATCACCCTGTAGCTTGTTCCGCTGATAGGAAGTAACAAAATTGGAACCTAAACTTCAAATATCAAATTATTAAAATGTTCTTGTAGCGAGCTTCAGACAGTTTGTGGGACTTTTTCTTATTGTTTGCACCAAAATACAAACACCTCACTTTAAGCAACTCTCATGCCACTGTAGCATGAACACGATCTGGGATAAGCACCTTTCATAATCAGTTAAAACACCAGTATGTTGAGCTTTGAGCAGGTGAATGAAGAATTTGGTTTGGCTAATTAGTTATAACTAGCTGTGACATTGATAATAGGGGAATATGTTTACAAAATATATGCTGGACGATAGAGTTAACACACTGACACTTTGCTGAGGGAGAGAAAAAAACAAATTACATTCTTTACGAAACACCAAATATAAATAACCCACTCTAAACAATGGTGAAGACAAACATACATACATATATGTTTTAATAACTTAAAAATATTAAAAGGAGACAATCTGCTCAAATCATAGAGATCTTGCAATATAACATTGAAATCATTAAAAACCAGGAGGTTTTCAATTATCACAGGAGTTGGTGCTTAAAAGTGAAACCAGGTTACTAAAGTACAATATATTTCTTGGGATTTGTTATTTGGTCTGAATAGCAGTCAAAATTCATATAAATTTATAATACAGTCATTCAGTGTATTTGAGTTTATTAACTAATATTTCAGTATTAAGATATATGCATTTATATGTGTGCCTGACAGATACTGCAGGAGAGCAAGCTATGGTAGAGGGATGCAGGCTTCCATCTAACTGTGCTGGCAGGGAACATGCTGTTAAAAATAGCCACGAGCTGAACACACAAGTTTCCTCCTACTTACCTCACACCAAAACCATAACATGTTATATACCACAGAAATACACACAGTACCTTTGTACAGACAAATATATTCTCAACCTGCACTGGTAGCAGAGCAGTATTCCTATCTGTGTTTGCCTTTGTGGTGCAGCACACCTGCTGTGTCTGGCTCAATTCGGAGGTTTGTGTTGCCTAGTTTGGCATAGATGTGAGACAAAATTCACATGCAGCCAGAGGAAACTGCAAGTTTACCCCTAGGTCATGAAGCAATTCAGACTAGTTAGGGAATAGCTAGATTTTTCTCCTCACTGTGCAACTGAAACGGTCAAGAAATAATAAAAACATAAAGAAAGAAAAGAAAAAAGAAAGAAAAGGAAATGCAAGAAACAGTCCATCTCTACTTATGCCAGCATTCAAAACAAGGGAGCTTATTGATGGTTGTTAGCTGGTGAGCATATTATGAAAATTTCAGCACTCGTGCAACACTGCACAAATGGACGACATGTCCTCTCATGACGTTAATAAGAGAGAAGTAAAACCAATTTGAGGCGCCAATGTGCCAGTTTAACAGAAGCAGAAATCACCATTCTACTGTAAAAAAAAGAGAAAAAAAAAGAAAAAAAAGAGAAAAAGTCAAATTAGTTTGACAATGTGTCTGCAATTCCTTTTTTTCCCTCCAATGATAATGCTGACACCCCATCCTACAAGAGATATTCCATCCTTGGGCCACTTACTGTAAAAGCCACTTCCTCAACCTCCCATTCACATTCTGATGTTGATTAACACAGTTTAGTGAGCACCAACCAGTGCCACATTAGATTCTCGTGCAGAATAGTTTACCACAGCCCAGTATCCAGCAAATCTCTGAACTATGAACCTCTTCAAGTAGGCAAAGACATTAATGTGAGCAGTGTCTATTGGCCTGTTCATAAATTAACCAAAAAGATTGGTCATCTCTTAGTGATCATCTTAAGTCAGTGCTGTGGTCTAGGAAGACTGTGGTATTTTCTGGTGATCCATCGTGTTACAATGCATCCAATGCAGATCAACGAGTAAACACAGTGCGGAAAAGGCAACACCAAATGTTTGAGTGGCATTTTTGCATGGAACAAGGAATTTACTTTCCATCTCTTACATTGGAGATACACTAAGAAAGGATACCTTCATGATCAGTGAAGGGATCAATTTAGTGTGGGACTGATTACAGAGATAAGTGATATACATGAAGATAAAAAATCTGAAACTATCCTTTAAACCACACTGCAGAAGCAATGGCAAAATCAACACCTAACATTCAAATGAAGTACAGCAGGTGAAAAACAGCAGGAAGAGTTTCCTCACGATTTTGTCCTGATTGCATCAAGGTCCACAAGGACAAAATGGGCTACTGGTCATTCTGCCGATATTTGTGTGGTGTATTTTCAGACATGTATTTCCAAGTCTACTTTATGTGGTAATGTAATCATTGAAAATTTATATATATATATATATCCTGGAAAGCTAGGCTCCCAGTGACATATCATTATCGTCACACAGAGTACAGTTCAAACAGTATGATGACACAAGATATTAACAATGGATCATAAAGGATAAATAGTAGTATCCTTCATAAGAATATTATGTAAAGATGATTTACATGAGTCCTACAATCTCAAATCAAGTAGTTTTAAAAGGACAATCAAGAAAGTTACATGCCAGCAACCTTTGTCCTGAGATCACTGGTCGAGACCTTTATAGAAAGACACAAAGTTGTGTCAATTCTGTAGGTGTAAGACAAGACAAAGGCCGCATTTAAACTGAATGTCTTGCTGCCCTATTCCGATTTTCTGCCTATATCCAATTTTTCTGACCACCTGTTTACATCATCACAAGTGACTGATATCCGATACCTTTGTTTACACTTGCTTAATGCTTGAAACAACCCGCCTATGCAAATGAAGGTTGGGTTACCGAAATAGAGGAAAAACAATAACTTTATACATCATTAAAATGTAAAAATGTATAAGATGGCCTAATTTTAATGACGTGTGAATCGCAATGACAGGGAATATCCAATCTGTCCGTTTTGAGGACAGTTGCACTGGCAGATAACAGAATTATTTACACATATGATTGAGGGCCAAAACAGATCTGAGAATATTCATGTGCTTTTTTTCCTGTTTACAAGTTCATAATACATATCCAATCTGCCCCACATGTGAGCAAAAAATTGGCATTTGGTCACTTGTACCAGGCAATGTAAATACGGCCTAAGAGGCTGCAGCCATGTTAGAAGCTGTGAGGTTATACTGAGGGACAGTGGAGGGACAATGCTAACATGTTCACAGTGACAGTGAGTGTTAGCATGCTAACATTGGCAAATTGGCACAAAGTACAGCTGATCCTGATTGGAATGTCATTATTTTTTGTTATCAACCAAAGTATTGGGCATATTGATGGTGCTATATGGAAAGTGACGGGATCACCAAAGTTTTTATCTTATAATGTCAACCTCACGGTGGGGCTAGAGAAAAAAAAAAGACCACCAAATCACCAAAGTTAGTTGGCTTCATGCTCTGGGGACCAAATGTGTCTGTACAAATTTTCATGTCAATCCATTCAATAGCTGTTCAGACATTTTAATTGGTTGGTTAGTCCATGGTGGACTGACCAAATGAAAGACCAACATTGCTATTTACAGATCTATGCTATCAGCATGATTAAAAATAACCATGAAAAAACCCTTTTAAGACATACAACAATCCCATTGACCACCTTAGTAGAACAGCAAGCCACAGTATATTTTGAAGCACCATTCAACATCTGCCAGGTACATTTACACACAGCTCAATATTGTCCTTGTAAAAAACTAATAGTTTTAACAAGAAAACGTTTCAAATAAACCATTTGTGTTTGAAGGAGCAATATAATTTACATTAAACCCAAATAATATTTCTTCTCACTCAGGAAATTCATAAAGATGTCAATGTGTTTGCAGGAATTCACAAATTGTATTGAGAATCAAGTCATACAAGTAAAGGCTTATAAACCAGAAACTGATATTTAGGAAGTTTAAAGTACTAGGATCTAATATTATATAAATGTTTATTGGGGAAAAAAAACATAAAAAGGGAGAAGATGAAATTGAAAAGGGAAACCAGAGTGAGTGGCTGAGATGTATAAAAGAAAGACACAAAAAGTGAAAAAGTTAGACAAAATGACAAAGCAAGAGAAGTACTGGAAAACAACCAAATAACCACAACAACTCTAAACTGTCACCACCTTGTCAGATGGCTATTAGCCAGATAACGAAGTGTTGCACTCATACACAGAAAATAATGTTTATCTCAATGGCACAAGAGAGGGCAAACTGGTTCATCCTGATATGAAGCAACATTTGAAAAAAAATTCAACTTGTTTACCATCACAAAATTAATGTGTTTGGTTTTATCTCCAGGGTAATGACAGATATGGAAAAAACACATACAAGAAAACAGGGAATATGTCACTAATGTTTTAAGGTCAACTCAAAAATTTGGTGACAAATATGAAGTGAGATGTATTATTACATGTGCAACAACATAATGTTCATACTTTAAACTTCTGCATACATACTGCCTAATGTGTGCTCTGTACTCTCACGGTAAATCACAGCAATCTTCACATCAGGAGTGAAGAGAGCCACTCATCCTTCTGCTTTACTTATTGATGCAGCGCATGTTCACCAATTTGCCTGACAATGGTGGAGCCATTTTCCATGGTCGAGTCTTCTCCAGCTCATTCCCACGTAACCTGATACTGAGGTCGAGTAAGTGTGCTGCACTTATAGGTTGTTTTAAGTACTGGGTTTATATGTGTGTAACACCCATACAGAGAGAGAGGGAGAGATGGGTGAGGAGATACTGCAATGTTTTACCAATGGGCTGGTCTTCGTTCTCTTTCTGTCTTTCTTCCACCCCCCTTGTGTCCTCCTAACACATACACACCATACATCAAACCATGCATTTATGCCAAGCAATTGAATTGTTATTGGATATAAATCTGGGCAGTGACAAATGAGGCCCCTGTCTGCATCTTCGCCTTATAAACTGACATGCATCTCTCTTGACTGATACCTTTAATTAGCACAGCAGTCTGAGAGATCCATGGCTTTCTGTCTTTCACCTCTAGAGCCAAGACACAGTTACAGAGGAGTCACAGATAAGAACCATTCTGTTGCCAAGTTAACTGTAGCCGCGAGGCACTGTCAGACCTTCTTTTCGAGGAATATTTTAAAAAAGATTAAGGTTTACCTAGCTTACAAATAGATCATATGAGGTGAACATACCCTTGTATTTGAACATTTGAATATACATACATACACACTGGGAATATTTGGAACTATACTGAGAAATCAAAATCCTACAAATAGTACCAAAACAGTTTCAATTTATTGCATCAGGGAATTTGAACAGTTATGTGATATACAAGGTTATTCGATCTTTGTATTTGTAGTGTCATGTCTGTCATAGGCTAACACTGTGGCAAACACTGACTAATATTTAATGATTTAAGTCCTAAAAGGTTCTAAAAGGATAAGCCTTTTTAGTGAAAATTGGTGCTGGCTTTCATTCTTTGATCTGATTTGGAAAGAGCACAGAGGAGCACTTTTGACTGGTTCTGTCATCATGTCCAGGTTTTTCAGTAAGAGCTAGAAATTGATGTAATCAATGATGAACACACTTAAAACATGGTAGAAGCACTTTCTATCATGTCAGACCCCAATCATCAGGCACACCTTCCAACCAGGACATACCGTTTCAAAAACAGGTTTATCCCCACCGCAATGCTGATCCTTAGCACCTTAACCATTTACTGCCCCAGTGTAGTTGATGGAACAATACTGTTACATACTGTGCCAGAACTAAATTCCACCAGCTTAGCTATGTGGTCTTTAAAGTGAATTGAAGTGAGCAACTCCTAAATGCAACAGACAGACTCTAAACAGCTTGAAGATTTGGGGGGTTTCAGTCCATGGTCACTGGGGTCGTCAGAAAGTTCTTCAGAGGCAAAGCAGCAGATAAGAATTCCGTTGAAATGCGGAGAGGGCTGTGGATATTTTGAGCTGTCTCCTCAATGTTGCATGCAGTTCAAGAACAATGTCCTTTGGCTGGTAAACCTTCATCAGACCTTGACCTTCCATGTGCATTAGAGCAGTTTTCTGCTGTGACTGATGCAGTCAGGGTGTAAACTTGAGACTGTAAGGGAGCTTGACTTCTCAGTTCAGCTGAAGGGGAAGTCAAGTGGTTTAAGTACTGAAAGTAATGGCAAAAGGAATATTGAGTTTAGCTTCTGGTTGGATTATAGCTTGGCTTTGTATCAGACTATAGTGGCAAACAGGCTGCTGAGCTACAAAACAAAGCTCTTGATTTACTGGCCAGTCTCTTCACCTATGGTTAAAAACTTTGGGTAGTGAACGAAAGATTAATATCACAGATACAAGCAGTTGAGATGAGGCCTCTCCATTGGGGAACTGGTCTTACCTTATGTGTTAGGAATAAGATGCTAATGGTCTTTGGGAGGATCTCAGTATCTAGGCATCTCTCCTTATAATTGAAAATAAGCTAGTTGAAAGTGTCTTGGCACTGAGTAAAGATGACTATTTGCCCCCTCTAGTTTGGAGGTGATCCAGATGTGACCTTATGGGAGGTGAAACGGAGGTAGACCTGAGACAGCTGGAGATGGCTGCTAGGTAAAAGGACATATGGGCTGCTCTGCTTGCTCTGTTGCCACCACCACCCTGACCAAGACGGGATGAAAATATCATTTCCTGTCTGTGTTTTAACGTCACATACAATCATTAATTCCTTTATGTGATGAAATTAATTTGAAACAGTATTTGGGGCATTTATAAGACAGTGAAGATCAGTCTCAAGTGTACAGTATGTCAATGGTCTATCAGTTAAGGCAAGGAAGGGAAAAAGGCTGGATTGTTCAAGGTTTTATGATGACTATTTGTTGGACTTTGTGACAATTGCTGTAGAAGCATGTGATCTCATTTTGCCCAGTGCTGAAGAGTTTACTTCAATGGGTCTTTTGAGAATCAAATAAGCAAATATATTATTTATAGTGTTAGGATTTTTAACAAATTCACGAAATTCATTGCTTACCTTTATAACTGATGTATGTCAATGAATACTGTTCTGAATACTGTACTGTCCAAATACCAAAAACATTTAAATTATCTGAAAAAAGGAAGGTAATGCCATTTATTGATGACCAGAATGATTATTTAAAATTGGAACTATTTTACAGTATGTGTCAATTTAAACTAAGATTACACTTAATCCTCTTTTGAAATCATCATAAAGTACTCACTATTTCTATTATACTCCCTTACCGTATTCAAATGTGTGTCAACTGTATGCCCAACTTTGATAACCTGTCCTTTGATGTGCAGCATTTATGTCTATCATGAGACAGTTTTAGTATTATGAGTGAAGCAGAGAGATTTATTATAACTCAGAAAGGGATCATGGCTTCATAAATCTGTCTACAAGGCTACAGAAATGTCTGAATTCTCAGCATTGCAATTATTATTTGTATTCAAAGGAGCTTTTAGGGTTAGCTTTTAGATGTTTTAGAATAGAAACAACTTTAGCTTTACTTGCTTCAATGTGTTTCTTGTCATGAAACATAAGCACCATGTATGTCAAGATGATGGGCATAGCTAAGCTAAGCCTGAATGTTTTTGACCAAATCATAACTGCTGCTCTAGCTGTCCAGTGACAAAATGTCAACATTTCAGGAATTATAAAAAAAATAGCATCAAGATTTTGGATTGTTTATGAGGTAAAATAAATGTTCAGTAATCAGAAACTTGGGCAAAAACGTTTTTCACCAATAAGCTAACAAAAACAGAAACCAAAAAATAATAGGTAATTGTGGAATAAACTGCTTGTTTTCTTTAATCTTAATTTTTCTAGTTGTGCAATGTCTGTGTAGCCAGTTTATTAAGGTGGAAGACCATGTTCAGGTGTCTGGTAATGTCAGAAACAATATTTGTAAACATCTGCTAGAGGCAGCACTTTCATAAAAACGTACAAATTATTTCACCAGAAGGCGTAGTGGTTGTTGCAGAAATCCCACTGAAAGAGAGAAGTCTAAAAATCACATTTGCAACTCAATTACCTTCAGCTCATGTAAACAAAGGACTCAGCGTGGGAGAACCACATTTCCACATTCTTTCTAAATGCAGTCATTAAATTTCAAGACACTCTTGTTTTAGCAGTGTAAAATTTGAGTTAGACAGAAGGCCCTCAGATGGTGGCAGGCAAGAGGCAGAGCAAAACAGAAAGAGAGGGGGGGGGTGAGGGGTTAAAATTCAAATTTCCAGGATATCCGGGAACAACTGTGTCTGAAATATCACAGCTTATTTCTCCTGCCTCAACTTTTCCTTGCTTGGTGAGGTTGTGACTCATCAACCTCTAGAACCTCCTACTCTTTCTCTTACTTTCCATCCCTAATCATCCTCTCTGTTCTTTCCCGTCTCCCCTCTTTCTACCTCCCACTTTCAAACACGCAGGGACATACACCCGAGCACCAATGCTCCTCTCATTTACACAGGCCTTCACAGGACCAATCGCAGCCTGACATTTTGTCTCACAGTTCAGTGCATACTATTCCCAAAGGGATCTATTAAGTTATGGTACTCAGTGAGCCAGGGAAAGGGAGAGCCAAGCTTCCGAGTGGATTAGTTAATCAATAATATGGGGAGGCATTAAAATAGATGCATTCATACGTTGATTTAGAACAGGGGCAGAGAGCTGTCTAGCTTTCACAACTCCCTGGGGTATTGATCATGGCAAATGGTAGGTGGACACTTACCGGGATACATGTCACAACAGTGAAGCTTTTGGTTTTTGAGCTCTAAAAACAGGCACTTGGCTATACGTTGGCCCAATTCATGTTCACTTCTAAGAAACCATTATAAAACATGGCCCTCCAAAATACACTAATGATGTTGAAAGAACATTTATTGTCGCAGTTCTCCTCATCTACAGTTATTTCTGTCTGACTCCATGGCCTTTAAGGGCACAATGACCCTGTAATGATTTTTAGTCCTAATGCAAATGATACTTTTCTTTAACTCTCAGGGGAGTAAAAGAGGAACTAAGCTCATTATCATGCAACTTTGCTGCATTACTGCACCACTGAACTCCTTTTACCTTGGCTAACATCTAACTGAACCTATTCTGTTCACCCCATTTCTGTGCAAGATACTCCGGTCTCAAAAAAGCCCCAAGGGATGCTAAACAGCGGCTCGATTGGGACTTACAAAGAAAGCTATGGATGATAAAATGATGTGTAACACAAGCAACTAGCAACAGTAATCTTGAGCTGGGGGCCATTTTTCATTATGCAATTATATTTCATTGCCAAGTGTGCAAAAGAGCCTCAATCTGAGAGATGCTGAAAATGGAGCGCAGATGAAAATGTGGGAGTGAAACATTACGAGGTGGTAGGTGATAACAGAGTAGATACAGATTGTACTGTGCATTAAAGCCACTAAAAGCACGTAAGGATGCTTTTGAATAGAGTTGTGCAAATCATCTTCAAATCCCAGATATACATATAGTATGTGCCCTTGTGCATTATGAGTGTGTCAAGGAGCTTTGTTTCTTTACATTCCTATCATATTTTTTCTGTATACAGTAAAAAGCAATGTTATGCAATGAAAAAATACCACCATGATGTGTGTGTATGTTGTGATATAATACAGATAAATTGAAGTTAAATATAGTTTGAAATAACAAAATCTAGAAAAGCACAAAATAATTAAAATGGAGGGAAACATTTCCAGCATGTTTACAATCTATTACAGCTGATGTCCTGATGAAAAATGCTAGAATGTTTTGTTTTTGATTTTTTTGTTTTTAATGTAGGCAAATATCAAAATTAATCACTTCTACATCACAATAAAAATGTGGAACATGAGTTGTCCTGTCGCTTGTATGAGCACAAAAATAAAAACAAGCAAGAATAAATGTACTGATGAGTTAACATCTAAACAGGTTTACCAGGTGTAACAAAGACTATAGAGCAATACACATACCACACATTCACTGACACATCCAGGTTTGCAAAAAGACATTTTTAATCTTCAATTTGAGCTCAGCACCCAGTTTTCAGTTACAGGAGCCAGTAAGTTCAAGTTTTGGAAAAGGTGATGAAGCCTATCATAGGTGGAATTGACTCAGCAAAGTTTGGACACTTGGATGAGATAGGAGTTTAGCCAGACTACCTTAAAGATATACTATGTGGGATTTTCTTAAAAAACAAACAAACAAACAAACAAAAAAAAAACAATGTATAGACTAATCTACAGAGACTCTGCCCTCTGCCTGTATTTTCTTCTTATTTTGCTGTGTTATCAGTGTGATCAGGTTACGTCACTGGCTCCGTCTCTCTCCTCTGCTCTCTGTTTGTGTCTGTTTGACCGAGGTTGGGACTGAGCTCCACATACACACACGCAGAGCAGAGCAGAGCAGAGCAGCATCAGCTGCATTCACACAAAATCTGGCAATGCAGCACCTTCCCACAGGGTTGTGCGGGGCGTGTTTATTTGTGCTTTAGAACATAATAGCTGTGAAACAATCAGAAAATAACATTTTATTAATCTGATTCATGACTTTGTCCTTGCTAGAGCTGCTCCCTCTCTTCATTCACTCTCTAGCTCACTTGACTACCGCTTCTCTCTCTTTGTGGTGTTGTTGAGCTGGGGAGGAGAGGCCAACTTTGAATGTTTACAAACACCAACCAACAAATTCTGCATACTACGCCTTTAATACTGTTAAAAACAAACAAATCAAAGCAGATATCAAGTACACTGGGTCATATGAGTATTTGATTTCAGGTATCTGGCCAAATGTGGATGACATGATGCCAAAACCAAATATTTCAAACGCATGTAATAAAAGAGAATAATGACAGAAAATCTTTCAACTATCAAAAACATCAAACGTAAATGTCAGCTTTTGGTGTCAGCTTTTCAGAATCAAAAAGTTACTGCTTTTTTCTGAAGTCATCACTTTGCATCACCATTCAACAATCATACAAGGCAAAGGGCAGATACAATTTTCCGCACTGATAGTAACTACAGTGAATGCAATGCAGTCACAGCTTTATCTGTTGTTTACAGCCCATGAAATACAATGCCCTCTGCGATGTGCGTTTTTGTACTTTAATCAACTGGGCACAGAACACAAACATATTCTCCCCTGTCGCTGTTCTTGAATGAAAAATACTATTGGAGTCTCCACCTGTTTAGACACAGTGCAGAGAGAGACAGAGACAGAGAGAGAGAGAGAGAGAGAGAGAGAGACAGAGACAGAGAGAAGAAGAAGAGTTGAAGAAATAGGAAATCATTACATCAAATAGATGTAGACTGGGCATGGTGAAGTGAAAGTGCCTCCCTAAAAAGGTAAACCATGATGCTTCATAAAATGACTCTGTGTACTCACAAATTACAAACTGATCACATTTAACGTTGGACTACAGCAGAACCCACAGCTGGATTTTTATTTGAAATCCCCATCAGTCAACAATTCTTTGATTACTTCCTGAAAACAAGCGCTGATATTATTAGTTCAAATGTTTACAGATGTAGCACAATCAGAAAATGAATGCAGATTGCTCCATCATTAGGCTGATCATACACCTGTTTCCTTCACTGGATGCTTTCTCACTTTTGCTTTACCCTTGTTAGTCATTTCTGTCACTTCTTCATCTTTTTCCTCCTCCCTCTCGCCCCTGACTTTCTGTCTCCCTCTTTCTGTCTCACTGTAAAGCCCCTTGGAATCATCATTATGCACACTCAACCATATCATCTACAAATATTTGTATGCTAATGCCTGTTTTCGTATGCTGCTCTAATTAAGGCTGGTAGTGTGACATAGGCTAGCTAACAACCCGTAGTGTTCTCAGTAGGCAAAGAAATGAGTAAAACAATTCATAAACATGGCTGCTCATTGTGGAAATTTTCTCACCTTTTCCCAAAAGACTGCAAGCTTGTGTAAAACAAAGACCCGTCTGATTGGCTTCCACTGAACTGCCTTAAGCTGACCCCCCCAGTGGGATAACAGGTAAGTTAATTAGTCATGCATCAGCCTCTCCTTGGCCAGACTTGGGCTCTAGTTGGACAGGAAATTTTAGCAACATTTCCCCTTTACACTGTGTTGAACACCTGTAGCATGGCACAGAATGGTCAAAGCCTTTGGGAGCAGGTCTAAGCTACGACCTGATGTTTGAACATCATAACCAAGTGGGCCAGCTTCCTGCTTGTATTATTTTTGGACTGAACCCAGAGGAAATGACTGAAACTTTGTTACTGTCAAAATTCCCTTCATTTATCCTCTCAAAAAGTATGGTCTTCCACCAGGCCCTTAGGCTATTGTATTTTTATTTACTTTTTCATTTGTGATAAAATATCCATGCTATTCACCAAAGGCCTACTGGCCTCAAGTTTAGATGAAATTAGAAATCTATAATTCAGTTCACACTTCAGAAAGTGTGCCCAGCAGAGTAAATGTTTGGCGAGGGAAAGAGAGAGACACATACACAGAGGGAGAGAACAAGTAAGGGAGGCGGGAGGGGGGGAGGGGGGATTTAATTTCCTATGCCTTAGCCAATCACCCTGCTCGTGGCACAGTAAAGTCCCCGGAACAATACACAACCTTGAATAATGAACTATACGTGCATAAAAATATATTCCTTTTTCATTTTGATATTCATATGAAAATGGTACATATGCTGGAAAATAAATAAAAAAAAAGAAAAAACACTGCTCTAAACAACAACCAAGAAAAAAAAAAACTCTTAACATCAACAGTTTGACATATCATGGCATGCAGCCTATAGAAGAGTTCAATGCTTGATCTTCTGACATGATATTTGACACATTTCTCTGGTATAATTGCTTATAGAGGAAACTGTAAAAACTCTCCACATCAGCCAACTTTTTTTTTTCCTCAAGCCTCTGCAAGTTGATATAGTCACTTCAAAGATCCAACTTAGTGGGATGTTATTGAATTTTTGACGGGGGTGGAGGGCGGGCTGGAAAAGATATTGCTCAAGAGTTTTTCACCAACACTCAGACCAATATCATCAGATATTAAACATGGGGAGAAATCACTTCCTTTGAAGAGCGGTGGAGAACGAATGAACAAAGGCAGGAGAAAAAAAAACAAGATCTATTACCTTGGATGTTGACAGAAAAAAATATATATATCAAAAACGGCTCGGGGGCGTGAGGCATTTTAACCAGATTCACACAAACACTATACCTTTTCATTCCATGCAGCTGGATTGTATTGTGCTTTGCAGACTTTAGCATATATAGCATGCTTCATTGCCTAATGGAAGCAAAGAGAGCCTCTGTCTTCAAATGTCAGATTACAAATTATATTATTCTGTAGTCAACTCAGAATCTGGTGATGGTATCACAGTGTGACCAGCCTGCTAGGGAATCAATGTCAATATCACTCATAGGGTGTTTTGCAATGTGGTGCACATTTGGAAGGGCCTTGTGCTGAAAGAAAATAAGTGTTATCCATGTACTGCGGAGTAATAACTGAGGGCCAGATGTGTATAAATATGTTAAAGATGGCTATTGCTTTTCCAAAGGGTGAGTCACTAATGCAGTGGCCGAGCGACACTGACACACAATGTTATATTTCACTAAAGAACAAGGTTAGGATTCAGTTTATTACATGACTTCTTTTTCAGTCTGCCAACAGCTGACGCTATTTTTTTTTTATGAGAAACCACCTCTGGAATATCACTGAGTAATAACCTTAATCCTGGTAATATCTGTCACATATAATTTCAAAGGCCTCTGGTTATTTTGACTGGGAACATGAACGGATCTTTTTCACTATCTTGTCATGTGTGAGACAGATGGATTTTTTTTACTCCCGTCATGCTCAGATTCAAGACAAAGCAGAGAACACGGAGAGATGCGCCGGGGGTGGAGCGTTCCTTTATGTCAGCGGAAAAATTCATCAAAGTCTGTTAACGTGAAGCGTTGAGAAATGAGAGAGCAATCCTGATACCATAACAGCAAATGCTCACCTGACAATAACAGGTGAAAGAAATGGTGTAATATACCACTTGTTTTCAAAGACAAGTTTTGCGACTTAGTTTTATTCAAGCAAATGAACAAACTCTAATATGTCAAAACAATTATACTGTCCTTGAGCACAGGCACTCAATTAACTTTTTGGTCTCTAAAAGTCAGTCAAGGAATATGGCGCCACGAGATAGAAACTAACATTATATTTTTATCCAAAGAAAAACTGCAAATGGAAAAGTACTTTGCGTAACATTCACTGCATATATGAATTGGCAATATCCATGCTAACTCGTCATCACCATGAGTTTTATCAGACACATATTTATGTTGCTGCAATTTCTTGGTTGTCAAACTATTGAATACCACCGTTAAGTTCCTTTCAAACCAAACTGTCCTTGAGTTCTGCCATTTGTCCAGAATCTCTCAATGACCTATTCAGCACCAAGGACAAAATGTAATCAATCAGCATCAATATGTTCTATTGGACTGATTTTATAACACAGAAGTAACAGGACATTTCAGTTCATTTGAACTGCTAACCCTTTAAACTAGACCAAAGACCAGACTCCAACAAAGATTGCGTATACAGTCGACTATTTTCATGAGCTGTCTGCCCATTGTTATGTGATGGACAGTTCTCACAAAACAATAAGTAAATGCTGAAATTCTCTCTGTCCCAGGGTTGATTCTAGAAATAATGAAATGCATTACAAAAAGCAATAAACTCGTATTATTAAAGTATATCCTCACACTGCCTATAAATGAGAGACTAGGCAGTGTGAACCCAAGTCTTTTCTATCAAACAGCTGAATGACCTAATACAGCAGCATTGCCCACTTATGTCCTAAGCCCAACATTTTGTTGAAAATACCGACACTAGTGTGAAATTGATTTCACCTCTCTGATAGGTGCAACTATTAAGCATCTCATTTCAGTGCAGCAGCATTGGCTGATTTTTACATTCAGAGAATCCTAACATTCAACATTTAATAGTGTACTTTATCTTTTTTCATTTTAATAGTTCAGAACCACAACATGCATTTGTGTGTCAAAATACAACCAAAAAAAAGAAAAAAGGAAACTTAAAAATGTTCACATGCTCATGAATGACTGACTGACTGCAACCTCAACTTCCGTTGAGGACCAGATAGTATTGACAACTAAATAACTTTTAACTTTTAAAAGACACTGTTCCTGGAATCTATTCTATATTTTTAAATGATCTGTGGAAGAGCTCTTGAATTATTTAGTTATAAAAACTGAGAATTTCTATTGATATACGGATTCAATATGTATTGTGTTTCATTGTCTTTCCTTTGAATTGATCTGTCCTCCCTTAGAGGCATTATCAGCACATTTTACAAGTCTTTCACAGAATTTGATGATACTCCCCATCAACACATTTCCAGGAAATGCTGAGAAAAATATCATATAACCATATACAGTATATTTTGTTATATGCACCTTTTATTTAGTATAAATGGACAAAAAAAGAATTTTGGACATCTTCATTAAGGTAATTAAAAATCTTTGTGCAACCAGATGCACAACTAAGACGGCCACGCACAGTTATCTCTACGTAACTGTAAGATGCCACACACTGAGACAAAAAGCCACTTCAGTGAGCCTTGTAGGCCATCTGCCATGGCCACACCTGAGAAACACATCTGACAGGCAATTAATAAGACAGCCTCCAGCTGTGGTGGCCGACCTCTGTGGCATATGTCGCTCTGATGACCCTAATTTGTTTGGCATCCTCTTTAACTGGACTGAACAGAAACTTATCCAGCAGTTTTAGTGCCTCTTTCTCACATCCAAGTGGATTTTTTCTTTACCCCAAAGGTCTTAATCTAGAAGAGTAGAGAAACAGACATATGCTTTTGTTTAGTTACGCAATTTTTCCTGATGTTCATCCAATGGCCTCTGTTATGACTCAAGACTGTGCTAATGTAAACAAAAGAGAGTAGTCAAATGGTTTATATTGGAGATGTGCAGATGTTTTGTGGAGATGTTTTTACTCTAAGCTGCCTGCAGAATATCCTTGATCATAGACTAAGGTTGTGGTGGCAACTTGAGGATAGTTGGATAGCTTATTCAGCTCGTTTCTGACAGACGGTCCAGATGTTATGCCCAAGTGATAGTGCTGAACCATCTGCTGTTGATCTGAAGTCCAGCTAAAAGGGTGCACCTCATGGAGATTTTGCATCTTGGTCAAGGTTGTACCAAGCAACTTGCTCAGCCTTGTGCTGCACAGAGATAGCAGCCGTGCAGTATGCATCTAACCGTGGTTGTGTCAACACTGTGAAAGTTGACAGCCAAGTAGCAGTATGAGTATGTACCAGATATCAGTTTACAGCAGAGGATCTGGTGAATGTTTAGATGGAACTTGGCACTCATATTAGATTTATCCATGTGTCAGGTGGAAATGTCAGCGCTTGGTTATGGACTGTGGCTGTGCTGAGATATTCTCAAACATTCGGCAGGAGGAAGTCCATCAACTTCAAATCCGCAGAACTTTAGTCAGTACTGTAAGAGTGATTGCACTGAAAAGATCCTGAGACAGTTCTGCACTCGAGCTGGATTTATGGTCCCACCAATACTAGATATCAGCCCTCAGTAATTAAGAGACGTGGTGCTGAGCAGCTGCTAAAATTTTGAAAGGTGAAGCTTGTCTAGGTTTATGAATATGCTCTACTGCATGGCAAAGATGTGTAAAGATTGTGACCAGTAGCAGCCAGTCTTACAATATGCAGGCAATACAGGCAACTTTAGCACTGTGGGGCACCCCCTGGCTAACATAGCAAGGAAGCCTCTTAAATAATTTTGCTTAACCTGTATGTAGGATCACAAAAACCCCACTTCTCACTCGTTTTGCCTTCAGGAGCATTATTCAAATTTCTTCAAAGACTTTGTGAGGGTAAGTGAGATAAAAGGCTGTTGGGTACATGTTTACTAGATAACAAGGTTGCAGGTCATATTTGAGTTGATAGCAGAGATCTGAGATTTTTGCTGGAACAAACTAAAAAATATGTTACCTACTTTGTCCATCCTTTGATTTTAGCATGCATTTATGGTTGAATGTGTGCATTTTAATGTGATGCTATTAATACTCTTAATATGACAGAGGAAAAAGTTTGCTGAGCTACATGGAGTGCCTGTATAACCTGACAGCAGGAAGGTGACTCAAAAGTTAAGGGATTGAAGACCTGAGGGTGAAGTTAATAGGAGTACTGGCCAAACCTAGCGTTATGAGGGAACACATCTGTATCAATAGCTATGAAAATGTAAGTGTTCAGTACTGTGCTGCTGGGCTCTAAAGGGTGCAGAAAGTTCTTGGTTCAGGGAAGGTATGTGGTTATGTCAGTAGGAGAGGATCAGTACAATATTATTCTTATACTGTGCGGTCTTTCCACCAGACCTGTCATCTGGCAACTGCATTAGACAAAATATAATCATCTCTACTTCATACTCCATTCTACAAGCCATATGATTTCAACCGATGATAAACATTAAACCAAATTTTGTGTGAATAATAATGAATGTGGAAGCCATGTACTTTCATAACACCAATGCAAGCCAGGTTGTTGAATGGGCTGTCTCGTGGAGTGATTGAGCTGTTCCATTACAGACAGCGCTTATGAAAGAACAGTCACTTTTCATTTACACAACCTTTAAAAACCCTTATTAGGCAAACAAATTGTTATTTCACAAATGCATAGCCATCGAATGTAACCATTTGTCTTTGAATTATACTTATATCTAGGTGTGTCCATATGCACTAGATTGAGTACATATTGGGGCTTAATTGCAATGGTGAGTTTAATTGATTTCAGCAGCTGTTACCAAGCTGTTTTTTATATAAAATGGGAGATTCATGAAACAGGTGATTCTGAATATAATCAGATATACAAGAAATTTAGTTATATATATATATATATATATATACACACATATATATATATATATATATACACACACACACACACACACACACATATATATACACACCGTATACCACATTTGTAGCCGGGTGGTCCTCACAGCAGGTTATCTTTAACTGGTACAAACAGAAGCTTCCTTTCACTACAGTGTTAGGGACCTATTCAAGGACTGCCATTTGTGGTCACTTGTGTCAATACCGGGCACATGTGCTAGATCAATGTCTCCAAACATCACTGGATATCTAGGTACACCGGGATGTCAAAGGACAACATGGCTGTTATTGATACAGTAAAGCACTTCTTTACTAGTCTTGGTGTAGGGCCACAAGTCTTTCAGCACTTGTCCAGTGAATCCATAATGTCAATAGAGCAGCAATGCTTGTTGTAGGTGAAAAAATTATTGTGAGCACACTTAAATAGCCGGTTGGTGCAGCAGTGTGCTACAGTTAAGCAGTGCAGACAACACTTAACAACGATCCTCAAAAACATAACTACAACATGTGGTGCCAAAATGTCCGTTACCTGTGCCAACATCACTCTAAAAGATGGTTGAGGCTGTGAGAAGGGACCATTAACAAATGCCAAACATCATGCTGTTACCATTTATGCAGCCAGGTTATAAGCCTCTGTTCAATGTCATAATTATCTGTTAAAGTATTCTGTCTAATTCTGCAAGAGAGGCAGCTCACATATTACATTTCTACCACAGCTGACAAATTGTTATGCCCTCTGGTTCATTTGAAATTGTAGTGGTTTTGATTATGTCTGGATACACCAACAAGCCATTGCTTTGAAGCATTTGTCAAAGCATTGGTCACATGCTTTAAATTTAAATAGAATTCTCTCTGATGACTGTCTTCTTGCTTTTATTGTTAATTATTGAACAGTTCTTGAGATCTCCTTGTAAAATGCTCTCCTGTGGGTGTGAACTGAATTTAGTTAGAGCTATGTTATTTAAAACAGCATCTTAGTCTTTATAGCTGCTAAATAGGCGAGAGGCAAAAATATGAATGCTTGCATAACTGCCTTTTTAAAAAACTGATCTCCACAGGTGAGCTGCCTGATAACTACCAGTTTCTGGAAGGATAAAAAAGATTGGAAAAGATTCAATATGCAGATGTCCTTATCTCTTTCAAACACTTTAAACATTCAGCTGACTGGAGCAAAACAAAATCGCCTTCTTTCCTTAATAAAAGTGTCATGAAGAGAAAATTGCTTTGAAACCTAATGTACATGATTTCATGAAGCTTGGCTTCATTTGCATACCCACAGATGACTGGCACGTGACAATTGGGTAATTATGCTTCTGTAGGTAAAGGATGATTCCTAATGCAGCTTAGGCTTTACAGGTGCTCATTTTGTATTCACAGAACACAGAGCAGAAAGGATTTTGACTTTAAAGCATTTACTGTTAGTCATTAGTATTTTTGGATTAAGTGGACAGATAATGGATAGAGAATGACCTTCATGAAATGTCATTTGGAGAGTAAAAGTTAAATAAGCAGAAATTGCTCTATCTATCTGGTCATTCGGTAAGCAGTATGTATGCAGTTTTTTGTTATTTATGCATTCAACTCTATATTCACAAATATAGGCTACCAGTGTGATTTTTTTTGGCTCTATCACAATTCTGCCCATTGAAAATGTCTAAGAGCTATTCACATGACATCTACATTCCTGGGAAAGCTGTTGATGTCATCGCTTTTCTTTGTACTATGTGTGTCATTTTTGGACCCAATTGATTTCATTGAAAGTATTAAGAGGAAAGAATCGTCCATCACAGCAATATCAATGGTAATGTAATGTAACTCAGAATCTACATTCATAGATTAAGCCTTTAAGATTAAGCTTCTATTGACTGTTACCACTGGTACAAATGGAAGGAAAAAAACAACAAAAAACAGAACACAGTGCTGGTTCAGTGATACATCATGGGTTGGAAGGTTTATGAGAGGCCAAAAGACAGCACAGTGGTTCAACACTGTGAGTAGGGATTTTAACTTTGCAAAGTACGTCAACAACCTTTTTGTCCCCTGTCAAAGACATCACCTGGTTTACAGTTGGAGAAGCCTGCCACAAAGATATCTAACAGGAATGTGTGCTTGCACATTATGTGACCGGCCAAAACAGTGCATTGTCAGATGATATCACATTGCAATGCTGCAAAAGATGGGCCAAGTACAACTTTGTTTACTAGAGCTTGCTATTTCTTGCTGGGAGCCCTTTGTGTTGGGACCCTGTTTGCCAACATGCTTGTTTCATTTAAATAATTGATGCAGTGCTATTGTCAATCCGAACACAGTACTAGACCAGTAAATACACAGGCCTCTTCGCTAAGGCTGTCTTCTGCATTTCTAAATACATTTATGATGACCTATCCAAATATTGCATAATGATTCATTTGATCATCATGCGTAATTGCACAATCATAATAGTGGCAGCCTAATACAACAGAAACACTGTGTTAATTGCTGCTCTGATAATACAATATATCTATGTGGCTGCCTCTGGCTGGGCGTTTCATCTCTTGGGAGGGTGGGAGACTGGATTCATGCACTCAGTCACATGACTAGGACTGCCATCTGGATGTCAAACATCCTGTATGGAGTAATGCTTTCTTCATCACTGGTTGGGATGATCCCTGTGAGTCAGCAAGTTAACCACAGCACCCCTTGGACCTCAATGGTTGAGTGAGGTAAGTATTATGCACAGGGCAGTCTGGAGGCTTTAGAGTTGAGTACTGTTCACATTTCAACCAATATCAGTGCCTGGAATACAATACCGTTTTTCAGTATTTTACTTTCTCTGTAATAACAAAGTAAGATGTAATAACCATGTAAGAAAGACCAAATACAAACATATGCATATCCATATGTATGCTAGGCTGACAGTCCATCAGTTGTGTGACTTTATATTTGTGTCTTAATGTCTTTTAGAGCAAACAAACAGCATACCACATGTAACCCGCTAGGTGCTACAAGGTAAAGAATAAAGAATATATGGACCAGAGGCTAGGTTCGTAATGGGAGGGTTGAATAGGAAACGACAGACAAAATAGATAAATGGAGCCACGAGGAACGGTTGAGGTAAGTTTACTGTACCAAGTTATAAAACATGAACAAACAATATAAAATAAAGTGCAATTATCATCAATATCCCAAAATTTCACAGTCTTTCAATAGAACTTGAATTGAAAATGTCCATGAGTGTAATGTCCCTTTAATGTCTTTGTGATATCCGTCAGCGCGCTTAAGTCATTGTTTTATGTCAAGTCAGGGGGAAAAAACCCAAGTAGTCGGGTGTGTGGTGGTCCTACCACACTGATACTTGAGTGGAAGCAGAAAGAAAATATGATGTCCTCTCCTCAGGTCTCGGTTGTTGTGAAGTTGTTTTTTCCAATGTAAGTATTTCCCACATTTTATGCATTTTTATCAACCATTTTATACATTTTTAATCAACCTTTTAAACATGAATTTAATCAACATGAATTTTAGCTGTTAACCCATGAACTATGATGTTTTAACTTGTAGTTATAAATGAACTTATCCATCAGTTTCATCATACAAGATATCGCAATATAGCTACACACACAGTATCAAAATAAACATTATACCTTACTTTTGAATTATCAGAGCAATAATATCCCGTTTTTAGCTCTTCAGATAGTTAACAGAAACAGTGAGCAGCAGTGATAGGCCAAGTTCAAGCATTTCTGGAGCGCAGACACGTTTTCTGCCACCTTACAAATCAACTCACAGCGTGGCTAATAAAGTTAGCATGCGCTAGCGCTAGTTAGCGCGGCAACTCACCAAGACGATAATGCCAAAAGTGCTACTACTCCTGGCTCACGGATCCTCGCACACCTCTGACGTCTTCAGAAGAGTATTTTATCTCATAGATATGTTATTAATCGCTGTTCCAACTCTCTATTTCTCTATTTCTCATCCGCTTCGACCGCTGCTCTTTTACTCGCACTGCAACTCACAGACTTCTGCGTGGAAAAAAGGGTGGGACTTAACTCCCTCTAACCTATCATAAGTTTGCTCTAGTTGATACAACAAATAAGGACTGTGTGTGTGTAAAATAAATGATTGACAGATTGATTTACAAATGAAAGTGAGATAAATAAGGAAATTACAGAAAAATAAAAATATAATTGGACCCAATTCTCTACTGGGTTACACACACTTGTCACCTGCCCAGCACAGAGTTATTAAACCAGAAACACTATGGCTACACCCTATTTTTATACAGTCTATGTGCTACACACAGCAGGACATGGCCATGCTAAAAATGCTGGACATGCAAACTAGTTTCTAGCCACCATGCAGGCTGGTAAACTGGATCCATTCATGGTCAATGGGTTGGTACTCCTGTCAGTGTCAGGCCTCCGTGTGGCATGCCTCAGTCTGTAAATGTGTTTTTTGAAAACTTATTTCAGGACTGTGCTCACTCTCTGCACTTAGGGCCACACTCACTCTCAGTCCCACAAAGTAGCAAAATCTGTACTTGGTTGAACCAACATGATTCAGTCTATACTCTTAAAAGTAACAAGTTCAGTACCCAACCCTCGAAGGCACCAACTTGCAAAGGCATGCAAGGAGACAGGGTGCATAAGCTTAAGTAAAAGTTACTGGACTGCTCTTTCCTCTTGGCTAATCAAATACTCTGTACCTTCTAATCAGCAGGAGCACAGTGGAATAAGATGTTTCATCTGTGTTTCTTCTTCATCTACAACAACCTCTTTTCCCTGTGATTTGAGGGTAGTCATGCCTAATCAACATACTGGACACTGGACATGGCCAGAGCTGTGACATGGTCCATGCAGAAGTTGCAAGATTTGTTTTTAATGTCTCCCACACTAAGACATAAGAACTCACTCTCTCGACATAAAGGTCCTTCCTGCTGTTTGCTGTAGGCGGGAAAAAGCATGGCACCATTCTTGCTAACTATGCTGCCAAGAGGAATATCTTGTTGAGAAGCCTTTTACATCATCACAGGAGTGTTTCTACTCATGGGGCAGCTAGTATAGGTGAAACTGAAGAGGACAGCAAAACTGCCATCCAGTAGGACAGGGGTTTCCCTTTGAAGCTTTACACCACCTCAATGGAGAATGAGGACATGGTGTCATCTTCACTGCTGAGCAACACAGAGTTATAGCCTTACTCCAGAGGGGTACATGGCAACAGAATGTTTAGGCAGGGACAAAGGAGTAGGCCTTCGAAGCATCACCACGAAACTACGCCTCACTGTCTTCACAGTGCAGTATCACCAGGGGGCATATCGCTGTGAGTAAAATCACTGCGGCTGGCAGGGTAAGATAGTCAGTGCAGTCTGTCTAGTCCTAGAAGCCAACATTGGAGTGTTCATTGCCAAAGCAGATGAGGCACTGCTGGTGCGGTTTGACAGTAACCGAGGCAAGGCCAAAAGAAAGAAGCCAGCCACAGCTGTCTGACAAAGTCATTCTTTGCAATGTTGTTGTTTTCTGTCTGTGAAGAACAGTAAATGAAGAATGGTGTGGAAACTGCTCTTTGTAAGGGTGCACCACATAGCATTACAGGCTCATTCCGATTCGCTTAGCTATAATGTACATGTACAGTATAAGAGAGTTTATTCAGTGGATAAATGGATGCACATAGATGACTAAATCTATAGGGTCCTGTTAGAGTGTAAGGCCTGTGTAATATTCATTGGTCATATTGATACATTATATAATTTTAGCAACAAAAAATAACTGTACTGTTTAAACACTAAGATACCATATAATTATGTCACTGGGCTTGGGAATTCCTTATACAGAGGAGCTTGGCTCAGATTACACGGCATGTAAACATTTTCTGGTAAGGCATATGAGTAATCCCATCTCATTAAGCCACTATTAACAATTCTTGGTCAACTGTGACTTCTGAATGTGCAAATGAATGGGAAAATAAGTGGGCTGGAAAAAAAAACTTTTTCCTTTGTCAGACCCTTCTCAACTGTGAGCTCACAGGAGGGGGAGGCATGTTCTCCAAACGTGCATCAAGCCTCCTTTAATGAGTCAGAGACAGAAGAAAACTCTGCAGTGGGGACTAACCTCCAATATGTGACAGCAACCAAGACTCTGGTTATCTAATTGGTGCAGATGTGTGCAGTTCTCCAGCAAAACATTGTTTCATTTGCCATTTAACTGACAAGATCTTTAGGATGTCAATATCACTAGGTTCATCATGACTCTGACTCTGAATGCAGCAGAGTGTCTTGAAAACTAAGTTCTTCAGGGATCCATTAGGAATTTTAAGATGACTGACTCCAAAATACCAGTCCAATTAGAATCAATCACGGTCCTGACTCATTCCTTAAGGATCCTTTTGTGTGGGACTCTTATTACGCCAAGGACCTCCATGGCTGGATCTAGAATTGATGGCAATGTATGTAATGGATTCCATTCCATTCATTCATATTTTCAAACTAACTCCAGTGATTATTTATTAACCTAAACAAAGTCAAGCTGTACTTTTAGCAGACATTCCTACACTTCCCATAGAGGTCAGGGTAAATAAAACAAATCTATCATAATTTCCTTTCTAAACATATCTTGAATCTTTTTAAATGGCTTGGATCTTTATGTCAAATGTGAGGAATATTTCCCATACTACATGTGACCTCAGCCATGAGACAGCACTGCATGACTTAAAGTTACAGACTGCTTATCTAAGCTTTAACTACAGTATGGTTACCCTGGAGGCTGAATAGTTCTGGTTAGGCCACCATGAGGCTGATGTTCAAGCTTGGGAACTTGTTTTTTTTTAATGATTTTGTCACTGTTCTCCATCACTTTCAGTCTGAGCCTCAGGAGATATGCTGAGGACAGGGGCATTTCAGTCCAATATAATTGTTTATGACAAGCAAGTTAACATTGGTGCTTGCCCCCCAAACTCAGCTGTCAGCGTGAAATTTTTTGTTGGAATGAACATGCTGTTTGTGAAAACAGAGAACAACATAGAAGGATCTGTACTGTTGTTTTAGCATGGCACATTGCCAACTGATCTCAGTTTCTCTCATCATTTTTACCTCAGGCAAGGCCAGCGTGGGGTTAGCTCTCTAATCTATGGAGAGCTAATGATAGCATCACAAGGGTGAGTATATTCCATGTCTTCTTCCCCCCTCCCAGTCTTTATCCTTTATACTGTACATTCACTCATTCATCTAATAATATATTTTACATTAGCAAATATTCAGAAGTGTTCAGAACTGATCAAAGCACACTGTACAACTGAAGAACGAACAGATACTGAAATGTGGCATCTTGAAAATGGTCAAATGAATTTATGGGAAAAGAAATATATGCAAATCTTCTTTGCCTTATAATCCAACAGTGATCACAAGAGGTACTAAAGAGCCGTAGAGTCACAGTAACTGTACCTCTTGAAACGTATGAGCAAGACAACATTCCAAATAATTCCAGTTCCCAGAATAATACAATGACTCATAAATATCACCTTACTTCTGTGAGAACCAAAGTGAATATCAGATACAAAGCAGTGAGCACAGCTTCACCCACTCAACGTTTATTTATATTGCATACTTGGCAGAATTTCAGCTATACTTTTTGCCCAATCTAATACTGAGTAAAAATAAGGCCTTAAGAGCAGAATAACATTTTGTTCCTCCTCAGTAGGTTTCACTGGTGTGTCAATATAATACCTTCAGTGTCACTGTGTCTGAGGTAACATCTGATAAAACGACACAGGTTACACTGATTAAAGCGAGTGAGACTGTACCTGAGAATATTCTCAAACTGTGTTGAAATTCTTAATATACTTTTCACTTGAGCATAAAAGGTACATCAACGTTTATGTATCAATTTACTATTCAGTGTTTTCTTATGTACAGTATGTAATAAAGAATCCTCTATATATAAATAAACATGCAGTTACTTAGACATTATCAGTGCTCAGAAGGCAGTATACGGTCTGTATCCCAAGCAGTGTTTGCAAAATTATATTTGAACATTTTACAAGTATGTTAGTGAGGCATAATATGTGTAATAAGATTTTTCCCCTTAGTGGCGCCAACTGACTGAAATTAGTTTAAAAAAAAACACACAACAGTCAATCAACAAGTAATGAAATGTTCACAAGTCACAACACATCCACAAAAAGGTCAAGAGCACTGTTGTAATGCAGCCTTCTCTTGTAGTGAGTACAACCTTGGACGGTAGACACAGGGGTCATGTCAACCTGCCTAGCCCAGCGGATGATTTGACACTGTGACAACTGAAACATACAAGGTTTATATTAACACCATAATTGTTTAGCATTTTTGTAAAATCTAAAACTGTTTTTTGTGGACAGGGTGTGACACTATACTAGATTTGTAGAAAAAATAAAGAAGGAATTAGGTTGATAACCTTTGGTTTAGCTCTTGCCTTCATTTAGTACATATAACAGTTTCATTTTCTACAATGAATAATTACATATTTTATTCTTTTATAGTATAGCTGTAGAAAAATAAAATATGTGTAAGAAGTACCAGGGTCCTTATCCATTCAGACAGAATGATCTATTAAAGAACTATGTGTGTAAGACGAAGCATGTTGAATGTAACAGTTATCGCCTGATAATAGTTTTTATACCGAGGCCCAAAACTAATCCACACTCGAAGTGTATGTCAATACAAGCAAGATGTCAATACCTTTGGGTAGGTACCTTTTTAGGCTATATTGCAATACACAATATATATCTCAATATAGTGAAATCTCCTCTAAACTACTATAAATTACTAAAATACTAAATTACTACATAAACTACTCCTACTAAATATATTTACTACGATAAATAAAGTACAGTTAAAATAATGTTAAATAAAGTTAAATTAAGTACTGTTATAATTAAACGAATCAAAGTGGAACCACTGGTGCTTTTATTCTGATGGACCATGCTCATCTTGGGCCGAAGTTTTTATGCAGTTGTTGTGAACTTGAAGCTTCCGGTCAACAGAAGGTCAGACAACAACAACAGTTAGCTGTTAGCAGTTCACGGATTAGAGCATGTTATAATACACTGTCAGAAATATGAGGCAGAAAGAGAGCATCTGATTCAAAACCTCATTAAGATAAAAGTACACTTTGATCTAATAGATATTCTACAAATGAATTCAAGAAATAGGTGTTATCAAATCCTATTTCAGAAAGAAAGTTTTTTGTGTGTATGTTTATAAATATTGGAAAAACAACATCCAACACAGAACAAGCTGCAAATACATAGAGTATCTTTGATATATCTCCCAGCCCTACCTTTGGACCCTCTCAGGCTCAAGCCAGACCTAACAGCAACTTTTAACACTTCCCTGCAGTCATCCCATAAGAATGCCCAGTGGTTATGATAACCTCCAAGCCTCTGAAATTGGCCTTATTCTGAGTCCATTATCAATCCCCTTCGTGATTCTCTATAGTTTACTTGCAGGGCATAATACTTAAAGATGCAAAAGTAAAGACAGACTCTAAAAAATCCTGCACAGGGTTAGAGTTGGTGCTTCACATCGAAAAAAAAAAAGAAATGAGACATCAAGAACATTAAACAAGTAGAATGTGGAAAGATCACATCTGCTGATTCCAGCTCCCCCTTCAACACTATTGCTCCAACTTTTCCTTTTAACATCTGTTGATATGTCAACTGATTCCTGACAGGAAGCACAGCATGTAAGACGGTAGATTTCAAGTAAGTGCTAGCTGTGAACTACCATCAATCAATGAAGAGGAAAGCTGCCGAGGTTGCTTCTGACCCCACACTCCTCAGCAGCCTCGTCACTAAACTGTCATCTCAAAGTCAGCACAGGTTAATTGCCACCTGGACTACATGAAACTTATCCACCTTCATCTGTCGCACATACCCCTCCCCACCCCCAACACAATTACATATCTGTTTTATTTTTTTCTGCCAGTATTTACACATTATCCATTTTGTATGTCAGTTATGTACTGCTTCTTAGTTTTGTATTGCTTAGCTCATTGCTCTTTGACACACTGTCTTGTAAATTCTTATTGTTGTAAGTAGAATGTGTTCCGCCTATCATCCTATATTACATATTTTGTCCTGGAGCAAAGGACTTCCTATAATTTCTGCAGCACTACTGTTAAAAGTTACTTTTTTATGGAAACTGATAACATTCAGGATATCACTGCAGATATTTCTTTCAAAAACAAATAATGATTTCACTTATGCCGTGGGTCAGAAATTGGCCGAGACAGCCTACATTTGCATAAATGAGTCTTTAAAATATGCTCAGCTCAGCGGGTTAATACTGGCATATGTTCAAGATTATTGGGTAATGCTACCTCAATCCATGCTGATATCTAAGTGCAGAGCCCACTGACCTGCGGTCTTGGAATACATAGGCTCCTCTGCTACACATTAAGAACACAGTGCAGCAGCATTGGAAACTGTCCTCCTAAGCCAAGTCTGTTGAAAGACCAATCCAAGGCACACACCTCTAGGCAGCTGTACAGAAGATGATGGATGAAGCATGTAAACATTCAGTCCAGTGACTCGGTCAGGGAGTCATGGATTATCCCCACAGTCTTGTTTATGGGAAGCACTGGCTGGTGTTCAGTTTCTCATTTCCCTACAGGGCCTGTCTCTCAGTGGACAGCTGCTGCTGAGCTCAAGGGCTGCCCCAAAACGACACAATTACAGATACAAATGGAGCTCTGTGCCACATTAATGGAAGCCCGACTGTTTGCCCTGCTGCACAGAGATCACACTAGTCATCATCACATCTTTCTTTGGACTGAATCAAATACTGTTCTGTGCTGGAAAAAATTTGAATCATGTGCAGAGTGCATGAAATATAGTAACTGATTTAGGATTCAAATTAGCATGCTAACATTATCTTCTCTTCAGATTTTCCCCTGAGAAGTTGGATTTTTCTACATTCGAGGTCTTGCATCACACAGCATTTCTCACCAACATCTTGGATGGCTATTATAAGCTTTAAAATAACCATGTTTATCTACTTCAAAATAGTCCATGTTGAATAAAAGTGTCATTCTACAATGTGACCCATGCATTCGAGAGAGCTACTGGTGCCAAAACGTAGCTTGGTCTCAACTGCAACTGCTATTAGACATCTAAGGTATCTATCTCAGGCAAAAACTAAGAGCTTGTATTTAAACTAATGGTTCTGTAAGGCTATAATGCTCCTTACATGCCAATAGCAGTGTTGGATCAAAGAAAACTGAAGAGACAATTTGGCTTGTTTTAAATATCCTCAGGAAGGGAAAAATGTAGCCTACAATTTGGCCATGTTTTTACACTAAAGGAATAGTTTGACATTTTGGGAAATACACTTATTTGCTGTCTTGCCAAGAATAAGTTGAGACCGGTGATAACACTATGTACTGTATGTCCATTCATTGTGAAGCTACAACCACCAGACTGTTAGCTTAGCTTAAGATAAGACTAGAAGCAGGGGGAAACAGCTTACCTGGCTCTCTCAAAAGGTAAAACAATCCCCTGTCCACACCTCTAAGACTCACTGTTTAACATGTTATGTCTTGTTTGTCTGATATGTATAAAACCCAAAGTTTAAAAATGATAACTTGTGGATTTCCAAGGGGATTATGTGCTGGACTATTTCTTGACCAATACCAGTGACTTCCTTAAGTCTTATTGTCACCATATGCTTGCCAGGCAACCAATAGAAACTCAAAAAGTCTGTAATTAGTTTAGGTTTAGTTAAGTTTATTATATCAGTTTTATCAACAATTTGGAAATTGTACATGATTAGCATTCAAACTGTTACTGTTGGTTGAATAAATAATTTAATATTCATTGCATCTAAAACAATATTGAGCCTCCCAGAGGGTCCACAGGGTCTCCCAGTCATATTAAACTCCTGGTTGCCAGTCAATAATGCCAGAAAATAGACATGTGCCAAAAGTCAATAGCAAAATTTTTATGAGATGCCTGCAAGTATTGTATTAAAGCCCTTCAGGGAGTGTACAGACTTATACTGGCTGATTAGACCTCTGTTCAGTTTGAAGGTAGACTGAGCCTTGCTAGGAATGACATGATGTCACTGGACTCCATGTACCAATAAGAGTGATAAAGGTCTCAGGTGTCCTGCCCTGACAGGTGCAAGAAAAGCTAATAGGAAAGAAGGAAGATGTCAAACAGTCTGTACATGTCCACACAATGTAAGGTCTAATCAACAAAAAGTGAAAACACCTGTGAGGGTGTATCACAGGTCTACAGTATTTCCATATATGTAAATTGCTTGTAGCTGTATTTTTTGTTATTGTTGAAAAACCACAAATTTATGTATTTTCCATCCAAAGTCACCACTCTGGCACCTCTGTCAAACCTGAATGATAACTAGTTAGGTGGCAGCTGTTTATTTAAAAAAAAAAACAGTGTCTGTTTTGCCTAGTTTACATAGCAGATTGTTGCATTACTCATTCAAATGGTGAAAAAAATCTGTGGTGGAAGGAAAGAATATAAAGTATATTTACTATACAATAATGGGGTAATTTATTTTATTACAGCTATAGTTAACTTTCAGATAAAGTTTTTAAAATAAAATCATGAGATATGCTAATAACATTTTTATAATATAACATTTTCAGGTTGTTTTTTTCTACCCCATTAAGCATATCATGACACTCCAGATACCACTCCTGACCCTTTGGAGGGGGCCCGACCCCTAGGTTGGGAACCACTGAATAAACCTGACAGCATAAAAAATAGTAGTAACAGTAAAATTCTGCTTAAGCAATTTAATAATTTATAGTCACAAGGTCCATTTTTATGTAGAATGGGTGTGGTTTTGCAGGACATAACAGTGCATGCTTCAGCAAGCTCCGTGGCCCTCTCAGCCTATGCTCTGAGTGCACATTCATGGGTTTTCCATGATGGAGGATGAGTTACAATAGTTTTGTACAAATAATGGAGGTTATGACAGAATTTGCAGTAGCCAGTCATGCTAACATGCCGCATTTCATGTGCAATGAAAATATTGGATGAAATTTACTGGCTGGCAAATATTAGTTAACTGTTACCAGCAAACTTTATGTTCATAGGTTTCCTTTGTAAACAAGTCTCATGTTTAGAGCATTTGGTAACGTTTACCCCCTATAGCTATAAAGATAGAAAGTCATCCTCATCTTTCGTTAACATGAAATTGGTTAACTCTAACATTAAGTTATACAACCCTAATGTCACCAGTTTGTCAACAAAGCAGCCCAATGATGTGAATATGATCCTCTCAAAAATGTGCCGAGATCTATGTCAGGTAGAACATACATCTGTCAACACACTGGTAAAGTCTGTAGAGGATTGTTGTGTTACTAAAAACAGTGTGCTAAGAAAAAAGACAGAATGCCTATACATATGTGAATTCACACAATATTTCAGCTACCTTGTTGCCTTCACTTTTTTTAATGGATTGTATTTTTGTTTTGTCTCTCACAGATGGGTGAAATGCTGCAGCAGCATGAGAAAGACATGAGCACGCTTACACACAAAAAAGTGCAATCTTCAGGCAGGGTGTGAAATATGGGGGGTTTCAGACAAACTATACTGAATAATACAGACATTCGAAAAGGGATAGGTTACTTGTAGAGATGTCTGTCATATATGAATGCATATATAATATTACATTTAAGTATTCCTATAATTTGTACATTTGGTCTAGTATCTGTGTACATGGAAATAATTCTTGTGTGTGCCCTGCAAACCCATATGGGCTGAGCATCTTGATGTGAGATAGGGCACTCAGTTACTTTTAATGACATGTTTCGACGAACACTAATATATCCAAATTATGACACCCAAGGAATTGCAACATGCACTGCCTCTGGTGATGGCAACAATTTAAATGAAGTTTGGTGAGGAGTTCCCAAACTTTTCCATGATAAGGGCCCTCAAATAGATAGAACATAAACTTTTTGGTGTGGAATCTTATGTTATGTGCACCTGAAAAGAGACATCCTACCCTTGGCAATAAAAGCAGGTAAATGAGGAAGGTAGATTGTATTTGATCCCTGACCTGGGAGATGATGAAAATAATTTGCACTTAGTTTTATTGTAGGATACTTTATGTGATAACCTACATTCACCTTCGTAAGAATGCAGAACAAACATCCTGGATTATTTTGGTTTGATGAAAATGAGAAGTTGGAATGAGTGGCAAAGTATGAGTTTTATTTCTAAAGCTTGGAAAATTATGCAAAATAGACGTATACAATATAAGATCAGTTTATTTGATGCATTGATATCAGAATACAGATCACCCTTCTGAGTAGATGTTTGTTGTTGGACATAATTTAGTCCATCTAAATGTCATTGTATTTTAGCACTATTGAGTTGTACATATTTCCCCGTATAACATTATGATGGTCAATTTAATAATTCATCAACGGTCATGTGAAAGTCATTTGACAATCTGGAAGTCTAGGGAAGTCTATTTGCGGTTGCAGCCATGCGAGCAGTTTAGTATATTATCCATTGTGTAAAATCCTAATCTGAAAAGTAACTAAACGTAGTAGAGCAGAGAGTACAATATCTCCTTCTGACATGTTGTGGAGTGGAAGCATAAATTAGTCTAAAATGGAAATACTCAAGTACAGTACAAGTATGTTAAACTTCAGCACTAAGCACTAAATTAACTTAGTTACTTTCCACTAGTGTTAAACATATTACACCAAGAGTATAATGGCTGTAGTTAGTTTGTTTTCACACAATTGATTCCAAGAGTGACCCAGTTTCATGGCAAAAAAAAAGTATCAAAATGTCCTTACAAACTTTTCAAGCCACTCCCACCCATGCCCAGTATACTCCAAATGATCTTACTTTGAGCATATTCAACACACTTGTACTCATAAATGAACAAATAACACTAAAATGTTTCTTTTTTTACCTGCAGCAGACATTTGGACCTGTCATAGTAGCAACAGCACAGGTGTTACTCATTACATTAACGATGGCTCCTTTCAGTTCAAGTGTCCCAATCAGCTATGACAGTGTGATAGTGAGCCAGCATGCATAGCACCAGGACCCTGAATCTAACTGAAATGGCCTGTTAAGAAAATACACAGTACAACTGTATAACACCACATAAATTAGCACCATGCTGTCAAAATATAGCCATCATAATATCCCACAGCTGATGGGCCAACCAACTATTAAGCCTAATGCAATGCCCTTTCATTATCACAGCACACACATATCAACATGTCAGAAACAGGTGCAATTATTGACGTGATTGAAGGCTGCATTTCATTTATATCCAGTTTATGCTGCCTTAAAAGTATGGGACTCTTAGTGGATCTGATACATTGTTAATAATATAGTTTCACCTGTGCTTTCCATGTGCAATGACAAGTAAAATCACTATCAGGTACCAACATTTCTCCATTACGCTGTTGCTGATATTAAAACTTTGCTCTCTTGTCCGCATTTGCTTTTATAAAAATGACAGAATGACGGCAGGTAAACACATTTATTCTAACAATTCTTGAACGTTCCTTGCTGCTATAGAGGCTTTAGGCTTTAATTGAGTTGCCATTTTGCGCTCTCAATGTGCAAACAGGTGCAGCCAGTAATACATAATGATAAACTGTAGTTCAGATTCTATATATATATATATATATATATTTTAACATTATGGTTGTTTAAATTGATATTTAGAATTATGACATCGGCTTTGAGCGCCTCATTGATGGATAATTTGGCTGTTAAATTCGGCATGTTGGGAGACATTCAAGTGTCAGCTGCTCCTCTAGCTGGCCATCATGCGGCTGGACTGTGAAGTGCAGCTCTGAGCGCAGCATCCCGTCTCCGGTCTCCTCCATTCCTCCCTCTCTCTCTCCAGCCGTCGCCGGGAGCAGTGTGTGTGTGCTGGTATAATCTGACAGCACGCTGGGGCTGCGTTTCCTAAGAAAAGCTCTGCTCTCTCAGTTTTCTGCCCGTCTTATTGCCGCTCTCATTGTCTTTGTCGACAGTGATAAAGCAGGAGGTATCATCTTGTCCATTCCGCCAATTTATTACGACTTGCCTTTTTTGTTTGCTGATCTTCACAGATGTTATGTCAACACTTTTTTTTGAGGGGGGGTGGGGTGGTGGTGATGGTGGTGGGGGGGTGGGGGGACCCCTGGTTCTAATGGAATTTGTTGTGGCTGTTTTGGTCTCTTCTCTCTTTCAGTTCAAGCACGGGCCTGTTTTTGGAATAAGAAAAGCATTGCTGTTTTCTGACTTTGAGAGAAGAAAGAAGGGACTCCTCTGGAATTTCCTTAGGAATTTATTTGGACAGCTCCGGTAAGTGGACATTTCGTTTAAAAGCTTAATGATTCAGAATGCATGCAGCTGTTTGCCTTACTGAGTATATCATCATAGAAGAAATAAAAGAGCGCATCCCTAATTATTCCATTCTTCTGTTTTAATTACAGTTACCGGGGCTTTGCATTCACCGCCTGGGTATATAGTAAGTAGTATAGACTTTCTCTGCATCTTCTGATTCTGTGTATCGCAGTTGAAAGCAGCTTGTAATGTTTGTCATGTGTGGAATTTGGTGTCGGTTTGGTTTCTACTCTAAGTTATGTGTCGTGCCGCGATGCGAGTATGTGCCCAGGGCGCATATTTCTGCATATCTTGGAGCTGCGTTATGGATAATGTAGCGCACAACGTGCGCCGGTCTGCTGCTTGGCGCTAATCTCCAGATGGTAGCGAGATATTTACAGATTTATTTTTAACGTCATCTTTATAACACACACTGTGCACACACAGAGCCATATTTAACCTAAACGATGCGCTGCCCCTTTTTCAAATAAATAGAGGATGCTGACATGATAACGTGCATGCGCGCAACAATTTCAAAAGGTGGGATATTCTGTGTGTTAGTTGTTGGGACGTGTTGAGAAAGTTTGGTTTGATGGTTGGTCTGGAAACTCAGGCCATTTGGATGGTTTGTCTTTGAATAACGGCTATGTGTGTGCACGCGTGCGTGCGTGCGTGCGTGCTCAAAGGTTCCTGACTCAGGTGAGGTAGACGGTGGGTGGGCTGTGACTCACTCAGTTTACCCATTTTGCTGCTGTTATCTGACAGGCTTTGATGTCAGATTTGACTGGTGATTGACAGTGGATCATGCGCAGTAGTGTGTCAGCAGAGGCCCATGATTTTTTTTTTTCTCCCCCTCCATCACTGCTGGCTATATTTGGAAGTTACCAAAATCCATGATTTTTCCGTGTTAAACAGTATTTGTCAGACTACTACTGACAAGTGATTCATACATGGCCAATTACCCGTGATTTGCAGTCATACTTTGCAGCCTGAGAGAAAAGTGGAAAGCTCCAAAAGGCAAGATAATGAACTGAAAAGTTTGTGTGCCTCAGTATTTTGTACCAAGCCAAGCCGAGGAGAAGCAATCTCAAATGAGGGCAAGGACGGCTCGCACAGGCTGAGAGATGTGTCTTCCCTGGCTAGTGCAAAGTGACAGAGGGCTAAGTGAGCATGACCATTCAGGAGAGGTAATATCATTACGGTCTGCCAGTCAGGAGGCGGTACAAGAGATAGGCTACTGTTGCATTTCAAAAAGAATTTAATGGGAAGCACACAGGACAGGAAACTGTGACATGAGGGCAGGTAGAATTTACCAGACAAGTACACCAACATGTGGCTCAGTACACTTTAGCTAGTTTTTAAATGTGAGAAGCAGCACAAAAGTTGTTTTGTGCTGTGAGGTTAGCATTACAGAGATGGGGGCATCTATCTGGACTGCACTGCTCGACGTAATAAAAAAGCTGATTGTGTACCTATGATATTATATATATTAAAATAATATTCTATGTGTAGATATAATACTGCCAGCACTGATGCACTGAATAAACAACACCTGCTGTATAGATAAACACACATCCTCCTCCTTTTTTTAAATCACCATTGCTTGAACAGCAAATTGCAACATGTTCAAACGTTGAAATACAGCAGTCCTTCAGGCTAGTTATCCCTGATGTTTTGAGCTCCAAAGTGGATTTGAATCATTTGCTGTCAGGCAGTGAATTTCTTGCAAAGCTTTCAAGGATTAGTCCCAGGTAAGAATGTCCCCTGCCATCCTTTACCCAGCAGCAGCTTCCATTTTATAAACTGGTAACATTCTGCGATTTTTCCCTTCGCCTTCCCTTTGAGTGATACTCCCAAAACTACTCGCCAGGCCCCCATCAATCACTGTTGGATGGGATTTGAGCAACAGCTAGAAGTAGTAAGCAGGAAAGACAGGTCTGCTTGCTCACAGTTGCAAGAGCTCCTCCAAATTGACCCGAAAGCCACAGCCAGCGTTGCCACTTAGATAGCCCCGTTTCTGCAAATCTTTTTCTCCTATTAATTATGCCTTAACATAGGATGCTGTGGTGCGCCTGTGTTGACAACACACCCACTTTTCTTCTGCCTGCTGCACCTCCTTAGAGAGAAACAGATGTAAGCTGTAATTATGGTTTATAAACTTCCTCCAGGTGACATAATCGGGGCATGGCTGAGATGACAAGGGGCTGTGATAACAGCTGCTAATAAATTTATAGTTGATTTTTTTTTTTTCTTTTGCCTTGCATATTTCTGAGACTGTTACTTCATAGATACATTGTTGGATGCAGCACATCATATGTAGTTCATCCTGGTTGAAAATACAAAAATAATGATATATGAGGAAGGCAGGTGTATTAAAAGAGTGCAAATATTGCCCAGTTCTCAGTTAAAAAAAAGGTGAAAGCAGTACACCTATGGGAAAGCAGCGGCTATATTATCCCTGTGTTTTTACTGTGAGGAACACCTTGATTGTGGTCCAAGGCTCGGCAAGCCGAGTAGCCGGCTCTCAGGGGCCGTTTTATAATGAGGATGCGCTGTCAGATAATTAGATACACCTGGCACAGGCGTTTTCAGGAAATTTTGATTCATCCCAAAATAAAATGTCTGTGCCTGCCAACATGAAAGCGGAAAAAAAAAAAAAAATATCCCGCTGTCACATTGCTTCTCCTCTCATGGTGGCAATGTTTTATTTATTTATCCACATCTTAATGCTCTTGGATGAGGCGGGCTTCATTTTGTGCTAGCTGATGCATTAGCTGCCAAAGTTTTTCATCTCTCGCAGAGTGAGCCGCTCACTCATAAGGGTGCCAGTGTTTCTCTCTCCATGGACATCGACTCTCTCTGAGACGGGATGTTCTGATGCCGCTAAATTTAATGACTCCCTTGGCTGCGTGGCACAAGATACCATCTAATTCGGATTCTAAGACAGTGGCATGACAACACATACCCCTCCCAAAATAGCTGCGTGACTATGCACATCACATAACCTTAGATGTGGCTGCTCACGTGTTTCTGCGAAAATGAGAACAGCACAGGTGTGCGTTTGAAGGGAATATTCATCCCGAGACAAAGGGTGTGTTTTCTTTTTATTGTGCTTCCTCGATGATGTTTCAATACAGACAATAAATGTGTGGAGATTCTGAATTTGATGGATGCACATGCAAACTAATCAGCCATTTCATACACATATTGTATACAGCAAGCAGAGAATGATTAATTGAATTCACTCCAACACACACACACACACACACACACACACACACACAGGTATTTGCAGACCTGCGCACACAAACACAATCTTAAATATAATCTCTTTTTCTTAGCCGTTGATTAGAAAATGCTGCGTGAGATGAAACCCTCTCACCTGTGCTGTTTATTTATCAGGCACATGACTCCAGTCATAAATCAGACACTCATTAAGTTGTTAAACAACAACTTTTGCCTTCTGCAGGAGACATCAGAGCTATTAAGCCTGATATATGTGATACAGTAGGAAAGTGAGCCATTGCAGACTGCTCACGTTATCCAATTAAGAGATGTTTTGTTCCTCATTTTTTAACTCACACACAGGTCATACTTTATTTGAAATGTCCAATGCAGATACTCAAGTTGGTATCAAGTGACTCCCCCAAAAAAAACTACAGATCATCAGATTATATGTGGGGCAGTAAAGCAAGGCAGTGACACAGCTGAAATGTACTTTTTGTTACCTGATAGCTGAATATCAACACAGGTGCAAGTCTTGTCTGAGTACAACTGATACTCTGGTGTCTACTTTTTCTGGGTTAAAGCGAAATCAAAACAATAAGATGTGATGGATATATGCAAGGTTATATTGTAATAGGCCAACAAAAATGTACGTTGAATTTAGATGGCACTGCCTAAATCTTATTCTTATCAGAATGACACATTTTTAGAGGTGTTTGAGCTCTGCATATCTGAAATGTCTGTGCTAGTAACCACATATTTCCCTGTAGTGGTCAATTTAGTTTTCTAAATTGACCACAACAGAAAACAAAAAAAAAGTCTTTAAGGACTTTTTGTTCATTTGGCTTAAAAGTTTAAATTGCTAATTTGTTCTTAGCCTCGGAAACAGCTGTTGACACAAAAAAACCATCTCACAATAAGATCCACTTTAGTAGCTGTTCTGGAGCTTTCGATCATATCACACAATCCTCCTCAGCAGATGGAGTTTGCCCAGTTGTCATGAAATTAAATTCCTAATTCCTTTTTTTTTCTGAGCAAATCCACCACACTAGGGCAACACCATCTGTTAAGGAAGATCGTGTGATGTGATAAAAAGCTCCAGAACAGCTATGAATGGACCTTGTGGTGAGATTCTAATTTAAGTTCTTTATTTTTTTTATCAACTGTTGTTTCCACAGTCGAGGATGAACTTTCAATCTCTAAATCTATTTAGTTTTCACTATTAAAGGACCAGTGTGTAAGATTTAGGGGGATCTATTTGCAGAAATGGAATATAATATTCATAAGTATGTTTTAATCAGTGACTAATCACCTGAAATTAAGAGTTTTTCTTACCTTAGAATGAGCCCTATTTAGCTACATAGGGAGCGGGTCCTCTTGCACCACCATGTTTTTACAGGAGCCCAGAATGGACAAACCAAACACTGGCTCTAGAGAGGGCCTACCGCATATTAAGTGAGTTTCGCGGCCACCTCACTGCTAGATGCCATTAAATCCTACACACTGCTCCTTTAAAGTCCCTGAAAATGTGATTATAAAACTTAAGTATTCCTTGACAACATTAAATATTCATGATTAAATAAACAACAATTAAAGTTAAATCTTGGGGAAGAAGAGAGTTCAACACCCAGCTTATCTTCCTCACAAGACTTTGAGTGTGTTTTGTTAGATTTAACTGACAGTAGCCCGGCGACATCAGCAACATTTCCCACAACTGTCATTTTGATTCCGATGTTCTGAAACTCAGAGGCGCACAGTCATTTGTGACGTCACCTTTTTCCAACTAAGCCCCACCCACTTCAAAGTTGTGAGAAAAGGGAGGACAAAAACACACAGAAATCTGCAGTATGAAATAACCAAAACGGTTCTAATTTTGGCAGAAAATAATGTGTTTATGTAGGATCCAATCACCCAGAAAGAATCTGATTCAAATAGGTTTCAGGGCCTTTAAAGAAATATTTAGATATCAGAAGCAATGTATAGATACTGGTCCTGGTAAAAGTAGTGGAATCAATAAAAAGACATTAAAAAAAATCTATTCAGAAAAGACTACACATCTAAGGTACAGCTAGAACTAAGCAGCTGTGTTTCTGCACTGTATGTCTGGCAGCAAATATAATGTCAGTTCAATCATATCATTAGATCTGGAGCATATTGACTCCTTGTGAGCCCAACAGTCAACAAGGTTTCCTGGCCTTCCTTGCGTCACTGGTGATGCCGAAGAAATAATTCAGCTGTGAGCGAGTGTCACAATATTTCATGATTGGCAACTGTGTGGTTTAAAATGGCATCACCAGTTACCAGCACAGTATTTACAGCAATACTGCAGAACAAAAACGAATATATAGCGGGACTATGCTGTATACATACAAAAAACATTAAAAATACATTGCACCAGGATTGCACTGTTTTTAGGTTGTATACATAAACTATGGTGTATTTTATTAGTGCTCCACTGCTTTTACCTTGAACCTTCAACAAAGTGACCAAACATATGGTCATGCTCTATTGTACACTATTATTTCGTGTTACCTCACTTTTTTCCCCCAACGTAGCAGGAAATCTAACCCTGGCTCAACGATGCATGATTTGAAATTCATCTCAGCAATGAGGACTGTGGTGGACCTTTCCCCTCCTTGCTCGAAAACCTGCATCCGTATTGTGTAGTTGAACTTGAGGAGAGGGGGAGCGGGGGGGAGGAGGAGGAGGAGGAGAAGGGGGGGACCTTGCTGTCTCTCTGCTCTAACATGACAGGAAATCACAAAACTAATGGATACTGACAAAAGATGAAGACAAGAGGAAGATGTTACGGAAGTGCTGCCCCGAGTCAGAATCACTGCCTGAACTAATAACCATGTTATACTGGGGTGGACACAATATGATAAACATCTGTAGAGTCTAATGCAATCCAGTACAAGAGGAACACAAACTACAGCTTTAAAAATAATTACATAGCTTAAAATTAGCTTTAAAATATTTACAAGAATCAAAATCTTTAATAAAATTTCAAAATTTGTTCACCACAAAGATGCTGTATTTATTGCAGGGTTGTTGTTTTGGAATGCAGTAAATTCTACAGACTCTCACGATACCATCTTCATCTCTTGTAGGTTATGTAGCTTAGTTCCTCTTTTGATGCAACAGGTGTTAGCTTAGATAATGACTTGGTGCGGTTTAAAGAGCAAATGTGATTTTACATTCTGACCTTTTTCTAAGCCACACGTACTGCACCACAGTGTGGATATTTAATCTCTATACATGCTATAGCTGTGGCAATCCTCTGCTATCTCTGAGCCTGAGAGATCTCAGAGGGCACTGGTATGTTGAGTATTGGCACTATAGTCTGCTGCGATATCGAGGCAAAGAAGAAACCAGAAAGAAATAACGCAGGCAAGATGGAGCCAGGGTACTCTGCACAGTTCGATGCTGCTGCCTCTATCCGACATGAACAAGAGAAATCAATTAGAACTACTCGGTTGCTATCCAAGGGACTTCCACCATGGGGAAGGGTAGAGCGAATCAAAGCGTTTGGGAAATAAACCAAAAAAAAAAACAAAAAGAGAAAGTAGCAAAAGAGGAAAGTGAACTCGAGTGGCATTTTGTTGTATTCTTTGTCAGATCAGCTCCCTTTGACCTCAAGATAACATTCATGCTCACTGTGTTCATCTGAGGCATGCTTAGAATTTCAGACACTTCCCCATCTTCTTTTTTAACACAGATATAAAGCTTTCTCACTTACTGTCCTTTCAGGTCAGTGATGAGAAAAAAGAAAGGCTGGCAAAAATGTTCCTTGCAAGAATATGTCGATGAAGCCTTAGCATAGTTTACCTGCAGTTTCTGCCATTGTCCCAACAGCCTTAGATTCACACTATTATGTTTATATTCATACCTAAGAGCCATTCCACCAGTTTCTCGGAGGTCACTGTGAACAACATTTCTTTTTTTTTCACACCATGATAAACACCACAGTTATGTTTTTCTGAAAAGAAAAGAGCAAACAAGTTGGACTATTAGGAAAGTTTTATTTAAACATAGCTATTTTGGAAAGATCCTTAGTTATATAGAAAAGATCTGTACAGTCTCTTAAGATTAAAACAAAAAGATTATTCATATTGAATATGAAATAGTCCAGCTATTGTGCTATTATCCACAGCATATGATTTATTAATAGTATTTTACAGCCAGCTAAAGCACAATCTCACTATGATTTAAAATATACATGCACTGCTACAGTAAATGCAGTGATCCTCTGAATCCTACATCCAAACTTGACTTAATAGACATTTAGTCTATATATGTAGATTTCCCAAAGATCCAGAGAAAATTATTTTTGCTTAAGTGGCAGAGATGGACGAAAGAGATAAGGCAATTGATGCTTTATGCATATTTCATTGAATGCAGCTCAGCTCTGTACTGTAAATACTGAGGTCGAGAGTGCACAGCATGGCTTTCACAAGACCCAGAGGCCTCATTGTCTTTGATCAGACTGAAATAGGACACTTTCTGATCAAGCCCTACCTTGGACATTTAAATCAAACTCCTGACAGGCTCAGCAGCTCGAAGGCTGGGGGATAGGGTGTAATCTCTACACATAGGAGAAAGTGGACACCCCTGGAAGTGTGCTAGAGCCTATTATATTGTACATTTTGAAATCTTTCTTCCCCCCCTCTTTCCCTCGATGAATATCTAGCAGTTGGTGATAGGGGAGTTATTCTAGAGAGTGGAAATTCAATTTGACAAAAAGACCTATCTCATGGATTCTTTTAAGTGGTTATTATATCATAAAGTCTGCGGTGTAACAGATCTGGAAGGATTAATGAACGAGGAATCCGTAATTTCTTTTGTCTCTGTAGCTATTTATGTGTAAATCTGCTATGGAAAAAATTGACATGAAAGAGAAATGAACATAATATTTGAAATTATAAACAAAAACAAAAAAAGATGAATATTAGGCAGGTTCAGTGTGATGGTGTGCTGGTAAAATAATGAACATTTTAACAGCACTGGCTTAGAAAGTTGCGTTCCATCTATAATCCTGTGTGTACAGTTAGCTCAGTCCCCTGACAGAGCACACATGTAAACACAGTACCCCCACCTCCCACTCAGCCCCGCTGTAGGTTTGGCTGTGGGTGCTCGGCAGATCCCTCGGCATCATGAGAGAATAACAATGAGGGTTTTGGGAGGGATCAGTTCCCCAGCACAGAGCCATACTGGGTAGGGTTTATGTAAGACCCTGGCTTCCTGAGCTCTCTGCCAGTTTAAGACGACAAACAAATGGTACCAAGGAGTACCAACTTGCCAAAGGGGGGGATTGCATCTCTTCATGCTACCCCCACCGCTTCATCCTCCCCCTTCACAACACAAACACCATCCCTCTGTTCATGCACAAGCCCGGTTATGCGTCGTGGCTTGTGATACCAGGTCTCATGTGTATCCATGCAAGTTGATGTGTGTTTTCACACCATTTGTTGGCTATGCAGCACTGTCGCCCGCTTTGAAGCCACCCCCTACTTTTATCCTCCTCTTCCTCCCTTTGTTTTCCCGTTCACATGTTCCAATGAAAGAAGGCTGGGATCTGTCAAAACCTATCCTTCCTTCTGTCTGGCTTGTCAACTTTTTTTTATTTTTATTTTTAGGTGGGCTGCTACGGAAATTCACTCAGCCCTGACACCGCAGTGGTTCTTAAAATGTCAAAACAGGTAGAGGCTGAAATGTTACCCTTTTGGATGATACAATTTAGGTTGTTTTTTTTTTTTGTTTTTTTTTATCAGCTTTTAATGTTGCTGTTCTGCTTATGATGTGAGTCACATCATAGCTTCTTGATTATCCATATTCATTTTAAGGTGTTATAAATAGAGCGAGATCCACTTAACCCGTTTTGAGAATTCCCATTCATGACTTATTTCTGTAGTTATTCCTGTAGAAATCAAGTGTGCAAAAAGGCAAAACAAGCACCATGAGTCATGCTGTAGCAATCGTGCGGCAAGATAGGCGTGCTCAACAGTGCTCACATGGTTGCAGAGCTCCTTGTTCTTACCGTGAACCACTGAAAAGTGCCAGACCAGCTTTATTTTAAGCTCCATGCTACATAATTGCAACTATCCACTGATAAGATGAGGCCTACAATCCCTTGGTGCCAGATGTATTTTAGAAGTGAAAGTGTCTAGCACTCTTGGGTGTGTGTTGTTTAAATTTTTGCAACAGAAGGCAGAGGATATGCTAATATTTAAATTGCTCAACTGCTCAAAGTTAGCATTCATACATGAAAGCCAAACCAGTCAACAACTGCTGTTGAAAGGTGAATTTGGTAATATCCCAGATGACAGAAAATACTTGATATGAAGAGAAGGTCTCAATCATTTCCTTCCCCAGACACTATGAAGAAGACTTATTGTACACAGTGCCTTCTGACATGCATTAGTCCAGAGCAAGGTCTTCTTTTATTCCTGCATAGCACAGGAATACACCATAGATAACATTAGGATCCACTGAGTTCGGAGTAAGGGGAAAATCGATGTAAGGTGAAAATTAAATTTAGTCCAAAGAGCCTTTAGGCAAAGTGCAATTTGAAAACACATCTTTTATTTTCCCCGGGGCGTCTGATAGGGGTGGGCAGGAGATGGACGGCGAATTTAACCATCATGGAAAAAGGCAGAGGTATGCTACGAGGGAAGGGAAACACCCTCATCTCACTCCTAATGTGCCTCCCTTTTGATTGTCGGATAATTCGGTTAGGGCCATGCATCCCTTATCGGATCATATCAAAGGTCAGAGGCGTCCTGTAGACAAATCAATCTCCCCGTCTGAGGAGGCGCAGAGGAAGCATGGATTGAGGGAGAGACGATCCATCTAGTGAGCCCAGAATGAAGGTGGGTGAGGAGGAAGAAAAAAGGGAGAGGTGGGGGCAAGAAAAATTATGGCATCTGCTGCTCGGAGAGAAGTGGGCGAGGAAGGTGAGATTGAACTGTTGACTTGGGGAATGTGATATGCTCAGAGAGAAAAAGAGTTTACATTATTGCTTGCCATATAAAAGCAGTTCTTTGAAAAGATCTGGCATATTATGGTCCTCCTGATTACCAGCTTACCAGTTAGTCATGATACGCTAGCCACTGATACGTCCCAACTCGACCGAAAACGATATCAGTTTCAGTGTGGGACTCGAAAGTGGTTGAAATCTTCTCTTTTCTGGCATTTTTTCTAAGAAAAAAAAATCCCAGCTCTTTGCTGGTCACCACTGCCTGACAGTATCATCTCTATGCTCTAATAGGTGTGAGGATAATCCAGTGGCTGCACATCTCCTCATGCATGGCTTCCCACTTCACCCCTTTAATTCAATTTCTCAGTGTTCATACTTTCAGAACAGGTTTACAAAAGGTTCTGTTTTGTGCACTGAGCTGTCAAATCAACTTGCATGTTCTGCTCAAGGTCACAACTATTGTTGAGACAATTAGTTGAGATACTGGAAATGAATCTTCAATAATTTAGGGGAATCAATTAATAATTAGCCATTTATCACGCAAAATGCCAAAATTCCTTGGTTTTCAGATGTTTGGTGTCAGGTTTTGTTGCTTTTTGTGTTTAATATCATTGTACTGTAGATATCCTTGAGTTTTGGACTTAATTGGACAAAATAATGTGAAAAATAAATTAAGGCAGTGCTTCTCAAACTTTTTCATGTCAAGGACCCCTAACTGAAACAAATAAGACCACAGATACCCATTTGATAAGATTTTGTTCCAGGGTCCCCATCTGATTATACTTTTGCCTTTAGACGTTTAATTACAGAAAGTGTATGAAAACCATGATCAAAATAGTCATACATACTGTCACTGAGTTTCTTATGGATGGAATTATAGTGAAAATAAATGATTCCCCTTTTTGCTGGGGACCCCCTCAAGGATCACTGGGTGTCCCCCGACCCCACTTTGAGAACCACTGAATCAAGCGATTGAATTTGTATTGATATTTCAAGCAAAATGAATGAGGTCGACATGGGCAGCACAACAGCTAGTTCTTTATTGTTTCATGCGCCCAGTCCACCATGGACTTACAAGACACCAAAATGCAATTGCAGTGGTGAAACATCTGTCAAAAACAGAGGAGACCAAAACCACTTGCATTACATTACAAAGAACTGTCTTCTGTACCAGTCATACTAAAGGTTCCCTTCCTGAAACACAGCTCAAGTTTTTTATAACCAGTCATCCAGAAAAAAATAATTGGAAATTAAGGACATTTTACTAAATGGTGTAGCCCTTAAATCATCATATAACGAGCAATAAAACATAAAAAGGACTTCAGCTTCAGTTACACCTAAATCACACAGCAAACAGAGTCTTTTTTTCTCTTCAGGGAAGGCAATAAACCTGCCTCTTTCCATAGCTAATGGTAATGTACCTAAATGTGACTGTGCAAACAGAAATATTTGACTTTTGGATATACAATACTTGTACAGGAGCAGAGGTCTTTCAATGACATATGTAATGAATACCACCTTCATATACAGTAAGTAGTTAAAATTTTCCAGTATTTCCCATATCATTCACAGTATAGTCTTAAGGTAAAGGTCAGTTGCTCCATACAGTTCAAATTGTGATTTGCATTTGGCAATTATTTCTGGCATTTTATAGAATAAGCAATTAGTTGATTCATTCAAAAATGAGAGTAATTGATAACGAAAAAATAATCATTAGCTGAGGCCTTAGTCACAACCGTGAGTGATATGCTGTCTTCAGGGAGTTCCATTAGGGGTTGTTCATGATAAGCGCTACAGTAGTGATACTACTATTTATCATTCCTCTGCTTCATCACACTGAATATTTTAACTAATATTCCAGACCTCTTAGAATACCCATTAACAAATAGTCATAATTGAACCAATGATGCATAAACACACAAGTGGTGGGCAGCGGTGCTGGGCAAAGTTTATAGGTGAGTATAAATCATCCACAGTTTAATGCCAACAAGATGTTTAATTTGGTCCCTCTGAGTGCGTAATTAGATCAATTAGCCTGAGTCCTGCACAGAGAGGCACATGGAGAATGGACCCAGGTTGCTCTCTGGCCTCCCTACATTAAAAAGCAACAATGTATTTCCTCCTTTAAAACTCCCTGTGTAATAACTCACCAGAGCCTTCCCTCCAGACACCGTTGCAAAGGTTCAGTGTGAGATAATGTTTGCTCAAGCAACTCTCAGTGAGATTCAGCGCTCCGATGACACCATTACTCTAAGCTCATTGCCTAGTCAGGTTGGGTGGGTCTACCTTGCCTCAGAAAGTCGAAGCGCAGAGGCGCCAGAAGAGAGAGCACCTCTCAAGACAGATTACATGTCTGTGGACAAGCGAACAGGCTTGCACTTCACCTCTGCCTTAGACAAGCGGGTTATAATCTTTTGGTGGTGTTTTTTTTTTTCACACTCTTGCCAGTCATATAAATGCATCCAGGACAAGATGCTCGCCTGGCAGCCCAAACAGGTGGACGACAAGGCAGCTTACACATTTTCGCTAATTGCAGACAGTCAGTGAGACGTATCTGAAATGAAGATGATGGCACAAGCCTGCAGAGGAAGTCAAAGCAGCCTAGGCCTGAGCCAAAGTGTTTTAAATGGATTACACCAGTGTGTCATTGCGATTACATGCTCCTTGCAGGGACTGCGACAAGATGAATTGTATTTTATGGCTTTACAGCAGATTCTTTTGCTTTCTTTTCTCCTCCAACTTGAATGCATTTTTCCTCTCTCTACGAAGTAGCGTGTTCTGAATGTTGGATTGTTTTTGCCTTTGAACTACCCCACAAACAGTTCATCTGCTACTTTTCCTTAAGGTGACATTTTCTGTTTATCTCTGAGTCGAGTGGCTGACTGAGAAAACATGTATATGTATACATTTTCATGCTTTGGAAATGATATTTCAGACTTATTTTTGGCTTGCTTATATGACTAAAATACTAGTACTCACCCACATTTTGCATTTCAAAACATAGTCTTGGTAGTGAACCTCAAAGGGCCTCAGAAAATGATACATATAAACACATACAGCATTTGATAGTTTTTCTCAAAACGTCTATATACTGTAGGTTCAACCATTCACTCCTTGTTTACTATAATCATAATATTTTTTAGGAGCCCTCTTATCTTTCTTTCCCTGTCAGTATAACATATCACTGCAGCCAAGTCATTTACATGTCTGTGCACGTACAGCACAGTATAACAATCACTAACTCCACTTTCTACTTACATACAGTGTGTGCTGTGTGTCATAAACCTCATTGATAAAAAAATGATTTAATAACATCTCTGCAGAAAATCAGCAGATATGGCAAGGTGAGCGGGCAGAGAGGGTTATGAAAGCTTCAGAGTAAGTGTGTGTGTGTGTGTGAGTGAGAGAGAGAGAGAGAGCGCGCGAGAGAGGTTGTGTCTCAAGGGAGCCCATTAAGTAGGGGAAAGACATGGGGTTAAACAGTCGAGAACTTCCACCATGCTGCAGAAGAACGCACGTTCATACAGTCATACACATATACAATATTGTTTTTTTTATATATTTGAAGACACTTATCAGCATTACTGTAACAAAGTTACCCTCCTTGTAAACCAGCTGGCCCCTTTAGTCCTGTGTTCATTCTGAATGAGAATTGTTGAGGCACACTGTTTTCAGTCAGTGTGATGTGAGGGTGGATTACATCTGGTAGCTGTACTGGTAGACATATTCTCCGCACAGGCTCAGGCACAAACTGTGAGATATGTGCCTCTGCGCGGAAGCTAATTGAGATTTTTAACAAAGGTGTTAAGTTGTGTGCTCAGAAGTTGCCTGCACACACAGATGTCAATGAGGATGGAGTCTGCTTAAGGATAATTTTAGTGTAAATATCTTTATCCTTTTTTTTTTACCCCTAATTTCCTTTATTTATGAAGTAATTTGAAATTCAAAGCAGATTATAACTGGTAGTTACTGAACATTTTGTCATTTAATTCTGAGGTTTCACAAAATGTAGTGTTTGATCAGATTTTCTCCATGGCAACGGATGAAAATCTAAACAAAATGAAGTTAAATCCCAATCATTTTTTATCTCCAGCAGTCACCTTAATTAAAGTTTATGCCATCACAACTCATCATCATTACAGTCATTTTAGACACAATGTGTAGCCACTTAGACACCAAAGTGTTTTTTTAATATGAACATTATTGTGATCTATTGAGAATTCGTCAGCTGCTACAACCACTAGCATCTGAGTGTTGTTTCTGTCAAACTGATTCCTACTGTTATATGCCTATAAACTATACTTATAGGTCTACAAATAAGGTGTATGCTGTAGGGATTTAAAAACAAATCAAAAAAGCGAAACAACGGGGAATTCAGATTTGTTGTCATGGTAACGTCATTGTAAGGCAGTTACATTTGATAAAGTCAGGATTTTTCCATCTGTAGCGTTGAATCTAAAATGCTTCCTCGAAATACCTCTCACATGATTTGGGGTTATGATGATCTGCCCAGCACAGCTTGCTTGTGTAGTTTATTTTACAGAAGACTTTCAGTGGAATACAAGGAATGGCCCTGTTGCGCATGTTGTGTCTAAAGCATGGAGGTTCATTCTTTACAGGTTTTCCTACATTTGAAGTGTAGTGGCTTAATACAAAAGTGACAACTCTAATTTGTATATACTGTAGCGCGTGCATACACAAAGTGGTGGTGGACGTAATGATGCCCTGCAAAGATAGTACTTAAAAATTCCATGTTATGACAACAACTGACTGACCCTTCAATTGACTACAATCTTCCACCCGGCTACCCACAGGTGCATTTCACCCTATGCTTCACAGATATCTGCCTCCACTGCCCTGAGCACTGAAACAATCCCTCAGCCTCTCCTCCTCAAGTGCCTACAGGACTTAATGCTCTTACTGGGTTTTATATCAGTGAACACACTTGCTCTTCAAGCTAATCATAGGACTAGCGTCAATGAAATTTGGTCAGTGTTAACAATGAGCATTGTTCGCTCCTATTGAGCACCATACAAATTAGCCTCTGTGTCGGTGGCCAGTGGTACAATGTATTCTGCTGGCTTTATCACATCTTGCCCTGGCCTACTATTCATTTTGTGGACTGTATAGGATGAATTAATGTACTAAGCAATTTGTAAGGTTATGGATATGGATTACTTTGTCTAACAGTATATTTGAATTGGTCTTTGAATGTAACTCCATTGGACTGAGATTAAATTCAGCTGATAAAAGTCGGCTGTAACAAACCACATTATTATTGCCCTTGTCAGTCTGTTGTGCAAGGCAAAATGAAGCAGTGCTCCCATAATCCTGTTCATCTACAAGAGGTCTGCATTTCTGATTGAATTTCATAAGTTCAGTTGGTGGGGATTGGCTGGGAAGTGATTGCCATTTTGCTTAATATGTCCTCTGCAGACTCCTGCCTCTCACCTTCTAGCTCTTTTTTTTGCTCCCAGTTTCTCTCCCAATTCTGTGTCTTCATTCACTTTATAAATGCACTGATAACAAATTTAAGAAGCATTCACCACTGTTTAACCATTAACTGTCCTCCAGCACTTTCAGCAGTCTGGTCTGCTTTGTTTGACTGAAATGATAGGACGCCACTAAGAATTGTAACAACCAAAGGAACTTCCTCCTCTCCTAATCAAACAGACTACCCACAGGGACGTCTAGACTGTAGCTGCTCTCTGTCCGCCCTCTCAGTTTTTCTACCGCATTACATCAGATTACTATCATAGTGCAATTTCTCTTAATGCTCCCTGCACTGTAAAATCATCACTACAGTCTTTTATCCAATCCCGACCTCAAGTGATTTTATTTCCCCCTCATAATTGAAAATTATGCTCTTAAATGACTCGTTAAGTATCGCAAATTTTCCCCACACACTGAAAACATTTCCTCCAGTTTTTTTTTTTTTTTTGACAGTCACATTAAGAAAAGTTAATGTGTTGTGTGCATTCCAAGCATCTGCATTCAGTAGAGGCAATTTCCAAACATTTGCAGGCTGGAAAGTCTACCCCTGGCGGCGCCTCGCGAACAACGCCAACACCTACGCAATCATTTGGTTTCATTTTTCGGCTCATTCTTGTTTCTCTCTTTCACCCATGGTAGCACAGGGAGGACAACCGCTCATAGCTTGTCTGGTTTACTGGCAGGCCAGTGTGCACTACCAGCTATGATGATTTTCAAGCCAGAGGGACTTGAGAAAAATAAATTAGCATTCTGCTCCAGGCTGTGCCACAATCATGGTGGAGCGTCTCCACAGAGAAACACTAGCATCTACATTTAAACTCGCCTATTAATAAAGTGCAGTAATGATTCACCAGTGACACTTCCCCTTCCCTCTCGCGCCACCTCTGCTCCCGCTGAAGCAACTCGTTTGGCTCAAACACTATGAGAAACGGGCGGTGTCATGACATCAGGAGGAAAAAAAAAGATCCAACATTCAACATTAAGCTTGCTATTCGCCCCACTGAGCCAATGAATTTTTTATAAACTGTCCCCCAGAGGTTCATAAACATTGAGAGAAAAAGTGGGAAAGTCGAAGTGAGGGACAGAGACGGGCATGGTGAGGTGGAGGGGGCCCTATTCTGTGGTCCACGCGAGATGTTTTCTTGCATCGAGCATGCATAGACACCTGCTGTGGCTGAACTTACAGGGGTGCAGCACTTGCTCCCAAGCAGCTGTAAACAAGACTGCATCACTGAGTATTTTTCTGCGCTTAGAGCTGACCCCGCCATCCATTTGGCCCTGCTTTATGATTACCATAAATGCCTGGATTGCCTGCATAAAAATGTGGAGTGGAAACGAGGGCCTCCATTTCCATTAGTGGCCTCTTTTTACTGGAAGGGCCAAGTGTGTCCCCAGGGTAAGGCCAAAACTCTCACTGTCCTCCACAGTCTGTCAAATAGACTCTGTAATCAAGAACCGGGCTAAGTGGATGGCCGCACTGATGGTGGTGTTAATAAAATGATTATTCATAGACAGAGATTATTCACCAACTGTGTGTTAGAGAAGTAATAGGGGGCAGGAATGTCTCCTCACAAAGAGCTCATCTTTGAAAAATTAAAGCTCAATCACTGAAGTACATTTGTGTATGTTGCTCAATTGAATATCCTCTATCCAGTCCACATTTTGAACTTCAGGATGTTTTGATTAAACTGTATTATATAACTGAGATATATTAGTGCTTTAATTGTTTATGCTCAGACACAAAATGGGTAAAACAATGCTCATGAATGATATTGTTCTTTTTTTATCACTGTCCTCTATGGACTTAACAGCTGAATAACTGAATAGCATCACAAATTCAACTGAACTATTTAAAAACCAGCAAATATACAAAACATGTATGACAATGTTGTATTTTCTGGCAAAAGCATATGAGAATGTACATACTTTTTTTTCAATAATAGGAACTAATGAAGGCAATAATAAAGCAGAAAGCTGTCAGCTACAGGCACATGGTCCACTGTAATCCATGGCTCATAGATTTTTCAGGTCATTTAATCATTTGGGAGCATGAGTCCAACTCAGATTTAATATCAGCAATTGTGCAGAAATGTCCAGGCGGTGCATTGGGTTTTAAGGTCTTGCTGAGACAGTACATAAAATAAAATTGGTTTGTCTTATTGAGGGATTTGAATTTCAATTTGATCTCATCCTGTTTGTTTAGAGGGAAGCAACTTTTCTAGAGATAAATCTCAGTGAGGAAGAAATATATGGAAATCCAAATAATTTGTTGCGCTGCATACAAATCTGCAACCAACCAAAAATACATTCAAACAACCGGTACAGCTACCGTCGTGATTAGCATCGACTGTGCAAGAAAAGCGCATTTGCCTTTTCTTAAAGTGGAGAGATTAAAATGTGAAAGCAACTCCCACAGGAGCTCAGGGGGAAGCAGCACAATAATATATGCAGGGGGGGGGGGGAAATATATTATGAGCATGATGACAAGAGATCAATGCTGCCTCTTATTCCCAGTGACAGCCTGAAACTAATATACTCATTAGCGTTAATGCCACCGTGATATAAAATGAACAGGGTTTATTTTTAATAGTCCTGCTACTGTCTGCAATTGGGTAAAGAGTGGTATTCTATGAGACAAATCTGTCATGTGTCCTTGGGCAGCAGTGGCTAACAGTGGGGTGAAATTAGATAGCTATCTTGAAAATTGTAAAAGAAATTGTGCTAAATTGTGCATCTTAAAAATACCTTTATTTTGCACTGCTGTGTCGTCACTTGAATTACTGTAGATGGATGCCAGCGTATACGGAGAGCATTTCAGCGAACATGAAAAACACCTTATTTTGAGCACATTCACTGTTTTACCTTCAATATGCTGTAGGCTATGTAAATACTAAATATGGTTTAGCAGTTTAAAATTCAGTTCATTGCCATATCTAAAGATTAATTCAGCATTTAGTTTTTACATTTCAGTCAGAAAGCTGTTTTTCTTCTGGACAAAAACATATTTTCCAGTAACGGTTAAAGAATACCTATGGGTTTCTTTCTATGAAGAAATAAGTCTCTTAAACAAAGCAGAATGCTAAGTATAGGCTTTATTTCTGAATAAACAATCCCCCCCAGAGAAGCCCAGTTATGATCCATCCTAGCAATTACAAAGCTTAAAACACCTTTCCTGCGAGGAGACCTCAGTGGCTGTGAGCTATGGAACATCTGGTTTGATTTGATAATCTTGCATCTAGTACATCCGATATTACCTGACTTTTGGTCAATATCATTTAATGGACATAGAAATGAATCATTTCTACCTACCACACATCTGTTTTTTTGAAAGGATTACTTGCAGAATGCCAATGCGGTCAAGATTTTTACACTCAGTCACACGTGATCACATAAATAGTCATTAATTGTGAAATTATCAGTCGTGTATAACACAAGATGTGGTCTGGAGAAGTGTAGGGAGTTTAAAAAAAAAAAAAGAAAAAAGAAAACAGCTGGAAGGACAAACAACTAAGCTGCTGAGGCTGGAAAGTTTTTCACAGCTGCTGCTGGCTAACAGCAACAACAAAGCCAAGAGCTGGGATTTAAAAAGAAAAAAAAAGTGTTTGTGGCACATTGAGCTGACTTCTAATGAGTAACAGCAATTTCCTGCATTCTTGAGATATGTATTTGTAATATAACGGTCACTGCATCATTAGCAAATGGCTGTCAGAATTGTGTCCAGTTCTGCTCATCATTTGCAACTGATGTGATTTAGAATCTATTGGCACATTTTATTGATGAGTTCCCTTTGTTTATGCTTGCCAAATTCATTTTGAAGTTTTGTGACCATCTATTAATTTAATAGACTTTTAAAGATAATTAGGCTTTTAATTAGAAATGAGACACAGATAAGGAGAGCAAGCCAAAGTTTTAGCCAAAAGTGTGAATAATCTAGGTGTTCAGTTGGAACATCAACACAGCATGTGATACAAAAGCAATGACAAAATATTCATTATATCAGTCTGATTAGGGAAGTAGATCTTATCTGATCATTAAACCTTTTTAGACAGTCTTACTGTTTCATTGCTGGAAATGGAATAAAACCATATTTACAGTAATAACAATACCACCACACAGGGATGTCATGCAATCAATTTTTTGAGCTTTCACAGTTTCACAAGGCATATGTTGATGTTCACACCAAACCAAAGTGTTACCAGTAATTATCTGCTTTTGCTTCTGTGTTTGTGATGAAACCATCTTTCAGTAACTATCTGGAACAACAATTGAATGACACGTGTTAACATTATATTGCATTTAATAACAAAACTGAAAAGGCTTCAAATCATTGACTGTATATAAATGTGGACGACGTGTCTCCACTTCCTGCTGCTATGTGAAAGTGAAGCTAAAAAATATAATTTCCGGGAGCTGCCATTTTGCTTGTGTGACATCATTTGGAGCCAGAGTCTACGCAGTATAATTGAGCAGTGGTATGACAACCCACGGGACACATCTCCTAAGTCATCCCGTTACCTGATGAAGGTTCGAGAGCAGCTGTCACATTAGTCAATCATGATGTCACACCCCTTTTTTATATTGTCAAATAAATAATTAAAAACAAACATCAGAAAAATGAGTACTTGAACGAACCTTAGCATGATTAAAAACTACCTAAAATGACAGAAAACATCTTTGGGAAAAATTTATTTGACATGCTCATGCTCATGTACCATCTGTTAAAATGGAGAGGGTGGGATTTAAGACCTGTACTACAGCCAGCCACCAGGGGGTGATCAAGATGTTTAGGCTTCACTTTCGGGGAGCTGCCATGACGTCCATATTCGTATACAATCAATGCTTCAAACTCAAATCAATTTATCTACCATTTCACAGCTGCAACAGTTACAAGCACGTGTTGACATAGTTTTTGTAATTTCTCTCACTGCCAGAAGGGGGAGACAAAAGTCCCATACTCCAGCTTTAAGTAAAGAAAGCTCACAAACATGTAGCTACTGTTTTTACTTACACAATTTAGCTCTTGACTCTTAGTAAAAAAAAAAAAAATCATGTCCATCCCCTCTTTTGTAGGATGCATTTCAGTGCTGCAGATTTGGTTAGACATAAACAATAATTTTAGCTACTAATAATAGCAAAGGACAACAAGCTAACCCTAATATTAATTACTTGTGAGTTATAGTTAAAACCACTGATGCTAAAGTCATTTTAAATGGGGAGATGAGGTTCTAAATAAGTGATAAATTAATTAAAGCCAAACTGTTTTATGGCATGAGCTGAGATTACAACCGCAATCTGCAACGATTTTACGTGACTTCAATAGTTTAGCTCTGCTGACACTACATTTTGTTTCTAGCTAGAAGGAACCAAATAGCCTAAATGCTATGTGTTTGCCTGTTTGCTCTGTGCATAACATACAGAAAAGCAACTTTAAGGGCTAATTAAAAGCATTTACTGTGAAAAAAGTATTAAATCTCAAATATTTGAGAGGGTACAACACTACTGCTTCCGTACATACTGACTGTACGTTCTTACCCATCTCATATTTGGATAGACCATTACTTGAGAAACTTTCCCAACAGAACGAATGCGAGTGACCACTCAAACCACTCAGCTTGCTGTTCTGTGTTTTTCCAACCTAAGACAAATAGTCCATAGTCACACCTTCCGACAGAGAAAAAGCATGTCACTAGATTCCACTGCCGGTTTGGTTACACAGGGCCGGCTTACAGATCGATATGAGCCTGCCAATGACAATGTCTGTGTTAATGCCTCAGCCCGCTGCTGCATTCTCTCTCACAAAGCCATTTTGGCAATCCCTACCTCTAATTACATATGCATTCTTTGTTTTCTATCTGTCCATTCTCTGCAACAAGCTTATAACAAGGGTTAAAACGCTTTCATTCCCTCATTGCACTCCCTGCCAGTGAATTGATGAAATATTCATTCAGTTATGCCAAGAAAGCCAAGTCTGAGTTTTGAGTGTGACGAGTGCTAATACTGAAATGAGGGCTTGTGTAATTGTGTGCTGCGGCGGGTTTCCTGCTGCATCATAATCATGTGCTCGTGCCTGACTAATAGCTGTAAATTGCGTCCAAGTCAGCCACCTCGTACCGGGGATTGCACAGATAGATGTGGAGAGGTATGAGGAGGATAAAGGGAGGGAAATTAAGAACAAAAGAAAGATGGAGGGCACATGAGGAGAGAAGAAAAGGGAACAAAGAAGAAACAAGAAGGAGGAAGGAATATATTTCTGTGGGGATGAATTATTCAGATGTCTCCCAAGAAGAGTTGCTACCATATTATTGTTGCTGTAGTGCTCTTGTGTCCTCAATTTTGACTTCTTTTCGATTTTTCACTTGAATTGCAAGATGACCTTATCTTTTATAGACTGGTTATGTCTCATGACCCACAACAAAAATGAAAGCCAACTTCTCTGTACAGATCGAAGAAAGGCAAGTTGTCACTATGAAAACTTCTGCAAAATCTGAAATCCTTGAGAATGGCAGTCGTCATGAGCTGCAGTCATAATTTAAAACTCACCTTGAGTGATAAGTTGTAATAACAACTTTCTTAGCCTTTTGGTCTGTGATAGCACTTGAAAAATGCATTTGATGCTGTTAGTCTGGTCCAGTGATTGGCAGGTTGTACTTTTTCACTCTGCCCTTTGATCAACAGCAGGTTGACAAGGCGCAACACACCTGAAACATCCCGCTGATTCCTGTGCGACAAATGCATGTGCACACACCTGTTCTGTTTCTATTCTACAGTCGACAGCATTTTTTAATGTTACAAATTCAATGTTGACTCTTTTAGATTTTGTATCTTACAATTTGCACACCTGGTTCTGTGCTAAAGTTAATATAGTTTAAAAACAGAAGGAAACAAGGTGAACAAAAAGCACTCAGCCACAAAGCCTTCAGCCCTCCACTGCTGTATCCAGCGGGCTTCGAGTTCGCCTCCTCAGCTGTGAGCCTGTGTTTGTCTAACATAGCTGTGCCAGCAGAGAGGAACTGCATTTTAGATGAATTGGTGTGTGCCTGTGTTTGCATATGTACCTGCACATTCTCACTGAAATAAAATGTATTTAGAAAAGTAATATGGACAAATGAGCTCATGAATTCCCCCCCTTTCTTAATTTAAAGATAAACATGTATGCACTGCCTGTGTTGGAGCAAATGAATATATTGTTAGTGCAATGTGTGCATTCACAGCAGGTGGAAGTTTCATCAGGATTTAATAATAGCCAATCCCTTCAGCTACTGTCATCACCTTTAAAAGCAGCAGGCAGGATCCAAATGGGCAGAGGAGGGAGCCAAGGCTGGCTTCTCCTGAGATAAAAGTAATCTTGTCTGTAATGTGAAGACAGAGTACAGTACAGCACCCCAAACATGACTATATGCTATATATGCTCACGAGCATCTCATTTTAAGCTGAATTTATATTTTCGGAGACGACTCTAACTTGTAGCACAATATGTTGTGTTTCCATTATTTTTTTTATTGCATTTAGTTTTGTTTACTACAGCAAACAAAAACATTTGAGTTATATGCGGGTGCATTTACATGCAATAATTCCATTCGAGTAATGGAAATGGTATTGCACCTGCGTCTGCCAGTTTTGCACCTGCACGGAAATAGAGTCCCACACTGTCACAGTGTTGCTGTCGTCTTAGTCATACCTGCCCCGCAAATATGTTCATGGCTTCTGCATTACTATACTCATAATGGTGCACAGGTGTGCCTGAGTTGAGCATGAAAATACTGCATGGACTTCATTACTAGCGCGAAGGGCTCGTGTCAGGAGAGCTTCTTGTGCTGAGGTAGAGAGAGCTAAAGAAGTGCTGGAAACAGCGGATTCGTCCTGATCATTTAGCAAAGTAGGGAAAGTGGGCCAATGGAAGTGAAGAGAGAAGTAGAGAGGAAGGGAGAGACCAGAGTGAGACACACACACACACACACACACACAGAACTTCAAAACAGAAGGAGGAGCTTCTCATTAAATTTATGAATGCTTGAAGGAAGTCGGATTTTCTATTTTACCATCTATATTTTTGTCCAAATGGTATGAAGTGCTAAATAAGTTCTCTCGTCTCTTTTTATTTCTTCTGACGTCACTCCGCTCTGCTTTTCTTTGTTTGCTGAGAAAGCAACACACGCATAAATCAGCTATCTTAATTTATCTCCTCTGAATCCGTCAACACAGCGACTTGCTGTACAAATCAACCTCAGCCTCCCGGGACAGTTTTCTCCTTCTCCTTAAAGTAAACTCTCCATTGCTTTATGTCCTTAATGCTGTCACCTTAGAGTGTGAGAAGAGTTAGGAAGATATAAGTCAAGGGTGGGAGGGGGGTGTTGAAAAGGTCAATGCCACACCATTAGCTATGATGGGTGTAGGAGGGAGTGATTAATAAAGAAATAGATAAATAAAAATAGGCCCAGGTAGTTAGCAGCGTAATGAGACAGCTGCGCCCATCAGCAATCGATGAGCTCCAGAGACAGTAATCACTACAGCTTCCTTAACAGTGTTTTAATTGGATGTCAGTCATTTACACTGCTGCTGCAACAACCCTTCTAGACTAGTTTTACAGTATGTGCTTGTGCTTGTCTAAGAAAGACAAAATGATCTAGGTGTGCGTGCAAATCTGTGCCCCTAAGCACGGCGTATGTTTATAATTACATAATGTGTCCTTTGCATTTGTGTATATGAGTATGTGCACTCGGGTGTGTACAAGTGTGTGTGTGGCAGTATTCACCAGTCATTAGCATTGATTTTTCCAGGAGGGGCCTCTCTCCCTGGGCTCCGTCTCTCTCAATACGCCTCCCCTCCCCACCCACCCCCACCCCCGTCTCCCATTGCTCTCTTGCGTGCAAATAGCTGTAATTTCGCTCTCACGGTCTTGGTCACTGTGGGCCCTGCCCTCCTGCAGTGTAAAAGATGGCAGTCATCGATCGGGGCATCTGGACGCCTGCCCTGCCCCCCCTGCTGAAGGATACCTCTGTCGATGGGAATCTCAGGTAAGTTACGAGCAGGCCTGCACGGCTTCCAATTAACTGACAGACTCAATGCCAGCCAGCCGCTGCCTTCCTCCCTCCCACTGTATTTGTCAGCTGTTAGCATTGAACTGCAGAGCCACACTTAGCTTCTACAGGCTTTTTATAACTATCAGGAACAGGCATAAGTGTTGTCAAGCGGCAAAGCTGCAAGGAGAGAGGAGGGTAGGTTTTTAGTATGTATGTTACAAGTGAGATGTTTTCAGTGAGAAGTGAGTACTCAGTGACAGGCTCTAGTTTCCATTTCTCAAAAAACATCTCTTTCACCTTGAATGGAGATTATCATTCACAACCACCATGACGGTATAATCATAAAAAAATAATTGTCTGGCCTTTTTCTATGGAACACCCTATCATAAATGCACAGCCTATTGCTGTAGACGTGATTGCTCAGGAATAATCGGACTCTTACCAGTCTCACCTAGACAGGGCACCATTTCCGCAAAGTCACTGGGTGGAAGGAATAATACTAAAAGTGATTGTCCCTGCTGAGCACAGATCCCAGTTGCTGTCTCTGTGCTGCATGACAAAGTCATTATTTGAAGTCCGTGTTGATTAAATATTGAGTGACATGAGAGATGCTGTATTGAATCAAGTTCATTATGTTAGACACCACCTCTGTGCCAGTCAGTGCTCTCTGCCTCTCCCCAACATGCAGGCCTGCTCTGAACACTGTTGTAGGGATGCACGATATTGGATTTTTTTGCCGGTATCCGATATGCTGATATTTTCCAACTCATTTTGGCCGATTGCCAATGCCGATACCGGTATATGGGTGTATTTTTTCCACCTGGTTGATGAGACTATTACGCATGTAATCATAGATTGTACTAAGTATGATCAGAAACGACAATAACTTAGCAAGAGTGAAGTTCAGGAGCTCAGCATTAAAACTTTAATGAACCTGCCAAGTGGGTCGAGCAGTAGAGTTTTCTTTGAGTTTATTAGACAGACAGGATTAATGGGTAGGATTTAATCTCTGGTCCACACTCCAGAGCAGAAGGTGGTGGTAATGCACATAATACGCTGGTTGCTAACCACTGTTAAAAACCAAAAGGAAGAAGTTTTTTCAAACAGAGTGATGTGAGCTAAGGTGTTTCGTATCTGTGCAGCCGAACACAGCAGCTCCTACACGGACTGTTTCACCCTGATGGTCCCAGTGCTTCCTCCGCAGGCTCCACTTCACTCAGCTGCCCGACAGACCTGCTGCTTCTTCCTACTTTAAACCTGAATGACAAACTGGAGCTCAGTGCTCTGGTTGGATCCACATGGAAAGCCATGGCTAGCTGGGAGGCTAGCGGAGCGTTAGCCGCAGCATGCCTTAAGGGAAGTGCAGCTAGCTAGCGTCCGCTAGCCTCCCAGCTGTAGGTTAAAGTGGGAAGAAGCAGCGGGTTTCTTGGGCAGCTGAGTGAAGTGGAGCCTGCAGAGGAAGCACTGGGACCATCAGGGTGAAACAGTCCACTGAGGGAAGCAAAGTTAGACGGAGGAGAAGGTGACAAATCGGCCCGTCGTATCGGCAGAAATTCATTTTGGGCCGATGTCAATATTTCATTTTAAAGCCTTTATTAGCTAATATCAATGACATGCCAATATTATTGTGCATACCAACACTGTTGCATTTATGCTCACTAATGCCACCTTAGTCAGGGGGCTAATTGAAAATGCTGGTTAAATCATATCAGTATCCATTCCTGGAGAATATCTGCACATATGAATATTATAGATATTCAAACAAAACTGGCTTTTCAGAAAAAAAAAGCAGTAATACGAAGATCAGAATTAATCAGGCAAAGACAACAAACAGCCGAGCAAGAAAATAAGGAGAGAAACAGAAAAAGCTTCACAGCTGTGTGCCTACAAAACTGAAACCCTGGTCACTCAAGCTGCAATTAATATTCCAAGACCATGGCTCAACTGCCACCGATTATTTCAAGTGCCATTGTTTTTTTTCCCACCACTGAAGAGGCTTAATCATCTTAATGTTTTAGGGAGAAGTAGCGAGAAGCTTGACATTTTGTTTTTTTTATTTTCTTCAATGTAATAGGGCCAGAGATGTTTGCAAGCCTGAGCGCATTAGGACCTGATTACTCCAATTTTCTTCCATCTCCGTACCCAAACCCACTTCTTTCCCTCCTTCCTCTGCCTAAATAAAGCCTGAGAATCTGTCATTTTGCCAGGCAGCTGTTTTTTGGCAGATTTTCTTGCTTCCTCCTCCTTTCTCTCTCTCTCTCTCTCCTCTTTCTCTCTCCCTCACTCTCTCCCTCCCTTCCCCCTTCTCTCTCAGGCACTAAGCCCACTGGGCCCAGTGGGGAAGATCTAGCAATCCGCGTAATGTGAGCATAATAACACCAACAAAACATCTCATTCCATGTCTAATTCAGTGTAGCGGCTGGGCCGCCGTGTGTGGGATAGAAGACAATCCTCTCTCCCTTCTCTCGCAACTACAGCCTGTGACTGGCTTTTCTCAGTAGGTTTTTATGGCAAGGAAATAGGATGGATGCATGCAGCTATGACTTGGAGCTCAAACAAGACAAACCCCATAGTATTTTTTTAATTTTGAACGGCCTCTTAATGGTACCATTTTAGTTTGTCTTACTCTTCTCACAGAAATGATACTGTGAATATAAAAATCTACCTGATTTCAGCGACATTTAGGTTATTGCACTATGAGAAAAGCCAGTGGCATTGTAATCAAAGGCTTTTATGCCTTCTCTTTCTGAATTCCAGCCCATGAGGTCCCAATTTCATCAGCGATATTATAGCTCTCATTACTTCAGAAAAAACACAGTGGCCCACATTTTAAGTCACTGTTCTCTATATGAGCTTCTTTTGCCCTGAGCATTGATATCATCAGGTTTTTTTATTGCATCTCTATCGTCCATTTCCCTCGTAGTGGTGGTATTTGAATCATGGGTTTTTGATTTTTTTGTCTCACTGAATTTGGCTCACAACAAAGCTCGACATTTATGAATGTCCCCATGAATTAATTTGTACCCTCAAATTACTTAATTTGTTCCCAGAATCTAACAATTTGGTCTTATAAATTATGCAAACTATAATTTTAAAAATGCTACCCTTGGTACCTGCTAAGGTCTGTATAAGCTGTTGTGATCGTTCAGTCAGAGTTCTAGTGGAATTCCTTCAAATTAATTATGTGAAATAATTTGAGAGAACAGATACATTAATTTAAGGGATTTAATTGTTACTTTATTAATTCTCACCCTTGATATGTGCAAGACTCTGAAGCTTTTACACAATAATGCAGTAATATACCATAGGAGTGTGAATAATGAATGGTATACACATTACAACAAAACCAAGAGAAACACATTTTATAGGCATCAGTTTAAAAAAGAACAAAAAAGAAACCTGCTTCCCCATCCTTCTCTCTTTCTCTCTGCTTGTCAGTCATTCTCACTCATCACTTATCACCCGGAGAGGTCACACTTCCAAGGCCCTAATTAAATCTTGAGCCCAAATGCTAATTATCCAGCAAAAAGTATAACCTCCCAGTGTGCCACAGTCAAATCCCTGAAAATACATACGTAGACATTAACCCCACAGTTCTTCCTGTCCCAGGTTGTCATTGTAACTTCAGCAAATCATAAGGTGTCTGGAGGAGGCGTGTACCCAGAGTGCTCGCTCCGCAGTCAACCGAAAACAAAGCCACTTATCATCATCAACAGGTGCCAATCACATGAGAAGATCACCCACTTAGGAAGGCACCAGGGGTGGGTTTGGGGTACAACACATTATGACTGAACCGCACATTTTGAGTACTCAGCCTCATGGCTCTGTTTCACTGAGTTTTTGTAATACTTTGGACCTCTATATACAAGTATCATGCAATAGTGGCCTTACATTTCAGATTTATTGGACATTTGAGGTCGTGATCTACCAAATTCTTTCTAGTTTACCATTGTAACTACGGTAAAAGCAACTGAAATATTTGCATTGTTGTTCCAGGTTTCCACTGAATAAATCCCAATTCTGATCCAGCATGCCTGATACATTGATTTATCATCTCCTCTTACACTTTTAAGCAGGGACAGATCTTGCTTTATGCAGGTTTTGCTCTAAAGACAGCTTAATGATCCAAATAACATATTGGTGCATTTTAAGCCTGTGCCACAGCTGCGGCCACTGGGCAGTAAATAGCAGTTAGCAGTAGAAATAGCAGACAGTGGCAGCTATATAGCAATTAGATTCATGGAGCTCTCTTTATGGATCACTGTTCTGCGAATTGGCACGTTTGTGGTCAGGGAGATCAGCTAATCAAGACTAGTGGATCCTGGTGCCGCTAATGATTTTGTTCCTGCTTGAACCTGCGTTCTGCTCCATTATATGTTATATGTCTTTATCCGATGTTGAGGTTTAATACTTTGCTCACTACACAATCCTCTTTCCAATTATTTTTCTGATAGTGGGACAACTTCAACTAGCTGTTGCCACTGTGGAATATTAATGGTCAAACTCATCATGCATAGTTGATAGGACTTTGCACATAGATTTGTAATATATATGTATGCATATCAGCATATTAATGTTCTTGATTCTTAATTTCTAGCACAATTAACAGCACAGTGCCTTGCTGTGACACAGGGCACCTGGAGGGAACGGAGGTTCTAAGGGCTCCCCAACCGCTGCATACTAATGCACCTTCACATTTTCTCGCCTCCCTCCTCCTCACAGTATCACTTCTTTTCTTATTTGTCATACTGACAACATATTCTCTGTGTGTCATTATTTTTTATCCCTCTCACCTTGCCCCATTTTTTCTTTTCACATTCCCATTTTAGCATTTATGGCTTTTTTTCATCAGTTTTTTCCCATGACCTCTCAATTGTGCCAGGCCTCCTGTTTGCTCTGTTATTTAGCATGCACAATAGGGCTTGGATGAATGTTTTAAATAGTCAATCATCCTTTCAGGTTTTTGAATAGCTTCTGACAAAAGCCATTTGTACTAGCATGTTAGTGTAGCAATCAAGAGTCATTCAGAACAGCTTGAAGATGGCTCAGAGGGTGATAACAATGAAGTTAAAGGTATACTATGCAGGGCTTTTTAGTTGCTATTTGTAAATGTAGGAGAACAAATGCCATGAACATTATGATATTTAAATCTAACAGTCTGTCTATGTATGGATGCAGGAGCATACACACACACAATGGCTTCTGGCCTAATATAGATGTCAAGGAAACGTTGAAAAACTGAGCCTCTTCCTACCAGTCACAGGAGTAAAATGGATAGTTTTGGAATTATACCTTTGTTTCTTCCAGATATGACCAGAGTGCACCAACCAGAGCCTTTCCCTGCACCCCACAGATGAACTGATGAACTCACTCTTTTCTCTAGATTCATAAGATTTATGGACAAGCCACATTCCATCTGAATATTTCCCCCTCTCTTCCTTTCTCATTTTTATTCACAAAAATTGTCTAAAATAGTTAAAAATGCTACTGAATGTGTAAATATATATGTATCTGGACTTCTCTAAGCCATGTTAACTTCTATCGTATTTTAAAAACAATTTAGTTATTTTGAAATTATATTATATATGAATATAAATTCAAACTCTTCTTCAAAATTTGTTAATTATAAGTCATGCATATTATTGCACTTGATTTATCTGATAATAACCAGTGCAATGGTATTAATTAGTTATGGTCCGATTGCTTGGATAATGCTTTCTAAATAGATTTAATTAAAGATTAGAGAGTGAAGGTTTATTGATTTTATTCTGTATTTTATTTAGTTATTCAATATCAGAATGTCGAAGTCTTTTCATAGTGGGTCATGATGTGTTGATGACAGAAATTAAGCAAGCAAGTGATTTTCAGACATTCTATAGGAATAAACTTATTCCCCTTTTATTTGAGGGTCAGTTTTTTCTCTCCATTCAAAGGAATTAATTAGTAATCAATGCTGTCCCTCAAAAGAGCTCCAAGATCCTTTTTCTTTCAAAACACACCTCCTAGACTATAAAAACTTTTACAACTTTATAGAGTCCCAACTGCGTGCTATTATATGCTACATGTCCACTACCCAAAGGCTGACAGACAGAAATGTTCCAAACAAAGCAAAATAATAAGAAAATAAGATAATACAGGCAGAGGGCAGAGTCTCTGTAGATACATACACAACCAAATACTTCTGGTGGATTATAAGTGATGATTGAGACGGATTGTAGACGATAGTATGACTACTAATATGGCCAATTTTTACATTTTGTGGTTGATTAGTGCTGATGATTCATTCACAGACAGTAAGGTCGTCTCAGTGACTGCACGTGCCTCAAGCACATCCACTGTGATGAAACTGGAATAGAGTTTAAACAGAAAACTGGGTCGATATAATCATTAGCATAGTATTTGATAGAATATGATTGTGTGACATATGTCTGTTTTTCTTTTCAGATGGCAATAGCAGACCTTTTTTTTATACTTTTTTAATACTAAGTTATTAAACTATCGCTGCTGCAAAGTAACTCAGGTTCATACAGTTCAATACATGCAGCACTGGAGGGTGTGCGCTGTCCAAGGTCCTGAAACTTCCTTCTGTGAGCCACAGTGCACAGCTCAGCTAAGTATGCACAGTAACTGTATATTCGGGGGTTCATGTCATTATTCTTATTCCATCAGGCATCATCTTCATCCTTACATGACCTGGAAATTGATCAAGTCCATCCTCATAAAGGACATTTCAGTTTTCTTAATGAAGACCGAGGGGCAAAGCGTCTACCTGGAGGAGGCTTCAGGGAGCATATACAGTACAAGGGCTTCCTGTGATGAGTGGCCATCATCCAAAACACACACACACCGTCATTAGGAATCTGTTAGTGCAGCCGGCCTGATGAGAATAATATAGATCTTGCACTGTGAACATCATCAAAGCACAACAAAAACAGACAAACTATTGACTTGTCAGCTGTTGACAAGACAAATGTTACCATCTTGAGTGGAATACTACAATATCTTATTTCTTCACTTTTCTGAATAATAAAAGAGACAGAAAAAACATTAAAACCTTACTAGAATTTCATTGCAGCATTCCTCTTTTTTCCTTTCAAAGTGAAGTGTATAGAAATGGAAGTTTTCCTAAGTGCCATTATCATCATATAGATTCACCAGTTAGTCTGTTTTCTACAATTAAATCATTTTTTATTTGGTCTGTCAGTGTTGTCTATATTCATTAAGAGTGAAGCAATCCCTTATTGAACCTCTCCGCCCCCTCCATTGCTAGAGGCTAGAGTATATGCATTTAGTCTCTAACTAACTCTTTTAAAATATATCTTTTTACCTTAAAATTCTTCTTTGCCCCATATAGAAAAAAAAAAGTTTTGTATTTTTTTTTTCATTTTAATCCCTGTATCCATACATTGATTGCTCTTTCTTCCAGCTCAGCAGTCATCCACAATTCACAATCATTTCACTCTTCAAGAATAGAGCACATAAAACACTGTCAAATACAGATATTTAAAAAGGCACAACACAGGCTAATATTTTCCCATATGCTGTGGAAGCGCATCCTACATAGAAATAATGGTGCGACTGTTCAGACATTAGGCAACATGACGCCACACAACAGTTACAAGCTCACCGACATGTTATCCAGCTGTGCACCCGTCATCACTAACTGACGTTGCTTCAGATGAGGCTTGACTGGAAAGGACGTCTCATTTCAAAAAGTACATGTCTTTCTGTTTTTTTTTTGCCTTGCATCTCTTCCTCATGTTTAATGTGGAAGGTGGTGTGAAGCAAGGGGAGGAAAACTGCAGTATACTGTGTGTTGAATTGCTGTGGCAGGATTTTACTACTCAATCGCTGTCCAAGTTCCTGAATCTACCATTTCCCCACTGAGTCCCGCTGAGATAATATACACTTAATGAACTACCACATGCCACACAAGTAATTGGTTAAAGCAGGATTCCAGGACTCAATTAACTTAGAGCTACAATATTTATAGCATTTCTAAGACCATGTAAAGTAAAACCAATAGGTTTATATATTAAGAAGATTATATTGAACATGAGGTTGAATGTTCTAGGATGCTGGTTTCCTGCTTGGGGAATGTTGCTAAATATGCAATTATGAGCAGTCAAAGTCACCACTAACATTTTGAAAGTAATTCCACGTAAGATTCAATGAGCTTGTGCTTGCAATATGATTCGGGGGTTGACCTTGGCCTTAAATATAATGCTGTCAGTTGCCCCATGCTCTGTGGACAAGTCTGAGCTTTTTTTCTTTTTTCTTTTTTTTTCCCAATTGCAGCGCTCCCTGAGTCCTCTGTGCTGTTTTAGATCGGCTCTGTCTACCACTGCAATGGAAACCTAGTGTGCAGCCTGCACACAGCTTGGGTTATAGTTTGGCTCTCATTTTTCTGAGCAGATTCATATCTCAGTGTTACCCCTCCTGAGATTTCCCTTGCCCACTCTTGCTGTGTGGAACCTTTCTCAGAGGAACCCTGTCTCCACCGTTTGACCTCCCTTTCATTACGCCCTGACTCCTAAATGTCTTTATGTTAAGAGTGCAGGCTTTGGGGATGGATATCCACACCCCTGCAATGTGACCTCTTCACCCTATCACTCCCCCTTCATTAGGGCTGGACATATACATGGGAAGATTGTTATCAGTGCCATAATGCAATGGCCCTATGCACTGTTGCATTGAACCCATTTTTCAAAGACATCATCAATCATGCACTGTTGCACACTGTAGTTCTCCTGAGCTTAACTACAGAAATGTGCTGAATGGGCACTCAGCCTAACCCTATAATCCTCTCACACTGCTGCATGTACTGTTTCCTATATTCCTCCTTCCCTGCTCATGTTTAATATCAAACAACGCTTTATTTGTGTTGCTGCGTGAGGTGCACTAACTGCAACACGCTGCTACAATTCACATCACCCGGCCTACTTATGTGAGGAGAAATATCCACCTTCATTATGCATAGGACTGTTGACAATCCTCTCCTAGGATTAGGTACGTGTGTGACAGTGAGGGTGCAAGCAAGGCAGGCAAGGCTCAGCCAAAAATGGGGAAAGGAAGAAAATATGCAAGGTTAGATTTTTTTTTTCCCTCCCCCCTCTGCTCTGTCTTCATGCTTTTTATCTTATGCGTCCCCGTCTAGTCAACATAGGGTAATATACATTAAACTGTAAGTAATGACAGAGCTCAAGTATGTTCTAGTCAGCAATAATAAGAAAGCCTCAGGGATTTTTTGCAGTTCTGCATGCGGAGGCATATGAAAATGTACAGATAACCCAAAATGCCTCTTCTTTTTTTTTTTTTACCCTCATGGTTGTTCCTGTGAGGCCACCAAGGTGTGATGGGATGGTACAGTACATAGCACTCTAATTGTCATGTAATAATGGATGCAACATGACTGCACCTGCTGCTATAGGATATGACTACTGATGGCTTATGAGAAGGAATGATGTGTCCAAGGATTTCCATATAGCTAAAATTAAGTCAGTATTGAAACCTGTGAGACTCATTTAGCTCAGATGTGTTCTTCCACTGGCGCAGTCCTTTAAAAAAATGTACTGAAATATCACTATGTCAATGCTGAAACTTTTTGCCCACTCTCATTACTTTTATGTTATACAAGAGTTACGGTACAAGCCACCTAGAGAGAAGAATTATTCCTCCTGCTAAAATTAATTAGATTCACAAGATTTTGACTTATTTTCTCTGTAAAGCACATTTTTTGAGATTTGTTAGATCTGTCGGACTGGGGGAACGCAGACAAGTATTCCAAAATGGATTTAATTTGCAAAAACTATGGGAACCTTTCATGTTTTTCCTAAGTGAAAATGAAGATCTTGTATTTTAACACCTTATTAAGATTTTGCCTATAGATTAACATTTTCTCCCTCATTATCACTGCATACGTAGAAGCTGTCTCACTTCTCTCTTCACAGCTCCGAGCATGTGAGATTTCATTAAAGTAGCTGCTTAATTATGTAGGTGTTGAGATTTAATTAATGAAAGGGTAGAGCAACTCCATTACTCTGACACATTTTTGACGCTTGCAGAGAAAAAGAAAGAGATCTCGTTTTAGCAGAGCAATGTCCCTTGAACATGTCTTCTTTTTCTCCTGCCTGTATCTAGCCTATAGCACCTGTCTTTTCGGTTGCTAAGCTTACACCTCACCATCGATCATCCCTAGCAGTGTCAAAAGAGTCGACAGCAAGATTCTCCTATCCCCAAGCCTCAGTCTTCCTTAGTGGGAAAAAAAAAGAGCAGTGACAGAGAGTAAAAAACCATCCTTTCTGCTGATGTGCACTTTTGAACAATCTTTCCATGGATTCCGCATTGAATAGGAGATTTGCACAGCACATGACTTTGACTGTATCTACCTTATTTATTCATCTTCTCTGTACAGATTGTCTTTTATCAAATTTGATAAAGAAGCAATATGCATGATATCACTTCTCCTTCCTGGCAAGAGTAGGAACTATCAGGGTTTTTCTATTGGCATTTTTGGCTGCACCGAGCCACACCATGCCGTGTTGATTCGTGCTTCCATTACCGGTTTAAACGTGCTGAGTTGTGCCAAGTCGCGCAGAGTCATGCCCGAGATGGACCATCTCCGGAGACAGCTCAAAGAGCACCTGCCCCGCCTCCGAGCGGACTGCAGTGATGTCTCGCTGGCAGGGATGACCACGGCTAGCCTGTGACGATCCTCCTTCTCCCCTTCAAACAAGTGTGTGTTCCGAGACTCATGTCAGAACTCGTGTCTGTGCTGGAGACCAGAGAGAAAGATGTTTTTGAAAGCCTGTGTGTTCAGATCTCAGTACTTTTGTAGCTTCTAACTGAATCTCTGTGGTTTGAAGTTTTGTTTCTCTCCTGCGTCCCTGTTTGTAGTATCAGATATCTGCTTGATTTTACTGTTTCCTGTTCACTTTCAGCCCTATAGGAGTCGTGTTAAGTTACAACATTCTCTGCTGTTGCTGCTTCATATTAAAAGCTTTTAAATAAAAATAGCGGAGGATGTTTATTGTGAAGATTATATTAAATTAATTATTAAATTAAATGTGTTTATCCGCCATTCTACAGCTGCTCTTTTGACCACTAGTCACAGCCTGGCACACTCCCTGGTGGCCTGAGTAAACAGCGCTAAAGAGGGCCTTGCTTTTAAATATCGACTCAAGACAAGCGTGTCATCAGTCAAAGACACACCTTCAAGCAGGTAGCCGCAGGAGACGCAAATCTCTGCCATTAGTCAAACCGAGTCAAGCAAAGCCAGCACATGTGTATGGAAAAAAGGGCTATATGACTCAAGTTAGTCTATATCTATATGCAGATGGGGTTAAGTTTTTTTTTTACATACACAATATAAATACACCATATGTTTTGCAGACTGGATTGAGGGAATAAAAAATCCTGGGTAAGGATATCAGACAAGTATTGCTACAGACGCTTTTAGAAGGCTTCTCTATCTAGTATCTCATGTGCACACAGGCTTGCACAGCACAGCTGACATACAAACGCACACACATCAGAATCCAACCCCAGGTGCGTTCTCATCTTCCCAGCAGGTGCCTGACTGGCCAAGTGCCCTGGCGCCTCCCTCAGAGAAACACTGTGTCTCACAGTGCTCTGAAGTGACCTCCCTTCCTTGAAGCTGCAAGCCTAGGACAATGTGAACCACATAGAAACAGAACTTTGACATCTTCAGTAGAGAAAGTAAAACTCCCTCAAAGTTTGTCTCCAAAGAAATTTGCAGTAGTGCTGCTGCAGCAAACACACACCCTGTATCCAGGTAAAGGAATACACAGGTGACTAATCCTTCTGAAAGCTTGAGCATGGCAGACTCAATAGGCATGTTGAGTCACAGAATCATTCACTCGCAAGCCCTCTTTAGTGCAGATCAGAGAAAGCTCCGGGGCAACATTTGCCACGGCAGGTTTCGCCTGTATCCCTGTCCCTCAGTTGGCATTGCCAGGAAGTGGCTATTACACAGTCTGTGGCACCGTGATCTCTGAGAAACAGAGGCAAAGGGAACAGGGGCATACTGGTGTGTGTCAGACAGCAAAAGAGCCAAAAGATGACGAGACTAAAATAAAAGCACAAAGTTGGGGGATCTCCAGCTTCACTGTGGATGTTCATACAGTATTAAACCGTAGATGGCCCTAAATGCAGCAGCTCCAGCCAACAGGCCAGCTCAGTCGAGGCCATGCCACAGACTCCCTTTGATGTTTTCGGTGGGGGGGGGGGGGGGGGGGGGGATGAAGAGGGAGAGGGTGGTAAGTGTGGGTAGAACGCAGCTGTTTTGGCCTCTCCACTGTCACAGCTGACACAGCGAGAGCCAACAATAATTCTTCTCTGTAGTTCTGCGCTTACAACTCCCATCCATCCCACGTGCACACTGCGCCAACACCTTCCCCATCCTCCTTCCCGCCCCCTGATGGGAGGATGCCTGCCTGCCTGTAAACAAATTGAATGCAAACACATATAAACAAGGTAGCAAAAGAAGCAAAAAAGACTAACTTAAACATAAAAAGTCTGGGTGTACAGACTGGATGTATGCTGCTCTGAGTCGGTGTCATACAAGTACGTAAGCTGTCCATGTGAAAATCACTGTACTGTGGGATAATAGAAATAAAAGTGGGGTTAGTTGAACTCCTGCATTCAACTCAGTACATTGCACTGACTGACTTCTGAGTGGCTATCCTTCAAAAAGCACTTAGACATTCAGCAACAACACTGCAGTGTCCTTGTCAACCTCATGTTGCATCACCTGTAGCTGACTGGGATTGGACTTCACAAGTTACAGCAACTTTCCAAGTCCTTTTCTTGTAAAGCAAATGTGTTGCTTGAGGGAACATTGCCACAAGCTGAAGCTGATATCACTTGCCTGTTCACATTTGGTGGTGAACCACTCTGCATATTCACTTTGGGCATCAGAATCTTCAGAATATGTTCAATATGGTCACACAAGGGACTGTACAAAAATTACTGTGGTGGGAGAATGTCAGAAAAAAGGGGAAGGACATGTTTTGTTTTTGTTTGTTTATTTGTTGAGCAGTATGGGCGGAGGGGATGGTGGTGTCCTGTGATTTAGCTTTAATTGTATCTTTTTCTTGAGAAATATATCACTTAAAAATAAAATATTTACATGAAAATAGTTCAATAGTTCATCGAAAGGGTGTGTTTGCCATATGCAGATGCCAGCAATTATGTATCTGTATCAGGGCCTTATGTTCTACATGACAATTAAAAAGTAGGTACAGTAGTAGAACAATGTCAGTTTTGAGAAACAGTAGACTTTATGGGTGAAGGTGGTAAGATGGTAAATAGGAACAGTCACTAATTCCACATCTAGTGCGCAATTTCTCTCTCTAGGTACAGACTGATTGTTCCATTAACATATTAAGCTTTAAATCAGGACTGAGTTCAGATGTGGTGAGGAGTGTGTTTTTTCCCATGTCATGGGGAGGTTTCAAAGCAAATATCCATAACCCTGGTGAATGTTTAGCCCTTTAAAAAGTCATATAAAAGGTTCAGCCCATCTCCACACACCAATCATTTTTGTACAGTCCCTAAACACATTGTAAGTGATGGTACTTTCCTGATTTTTTTTCACTAAAAAATTAAATAAATAAAAAACAAACAAACAAACAAACAAAACATTTGGCAGCAAATAGTTTAATTGGATTTCTAAGCATCTTTATACACCAAAAAAGGCCAGTGTATTATACATGTGAGTGAAGCAGGTTAGAATAGCATATATTTCTAGCAATAGGACCTATTTTGATGCTTTGATTTTGTATCCATTTGAAGAGTTTTGGCTCAAGTAGGGAGGTCTAGGACTTGAACAAGAGTATTTTAATTTAGTAATACAGTCAAAGATCTCTCTTGAATTTTCGTTTAATTTAAAATCTGCGCTTTGGGTTATTGTATTGTAATACATTTATGGAACTCTCAGTTACCTCTGTCTGCATAAGAACTCTCTCCACTTCCAGTGACTCACATGAACCCCCACGCTTTCCTCTCCACACTAAATGGGTGTCTGATTCATACTGTTCTGTGTGATTTTTTTAAGAATATCTATAAAAAATAACCCCTCCTCTTTGAAGTTCATTTTTAGACGCCCCACGGATTACACTTGGTGCTCGGTGGAATAGGTTAAACATGTCCAGATGTGCGGTGAAGAACTAAATGAACTGGAGACAATTTTCCGTGTGATCCAAAGCTAATTCTCAACTTTTTAATGATGCCCCATGGCTCCTCTGGAACATGATACACCTACAGGCATTAGTACTGTTACAGCGCAAAGGGAAAAGTCATCTTTGTAATAGTGAAAGCTCATTTCCCATGGTGTTCAACAGTACCTTTACTAAAATAGCATGGTGATTGGGATATATGTCTTGCATGTCCCTGTGCCATTGTGAGTGTGCAAAAACTTACAGTAGATTTTAGACAAAAGCTATACACCTTCTCAAGAGACTTGTGTCTCTGAGGGGTGTGCTTCATTGTGTGCCAGTGTTAGCAAATGTGTTTGTGGGATGGCTACACTACATTTACAGCATTACTGAGATGTTGCATGCATTTTCTTGCCATTACCATTTCAAGATTATCTTAAATTGAGGCTAGTGTGGACTTTTATGAACTTCTGCAAAGCTTGCAAGACTGGTACATGGTGTACTACTTGAATTGTTAATTCTTTTGAGATATTTATAACTTTGGATGGTTTACCACACCTGTCACTCTAGAGCCTATCAGTCTATTGGAGTATATATGAGTGTGGCAACCATTTTTAAACATTTCAACCTGATGAACATTCAACTGGAATCGAAATGTTGTCTATTTAAGTACATTTGGATTCAGTGCACAGGTGTTACTCATTTCATCCAAGGACTATGGCAGTGGTTTTGTATATTTTATCCCATTTACTATAAATCACATATACTTTTCATCACAGTGAACCATTTTTGCGAAACAGGCTCCTGTGTTTTAGAAATCTGAATATACTGTTCTAGGCATCCATTGTTTTCCATTCATTTACTTATGGTATGAAAATCAGTTAGCAGGCTGTTGAAACTTGCTTGAGCTATGTATTCCATCACTGTTAATATCAAGTCTGTATTCATTTTTGTCAAGGTTAGATTTTTATTATGAGAAAGCAATTGGCTCGCAAACTGCATCACCTCATAACAACAATGTAACATTGACAAAAACCAAAGCATACTTGATATTCACTCTGATGGATTACACAAATCATGCAGATTTCAAGAGTCTGCTAATTGATTTCCATGCAGAAATTAACAGAAACCAAGAGCTGCCTGAATGTATCCAAAAAAGTGAATTTGCATACATTTTAAAAGGGTCAGCAAAAAATGTGAGTGATTTGTAATAAGCTAAAACTTGCATACACACTGTTATGGCCCTTTTAAAATGTCATTTAATCAGGAGAAATAAAGGTTGTTGTTCTTGAATATAAATGGCCTGTCAGTGCCAACCATTTGTCAAACATGGATTTTAGTGACCTACTAACCTACAAAAAATACTGTATTTTATCTTGGGGCTATCAATCATTTGGTGAGAGTAAGTATTCCCCACCCTTTTGTCAAATGGTCTATATCTTATTATGAAATCAAACTCTCCAAATGTTGGCCATTATGCAAATGAAACTGCTGCCCATCACCATGACAGTAATATCATAACATTCACATCACCTGATCACATTTGTTGCAGCTGTGACTCATTACAGTACACAACAGCCCAGGATCAGTGAGTCAGTTTAGTACTACCTTTAGATCGATTTTGTTGTCTTTTTGATGTGATGAGAGTCTATCTGAATGGTTCTCTGTACAGTGCTGAGACATTGTAATGCAACGTTAGTATTCTGGCCAAGTTTCTCTTTGCCATCCCCAAAGGAAGTTCATGCATAATGGATTAATTGTTGCACACATCCACATGTAAAGGGGCCCACAGGTTAGTATTCCTGCAGTCTCACGGCGCTCAATAGGTCACCCAAATAGCCATGCCAAGCAATATTACTGCAAATCTATGGAAATAGTTAAATTAAGTCCACAAGTGCTCTACAGCCTCCAGTGATTGACTGTTAAAGAGCCATAATAGGCACCTTTTGAGTGTTCCCCCATTGCTGATACATTTGAAATTGACACATGCATGCCCAGTCTTTTGCACACACACACACAAACGTGGACAAATACACACACATATGTAAAGGCCTGGGTCCCAGTGGAGAAAGACTTTGTGAATGTCAATGCGATTCAGTGGTGACAGCAAGCCGTGTCAGCTGTGAAATGGGCCCTATGTTGAGTGGAATGTAATGACTCACAAGACAATTGGAGTCGAATATGGAATGGCTTCCACTTTGTTGTGATGTGCTGAGGATGGGTGACAGGCGAGTGAGCCAGAGCCCTTCAAGGGGTGTCCTCTCCTCTCTCCCCATGTGTGCTCCCTTGGAAATATATTTCCACTCCAGCATTTTTATTTATGCCAGCTCCCCTGTTGAATGCTCAGGGATATTGGTTCTGTCTGAACCTGAGTGAGAGGTCCAGCTCTACTTTTCTTGTTATACCTGCATTTTTAGCATCTGGCATTTATCTGCAGAAGACTCAGGCCCCAAGACTAAGCTGCACGTCGTGGCGTCTCAGAAGGATGAGAGTAGTGTAAAAGCCATGTTCAAACAACAGAGAATCTTTCACATCCAGGCAGGCCTGAGGAATTGTTGGAAACTTTTTTTATTTTTCTATGATAGAAACTTTAGTTTTTTTATATATTTATATATATATATATATATATACTTCACCCACCCCCGGCAGCACAGGAGCATCACTATTTTATGAAATACAACAACAGAAGAATTGAAACATTACTGACATCATGTCCTCTTTTTTTTGACAACACAATGCAATATTTATAGGACTGACATTTAACAAGCATGCTCATTTTTTTATTACGCTGCATGAGATAGTGCATGGTGACACCAAAGAAATAATGTTTGCATCCATGTCATAGACGAAGCAGAAATAATATGACCTTAGTTGAATCAAATCACCAACATACTGTATTTTGCTGTGGATGAGGAAATTGAGGACTACAAATATCATCTCTGCATAATAGGCGCAGTACAAATGATGCTGTTGTTACCCAGTGCATAAATATTTTGGCAGAATACATCCTACTCGTGAATGAATAACGACAAAATGAATGCCACATCCAGCCGTTCAGAAGCTCTCTTTAAAGAGCACAATTAGACACTGGCATATTTGAATCCTATACAAGAGCCTCTCAATTTCAAACGTCTCTTTGATCACCTTGCTGACAAGGGCAACAATTCAGCCTTGGCATTCAAAGTAATAAGAAAGATAGAGATAAAAAAAATAAAAATCAACAACATCATTTATGGATGTGATGTGTCACAGAAAAAATGTGAAAAAGGAAAAATATGCAAGACTAAAAGGGAAAAAAGTGGTAGTATAATATACTAGATATCAGTAGTATTATATTAAAATATTAAAGTTTCGTATTGTAAGGAAGACAGGAAGTCAAAATGCCCACTAGTCTTTAAACAATAAATAAATCTGTGTCAGGAAAATGGCTGATTTCAGGGGGATGGGGATGGCAGCCATTTTGTGCCCTAATGAACTAATGATAAACATCGGCAGGCACAGGCAGGCAGGCTGGCTTGCTAGTAGGCCCGTGGAAAAAGGACGCAGTGGGAGAAAGGAGTTTAAGGGTGGTAGCTGTGGAGCAGAGAGATGAATCACACAGCCGAATGCTGGAGAAACACAGGCTTCAGAATTAACAAGCTACTTCCAATTGTTCCACCAAGAGAGCAGCGTGCAGAGATCAAAGATGGTCATTGTTGCTGCCAAGGACATCTTATCAGAGCTATCTATTTTTTGGATCTTTTAATTGCAGAACTTTTCACAGGAGTGCTGAAACAACAAAAGTTAACAGGCACAATTAGGGAAATATCCAGGCTGTGTCCATTTTGTCATTTTCTAACTTTGAAAACTTTTCATAGTCGGTGCTTTTTGCTTTAGTTCCATGTTCTTGTTTTATTTATTTATTATTTCTTTACTCTAGTATAAAATAATAAGAATTGGGAGATAGCATTATGTAAGGCTTTGTTTCCTTAACCTATTTTTTCAATCGGCTTCTTACTATGAGTGATGGGATTCTAAATTTTCTTGTCAAAGTTTGAGCAGTTTTTGGTCATTTTTGTCTGTTTCTGTCCTTTCTTTTCTTACTGGTTTGAAGTGGATGGGGCTCAGTTGGAAAATGATGACCTTATCATAGTGTGTTAGTTTAACTCTAATTGGGACATCAATTAGAGCAACATTTAGCAACATTTGAATTAAAATCAGTTACTAGGTTGACAGTGTCAATCATACCTGATCAAAGCATACCCACAGTCATGATACGTTTTTGATTTGAACCCTCAATTCATAGCAATTTCTTATTTAGTACAATTGTTTTAATGTGATTGAGAAATACTTAAGATTGGAAACCAAATTTTCAGGGGTTTTTAAAAAATGTACATCTCTGCACTTCTTTGGTATTAGCAGGAAAATAGATGAATGACAGTCCTTTTTCTAAAGTTGGAGCCTCTGAAATTGAGGTTAATGTACAATATGAAGACCAACGTGCTGCTAAAGTGGAGTGTTTAAAACACTGGCCATTAAAGCTATGCTTATCTTCAAGTTCACACATACAAACACAAAGGCAACCCACTGCTACTGATTCCCTTACCCCATTGAGTTCTGCGGATAGAAATGTCTTCCATGTACTCAACCACAGTCAATTGTTGTTGACTTACAGTAAAAGACAAATTCCTTCTCTTTTGCTTTATGTTGTTGACTCCTGCTGAGGCAACACAATGGCTTTTTTTTTTTCCTCAGCAAGGACAATTTGCCTCAGCAGAGCAATCTCAGAATATCAACAGTCTGGGCAAAAACATTGGCTGCATACATCATAAGCTCTAAACTCAAGGAGCGATCTGAAGCAGTATTTGCGTAGCATTTGACTGACACCAACCATAGATTTAGCTTTTAGGCTGTCAGATGGCACCTCCGCTTAAGAATGTGACACAATGAAAGATGGTATATTTTCTTGTCAGTGCGGGTATTAGAGAAAGGAAGTCATGATATTGAACTGATAGAAATAAGACATCTGCAAATTATACACTGCTTGCTGCTGCTGACGGATCTCGTGATGGCTTTGTGTGTGACATATCCATTTCAGTCGATCTCCATAACAATTTGTACTCTCGTAGATACAATGTCCTTATTTTGATCCAGCATGCACTACAGTATTAAACTAGATAACCTGTCTAAATCTCTTTGCAGAATAAATCTTGTGCCTCCACTATAACAAGATAAATCACCTTTGCCCTAAATCATCATTTCACTAGTCACATGTCCTTCCATAACTCTCCTGGAATGAAGCTTAATATTCATTTTCAAAAGACTGAATGATCAGTCGCGTAGTCTGTTACAGGGCTGACCTGTTTTGGAGTGGCAGTGGGGGTCACTTAATAGCTCAAAAGGTTGCTATGTGCAGGCACACAACGTGGCTCACAGGGAGCAGCTTGTATTGGTCGATGTCACTGGAGCACTTCCTTTGTCTCCCAGTCAGCTGAATATTTCATAAGTTCAGAAGAGGAAAGGTGGTGTTCTACTCGGGGCAACTGACCTGTCAGCTTAACGCTACCATTAAAAAAAAGAAAGAAATCATCTGTCTGACCTTCTCTTCCACCTCAGTTCCTGGACTGAGCAGAATCACATGGACTGCCGTGCATTTACAGTATGTTACGCTTGACTGTGTGAGTTTCTGCATGTACAGATGAGTCAGTTGTTGCTGGATTATGTCAGGCTGATCTTGCGTGATAAAAAAAAAAAAAAACGAACAGCTCTATCTTTAGAAAGTGATTGCCTCTATTGTGAGGCACTGCTTCTTTCATTTAGCATTGTCAGGAGCCGGATATTAATAATGAAATGATACAATGGAGCTCAGTTGCACAGTTATTGGCATATTGGTTATTGGTAAAGTGCTGCTTTGGTGGCTTTTTCAAACAGTCCACTTATCAAAGGCTCAATAGAAATTGAGGAATTCACTTAATGACTAACATTTGGGTAAATCTTGGCAACAATTTGTCCCAAGAGCCCTCTATAGTCCACTGCTATAATTTGAAAGAGGCTGAAGCTGCCTCCTGCTAGATAAACATTACAGTAAACTAATGTATGTGGACTGAGACCAACGTAAACACTGCTGTCTAGCATTCTTGTAAATGAACACAAGCTATCATCATCTCCAGTGTAGCTTACAACAGCATTACAGCAGTACGGAATGCTAAGCACAATACGAGAATGAGGGATGCTTCCAACTCCCACATAACGCTCCCTTCACAGACAGACCCAGGGACTCCTCCCTCCTACTGGGGGAGGACGCTTTCACTCAATACACAGGAGAGAGGAGGGTAAAGCATCCATCCGTAGTTGGAGCTGTTTATTCCTTTGCTCTCTGGCATGTGATGTGCCCCGGGTGTCCCCAGAGCTGAACACTCTCGAGTTTTTTGCAAACATAACGAGACTCGACACAGCATTTAATAGTGGGCAGCAATAGGGTGAGTAGCACAATGCGCGCATGTGTCAACACATGATTGTGTACTTGAACCTGCATTAGCACAGAACCACCCTTCCTCAACACCCACGTCATTTCAGTTTAGTAGTAAATTTAGAGCAGAAGCACATCCAAAACCTCATTAAATTTTAACCTCTGCACTATAACTGACAGCCCCCAGTAGATACAGTACGCCTATTTCTTTGCAGTTATCGTGATGGTTGTGGAGTGAGAGTGAAGATATTATGAGTACAAATTGGTATATAGGATGTTTTCTTGACTCAAAATCAAGTACAATGTCCTTATTTTATGAACAGTCAGTTTCCTGCACAAGCATATGTTTAGACTAAAGTAGCCTTTTAAAGCTGTTGAACTCAAGCAAGGTTTAGAATAGTCAAAGATTTAGTCCAGTGTGCAATTAATTTATCTGATTTGCTAACTGAAGGTTATTCTTATGCCAGGACAAAATGAAGGATTAACCCCTTCAACCTCACCAAGGTTAATCATTAAATATTCCTTCTATGCAGGCAAACATTGTTCCATCTCACATAACTGAAAAATACTTATTGACTGGAGCAAATAAGTCCTTAATTTGGGTGAAATCAGTTTGCAGGATGCTTTTCACATTTATAAAACATGCACTGAAGCTCAGACTTGCATTATTGATGCATACAAATAAGCAAGCTATTGGAAACTTCATAGTCAAGAAGTAATAAATAACACTTGAGCCACTTTTTAAGACAGGATTAACTAGATCATGGTTTACTACAGGTTCAATGTTTATCCTTGCTGGGAAATGGGCCCTATATGTTGTTTATGACCATTAATAATTCAGTTTGCTGTGCAACTATATAAAACCCATGATAATGTTTTGGTAGTTTAAATTCTACAGTATGAAAAAAATACAGTTTCTACCCAACCAAACATGGTCAACCAGTTGAAGATATTTTTGCTCTTATAAAATATAAACACATCATGTGTTACACTCTAGGTATTAACAGGTCTCAAAGGTTCCCTTTGGAGTTTTCATGTTAAAAAACAAAACATTTCTTTCTGCATTCAGAGTTTCTCACAAAAATAGGTTGTATGCATCCTTTATGTCTAACAAAAAAATATGTAAACATTTGTTTTATTATATAAAACATCATGTTTTGTTTGCTAGCTGGCAATCTTTGTCTTCCTTGCCTTTGTTGGCACATACATTTGTTTCTTTATGCATTTATTCTAGTTGCATGAAACCAACAACAGGAATGTGTGTAGCTCTGACCACATGCTTGTGTGTGTGTGTCCTTGTACACATGTACGATTCAAACTTAATGGCCCACTCATAAAAACATCACTCCATTGGACTGCTTCCTTTATCTAGTGCACTTTCTGTGCTAAGCAAAACAAATTTTGTTGCTATACACTACTGGCTCAAATTAAGACCTTTTCTAGAACAGGCTTCAGACAAGCCTGTAATGTCCTTTCCGACCATATTATGTCACATAAATACTGTAAGCACATGCAGTGACAGTACTTTTTAAACATTTTAAGCATACAAAGGGGAAATAAGGTGCTTACATAATATAGGCCTATCTGTGTTTAGTCCCACTTAAAAATTACTGTGATTCAGATCTCTTTCCAACAGAGCAAATGAGTGATAATTAATATAATTTCACACAAAGTAGTTTGATCAGGCACACCGTATCACAGATAGCGTTATGGCTCAGAGGTTTGATCATCTAGATAAAGGGGTGAAAACAGCTCTAATGTGTGGGGAGGAGCAGAGCTGCGGGGGGAGAAAAGCCCCCTGTAAAAATTGCAACAGTGCAGCCCTTATTTTCCTCCCGATTGATACTAATTGGCAGCAGAATGCCTTCCTGACAAGTCTCTCGCCCTCAGCGCCTCCCGCATGTGAGCGTGATGAACTGCCAGCTCCGGAAATAATCCCAAGTTTAGCTGGGAAAGATCATCAAGGCCTTTAAAAATCTGCTGGGACCTGAAAGATTTTTTCCCCCCTATCCTTTTCTGGCATTTTCACAGACATCTTAGCCATGTTCTCTTTGTCTTTTTTTCCCTCTCAAGGCCCACAAAGTGAAATCTACTTATTAGTTATAAACTCAATTACGGGAAAAAGAAAAAGTACAATTCTTGCGACAAAGAAACAAGCTTGTCTCCACACTGGCATTATAGTGGAAATATATTAAAAACCCTTTACAAATTCTTTAGTTATTTCTTTAATTACAGTGCTGCATGAGAGTTTATTACAAAGGATAGAATAAAAACATCACTCCAGGGCTGGGAAAAACACCCACCCACTGCTCGCAGGTAACAGCCTTCAGTATTTATTTATTACTGCTTGATCTCTGAGGCTGTTATTTTGTGTGTAGTTTCACAGATGGTATACCACATATCCCAGGATATAGATCTTGAGAAGTATCACAAATTAATTTACCACCCTTGCACTGACAATTCTCATTCTTCACATGGTTAAAAAAAATTGACTTCATCGTAAAAGATCATTCAGGTTTTTGCAGGGCTTAGAATAGATTTTTTCTGCTGCTGCGTAATTTGACACTTGACAAAGTGCAGTGGGTTTCATGGATGGATGAGTGTATCTATCAGGTCTGCTTGCAAGGCTTTCATTTAACCGTACAGTCCAGTGTACTGTATTTCTCCCTCAGTTGAACCTGCAACTTCTTTCTCAACACTTAATATAGGTCCGTGAGATGTTTGGGGTTTTCAGAGGATAGAATCTCAACAAAATGATCAAAAATTCTGTATGTTTTTGTGAAACTTTTTTCCCCCAGATTAGTAATTACAAATATACGTTTTTTAACCAAAGAAAATTACTTTGGGTCATAAAATTGAGCAAACTATACATCACTGAGAATATGCAAAGTGATGTGTTTGTTTTCATGTTTGTGAGAGAAGCATTCAGAGGAGAAAAACATTTTTTATGCCTTTGGATGCACTTGGGAAGGGTCATTAATCGAAGAAACGCTGCAGTTCTTTTTTTTTTTTTTACTTCTCTCCCCCTACTCTTTTAGGAGAGGGCAGGATAATGCGGTGATGATAAATTGAGTTTATGCTGAACTGATAAATTCCATCTCTAGTGGTAAACCTCTCTCTCTTTCTTGCTAACTTCTCTCATCACAGAGAGTTCAAGTGAGGGCACCTTTGTGGCCTTGTTGACATTTGAAACAAATCAGCTTTGACAGGTCAGGATCCCTTTAGAATCGCTGCCCCACAAAGAGGTCAATCACTATATGAATGATTTATTTCTGGGAGAATAAAGTGTTCCTTCGCAGCTCAAACAAGATGTATGCTAAAATCATCTTTGAGAAACCTCTCGGTTGCCAGAGAGTTAAAATATTTTCTGCTCAGCCTGACTTGGGCAACAGTGTGTTGATCATGCCTGCAGTACTGATAATGTTCAAGATGACTGTATTGTAGGAGGCTCTGAGTGTGAAGGTCACCTTCCTTTCCCACTTGACTGACTTTGAACATAAATCTCCGCCAATAAGAGAGCAGAGGTCTATCTTAGCACACATTCAAGACCATGTTGTCTGGAGCATGTGATTCTCCCAGAGACCATACAGTACACACCATGCTGCCAAGCTCTCTTAAATGTGCCAAAACACGCTCTGCTTTGAGGTGCACCGTGTCCAAAACCATGAAGCCTCATCCAGCTAATGATTTAAGTCCCCCTTAAGAGCAATGTGTGCAAACTGGATTGGTTCTTACTTGCTCCAGTAGTCTGTCAAATCTCTTTGTGGTATACCTGTTGATGAAAAGATTGTGCACGTGCATAGTACATGTACCTATTTAGCATAGTGCGATAATATATATATTTTTTGCCAATTAAGATCTCCATTGGCTGCAGAATCCTCTCCAGTGCTACATGATCCCTTTTGCAGTCAACACCCTTAGCTTTCAGCAGTTATTGAGGTCATGTCCTATTACCATCTGTCTTTAGCTGCATCAGGAGTAATCCTCGAGTCTGCTTCCTTAACCTTATTAAAGAGATCAAGTGCAGCAAGCAACCACTGCAATTTATATTTGCTTGGACCAACTGCTAATGTTATCATTATGGAGAAGTGACATAAAAGCAAATCTTGCTTTCCATTCCGTCTGACATTAATATACTGTTTTACTTTGATGTCAGAAAGGATCTACTAACAGTGCCGTCTCAGATAAGTATGAGCGAGTCATGTGGTTAGAAATACATAAAATAAGGATTGTATAAGTAATTTATAAGTTGAAGTAGGGGTGGTGGATGGAAGGGGTTCCTGGGAAGTTCACAGGCTAGCTTCTGCATGACTGTGCTCCCCACTACACCTGCAAGGCCAACTAGTCTCTACATGACACAGTGGTGCCAGCCAGAGGCTACTGGGTCAGCTGCCTGTTAGCTCATGAAGTTAGGCCTTGTGCTAATTCCAGCCATTACAGTGGGGCAGTGGCTCAACACACAGACATTAATCTGAGTTGACAAACAGTAGTGCTTTTTTGTTCTCCATTTCATTTAATGCGGTGTGAAATATTACATTGAGCTTGAGTCTAGCAGTGTCCAGCAACTAGGGCGTCTAACTTTATCTTGGGTAGAGATAGAATTTGTGAAACTAGAATAATGTGGTTACTGAGTTCAAAGAGAACTGAGCCGGCAAATCAATCTAAACAGCATCATACTTGCAGTCTGAAATACTTGTATAGCCTATCATTGAATGTCTCAGTATTTTGAAATTCAAATTTATAATGCTAGTTATTTGTTAAATTATTAAATTATTATACATTTAGATTTAATTATGACTAGAAACCATGAGCTGGCTTGAAGTAAAGGCGTTCTTTCTCTGTTGGATCTTTTTGGACGCTGTATCTGGGGTATTAATCTACCTGTCTGCAGTCTGATATCAAATGTGATGGATGATGGCTGGCCAATGCCAAAGTCAGCTATTTCTGAGAAGCTATCTGGTTCAAACTCAGTCAAGCACAAATCTGAATGTCACAGTCCTGCTCACTTCAAAGGGCCCCTTTGGGATTCATTAATTCACAGAGACGGTCCTCCTTATCAATTATAAACATTAATAAAAATGTTTTGGAGTTGTCTTGCTCAGACATGGACTATTTTCAATGAAGGCATAACTTCAGAAGTATGGCTCCTTTCTTTTGAGAAATTAATTCCGTAAAATCTTCTTTTGGTTCTGTGGTTCAGATAATAAAATACACCAAAACATTTGGTACTGAAACGTATTTATTGAGGAGGTATGGTGGTCAGTATATTTAAAGGAACAGGAAGCAGGAGGACAACTCTCAATACAGCACTGCTCATCTTTAAAGAGTAGATAGAGAATAGAAATCTACATGAAGGCATATTTAACTGTCAGTTGTTAATTGTGTAGGGATTCTGAAAGTGAAGTTGGGTCATCCTTATCCCATTAAGGGATAAGTATGACCCAATTTAGATAATTGATGCATAAGAACTAATATAGAAAGCAGAATTTAATTAATATATTCATTAATTTTTTGGTGGGATGTGGCTCAGGAGGTAGAGTGTCCACCAATGAGAAGGTCGGTGGTTCATTCCCCAGCTCCTCCAGTCTGCATGTCAAAGTGTCTTTAGGCAAGAAACTGAACTCAAAATTGCTCCTGATGGCTGTGCCATTGGTGTGTGTGTGTGAGTATGGCTGAGTGAGCATTAGAAACATTGTAAAGTGATATATCAATCCTGATAAGAAAGTTGGCACCTTGCATGGCAATATCTGCAATCAGTATATGAATGTGTGTGTGAAGGGGTGGATGCTGGCATGTGTTGTAAAGCACTTTGAGTGATCGGTAGACTAGGAAAGCGCTATTTTGTCCATTTAACATTTACAGTACATTTAATTTTCTTTTAAGCTGTTCTACAAAATACAATTTACTAAAAAAAAAAAACATTGTTAATTTTCTTTTCTTTAGACCACAAGGTCTTTTAGTAGCTGATCTGGAGCTGTTGCTCGTATTGCACAATCTTCCTCAGCAGATGAAAATCGCCCAGTTATTGCAGGATTGCAAATATTTGCATGTATTTTATGGACCTCTTACTTATGTTTGCTTAATTTAGTTTAAAATTTAAAGTTACCTTAGACACAGCATTTTGAAATAAAAAAATACTAATATTAATACTAAGTAATGGGGATTGTAGTAACATTGCTTTGCCAACTGCTATTTACAAGGGCAAGTATAAACTTCCAACCTAAGTAAGTCACATGACACTTGGAACTTGGAATTGAGATATAGTCACCAACATACTTACCCAAATCTTCCTTACACAAATAACTGTTTATTTGAGGAGTGAGTTTTGATTCATTTTGTTTCTCTTAGACTTTGTAACATATAATCAGGGATGTTTTCAAGACTGTAGAAAGATTCTTCATAATGAGCAAAAACTGATCAGTGGAGTGCCTCTTAAAAGGCGTTTTTTTTTTTTAATCAGTATTTTTGCAGTGTGCATCATGTTCATGAATGCTAAACTAAGAAAATAAACAATTTCTTTCAAAGGCACATAGTTATCACAAAATACCAAAACATTTGATAAATCCGACAGCAAATTAATATTTAGTTTTCAATTAGTTTGACCAAGGAAAATCCAATCCATAATCCGCAAAAAAGCAAATGAGTAGGATTTTCATAAAAAACATTGTATAAACTCATAGAAACATAATCAATCATCACTTATGACCCACTAGAAGTGAGTCTATATCTGCAGAGACTCTGCCCTCTGCTGTATTTTCATATCTTGCTGTGTTCAGGATGTTTCTGGGCGTCAACCTTTGGGCAGTGCGTGTGTAGCCTCCAGCCAATAACAGGATGCAGGTTGTGAGAGTGGGACTCTATTAAAAACACAGTGGCATAGCATTTCTGGTGTCATTGAACCGGGGAGGAGGGGACAATTTTGAATGTTGTGTTCACAAACTGCAACAGTCAAATTCTACTCATTCTGCCTTTAACTAAACTTCAAATAAGCTGTTGACTTGGAAATATTAGCCAATATGACAATGTAAATACCAACTTTACTAAGTCAGAACACACAATGTACATTCTGTGACATTGCGAGTATCCTTAGATTCCTATTTCTAAAGTTCTATGAATCTTTCTATATAAAACAAGACATCTATTGACCATTTCTTTCTAAACTGTGAAAAGATATGAAAGATGGGGGGTTTGCAGCTCAACAAGCACATCAGAAAGAAAAAAGTAAATGCAAATGTAAATAGTGATTTAGTACCACTTGATTAGAGAGCCCCCCACCCCCCCAACCCCCTTCCTTCTCAGTCAGAGACTAATTTTCCTCATCCATCCATTTGACTTGAAAGACCCTTTGAAGAATCTCTTTTGAGGTTGTTTGTGTCTGATATTTGTGATGTGTATTTCTGCATAGTGCACTGGCACTGACTCACAGTTACTTCACTGGACTGAAAATGAAATTGATTGATGACAACTTTGGCTGTATTTTGACAAGGGGGGGGTGGCAATGGTGTTCATTGGTATTGGTATGACCCCCCCGCCCCTCCCCTCCTCATGTCCCTTTTTTTTTTTCTTCAATTACAACATAATTGCTACTATCATCATTTCAGCAGCCACTCAATATCATCATCATGTGATGTTGTTTCCTCTGTGTACATCATTTCAGCCTCCACTCTTTCCCATAAGCACTGAGAGCCAGGTGTGAGTCCGTTTTGCTGAGTCCTTTTATTTTGTGAGTCGTTGCGCATCTGAACCAGTGGCTGCTAACCTAAATCCAATAGCAGGAAGCACAATTAGTACATTTCTGAGAAGGACTGCAAGCCACAGCAATTTCCATCTCTGCAAATGTCAGTTTACCTCTACAGTAAGACAACTGATGCTTGGCAGGCTGCATCACTAAAAAAAACATGCTAATGTACAACAGTGCACTGCTGCTGTATTGCTCTCTTTGTTTATTTTTTTTTATTCTTGCAGTCCAAAATCTTCAAACACAAAATGCTTATCCATGGGAATCAGCAATCTGGAAACATAACATGGTTTGCCAAGCCAGACAGCACATAACTGTTTAGTGTTTCACTGGATAGGTATGCATGCCTCTGACCGTGACACTTCAGACACACTGGGCTTGATTTTTATCAAAACGCCAGCATCCAAGAGCGAGACAAAACAACATTTGTTCAGAAGTGCACAGCTTCATGTTCAGAGGCACTGTGAAAAAGCATGAGCATGGACAGTAAGGATGCCATCTTTTATTCTCAACTACAGAGGAGAGTTTTCTATGTCTGGAATGTCACACTGTACCCAAACTGTCAAACCACATCGATTGAAGTCTTTTATTTAGAACACCAGACATCTTGAACTTTGCCTTCCTGTTGTAGGGCTTATCTTTAGTAGAACTAGCTGCTTATTGTTGGACAAAAGATGACACACGTACATTTTACTGCATTGCTCCAAATTCTGATTACTTTTTCATTTTAATAGTGCTCTAGTCAGAGCTTTCCCACTTTTTTTTTTTTTAACCAAATTCACATCATCATGTAAATACTGCTGTTTTGCTGACAAAGAAAAGCCAATCAGGCACTGTACTGCTGTGTCACACATTAGTGCTCTTGCGGTTCTGGCGAACCTCAGATCAAAATCCCTACAACTCCAATAACAGTAGACGAACCATTTCCTCCCCAACCCCCCTCCACTCACCCCCTCCTCCTTCATGTCCTTACACCAGAAGTGTTCCTGAAGGCAAGCAATCAATAGAGCTCTCACGCTGAAAGGCTGTAAACCTGAAATAGTACCCATGACAAGCCCTTGCAGGTAATAGGTCAGATGTATTGATTGATCTGTTCATAAACACACATTTTAGGACGGCTCCCTGTGAAATGTTATGTCCATGTATAAAGCAAACAGCCGAAAATGTATGTGATTTATCTATGTCCAGGTAACGATTTTAATATCTCTCTGGCTCTAATTTTATAGGAAATCTAGTTTTGAAAGGTTTGTTGCCTGAGAAGACCTGCTATATAAATCATTTGCGGCAACTTCAACTTTCTGAAATTATAAAGTGCCTTCTCAGCCAAAATACGGTGCCAGATTTTTGATCAAAATGTCAGACCGGAACATTTTTAGCAAGAGGCATCATGAGAGTGGCTGTGTTGTAATTAAATGTTAAGGTTATAATGCAAACTGACATTTACTGCTCACTTAGTCGTGTGATGTTTGAACGTGTGGCATTCATGTTCTTGGTAGAAGCAGCATCTTTTTAAAAAAAAAAACAAAACAAAACATTATTATCACCTGCTTTTAAAAGGCCTGCAGCATGTAAAACTGCAAATTTACACAGCAACATGCGTTTATTCCACTGGATTCACTGCGATAAGTGGATTCCCTAGCACGGGCGAGGGAAATCAGTGTGATTTTTTTTATGGTGAGTTCAACTTCAGTCTGTCTTGACAGTGTTAGCTTTTGAGGGAACGGAAGGGAAGAGTCCAAAACAACACAGTACAGAGAAAATAGAGAGCTACTGTGACTGACTAGCGCTCACACGTTCACAGCTGGCTTGCATGTTTGTACTAGTGCAATAAACTACTTTACCAACTAGCCTCGTGAGCATATCTTCGAGCGTCTAGAACCAAATGTTTCATGAAAATGTAGATGAATTCGGTTGCGCCACTTTCTAATGCGTCTGGGCTTTAAAATAAAGAGCTGACATTTTAACAACTTCTGGAACATCTTCTACTTTCACTTCTATATTCAGGTAATAGCTCAAATTGCAGGTCAGCCATAAAAAAGGCTGTTGCTGAAAGAACATTGGTTTTGCATTTCATCATGAAGGGGATATCAGAGCCTATAGGAGAAGATAACCCTGCTCGGTGACACTGTAGAATCGCACGTGCGGACCATTTGAAGTCATGGCACATTTTCACTGTACGCTTTTGAAGTGTTAACCATGCCAACGTGACGTAGATTTCTGCTCGTCCTGAAGAGACACTGTGTCCTTCATCAAACCGAAATTGAGACGATGCAATCTCTCTTTCTCCCCTTCATCCCTCTGCCCCTCCCTTCTCTTCCTCTCTCTCTCTCTCTCTGTCTCCCCTCACTAATAAGCAGGCCTCTCTTCTTCATGCATGAGGGACTCACGATCGCTTCCCTCCCTCAGACAGATAGCAGGGGAGATGGATGTGTCAGTCAGTCAGCGCCGTCTCATCTCAGTCAGGTGCTCTGTGTACTTCAGGTTATTTAGAGGCCTGCTGGCCAGTAAACTGCACACAGCTTGTTTTTTTAAAAGTCTCAAATTTGTCTGGGGAAAGCAGAACTGAGCTCATTTTGCTTAGTTGTTTTCCAGCTGTTCACAGGGCTGTTTTTTTGGTTGTTGTTTTTTTTTTTACTGGTACTTCTTAGACGTTGGCCTGCATGTCAATTTACAATTCAGCACTCAGTAGAAAAAAAAAAAGAGAAAAAAAGAGGCTTAGATGCAGACTACACAGTGTTACTCGTAGCACTGGGTGGCGTGGCTGTTTTCTCCAGGTCCCTTTTGCCAAGACGTAACCAGCCCTACCCAACAGAAACTGGAACAGTCAGTTCAGTACATCTCTCCATCTGCCTCTCTGCAGTGTCATGTCAATGAATAACAAGCATCGGGCCACAATCTCCAATTATGCAAATCGATGGCAGTATCCAGATATAGGGGTTGTTTGTGGCAAATCTAAATGCAGATGCACTGATGGTTTAGAGTTCTATCACATTACAGTCAGTATAAAGGACTGTCGTCTAAGACGCTCTGCTCAAGCGCGTCTGTAAGCTGCCAGTATGTATTGTACACTACAGTTTGCAGTTATTGAAAAAAGGTCTGAGGAACAATGTTTTTCTGTCTACCAACTCTATTTGTTTACTTCACATTATCCGTGACTATCTGTATGATAATAATGTGATACAAAAGATCCCATGAATTGATGGCACATGACATGTTTTGCGATGAGTTCCTCTTATACACAAAGTATCTTTCAAGACACTTAATACCAGCCCTCGAGTCCACCTATCTATCTCGCTGTCCCTTGTTTTGGATAGTCCTTTGTTGAGACTCTGATGGTCAAATTCCATTTTCTGTCAGCTAGTGGTCAGTAAGTGCCAGTTTTTCAATTTGGCTCATATGTTCTAGTGATGAGAGCTATGAGCTCAACATTGCAGCGCCAGTGATCCCGTGTACAGTAGTTATCATTTGTAAGACCTCTGTGCAGTTTACACACACATTCATTGGTTGTTGAGTGGGTTAATTAAAGAGGATACTGCCTATCTGTTTCAAATTTGTGGTTTTGCCTCTAATTTGTATTAATTTTCCACACCGCAGAGTTAAGGCGCGTCAAACCGGTGACCAGAGACTACATAAAAATTAGGATGACTTCTAATAACTTCTTCATATAAAACAGAAGAGGGTAAACACACATTGGCAAACCGTGCTTGCAAAGGTTTCAACTGTTTTGAAAAAAGCAGACAGATGCCACAGAATTCTCACTTTTTCTTTCCTACGATCAGGTTCGACATGTTCATGGACAACCACAATTTTGACAACAAATTCTTTGTTCAGCGGATGTATTTCTTCCAGTCTTGAGAGTATAACGGTTTGAACCTCTCTCTTCACCATCATGACCTGGTAACAAAGTCTCCTTCAAAATCCTAGACATTTTTAATCTATTGAAACACATATAAAGCGCGATACAACATTTCTTCAAACCTGATCTTTTTTCTTCCTTGTCAAGTCATTGACATGATGGAAAAAAAATGTTGTTTATTACTTCCACACAACAAAAAGCTTGTCAGACTCAACGCTCTCTATTCAGGTCAGAGCGCTGCTGCAATCACAGCCAGAGTGATGACCTGATCCCACTTAATACAGCCTTGCTTGAAGTGCCCTGTGGATCTACAAAGGAGCTGGATGCTCAAGATGATGTGAACTGGAGGCTAAATGCAGCAGTTCTTGTCTAAATAACGCCACAATAAGAGGCATAGCTGATTTCCCCCCTATGCTTTTTTTTTCTTCATCTTCCTACATTTTTAGTGCTCACATCTGGGTCGCAGTAATAGCAGCGCTCTGCTTCCTTTGTAGTTGATTTAATTGGCTGGTGTTGCATCTTGACAGAAGTTTCATAATCATTTACTATACAGTCGGCTTCTGTTCAAATTAGAGTATCTAGTGGAGGCTTGAACTTAAACACTCTTCCTCGTACTTGGTGATCAAATCAAGATCTCGTCTGTAATAGAAATAGCCAGCATGAAATTGTTTAAATTCGTTTTCATTTTAATAATCACATAAAAAGTTTTTAAATATATGCACCTCAGCAAACACTGAGAATATGTCATTGTTCAAATTTCCAAACCTGTTTCCTCAGATGTATTAAAAGTAAAAGTTGCTCCACAATGTGTGAAAAAAACACTGTAATGACAACAGTCTTTTACTCTGGATTACTCTAGATATGAAGAGGCATTTCATCATCTCTCGGATGCTATTCTCTGGCCACTTTTCGAGAGAACTCTTCCATCGTCTTCCCCACTGAGCATCTCATTTAAACACACAAACCGCTGGGAGGCTGGCCACAAATGCCTAATTGAAACCGTTTTGAGTTTATGAATAGGAGAACACCCATGCGCCCCGGATGACAGAACGTCTTTAACGGCAGAGCATCATTGCAAATGCAGGGCATGTCGAGTGGCTCTCTGTGACTGGCCTGTTACATAACACCCCACTGCAGGTGCAACTCATAGAGAGCAGATATAATTGGCAGGCGGCAGCTTGTAAGTGACCATCAGCTTGTGAGTGGGGGCATGGGAGTAGGGTGCTGCAGAGGCATGACAAGTGAGAAGCGTTGCACATCGCCATGCATGTCGAAGCTGAAATAAGACATGGAAATAATAGTCAAACTATTTTTGGTGTAGAGCGGCAGGCACAGGTTTGTCAAAACACCATCAGAGCAGAGTATGAAATAAGCAAGAATTGCTCAGAAAAGCTCATTTCTATCACATTCACCTCAAGTCTAAAAGCCTTTAGTGATGTACGCTATCCAAAAAAAAAAAGAAGAAAAATCATGCATGTGTGTTGTAGCAATCTGCTTTAAGATGCCTAATAGGACTGAATTTGGAAAATTCTAGCATGAAACAGGTTTTGTGTTTTGTTCATGAATACTGCATGAGAGGCATGAAGCTAAAATAACACAGTTCTGGGAAAGTAAAATGCTGCATCAAACACCTCGAACAGATCTCGGTGCAGTTGGATTAGAAGCTGTAAAAGATGGATGTGGTGAGGGAGTGAGCTGCTACACATCCTCAGAGTTGCTAGCAGCTGTTCAGGGTAGGGACTTGGCAGGTACAGATCACGAGGGAGCTCGCTAGCAACTCTCTCCTCCTCTCCTCCTCCCTCAGCTAGCGATGGCCTCATTTATCTGTCACCACCCCTCCTACTCCCCAACCCTCTTCCACTCCAGACATCTTTGTCTAACACGCCTTCACCGTCGCCGTTGAGCCGAAACAACTCCCGTCACTTTTGTTTTTATTCCATCAATTACGTCCCTGCCAAACGCTGTGATCGTCCACTCTGAAGGCTGCCTGCTGCCCCAACAACTTCTTGGCTGTCACTGGATTCCTGACATTTAATGACTTACCAATAGGCTTGATATAAAGGCTGTATTAGTCATTCATATCCCCTGTGCTGCCCTGTAATACGATGGCAAAAATACCTATGGGCCCCCCCAAGCACATATTGCTGTTGTCCTCTGAAATATGCCTTCAATTAGAACGTCATATCGCTACGCTTGAGTCATTGTTTGCCATTGCTACGAGTGATGAGAGGGAATCGGGCATTAGTTCTCCATCTGACGGATGCCTCCCTTCAGAATTTCTCATTAGTCAAATGCATTTCTGTTCCATCACAGACAACTCACATTGTTGACCGCGCATCCTTTTGATGGTGACCCACACCCCCTTACATTTAGAACCCAATTAATTACCATAGATAGTAGTCACATAAATATTTCATCACAGCAGATGCCAATATTTCATACAGTGCATTGGATTTTGCAGTCAGCACAATCCGAAAAAGACTGTGCTGGAAAAGATCTGCACATTTTTCCAGGGAGTCAGTGACGTAGAACTAAAGCAATAAACTTGCATGAGTCCAACTATGCACATATTTACTGTGTCAGTTCATGGTTGTGTCAGCCTGTAGTTGCACCACAAAGAAAAAAAAAATCCATGTGAAGTGTGTATTTCTAACATTTTCAGGTTGTCACACAGCACTATTTCGAGCAAGGTCTCTTCAACAAAATATCAAACTGACCCCATGAAGCCTCCATCTTCTCAAACCTTCTCAGGCTGACATCAATTGCCTATCTCCCCTGTTCAATACTACTTGCTGATGAAAGCAGAGTGCTTCACCATTTGGACGGCCCACGCCGATAACAGAGCTTTCAGTCTGACAATCGGGCCAAGCAGGTGTTTGGCGGTGTGTTGGGGGAATAGAGCAGCTCAACAGCACATTGGAGGATCAGAGGAGGCTTCAGATGCACCTGGTCACGTGCCAAGGCCTGCCTCCCCACACAATCTGGCCTGTTCTGTTCCCACTCAGTGGCAGACGCACCTCCGCTGGCAGCTCTGATGGACGCTAAGCTCTGTTCTGGTGACAAATGCAGAGATCATTCGCTCCTACCCACGCAAGTGTTTAATCATGATGCACTGCTACTGCTGCTCACACCCAGATATTATATCGCGTGAAGTTCTGTTACTCTTACATATATTTTTTTATTAAAACAACATGTATATATATGGGTTTGATATTTGGTTTTGCCTTCTTAGTTGGGGTCTCATCTGCAGTTTTTATCTGACATCAATCATGTATAAAAATAACATTTATGTGAACCAAAGTAGAAGCCACCTTTAAGGGAAAGACAGTTTTTGAACGTATTTAGAATTCACTGCACGTTTTGGACCCACAGTACATGTCCTCTACTGAGCACATAAGTAATAGGCATGGAAATCCCTGGCTAATTTATGAATAATTCTGTGTTGTGTATGCAGCCCTTTAAGTGACAATTTCCATCTGACTTTCACTAAATAAATGGACTGTTTAGATGTTTAGACTGCAATACTTTGCTATGTGGAATGTTTATGCATAAGTTTGGAACTGACCAATTTATCTAAATATGAAATCCCATTTATTTATTGTGTGAGAAATGTGTTTTTTTTTCATGCTCGCTCTTCATTTCATGCAGCTGGGTGGTGTCTAGTGTTTAATAGTGAATCCCCGCTTTCATACTGTATGTGTAGATATGAAGTAGTTATGGTATTTCCTACTATATGCCCATGGTATAAATTTATCTCTGAGCCTGTGTGCAGGGGAGGTATCAACAATATCAAAGATATCCTGAGCGATGGGAGTGAGCGCATCCCAGAGGGTCTTTGAGCTGAAATAAGACAGATACAGCTGAGTGAGCCTTGATGGGAAAAAAAGAATATATATATATATATATATATATATATATATATATATATATATATATATATATATATATATATATATATATATATATATATAGAGAGAGAGAGAGAGAGAGAGAGAGAGAGAGAGAATCGGGTCAAAGAGAAGGGGTTTGGACCCCGGGGATGCTTGAAGATGGTAGAGAACATAAGGCCTTGTTCACCAAAGCCAGGTCTTCAAAGACTGAACAGCTACCTTGTGACAATATAAAGCAGGAAGATACTTTTTGAGCAATTAGAAGTCAAACGGGTGTTGCGCTACTGCACAAACCCAGCAGGAATACAATGTGTTTGCTTGGGTTGCCCTGTTAAATTGGTCAATTTGTCCTGAATTATAATCACAACTTCCTCACAGACAGAAGAAGAAATTACTAAGAAGATACCACTCTTATAATTTTTATGCTAAACATGAAACAACAGCAGTTAGCCAGTTAGCTTACAGCAGCAGATTGGAAACAGGGCGAAATACCTAGCCCGGTTCTGTTCAGTGGATACTCCAGGAAGTTACTGTAAAATAACAACTTTTGGCTCTTACTCTTCAGTTTGTGTATGGTTTAGACATAGAGACATATTAGGCAGAGAGATTAACATTTTGACAGAGCTAAGCTAGCTGTTTCCCCCTGCTTCCAGTATTCATGGTAAGCTAAGCTAACAGTCTCCATGGCTGTAGCTTCATATTTATTGTACAGACATGAGTTGTATAGATCTACCTACTGTTGGCAAGAAAGACAATCTTCAGTATTTCCAATATCTTCAATATTTCTCTTATGTATCTAATATTTCTCTAAATATCTACATATTCCTTTAAATAAATTAGCACTATGTGAGTAAACTTTTGAAATAAAGTGATATTGAAGATTAAATTATGACTCTACAAACACTCCCCACTCCAATCAAGACTACAGAATCATTTCCTGTCTTTCAACACAACCTTCCAACCCATCTCTTCAAGAAACACTTCATGCAGTCTATCGTTGTCTCTGTAATCACAACATCCATTTCCAGTTTCTTCTACCCTTTAATTTGTACCAAACCCCTGTCATGATAAATAAATGAGTAAATGCTCTTGTGGTTTTGCTATAAACATGTCCCCATTTTACCCGAGAAGGAATCAATGAAGGATATGCTTGTGTGATAGGATGAATTCATAAATTTCTCACTGAATCGCATGCTAATTGCTCCTTTATGCTCTTGCAAATGAAGTAAGCAATTTGCGACACAATGTTAGCAAATTTGTTCCTCTAACAAGCACATCATTATTATGTTATTCTGTCTTCAATCTGATCACACTCTACAATTTCAGCTCTGCAACTGACACTAGCAAGATATTTCTTTTCTTTATTTTTCTTCATTTAAAGTCCATTTATATCTTTTCCTCTAAAAAAAACAATCTTTGGAGTCTCCTTCAATGTCTTACACTGTCCAATTGAGTCGTTGCAGAGCTGATAAAGCTGTAGGACATCAAGGACCATCAAGGTGATGTCTAGTTACTAAGCCCTGGCATTTTCTACAGAGCTGAAACCATTGCTTAAAACAGCGTAGTGACGGAGCCGAACTGACAGCTGAGAGTTGCAATTATTTCCGGGTTACTGAAAAATGTCACAGCCAAAAAACAGTCGGAATTTACCAAAGCGACCACTGTTTAATCAACCACACTCCCTCTGTGTTATTTAGATCTTCTCTTAGGGATTTTGTTGCTGTTTTAGTGGCAGCATTTCAACACGTTTTGCATCCAAATTTTCCTAAAGAGCCATTGATGTGCCCACTTTGGTATTGTTTCTCAACTGAAAAGTGGAATAAATAGAAGCTTTCATGAATGCCACTCCTCACACGTTCTGCAGAGCGTATGAAACAGTTAAGAGACAACTTTTGTATCGTACATGCATTCAATAATGTGGGCAGTGTGTCCATAAGGTGTTGTATGACGCTTTGAAGCAGCCAGGTTGTTTCTCACTCGAAGCCATGACTGCTCAGAGGCACAGACAGCAGGAGGACAATTTTAGTTCTTCTTTTCAAATCGTACAAATGTTAATAATTGGCTTGAGAAAGATATCACAAACGGCTGCTCTCCCTTGTGTTGTATATAAATTTAAATACACAGGAAGACATGCAAATTTATGGTAATACAGTAATAGTCATCTACAGTCGACGCTGTCAGTGTTAAAAAGGACGATCATCTGACTGTTCTCCCTTTGCCAGAGCGGTGACTCACTGCCATTCAGTGGTTCTCAGGACACGTGGACAAAACTCTGCAGATTTGATTATCATTCTCGCAATGATCTGAGCCACAGAGCAATTACTTGTCAGGAACTGTAATCACTCACAGTCTAAGCATGCATTTAATTACAGGAGTATTAACAAAAAATAATCACTCTTGAACACCAGTCACACAGAATGAGATTTGGCGAGGGGACTCTAAGATGATTACTGCCTGTAGCCATAAAATTGGGGGCTATTATGTCTCGTACTCAAATGGCTTGTTCAACAAAACTCTAATCGCATGCATAATTTTACACAGTTCATTACTGTAGTTCATTAAGATAGGAGAGGTGCTTTTCAGAATGAAGGCTGTTCATTATATACTGTAGTGTGCAATGTTCACAGCATTTTGTCAGTTCTAGATGTTAAAGCGATGTAAATTACACATTCAGTGACATTGTAGAATTAAACCGCTGTAATCGCGGCGCACTAGGAGGATAGGAAATTACCAGTTCTGTGTCTTGCATCAGGAAATGTACCCCCGTCGCCATATGTTGATGATATCCCTAACATAACTCTGTAAACATCAATTAAAACTGATACATGATTTATTCAAAGCATAACCTTTTTCACATAACGGTCACCACTGCCTCTTTGTTGCTGCTTTGTTTCGCCGTTTTAGTTTCCCTCACCTCCTCTAAGCGATGATAACGTGTGACAACACACAGCGCACAGGGGGGAAGGGAGGGGTGCGGGGTGGGGGGTGGGGGATCGCACAGCAGGTGGCCGCTGGGAACCTTGCTGTCTCTCAGGCGACCGGCCTCTGGCAACCACTGACCTCGTAACATGCACACACACTCATACATACTAACCACCTAGTGTGTCAGCCGCGGCAGTGTAGCAACCCAGGGAGCTTGTCCGACATGCTGAGTCGACAACAAGGGGAGCTCAAGTGGCAGAGAGGACAGAAGCCTCGGGGGTTTGCTCGCAATGCATCTACGTCACCGCATACACACGCACAGCTATGACAGGCCAAGCCGATAAAAGGCAGAGGGTAGTGTAAAAAACATCAACTCATAAACCAGAGCTACTGACTATTACTGACTGGGGACATGCAGCGGAATGTGCTTTGTGTGTGTATGATTGTCTTTGTTTTCATATTCATTGAAAATCACAACATGGGGAAAAGTCTTGAGAAATAAAGTTGTCATGTTTAAAATGATGTGCTGCCTTCCTGTCAGTTTGAAACATCTGTTTATTCGGTTATTGATTTCAAAATATAGAGTGAGGCATTCATCTTCAGTGCATTCTGTGTGTAGAAAAGACTGGAGAGAAAGAAGTTTCTCAGCCCGTGACGCTTTACTTAGACGGCTGCACAGCCACCTGCATTTGCTCATTAACATTTAATGACGTTCACATTAAAATATTTCATTTCATATTCAATCCCTGGCTCCGCGTTTTGGAAAGAGCTAAAAAGAGACTGTGAGTGGCCAGACTATAAATAACAACCTCACAGAAGGAGGAAAAAACAAAAGCAAAGCTTCTTCCAGCTACATGAATCGACAATGATAAGTCCACCAGCAGTCATTTGTCTTCCGTTCTTATCACACTTGGCAGTTTGTGTTATGCTTATATGCAGTTATACAGTGAGCGCCCTTCTCTCTTGACAGCAAGGCGACTCTTAAGCAGGGAGCATATATGTCAAGAGAGGGTGCCCTTCTGCCACCTCAAAGGCTTAATGTCAAGGGAGGGGGTTGGATATAATGTAGTATTTCCCTGGAGTTTACCTTTGGTTTTAATCAGACGCAAATATGGCTGCTGACATGAAAACACACACACACACACACACATACACAAAAACATCAGTCTAGCTGCGGTAGTATTTTCTCCTTTACATTTTCCACCTGTCTTTTGAATGCAGAGTGTATGCATATTACAGATGTTAGTGTTTGGCTAGAGTGCAAGATGTTCACAAAATCCACTGTTATACTTTTATTTTTCAATACAAATTGACACACACTAATTTTATACAAAGTATTATTTGAGCGGCTCAGACCAGGTACTTTATCATTCACAGATTTTTGACAGAGTTCTTTGAAATTTATGCATAAACAAAGCTGATGACAAAGATGCAGAGAGAAGAAACACATCGTTCCTAAAAGCTTTATACTCAAACAAACCTCTTGAATGTAACCTGTTGTTATTTCACAGCACTTCACAGGAAGTTTAAAATTACCAAAACTGGCAGTAATTCAACAGCAATTTTTGTTATCTAAAACTTAGAATTATACCCTCAATCCAATCCTTTTTTGTCACATCCTGGATTAAATGACTCATAGACAACCATTCAGCTTTTGAAGTGGCATACAGTACACAGCATCATTGTGCATTCATGCAGCAAGTGCTTGAGTGATTGAATGACCAGAAACCATGCCATTTCACTGTGTAACATTCAGACAAACAATGCTACTATTCTAAGAACTGCTCTGACATTTACAATGCCCAGTGACTAAAGACTGGCTATTACCTGCAATCAGTTGTTCATTAAGTAACCACTGCCCTCACTTTGTGTGAAGATTACAGGGGTAAAAGCACATATCACTTGTTTTTCTATCCATTTCCTGTTTTGTTTAGTTTTTTTTTTTTTTTTAAAAAAAACAAAAAAAAAACATATTCACTGGAAATTACTGCACTGAAACAATTAACCAAATTTAACAAAAGTAAGCCTCATGTTTGAGGAAGGGCAAGCAAAGAGGGGAAGACAATGATGTGAGGAAAAAAAAAAAAAGCACAGTCCATCAGATGGTGCGCCACTGTAATTTCATCTCTACAGGTCAAGGCGGGGTAAACACTTATATAAAGGGATGACTCAAACCACACTGTCTGGCCAAGGCCAGTGTTATTGTATGAATCGCCCCCCAAATTATATCATATTTTGTGATGCATTGCCTCACATACTCTTGACAGCACACAAGAATCTATAAAATATATAGGTAAAAAGATAAACTTTATTAAAATACATATTTTTTGTCCAACAGATAAGATTCATTGTTCTACTGTAAAAGAACTGATGGGGAAACAATGTTGTGAGATACAGTGGATCTAATTGGTCGGAAACAAGTGTGGTGATGTTTACTTTGGCTTGGTTTGTGTCTTTGTTAATCCTTCTGTCTTGGCTTTGTCATTTTTGAAAGAATTTTCACATTTTCACATGTGTGTTTTTCCATTTTTCCCTCTAAGCCGCCAATCTGCGGCGTACCGTCAGCCAGCGACCGGCTCTTAAGTATGCTTGTAGGGTCTTGCATGGTTGTTTTCATTCATCTTTTGTTTTTGTCATATTTTGTGCTGTTAAATGATACAGTCTGCTCCTATGAAGAAAATCAGCATCATAATGAGGCATCATTAGCTAGCTTGTTTCCTTAGACAATTTAGGCTGTGTAACATTTCATGTTTCCTCTATAAACAAAGCAAGGTTCCATAAAATTACAAGGTAAACACATAACTTAACTAACTGTAAAATTTGGAAAGTGTAAGTGTCACATGATTGCAATGTACTGTATGTATTATGTTAAAACAGACTATAAGATGCTAATTGCAGAGATTTTACACCACATAAAATAATAGATAATCATGAGTATAAGTGTGATAATGATGCTATTAAATTACAGGCTTGGAATTCAAGGAAATCCATTGAATTATGTTCCCGCTTTTGACTTAATGATATACAGTATAATGTATTATCTGTGGTCATCATGATAGCGGCCACCTTTTTTTAAAACCACCTACAGTATATCAGCACCACATGCATAGACGCGGTACAGTGGGCGAGAATGATGATAATACCCGAGGTGTGATCATACCATGTTCCTGCCAAATAAAAGTGACAGGAGGAGACAGTAATCCCTGCTCGTCCTGCTGCCGTTTTTGACTGTAATCTCAGATTAATGTCCAGGAAATGTCCTTACGAGGTGATTGCACACTAGGGCAGATGTTGCAGCATGTTAAGTCATGTGTTGCACTGCAGCGAGTAGGTAGATGAATGAGTGCTCACGTTCTCTGGTGTTTCCAAATCTGGTCACCTGAGGGAACAATGTCAGGAAGCTGTCTTGTCAAATACAGGAGGCTTTGTCTTTTTTCCATAAGTACTGTGTGTGTGTGTCTGTGTGTGCATGTATATATACTGTATATATTTCTTAATCTGCTTTTAATATTGCTTCATAGGAGTGAGCTTCTGGAATTAGATATTATTCTGCACCGTTTTGTTTGGGTCCATGTGGATTTACTTGTTTGCAGTTTTCTATATAAGCCACTAAGAAGCATAAACAAAATCCTTTTTTTTATTTGTTAAACTATTTGCATTTTTCTGAAAAAGTCTTTTGAGCTAGCAGATTTATTTTTTCCAGGTTTGCTGGTTCTGTGTTAAACCTGGATTGCTTTTTTTTCCGACTTTAAACAAAAAGGTTACTGGGTGAAAGTGACTTTTTTTTTTTTTTCCTTTTCATCATTTGGATGAAAGCTGGAATTATGTGGTCACTGAAAGGACTGATATACCAAGTGGTTTATCCACTGATTGTAAATTCAGTCAACTTGTATCAGTTGAACAACACAATTTAGTTCATAGTGAAATAACATATTTTTTTATAACACTTTCTCTTTGGAAAAGTGTTCCTTAAAAGCAATTAAAATAATTAGTTAGGAACACACAAAGTACTTCTTATTATAAAACTACTTTATGCTGCTACACCATCTTATCAGCTTTGATGGCTTTTATGTTTGAAGGTAATTCTATTTATATCTCTGCTTTTGAAAGTTTTGCCGTAGTGTCAGTTTTTAGAGCTGCAGTAGTGTGTTGTTCTCTCTCACTGGGTAAGCAGTGAAATGGTTAAATACCTACAGCTGTAGTGGACAGTAGCAAAGCCTTGAACAATGACTTAATGCACTCCACTGAGGCTGCTTCACATCCCTCTAATGGATCATTTTTCACCTGGCACCTCAGCTCTCTTAAGATCAACTGAGAGGGATCAGCTTTATCGATTCCTTTCCTCTACACCAATCTGGATCAATATGGATTCCTGCATTATAAACCACCAACCCCATTTCCAGCACTGCTGCACCTCGTCATGATCTCACTCTTGTCATTTGAAATGGCATAATGAATTACGTTGATGCAACGGATTTGCCTCACTAATAGCCCCGTGTTCATGGAAAGCAGATGTATGTGGAAGTATATTTCAAACAATGCCACACCTTAGAGTTGATTCATTCCAGTCTTCCTCTAATTAAAGGTAGAATTGTTGCAAAAGCCTTATGATGTCCATCTTTAGCCAGAGCTCCGGCACTTTTAATGACAATTGCTCTTGCAAGTTTTCATCAACGCCCAGATCTATTCCCCGGGTGCACATTCTGGCAGATGATTCATTGGCACGTTGAAAAAGCAGTTGGAAGTCTGCGAGATTGTTAAAACCTGCGGGGGGAAAAAAATGCATGCGCTCCATCAGTATGCAATACATCAAAGATGCCAGAGATGCCTCAATGATGCGCTCACTGGCATGATCAAAACAGCGTGCTTAAAATGCAGAATCTCACTTCGCGATGACTGAGATAGAAAAGGAGCACTAATACAAACAACAATCTTGGGAAAAAACAAAGGAACAAACTAGACATGCTGGAGCACCTTCAAAGGAAATATGAATATGCCAGAGGGTCATTGTTATAATGACCCTTTAGCTGGGATTCAACCTTCATCCATCCACCTACTGGGAGGAAAAAGACAACCCATTTCACAGTATGAACCAATATAACTGGAAGATGAAAAAGGAAGCAATTATTTATACTGCTCGTTGACACTGTCATCAGATACTTGGGGAATGTGTTTTGGTGTCAGATCTCACTGGGTAATGTAGTGGAGGGTGCAGGGGAGAAAGCAGTCTCAGTTTTACCTGCGGCATTCAGTCCTTTATTATGTGGGGCTGTGCAGGGTTAACGGCACAGGGGGGCCTCTACGCCTGTGAGGATTATTGGCAATACGCTCCCACAAAACAGCTGTGGAAGGCAAATAATTGTCTTAAGGTGAATAACAATACCATGTTATCCCGGCAATGGGGGGAGGAAGGGATGGGGGGAGGGGGGGTTTAATACAAACCAAATAGAGTTTATTTCTCCAACCTATGTTTCATTTATGAGATGCTCATATGAAGCCTGTTACTCTTGGTTTATATTCATGGTTTACGCATAGAAATACGAAAGGGGGAAAGGGATTTAGCAGAATGCACAAGGAAATGAGCAAGGGTTGCAGGGCCATGCCAATATGCTTATAACACAGTGGTACAAGGACTCTCCCCTGAGTGAGTTTGGATTTTGTGAATGAAACCCCTCCTTATCTATTCTGCTCTGGCTGCCGATCAGTAAATGCCGCCCCGGGCGAAGCCCTCGCTGCAGCACGCAAACATTCAAACACATTTGCAAATGAGCCTGTTTCTCCAATCTAAATAAGCCAAGATGCGCAGAGCCAGAGGTAGAGCATATTAGAATGGCCTGACTTGGTCATTACTTGGTGGTAGCATGCAGTATCGCCTCAGGTTAGTGACTGAGCAAGGCAGCCGTGACATTGAGACAAAGAGCTTGTGTTTCTCACCACACCAGGCCATGCTGGGGCCCATTTTTGATTCGTGTTAGGTCAGACAGACACTGTGTACCAAAGGCAAAGGAACTGTCTGGCAGGTTGACCGTCAGAATCAGCCGGGGATTTGCCAAATCTCTGTGAGCTGTGACTGTAAGAAAGAGGTTGGCTAGATGTGTTTTACTAGTTATTGGTCATATTACATTTGATTTTTTTTTTTAAACTACCACCATTTAGGTTGTTTTTTCATGGCTCTCTTGTTCACCAGGAAAATTTATTTTACCAGCAAAAATCAGATTATTTAAAGAAATCATTGGCTAATCTGTCATGAGAAATAGAAGAAAAAAGAAGAGAGGATGTTGTAGGTTCTGGAAGATTTTCTTAAACCTCCCTGTATTTTTAGTTTGACCCTAAGCTATACAGCATTTGTCTGCATAATTTTATGTTTTAGTTAATCTCCTAGCTCTGCCCCAACACTCATGTTCATGTGCTATAATTAGCACCGAATGGAGATGATACTGTATGATTAGTAATTGCGCAAATTGGTAGAGCTCGGAATCTTGGATTACCTCTGTTTTTAATGGCTTAAAAATGATATTGTTAATCAGAAATTTCACATAGACTTACAGTATGATACTTAAAAACAGGCTTAGTGTAGACAGAATCAATAGTTCATCCGTGGGTCAACTGCCGTGCAGAATTAACTTAGCCTCTATATTACCCAATAAAATATAAGTCTTCAGGCATAATAATCAGAAAGCTTTTTTGAACTTAAGTCCGTGAGCAGCTATATTGTTGGAAATGTGCAGATCCTAACTTACAAAACCGCTACCGTGTTTTCTAAATTGTTTTAGAAGTCATGACCTATGAGTAAGGGTAATGCAGTCTCTAATTCAGTTTCCCAAACTGTTGTTTATGGGCTGCAACACAACTAAGCAGCCCAACACTTCATTTCATCCCCAGTCGAGTCATTGGTGTGATTCCACAAAATGAAAAACAAAACAGAAAATACAGTGTGTTATTTTCTATGTATTATCAATGTCTACATCAATAACTATGACAGTTTTATTGATTCTGAATGAATGCTGACTCAATGAGCTAAAACAAAGAGAGAGCTTTTTTTTTTTTTATTTCATTTATAAGTGTTCACCAGGTGCATCAAGGCCTAATCCTGTTTACACACTGCAAAATCCCTGCTTCTTTTGCTGTTTGATCTGGTTTCTGCCTTGAGCCACATGCTCTAGTTTTGACACCATCGTCTACCCGGCGTTTCCCTTCTGTGCAAGAAAAAAAAAAGGGTCAATTGAAGAAAATGAAGAAAATTGCAATTTAAATATTCATAAGGTTCTTTGTCTTTTCCATCCCATCGGTGTCAGAGAGAGATCATACTATTCCGTCGTGGATTTTGGCAATTACCTCTCATTATAACCTCCCCGTGTCCAAAGTCACCCTGTTGCTCTTGAGAGGCATAGACAACCTTAACATAATTGTGAGGTTACAAGAGGATGCCAATAGATTGGATACTGCTGAAGCTGACATCATTTCACTGTTGTTGAATAGGAGCACACCCCAGCATTGTCTACTGCGAATTAATCCTAATGCCATGGCTGTGCAGTCTGAAAAAGATTACATTGTATAATTGCATGTCTAGCTCTGGCAAAATGAGCAATTGTGAAGGCCAAGCAGAAGGTAGATGTGGAGGGAAATTATTTTCTTTTCTTTTTACTAATACCAGTTGTGTCCTAATATTGTTTTTAGTACAATAAATCCCTTTACTTTTTTGAAAATATGTGCTAGTCCCAAAAATTGTAGCTTTTGGGCCAATTTAATCTTTTAAAAATATGGTCTACCTAACTCTGTAGTAACAACATAGCTCAGACAGGATCTTGGCAAATGGCTTCGGCTAAAGACCAACACTCTGCCAGCTCTGTCACACTATCATTCCAGTACGGACCGTGGGGAGCCCGCTCCCCAGTGTCTATGTTCTCTGAGTGCCAATTATGCCATCCAATTGAATTATGCCCTTGAGTGGTATTAGTAGCAGTTGTTGAGGGATCCAAACATTTGTATTCATTAAGTCTCGTTCACAGGAATGATTGAATGACCAACCCAGTCTAATTAACATGTGAATAAAGACAATGCAGAATGAATTTAAATGTATATTACCTCCATGCATCGGAAAAAAAAAAAAATGCCAGTTTCGGTGTTTTATGAACACAAAGTCATCTTGGCCTCAAAGCTATTGAGCGCAGCACGAGAGTGCCGCTCTGCACATCTTGCACTCTGAACATCAGTCCCACAACACATCTCGAGTGATAGCCAGGACTCAGCTTGAAGATGTTCCACACAGAAGAGTATTCAGTTTAATGAATCTCTGAGCCATCAGCTTATGCTGGCTCACTGTTGCCACAGTTAATGTATTCCCCAGTTCTCCAAATTCAGCATGCTATTAGCTAGGGCTGGGCAATTAATCAATTAATTAGAGCTTCAAATGTTAACTGATACTCGAAAACAAGTCTAAATTCATAAGTCAGTCTGTCCTGAAAACAGCACTTCAACATGTTACCATCCTTGGACACTTTCTGCCTTTCCTCTCCTTTAATCATGCCCTTCCTCTATCCGGGCTCTTTCTCTTTTTCCCCAGCTCTCCCACTGTGGCACAGCTGATTGGACTACTAGTTGTGTCACAAAGCCTTCTCAGTGGGAGCGAGGAGCCAGTTGGCAGAGTTCTTCCCCTCAGTGAAACGCCCTAGGTTCCTACATGCTCTGGTAGTTTGCCCCTTTCATCCCTTCCTTTCGCTAACGCACACTCACATCCAGAGTACACATCTATTGTTGGTAGGTCAGACCTGGCACTGCCATTATGTGGGTCAGGGCCAAAAAAGCAGCATGCAACTTCTTATGTGTGAAGTCAACCCTGCCAGGAAGTATTGCTCTTTTCATCCCATGTTATTTTGTTCTCTCTGGCAATATTTGCGTGCACTGTAAGGCCACCAGAGGCTACAAAGTCAATCCTTTTCCTCTTTCTGGCTGCCTGCAAAACAGTTGGTCATGTAAAACTGTTCACAATTAGGTGGAAGGAGCCTAATCCCACTCCAGATGACTGCAGCACACACGACACTAACTGTAGTCATACAGAGATCTAAACTTGGCTGACCTTTCTTGCTGATGCATTTCTTTTATCATATACTAGACCAGCAAAATCTCCACACTACCATTAAAAAAACCCTGTTTTTGTATCCATCCTTTGATGTAAAACACATCGATGTAAAAAGAATATTAAGTCGCTGTCACTTTATATCCTTTGATTATAAATGAATATGGTTTCACACATTTAAATTTCCTCAAGTGCAGTCATTTATTATGTCAGACACCAAAAATCAAAGGTAGACAGTTGTGAGATAAGATCAATCAAGAGCTCCTCTTTTTTCCCCTCTCATATTCAACTTAACAGGACTGCTACTTTATCCATGTTTAATCCCTAGCCTCATTCCTCCATAACAGTTCCCCTATGCGCACACACATAATAGGGTAGAATGTCTTATGACTCAAAAATTGGTTTAGCGAGGCTATTCAACTTAATAGCTATATGGATTGAATAGACAGTCTGCAGAGCATTTTGAGTCAATTCATTCTATACAACTTCACTCATCTTCTTTTAATGAAAAAAAAAAGCAAAAAAAAAAAAAAAACAGCATCCAGTGGATTACAGACCGAATTGTCTACTTCAAAGGCTTCAGCAGAACAGCCGAGTTGGTAACCTTGCCTAGATCCAAGTTTACTTTTCACTCGTTCTTGGCTCCAAATTCAATTTATACAATTAAATGTAATCCAGTGCAGGGAATGCAGGTAGCACACAGAGGTTTGATTAAAAATTTAACAATACCATGACAGGAAAATCGAATTAGGAACATGGGTGCCTCAGTCAATCAAGTGCTAGGCTGTGGAAACTCATCAATGTCTCACTAAGGGGAGACTGTGTTTGTGTGTGCGGATGTGCTTGTGTGTGCATGTGTACACGCATGTACACGACCCTGCCATCTCAGTACACTAGATAATCCACATCCTGGACAAGCGCAAACTGCAGTCTTCCAGAACACTGCAGAAGGTAATTACAAATTAGGCCAGCCCTTGGATCCTGAGGCGGGCGGCATTCTCCAGTGCATCCTATCACTCCAACTCTCCCCAGCCAAAACAGGCTTAGGCCAAGTGAACAATGACTCAGACCTCCCCACTGTGACAAAAACGCAAGCAGGCGTCCTGCACTAAGCCCGCTGGGGACTGTTGTCCTTGGTGAATGGCTTACCGGTGAATTAGCACCAGAGGTCACTGGTTAGGGTGCGCACTGAGAAAAAACATTTGGAAGGTATACAATCAAGGGACCATGTGATGCTATATAAAACTTAGAGTCAATCAAATCTTTCTGCTGATAGAAGAAAGAAAAAGTCGTTGTGAAGCTTTGACATGTGTATGATTAGCTGTGGTACAGTACTCTTCTCAGCACTCTTAGGTGTGGGAATAAGTGTCTGTCTTCATCCAAAGATACTTTCCACCAAGCAGTGGCAGCTTAGATTCCCTATCACATAGGTAGACATCTCTGACTGTTCTGATGATCATCATCAAGCATCAAACATACGTCTAGTCCCCTGACAGGATGTACACGCATGTGTGAGCGAGAGAGAGAGCAGCTTGTAGTAACTTAGACAGCTAGCCTGTGATCGCTCTTTTGTGAGGCAGGAGTGTGAGAAAGTGTGTGTGAGCGAGCGAGCGAGCACGTGATTGTCATTTTGAGCGTGCCGGTGTGCGCGCACATGCATATGTCTCCTGTCTTCACGGTCATCGGGGCTGATGATGTGTTCAAGGTGGCACGGCAGCTCGGGGACGGCATGCTGAGCGAATGCTGAGGGGAATACCAGCCATCGAGACGCTCCAGTTCATGAAGTGTGCAAATCAGGTGACGAGGGAGGGGGAGGGACAGAGATTAGAAGGGAATAGAATAGTCGGGCCAGGGCCAGACCACCTCATTTGGGAGGAGAGGAAGGGATGAGGGGATTAGAGGGATGGAGAGGACGGAGGGGCAGTGAAGGGGAGCAAAGAGGAGAGAGTAATAAAAGTAGGGTTACAAAGACAGAGAGAAACTCTGAGATAATAGATGAGCGGAAGGATGCTAGATATGGTGAAGTGCAAAGAGACGGTGAGTTGATCACAGCAAGTACTTCCACATACAGGCTGTATCTTCAATAGAGCAGACTCCCAGCAAACAGCTTAGCTTTGACTGCCTTCCTCCGAGAGGATTTTTTGGGAGAGCTAGTTACAGCGTGAATTAACAACAGCATAGAGCAAACATGATACATTATACATTCTGCCTTGCCTTGGAAGTGATAAACAAGTCTGTATACCAACTCGTCATGCATGTCATTTTGGCCTTGGGGCATCAGAAAGAGAGAGAAAACCTCAGTCTTGCGTCTAACAGTAGTGAGTTTTCAACATCAAGGTTTCAAATGAGGTCTTTGTATGTTGATCCCCCCCCCCCCCCTCCCCGTCAACCACCACCCTCTCTTGGTTGCCATAGTAACATGAGTTGAAGAATTGGTTAAAAAAAAAAAAGAGAGAAGCTTTTTAAGAGTTGCCAACATTCACAGACAAGTTCTTGGATTCCTTTGCACTTTTTTTTTTTTTTGCAAACTAAGTGTTCTGTTTTTTGTTTTATTCCAGCCCTTTGTTTCTAGTGATTTTCAAATAACCAGATTAATGTAAAGAACATTATTGGGGTAGCGATGGTAGGACCAGTGCCAACAATAGCGCCTTGCAATTTCTTTTCTCTGAAGCTACGAGACTCGGGAACTCATTTTAATCTGTGAGTTTGATTTAACTTTTACACTGCAGAGATACCTGTGGGTATTACCCTTTAATGTATTTTTTCTCTGAATCAAACCCAATATTTGATTGATGCAGGCATACTGTAAAAAGCTCTAGGCTGTTTGAAAACTCTTTATTAAAGTTTGTGTCCTACCTGTGTGAAAGCATATTTCATACATCCTATTTAAAGGGGATCTATTATGCTCATTCCCAGCTTTGTATTTTTATTTTTGGACTCCAGTAGAGTAGCTTTTCATGATTCACAGTTCCTTATTTATCTTACACTGGTCCTTTATAAAGACCCAAAGTTCAGCCTCTGTCTCTAATAGGTAACCTTAGCTCCTGTCTCTTTAAGCCCCCCCTCCCAATGAGCCCACTCTGTTCTGATTGGCCAGCTTTCCAGAAGCCTGCAGAGGGGCAGTATGTAGAGTGGTGTTAAGTTACCACCAATGAAAACCCAACATTTCCTGCATTACTGTTTCATATTAAAAGCTTTTAATTGACTGAATAATGGGAGACTTTTATACATAAGATTTTACAGGAAGTGAAACGTGTTCCTCACCGATTACCAGTGGCGCTAAAAACCAATGGCGCTAAAAACCAGTCGACACAACAACATATGGAGACATTTGGAGATATTTGTCCAACAGATCAGTTAGAAATAGTACAAGCAAAAACAGCCAAGCAAAAACAGTGAGATGTTTGATGAAGAGCTGCAGACGACCAGCACACATCCAGCAGGTAACATACTTATTTTACCTTGCCCTGCTGTGCAATGGAAAAACACTCACAGCACTCCAGCTCAACTCAAATCATGGTTCAGCATGACTACCCCCAAAACGATGGAAAAATGCCATAATGTTAGTAGAGCGGAGCAGTGTACGTGGAGCAGATGACCATATAAAGAAATCTGTCACGAACCAACATCAGCTCGGGCTGAAAGTAGAAAAAAAACATTGGGAACTCAGTGTTCAGAACAGTCGGAAGCTGGTGCTTTATGGTCACAGGGAAAACTTCCACATACATTTACCTCTTTATTTGAAACTTTGGCCATGTTTAATATGAACATCCAACAGTGTAACATATAAATGACTGAAAATAAGGACAACGTATATGTTCCCTTTAAAGGAGTTATGCTATATACACACACACATCATACACTGCACTCATCATTTTTACCAGCTCTGAATATCAGTCCATCTAAATACATTTTTAAAGGTCATGCAATTATGAGTATTATTATTATTTTTTATCATGACATGCTATCTATCCTGACAATTTAAAGGCCTGCCTAGTATTGTTCATATTTTTGAGTGATGATAATGAGTGACTCCTCCCTATTTTGTTAATAAGAATGTGGAACTAAATGGGCAGATCGGCTGAGTGATTTTGTCAGGGCTAGAGAGTAGTGCATGTGCGTGTGTGTGTGTGTGTGTGTGTGTGTGTGTGTTTGGAGGTGGTTTGGTGTAATGGTGCTTCTCTCTATTAGATCCCATGATGTAATCCATCTTCTGTATAATTAGCAATGAGGGGATAGAAGGGAGGAGGTGGAGGAGCTGGCATACATGGTTAAAGATGAACGCTCTTTGCCATCATCCTGATGGAGGATGTGTTTAACAGTTGTGTGGCATGGTCGGCTCTCAAGACAAATACGCTGGCTTCCGCATTATCTGAATGCTGTTGTACATTCATATACATATACTGACTGTACAGTTGTGTATCCCTACTTACACACACACAAAAAAAAAATTCTCATGTCCTTAACAGTTGTGCGCCAACGTTTCAGCATGTTAATGTTGGGTTTGTTGCCGAGGGTGCACTGTTTGTATCCTTCTTTTTCTTTGATTGGGTTTAAGTGTATCATTAAATATCACCCTAACATGTGATATCTTTCTCATCTCTTATCACTTTGCAATTTTCTCTCCTTTGCGAAAACAACAGAAGACAAGTATTGGCTTAAAAGACTGTAGCAGCTTGTAGGATCACAACTACTATAATGCTGGCTTATGTGTGGGTGGATTTAGGTGACAGTGTTCAGTGTGACCTACTGACAGTCTCACACACACACACACAGCACACATGTTCTTATAGCATTACACGCAGATACAGAAAATACACACTAGCACTCACTGTGAAAAAGATACAGTAGATTAATGTTACAGTATATATTATAAAGTATATAGACAGTGTAATATGAGGCAAGGATGAGATAAAATAAAACTTTATGATTCTCTTGAGACTTTAGGAATACTACGCAGACTGTAAGTGGACTAAATGTCAATGTGATGCCCGCAGTGCAATTACCGCTTTCATATTCCATCGTAGGTCCCTTGATTGCTCCAAAGAGAGCTCTCTGACTTTCTGATTCGCATATTGCCTCATACTCACTGGCGCCCAAACCATGAGTAGAGAGCATCAGCATGTAGGAATCAGATTTATTACTGGTGCCTTAGATTAAATAACAGCACACAGAAATGGTGCTGACCAACGACAAAATACAGCTCCATGGGGAATATGCACCGCAGTGCTTGTTTCACTTTCCCCACAAATGCTGAACAACAGGTGCACTTCAGGTCATCTATATTTCATGTGAGTGGCCATCGCAAGATGATGAATTGTAAACGAGAACGTGCACATGTTTGCGTGTGTGGCGTCGGCATCGGCCAATAAAGTCGCCCTCCGTTTTGATTCAATTAGAGCTGCTGCCTTCGTTCTCCTTGTCTGAAACCTACTCATTAAACCCAGCTATAGCACATGTGCACATGAACATACAAGCACGCATGCTTTCGTGAGTGTATGCACTTTGTGTTTGTGCTTACCGCCTGCTTGAGCGAGGTGCCTGTCAGGACTCATGGGAGGGGTCAAAGGGAGAGGTCGTTAATCAAGACAGACAGGAGCAACACCCTGGCGTTCCCAGGATGGCGGTGTAGCTGCGAGCTGCGGGTCCCTCAGCCCAGATCCTTCTCTGATCAGAGCACCAATTAAGAACCGTGCTGCTCCACTCCTCAGCAGAGGCAGGGAAGACAACCTTTTGTTCCCTGGCCTTACATCACACTCTCTGAGACAAGAGCCCAGGAGCATTTATGTCCAGCTCCGTTTTGGTGCAGCAGGAAACAAAGTATATTTGGTTCACTCTGATATACTGTATTGCGTCATCATAATTTATGGCATGACAAATTTACGGCAGAAAAAATAATAGCGGAGATACAGTATGCAAAGCAATATGAAAGAAAAAATCCAATTATAATTTGTATTGTAAAGCATGAACAGTTATGTAGCAATTTTGGGGAAAAAAGGCAAGAAAAGGCAGTAATTAGGCAGCACAGAAAGACTAGCAAAGTGTCATCACTGACAATAGAAAATATCTCTCAAGGATCTTTCCATGCTTCGATACCACTCATCAAATTGCAGAGTCTCAGTTCATCCTTGTTTTTTTTTTTGTTTTTTTTTTTTTACCTCCCCCAGACAGCACTAATGATCAATTCCAACCCTCAGCATATTTATTCATGAGTGTATTACACCTGGTTCCTCTTTGTTGCCGATGCATTTCCTCAAGTATTATGTGACGCCTTGCCTCCCACGCTTCTGGCTCAAATGGCATTTCTCTCGTCTCTTTTCTCACTACCAGGCTTTGTTGAACCTCTTGCGCGTGCACACACACACACACACAATTTAATGTGTACTTAAGGGCGAGCATGCACACACTGGTTTTTCTCATTGGATAATCTGAGCTCTTTTAGTTAGTTTCTCTGTCTCACCTCCACTATGAATCAGTTTTATTCTCTTTTTTTGTCATGGCTGTCATTCCAGGAGAGGGAGTGAGGTGTGTGCACTTCTATCAGTTTGCGTGCACAGAAGAGCATTGTTTGTGTATGTGTTTACGTCTTTGATCGTTTCTTTATCCGCACTCGCGGTCCTTTTCTGTATGATTTTTGCATCTACCTCTTGCTGGATATATGTGGGCACGCACATAGTTTACAAGTGTGTAGATATACCCTCTTTGTGTGTAAGTACAAGCCAGTCCAGATATTATGAAGTGGCATCAAATTATTGAGTGCAAATAACTCCATACCCCGGCGTGGCTGAAACCGAAAGAAAGCACTCAGCAGACTCAGAGGGAGCGCAGCTGGACTCTGAATACAGACTTTCCTGCTAGTTTCTATAATGTTCTCTGCATGCTTTTCTCCACAATTTTTTTGTGACTTGAATTAGAGCTGCAGCCCATAATTATTTTGATTATCGTTTTTTTGTCCTGCCAACTTTAATTTTCAATTATATACAACAGAAGAAAGCAGCAAATCCTCGCATTTTCAAAGCTGAGACTATAAAATGTTGATATTTTTGCTTTATAAATTACTTCAAATTTGAACAGATTCTCAAATTTGTTGCAGATTCATTTTCTGTCAAATGACTAATTAATGAATTGTATAATTTTATTCAAAACAAATGTGTAAACAGCTATGCTCTTTGTTCCCAGCGCAACTTTTATTAACATTTCCACAAGTCCACACTGAGCTAAGTAAATGGGCTTATGCTGATCCCTCTGCCTAAAACCCACTTAAAACTGCAAAATCTGGTACTGGCTGCTGATGACTTGGGGTATTTTAGAATCTAAGTCTCTTCAAATCATGGTTTTAGATTTGTCTTATTTATTTTTGTGGTTTAAGACAGCTCCCGGGCTTTGTAAGGTGCTATTTCTTATTTCTGTATGATTAAGATAGGTTGTTTGTCTGCATTGCTCTAAGCATCTAACAGGGCACTCTTGAGAAATAGATTTTTAATCTCAGTGAAGTTTTCCTGGTTAAAAAAAAAAGGTTAGAAAAATACATGAATAAACATGTCTTTCAACAATAATGTAAAAACAGCTCATTGATTTAGAAACATATATAACATACTGTATATTCATTCATTGATTCATTCCCTAACACTCTCACTGTTAGTGTAATGGCTTCCAAGTGGCCATTAGAAGAGACTGCATTGTCTACAGACACTGAACTAAGGTAATTCACTTGTTTTTCTGTGCAATATTACTAGACTGTGTAGGCTGCATCACATCTGTGACTCTGTGTCCTTGTTTACTGTCCTGTGTGTGTGTGTGCGTGTGTGTGTAAACACAGCCAGTACGTTTGTCTGCACATTGCATTTATTCACAAATGCTTCAGCAAAGGTTTTTTGTTGTTTTTTGGGGGTTTTTTTGTCTCTCTATATCTCTCTTCCTTCTTATCTCTCTGTCTCGCCCTATTTCACTTTTACTTTTCCACTTTCTCCTTGCCAGACTGATGGGATGCACCATTTTAGGGCAAGCTCAGTGGTTAGAGTTTCCTCCCACTGATATGATTAGGTGTCATTAGCTGAGTTCAGCCCATCGGGCTAGCTCTACAGTGAGCAAGTGAGAGAGGTTCATGGTATTGATTGCCTCTACTTTAGAGCCCTCACCCCCATTTTCTAGCCTTGTTTCACACATGGAATTGAACCATCCTACTGTGGGATCTGGTTGTGATTTCAACCTGAAATATCGAGGAGTAGCATGTATACACGTCTCTATGTATATACCCATTTATCTATCAATCCTTCCATCCATCTCCTTGACTCTTCCCCTCAATGTCCTGCAGCCACCTCTTCCCTCAGCTGTGTGGTCGCTGAAGGATATGAAGTTTTAGCTGTGGCTGTCTCGCTGGGGAAATATAAGTTGACTGTCTATTGCATTACTGTTTCTAAGCCTCACATCAGGAGGTGATCAGATTCCCTGAGGTAGAAGGAACAGGGGAAATGGAGAAAGGGATGATAGAATGTGTGTACCAGTTTGTCTTTCTATGTGTGTGCCCTACAAGTTTATATCTTGGTGGGTGCACATAAGGGCTATTACTTTTCACTAAATCGCATTTGAACAGGCTCTTGTGTCAGTATGTGTGTCTGTATAAGGAAGGGAATCTGTTTATGCTGTGCATACAGTGTATACACTCAGTAACAATTTATTGGGTACAAACGCTTGTTAACACAAACAGCTAGCTCCTCAAAACAGCAAATTATGCTGCTTTAACTTCACATAAAAAGCACTCAAGATAGAGTTATTTACTTTTCAAACTAACATGATTATGCATAACTGACTTTCAATGTAATACAGTTGTTGCTGCCCTGACAAGGTGGTTCCAGCATCACAAAATCAGCTGCTGTACGAGGATAATCATGCACTATGTTGTCTAGAATTTGTAGAGAATGGTGTGGCAAACAAAACAAAACAAAACAAAACCAAAAAAAATAGCAGTCAGCAGTTTTGGGTTTTTTTGCAGGCCAAAACAACTTGTCTAGCAATATATGTCAGAGAGAGAATGGCCAGAATCATTAAAGCTAACAGTAAGACCACAAGTATGCAAACAACAGCTCAGTGCAACAGTGGACATCTCTCAACTCATCGAACCTTAAAGCCGATGACCTGTACAGACCTGTCAATACGGAGGCAGAATTAGCTTAAATGATTCTGGCCATTCTCTCTCTGACATATATTGCTAGTCAAGTTGTATACTGATATACAAGATCACAAACATTTGGCACCAATCCTGTGTTTTCTTCAAAGGGGGTACGTACTGCTGTAATAGTGCAAAGAGTGCTTCCTTGAAACATATGAGGCCTTTCAGTACAAAATTGGGAACCTAAGCGTTGTTGCTAATGAGGTGCATCTCTTCATGATCACACACACACTGTACTTTCAGCGTAATAATGCACCATATGACAAAACACTCATCATCTTAAGATGGTTCCAGGGACATGGCAATGACATCGGCTAATATAAGCTTCCATTGTCCCAAACATCTACTCAACAGGGATTTGCAGCTTAATGTGTAATTGAAAAGTCAGTGGTAAGTGCATAATTGTGTCTAATTAGCATTGGAGAATAATCCTAAATGCAGTTTCCAGCAGCTTGTTGAATTTGTTGCTTGAATTTGGGATGTTCTGGATCTAAACAAATGCCCTACTAGGTTCTAATCATGTGTAAAAAAAAAAAAAAGAAAGGCAACTGAGTGCACTTTATACTTATTTCATTATCATCAAAATTAGTTTGATGGGAAAAGTTTAGCTAAAATACACTCCAATGTTCAGGTTTATAATAGCACTATATGAAAGATGTAATTGGATATCTTACTTGCTAATAACATAGTAATAATAGTGTTGTCCTTGTACTAGCACCTTTACATTAGCTTGCTTTTATTTTTGACAAGCACTCAAAAGAGTAGCTGTTAAAGTTGGTACTCATTTTTGTACAATGATATGATGAACCATATATCTGAACCCTGCTTGGGTTTTCACACTGTTCCTTGAGGTTGATGTGCTTGCTCTTCTCTGATTGAATATATATCCCCCACAAATCACAAATGAGGTCTTCAACTATTTAGTTTCACTAAATCACAGTAAGCACTTTATCCAACGGCCTTTAAAGGCAAGGGCTGGCGATACTGAGAGTGCCCAGAGCACCGCTTTGACGCTGAGTAGCAGCTTAACAGGCTTATAACGGAGCAAGGGAGCGAGTCAATCAGCTGCTATTGAGTGACTCTGTAATGGCCAGCCTGACCATCACACTCCCAAGAGAGCCAGTTTTGTTTTCCATTAAGACTGCCATTACATAAGGAGGCACGACACAACCTCCAAGTGAGTGTGTCTCATGTCTTTGTATATGTGACAGAAACAAAAAAGGATAGATACATTAAATCATGGCCATGGCAAAGATAATAATGTCCTTACACTTACTACTTAAAAAAAGACCATCAAATCAACAGTACTTGAGTTTTCATCATCACGATTTCTACTATCCCATGCACGCTAGAAATATATGTTTCCACCTTGTCTTCATGTAGAAGAAGGAGAAGGAGAATAATTATGTTTTTGTAGTGTTGAAGAATGCACTATTTTTATTTAAGGTCACCCAGTGTCCCAGGCTGACTAAAGCGGAACTTGATACTATCCCTGTCAGCCATCTGAACGGTCCGGGAGGGAGAGCCATTAGTTTTAATCAAGCGCTACTCTAATTGAGAGGCCTACCATCTTCATAAGGATAATTACTAGAAATGTCAGACTCTACATGTGCTCTCTCCTCCCCTAGACCTGACCCATGAATAGCGATAAACCACAATGCTGGACATGTATCTTTATAAGAGCACGGAGCCATGGCATCTACTTGACTGCAACAATTAGTCAACATTAGCCGCAGATGGCCTCCATAACAGAATTAAAGGCCATTGAGTTACTCTAAATCATCCCCATTGAACCTTTATGGACTGATCATTTCAGTTCCTCAGTAATAAAGTGGGAATTGGAGAATGAATGAAATATCTGCTTAGCATGACTTACTGTGTCTGTTGAGTAGTTTGCAATTTGCTTTAGAGTAAAAATGTTTGTATAATGAGTCATATGTTCAGTATTATTTTATAATATTTAATTTGATGCCATCTGTATGCAAAGGTGTAGAGCCCAGCCAGGCGATGAAACCTAGAGAGTAGTCTGGGATATCTTTAGACATTGGACATTAAAATATATTAGAATATATTTTGATTATAGTAATGACTAGCATAGTATGAGTCAGCCACTACTAGCTTCAGATAACAGGCATTTTTATTAAGGTTGGGAACTTTGTTTAATGTAATTTATGTTTAAATGACAGTAATGAACAATTATGTACTTGCTGAGTTGTCTAAAAGGATATATATAGAGATACAGAGGGTATGAGTGGGCGACATAGTGAAAGTAAGTATGTGAGAGAGTAACTGAACTGAAAACTAAACTGAACTCTATGTCAAAGGTAGTGGAGTAGGTGGAGCCAAATGCAGAGACCGAGTCAGAATTACTGATTTAAGGTCTTTACTTAGAGTTCAGGAGTCAGGTTACAGAAAGCTCAGGTAACATGCTGGCATGAAACAAGGAATGCAGACAAGCTGAAACACTGACAACAATCTAACAAACAATTAAGAGAACAGACAGGTGTATATACACAGGGGACTAATCATAAAACAAGGCACAGCTGGGGTGAACCAGGACCAGAATAAGGAGGGAACATGATGATTGGGTAATAAGGTGATTAGGAGGGTGTGGCAGGCAAAACACAGGGCAGGCCTGACAAGGCTAACACAGAGCAGGTGAGCAGGGGAAAGCGGGATGGGCAGGGCTACAGGAACACATGAGGAACACAAGAGGTTACCACCTGACAAGAATAAACCCAAAGTAAGGCAGAGATAAAAATAAAAAAATCCTAGACTCAGAGGAAAAAACAATACCAAGCTCAAGCACTAAAAAAACAAACAACAATTTGGAACCCAGAGCACATTCAAAACACACGCAATCCTCTTTGTTACCGAGACAGAGTATATGCTGTGTGAGTTCAGACCACAGAGAAAACAATGACAGACCAACCAATATAGGCAATCCAAATAATCAACATGCAAAATAGTCTTTTAAAGACACAACCATAGACTGAATGTAGTCACTGTGACATCACCCATTGATTTGTAGACTGCCTCAAGTTAGTCATTTGACCGTCGCCATTTTGGATTTTTAGAGCCAGAAGTATCCATATTTGGACGAGAGGGTGGAGCTGACCTTTGTGCTAGCTCCTAGTTTGCATTTACAGTCTGTGGTTACCTGTGATAATGCTAATGCTAATTTTCAAAAAACAGGCCTAAAACCATTAAAAATAAATGTACTTCCCGAAAAAATTTCTTTTAGGCAACCAAAATGTTACAATTAACTGTCGCTGTCAATATTTCTTCTCGTTGACTCCATGTACAGAAGAAAAAGCAGAAGCAATGTTGTTTATGAGGAATTTTTATATATTTCTGAACGTGCCCAAGACATCCAACACCAAGTCCTGAACATACATGCCAAGTTTCGTTCAGTACACAAGTACACAGTTCAATAGTAGAGCTTAAGTCTCTTAAACCTTTTCCAGTCATTAACGCTATGGGTGTAATCCCTCCAAATAAAATAACAAAACATGTTTGTAACTGCTCTCAAGAACAACTTAGGTGTTTTCTGAGATGACACCACGATCGACAAGTTGACATTGTCAGTGCCCTACAAAACTGTTGGAAAAATAAATCAGTTTTATGATGTGACAGGTTAAGATTGGTTAGGTTTAGGCACAAACACATCTTGATTAGGGTTATGGAAAGATTTTTTTTCCTTTTTTGCCTGAAAAAGACCTGCACAGTAGTTGGACGAAATGTTGCTAATAAAATGCTACTGCTTGTATTGTAATTTAATTTATTTTTTCTATCCAGATTTCTGTATCTAGCATGATCCTTTCAGAGTATTGTATTATTATTTATTGCATTATTGGATTACTATTACTGCATTTTAATTCTGTAGCAAGTCAACAAGCAAATTTTACCTACTTTATATAATGTTGGGTTTTTTAATCTACAGCATGAATTCATCATATATTTGGTGTAGTAAATCTTGATCTGTGAAGAAACTAGTAACCTAAAATATAGTTAAACGAATGCAGTGGGCTATAAAGTAGTGTAAAACTGGTAGTGTAAAAGTGATAACAATAGTAGTGTGATGACAATAATAACGCAGTTAGGTCCCTTCTTGACTGCGTCCAGGATGTACAAAATTGGATGGCACAAAACTATCTTCAGTTAAATGCTAGTAAAACAGAAGTGGATTTATTTGGTACCTCCGACTCCAGTGGGGGTATAGCAAATCATTTAGGGCCCCTGGCCCCTAACCTTCATACTCATGCCAGAAATCTTGGTGTCTTTTTCGATCCAGCTCTAAAATTTGACAATAGGCACTAAACAAATTAACTCCATTGTCAAAGGTTGTTTTTTTCAGCTACGAAACCATTGCCAAACTGAAACCGCTCCTCTCATTCCATGATTTGAAGACTGTCACAACTGCTTTGATTTCCTCTCGTCTGGATTACTGTAATGCCCTTTATTTGGGTATTAGCCAGTCATCCCTGTCTCGCTTGCAACTAGTGCAGAATGCTGCTGCTTGGCTAATAACTGGTACAAGGAAGAGAGACAGCATTACACCTGTACTGGCGTCCCTGCATTGGTTACCAGTCAAGTATAGGACTGAGACTGAGTATTTAAATACAGTAATTGAATAAATGAGCTGAGTCACTTTGTACCACTGTGGTTTGACAATAATGCAAAGCAGTTTTACCACTAAAATGCAGAAATGTATCCCAACAGTCTTGCACAATTCATTCCTTCTCATCTTTCTAGATTCCAGCCATTACAACCATTCTGACATTAAGTCCATGTAGAATTGAACTGTACACCGTGTCCCAAGATTCCACAGTTTCATCAGGTCTTTGATGCAGCGTCCCTGTCTCCTGAACTTTGACTGATGGCTCTGTCTGGGCCCCAGCAGAGTGTCACGAGAATGGATGAGGTGGCAGAGAGTGACTGACAGCTACGAGGCAGCGGCTGCTCCCCCCACAACCACCCTATCTTTAAAAGCTTGTGGTAATTGAATAATAAACGCATTTTAAGATGCAGGCGGCGTTTGGTAAATGCTCACATCACTTTGAAATATAAAGGCTCCCTGCCATGTGTTGCCAGGCATCTTTCGCTTATCTTGTGCCACTCGAAGCAACAGAAAAATGTTTCATTTTTAGCTTATTTTAGCTTTATTCTTGATAGAGACCCTTGTACAGCAGTCTTTGAAAGTCAGAATTATGCCATTCTATGTACATCATGTAATTATTAAACCGTGTCAGTTACCCGTACTGAGAGTGCACCAAGGACAGTTGTCATGCATCTGTCTTTTAATTTGTTAAATACTTGACATTTCTCTGCATACTAACAAGTCAAGCACATCACACATATGGTAACAAACACAAGTGAATTGTTATGGATCTATCATATTCCCCAGTACAAGCGTTAATTTGGTCCGACCCACGCACAGGATATCAAGAAATCAATATTGCTTTCCCATGTCTGTGGCTGCGCTAGGTGGGCCTAATTGAAATGTATGAGGGAGCCTGCTAAATGATCTGTGCAGGCAAGGGAGCCAGAGTGATTGCAAACATATGGAACGGTTCCTTAGACAAGAGAAACATTTGTACAATGCTGAGAGAGAAACAGAGAAAGGAGAAAAAAAGAGGGAAGGAGAGAAAAAAAAAGAAATAAAAGGAGCGTCAGTAATTTCACTTGGCATGATGTGTGTGAATGTTCATGCAACTCCACTCAGAAAAGACATTTCATGAGATTTTTGACAAGCTTTCAGTTAAATGCTTATGTTAGATAGAAACTCAGAAAGATGTGGGTGTTGCAACATAATGAACCCATTAAAAACAAATGACAGTGCAGACGTGGAAGTGAGCATTCACTGTTGTCATGGGTATGCTGAAACATTAAGCCTTGACCTGCATGAACGTTCGTTTAGAAAAAGAAAATTCTTTATTCAGGATTTTATTCATGGTTCCTTCATTCCTCTTTTACTCTCTCCTTCTCTCTTGTTCCCTCCCTCCTCCATCCATCTCTCTTACCATGTCTCTCTCTCTCTAATAAGCTATTGACATTTTGCTTAGTAATGACTGCAAGAATAATGGGTCTTGTATCGTCTGGAATGAGCAATGAGTAGAACTGGCATTTTCTCACCTCCACAACAGGTAGACAAGCAAGCTCACTCAATTCCAATTGGTCAGTTTAATTGGGCTATCTCTTCTGGGTAAAGGGTACCATCCCCTGTGCACTGATTTGGCACTACACCACTACACTGCTCCACGAGGCAGCGATTAGTCAGGACCATCTTGCCCTAATGCGTCTAACACAAGTGAGTCACGTCTGTTCAGAATTAGGGAAAGGAATATGAGTTACAAAGAGGTCCACGCAACCCGTGTGCACATACGTCGGTGTTGGAGATTCGGAATGGATGTAATTATGAATTTTATTATGAGCCAAAGCTTACATCCTGATAGTCTATACTGACTGATGAATTTTTAAAAAGGTCCTTTCTGCTTAGGTATTCGATTCAGTATTGTAGCTTTTTTTCTCTTTTCTAGTTCAAACATCTTTGGCGAAATAGGAGTTTGAAGTTGTGCAGTCAAACAGCAGCCTTTCAGTTCAGCAAAGATTAAAAAAAAAAAAAAATCAACATGAACTTCTTGGGTGAAAAACTCACCCAAGAAGCACCATTTTCCAAGTGGCCCTTTAGCCCTTCACAAATGCTGGGTTGTCGACAGTTTACACCATTTCCCAACTAGCAGAGAGGGGATTATTTTTTAAAAGACGACTGGCAAAAATGCGTCTTCACAAACATCGATACAAACAAAACTCAAGACACATGCCTACGGTCTAAGCTGGGTTCATGAGTGAGTGTCAAGTGTGCTGATATAACTCTTAAGTTATCTACACCTTGAGCATTATTTTACAAATGGAAAAAACAACACGGTTTAACACGGTTAAACCGTGTTGCTTATGAGGTGAACTTTTCCTCTCAGCGTTTGTTTGACAGTTGGAAAAGGTCAAACAATAAGTGTTTTGAGAATTCTGCCCCTTAAATGATAACCATCATCATAAAGTAATGATAAAAACCTCTCAATATGTCACAGGATGTGTGTTATGGACACATTTCTGTCAGTTTTTCTACCAAAGTACATTTTCCAAATTTTACTAGCATGTGAGAGTCTCAAGCTGAGAAGACACCTTGGCACAAGGATACCACAAAGGAGCATCTATTATTCATTTAGTCAATGTATTGACACGGACAGCTCTGGTGAACACCGAGGTAAGGTCAGGACAAAAAGCTTCGAGGAATGGAATCTGGGAAGAACACAGTTACGAATAGAAATAAAAATGGTTTCAAGACGAAAAATCTCAGTTAACTGACATAAATGTAGGCTTTGTCTTTTATGATTAAAATTATCTGACCACTCAGGTTTACTGCAAATGTATGGCATTTTAAATGTACATCCTCTTTAAGAGCAGTAAATTATATACATTTGAAGGATGACATATGGTTGCCATAGCAATAAAGTTGAGTGACGGCCTAAATTTATTTTATTGGCACAGGCTTGATTTCCTACACTAATGCACACTTTAGAATTAGCCAGTCTTTTAACTGGAGGTCACATCCAGTTTACCATTTTCAGCATATCTCCAGTATATCTCTTTCACTGTACCACTACAGACTGGTAAGTGTTTTGGAGCAAGCACAATCCAGCCGAGTGTGTACAGATGTGGTAATCCATTTGTTTAAATACATCTGACATGTTCATTAAGCCGCTAAGCCACACACCCTCACATTTTTCTCTTTTCTCTCTCAATCCTTCTACCAAAAGCTGCTTTTTCTTACCGCATTGAGACGGTAATTACCATGCAGTCAAATGAGAGGATGGCAAGCAGAAACACAGCGCTTGTCTGTGGCTGCCTGCCAGCCAAGCTACTTACACTGTGGAGCACACAGCACCCAGACACTACAGGCCAGAGTTGGGCTGCATATAAGAGTTGGGCTGCACCTCTCTGGCAGAGGATTTTTGTTTGAACATCATATAGCGTGTTGACAGTCTTTGACAGAAGATATGCTTACAGGGGGCTGAGTTGTGGGTAACCGAAACACAAGAAACCCACAACAACAAAACAGCAAAAAAAAAAAATAAAAAAAAGTTTCAGAATAATGCATGACAGCTGAGACATGGCACAGGCTATTGGGTTACACTAAGTGGGATGATAAAACATCTGATGCACAGAACTCAGAGCATGATGTGCCGCCACCGCCACTCCTGACACTGACAAGTCAAAGGAATCAGACAGGCCTTGTACCAGACTGTGCCATTTTCACGAATTCTGAAAGGAAAATGAAAGGTTCTCCACCATCTTTCCACTCCAGGAGCGTTAGAGACTCTCTGCCTGTTCGCCCGCCTGCTTTTCAGGCATTTCGCTGCCAACTTGGCATATTATCCGGGCACTACACTGGTGTCGGCAATGAGCCATCTCTGCCAGCTCGATGATTGCCATGATCTGGGTCGGCAAGAGTATTACATGGCCACCTGGAAAGAGGCGAACACCTGGACGCAGCTTAGCGCCCAGCTCAGCCATAATACAGGTCTTTTCTCTGCCAGTATATACACACCCCCCTCCTCTCTTTCATATGGTGCACACAAGTGATTAGGTATTGTGTAGGCACACTGTTGGTCTACAGTAGGTAACATTTTGCAAAATCAAACTGCATTCAGTGTTCAACCTGTTACTAAGCCAGCTGAAAGTAATGGTCGCTGCCAAATGATGCATTGTGTTACACACAGCAGGTAATACTCTGTACCTAACAAGGACTTTCTGCATAATTAGTTTAAATTATCAATAGTGCATTGTACAGCATGTTTTCCTAGGGAGGGATCTTTTTGTGTAGCAGGGACAGAGATGGGTTCTTACCTCTTTCCTTCTGTCAAATGGAGGCACAATCCTTGGCTAATATAATGTAGTTTTCTGTTGTGTTGTATTAGGTTGGAAAAGATTATGCTGCGATTATGCAAGCATTATTTTTTTCATTCAGTTGTCCAAACCAAACTTATGTATATCCAGTGGCCTCCAGCTCTGTGTTACCTTAGACAGCCTGACGGATACTTTTTGTACCTCTTCTTCTTTTTCTACTCAGTTTTTCTTCTAATGTTTATGCTTATATTATAAATCATCCATTTTTTTTATTCTGCACTCAAAGTGCTATGAAAACCAATTGTGTCCTTACCAATTTTCATGACAGCACTGTCATCCCACATTATACCAAAACAATCCTCTTGACCTCTGTCGCTAAATTTCTTCGTCACTGATCAAATTCACAATTTATATCCTTTTTTTGTGGCTGTTTTTGCTTAACTCAGACATTTGCTGCATCATTCAAAGCAATCTGCCCTCCTGTCCACTGAGATAGTCCTTGAGCTCTCATGCCATGCGTACCCTTCACTGGATTATGACTGTATGGATAATAATGCTTTCGTCCAAGGCCACCTCTATCTCTTTTTAAATGTCTAAGTACATAAAAACTCAATCAAAAATCTTTAAAAAAAATAATGATTCAGTTATGTTATGTTCCCTTCATACTATCCTAAAAAATAAAAAATCATCCATTGTAGGACAAATTCCCTCAAACATATATTGCCACCAAGCAAGTACTGTCCTCTATCGGAGCATACTAAATTTATATCACAAAATTCACTTCATAGAACCTATCTGCCTTCTTGGGAGAACCGGTATTCATTAAATATGGTTCCCCTTCAGTAAGTTCAAGAGTCACAACTCACAAACAGCAAGATATAAAATCATGCCTCAGAGAGCCCGAAAAGGTAAAATGTCTGACTTTTTGTGATCTTGACAATGGATCTCGCTTGGGGCCATAAAATCCAGACAGCTCTCATGAAGGTATTCAGCAAAGCCCAGGATGCCAGCTAGTCCTCCCAAATCATCTGAACCATTGTGCATGTTGACAAAAATGGACAGAGATTTGAATGATTGAACACAGACGCTCAGAGGAGATAGTGACGGACACAGAAGAGTGACAGCGCGTGCAACACAATTGGAACAACACTGAAAGGTCACATAAGCAAAGAGTGTTGATCAAAAAAAAAAAAAAAAAAACAAGTCGCTGAACAACAAATGAGGTGGGAGAAACTGTGACTGAGTTAACCATACCTCAGAATTCGTGCTAATTACGAGTCCTGTGGGTGGTTGTTAGTGGGGGATGTCCACTGCTTTCGTGTGCTTATATAACCAATCAATGGCTTTAATTAGACTATTAGGTGGGATTGGATCCCTGCAGACTACTTCCAAGCCACAAGCAGCCTTATTGTTTACCTTCCTGATTACTGAAAGTGCAGCATGCTGCGAGGTTAAAGTATTTTACTATTATTGGACTGTTAATGCCGAGGTTGGCTGATTGGTTCGATTCACATACAGTATAAGAGTAGAGGCTACAGTATGTGTGACTTAGTATTTAATTATTGATGCTTATAGGTAGCCTACTTAAAAACAGTCTTTCAGTCGGTCCACCATATTGGACCACACTGATATATTTCAACAATTTAATGGATTGTGATGGAATTTTTGCAGAGATTCTTGGTACCCAGAGGATGAACTTCCTACAATATGGTGATTCCCCCAACGTTTCGTGTGGTGGCACCATCACATAGTTGATATTTACAGTTAGATCCAGATGTCTGCTACCACTAGCAGGTCAACTTACCCAGAAATATCTCAACACCTACTACCTGGTTTGGCGCAAAATCTTGCATAGACATTTATGTTTTTTATAGATGCTGTATCCTAATTGGCTTTTGTGCACCACCATGACATTCATGCGTCAACAAACATTGGATGGATTGCCATGAAAGTGGATAAAGACATTCATGTATCCCACAAGATACATTGTAATAACTTTGATGATGCCTTAACTTTTCATCTAGTGCCACCACCTGGTCAAATTTTTCATTTCAAGTCTACACCTGCAGATGACAAAGTACAACCTCATAGACCTGCTAGCATGGCTTTAGACTTTTAGTCTTACTTAAACATCATTACCCACAAATTACAGATACTAATATGATAATATCAGCAATAAAGTGCCTAAAACTACATCTATATTCATATATTCACATTGTGATGAATATCTCCAATGTTATGTCAGCATTCTGTTTTTGAGTGGTGCAGCTCTGCTGTCTGTTCTCTTCTTTGGCACAATTCTACTACACTACCAAGGAATTTTGCCCCCCCTCCCAATTTCTTTCTTTCTTTGAGGTGCAGTGTAAGCTGATGGTGGCCTTTTCCCTGAACCACTATAGCAGCCTTGTAGATCCAATAACACTGCGTTTACTGAGCAAACATGCTGAAAAAACACTATGGCACTTCCTCATCTTCATATTCGATATTCCACATCACGCAGATTCACTGACCCCTCAGAACTGAAATGCTGTGAAATAGGAAACCCTAATGCTGGTATTATTTTCAGTAGCCTTTTATCTTGAAGAGTTGGAATTTTTTATATAAGCAACTAGGGTGACATGAAGAGGGGTTTTTCAGTAGCTTTCATCCATGAGAGAGAAACTGAGACATATATAGAGAAAGGTAGACAGTAGTGATGCATGATAGGTAATGAAGGGAGAAAGGGGAGGGTGAGGAGGAGGTGGAGGAAAAAAAAAAGTTGGGGTGAGCTCATAAAGAGACAAAGGCAGAAAGTGATAGAGAAAGATCCAACTGAAAGCGCAAATGAGAGAGAGAGAGAGACAGAGTAGAGAGGTGGTGGGGAGCACTGTAATAACTTCATGCATGTTTAAGCAGAGAGGTAACATGAGTTAAATGCCCAGAGGATGTGGGTACCAGCGCCCAGCCAGCGAGATGACACTAAGTGTACTGCATCTCATGAGTGGTAAAATGGTGGAATGGTGAAGCAGAGTCACTGGACAGACATAGCACCTACTAGTGCTGAATGAGTAGTAGACTGATAAAAAATTTAAAAAGTTGATTTTGAACTGAGTAAGGTCATTTATCGTGGGAAAATGCCACAAATTTGCTAGTTTCAGCTTCTTGAATGTCAATTTTTTTTGGTTTTCTCTGTTTTACATCATTATTAAAAGAATATATTTCAATTTTGGACTGTTGGTCAGATATCACCTTTGGCTCTGTGATATTGTGATGCACACTTTTCACTGTTTTTTTCATATACTAAGCAGTAACCAATAATGAAAATAATTTTAGAAGCAGCCTTAACACACAGTTTCAAACAGTAGATCATAGAGTTCAGATGTACAGTATTTAAAATGAATCCATTGTGCTCTTTGCCCATTCTGTTCTGTCCTTCACTGTCTCTCATTATCGTACACACCCTCGCACACAAACTCCTCTCGTCTCACAAGGGAAAATATCCATTGTCAGTGTGAAAAATGGAGTGGAACAGATGGCATCAGAATGATTGAAACCACCTACAATGGTTCCTACAACTTCCCTATATTTCTCCCTTTCTCTCTCCCTGTTCCTATCCAACTATACCCATCGTCTGAATGCATCATCCGAGCCTCTTCAATGCCATCCAGGCACACAGTTCTTGCCAAAGAGGCCCAGGCACACTGGAAGCCCCACGGTGCAACACAAAGTCAGCCAAGAGGAGAAAGAGAGGTGGGAGGAGAAGAAAGGTGGATGAAAGAGGTGTTTTTGCCACCAACTTGGAATTTTACACCTATTTTAGCTGTATTATTTTTTTTAGCCCATCACACAGTTATGTGAAAATATCAGCGGTTATACTTAAATGTAAAATCCTGAAACAACACGTGTTTAATCATTTGCTCCTTAAGCAACCATCTTTTCTTTTCTGAACTATGTTTCCTCTCCTCCTTTCTTTCTTCTCAGCCCCACCTTACCTCGTCACACCTCCCCAACACCAGGCCCGGTTGCCGAGCGCCAGTCATGTAAATGAGATAGTTAGCAGATCAAAAGGCATGGAGAGGAATTTTTAATAGCAGAAGATGTGTTGATTAGTGTCAGAGTAGGAGAGACGAGGCAAAGTGCAGCCAGCCTCTATTACACCCCAATGCTTTGAGGCATATGTTGAAGTAGGTGTGTGTTGACGCGGGTGTGCGCATAGGTGTGAGGAAAAGACAAAGGGAGGAAAACGCGCGTCTACGCGTGCGCATCCCCGCATGCATTTACAGTATACCTGCAGACATTTCATCCATGATTGTGCGAGTGTGTGTGTCTTGGCATCAAAGTGTGTGTGCCTTCCCTCCGGGAGATCATCGTTAATGCATAATACATAGCTCCATATTTCCGACTATAACAGCAATAATGTTGGTGCGCTGAGTTTATGAAGAGGAGATCAGGTGTAGGAGAAAGTGATTACAGGGCATAAACACTGCAACTGATATTGCTTTATTGTGAGAAGTAACTGGCATAAAGATGACAGTAGCTGAAGATAGCCCGGAGAAGAGTGCCAGCAACAATGCTAATCAAGTGCTTCACTGCTGTGATTGTCGGTAGTTATGCAGGAGTCACATGGATAACGAGTTGTCTTGGTGAATTAAATTGAAGCTCAAATCAGGCTAAGTGTCGGGCATGAAGTGGAGGCATGAAGGTTCTAAATGCGTGTTAAGCCATTCAACACCAGTACGTAATGATGATCTGGCTCGGCTTTGTTTATTTGTATGTGCAATTTACATGAACAATGAAGATTTATTAGTATAATCGGGCAGCACTCTTCTGTTGTAATATACTGTATGTAATTGTGAAGTTAATTACATTTTAACTTGACACTAAGCAGCGTGTGTTGCATATTTAATTAGGTCTCTAAGGGATTTTTTTTTTCTTAATTCTTAATTATTATTCTTTTATTACCATCACGGTTATGTAATATTTGCTATTTGTCATTCAAATTTCAGCCAGAGCAAGATGCAACTACAGCTACCACTCCTCATCTCAGAATGTGAATCCCACCTTTGGATAAAGTTTAGGAATAAATGAATAGCAGTTCAAAGCTGGCATATCATTGGCTCTTCATTCTGCATCCAGGGGCTTGCCCAAATGTTTTTTTGTTTTTTTTTTTTTGCCCGTGTGAGAATTTTCATCTTCCCCGTTCTCCCCAGCTGCTTCCCTCGCATGCCTCTCTCCCTCTCGCTCACACAGATGGCAGAGGGGTCGAAGCACTTTAATGAATTTTCAAAGGAGCTGCATTGGCAATATTAAAAGGAGCTCCTAAACTTAAACACGTCTGACACCGGAGTCACACGCGCGCACGCAACGACATGGGCACGCACGTTATAAAGGCAGTAACATCCAAAACATATACAGCCTGTCACTCACACACACACACACACACACACACAAATACAGTGCACACAATCACAATCACACAAACCGATAAACATCCACAGACACAGAGAAAAATCCCACATCCTACACACCGGTGGACATTCTTAATTAACTCCATTAGAATGACAGGCACCCACTGGAAGGTCAAAGGTCAATTTTAATGATGAGCCTACATATGGCAGCCACCGTGTTGCCTTGCAAGGGAAACGAGCGCCACTTCTGCTGATCCATCTGTCCCATGGTAATGACTGCACCTGGCCTCGCATGGGCCAATGCACACAGGTACCACGGCTCTCAGAACTAGCTCGGTGCACGGAGGGAAACACAATTAAAAAGCAATAAGCACGCTCGCATCTTGCAGCCACATTGTTTACTCATTATGTCTAATTATCTATTTGAGTCAGAGATTTAAAAGACTCCTTTGTACGAGTTTTTTTTTTTTCTTTTTTTTTCCAACAGTCAGCGTGAGCATTAACGGTACAATGAGGCCACAAATGACTGTGATCTTGGACCCGATGAATTTCAATTGGAGACGCAGTCAATTGTCAAGCTTGTCCTCGTGACCTTTGTTAATAGTTTTCTTGCAGTGATCTTTAGGAAGCTGATTTGTGTGTTGAGAGTCAAGTGTCAAACATCATTAAAGCCTTTCTGTTTTTGTCTCTCCTACTCACACCAGAGCCTGGAGGAACCAGACTCCAATCCAGGCTTCTTTTAGTCGGCCTTGATCATACTAGTCGACATACGACTGCCTGTACGGTTTCCCTTCGTCTTCACAAGTGGCTGATTCGAAGGGCCAAGCTAGTGCCGCACTGCTAGAGGCATCAAGGCTACTGCCTCTCACTTGTTTTATTTCTTCCTTTCTACTCTGTACTTCCGTCTACTTCTCCCCAGGCAAGAGAGTCTTTATCCCACCTCTATGCAGCTGAACTCAGGGTCAGAACGCAGCATAGAGCCCACGGGTCTCTGATATCCTCAACTTCTGATCACTCATCAAGATTTGCCAGGCAGAATTCTTTAAAAAGCTGCATTTGAAAAAGTCCCTTACATCTCCATTTTTTCTCTCTTTTTTACACAAGATACATCAGACCATGGCTGTGTTTGATTTTGCTCTGTTTTTTTCATTTATTTTTTTTTCTATTCACACTCATAGTATAGCAGATGGCATAAGGGCAGAAGCACATTACCCCTTTATCTTTTCAATGTCGTTGAGATATGTTTAAACTCTAATATGATAAAAACATAATGAATGCAACAAGAATAGGGCAACAAGAATATGCAATTATTAATGATTTTACATACAAAATCAATCAGTTATTCTCTTATTATTCGTCTGTCATCATGTAGCTTGAGTCTAATCTGACCTAAGGGGAAAAAAATGAAAGCGTTTTGAAGATGTGGGATTGAGATGTACAGAGCGATGGCGCAGCGGTTCTGTTTTCAAACAGGAGACAGCTGCAACAGGGACAGAACATCTGTTGCCGTGCTAACATAAGCATACCTCGTTCCCACACTGTCATGCCTGAGCAGCCTTTAAACCGGACAGCGCTGAGTCTGACAACCGCCTGATGAAGTTTAGAGTTTCTATAACTGCGCTCATTCTGCTGTCACTCACAAAGTAGTTATTCACACCTCGTACTTGAAGAAAGATTAAAATGTTAGCAATATATTTTCTCTCTCTCTCTCTCTCTCTCTCTCTCTCTCAAAGAACAGCCTTAGTTTTAGAGCCGATCTGGCTTCTCATCCGACTTGTGTAAACTTTTAGATACTTCTGCAGTCTGTGTGAGCCGGGGCCATCTGTAGCCTCTGTCAGCGCTTCTCTAATTCTTTGTTGCCATAGAAAAAAAAAAAGAAGTCTTGTTTATATCAGCTCAGATGGAAGGGTGTAAGCTCTCTCAGTATTATTGATAACATGGTGGCACTGTTCTTTTCAGCAATTTCTGTTTCACACCTTCTCCCTTTTCACTCTGCATTGAGGCCTTTTTGCAGCTATCTGGAACTTAGCCAGCCATAGCCATTTTGTCCCATTATGTGGTACTGTAAAAAACAGCTGCTCCCATTCCACACTGGTGAATAGGTTAAATGGTGACACAAGGAGTAGGAAACACAATCTTTTTTTTATTTTTTCCCCCTCATGGTCTAAATTGACCGACAACAGGTGCTGGAGGTTCCACTGTTCCTTCTCGGCTGCCTTCCAGCTCCATTGCTTTTGATTTCCAATTAGCGGCCACTCAGTCCCGCAACCGTTTTAGAGACTGAATATCTCTCTCTCTCTCTCGCTCCTTATCCCTCCCCTCCCTCTCCCCCTCTCCCCCTCTCCCTCTCTCTCTTTCTCTCTTTCTCTCTCTTTCTCTCTCTTTCTCTCTCTCTCTCTCTCTCTGTCTCTCTCTCTCTCTCTCTCTCTCTCTCTCTCGGACATGTTGCTCTGTGCCACTGAGTAAAAGAAAAGACTTGCAATTCCAAAAAATGGCTGACACAAAGATTAACTGTAATTAATTAATCTGTAAAGAGTACTGTACAAATAGCAGAACAAGAACAGATGGTGATTACAATAGCTAGGCTAATTGTACAGTAGCAACTGACATGTGGGTCCAAACTTCTGACTGGTAATGTATATGTAGTGTAGTTTGCATAGAGAGGGGTTTTCAGCTTGTGTCATCTTGAATGTACGCTGCTCTATCATCATATAACTGATTTTAGGGTTGTTTATGTATTGGGACCTTTTTAAAAGAGGAAACTTCAGTTTATAGCCAACAGTAATTATTTGTATATTGGAAAAAAGGTTTAGTGTACTTGTAGGCAAATCTTTACAGGGTATTCAATCCTACTACAAAACTAAAACAAACTAAAACAAGTGTTTAATAGCACACTGAAATATGCATGGCTATGATATTCCAGAGAACTATAAATGTCACATTTTACTTGTAGATAACGTAGATAATAAGATACCATGTGGATAATTGAGGCAATGAGATATTTAAAATGAAAGAACAGATAAGAGATACTTAAGATACTTAACAAGTGCAGAATAATACATCTTTCTCTTTTCCCACAAGTGAGCTCAGAATCAAATTTGCTGCCACACTGATCACCTTCAGTCCTCTATCATTGAGGAGCTGAAAATTTGAGGGGTGGGTGGAAGTGGTCCAAAGCAAATGGGCCATAGAGGCTTTGAGAGTTGTAATGATTAACAACTCTATTCTATCAAATTCTCAAGATAATATCGTGGTCATTTATGTTATGGGAGATACAAATCATAATCTTCATGAACATTTAAGGCCAGAGATGGTGAATTATTTGTTAGTAATTACTAGGGTGAAAATGAATGCTTTGTGATTGCTGCCTAGAAAACCTGCAAATCATGGTTGTCATTTTCATCATCAGATATTAAAACCAAACCTTTTTAAAAGAATTACAGTCCTGAATTATTAATGTGTTGGTCGTATTGGATTATAAGTAGTTGTAGTTGTATCTGGCTGTTGGTGAGCAAACAAACCAGCTCCTCCGATTTCCTTAAAACTGACTGTTGTACCCATCCTGGTGTGCTGAGTGTTATGTGATGAATAAGGAAAGTCAAGACCGGCTGTGTCAAAAAGAATCTCCCCAGTGGAAACTGATGTCCTTGTCCAAGAGCCACGGAGTCTCAGAGGAATGAATATACAGCACCCCAAATATCCCACCAAGGGCAAATGATGTCTCTTAAGTTTAATTCAAATTTCTGGACAAAGTGAAGTCTCAGTCTCCATGTTTTCTTTGCACATCTATATTTAAATGGTAAAAAAAAAAAGACATTGTGTACATATTGTACATAACAAAAATGGGAAGCTACATTCAACAAGGTGAGCTTCACACAGTTGTGCTGCAGATAGATGATGGCAAGTATCCATTAAGTGCCCAGCCCTATACTGTTTCCCTTGCAATTTGATTATACTTATAATTTCCATAAGCTCATATATGATATTGTAATTGGGGCTACTTGTGTCTACTGTTGCCTGAATGGGCTAGGGTATTATCAAGAGAAAATTGACTAATAAAAATGTCACTTGAAACACATACAAGACAGAAAAGCCCTGAAAATTGAGGAAAAACTAAAGGGTTCATAGGGTGGCTGCCAGTTACTCATTGTGACATTGATGTTTCTGATTTATTGCACTGGCTAGTCGAAGTAAAACTTTACAAAATTGAGTCTATGCCTTCAATAAAATCCATGTCTGGGCAGTGACATGCTCACAATGTGGCATCACACAGGCTTCTTGTAATTCTCCCCAGCGCTGACCACTCCAAACATCCCCAAATCCATCTTGTCAATAGTGAAAAGACAACATGAAGAACGGACTTCTCGGCTTTTCTTCGCCTTGTAAAAAGTTTCTATATCGTCTTGTGGGTTCTACACAGCATAACTAAGACCCTGGAAGCAGCTTATCTGCTTAAAACAGGAGGGTGAGAGAGGGTGAAAAAAGTGTCTCAGTCTTCCATCTTTTTCCTGGTTCCCAGAGTGGGTTTACTGAAGCCACCAGAGCTTTGGTTCCCCCACTAGATTCCCCCTCCACCATCCCCGCTAGTCTAATCCACTTAGGCCTATGCTACTTCCACTGGTTTTGATTGGCCAGGCTTCCAAATTTCTGCCATGGGACTCAGGGAAAAATCAATAATCTTCACTGCACTGCAAAAAACCCTCTATTAAAACACAAAATGTGATTAGATGAAGAGAAATATGGAATCGCTGAGAGATAGAACTTGAGGTTATTCACCTTTCTTTTTTAGCATGAATGTTTTTTGCGTAGCTGTAGAAAATTTCACAGGTCCTTCCTCAACCGCTCTCCGGTATCTACACTTGATGCCAGAGTGCATTGCATTTAAAATTTTGCCACAACCCACTCATCTCCTTTCCATTTATATTGTCCCTTCGAGTATCTTGGTCTCTCACTCCCTTTCTACCAAACAACACTGATGCTAATGTTATTGAAACCCCAGGTGCTTCTAGTGGCTCTTGAAGTCTGGCATCAGTCCCTGCCACCCCCTCCCCTGGGTCCAATTTTCCTGGTATGAAGCTTCAAGGTCCTCAGCTGAGCTCTCTGTTTAGCAACAACAGTAGCAGCGAGTGTGAATGTGTGTCAGACTGAATGGTAATGAGCGTTCCAGAGATTGAACCCCAGTCTTACCCCTCTCCTCTGAAAATAGATTTGTTCTCACGTGCAAAACAGATATTGTAATCACATTCTCCCATCGTTGATCCCCTCGGGATTTGTTGCATGCACACCAAAAATGTAAATGAATGCAGGGGATAGACATCATCGGTGATAAATCATATTACTTGCAAATTCTGCTTAGCAACACAACTAGACTGCCCTGTAAGCAATGGCAAATCAGAATTAGTCCTGAGTCTACTATTTCCCCTCACACAACACCCACTTATTGTCATTTCACTCCATTTTCTTGTTTTATTGCACATTTACAAGAAAGCAAAACTGTACTTTAGAGGAGTACATTCGTAGAGGGACCACTTTCAATGTAAAAAAAAAAAAACAAAAAAAAACTGTGCTGTAATGGAAAATCCAGTATATATATTTTTAGGCTGCCAGAGAGTTGGTAAAGGAAAGTGGAGGAGAACACAGGTCTTATAATATCCCTATCTATAAATCTTTGGAGATATGAATGTCAGGTTGCAGTGACACAGTAAAGATGTGGCTAAATGTTGCTTTTTTTAGCAGCACTGGTTCATTGTTTGTGTCTGGGCCACCCTAAGGTCTTTGTTGGGTGTGCGGGACTGCCATTTTATAATGCTGTTGGAACCTTGGACGTCGGCTGTCAAACTAACAAGCTTGGGGAAATGTAGCAAAGGTCAAAGCACACAGGGTGAGAGATATCTGAGGGCTACTAAATTACCTCAGAGACATATGGAGAGAGGGGGAACACCTTGGTGTACTGTATATTTGTGTGAGCATATTTTTTCCCGTTCAGTGAACATGTTACAGCAGTGCAAAAAAAAAAAAAATGGCAAAGGCTTGTCGGTAATAGATTAGGTTTCTGCTTACATCCCTTCTGCCTCCACCCTCAAAATCTGGAAACACTGACAAATATTAATGCAAGTTGTGCAAACTTTGGATCCTCGAGGGAGACTATCTCATACGTTTCATGTCCCTCGATTAATAAATGATGTCCCCCTCTTGAGAGGGACTATTCTTAACCCCCGGTCTGTACAATACTGGGACACCATCATTTTTCAGGGGAGCCAGTGACAGCCTCAGCCTGCATTGAAGTTTAGCTTGCTGTACATTGTAATTTGCTGACGTTTCTTTTCTCTCTTTCTCTCTTTCTCCCCCCCAATGGCCCGCTTACAGATGTGACCAACAATTCCACACTAGGTAAGACTCATTTAATTTTTTACAGCACTGTTCTCAAGAGTGAGAAACATGTTTGAGTTGTCATGTGTCTTTGGGAGTGACATGAATGCATAAATATGGAAGAGAGTTAGATGGGGGGTGGGGGGGTGGGGGGAGGGGGTCGAAGCGGCAAGACGCTGCTGTTTGCTCAGTAAGGTATGCAATGCTCTGCAATCCTCACCCATCCCATTTTACCCACATGTGTGCATGTGAATACACAATGGTAGCTTTTTCTGGCAAGTGGATTGTGTGCTCTGTTCCTTCGATTTGAATTTTATTCAAATGAGAATCAAATGGCCCAGATTGTTCAAAGAATACGCCGGCAGTGTTGACTTAAACAAGCATAGCACGGATGGGGTGTGTTTCCACACTCTGTGTGTGTGCGTGTGTGTGTGTGTGGAAATATCTCATATGTTAAGCTATGAACCCTTCCGCTGTTCCGAACTCCACGTCAACATGAAACCCCTGTCACCGCGGACACCGACAGTGTCCATATGGCGACAAACCTGCTAATCTTTTTTCACTCCATACTCATTTGAATGTGCACTGACATGTATTCAGGAGTTGCACGGCACGTCATCTTATTCTCAAACTGCCTTCTTCTCATGCTGGCTCAAGAGACCTACTTTCACATGAGCAGTTTAGTTTGAATTCAGGAGTGGTACCCGTAAAGATCTGGCAATATGGACAGCATTTCTGAACCTGAGGTCAGAGGTCTGAGGTCAGTTAAGCTGTGTTATGCTACTCAGAACATGATCCGTACTTCAACAGGCAGATACTTTTTTTCATGGGATCATTAGCACCCTTCTTCAATTGTTAGCAATGAAGACTAAAGATAAAATGTCTCAAAGATGTACAATTCCAACTTGACCACTTTTTTTTCTTTGAAAGGAACTGATTAGGGGTGCACTTTTTACTTCTTCCCTTCAGTTGTGCTCACATGGTTCTCCCACTGGATCCATTTCTCCTGCATATGTCACAATGTCACCAATTCACTTTTCCTGGAAATGGTAGCACACAGCTACACTTGGTTGCAGAAAGACTATGCAGGCAAACAACGGATTGTATCAGCACAACATCATTCTGAAAACAGAACAGGTTGGGTTAGGGGAATGGGGCACAATTGAACTCTGGGTGAAACACCAATACCATTGTGAAAACTGCCTTAGCTGTTGAATTCCAAGATGAGTGTAGCATCCTATTTTTTTGCCAGACTGTTTTTAGAGGCACTCAGCAGGCTGCAGGAGTGTGATAGAGGTCAACTGCATGATTGAATCTGCCGTAGCAGGGCCTCGGACCAGGACAGCAGGACTTTTCAGCACTACCCATGGCTCTGAGCATCTGTTCATAAGGGGGGGAATCAATCACCTCATCTCCAATGTGGAGGAAGTGTACTGGACAACATATCCTGATGATTATCTTACTTGTCTCAGACACATAGTTAGTCTCAAAACGTTTGACTCGGACAGTGTTGGGAGACTGCCACTGCATTGTGTAATTGAAAACCCAGTGCCATGCCACTACACTAGCACAGTTTGGTTACCCGGCAGAGCATCTGCAAGCAGTTCTGGTCCGGCTCTCAACTCTTTGAGGCAGGCGTTGGCTGACTGCTCAGAAACAGAAAACCCCTGGCTAGCTGAGAATAATAAGTACCCATGGGAAGCTGCCAGATGGACATTTACTGTGAGCCTAGCTGGAGAGGGAGAAATCTGTCAAACATCACACTAGGCATCTGTGGGGGAGCAGTGCAGGTTCACGTCCACTATGTCGAATGAGAGGAGTGCTCTTTGTCGAGACTAAAAGATGTTAGATTTTTAACATATCACGTCCAATTGATGCGTTTACTTTCTTTCAAGGTCAGTGATCCTGGTTACATTAAAATGCCACCTGTTACAGCGAAAGCCTTAAATAATGTCTAGATAATGGATGTTGTAAAATGTTTATCATATGGTCCTAGTGGCCAAGGCAAATGCAGTCACTTAATGCTTCAGAGTAGTCTCCTTCATTTAACTCAAATTATATTCCCATATCCAGGCATTCAGTAACTATTAATTAACAGTAAATTGCTTTGGTGAAGATGTAAAAAAAACAGATAGAGATAAGAATTTCTGTTTTTTTTTCTTTTTAATTGTGGGGGAATTATCAGATACCTCTCACTGCAAAGTCTCCCTTTAATTTTGGCAGCTGTGTCTGTCCATGTCACAGAATAATATGTCAAATGTGTGTTTCTGCCTTAGATAATCCTTGAAGCTGAGGCTTTTGACTTGCAGTGGAAATGTCCAGTATTTTTTTTTAAAAAACTTTTTCATACTCTTTTCAATACAAAGCTATAGGCGAGGAATTACAATTGGCTCATTATGCTCTCGGAAGCTCAGGGGCTTCGGAGCTGGTAAAGAGAAGGAGAATGAGATGGAAAGAGCACAAAGAGTTCATCCCAGTATCGTCAGCAGTGAAATAGGACCTTGGTTCTCTTATACAAGCTGTGCACCAGTTATTATTGCATTATGTCTGGCAGCCCTCCTTTCAGACAGGAACTGAGCCACACTTGATCAGTGATATGACACTGGCAGAGAAGAGAGTGATTGCTGGCTGCTCAGTTAAGCAAATACCATTACACTGTTGAAGTCTAAAAGTAGATCAGTGCATGGTAAAAATTATGAAAAGGCCAGCCTGGACATTATCCAAAGCACTAGTAGCTTTGTAGCAGGCAGGAGTGGATTTTTATGAAAAGGTTTTGGTTTATTAATCTTCCAGGGGATAAGAACAATGCTATTCACAGATAATACAACACTTTCAAGTCTCCATCTGGGTTTCTCACGGCCTGGAAAAATGCTGCGTTGCCTACTGCTCAAAATGTCAAGTACAAATGCTTATTTTGAGCCATGTGCTTTCTGTTAAGCATGTTCATTATCTATTTTTTTTTTTTTTTTGTGTGTGTGTTTTGTTTATGGAGTGATGAAATTCTGAAGAAATATCTAAAGAGAGAATGCATAAGTCAGAGGTGTGTGTAACAGAATATATGTTTTAACAATGATCTGGAGTTTGTTGCCCTCGTAGGGATGCTTGTATCAAGAGCAAGTGAGCAGTCACAACCTCAAACCATTAGAGAACAACTGTAGCTTGTTCCTGCGGTGGGTCTTAATGTTACAGCTTTTTTTTTTTCTTTTAGCTGTGCCCTCTGGGTAACAGCCCATTTCGCTAATGGTGAGTTTCTCAAGCATGTGTCAAAAACCTCCTGGCATTATCAAAAGCTCTTGAGGGAGCTTAAAGTTGCTGTATGTTGATTCCCCCCCCTCCTTCTTTTTTTAAGACCAACTACTGCTGGGTAACTTGTTAATAAGAAATGTGACTGATTGCTTGTTAGTGGGACTTTGCATGGATTCTACACTAATTGGACTTGAGTGACAGATTCACCAAGTGTCTACTTTTACAGTCACCTTTGAGGAATCTGCTTACATTGCATTATGTTAGCAGTGTGTCAGTCCTTGCCTCTAATTTTTGACAGTCGATGTTCAATATGCTCATAATAATCACTCATCATGACAGACGATCATACCTGCGACCATCCATACAGTGCACATTCACATGCCATGGGAATGTTGTGTAACAGTAATTTAGGCAGTCACACCACGCATATCCGTGTACACTTGGATGCCCCTTTTCCCTGCAAGTGAAACTGGGCTGCTGTTACGAACAGATGGCTTATCTTTAACTTTATCAGCGGCGGTAGTGTCACCAGCAAACGCGATAAGTTGCTTCAGTGCCTGGGGAGAGCGGCATCCATCAGTAGCTAACAGCATATGGTGAAGGCACATTAAGGTGTCCTCTCTCTCATCCCTGCCTTCCTGTTCTATGAGCAGTTCTGCAGCCAAGCATCAGATGCTCACTTCACAGGACAAAGTGTGTGTGTTTGTGTGTATGTTTGTGTGTGTGTGTGTGTCTGTTCTGAGGGGCAGTGGGTATCCAATTTGAGATCTTGTGCTTCCTGTTTGATCTGTCTTATGTGTTTTCAAAGCTCTGCAGTCACTTATTTATTTTATTATTATTATTATTATTATTATTATTATGCCTAGGGTTATGGTTAATTCTGACCCCTTATCCTGTTTACCCACCTACCTGCTCCTTTGTATTTGTTTGTATTCCTCTGTTTGCTTGTTTATGCGCTTAAGGACATATTAAGAGTTAAATGTATTTTTTGCTAGGCATGGGAAAATAAACTGTCTTTTTCCATTTGAAATCACAATATCAAGCAATATCAGCAACTATGTCTGTGTCAAGAAGGTGTTGTTTTTCCTCTCTCTCCCACTAATAACAACCTCCACTGCCATCCCAACCTAACCACCCCAATAAGGCACTCTCTATTCCAACACTGGAAGGAAAGCGTGTTTACCAGATCCTCCATGTGTTGCATTCCTACATTAAGCTGAATGTCAATCAAAGCCTTGTTTGCTTAAGAAGATTTCTTCCACGGACCAAAATGACAGCTTGGTATTGGACAAAAATCAGACACGCTACAAAAATTAGAAGCAGTAGTGCCCATGATTAAAAAGCTTGTCACTTCTGTCCTGAGGCAAACACAAATTTTGTATATTGTTGTATTGGTTTCTGTCATTAACACATAATATTAAATTCATTAGGAGCACCAATACCCTCATTTTGCCAAGAGAGTCCCTGCTTAAAATAATAATAAAAGAAAACCTAATTGGAGAAGTCCTGAGGACTAGTGACACCTTGCCTCAAGGCCAGTGCCATTTCCAGACTACATTTATTCTCATATTAGAATCATTTTTTTTTACAGCAAGGACTTAATACCTCCATTGCTTTTTAAATTTACCCTTTCTTTCTTTGCTTTCAGTTTTGACGCCCCTTTTTATGCAAAATTTCAACTCATGTATGAAAACTCTGATATGTCACAGCATGCATCCCACCCAAGCCCCTCAAGCCTTCCCTTTTCTATTGTTATTCCCATGTTGACGTCTCTCTAATAAGCAGCGTTAATTAGCCTGCTCTTCAAAAATATAATTTTCCATTGTGTCCTAAGGGTTTGGTCATTAAATGAACAAAGGCAGTCAAACGACTGACACAATAGGCTCAGCTGATTAAGGGAGAAGCTATAACAAAACTTGGTTGAGAGACAATCAATGATCTTCTTGATCCTACATCATCCTGTCATGATAACTACACAATTTGTGCTAAGAATCTAAAGTACAGAAATGTGTTGTTCATGTTTCCACTGAGTATTGTTTCCATCATCTTGCAAGCACTCCAGACCAATACATTGCAAATACAAAACTTACTATTACCTAAATTTGTATGTTTTATATTCTGTTTATGCCCTGAACCTAAGATGAGGTTTTTTTTGGCATATGGATAAAGCTATTTTCTGTATCTACAAGAAATATACTGCTCACTTGCTGCTGTTTTATGGCCCAAAATGCTTTGCTGTATCAAGCCTAAAAATTCTTGTATTACCAACAAAATCTGTTGGGATATCATCTGAAGTCATATGGTCTCCTTTGAGACAGCATCTGGCCCAAGTACGCTCAAGCGTCCTGAATCCATTTTGGCAGAACATTTGAGAATGATGAAGACCACTGGACATGATCCATGGCCTTGCTTCTCTGAAGGTTGAATGTCAGAGGTCGTTGGTTGGCCAACCCATCTGCCAGTCTGGCACTGCCACATGCAGTACAGGCTGGATGTTAGTAATAGAGTGGCATGTTTCGTGGGTGTCTAAGCAGAGACAGCCTGTGTTCATAGTCTGTTCAGATGTATACATCTACATCATAGCATCGCATTCCAACAAATTATGTCATTGTCAGTGTTATTCACAGATGCAACAGTGATGACAGTATGACGGTTTTTTAGGTTTAGGTTTAGGTTTTATTTTTAAAGATTATTACAGCTAACTTTGCATTTGGAACAGTATGTGCCTCTGCTACAAGCTGACATTCTGCTGGATTCCCATTGGATTGAAATGCTATGACATCGTTTTATCAGAATCAGGTCTGGGCTTGAACACAAGGTAGGGGTCAATTCTTCATAATAATTGTTTGCACAACATAAATTGAGTAAATTTGGATCAGGCGTGGGTGTAATGCTTTGTCTAAATATTATCTCTCTTTTTTATTATCTTATTAGTGTTTTTGTTTATGATCTACCTTTTATGCTGCTATGCAACTATGGACTAAGGTCTGGAAATAAAAGTATATAGTTTTTTGTTCCATCTCTTCTATTCAATTGGTCTTTCACTGCCATTGCTTGACTTTGACAACTGACAGAAATAATACACTGATTTTAAAGTCTACCACTGTTGTATCTTAAATGACTCACTCAACAGCCCATTAGCACATCATTTGGTGTTGGGTTTCTAGAGTTAACTAATTCTTCTACCAGATACAAAGTATAGGGAATAGCAACATCCAGATGAGGTTGAAAACTTTTGAACTGGTCATATAATTGTGGCATTGTTCTCTCATAGGGCCAATTTAGATAACTTTTGATCTAGGACGAGATGAATCTGCTGTAATTGTGTTTTATTTTCATGTTCAACCCTAGCACTAAACCTATTCAGTTATGTATCCATATCATTCAAAATTAAGCATTTATGAGCAACCTTCCAGGCAACACAATAAATCCTGAGCCTGGAGCCCCAAAAAGTAACTAAATGTATTCATTTGTTTTTTTTTTGTCTTTTTAATTACCTTTAACAATGCAGCAAGTGCCACTGCAATGCAGTTAAGGGCAAAAAAGCATAATCTGTTGAGACTGTAACATATTTACCCTGCAGAGCTCTATGTAGACAGAAAGCTACTCCACTATGTCCCAGTACAATACTACTCTCATTTCTTGACCGACACCAAAATAGAAACTTGTGTTAATTAGTCCTTTGTGGCCTGCCATACGGAGAATCCACGTTTGTAAATACAGGAGAGGATGTGTCCTCAACTGTCCCATGTTACCGATTAAGGCCTGAAGCCAGATGGGAAATTTGAGCCAGGCTGTTTCTTTTTTTTTTTCCTACTCTGACATGTGTACTGACATTCCTGCAGGTCAAAATGGGAAATTAGTGTAGGGTTTGTGTTTGCTCAGGGCCTTAAGTGACCACAGGCCCAGCTAAAGGGTTACCCTCTGGGGTGAGAACTGTCAATAAGGGATTCAAGCTCGAGACACATGAGTTGGTTCTTTTTTCCAAGGTTAATGAACTGCTGTGTTTAAGCATGATTGCAAACACACCACCCCTGTCACCTTAAGACAAAGCTAAGCAAGTTGCTCAAATGCCTTTCAGTAATGGCTTAGCTTTGTGCGTTTTATGGTTCATTTAGTTATCCATTTGCAATGCGCAAATGTGATTTACAGTGTGTGCTCCTTAGTTTAGGTGAGATTTTCAAATAGAAGCAGGTTATCAAGAAGGTCATGGACGTCTGAGTGCAGATGCATGTTTATGCATTCACAAGCTCATCTCATCTGAATTATTTCATCCAAAAACTGATAAAATCATATGAAATGCCAAACCATTGCATTGACTAACATAGTCCTTCATTTAGATGAACATGGTACGTGTAGTTTATGCCGCTCAGCTCGTCAAAGTGGCAAAGTGGGTGTCCTCAAGCTTGTTCAGTGATGTTTGCCCAAAATTAAGATCTCTCAAAATCGAAAAATGCAGTCACAGACTTGCAGAATAATTGGTTGACTGTGAAACTTTGCTGTGTTGATGCTAGCGAGCTCCAAAACATTTGGTATTTGGTAAATTTTAATGTGTTCCCAGACACTTCTGACTGTAGAAAAATAGTAATAATGACATAGAATAATATTTTTAATTAGTGTATGGTGTATTAAGTGTACACTACACCTAAGTAATCAAAACTCCATAGTTATTTGTTCTGTGTTCTACCCACATCAGTCAGACAATTTATATTTAGGTTATAATTTGAGCATTTGGAAATTCACTTTACATAATAAAAATCATTTCATCATTTCACACATGACAGTTGAAGTAGCACCGTGTGACTGTCAGGCTAGAAGTGTCATTCGCATCATCCCCAGGTTGTATTAATTTGGTGTTTTTTCAAGACGTCATTTGCGATCTTGTTAGCTTACAACCGCCTCTCACTTCTTTTATTTTCTCGCTCTCAAACTTTCCTCTTTGACTTGGTATGATAATCACCTCCCTTGAAAGATGGCTGGAAAAAAAATAGAAAGAAATCAAGATACTGTATGCAAGAATAACAAGCTGACACTGCACAGTCCATGGCAGTGAATAATTTTTGCCACATTTTTATTCCTCCCCCTAGATTTACACCATAAACACAGTCCCTTATCTATTTTTAGCCTGCTTTTTTTCTTCTTTCCTCTCACCAGAATCGTTTTCACTCTTCAGTTTTCTATTGTTTAATAATTCGTTGTGAATTCATACTTTCTGGGTTTCGCTCAAACACTCTCTGTCTATGCCATGCACACAATTACACACATACATTGTATTGAGCCGTTTGTTCAATATGGAATAACCTTTCACATTCATAACAGACATTATAAATCACATGCTTATAGGCAAGCAATATCCAATCTTAGTGCAAAGATTTGCGCAAACGTATGTAATCAAATCACCAGACTCACTTTCACCAGTGCAATAGTAAAATTCTTTGGACATGAAGATGTGACAGAATTATAGAAAAAGATTCATTTCTTCTCCAAAGAGACACATTATATCAGTGACTCTCATGGCAAAATCATGTCATCACTGTCTGAAACATATTAATTACAGAGCTAGAACAAGTAATTCACATGGCGGACATTCAGAGAGCCTAAGTTGAGTTGGGTGCATTATGATTATATTAACATAATCCGGTCTTGTAAAATTGGATCAGCAATATTATTAAAGCAGGCATAGCTTTCATTCAGTGTCGCTAATTCCTCTCGTGCTTAAGTCCTAATGAGAAATAAGGAAGCTCTTACAAGGAACCATACAGACTGAACGGCAGGTAGAGATTATCTGTCCGCCTCACTCAGTTTCACTCACGCTCTCTGGGTCTGTGTCATGCGCACAATTACACAGAGCCCCAACACACAGAAACAAAGAAAACCACACAAGCGTACATTCAGGAACACACTCTTTCACTCGCAGTGTCAGTCTCTGTGCCTACCTCTCTCAAATGAATAGCACTTTGTAATAAAGCCAGAAGGATTTTCAAACACATTCATTATAAGGCTCTTGGGAGACTGTACAGAATTGAGACCAGCTGATATTCCATGATTTGGTAAGAAATGGGGGTTTTTTGGAAATAAAACCATACTGTTGTCAAAGACAGTTTAAGTCTTACATAAATTATACTGTATGTTGCCATATTAGAGATTATGAGGTGAAGACAGCAAAAGCTCAAAAATACGGATTTGCATAAGTGATTGCGGCTATTGAAGCACAACAGGAAGAAGCAGCTCATGATGAGACCAAACGATTGCTGGAGTCTATTATAGTAAAACTTAGCGGCATGTGTTCTGACTGTCTATTTAGCTAACGCTTCAAATTAGTACACTGCATTATTCAGAACAAAAGTTTTTAATCAAACAGTTATCATTATGAATGTATTCAGCGCAAGTGTGCAATTATGAATACAGTGTATCCTCTCCAGTGGCTTTGTTTTGTCTGCTGTGTCCTCATGCCAATACGTTCTCATAACACCTATTATTTGCAATGATTCATGACAATTATCGACCCCGGTTGGAGAAAAGAGACCTTCAGCCTCTCTGGCATTGGTGAACAAGCTAATGTGCAGAATCGGAGACAACAGTCCAAAGGGAACCATTCACTGTCTTATCAGGGTATCTGAACACACACAATGTTAATTCAGGTGTGAACAGTAAACTCATTTCCATTTTGTGATCTGGCCATGCTTTCAGAAATATTGAGCCTGCCCATCTCGTTGCTTGCCATTGGACACACAAACAAAAACTTAATATCCAGAGTAAATTGGGAATGAAATGAGTTAAAAAGGATTATTCATTATGCACGCACATAATATGACAGTCAATAACCTATTGATCACTGCAGAATTTTAATTTACCCATAATGACACAACATTAAGTGAACCCGATTGATAGTTTTTACACATGGGAGGACACAATTATGTTACACAGGGGCTACACGTGCGTGCGCCCAGCGCACACACACCGATTCCTGCACGAGTCGGCCACAAATTCGCACACTCCCATTCCACAATGTTATTATCTCATTCTCCATGGTCTCATTTTTCACAAAGCCCCTGGGTGTGTGAGGGACAGTCAGGGTTGAGCTCACACAAGCCCAGGCTGCACACCCGACTGCCAGTGAAGGTCTGTGTTAGTACCGAGTGCAACACTGCCAGAAGAAACAGGAATGGGGAAAAATGAATAGAACTCAGATGATCCTGCAATACAATGTGGTACGGGACCCTTTCGCACTGCCAGTGAAAGCAGCTGCTTTACTTTATTGGAGATTACTGTTTATTTGGAGACTGATAATTAAAAGGACTAGAGGGGAGTTAAGTAAGCTAAGGTCTTTACAGCTGTATAATACAAAATGACCTCAATATATCTGTGAGTGGCTGTTTGGCTGTTTATTAAGGCCTGTTGCTTTCTTTAAAGCACACTTTTTGGCCTGCACTCTCAGTTTTTTTAATTATCTTCAATTTATTTGTGTGTACAGCAATGAAAAATGACCAGTGCATTTCAGCTATACAGTTTAAAAAGCAAACGACCGATCACTATGACTATTAAGATATCCAGTATTGTGATGAATTTGACCTTTTCACCAGAGATTTATATTGGATTTTTGCTCAAATTACCTACCTTTTCATGTTTATTATGACAATATCTCTTTTTTGTTGAGGCGCTGCAGCTCTAGAGGGTGGAGGTTGAGGTGTGGGTCTGTCAGATACTTGAGGAGACAAGGGTTGGTTATCAAACTCAACAACGGTGAATCAATACTTGTCTTTGAGAGGAAAATTCTTTTAAAGTTGTCATAGAGAGAGCCCTGTCTTCTCATCAAACCCACTTCCTTGCTGTTTGATGTGTACTGTGGGCTTGATTTTATAGCCCATTCTCCCAGCAGTTACTACTGGCTCTTCAGGGCTTTTCAGGCAGGATGTGTTGGGACTTCTTATTCTTTCTCACAAGTAAGGTCCATCATCTGATGCATTCTGAGTAGACTGGTTTCCTCCCTTTTCACACGCACGCAGTGAAATACCACAGTACATAAAATGTACTGTGATGTTGTAAGAGTTCACATTCAGAAAGAAGTCTAAATTTGCAGATATTACGATAGAGGTCATAGATTATCACATGCTACTTTTATTACGTCTGCCAATAAGGTTATGCTTTCAGTCCAGTTTGTCTGCTTGATTGTTGGTTTGTTTGTTTGTTTGTTTCTCGTAATCAACTTAGCCGATTTCAATGAAATTTGGCGGGAAGTGAGGCTATGGACCGAGGAAGGAACTGATTAGTTTCTGGGTCTGTGGTCATTTATCAAGCACTTTATGTTTTCACTGATAACTCCTTTACTGTGTGGCGAGGAAGAGAAATTATGCACCTCACAGTCCTGTAGATATTCCACCTACGCAAATCTTCTATTTTAATTTGTCACGTGTTTGTGTTTCATGCTTTTTCATAATCTCCAATACAGTTCTCTTCAGTACACCTGACTTACAATTATGAGAAACACGAAATTATTTTCAAGATTCTTAAAAGTGTATATACTAAGATTTAGCTAAATGTGAATACACTCCAAAGAGAAGTGTTGATATTTGTAGAAAGTAAATCATTAGAATTCTTGTAATATTTTTCTTTCTATATGGTGACTCTGGAAGGTTTAAACCAGTGGTTTCTGTCTATTAGCAGACTTACATTTTGTTAGGTTTCCATTAGAAATGCTCTTACTCATCATGCACAGCACTTATTGCATTATGTAATCAAAAGGACCCCTGTTCTTGAGCTGTGGAATGTGAACATTGATGTGATGTGTTGCTGGAGGGAACCGGATCTGATGACTAGACTGCCAGCAGATAGCCACACACATGATTAGTGTCAGATCAGTGACATCATATAATGTGATGCCTCAGACACGGGCCAGCTGTTACTGTAGAGAGCCAACTCTCCACCACCACTTCTCTGGTTTTGTGCTAGATTTTATTTGTGGGTACAGGCAGTGGAAAGAAATGTTTGGAAAGCGAATCTCCATGCGTCTCTGTCCCACTAACAGTGGGATCCATCGCCTCGGGTTGACGCCACAGACTACTAAATCACAGAGTTAGTGTCCAGACAGCAACCAAAGCCCAAACCAATAATTCTCAACATTGAATTTAATGTTTGTCTAGGAGGTGCTCTAAAACGTTCTCTCCATTTTTCAATTTCCACATTAATATCTTAAGAGAGTTTACAGGACTCATGTGGCACTGACATCTTGCTTGGAGGTTGTTAAGGGGTTTGTGTGATCTACTCACAATCTCCCCTTTGAAACAATGTCGAATGTACAGTTAAAGCTGCCATTTCGTCTTGCACGTGTGTTTCAGAAAGCAACAATGAAAGAAAAAGCAGATATTACCGCTGTCAACAAAACAACATGAGGTGCTAAATTTGCTGTAGGGGGAACACACACTTATTGTGCCAGTGATATACTGAATAATATATTACACATGAGAGACTAAAACATATAGCAGTGTTACACAACACACTGAAAGAACTTTTCTTCTCCCTCTTTTGTGGTTTGGAAAAAAATACTTTTCTAACACATCCACACGAATAGCAATAGCAACATTTTTAAATTTAGAATGGCGAATGACGCCCCCTGAACATGTGATGAACACTAATTAACAACCTTTCAGCTTGAGAAAATGTGAGTCTCCTGCCTCTTTGCACATTGCATCCCCTTGTTGCCGCTGCGGTGGCGGGTGGAGTGAGGACTAAAAAGGGACTTTTTTTTTTCTTCTTCTTAATACCTCCTGTAAGATGTTGATTTCTACACCCTTCCGAACCTTCTGTTTGCCCCCACTGTCATCCTCATGAGTTTCCAGATAAGCCATATGCTTTCATCTTCACAGTTGTTAATGCTCTAACAGAAAGTTTGCTCAACATAGTTGTCTTAAAGTTTGCTTCACACCTTACAAAAGTGTAGAACCTCCGAAGATGTGTTGCATTTACTGTGAGGTGGTTGGCCAACTTTGGTTTCAAGATTTTTTTAATACCAATTAGTTTATGACATTTACTTTTATCTTCAGTGTCAGATCTGTGTAATACTCAATTATGTTCTTTTTAAATAATAGAACAGAAAAAAAAAGAACTTTTTACTTTATCTATTTGGGTGTTTTGTGAAAAAAGTGCATCAGAACACAGTACAGAATGACAACTTTTTGTCTTCTTATGATATAAACCTCTTATGTCTCTATAACTGACCATGTTGCGGTCAGTGCTTGCTAGGTCAGAAGAGAAGGGAGTGAACCCCTTTCTTCTCTGAGTGCTGGGCATCATGCCCAGACCTGCCTGGTGCGTGAGATATATCCACATCAGCTAGCTCAAAGCAAGGCCTTGAACTCAGTCAATACTATTTTCTGTAATATTTTACACCACGCTCCTGTAGCTTTCAAGCAAACAAAGTGCAATGGGGACATGTGGAGACAGGAAGAGAGTTAAAACTGGACCTGCAGCCTGTGACAGTTAACTGACTGTATTATCCTCAGATAAAAGTAATGCTTTAAGCCTAAATAAGTACAAATTAGTTATATTAACATATGTAACACATAATTAAGTAGTGACTTCAAGGTGCTAGGTCTGTTTGGTGATTTGTTTATGGACATTTTGAGACTTTGAGGTGCTGAATGGGTGCATGTCATCCAGTCTTCAGGCAGGTGATGTAGTGTCACAGATATAAATACTGACATTAAATGCTAAAAAAAACTTTGTCAATGAACACTCAAATATTAACATTCTTTCTGGCAAAAAGGTTGATATGTGTACATTCAAATAATTGTGTTTACCTTTAATAAAGTGTTGCCACACTAGAGGTGAAGAGGCTGGTTTGTCGGTCCACCGCATTTGTCCAGACTGAAATATCTCAACAACTATTGGCTGTATTGCCAAAGACTTTGGTACAGATATCCATGACACTCGGAAAATGAAGTCTAATGACTTTGGTGACCCCCTAATTTCTCCTGTGGCACCACCATAAGGCTCAAGAACTAATGGATCGCCATGAAATTTTATACACACATTAATGTCTCCTTCAGGGTGACATGCATTCATTAACTTTTAATCGAGCTCCACTGTTAGGTCAATTTTTCCAATATGTGTGATCAAATACCAGCAAAACTAATGACATTTCCATGAGCCTTGGCTGTAGTTTGTGTTTAGTGTTAATTAGCAAGATGGTGAACATGGTTATCATTATACCTGCTAAACATCAGCATATTAGCATTGGTATTGTGAGCATGTTAGCAGGTGGAAATTTAATTGACTTGACATTAGCATTGAGCTCTAAGCACCACTGTGCCTAAGTACAACTTCACAAATATGGCTGCAAACTCTTACTCTAGTTATTTATGTTCTGTATTTGTTTAAGTAAGATGTATTGCTGCCTATAGTCTCCAAATTTATTTGTGCTATAGAACAGTACAAAATTATTTTGATGGCCTCTTTGTTGTAATTCCCAATGAAATATTATCATAACCAGTTTAATCTTCAAATAAAGTAATCATCAGTTGTTTTTAATTTTACTCTGAAAATGCTGACTTCCACACTGCAATTGTGTTTATGTGACTTTAATCAACAGTTTCTGCATATTTGTCTTTAATCTTCAGTTTTAATCTGGTCTTGTATGACTTTCACAACACAGTCTAATGTAAAATTAGCAAAATATACTGTATTATACAGGACTTTATGGGGGCCTATTTAACTGAATAGCTCTCATCAGCTATGATACTCCATGAGAAAATTAACAAATGGATGCTATTGTACTGAGTTAGGTGCCAAAGATTTTTAATCAAGCCCATTATCCACTTTTTAACTGTGTTAACACACAGGGCTAAAGCAAACAACTAGTAGACTTTCAAGTATGAGTATTGTGCTGCTGCCTAACCGCTGCTGGGTTTTTCAGTCCCTGCATTGTATTTCTAAGGCTTGTGAAGATCTAACTGTGGAGTCTCAGAGGTGTATTATTCACAGAGAAATGGGGCTTACTACCACAGCCCTTATCCAACACTCACTTTAAAAGGTGTGCTCATAATGTAGTGTTCTCTCCTGTGCTTTCTCTCAAACTCTTTCTCCCACCCTCCTTCTCAGTCTGTCTTATAATATATAGTTTCCCCACTTTCATCCTTGCCACTCCATCTCTTTGTCTTTCAGTTTAACAACAACCTCTACACACTCCCATTGATTTTGTATTGGTCCATCCTCATAAAGGTACATTTAAATGTAGGCTTGCGGATTAGAAGCTTTAACAGCTATCAATATGTCAGTCACTGACCCTCGCAAAAGAATTATTGGTTGCTATTCTTTCTTCCGTTACATACTTTGCCTTTTTATACTGTGATTCTCTGACAAGGCTTCCCTACAAAATACTACCCAATCGCACCATTATTATTCCCTGATTAAATTCATGGTTAAAAAAACCACTCAAGTCACTCAAGCTCTATTAATAAGATTGAGTATCCATGTTTAACACAATCTAATGGATGTGTGAAATAAGCCCCAGCTATTAATGTTTAATGTATAATTGAATGTTCTACATGGCCAAACTTGTTTACTGGAATAATTGATGTTTCTGATTTCCCATTTGTCTGCAATACAAGAAGGGATGCAGATAGTAGGAGAGGGAGACTGAGACAGAGAGAGACTGCTTGGCTCACCCTTGGCAGTTGAAGGTGGGGAGGTCAAGCCACAGATGTTAGAAGTAATTATCACACTTGAGACCGGGCTGGTTTGATGAGCGCTTAAAAGCTCCTGATAGACCTTATGTGTCAACCTCACACTGCTGTTCAAAAATCTGTGGTAGAACTCCTTAACCACAAGAAAAAAAAGTTAAGATGATAAGTTTTACTCTCTACGTCTGCAAAAATAAAAGGCCTCCTTGCATGTTTTAAAGTACACCCTGGAAGGTGGCAGGCTTATGTTTTTGTTTGTTTTTGTATATGTGAGATTTCTCATTTCATCTGTTGGGTTTGGTTTGTGTGTTTACCTGAGAAGAACAGCAGGGTGTGACTGAGGTGGAGAGTGCAGCCTCATGGTCCACTGCACATTAGACATTGCACAGTCTCCAGAGTGAGCCCTCAAGCTTTCACTCTTTCTTTCTTTCTGTCTGTCTGTCTTTCTTTTGAGATTTGACTCTATCCGGAGCTGAAGGATTTTAGGACAAGATATAATTGCAAGTATTCTGAGTTATCTTAGCAAGGTTTCCCCAATTGCTATATAGAAAAAAGACGAATACAACTCAGATTTATTGAGATACATACATTATCTTTGTACTTTACATTACTTAATAATCCTCAAATATAACCACAACCTTCAAAAGTGGTGTTGTATATGTAATGATAACAGCTCTATAGTCGGCCACTTATGTTAGAAATTACAAACTGCTGGTAAGTCACGTCTGATAATGTTCTGTTATCAGTCTGACAACACTAAAGCTGCAGCACTGTAGCTGCATGAGCTAACGTTAACATAGCAGACTGCTCCACAGCTCTGAATCCTGCAGGTCTCAATGCAGAATAATAGATTTTTTAAGATTAATGTTAATTAGCTGCAGCTGTATAAATTTGTTGGTGACAGTAGTCAGTTATGCTACAGCTTGTTAACATACTGTTGATGAATTAAGTTACAATTCAAATAGCGGCTTTTGCCATTTGAAAATTACACCCAAATCACAATTTCAATACAAAAATGATAAATCACCCAGCCCTAGCTCAATACTATGTGTTACTTTAATGTATCATTCCACTGAAATCTTTCATGTTTTATCCTCTCCTCCCCTCATTCTGTTCCCTCCTGCGCTCACATCACTCTGAGCAATCAATAATCAATGTGCATGGCCTGCCAAATACAACTCACCTGTAATACTGTTTACAGTGACTGGACAATAGCCAAGCCTTGATCAAAACAGAGGCGCTCACAGATGCACACTCCTGCTGGCTTTGCAGAGCTTCACGCTCGGGGGACACTTTGCTCTCTCTCCCGCCGCTCCTCTCTCCTTCCTTTCACACTCCTTCCACCCCAGCTGCTTAACCACGCTACCTTCAAGTCATTTAGATTTCTCCCAGGTGGTTCAAATTTAGTTTGAACTTAAAGGCGGGTTTAAGCTGATGAATAGCTTTTATTGAACATGAATAAATTTAAGGATTGAGATTAGTCAGCTCCTTCTCTCTGATGATCTGAGTCTGCCAGAGGATGTGCTCAGCATTAAAAAAAAAAAAAAAAAAAAACTGCACTGAAGGAAACAAAAAAATGTATGCAGCTTCCATTGAGATGAGGAGAGAGAAAGGAGGGAGGGCCCACTTTGTGTGAGCTGGTAGCTGAGGATCATGTGCGCCTGCTTATGAAAATATCAGTGCATAATACACAGTGCGTAGAGACATTAATGATAATACCCTGTGTATAATGACTCACTTATCCCAGAGAATTCAGCTACTGTCATGTTGCAGAGTTCAAAAAATTTTCTTTGGTTGGCAGCAACACTTCTAGCACTCTTAATCTCCTGTGCTCATGTGGTCTTATCGCTAATGTCGATCTAGCCCTTCCTTGTCCATAAACTATCCCTATTATTTAGCCTCTTCAAAATTAAAGCCACTGACACTAGATCTCCCCCAGCGTGAGTAATATCACAGCCATTGACCTTCCCATCCCTCAAGCAGCCGCCGGCCGGCGCATTGATCGATCCCGCTGATGGCCTTGGTGCTAATCTTCCAAGGGACCGACAGGAGGTGACGGTATTTCACTGTTCAATCTGATGCAATTACCCTCAAAATAAACACATTTTGGATAGCAGCTGACCTTCCAATGAAGGAAGGTGGGTGGGTGGGATGTTTGTGTGCTTGTACGTGTCTGTGTGAGTACAGTTATTTATCAGTCAAGGTGTATCATAAACAAAGCATACCCTGAGCAAGGTGTCATAGATACGTAAAGAATAGCTGATCATGTATTTGTTTATAATGAAGCTCTTTTTCTCTGGCTCTGAAGGCTTTAGTGTCCTGCAAGGTTAAACACACTCGATTGCAATTTCACCTACTGCCATTTCACTAGTTATTTACTAATGAATTTTATTTCTGACTGTAGGTAAGAACCTTTCACTCCATTTCACAATAATATGAAGCGTTTACATCATGAGACAAAATCCCCTGTGGGAGATGATTACAGTGGTTAAAATGAAAGCGATGGGATGGGATCACAAGTGCTAAATTGAATAATGAAATGTGCTGTAATTGTCCTGGATTTAAGCAGCGGTAATTAAAGCGGATATGATTCTTTACCTATATGCTAGTAGTGATAATAATGTCGTTGACCTAGGTCTAATCCTTGCAACAACTTAAAGCAGACTTGCTTGTAAATAACATGTCTTTGAAGACAAAACCAATGGAGCATGGTCAGACACAAGCATCACTTCCCTTTTAAGTATTCCACAACCGATTTTTTACAAAGACATCCCTCTGAGCTGCTTTCTTATACGGATCACTGAAAACAGCACGGCAAACACCAGTGAGCAAAATCAATAATCAACATAAGGGGATAAAAATGCATTTTCAGTGTGCATTCAGAAGTTCCAGAGGGGCAAAAAGTAAAGCAAGCGAGCTATTTGCCAGTTACTGTGTTGAAGGGGTGTCGATAGAATGTTGTCAGTGTTTGTGTTTAAATAGAGCTTTTATTTGAATTATCGATTGATCTGCAGATTTTCATGATTAATTGAAAAATCAAATAAAAGTCCAACATGAGCTCTTCAAATGTCTTGTTCTAATGGACCAATAGTTCAAAATTTAAAGATATGTCAGGCTAATGTCACACATAAAAAAAATGATTAATTCATTATCAAAATATTTGATTAATCTGTTTGTTTCAGCTTATTTTAAATTATTAAAAGGAAGTAATATTGCAGGGCATTTTAGAGAACATATACACCGCTTAGAGTGCATTGCTCAAGGACACTTCAGTAGGACAGTGGCCTGCTGACGTATGAGCTTTACTCTGGCTATTGTGGTTGATGGACAGTCTCTCTAACCACTGTTCCGCGCTGCCACTTCCCTGAGATAACGTTTTCAAAGTGTGACAGTTTAAGCACAATTCAGCTGCAAACTTTACACCCACTTTCATCAACCTTGCTTTCCAACTACCCATTTGGGAATGAACCCCATACACAACTGATTGCGGCAAGATGGGCATCTGCCTGTCCAGATGCACTATAGTGGCCTGCTGCTGGAAAGCTAAAGGGACAGCGACAAGCACTTAGCTGGTCCCTCAGCAACCAGTCCCATTTCCTTCCTCTTATCTAAAGTGACAAGAGGAGTTTTCCAGCCCTCCTATGCCTCAGGCTCATCCTGCATTATCTCCCAGAAAACCAGCACCACTAGCTATCTTATGTCCCTGATTCCCTCCCTCTAAAAATATGCTAAAACGTATGATGGCATTGCAAGACATTCAGGAGTGTGAACAAGTTGCGCCGCTCGGATGTTTTTCAAAGCGGCGATCATATCACAGGATGATGGACTCGGCGCAAGCGTGCGGGGGGCACGCGGAGATCAGTGCAGGTCCATTTTCCTGTATCTTATGCCATGTACTGCATTACCCTTCCAACCAAATGGCTGTAGTTACCGATCCGATAGTGTGTGCAGAGAATGCAAAGCGACAAAACATGAACTAAAGCAGACACCCTAATGAGATATTGATTGCCCACACTGATGTTTACACTTTTGCCTGTCTAATACTCTCCAGGTCCACCATAAACAATCGGCCATCTGTTCAAGCACATTCTGAGCTCTGCTGCGCTATTTACGTCTGATGTTTGAATGCATTAGCTGAAAGTTTTGATACGTAACGCAGCCGGTATAACTCACACGCATAATTAATACATGTTTACAAACTTTTCATACTTTTCATATTCTCCCACTGCACTAAGTGGACCAAAACAACCTAAAATAACCAAATGAATATGCATCTGTTTTAAGCAGTCTCACACTGAATGACTCCACCATAGGATACTCACACAACTAAATTTGACACTTACACATACACAGCACAAACTGCACCAAAACAAAACACATGAAAATGCATATTTTTTTAGCTGTTTTGACAATTCTGAAGACTCAAAGGCTACAAGCAGAAAAACAGTTTCTCCTTGAGAGACAAGTCTGAGAAAACCTCAGCAATTACATCTTAGCCTCCATCCTCTTTTTTTCTTTTTTTTTTTTTACTGCTAAGCACCAAATGGTCCCATTTTTCTGTGCTCAATTAAAATATGTATTAATTGTGAAAAAGCCCCAGGGACTCAAGTCATTCGGATAGTATTCATTAGTCTCATACTTATAGCCAGTGAATGCAAAACAGCAAATGATTGAAACAAATTTTTGTTCTAAACAACAAAAGAATGCTCACCCCGAGCTCCCTGTTGTTTGTGCACTGGACCCGCTGCCTCAAGTAAGGGCTGAGAGCTCCCATATAATGAACCTGGGAAGCTACTCTTCGTGCAAAATCAATAGTGACGAGCTCCTTTAAAACTCTCAACTTTGAGCCTTTGATGCCCAAGAATATATTACCACCGTTAACTAGGGCTCCAGTCCTGGCAATAAGCATGCAGCTCACTCCGCAGCCTCCGCTTGCCCCCTTTCCCCACACAGACTCGCAGCATTACTATCACAATTACAGTGTACACCACAGCTGTAGTCTACTAGATGCTTTATTTATCACCCTGATCATTCCCACTCAGCAAATTTATCAAATGTTACAGTTTTATTAAGGGTCATCGATAAATCTATGGACTGGGCATGACAGTAGCTATGAAGTAAAAAGCTGGTGGGGAAGGTTTGATGTGTGTGTAATGCTCTATGCATTCTGAGCACTTCATCATCGCACAACCCCCCCGTAACCTCCTCAAACCATGCATGCACACAACGTCACCACATCTTTATGAAGCCTTTACTTTTCATATAAACCGGCTTTGCACATCGATGTTGCAGTGATTACGATGGTAATCGTGCTGGAACAGAGATTTGGAAAGGTGTTCGCATGTGTGTTTCGTGATGTTGAACACATGAATACTCTCTGTGTGGATAAGTGTGTGTGTGTGTGTGTGTGTGTGTGTTTACAAAACTGTAAAGAAGAAGAAATGTTATGCCTCCAAATGGTTTTGGCCCTGTGAACTCTGCAAAAGCATCAAAGCTGGCATGAATTAAAATATATCCTGCCATCGGCTGTCTTTTGCTGCTGTGCTCACATTCACAGACATACTGCTGTCAAGCGCTGGTGAATCGGAACATTTGCTTTTAAATGTTTGAATGTATGTGTATGCGAGAGTGTTACAGTACGTACAGTACGCTTACCCATCACTGTCACCTACAGGGCTATAATCATATAGGCGTTGGGCTTGTTAAGTACTTTCCCACTTTCTTTACAGCCTTGAATTGCTAATAGGAGAAATTAAGTTTGAAGCAAATAGGTTGGATTCTCGCCTCACTGTCCACCATTAACTAATTGGCAGCATTGTGTGCACAGCGAGGGCTAAGAGAAAAAAAAAAAAGAAAAGAAAAAGGAGGAAACAGTCATCTTCAGAGCGTGAGAGTGAACCAAACTCCGAGTAAGACGAGCTGACACCGAAGAGACAATTCTCATGCGTCTCCTCTCACATTTTCACTTTAATTTAGCGATGCGAAGCTTTAAATGATGTACTGAAACACTTTCATGAACAAAAGGATGGTAATTTTAGTAACAAAATGACGGAGACATCTGAAACCGCCGTATGAATATTTGAAATAGCCTTTTCAATTAACTACACCAGTGCACGGAGGCACACCTACACCACTGATAAACGGCATGTGTGGAGAGTAAACATCTGTGTCTGTGCATCAAAACTGCATGAGTCTGCACCGTAGGTTGCAATCCTGTACATATTTAAGAGATGCGTGCAGCTCATGGCCCGTTGTTTGCATAAAGGGATGCTTGTCCCCAGCAGTGATATGTGTGAGATTACGTCTGTGCTGCAGAGCCCTTAAGTGTAAGAGTATTATGCGTGTTGGATCTCATGTGGGAGGACACAGCAGCTGAAAGCTATTTATACAGATTATAACTGTGAATAAGGTGTAGAAGGGGATAGACTGCATGTACGACTGAACAAAGTGACAGTCTGAACCCCCTAAAACATAAATGAATAAATAAAAAAACAGGGTTCATTTATAACCTGCTATCGTGTTTCTAAAAGTCAGTTATTTTATATGCAAAGGTGCCAAAATTGGACTTACGAAACAAGCCGTTTAAATACTTTAATTTGACCTTTGGGAAATTGTGACATGCATTTTCTTCACTATTTTCTGATATATCCGAGACCAGTGATTAATCCAATAATAATGAAAGCAGTAAGATTAATTGATAATGACAATAATCATTCATTTAAGCGCTGAAACTTACTTGACTTTTAATGACTTTCTGCAATTCACGAGTCCCGGGAAGGCTTGTTTTGATGTTATGTCATAGATTGTGGAGCCACTCATTTGACTTTATCCTGATATTTATTTAGCTTAGCAGTGAGGCAGGGGGTATTATTGTCTTTGAATATTGGAGCATGATAGAGAGAGAAAAGTGCATCTCAGCAGGGGATGTGCTGCTGTAGAATGACCTCATATTCCCTGTACACCCTACAATCATGCAGAGAAATCACTGAATTTACAGTAATGACACCCCACTGTATGGCTGCCACTATCAACGCAGCTCTACTGTAGGGAAAATAGTGCATCAGTTTTTCCAAAGTCTTGTTTTAATATTTATAATTAATCCCCAATAGTTATTATCCCCTAATTAGATTCATTCCACACTGGCCTTTGAAATCGTTTCTGAACACGCACCTCCTGGCACATTTGTTGTTTAGATTTTAAATGCGTATAGTAGTTGCTGTCCTTTTACAGTCAGTGTCTACATATGCTTTCAGGTCATCTTTGGATAGGTTTTCTCTCTACTGTTGCTTGTGCAATTTGTGCACACACTGTGTGGTGTCTTTGGTACTCAGCTAGATGCCTTTCATGGCTTTGACAATTCAAAAAAAAGTGGGGACTTCCACTTGTAAAATTGATTTGTTTACCTTCGTGTTAAAGTCTGCTGTGTGTCTTACAGCAACGTCCTCGACCGAGACAAGGATTCCTCTGAAGAGTTACAGTATATTTCCACAAACAAGAGATGCTTTTTGTGTATATTTCATACAATCAAACACTATCAGTAAGGTGAATTTCATACAGAAGATACTGAATTATTTCATCTTACAATTTTTTTTTTGTGTTAGCATATCTCAACTGAGCTATCATAGTGTATATTTCCTGGTTACATTTGTTGTTATGCTAATCTAACTACGTACATGAGAATGACTTAAGAACGTAATAGAAGGAAAAACTCATCAGTGATTCTGATGAACAACTGAAGAATTTATCTTAACTGGAGTGTTTTATGCTTGACAGAAAGGATTAAGCCACTCCATTTCACATTTTCTCAAAAGCGCTCTCTGTGCCAGTATCGTTTACAGCCATACCTGTCATGTTACTTATAGACAGTGACACTGGAAATAAGCGATTACAATATGTCAGTAATCAGAGTGTAAATTACATCTGTCACAAGGTTGAAAAATACAGTTGGTTTTACAGAAACGTGGAGCTCCATGTGTTCAGGTGATGCCTTTCAAAACCCACTGAAACAGCAAGTCTTTACTGGAGAGGGGTATGCTTTCAGGTACACTCAGACAGATGTACAGCTCGCATTACTTTTATAATTAGTAACACTACTTTTTCTGTTTGTATAATTCCCATATTTCATCTTTTTCCATATACTGTCACCCTGTCTATCTCTGTTCTGCATCATTACTACAGGATTTTACAAATATTTGTGAACTTTGGACAGAGCCAGGCTAGCAGTTTCCCCCTGCTTCCAGTTTTTATGCTAAGCTAAGCTAAGCTAATTGCCTGCTAGCTCTACCTTCATATTAATGCAAATACATGAGTGGTCTCTGTCTTCTCATTTAACTCGCAGAAAGAAGGCAAATAAGTGTATTTTCCAAAATGTCAATCTATTCCTTTAAGACGCTGTTTCATTTACAGACTTGACTTAGAATCCCTGATGACTCTTGTGTCAACACTCCCGCTATCTTAGAACACACTGCTCTCTGTTAAACAGCAAAATGCTTCTGTCCCCAACAATGTGAGAACAGCGTGTTCTCTACCATGAAAAGGGTACTTAGTTAAGTTATATTTGGTTTGTTGGAGGACACTTGCCTCCAGGAAGGAAAAACAGTGTATTGTAGACCTGTCTGCTGTGGTTCATCTCCCTCCCATAACTCCCCTTCACCTATTGTTCTGTCAGCGTGAAATAAATACCACATATACACTCACCCTGCCCAAGAGTTGATATCTCTTCAGCTGTCAATCTGGCTTTGATTTTTGGATTTTTTTTCTCCCAATCTAAGTCACTACGTCCTTGTTTGCTCAGATTCGTTTCCCCTTTCGTAAAATATCATATAAAATTAACATGGAGGCCAAAGCATTGGTGCAAAAACACTGCAGTAAAAATGCTTTAAATAACAACTCTCCTTACACCACATGCTGAATCACTCCACTGCTCCCCCTAGCAGCACCTGCAAAAAAAAAACTTGACCAGACACAATCCATACACACTTGCCTCTTGACTGAAAAAAAAAAAAAAAACAGCAGCAGCACAATCAGCAAAGCCATTTTTAATGAGCCTCTTCCCCTCTCCATCTATCAGAACGGAATTAGGACAGCACTCAGTGACTGAGGGGAGGGAAGCTAGGAGAACGGGGGCACATGGCAGAAGGAAAAAGTCTTCATTAAGGACAGCGAAGTGGAGGTAGGGGGAGAAAGAGAAAGAAAAAAAAAAAGGGAGAGGCTTAAGTGATCAAGAAACGTTTCTCCCTTCCTCTCTCTGCCACCTAATCAGGGAGACAAAGTTATGCTGGTCAGAGCGTTTGTTATTCCAGCTAATCCCTCATCACGGTATTTCATCAGGTTTGGCATTTGGCTATCTGCATTAATTAGATGTTCGAATGGACACCGCGTTAATAACTGACGCACGGCAGATAATGAGAAATGGTCTGCACCGCCGTATCCTCTCACCATCACATTCCCTTTGTCAGCGCTGATACCTCTGTGCTTGAAACACAGCGTCGTGTTTACCTGCGCCCGGATTTCATTTATTGATGATTCAGGCTGTTTTTAGTGCCAGTGGTGATAATGTACTGTCTGCACTTTGGGAGATAAGTGTGTTCTGGCGCGATAGTTTGGACTTGTTCGGAATGTCTTCTCCTTCTGTCTCCTTCTCTATTTTTATCTCTGCTCTCCTTCCAAAATTTTTCTTCTGCTCCCCCCTCCCCCCCTCCCTTTTTTTTATCCCACATTTCTCTCACTCTGCTCGCCATTCTCACCCATTCACTCTTTCTCTATCTCACCTGTCTTTCTCATTTTTTTTCAGAGCTTCCCAGAGGAGAGTAAGAGCCCCTATCTCTCCTTTGCACACTCTCCTCACTTTAAGACCATCTCCTTCCTCACCAACACCCCCCCCTCTCTTCCCTCCTTCCCGCCTCCATCCATATCAACACCCGGTGAATAACCCTCTCCCTAATATTCACTCACACCCCCCCCCCCCCCCTTCTAGACCGCCTCTCCTTCTCTGTCTGTGTTTCTATCTGGCTGTACCACTTTCAGGTTAGATCCTACACTTTAATATTCCGTCATCCATCCTTGCGCTCCCTCTTGACGTTTTGCCTCACCTCCCGCCTTCCTTCCCTTCCTTCTTTACTTTCTTCCTCCTCCCGGGTTGACGTGAGTTTCTCTTTAGTATTCCGTCAGACGTTGCAGAGTGTATGGCGATGCATCTCACTCTGTCACAGGTCTCACATCGGCTGCAAACACAGAAGGCAAGATGTCCTTGACCTTAATGTCTGCTCTGATGTACATGTGTGTTGGCTACTGTATCTCCAGCTAAAGAAATCGTGTGCTGCTTCTCCATCCTTTCCCTCATCCTTAGTTAAATGATTTATTTTGCTCCCTGTCGTTTCTACACTCTATTTCTCTCGGCGTTGCTCTATTTAACACTAAATCCTTTATCGGACGAGGCCTGTTGACTAAAAACACATTCTTATTTACAGGAACAGCCTTGGGAGTAGTTGCAGAGAGAAAGGGTCATACTCATTTACACCTTTACACCTGGGAGCTGCCCGGCTCTGTACTGTTTGCCATTGAACAGCTTCATCAGAGCAGTCAGAGAGTGCCTTGCTAAAGGGCACCTGAACAAACTCAACCCATCTGCCTCTAATTCCACTTTCCTCTCCCGCTTTTCCTTCCGAAATCCTTTTTCCCCGAGCCCGTTCCTCCGTTCCTCTATCCTCTCCTTTACATTTATTTCTCCCTCTGCTTTCCCCCCATCTGTCGCTCGCTGTCACACATCGGTAGTGTGTTAGCGAGGATTCAGAATATGTCAGAGTGCCGTCTGGTCACTCCGAGGTTTTCTAAACCCTCCTTCATCTGTGAAGGTTTCTCTCTATCTTCCTTCCCCCCTTGTACACCATCGCCTGCCATTGTAAACAACCGATTATGCCTTTGAGTTATTCCATCAGGTTTCTTTCTAGCCTAATGATTCTTGTCATGGCGCAGAGCTGAAAATTGAGGCACTCACAGATCCCCAGTGTAACAGAGCCTTTATCTTTCAACTTTCAAATCCCAGAAGCTCCTTAAGTCCTCTCTTTGGAGAGTCAGCACCAAAAGCCAAATCTCTCAGTCAATTTACCAGGCGGCCAAGTCGTCATTATTTTGTGCTGCCATGATCTTACTATCATTAATATTCGTCTCTTACATAACCATCAAGGACGCAATATCTCCTGCTGAGAAGGACAGCATACACCGTGTGTGTGCGTACACGCATAGAAATTTACGGTTGCTCCCTTATTTATTTTTGCTTTCATTTGCGTATTTACTTTCCTCTCTCCATTTTAGAAGAAGCGGTGATTCAAAAGGAATGAATGCTCAATAAGCACAAGCCGTGTGTAAAATATTCAAATGGTGCCCTATTTACAAAGGCTGGAGAGTTTCTCTCCCACTGCCATCACATGTTTGTTATGTGATATAAAAAGAGAGGCAGCGGCAGCTCCAGAGACTTCATCCACAGATATTATGCGCCAAGTGGAATATTTTTATAGCAAGTGTAAACACATTAAGTTTGCTGCATTCAAATCTTCTCAAAAAATGTAGGCAGTTGTCAAGGTTTGGACAAAAGATATGGCATGTCTTCATTTACAAAAAAAAAGGTGGAGGACGCCTTTGTGTGCGCGCACGTGTGTTTTTGGGGTGAGGGATATGATGTATGGGATGTTGGGTAGAGGGAGAGTTTGTGTGTACTTATGCAAAATCCTGTGTGCTCCCACACCTGTGTGCAAAGCAGTGCGCCTGTGTGAGTGCGTTTTCGGCCGAGCTGCCAGACGGCTGCTATCTTAGCGAGTCAGACGGGCAGGGAGGCTGGCGAGGCGCTCTGATCGTTTGAAGTGCTATTCTCTACCGAAAGTTCGATCCGCCCTGAGGAAATTTGTCATGTTGTTCCACCTTTCTGATTTCAGTATGGTGGGAGTGAGGGGAAGGATATTTGTTCTTATTTGCTGTCGACATCTCAATACACACACACATGCTTGTGTGTAACAGACCAGTAAAGGTAACTAAGAAATTTGTTTGGCCTTGCTGTAGAGATCCTTTTTTATCTCCTCTCTTTCTCTCCTGGTCTGGGACAGAAGTGGGCCAAGCAGTTCCAGCCCGATTCTTGACAGGACATATTCTTCATCATCTATCCACCCAGCCCCCGGCTATACATTGGATTGTTCTGCCTTTTGCCAAATCTCTGTTTCTGTCTCTCTTTAGATCTTCATCTAAATCTGCCTCATTTAGTCTTGCTTTGCTGAATATTTTTCTTCTACTCCCCTGCTTCTGAAACCTTATAACTCTCTTTGGACCTCTGATTCATCATCCCATACTCATCTTCACCCATTCTCCCTCAAGATTTCCCTCCCCCACCCATTTCACAACCTGAGGCTTACAGTACATGCTGGTGGAAACCCTTGTCATTCCATCTGAATTGAATACGTCTCTTCTATTGGTTAATTAAAGCCACTCTCACTCACATTATTAACATGACTCCTCTGAGATCCATTAAATCCCCTGGCCAGTAAGTGAAAATGAGGCCGAAAGGGGAAGATGGAAGGAGAATGGAAGAGAGACATAGGTGGCAATGGAGAGAAAGCTGGAGAGAGAGAGAGAGTGAGCATATTGTGTAGAGACGGAGAGTCTCAAGAGTGATTCAGCCATTGTTACTCATCCCCTCCTTTTTGCAAGAGGGCTCATGTCATGAGTATTTTAAGTGCTCTCCATTCTGTTGTTCTCCTTTAATCCTGTTAGATAACTCTCTTCCTCCCTCCTCCTTCTGCGCCTTTTCTTTCTATTTCTCTTCTTTTCCTCCTCCGCTCCCCGCTGCCCACTCAGCAAACGGCAAGTCTTATGCTCTCTGCCACAAGAAAGGCTAGAGTGTGCCCAAACAAGGTGGAGAAAGGAAAAAGGGATAGGAAGTGAGAGCAAGAAGGGAGACGGAGAGCGCGAGAGAGAAGATGACAAAGATGTGGCGGTACTGGTAGGTGTTGGAGAAATTTGCTGGCTGGTGCGGGCTCATTTGTTATGAGGAGGGATGAGTGTGGACGAGAGCCAAGACAGTGGCGAGTGAGTTGTGAAGTGGAGCCTGCACACAGCTTGTAGTTAGGATGCACTCAAAAAAAAAAGGAAAAGAGCTGGAGTATGGGTTGATATGAAATGCCTATGAAACAGAAGGCATTGTAAAATTCAATTTTAATATCTGAAAAAGCTGCCAAACACAGACTGATATACGAGTGTGTGTGCACACTTTGTGTTTTTTTTCGTCCATATTCTATCAGTTGTCCAAACACACACACAATCATGTAAATGTACACACACACAACTTACAGAAATAATACGTTTTCAGACATAAAAGTTCATTTTGTTATCTCAGAACAGAGCCTCCGTTTCCCATTCCCTGTTTTTTATAGCGTCTGATGATAAGAGGTTGAGTCACAATGGATTCACACTTGTATGCCAAACAATACGTGATGCAATGTTTCAAACCTGCCTTGTAACCACTATGCAAAGCCAGTAACACTCCATCAACCTCACTAGAGCCAATTCTACTTCACGAGAAAATACATTTCCCACAAGCCCCTATCCCCAGCCCATCATTTACATGAGGACAATTACAAATGAGAGAGGTGTAGAGCAGGAACCTGGCACTGTAGTTCTTTGCCAAGACGAGGTAGACACTTAGCGCAGGTGAGGTGGGGCAGCCACATTTCTTGCAGCTTCTTGCATGGAAAAAAAAAATGGGTCACAAAGAGCTGGGGGAGAATTTGCTAGACCAATAGCACAGACTAGTGGTTAAGGCTTGGAATTACATGAAAACAGTGTGGGTTGTGTGAATTTGAGAGTCTGTTTGAGGAATATTCAATCAAATCCAATAAACCTAATTCCGGCCATCAATGAAAGTGGATAAACCCCTCTGATAGATGGCCAGTGTGTCTACACAGCTCCATCATTACCACTTACTTGACAAGCAAACCTTCCCATTCATACTCTGGCCACAGAGAAGAGGTAGGAGGGGCAGGCGCTCGTGCCAAGAAGAATTTGCATGACCCAAAAATGCCCTGCCTCTCTTCCAACTCCATAAATCAAAGGGATAGAGAGAATCCCTCGACGCCTCCATTCTTTGTCCTCAAAGGTGATAAATTGATCCCTGGTTGGCTAATAAGCAGAGACACAGGGCGGCCTAAACTTCCTAAAGATTTATGCGGCGACAAGTGGATTTATAGTGGAGGAAATGTGAGCGTTCTGGAGAACAAAATCTATTTACTTCATTCATCCTCCCAGTACTCATGAGATTCGAGATGGGCACTCCTTAGGGAAACCTGGGGGTGTGAGCGTCGAAGAAGTAATACACCAGGACAATAGGAATAGAGTATCTGTCAAAGAGGCGATGAACGTGATGGAATTACCAGGTGTTGATTGATGAACATGTGTTTCCAATTACAGAGACTCAATCCACGTGAATATGCCCCCCCATGCCTTTGGATGGGTCACAATTCAATACAGTTTTGAGTAGATTTCATTCACTGACTTTGCCCTTCTTTCATTAAATCTGATCTGAAAACAGTGCTCATCGCTGAAAATCAATATGACGGACACTTAAGCGTTCTTAGGTTTGTCAGCAGTCTCAACAAATGAAGGGAGGCAAAAATGTGGGGGGGGCAATCTAACAGCTTGCAGCCTTTGCCAGACATAAGAGAAACCTTTTAAGGCAACTCAACCAGTCATCTTAATGACGTGAGGTGATACGGTGACAGGAAAAGCGGTCTTTTAAGAACATGATCAATGCTATCATCTTTTCCAAAGATGACTGGAAAAGAGACAGAATATAGTGGCATAGAGTTTCCTAAGAGCGCCAAAGGCAGATGGAACTACCCTTCTTTTCTTTCTCTTCCTCTCTCCTTCTCTTTATCTAATTCTCCCACTTTAGCCTTAATGTGTTTTTCCTCTTCCCGTTCTTCCCCGCCGCATCTTCCTGTTTCATACTCAGTTTCATCATCTCATCTGATCTCTCACCCTTTACCCTCTCCGTCTCTTCATCCTTCATTGCTTAGCCGCTTCTTTTCCACTGAAGCGCCTCTCGCTTTCTGTCTACCACGCGTTATCTCACTCACTCCCCTCTTTGCACTGACAGCATGCTTATCCTGTTGTGTTGATGTGATATTTGAACGATTAACATTATGCATGCTGAGCAGATTATGATAGCCTTTGGGGAGGAGCAATTTCAGCATGATGGAAAGTTTTCAGACGGAAAACACTGCTGATAAGAGGGCTTTGATTGCAGTGATGAGTGGAAGGTACCGCACAAAAATTAAAAAAAAAAAAGAAATCTGTACTCACCTATCCTTCACCATCACCACCACAGCAGCTTTCCACATTCTTCATTCTAGGAGAAAGATGGGACAGCCTCAAAATCAAATTATTACTTGTACGCAAAGGATAAAACTATTCATTAAGGAGAGGATTTGGCCAGTTTTAACAATAAAGCACGAAAACATGTCCATTCAATACCAAATATGCACATAATTGATAAGTAAGTGTTGCCGCCTTGTGAAGTGGTTTTTAGAATTCGTATCTTTGAGTTTGGATGGGTACATTTCTCACTGAGACTGCTCACATAGCGTATGTGATATCCCGTCAACATCAGCCTGAGTACTGCAAACCTATGCAAATGTGTTTGAAATATTAAACCTCCTCCTTCCCAAAGCATCTTTTTTTTTTGTTGCGTGACGCCAATTCTGAATTGGCATATGATGTATGATAAAACTAATTCCATCTACGTCTGACAGTGACGCTACCCTTTGCCACTGAGGCAGCTGTGGGTACAGAGAGAGAGTGAGAGAGAGGTAGAAAATGCGAAAGGCATCACTTCACAAATGCTCATTTTTAGCTGGCTTGTTTGGGCACAGCGCACCAGAGCTGACGAGCTGAGCACAGAGTTTTTGACACAATGGTGTCAAACTTGGGACTGTGATGTTCAGTTCGCACAAGTGAATAGCATCGCACCTGCTGGCAACATGCAGACAGACACAAACAGGCTGTTGTCAAGTCTGCATGGCAATTAGTGTGTTTGGGAGTGCTGCGAATCCTAATGACACATTTGCCTTACACTGTTTCATTAAAGAGGCTTTCAGAGAGATGGCATATGGAATCTATTGGGACTGCTGAAACAATTTGGGAATGGCAAGCACAATTTAGTTATCAGATTTGGAATGATAATGCTGTTAAAGTCTGAGAAAGTATATACTTAACCAGAGTGAGGTAGCAAAACAAGTAACAAGGTAAAGCCAGTATAGCAGCTGATCCACACTTAGCTTCTGCATAATAAAAGAGTTGCTGTCCTAAGAGTTTTGTTTTGCCTCTTAGCACCTGTTCTTAGAAATTATTGAACGGATGGGAGCCTCATTGTTTTCCATGCCATGCTGTGTCAGTGCAATAAAGGAAGTCTCTTCTTCCATTACAATGTTTCAAACTGTTTCACTAAAATGTTTAGTAAATCACACCAATATACAAGGTTTAATCAAGCAATGTGTAAATAGCAATGTTAAAGCTGCTCTAATTGATATTTTTATATTAAAATGGGTCAGACAGCACATTATTACCTCACTCTGTAGCTCCCCTCAGTTCCACAAAGCATTTCTGCACGTTTCAGCTCATCGTTTTAGGTTTATAACCCTCAACTTTACTGTTTTACTTCACGCTCACCACTCTCATCAACCTTGATTCAAGCCACAACAGATACTGGTTTTGAGCGAGGAAGCTCTGATAAAATCACTGTACTCTACCTGCCCAGCACCAAACAACACACAAAGTTAGCGGCTAGCTAGTGAACATAGAGAAGCACTTAGCAGTTGAAAAGCTGCATCTCCTTTAGGAGTTGTTGGAGACCAAAACAGAGCTTTTGGATGTTAGGTGTTTAAATTGGAAATTGTTTGCTAAAAAGGTTTAGCATTTTATTTATTTATGGTTCACAATGTTGTTGTACAGCTTGTTCTGCTGCCCCCAAGTGGCGAAAGAAACATCTGTTGTTTTATTTTTTATTTTCAGCAATACAGTAGCAGCCACCCTTAATGAAATATTTGACTGATGGTTTTGTCATAAAGAATATTGGGTCGGGTCAGTGTGAGGTGTTATTGGGTAGCAATTGGATCATTGATATTCAAATTAGGTACCATTTGTCACAGTACCACTTCAAAAATATATGTGATGGAACACTAGCCTTCCCAACTAGTACTTAATATTCAGTACCCAGCTCTATTTGTAGGTGGATTGTATTTTAGTTGACATTACTATAATAAGTACTGGCACTTTTTGTCACAGGGCTGAAGCTGGTTTTTACAATAGTCTTGCAATAAAACCGATCTAACCCTTCATACCACAGTCCATTTCCTGTGCTGTTTGTACAAGCCCAATGGTGCCATAATTCTTATGCTTTGTCAGCAGCAAAGTGTGCAGTAAATTACCAGTCATTTATGACTGGGTGTGATCATCCCACCATTCAATCAGGGTACTAAAAGTAAACAAAGAAGAATTAGATTTTCTCTAACTGCTCCCACTTGACTGGCATTTTGGAAGTTGTGTATAGATAAGTAATATCTTCACCTCCACCTCAACATTCTGGTGCTTTTATGAGTTGAAGCAGTGTATCTGTTGGTTACTGTTCAGGGGAAGGTCATAAACAGGCGATTTATGTCTCAAGTGCAGCCAGGAATGCTGATGCTACTGTCAGAGAGCAAAGATACTGTCTGGTTTGACTCACATTTAATGGAAACTGTAAAGTTCACAACTACGTCTTAACTCATGCACTTTACAGTATATGCTCACACAGAAAAGGAGTTAACATAACTGGAATGGGATAATAAGATAGATGGAAGATACATTTGCTCCTTGTGACACTAAAAGCAGTTTTCACACTTTCAGTATCTTACATCACATTTCAAGTCTAATTTGAAGCCTACGTGCACCAAGCGTGCCGCCAGCGCTAAAGCTAATCGTCATAGTGAGAAAAGAGAACAGTTCATTAGCTCTCAGTCTTCCAGTGGTGTCTCTGTATTTCTGGAAAATATTAGTCAATACAAACACATGACTTGCAACACAATCACAATGTGGTAAAGTACAACAGTGCTCATTAGCACAACTCCGGCAATATGATGCTACATCGATTACTGCACCACCTACTTTTTTTCTCAGCAGTTATCTGGACTTCTAAGCCACCATTGTTAAGTTATGGGCATTTTAATTGCTATAGACAGGGGTCCATTAGCATAGCTTCTTGGGTGGCCATGGCCATGTTTCTCTAAATCATTAAGCTAATTATACAAGCTAATTAATCAGCATGCTTGGAATGGGCTGCCTGAGCAGACGCTGCTCTTTGTTGGCTTGCATAATGAAAGGAGTCCATTTTTAGATGGGGAAAATGAAGAGGGGGAGGGAGAAAAGAAACTTTGATCTCAAAAGTAAACATGATTTTTGCATATCAAGTGCTTTGGCAAAGAAAAAAGAAAAAACAAACAAAAAAAGTAAAGCAGGATTACAGAAAAAGTCAAGCTAGATCCACATTTGTAGTGCTTTGAAGATGCAGAACATTGCATAGGGGCAGCAGATAGGAGAGGCAGTGTGTGCCATGGTGTCCAACATCTAATTATATGTGTCATTGTCATGCAAGACAAATAGAGGGAGGGATCTGTCAATAACTGGAGCTGCCGTGACGTGTGAGGAGAGTCAAACAATCGAGCCTGTGCTTCGCTTCCACTGATGAGGCTAGCTTGGTGTTAGCAATTTGTGAAGCAAACACGGGAGACTGTTAATATTGATGTGTGTGTGTTTGTCAAAGCATGTCTGTGTGCGTTTTCAAGACTGAGGAGGACCTCTAAGCTCCTTGCACATCATTCAGGGTCCCTTGCCACCCTATTATTTTCCAGTCATCAATCTGCACCCAGCAGTTGACAAAATCAATTAAGAGTCCATCTATGTGCAATGTATGGTTTCACTGGGCGTGTATATGTATCAATGTGTGTTTGCGTAGGTCAGGCGTATATTCATGCTTTCTTGCACACAACTAAGGGCGCATAAGAGAGTCTCCGTCAGAAATGATTACTTACAAGCAGACATAAGCAAACCTATCCCAAAAGCCTACTCTCCTGTCTTCAGTACGTGCTGGAGACACTGTCAGCATTCATGCAGGAGTTTATTTTTAGCAGCTCTCCTTATGCTAAATGGAAAAATCACCTCCTCAAAGTACATGAAGCATGTTTACAATCCTAATGGGACTGCACAGATAACACAGCAGTACACAATGGCTACAGTGCACATTCACGAACATCCTGATAAACATCTCGATGTATGATTATGTATGCAAACTTAACATTGCTCTACAGTGATTTAAATGTTTCTTTGTGAATGGTAGATGACGCAGTACACTTGAGCATGAAACATCCTGAGCCTTCTATCTCTTTCCCCCCCCAGGGAAATTCTGAGGAGTTCTCTTCTTTCATCACTCTGGTCCGAGCCAGCAATTGCAACAGATTATTCCAAGCAGGTAAGACCTAGATTCCTAGAATTGTATTATTTAATAAAGCACTCCATCTATGACAATCACCAGTGACTAAAGTCCTGTTTTCAATGTTCAAATGCCAATGCACCTACTAAATGTTGACCAAGACAAATCAAATCAAGGGTCAAAATACTAAATCTTGTTAGTATAGATGGATGTATAGATGGAGTAAATGTCTGCACATGATCCATTGCTCAGTCACAGTAAATTGGTTTCTTGACTGTCTGACTTTTATAATTTGATATATGAAATAATATGTGAGCTTGGCAAACAAGTTAAGTTTGATTTTTTTGATGTTTTATAAATCACTGGGCTGTGAACACCTTTTTTAATCACATTTTTAAAAATTAGCCTGGCATTTTTCTCACGGGTGTCTACAGAACAGTATCAGTGATGCTGCTTCAGTTGCTTGAAAGAAAGGAAGGATCTGGTATTTCCCTATACAGCATGATGACACACTTAAACCATGCTAATGGTGCCCTCTGGAGTACAAGAATCTCTACTGCTGCTGCTGCTGCTACTGCTGCTGCTGCTTTACTGTTTTTTAGAGATCTGTTTTCACATTAAGATGCGTAAATGACACATCCACTCACAATTCTCACAGCATTTAGACACAGGACTGACAGATGCTTTTAGCACATTGTGGAGGCCTGAGTAAACACATGGGGACAACAACAAGAGGCTTCCTGACAAAAATCAGCAATACACTTGTTACGGCGCGTGACCCAAATGCAAACACACCGAATCTAGACTTAAATTCTGTGTAACATGCAAAACCTAGAATAATTTACTCAAATAATATAGTCACTAGAAGGTGGTATTACCATTTGCATTGTGTTGTCACATTTATTTTGTGCTCACAAAACACATAACTGCAAGAACTTCACTGCAATAAATCAACATATCTCAAATTAAATAAATTACAGTATTTCTAGTGCTACCTCAGCGTTATCATCATCCTAATGTTCTTGTTGGGGTAATTAAAAGTACAGCTCATGTCCCCACTGAACCAGAGTGAAGTTACACTCTATCACAGTGCTGTTTTTCAGATCAATGACTTGTGCCGTGGTTTGCCCCAGAGGACCTGCAGATGCAGCTGTAATTGGAGCATTTTTGTTGCTGCGAGTTACTATTCCCTGTGCAGAGGCCAGCATACACCAGAACATTCCTCTACATGTCCATAGGAGTCCCAATGAACTTATCAAATGCACCTGTACTGAAACTTTTGCAGTGTGCTATTTTGAGATCAAATTATGGCAGAGCTGTTTCCCTGTTCCAACCACACGTCTGTTATTTTAGGACATCGCCCTCGCTTTTATTTCTTATTCTCTCGTACCGGCGGTCTCAAATGTATGCATCAAGTGTGTTAAATAGGTTAGCGGAGGTGCTAGGAGGCAATGACGCTTCTCATTCAGAGCATGTCACACACATGATGCCCTCCGTCCCCTGTGGCAATTACTGTTAAAATTTGCAAAAAATTGTCAAAGGCTCAGGTGGTGAAATGATTCAAATTAAAGATGACAGCGACAAATGTAGCTTCAGTGGAAAGTTAAATACAGACAAGGGAGTTAAACTAACTTTGTGTGTGAAGTATTGCAAAGGACAGCGGCAAAATTGTCTATCTAACGATCTCAAATGTCGGAGGCCGTTTTAATGTCCTCTTCAGGAACCATTAAGGCATTAAATTTAAACTGAATCTGCTGTTTCTTCCCAGATAGAAAGTCTTAAGACATTTGTTAAATTATGTTGTAGTGCTTTTTTTTCCCACTGAGAACAGTAGATACGTAGGTGCCTCACGCCTGTCAGATGGAGTTGTGTTATATAAAGAAGAATTCACAGCAGTAGCAGGTGACCTGGTTTAGAATAGGTTCAATGAGTCTGGCAGCCAAAAAACTTTCCAAAGATTTCTTCACAAAACTGTTTACAAAAAATGAGATCATTTAGCAGTAAAAAGCTGGCTTTTTACAGAAAAGACCAGTTATAATGCAGAAGAAAATAAAGTGCCACAAACCACAATGCATGACTCCCGCATTGATGGCTTTTAATGTTAAGATAGGGAAACAACTGTAAACAAAAATGTACTGTATACAGTATATTTTGGCTCAATATACTGTTTAGAGTATGTTTTGTTGTAATTTTATATTCTGTTTTCTGTTTAAGGCACACATTTACTAGATTCTTTTAGAATACCTAGAGGTTAAATCCTGTGTTCAAGGATACTTCAATGGCCTTCCATACATGTCGAGTTTAGAGTGAGCCTTTCAGTGGCATGTGTGGGACGACTTAACTGACCACTAGTCCATCCTGTTGCCCCGAAGGGTCAGGGTACCTCATATGACTGTGTTTCCATTTTTCATAAATTTGACACATTGTTTTATAGCATAGAGTGTGTGTGTGTGTGTGTGTGTGTGTGTGTGTGTGCGTGCGCATGTAAGCATGTGTAGTGGGCCAGCCCCGGCTGCTATGATTTATTATACCGCTTGAAGGGACTTGTGCTTTCATGAGGTCACATGAGTAACATGGCAGTCAGGCGCAGCACACACTTCTCTTTGGACCTGCTGGCAATAAGGAGGCATGCCAAAACAGTTAAAACTGATTCCAGGTTGCATATATTCAGGTATACAGCTAAGTTTATATTCATTACACACACACACACACCTACTCTCTTACACACCCATAAAAACACACACACACAAAATCAAATACTGTAATCCGGGCTTAAAAACACCTTTATCACCTTCACAGGAGGCAAACGGTATGCAAATGCACATAAGCTATTCCAAAGGCATGTCAGATTTAGGCCTGTCTTTAATGTGTCTTTTGAGAGGTTAATTCTATGCAAATGCAGCCTCGCGAGTTGAACAACAGTAGATATATTTTTCTAATAACACTGAGGGGATGCCACCGAGATGCAAAGTGGCATCTTTTAGATTGACCTTGGATGATTATTTTGAGCTACGTTTTTACCTCAGGGCACCACAATATTTGAGTCTTTTATAGGCAGCAAGAGCCTGCACAAGTGGAGAAAATTGTTACTGTTCGGTCATGTTCAAAATTTCTGTGAGTTCACACAAACAAAATGAGTATGTCTTGCCTTTAACTGAAACATTACGGGAACTACAGTCAACTGAAATTGACCCTGAAGTGTGCTAGTGATGAGTTTGTAGAGTTACATTTTACAGCTTTGGTCTTCTTATTTTCACTCTCAGGTGTCTTTTTGTCAGATTCTGTGCAACATCAAAAGGAGGTTAAAAGACATGCTGGCTGCTTGAGAGACAGTAGAAAAAAAAATATGATAAAGTGGAGATATCATACCTGACATGTTTCTGGTTTCTCCCTTAAATATCATTTTGCTTTGCTCTCTGCCACAGTAAATAAATAGATGCATTATTGAAAATAGTCTGAAAAACATGTGATGCATACAGTGATGCATTTCAACTCCCAATTTATTTTGCTTTTAAATAATGGACTAAGCCTCTCAGGCAACACAGTGTATCAACACTAGTAGATTTTGATCCTGTTATTGACAGAATGGTGAAGACTCATGTTGTTGTATTTCACTCTTTTCAGTTTGGATTGCTAATTGTATGCATTTTTTTCCAACTTCTGCTCAAACCAAACTTTGTGTTAAGTTTTCTATTTAGCTGTATGAGACTAAAATATTTTTCTCATCTCCTAGGTGGGGGCAAAGGGGGCATTAATTTCATTGGTGTGTTGGCGAGGTAAAACTGAAGCATCGGGCAGCATGTTGGCACCTGCATGAACCCAAAAGAGAAGCCTCAATTCTTGGTAAGTATTATTTCAAATTTTGCAAACCACACAGTCCATAGAGCAGCTGTTCTCCTCAGACAAGGTTTTCCATTTTAAAGTCAACAATTTTGTTTGTTTGCTAATTAAGTTAGCTTTTAATCTGACTTATTGGAGGGAAAAAACTTGCATAAAATTTAGTCTTCAACTAAGCTTTTAATATGAGAAAAGCTGCTTTCATAATAAATTGGATCATTTTCAATGGAAACCAAACCAAAGTATGGTGTTTTTTTTAATTAGGTTTTAGCTTTTGATTTTGTGAATGAAATAAAGAGTATATTCATTTTGTGGACGATGTAAGCGTGTATTTAAATCAAATTTTTCATTTACATGGGATTCTTTTTGAAATAGTTGTAAATTTTTTCATGCAACCCTCTTTGATTTATATATGTATATATATATATAAATGAGGATTAGCAATAATGTTAACGGTGAAATTTTGAGATGTTTAAAAAGTCAGCCTCATTAATTTATTTTATGGTCACTTCTATTTTTCAGTAGTTCTCTGTAACTTTTTTAAAAACACATAATTCAGTAATAGTACATCGACTCTTTTTCTTGTTATATAAAAGTTGAATTACTTTTACTACTATTATTGTATTTAATGAGTTACTAGACTCTATGGGACAAAGAGCAAACTATGGTGTGAAATTCGACCAAATATCATTAAACACATACCACATGTACAAAGTAGTGAGTCGTCAGCATAGTTGCCTAAGTGAGTGTTGAAAGTTTTTAGTTACTTTGTCCTTCTTGTATAGATAAATTGAAAAAAAATCAAGCAAAACAAATCAAAGATACAATCCTTTAACTTTGATCGGTTCTGGTGTTACTGAGAGATGAAAAATGTGTCATAACTGTCTGAGATTTGTAGCCAAAACATATTTAATATTGATAAGGTGAATTGCATCACATATTAAAAGCTCAAAGTTATATTAATTAAACTGTTAGCGTTTCATGATTACCTAACAATCTGTTTGTGATATTGTAGCATTTTACATTTGCATTTCATCAAATGGATTGCACTGATTATATGGCAGTATAATCAGCATCAATGTGATAAATCAATGAACTTTTTTATGAACTCTCCTCTGTGGTGCATTAAAACATATTTTGAAGCATTCACATTTTATAAGAAGCCTCTCTGAGGAAGGAGAATATAAATTATTAATGGAAGAACACAAAGACAAAAAAAAGAAAGAAGAAGAAAGAAACCAAGAAGAAACCAGACAAACAACAGACATAAACTCCACGGAGAGTCTGAGACTAGATTGGGTTGGGTATTAGGTTGATTAAAGGATTAGGTTGGGTAAAGCAGATAGAATAAAATATACTATCAGGACATGCTAATAAGATAGTGACAGATTATATAATAGATATAAATAAATAAAATAGATTAAAAAAAAAAAAATAGTACTTTCATTGTAGAGGCACTCAGATTATTGTTGTTGTTCGCATCCTTATAGTCATGTCTAATGAAGTCTGGCAGCCAAATTAATAAACTAGATGGTTTAAAATATAGACACAGGATTCGATTCATGCAATAAAAACACAAATTTAAAAACAGACACAAGCCAGAAACCACATACATCATTTTAAGCAGACAAAATGTGATCATGGGAGAAATTCATGGGATTGTTTCCCATATTTAACTAAAGTCTGAAATATTAAAGCCTGCTCTCCGAGGAGAAAATCCCTGCCCTGGGCCTGTGCGATGATGTAGCTGAGAAAATACATTCAGCGGGGTATAAATATTGTACAGTGAGTACATGGAGGGCTTTTTGGCCGATGAATTATTACAAAGTCCAGTGGCTTTATGCCAGCTTCAGAGTATATCTCGCTCAGCTTCACCCTGCAATAAGCTGTGGCTGGGGAATTGTGGTTATAAGCACACCACAAATAACTACCAACGATACCAGGAATCCATCACACTCATCCCACATGTTGTATGCTTACACTTGAGTGCGCTCAACAGCAGCCAGTTAGAAAAACACACACACACACACACACAGCATGAGGAGTAAGAACTGCCTGTGAGGCTTGAGTCAGAGTAAGAAAGCTTTTCAAAAATGTGTACTATACAGCCAGTACCATACACGTATTCCAATAACATAATTTTACACTTTTCCTCTGTGAAAACATGGAGTTCAGCGTGTTTTGGGGTATTTTCTGTACGTTGAAGCTTTTTTTTTTTTTCAGGAGACAGGACAGAGTGAAAATGTTTACCACAATTTTCACCTCCAGGATGCTTTGATAGATGGTTTATCCCCCAACAGAGTAAACAGTTCCAACTCCTCATGCTCAAACTCTTAGAAGAAAAAATCTGGATGAATGATGATGAGTCTATTCGCTCAACATCAGTAGAGCAAGGTTGCGAAATGAGTCCATCTTTTTTTTTTTCTTCTTCTTCTTCTTCTTCTGTTAAATCACTTTTCATTTGCGCAAGATAATTATGTAACTCAGTGGAGCATGAAGTTAATGGTTAATACATCTGATTGTACCAACACAATGAGAATAAAAGAAGATCAAAATAAGCATCTAAATGGGTAAGGACTTTTGCTCGACACACTGTATTGTCAAACCAAAGAAATGTCGGGCAGGTTGGGTCTTTTGGTGATTAGCAAAAAAGCATAATCCCCAGACTGCTGACATATTTCTTTTGAAAACCGCCTGTCTGAAAAAGACAGATATGCTCTGGAAAATGGATCAAATCTGTTTCATGTCAGATAGCAACTAGCGGTTTCCCAGGGTGAATCTCTACTAAGCCACAAACAGACAGGATTAGAGATTGAAGTACTGGCCATAGTAGATCAGTAAAATACAAAAAAAAGGAACAATATTAAATGATTAGTGACAACATATGATAACCTCCAAATTAACTACTTAAATGCAGTACATTCTTCTACACTGTGTGCTCTGTGACTTTGAATCAGTTATTCAGGGGATGTGTTCTGTGTCCAATTGTACAGCCTTCCCCAATTTGCCGCAATAAAACTGCTAATTCTTTAACATTATGTTGCTATTGTGATTACGAGGAAACAAGCATAGAAAATTAATTTTATTTTCCCCGCAAAGGAGGAATAATTTTGCAGCAGAGTTGAGCTGCCGCGTGTGTTTAATGAAATGCACGGATTTGTCTCAAGGCAGTATGTATGAGGTATTTAAGTCTGGTGCATATTTCATGACCGTTAACAGCACACCGGCGGCTCATTAGTCGTGTGACAGGTAATGTTTCTGGTGCCTTTTTGAAATATATAATCTCACTCTCAAAGCACACAATTGCAAGCACATGTGCATGCAGGCTTACACAGACAGAACACGCGCTAATGGAGGAAAAGCAGCATTCGTTATTGCTACTGGACGTGATTAATTACGTCGTTTTTCATTCCGTATCTCAGCGCTAACATTTATGACAAATGTTATCATGGCAAAAACAAGCGTTATGATCTATCCAATTAAAATCTCTGCATACTTATTCTGATTATAATCTTCAAAAGGAATGAAAGAGTACATCTCCTTTAGCAGAAGTAACATTTAATGGCAGGCTATTTCTGCAGTATGAACTGTCAAATTATAGCAGCTTCATTTTTACTTAATTTGTCTCACTTATTGTGTGTTTTTCATTCAAATGTGGTGTAATACCAACTTTCACTCAGTTTAATACAGCCACAAGATGGTGCTGTGCATCACCATTTGCCCTCCAAGAGTCACTGAATGACTCCCCGTGAGGCAGTATGATTCACCTTTGTCGTTTTAGTGATTAGCTTCCATTCGTTATGCTTTTTCTGTAGTCTGGTAAATTTGATGCAATATACTGAGGGATTTTTGCCATGGCTTCCAAGTTGATTTTACTCCTGACACAAACTGCAGATTGCATTGATCTAGCTGACATAATCTAGGAATACACATACATGTGCAAATTCAATTAATGACATTGTAATTAATATAGCACTGTGGATTTGATGTAAATTCCTTTCAAAATCCTACGGTCAATTTCTTAACCCAGTGTACAGAACTGTACAGTAAAAAAAAAAAAAAAGAAAAGATAAATATTTATTTACTCTTGAGACCAAAAGTCTTAAAAAGAAAGTAAATGAATTGCTGTATTCCACTGTTCAAGTTTTACATATGTGTATAAAGCTTACTGAATTACAGTCAATCACAGTTACTGAATGAGAGTCCATGTATTCATGTACTCTATGCAAGGGGGGGAATTGTGGTGAAGATATAGTATTTATTGAAATTACAATAATATCCAGTAGATGGCAGTCTGTCAATACAGAATCTTTCGACCCACATCCTCCACACTTCCACAGTTCTTCTATTAGGTGTGACTCGTCATCAGGAGAGGTCCCTTACTTGCAATGTCTTCCCTGCGCAGTATGACGGGTGAACGCGAAGTGACAGCACAAATTAACTTTTATTGCTGCCGTAATGAAGTACACAAGCTATTTGGATGTGGAATATAAAAAAAAAAGAAAAAAGAAAAAAAAAGAGCACATGGATTAATGCCTGCATGAGGAATTCACCACTCACACACACACACACACACACCTCTGCAGTGTTTTCCTCTTCATCATTTCCCCCCCTTATATTTCTCCCGCTCCATCTCTCACACTCGTACAAAGCCGAATGTCGTCACCACCCACCACTCGCATACACGCACGCGCACGCACGCACGCACACACACACACACACCTCCTCGCCATCTGTCTGTGCAGCGGCCCGTGTCTCTGGCACTGGGAGCAGTTGGGAGCAAGAGAGTGAAAGAGAAAGTGTCTCTTGGTTCTGTAGTCCTGAATCCCACTTCCTCTCTTCTTTCTCCCGCTGTGTTGTTGTCTATCAAACGGTCTCACAACATCACGCTGTCTGTCGGTGGGCCATCCCAACTATAGTAACACCTATATTTGATGCCATTTGGTGAAAAATCTTAATTGTCTGTTGCTGGAACCTTATGAGCAAAAGAGATGGAGGATATGTGCTCTGTATTTTAGGTGATTTCACTTCACAGTTATGAAAGCTCATTTCAGCTTCATTCATTAACTACGGGGTACACATTTCCTCACGAATGTTAAAGCCTACAACTCAACAAGAGGAAAAATAAACATGCTTGATTAGCTCATGTATTAGACGTTTCAAATTAATGCCGCAGATGGCAGAATTACACTTCCTATTTCTTGAGAGACAAAATTATAAAGTAAAAGAAAGCGGAGAGAGAAAGAGTGTATTCATGTGCTCTGTCAGAGATAGGAATCTGCACGATGCATTAAGAATTTTATTACTCTCCCTCTCCTGAAGTTGTAAGGATGGTGCATACATTTTTGTTCAGGCTTCTTGATTATATTTAACAGCATGAGTTTGTGCAAAATACCATACATGTGAACTCAGGAATAGCAGTAATGAGTAAAATCTGCAGGAATATAGGTGATTCTCTGTCATCTGGACTGTTTTTTCCACCGTGCAAGATTTCTTTTTCCTTTCAGTGAACTGTTATAACCATGCAGCTCTACAAAGAGCTTGGTAGGCAGCTTAAGTAATTTGAACATAAATGCATTCCCTCTCTTAGTCTCCATTTAGACAGCAAGCAAAAGTGCCTTCATAATGGTGCTATATTCAACTGGAGTGATAAGAAATGGCAGCTATCAGCAGGAGGTTTGGAAGCCGCATATAACTGTTATTGTGTGTGTATATATAAAAATTGATTTATGTGGCCTATCATTTAGCAGGCACAATATGTGGCTGAATATGGGCTAATATAATATTATAGAATAAGTGAGAGGGTTAGGGAAAGGGCCAGGTGCTGCCTGAAGGTGAAGAAAGTGTGATCAAAGCCCAAAGACATACTACAAGATGCATCATTATTCCATAAAATACACTATATTTCAACATCTAAAGCACTGACTGGTTATGGTATAGCATTTGTTATTTTCAACTAAATATCAGGGTACTTTCAATTTGAAAAAAAAACAAAAAAAAACAAAGAAACAAACATATACAAATCTATTAAAGGAATAAGGGACTGTATGAAAATTATTGGGGTGGGGAGTTGGAGGGGGGTGACTCTTAAAAAAAGAAAGAAAAAAGAAAAGCCTTCCCTAGAGTTATTAATATTTTATTTAAAAACCTCCCACTGACTTAAAAATGACCTCCAACACCCTCCTCCAACATGTTAAATAAGCACTGACAGTGTACCCTCATTTGAACCATAATATCTTAACTGAAATGTAATCATGCATTAAAAATGATGGTATTATGGCAAACATAAACAATGGTGGGTATTCTAGCCACTATATTTTTTAATAAAGCAAGCTGTTAAGCAAACAGTTATTACTGCCACCTAATAAGTGAATTATTTTATGGGTTAACTAATTATGAAACATTACTTTTCCTTTTTGTGACGATGGGGACAACTATTAGTTGAGATCATGTTTAATCACTTGTATCCATTAAGATCCTTTGTTAAATTGACATATTGGCCCTATAAGCTACCAGTTGATTATGATGGGCAAATAAGGACAGGGCTGCTGTGCAAATCTAAAACCCAGTGCACATAATCGTTTATTAGTCCCTCCAGGATTTGACAGAGTTTTTCTGTGATTATTGTGGCCAAAAATGCTTCGGTTTATAGCAGCTTTTCTCAAAAATTGTTTCACAATTTGCATTGTCTAATGTGCTTTTTTTTGTTGGAAAATTGCAGGATTTGAGGAAATTTGCAAGCAAAGGAAAATCACTTTTCTTTTTGATTTTTTAAAAACTACTACCAATTGAGAGTCATATGTCATCACTTCCTTCAATAAAAAGTATACTATATTTCAGTGCTATTTTTTATTAATTAGCACTGGAATGATGATTAATTAGTTTTATTTTCTTAACATGAGAACCAAATACTGTACTGAGAGTTCACCAAATAAAATCCATCAATAATGCCATTAAAATAAACCAATTTAAATCAAAATATAGTTTCATTTCCAAAATGCCCATTTTTATGTTTGAGGCAGATTATGTCCGTCTTTGCTGTCTTAACAACACATCATGTTTGTTGGCAGGTGAAATTTGTCCTTCTTCCACCTGACTGCACACCTGAATCCTTGCTGAATGCACAATGCAATGACATGAGTCACCACAACGCCAAACATGGCAATTGGTCCAAATCACATACAGTCTGTTGATCTGGCCATTTCATGTGGAAAAGTTGCGGTAATTTAACAAAATTGCGAGCCCTCGTAAATATTGCGCTGATTTCTTGAATTAATTATTGCAATTGCAAAATCACAGTTTCTTGTAGGGACTGATTTATAACTATGTGATCATCTTTTTTTTCTACAATAAATCTTGCAAGGGAAGGCTGAGTTGAAATACAAATATGGGGCGAGAAAATAAAAAAAAACCTTCCCTTACTCTCTCCAGCAAAACAAATACATAAATCTCATTTTGACCTCCCTCCACCCCAATAATTTTCATATAGTCCCTAATCAAAAAATGTTTGAACCTAAAAAATGCATGCATTCATTTATACTACACTGCATCCTAAATCATACAGTAGATACATGTTTTTATACACATTTAAACGTCTCAAATAAATCTAAATTAATCTTTGAGACCTTTTTAAGGGCTTTATATGGAGTCTTGTATACAAATCAGAGATCTGAAAAACTACTTTTCTGTTATGAATATCGGTCTCTCACCCCATTAAATGCAGTAGGGTGAAATAGGCTTGGCGGTAGCAAACAGCCTAATGTTTACCTCTTGGCGCAGAGCTGGTGCCATGTCCAGACTTGTAAATCAGGCCCATTGAGGTAGCATAATGCTGATGATTATGACAGCCAGTCGCATGGGAGTGATAGAGGGACATTGAGTTATGGGTTTGGGGAGGATGCCCAGAACTGAAGAGTCTCACAAATGGAGAAGCACTTTCACCAAAACACAAGTCCCCAGATGGGGACTAATGCTGCAGTTGGCGGCTGTGCCACCCAAATGAGTGCACATTAGCTGCTCAAAACCCACAGAATAGTGAAGTATGTTTGTTTTTTTTTTTTATTTCACAGTTTTGCCGCTTCTCTCTATTACTGCTAGATAATATTTCAAAAAACACAGACTGCATTAAAGGGCAAGACACAGCCAAAGTATTTTGAAAGTGTTTTGTGTTTTGGGTTGGTGTTTTGTGTTGCACTGGCATGCAGTGCATCACTTAACTAGATGACTTCATGATGATGGGAAATGCATTTTCATTCACTGTATTACTAAAGAATGTGCTGTTTGCATTCTGCTTTATTCATTCCCCTTTGCGGATGAACAATCATTCATTCACATTGATCGTCAGCCATGATAATATAATCAGGCGTAAAGCCTGACAAGGCTGGCCGGTCCGATAGATCAGAGCTGCTGACAGCAGAGCTATGCACAGGTCATAAACCCTCACCTTCCCTGTTTGACCCCACATCAATTTGGCTCTTTCCAATATGAATGCAAATAACAATGCATTTTTGGTGACATGTTTATGGTTATCTCTGTATCTTTCATCGCTGCGCCTGCTGACCCTAAATGTGCTGATGTTACGGAGCTAATGGGATTCAAAAAGCTAACCTATTTCTCACAACTGGTCAGCTCGCAACCACCCTCCCCTCCAACACCTCCCTCAAACGTAAACACAAACATCCGCACATGCCCTCTCTCTCACACACACACACACACGTATGCACACCTACATGTCCTCTACCCCAGTCACTTGTGTATGCATTGAGCTGATAAGTACTGCGGTTCATTTTCCCCATGGCAAAGCACAGTAAAAAACTGGGGAGTAATAATTGCTTTGGGGGGGGCGAGACGATGATGGCTAAATATGCTTGATTGCCTCCTAAGCTTTGGTGCTGTGTAATGAAATATGGCTGCTGCAGACAGGGGCTCCCGTGCGATAGCTTTCTTGTCACTTTCTCACAAATCCGGCCTAATTGAATATTCCTCACCACATCAAAACGGCAGGCGCCCTAATATTCCTCTGTTCTACAATTTAATTTGTGGATTCATTAGCATGAACAGGGTGTATAGGGAGAACCCAGATAACACGGAACTCAGCAAAACACACTGTTGATGAAGTCAGGTTAAACCATATCCTCACCTGGATAAGTATGTTCCCCTGTCATTTACACGTTAGGACCCCAAACCTCTAAAGAAGTGATTTAATATTAATGTCTGTGAAGACCCTTTAATGCAACTAAATATCATTGCTTCCTGTTTTACATAGAAATCAGCCAACTACATTCACACAGAAAATGGACTCTGAATTAGCAGGAATGAGAAGTTCTGGGCAGAGACTACTGTAATCATGACATTCATAATCATCATCGCTAATCATCTCATTCAACTGCCACAAAGCCCTACAATAATGTTTTAAAAGATAATGAGTCAAATTAAAGCTCACACACTGAAGCAATGAATAAATAGATAAATAAATAAATAAAAGTAAACATGTTTATCCCCCAACGCCTTTTTGGTGTAACCACTCAAAGCACATTTCTCCCTCTTGGTTAAATAAGTAGCTAATCATTTACAAGAATATTAGTCCACGGGCTTATATGGGCACAGCAGCATCTGCTAATGCATTTTTAGCAAGAATACAGCCTGAGAAAATCTTCCCCGCACATTAAATGCAAGACTGTGTTTTTTTTGTTTTTTTTTTTGTTTTTTTGTTTGTTTTTTTTTTTTTTTTTTCTCTTTTGCTTGCAGAATAACTCACGAGCCTAATTTGTTGTGCTACTTAAAGGAAAATGTAATTACACTTGTTTTCATTATCATTCACAAAGCCAATCGATAACTGTGGTTAAGTCATTCTCTGCTGCACATACAATTTTCTGTCCCTTCAACTAGAATTTGGTTGCAAAACAAGTGTGTGCATCTTCACTATATATTTTGGACATAAGAGTTTTTAATAAAATAGCTAATTAAAGTAACAGTACAGTGAGTGTTTTGTTTTTATTGCATATACAGTAAACCTAATTTGTGCTCTAAGTTTATTGATCATTCCTTGTTGTTCAGAGATAGATGATAAATGCGCAGAATTGTGCAGATGCTCAGTCTATACTTCACATATGCAGATTGAATAAGCTATTCATCCTGCTCCTGTCTGTCTTTCTCATTTATGCAGTTCTCTTTCCTGAGACGTCAACCACAGGATGAGGCCTGCGGCAGGTAAGAAACTGAAAAGAATAGCTGATGAGCTGAGAACAGGACCGTTCTGACCTCTGTTTTGCATCATTTCCCGTTTGCTTAAATTTCATGCGACACATCAAGGGTGCTGGTTTTCACATTTATAACCAAAGGGTTCGCGCTGATCATGTGTCCAAGTATCCGTCTTTGTTTGAAAGAGGAATTGCCCGTTTTGAGTGCACAGACAGGCCAGAGAATATGTCAAGCGATATCAAATTCAGCGCTAAGCTGAATCTCTGCTCCAGCTGGACCCCCTCACTTCCCCCCCAATCTCCTGACCTGTGACAGGGTGGGGGAAACAGACTATATCTGGCAACCTAAACCTTTTTAAAGTGACTGAGAGAGTGAGGGAGACTGACTGGCACTGATGGGACCAGACTAGGACTGTGCAATGCTGTGCTGCACTGCACCCAGGCCTCACAAGCCTGATTGATAGAGTGTGATGAGACTGTCACTGAGCAAGGAGAGCAGCAGAGAGATAGGCGAGATGGAGGGAGGGAAGTGGGCTGACCAGGCTAGAGAGATAGAGAGAAATAAATTTGAGAACATGTGAAGGATGAAGTGGGGGAATGAAGTGGCTGGATGGAATGTGTTTCGGACATATGAAGGATGGGGAGGTGGAGGGGGCAGGAGGTAAGGCACGGAAAGGTGAGTTAGATACCAGAGGTCTGAAGGGCTCAAGTTATATGCAAGTGAAGTTTGGTATAGACAGATTCAATTCACATGGTATCTTTGAGAAATGCACCATGAAATCTACAAACATATAAAGTGTGTGGTGTATTCAAAATACACATTCTTGAACAAAAACATGACAAATTGAGTTACACAATGTCTCATGTATCATTCAAATGCCACAGAGAAGAGCCGATAGCTTTGGGTTTTTTTTCTGCTGAGGTTTTGATTTGACTGTCTCTGACTTTCCTACCTTCATGAAGCCCCTAAGTCCTCACAATTTCATTTTATTTTTTATAACACTAGTTATTTTCAATGATTTGTGAGTATGAGATTATAAAACATTATAATAAAATAAAGCATTTTCAGGAGTTTGTCTTTGGGGACTCAATAAAGAGGAAGTGTATGGATTTTTTTTTCGCACCTATTGAATTGAAATTTTTTTAACAAAGTATGAACTATGAAGGCATTTCAAAAGTTACGAGGACACATTGCGTTAGCGAATTCCATTCACCAGCATGGTGTCAGTGAAATTGCTATCTGGTGCATACTGTACTATACATCTACTGAATTTCAGGTAATACACTAATATGAGAATGTGCAGTATGCAAAAGGCTCACTGACAACATATTATTTTTTTTTACCTGCAATATCAGCTTTTTAATATAATAGTGGTGCTAGTGGCAACTATAGCATGATCACGTTTTTATGGTCAAATATTATATAAAGTTTTCTTTATTCACATGAACTGAAGTGGTTTCAGTTCATGTGAATAAAGAAAACTTTTTTTTCCCCAGTGAACATAATCAATTAAATTTCCTCTAAAATACACTTGTCAAAAACAAATTAGTAGCAAATAAACATAATTTTGAAGAGCTGGAAATAAAGCAACAGTTGTCAAAGTCACATTTTTTTTAAATCTAAAAATGACTGTTCATATTGATATGCAAATGAGCCAAGATCTTCAGCTTTTGATATACAAAAATACATATTTCCTTTATTGTATGATGTCTATGTGAATTCCATAAATAGTTTACTTGCTTGTTTATCAGATTATGAGCACCTGCTTTGGACACAATATTAGATCTCGTGGACACATGGCATCTTGGCAATGAATGGAATACAGGCTGAGCTAAAGCCCTGTTCTGGGAATTCCACAGTTAGTGATTTCAGACTCAATAAAGGCACCATGTTTTACTTTTATCCTTGCCTGAGGAAAGAAGGCTGACTCACCAGAACGCCAAAGTTATTATTAGTGCCTCACATGTGCGGAGAAAAGCTATGTGTATTTGCGTGTGTGCGTGTGCGTGAAAGAGAGAGAGAGAGAGTGAGTGAGAGAGGCTGAGCTGCAGCAGCACTCGGTAAGTGCATGCAGGAGCAGTATGAGGAGCTCTTATCTGCCGCCTGCCAAGCCCTGACCAGGGCCCTGACTCCTGCACTCCCCCCCCCCCTCAGTCCCTCTCCAGTGGGGCTTCCCACTAGTCTGCTATAGGAAAAGGTGGCCAGGTAAAATGAGCAATTCCTATTCAGGGACAGGGGCGCCATGTAGGCTCTCCCTGTGAAATGGCTGCTCACTTTGGCAGATCAATGCACTCTCTTTCCCTCCTGCACTACCACTGAGTGATAGCCAGGAAAAAAAAGAGGAGGAAAAATGAGTATGGGTAGAGTGAAGGGAGAGGCGGTGCGTGTATTTGTTTGTGTACAGTATGTGTGTGTGTGTGTGTCAAGGGGGTAGGGTGTTAGCAGGGCATTTAATGATATTTGCCATGGTTGCTCTGAGTGAGTGCTGTTGGAGGAAAATGGGAGATGCTTTGCATAAACTCAGAAGACATGCAATATTGCTGTTGCCTCTTTGGGAAGTAAAAGTGCCGTTCCCAGTCCCACCGGATATGAGAATATTCAGCCGCTGAACTGGAAATTTTGCCAATATGAATGATATTAGTGGCAATCATATTAAAATGCTTAGTTGTGCCAAAATGAATTCCATATCTCTACAGGGATGAGACTCATGTGTCATACATTTATTGCATAGGTACAGGCTGGACATACAGGATCAAGGGCAAACCTATGAGAAAAAAGAGGCATAATCTGGGCTAATTTCCCACTAGATACAAATACAAATGTAAATAACTTGTTGAATTATTTTATATACTGTGTATGTACTTTGATTACTGTATGTTCTTAGTATATGTGATAAATCTGAATTGTGTAAGGGATGGTGTAAAGCCAGCCAATGATGCCAAAGGTAAAATAACAGCATACATATAAATTCATCCAATATTCCATATTGTAGAAGACCCCTCATTATGCTCAAATCCCTTCTTTCTAATTTAAATATTACAGAGGTGCAAGCACACCGGTCTCCTCAGCAACTGTAATGGATTCTTATATGTCTATTATCAAAATCACTGCTATAGAAAATATAGAAAAATCTAATGGGAGCATTGTTCCTAAACATTCACTCACTCTCTGACTATACCAAGCACATACATGGACCCTGAATTATGTTTGACTACAGATGACTTCAACAGTGCATTCCCTTGATTGGTTATCGGTTACATCAAGCATGCCTGCCGGCAAGAGATTCATGGTCAAATCTATTATTTAAATCTCAAAACTCACCCATAAATCTATCGTTCCCATAATTAACTCTCACAAAAATTTTCTGGTTCATTAGATTAATTCATCATGACCTTTAAACAACTTATGTGAACTGCTCATCTGCAACTCTTGCCAAACAAATGCATCAGCTTTGTACTTGCTACAGAAACATAGCTGCTCAAAGTGTTTAACATATTGCAGGTTTTTTTTAATAGCGATCATTTTATGGCAGTACAGATACAATACAGACTGTTAATACCATTGTCTATATCCATGGTCAATAACATGTACCAAAAGGAAAAGCATCCTCCAGATATCAAATAACATTTGCTAATGTGGGTATTAAATTAGGCTGTGAATCAATGTGTTGAATGATTACTGTGTGAAAATTTGCAATATAGAAACCATTAAATAGTGAAATGACTATTTCTGGTACAAAGACTGTGTGTGTGATACTCCTGGAGTGGTGGCTATTTAGCAATCTTGTTAGTCCAAGTTGCTCCTTAGCAATCTTTGTTTCTAGAAATTCTCTTGGACTTTCCAAACTACAGGCCAGTAAACTTTCAGATAATAATTCTCACTCATCACCATACTGTGCATTTCATAGTACATAGTAAATATGTAGACAACTTTAATTTTATTTTGCTCTTTGACACGTTAAAATTGAGCAAGAATCTTCTGTCATTCTATAGGAGAACCACAACACAGTATACTGGATCCTTCACTTTTTATTTTACATAGAAATCCTTCCTTTATCTGTATTTGCATTATGCTGATGACACAGTATTTTTCCAACCCAAATGTTGATTTGTATTGTATTTAATTCTGAACTGTCTTGTATGGCTGGTTCCAATTGGATCTCTTAATCATTAGTGTAAAATCCCATATCTTGATATAAATTTTGACCATCACTATGTATCCACAACAACACTATGTCCTATTTTAACTGACACACATATTGATGTAGCCAAACTCGTACAATCAATTTGGTCTCATATGAACAAGGGATATTTTAATGACTGTAAATAAAAACTCCCTAAAATTACATTCTCCTGTGGATCATTTGGTACATGTTTAGCACACAGAGGTCCTCCATGTTCCTGTAAGCACAGCAAACAGCTGTGCATCTCAGTGGAAGGGTTGATTAAAATTTATAAGGAAATGAAATCACCTTACTCCCTCTTGTAAATCATGAAGGAATTATAGTCTCTGAGCAATCCAAACCACTTCAGATTCATTAACCACTGCTTGCCAAATCTATGCCGACTTAAAATGGTATACTGAACAAACTGAAAAAGCAATGCCTCTATGAATTAGCAAATGAATTAAGCATCCTGTTTGAATAAGGAAGTACAGAGTCACTTGACCTGAGAACTTGTATTCTTTGTACAATATAAGAACAACCCTTTTACAATATTATCATAATTGCAGCCAGAGTCTTAATCATCCAATGTGTAGATATGGAATATATTTTAAGAGCTTTACTATTTCATTTTACAAGCTCATAAAACATTTCTCAATGAATTCAAATGGAAAGCTTCTTGACTTACAGATAGATCCAAATGAATGACTCATTCAATCTCCACTGCTTTTGACAGAATATTTGGTGATGCCAACCTCATATTGTGCATTTTATATTTTAGTGACAAATGTGGCAGACAAACTGATTTAACCTTCATTGCTACAGTACCGTTCAGAGAGCTACTTTATTAAATCACTCTAAAGCTACAAGTCAATTTTTTCTAAACTTTTTTATTTTGCCTTTCTCTTTGTTCTAAATGGTAATTTGTTATCTTTTTCTTCCCATTCCAACAGTATCATAATGTTTTTCTCAAGTCTCCTAACATCTGTGAAGACTCACTTGAAAATAGAGTCAGACCTATGCAGACATGACAGCAATAAAGTGCACTTGATTACATGGTTGAAAATAAGGACAAGGAGACAGAAGAGCAAAGAATAAGAAAATAAAATAAAAAAAAAGAACAGAGCCTCACAGCTTTGATCACACAGAACATTTTGAAATAAGAAAGTCCCGTTTGTGTGCGGTCTTGGCAGAGGCAGGCGCAGGGGGGTTGAAACTTGATCATCAGCTGTCAAGGCAGTAATGAACAGTGTTTACTAGTAAAAACCATGCGCTGCCACAATTCAGGGTGAGAAATGTCAGAGTGTCCATTTTTCCCAAGCTAGTCAGAAGCAACACTGTCAGAGTTTGGGCTGTAAACAATAGGAAAAGAGAGGAAAGACAGCAACAAGGCACTTTCTCAGTTTCACCCATTACAGTCAGAGTGAGAGGGAAAGAGTGGTACAATGTCAAGCCTAGAAAAATAGAGATGCTTGCAAAGAGTAGCAAAAGTGGATTACAAGTGGATTCCATTTGGCAGACACATAATGATAGCTGTTAAACAAAACCGAGGGAAGGAAAGCAGGAGAGGCTGAGAGAGAGGCACAAAGACAGACAGAGGATACGAGACAGACAGGCAGAGAGACACCTGCTGTTGCATCACCTGCTGTAATAATAGTGTTGACATTCAAATAGAAAGCCCTGACAATAGGAGCTGGCTGAGGCAGCACTCGGTATGCAAATAAAAAGAACACATCAGGAAATTTGAGCTAGCATCAGGACTTTTCATAACACATATTGAAAACCACTTGACCCTTCGCTTCCCACAAGTGCTTATGTATTATGTGCGCACACATGTGTTCGTGTGCAAGCAAGTGAGCACAGTTGACACATTAAATGAGCTGATTTACCACTGAAGTCAATTCATTCCATACTGACTCTGCATCTAAGGCTATAAATAGACATATACAGCTATTGCACCTATGTTTATACTGTATTTAAACACAGTTTGTAATGAAGTTAATTATATTTGCTTTCAAATGCAAATAATTAAATCTATGCTGTAGTGTACAGGGTTTGTTTTTTTTTTCTTGATTGGCATTCCAATTCCACTCACACTTCCACTCTTTTATTCTTGCTGTCACAGTATCTTGGATACCCAGGTTAAACATAATTCAAAAACGGAAAGGATCATTAGTCGGCAAATTCATTCTTGACTCTGTCCGTCATGCACCTCACATGGCCTCAAAGGGTCTATCAATCAAAATCAGATTCAGCTGATATCACATTCACCACTGCACATATTTTATTCCCTTTTAAGTGCTCAGCAGTCTTTTGTATCAATGTAGACCTACAGTGATTGGAGTAGAAACTTTTCATGTTTGAACTCAGTGGGGTTTCAAGGACTGCAGATATCAGCAGATCCTTGCTGATTCAGAGGTCAATAGCTATTATAGTAAAAGCAATAGTCAATATGCTGCTCTCACAATACAGCCCTGGATGTGGTCTTCAAAAGCTGTGACCCTTTCCTACAACAATTTGATGATGAATCGGAAGGTTTTAAAAACACTGTGAGTGTTTGTCTTGTCAGATTCTTTTTCTACATTATGTGAAGGCAAAACAAAATGGAAAGACATCAAGTGAGGAGCTATGTGTCTCAACTATACACAAAGTAAACTCTATTAGGGCCTTTATGGCTGTTCCAAAGTCTATTGGGTGTTTGCCATCAATTCTCTTTGGAAAGGCATGGGCATGGAGCTTAGACCTTTCAAATCACAACCGGCATTATAAATCACTGCTAAAAACTCACCTTTATTGACCTACCTTTTACATAATTATCTTTAACTGATATCTCAACATTTTTCATTGCAGTACACTCAATCCCGCAGCATATTCATCAAAAGCCAAATGACACTTTGCTTCTCTATACCTCTATCAAGCTTCAGTTTATAGCACTTAAGGAAATTAATTTTCATAAAACACTACCATTCTCTTTTTAGCAATATGAAATCTAATTTGATGTTGAAAATGTAAAACTTAACTGTGGAATAGTGAATGGAAAACTTCAGCAACAGACACTATGTTTTTATTTTTCTTTATAAATTGTGATTTTACTTCATTTTTTGAGTTATGAATGTGGCTTCCTACCTTAAAGATAAATCTTACAAAATGTTTTTCATTTTGCTGTGAAAGTTTTGAATTTTGTCAAACCTACTCGCTGCTATTTGTATTTGATAGCTAACATATCCCACTTTTACCTTAAATATAGGTCCCAGGTTGGATGGTGATCAATTGTTGCCAACAGCCAACAACAACCCTGCACAATATTTTCACTCTGGTGAAAACGAAACAAATAATAAATGAGGAAAAGGAAAGGCCCTAATCTGGAGCCCTGTGGCACTCCATTATGTTATATCATGAAAATAGTCTCTACTCCTTCAGTATAAAGACTTAAGTGTCCATATCAGTCGATTCTGCAAGACATTTTGTGCTTTTCATAAAATGGGCCAAAAAATAAAGAGACTGTAGTGTGCAAACTCAAATCAGCAACTGATATTGTCTTAACCTTAACAAAGACGTTTTGGTTACCTAATTGTAACCATACCTATTGTGGGTAAGTCATTAAACAGGCACAATGTAAGTGCAAAAAAATATATATCGTCATCCTGGGTTTAGGAGAATTGTCCAAAATGAGAAACAAGTTCTGCCTGTTGATGCAGTTGGTATGTTAATATTATCATAGAAAAGGATTTGCAATTATTGCCATTGTGCTCGTCACTTGTTAAATTTTAGTTGTACATAGAGGGAAAAAAATATTACAAAGAAGAATACTGAATAATTTGATTTGAATATCTGAATGTATTCAAAAAAGGGAAAAGAAAAGAAATTCTCTGATTTATACAAGGGAGCTGAGGAGCACAGACAAGCTTGAGCGACTTTTAAGTTTTCTATGGGAAATGAGATTTGGAATATGACAGAGCTCCTAATATCCTTATGCACAGCTTCCCAGCATGTATGCTAATGCCCTGTCCTGACCACTAATACACAACAGGAAAAGTGGGCTAAATAAAATGAAGGAGGAAGCTGTGAAATATAATTCTGAATGCCTATAACGACTACAGTATCAGCCGTCTTGGATCTGTACTTCTTCATTCGGATGTTCTCATTTGTATCCACACCTGTGTCATTCACAGCCTTACGTCTTTACCTAATTTCATGGTCTACAGGTTTGGATGGATGGCTCTGCTGCAACTTGTACACTGAGGGGAGGAGAGAGAGTACCATTAGTGTGTGCATCTGTGTGAGTGTGCACTCATACAATAACACAATTGTGGAAGAGCGAATGAGAGAGTGAGAGAGAGAGAGAGAGAGAGAGAGAGAGAGAGAGAGAGAGAGAGAGAGAGAGAGAGAGAGAGAGAAGGGATGTGCTGCTACAATAGCATAGAGAATTGTAGTCACTGCCAGATATTAACCTTTTAACCTTGCACTTTTCTGTTAACAAAATACATTAAGCTCCTGTTGGATAGCTGACAGTGAATTGGGGTTTTACAGACTTATACTAAGCGTGACTGAATGATCAGAGGTGAACCCATTTAGTGGTATGCGCTTGAATTACAGTAAAACTCAGCTAAAACACATATGCTAAAGCGAGAGGATTTAATACAGAATTTGGTAACAGCAACTGTTATTGCCATCCATGATCTGTATGTTACATGAGCCACATTCAACTGGGAAAGCTAGAACCTGAAATCACAGATACTAGATGATAACTGACATTTCTCAACCAACTGTAAGTAATTCCTTCAAAGAGCTTTGTACAGCATAATGCACCTTTTTTGTTAATGTAATTGCTGGCATATTCTTAAGCAAAGTGTGAGCAATGCCCTTTTAGTTTGCCAAAGTATCTAGTGGTATAACAGCTTATTTAGCCAAACCAGGCATGACACCAATTATACTGGAGAGAAATCGATTCCAACAAAGCACTCTGTTGGGACAAACAATAAAATGATCAAAGAGAGTGGATGTTCTGCTTTTTTTCCCAGTCAAAATATGTAATTTTTGAAGCTATTAAAAGTATTCTCCAGCATGACATTAATGCGTGGATACAAAGACACACAGAAAAATGAGCAAGAAAACACAAAGAAGTGAAGATGAAACAGCAGATTCCACAATTTTGTAGCAAGAACAGAAGAGCCATTAAGTCCTATCTCATTCCTTCATTGCAAATTTTCTTTTCTATTTCAAGTCAACAGCATTTTAGCACAGACAGAATTAAAGATTGCACACATTAATTGATAAAGTCGGTGACATTTTGTTTAAAAAATCTGTGGCTCACAATGCAGGCTAAGGTCCAGCGTCCACGCTCTGTGTTATTCAGTGTTTATTTTTTACATGTTTAATTCAGATGCTCTTGCAAGAAAACTTATATAACAATAATATAAACAATTTCATAATGGTATAAATCATCACTAAAACATCATCATCACAGAACCAGACTAGCTGTTTTTAAACTTCACCTTGCAGTTTACTTCTGGTTTTCCCCTTTTAAATAACAAAAGTTTTGTGTAAGAGGCTCGATTCACCTTCATGGAAGAAAAATTAAGTGTTTCAATATGCAGTGAGCCTCACTATGTATAGGCAGATTATGAATTGTATGCTACTTAGAGCAACAATACCCCTTGACAGTAATTGTCCCTTCATGTACACATTCTGTACATTATGCACACACACATATAATACACAAATTTATATTAATTAATAGGTTTCCATTGTCTGACATGGTGTTGTAAAAGACCAACACTGCTGTATTTTATTATCTCTAACCTTGCCTTTGAGGCGTTTAATTTTCTGTGTTGTCATTATACATGTGAATTTTTATGTGAGTTCAGAAGAAAAAAAAAAGAGCACAGTGAGTCACACAGTGTGCACTAAGCTTATTTTAATTACAGTAGTATCTCACTTGTGCTCCAATGGTACAGTCCTCACTGAAATGTACAGTACTGTATGAGATATTAAAACCATAATGAATATGCTAATTACCCTTTTTTGTATTCAGAATCTTACAATGGTTTCATATTCTAATGACGATACCACCATTTTATGTAAGCTATAATAAGTGCATGTAATTAATGTTATTATAACAATGTGTGTGTGTGAATGTGTCATAATACAGTGCTGAACTATGCTACAGATCTAGAGTATTATTGTAATCAGTAAACCATAACTTTAACTCTTAAAAGACCACATATGAAGTGTTTCTATCCAGTTCATTTTTAGGCTGTCTGCTGCCCGGTGCCATTCATTGTCAATCTTCATTCCTGTTTCCAGACGCTAGTCTGTCGAAGATAGATCCCTCATATGTCAGAACCACACAGACCATTTCCTGGAGTCCGCTGTGACTGTCAGGCTCCACGGACCATGAAAGCCGTATATGTGATGCCCGAAATTACCTCATCGTTGAATGCCACAGACTCCCACATTTGCATGGTCACAACTATCCCTTCAAGAGACACTGAGGGAGCTTTTTGGCAGTTCTATGCCAACAAATAGTGGGAACTATTTCACATTCTAAGGCAGAAATATAAAATAAATCAATTTTACAGTATGTGGGTAGAAATTGAGTTGAGCATGAATTATCAGGTTAATGGTGTCCGGGACATTCAGTAGGTTAAATCATAGATTTTGCTATAAAATATGATGTGTTTCTGGCATTTTAATAAGGCACTATGGCACCCACAAAATATGGAATCAAAAACACTATAAATCTATGTGAACTTTTTGGAATGTGCTCTATAATGTCAGCATTCACTCTTATAATCTGTCTCCTGTCTTAACAAGGGGTGTCTGAGGCAAGCATGGGGAAGAAACCCAACTCTCTCTGGTACAATTATAGAAGTGCACTGCAGTCACTTAGCCCGCTAATACACGGTGTGATATTAATTACTGTTTGTAAACAATGCACTTTGCAGAGATTATTGCATGCACTCGGCGTCCTCCATTTGTGTTTGGTAATTCTCACAAGTGATTAAGTGGTGAAGCTAGGACAGCTGTTCAAGATGAGTTCATTGGCATGTTTAATTAATTGCACTTGAGATAATTATTCAATCATTACTTTGATTAATTTTCTGCGTCCCAGATAATGCATCAAACGTCTGCTTGATGTCAATAGTTTTCAAAGCGTGAGTACAACAAGGCTAACCATTTTTGGAGCTTGATTCAGGACTTTAAACTCTGCTTTGTGGAGAGATTAATGCCTAAGACAGATGCCCATGATAGGAATTCATTATTATGACTGCATGGTTGATTTTAACAATGCTAATGCTCACTTTACAGGCATACCACTAAGGTTGTGTCTACAGAACATTTGTATTAACACCCAACACCTGTCAGGGCTGCATTTTTTTCATGTGTTTCCAATACATCAACAACACCCCGTCACTGCTCACTTCAATGTTTTGAGTTGACTCAGTTCACATTATGTTTGAAACATGCTTATTCTTCACCCCCTCAGATATGCAGGGTAGTGGCAACATCCAACTGAAGGAAAGCCAGGCAAATCGTTTGTGAGAGATCTTGTCAAACAGATTAATTCCCACCCTGGGCCTCGGGGTTCTGGACCGTTTTTCTGTCATGCTGCTTTGCCAGGCTCCCTCTTGATAATACCCCAAAGATAAAATTAATTGTGCAGGGAGATGTGGGATGGGGAGTATCTAAAAGGACCTTGAGCAACACATGAAGCTCTCTTTTTCTCTCCGCTCCTCTGCATGTGAAAACACAGAAACAATCAAACCGTCAGAAGCATGACACATTGCGCCAACGATCACTAACTTTGTTAGGAAGTTTCTGGAAGTGCGATGTTCTGAGAGAGATGTGAAGGGACAGAATCAACCCTCATGAAATTTCCTTGTCTAAGAACGTCTATGCTCAAATTACCATCAAAGTGGAATTTCTCCATTTTCATCAGCAGTTTACAAAGATGGCTGGCACACCAATATTTGTCTACAAGTTTCTAGTTGTACGTCTGCAAGTTTGGGAACATGCTGTTCTTCTATTCTTTGACTCTGACAATCAGAGTTTGAATTAACTAAAGATGTGACAGCCGTATCAAATTCTGCACTGAAATCAGTCCACTGAGGAATCTCAGTACAACAAGACTAAGAGTCTACAGCCACACTGGCTGTTATGAGGCACATCACTTCTTTAAGCTAAATGCTAATGTCAGCATCTTAACATGCTCACAAAGACAATGCTAACATGCGGGTGTTTGGCAGGTTTTGTTTACAATGGGCACCATAGTTTAGCCTGTCAATGCACTAACAATTGGTAATAAGCACAAAACACAAAGTACAACGGAGGCTGATGGGAATGCCATTATTTTGGCAGGTATTTGGTCCTAAACCAAAGTATTGGACGAATTCAAAATCTGAATTGATAATGCCACTAAATGAAAAGTCAGGGATCACCAAAGTGATTACATTATATCCTGAGGGGGATATGAATGTGTGCAACAAATTTCATGACTATCAACCTGATATAGAGACATTTCACTAAAAAACACAAATGTCAACTTCATGGTGGTGCTAGAGGAAAATTCAAGGAATCACAAAAGCAATTAAGAATCATTCTCCAAGGACAATGCATGTCTGTGAAAAATTTCATGGCAATCCATCCAATAATTGTTGAAATATATCAATTTAGTCCAATGTGGTGGACCGACCAACCTATCCATTGAGCCAGATCCCTAGTATGGCCATTCCTCCTGAAAATACCGCCTATTTAGCCTCACTATACAGTATAGCAGTCAAATGTAGTCACACTCTAAATGAAATAGACCTTTCCCACAACCTCCTGTCACCGCAAACAGCTCACAACATTAGCTAACAAGTGCTAGTCCCTGCTGTGACAGTGTGCAAGCACACAATGTCTCAGTCTTTCATCGCCACTGGTCTTCAAAAGCCACCCTAAGACCAATTTAACCAAGAAATATTCCATAGAGGACAAAGCAGAAGAGCATGTAGATTGTGGCATTGGTACTTCTTTTTTCAAAAGCCCCTTGGCACGAGTTGCCCCTGTCACCTCCTCTGGCAGATGGTGCAAATGAGCCTTTATATGCTGCTGCTGGTCACAGCAGACAGCCAGCCAATGTGCAGTCACAGTCACAAGAGATCCATGTTTGCAGGGTCGGAAGCCTGAAACAAAAGTGTTGCTTTTTGTACAGTCATAGTCAAAACACATCAGTAAGTCCTTCAGAGCTGGATAACATTTTTATTACCACCAGTGTTTAAAGCAGTGTTTTGTTGGCCATTGTCTTTTTTTGTGTGTGTGACAAATGTAGACAGGAGTGACTTGGCTGTTGCTGATATTTTTATATTTTGCTATAGCACTTTCTGAGACGTCGGTGCTGTCAAGATTTATAGTACTGTATGAATAAGAGATGAGATCATTGAATTGTTTGTTGGTACAGAATGCACATTCATTTCTTTATGTGAGGATTGTCAATGTAGTTGAAATTTAGTCCAAGAATGTGTCTGGTTACAGCAAAACAGTCCTTTCAGAGAACATTATGTTTGGCAGTTTCCCTGGATATACAATTGGATGTCATTTTAGTGAGCTTTTCTCACACATACACAACGGTACAGTAACACAGTCCTACATAGACACATGGAGCCCCTGGGCAGTCCACACCAACAGTTGTGAGCTCAAGTAGTTGCCACTGTCACAGTGTGACATCATCAACTGGGCTGGCAGTGTCCCAGTGGTGTCCTCTTTTGGAGCCAGAGATATCCTTCAACAGAGCTCATCCTGTGACGCTGCTGTGTCACTCAGGGGCCCAGACAGGCAGCGCAGCAAGGATGACAGCCCGGGAATGAGAGCTCAAGAGCAGGTAGAAACTATTGACAAGACCCTTGGGAGCAATTATCAGTGAAACCCAAGGGCTTGCTCAAAGGAACCTACGGCTTGCTTAAGTCTAATAAAAACACAGCCCTGTTAAGGGATAACAGTTCTTGCTAGTTAGCTAGTCAGAAAAGTAAGTTTGAAGCTCAACTGGTGACAGATTAATCATATGAACTCCACAGGGCATATCAAACATCCGAGTTTAGCTTAAAAGTAAATTAAACTATTTGACTTTTCTGTCAGTAGAATCTTGTCTCTTGTCATCTGTGAATCTGTGAAACAGGAAATACACAGCAGTGATTAACAGGCTGACCTTTTGTGAGCATTTTCACTCCTCAGCATTTGTATTTTTAAGCCTATAAAAATCCAACAGGAATAAATTCAAAAGCTACCGCTGACACTCAGCACATCACTCTCCATAAAATACCTGCAAATGATCAAGGCAGACAGATAATGGCTTGGAAAAGGACTCGGCTTGCTGCCCTGTGACAGACATTTCCAATTAAAAAGGGTAAATAACTTGAGATTCATCTATTTCAGCCTGTCCCAAGATTTATCAGTCCATCGTGCTTTAAATCCGTTCACCCCTGAAATGGTAATATCACAGATTTGGATTTCCCAGGCAAAGAAAAATGTCATATAGTTCGAATGTCCTTACACTCCTATTTAAATCTCCCTGCACTGTCTATGTTAGAGCTTTCATGTGGGAACCCAAGCGTGGGAGGAAGCCAGTGATATTAGTACACGGGTATGATATGAACAGTGACGGGCACTGAATTTGCAAGACTGTTGGCTTTTCAGTGATACTTAAGCAGCAACCTAAGCTGCAGTAACAAAGTTGTTTGACAGTACATTATGGACAAACCTTTGTCCACATGTGGGACTGGGAACGGCCTAATGTTTTATGTACAGATTGTTCTATTCAGTGGATGCTAGTTTTGTGTAAAAAGTTCACAGATTATAACAAAAAGTTACATAAGCATGTATCAATAGATTAGATTCTAATGTACAGACAAACTCTAATCCTATGAATACGGTGTAAAAAATACCATTCTCTATCTTGAAAATAGTTTGACATTTCAAAAATGTAATAAACTCTTGGGAAACTATACGCTTAAATTATTTGTAATAGTCTCACAAGCAATAATATTCTGTTTGTTTAAACTAAAGCAGACAACCTCTCAAAAGAGGGAGGAGTGTTAAAGGGTTACACAAACTAAACGCATTTACTGATAGTGAAAGCAGAGCGATTTGGGCTAATCATGGATGGCAATCGCCCCTCTCCATTAGGTGAAACTGGCTAAGAAAATATGAATGTTTTTCTGTCGCAAATTACTGGTTTGACCTTCACAGTCTGGATGTGAAAGCTCTTGGTGGTTATTAAATCCAGCAACAGTAGCGTTACCTGCTAGCATATGATTATAAACAAACAAACCTGCAATCCATGATTTCTTGCATTGTAACTAGATGAAATACATAATTTAATAAAAATCTGATACACATGGAATTGTGAAAGTGGAATTTAGGCCAGAAAACATATTCATATCACCCAGCCCAGTAAGCAGGCAAACAACAGTGTTTAGCAGTCCCTGGTCGGTCTGCTGCCGGCAATCTACTCAGGATGCACGCTGAGGATTTAATGGAGATGAATGAAAGGGAAATTAATATAATGTAGTAGAGTCTCATGGATTTTGACTAAGCTGATAACAGCACAGAACAGTCAGTGTAGTTTTGGTTATTAAGAAAGCTGTCTAGCCATTTATTAAAACTGGACCATATTTTAATCAATACAAAGTGTTTAAACTTCTTTTCAAGGGAGTTTTAATGACTTTATTTTCAACATGTAACAGGTTTTACAGGTTGCACAAGACTTGTTTGGCAAAAGCTGCTATAAAGTACAATTATTCTATACATTAGTGTGTTTAAAGGTAAAGCACAAGCAGTTCTTTACAAAAACTTAACCAGAGACTTTTACTTTCCCAAGTTACCCAAAATTGCTTGGCCAAACCATCACCTAAATCTGGCACAACTGGTTGCACAGACTCATGGTGCAGGTGTGATGAATGAGCCGCCTCTGGCTCAAACCTTACCCAAGTGCTAATAACTGGAGCTAATTCACAGTCCAAATCAGCCCAAGTCTCCATCACAAAAAACCCAACCAAATTTGGTCCTCTTATGTCTGAATACATCCAAGCGCACCAATACTCAGCTGCAATCAGCCCGACACGGCTGGCTACCTTGGCTACTGTAGATTAATTCTTGCATTGCCTTTTTCGATTAACTTCAGCCAACATCACCGGAATGCCGCATCATGATAGTGGGGACCATTCACAGGAAAAAACTCTCCTTTTTTTTGTAAATAAAGTGACATGACTCATTAATGTGATGAATGACCATGCAATTCCCTAGGACCTCAGCATCAAGCCTCACCCCAACCCCCTTCAGGCGTCCCTCTTGTGGGCCATTCCGGGTGAAAGCCGAACATTTAAACGTGTGCCTCTAAGTGCTGAGGCAAGCAGGTCCGCCGGCCAAATATAGCTCTTTTCAGCTGTTGAAGCTCCCAAGGACCCATTTCACTGTTAACATCAAATCATTAAATTCACCCCATACTCAGTCACTTAGAGTTATAGAGAGATAGATAGAAAGACAAAGAGAGAGGATAAAGTTAAAGAAAAAAAAAAGGTCATTGTCGGCTGTAAAGGCTAAATAGGTCACATTATTGGGTTGGAAGTAAAAGGAATCAAAACTGACAGTTCTCTCTGATCTTAATTTTATATTGTGGACCACAAAATGCAAATTACTAAGTGCAAGTTCAGAAAAAATGGAATCAATAAAATATGATCTTGCTTATGTGTCACTGTCAAAGCAGAGGACCTGAGCTTATTCTACATTTTCAAACATGTCTGAAAATCTCTGATTATCATCAGACCTTGAACTTGTATGAATACACATTCAGAAAATAAGCCTGGAATTAAACCATTCTGGAGGATTTTTGAATGGCTCCAACAAGTTTGGTCATTCTATGCAAGCTCTTGTGACTGAGTATTGCAGAAATGGTAAAATGCGTGCATATAAGTACTTTCATTTATGTATAAAGTAATTTCATAAAGGCAAACTATCCACAGCAGATGGTGTACTGTAGATGTTTAGTCTCTCTGGGTAAAGGTAACCTTGATGTACACAAATGTCTGCAGAGTTAAGACATTGTTCTATTTCATGCCACCTCAAGCAATTACAGTCTTCAGCTGTTTCTCTCAGTACACTGAGTACATTTGGTATTTCACTCCTGCATCTGATGCATGCCACCCCAGGGTACAAAACAACTAACTGTCCACAGTTATTTCCCTTCTTAAACAAGAAACTGTTTTATGATCTCTTGTGTATGTAATTTAAAATGCTCATCAGAGTGGTGTACATCAACTACCAGAAAAATCATGTCCTTAGAGTTACGCAATGAAAATATGCACTTTTGATATTTTACGCATGCTTGATCCATTGAGTATAATTTCCATGTGTTTTCTAAATGTTCACAGTTCCACACAAATCACTCGGTCCAGAACATCTAAATATGGCAGCACCGTTGTATCCATGCATGACACTCTGCAGAAGTACTGATTACAGTACTCGCAATTATGTCTAAACAGAGGCTGCTCATACAGTAGAATCAAATATAACCTGACCACTTTAAAGACACTTACAGAGGTGTTCTACCCTCGCATCCACTGGGTGACTGGACTTGGTTTCTATGGTAACCAAAGTATAACACAAGCCAGTAAAATGAGGATACAGCTCCTGTGCTTACTGGATAAGCAGTATGAGGCCAAATTAATGTAAATCTATTAAAACTAATAGAGGTGTCCTTAGACTGGAGAAAAACACTCATGGTGAGCCAAACACCAAAAGAAAGAAGAACGCAGTAGGATTAAAAGTGAAAACAATTCATGAAAACTATTTTCAGTCAAAATAAAGTTAAACCTAGCATGCACCACACAGTTTTTGTTGCTGAAGTCAGTTGGGAAAATATAATAGCAGTGGTTGGCACAGCGGTCTGTAGGGATGTGTGATTTTCCCACTTTCATTACTTTGAGCTCTGTAATCTTGATGTTCAAGGCAAGTAAAGCGATAGCAGATGGAGGGCATCACATTTAAGCTAGTCTTAGTTGGGTACAGTATGAACTTAGAGTTGCACTGCAAGTTGCTCAGAAACAGCATCTTGTGCTTCTAGGAAGATGAAAGAAATGACAACATCAGGTTGCCTCCTTTGTATTCAGACCTTGCATCCCCTTGCAATCAATCGCCAAATCAATCACCTCAATACATAAAGAGCAATTTCTTCTTTAAATGTAGAAACTCAAATCATTTTAGATAGTGATTATTACAATATACAGATGACTGATTTGATGACCTGTCAGCTCCTGAATAGTGTAGCCTACAAACACAGTGATTGACTGAAACATTATGTGATATGCATGTACACTTATTAATAAGCAGCATGTGGTACAGTGTGTGCTGCTTATTAATTAGTAACTCCAGTGAAACACGGTGCCCAATTCCCAGTCTGCAAACCATTCAGTTTCCCAGACTGCAGACTTTTGTAAAGACTTGTCTTTCTTTACCAGAAAAAAAATAAATGTTATTTTGTTTGTCATGCTTCTAATTTGCCTGTGTTCATCTTAATACATGTGCACACATGCATGTAAGTGTGAGCATGTGTGTGTATTGTGAAGTTTGGAGAAAAAAAGTTGAAGCACCAGTCAGATGCCTCCCTTGAAGCGCTGGCTGTTTTTGGCAAGCACCCTCCTCACTCGCGTACATGGCATGAGGACAACAGAAAGCAAATGTGTCCCTCCTTATGGTAGGTCAGACTACAAGGCAGTCCAGATTTTTCAGGGAGTTTATTACAGGGCTAAATCAAAAACTGAATTTCTACACAGTGGCATCTGAAGCTTTTGCCTCAAGGGCCTGGTTTCCTCATTCTCTGGTGTTTTAACAATGAGGCTGTACTTGACAGTCCAACTGAGGCAGTCATGTTTAAGTGGCCCTTGAGTCCACATTGTTTTGTGTACCAGAGTTCAGAACGCAACAGAGGATCAGCTTGGAACTCATGGGTATGCTTGCTAACAAAAGCCTATTAGACGCAAAAATCACAAAACCACAGAAATAAAGCTAAAGTCCATTTTTGTCAACATATGGATCGCTCACTCTGCAATAACAGATGACTAGATATCCATCGAAGCTATCTGAGATCATACTTTTCTTGTACAGTTTTGATGTAGTGTACCTTGTACTTGAGTTTATTTAGAGTTGAACAGTGTTACAACAATAAACACAAACAATACAAACAGGCAAATACAACTGTCACACACTACAAACAAGTGAACACAATATAATGTTATGATGCATGAACAGGTACAATTTTCTTAAACACTTTCAGCAAAAATTTAGGATTTTCTCAATCCTTTCAAATTGACCCCCATAGTAATCAGTTCAGACAATTTCAGGTCCTCCTGTACATTATTCCAGGAAGAAGGGGCAGCATATTTAAAAGCTTCTTTCCCTAGTTCTGTTCTTACTGTGGAGACCAACATCTGTAGAATATCGAACAGTGCCATATTGATTTTGGTTTTTACACATGTATGTACACAGATAAGGAGGAACTAGCCAAAGGAGAGATTTATATATAAAAGTCAACAGCTTGGAACAGCCAGTAATAACACGTAAAGCACAGTGGTATACAGTATTCAACTTCTTAAGGCACTGGCCAGATGCATTTATAAAGAGCAGATCATTATAGTAAAGGTAAAGAAAATTGAAATCAACTGTTTCCTTGCCTGGAGAGAGAAACATTTTTTATTCCTAAAAAAGAAATTTAATTTATGTTTTAGCTTGGAAACAAGTTTTTCAATGTGTGATTTGAATAACAAGTTCTGATCAATAATAATACCCAAATACTTATATGTTGTGACCAGTTTAATTCCACCCCCTTGAGCAGTTGAGATCTTAGGAAGATTAGAAAATAACTGTGAAAAGAGATTGAACAAAGTCAAAGGCAGACTGCAGGAATTCAAGGGTTTGTACTACTAAAGGGGATGAGCAATAGATAACTGTTTCATTGGCATAAAAATGGAACACAGCATTTGATAAATTATCACAAAGATTATTTACATATATGAAGAGCAGTAGTGGTCCTAGTATGGAACCCTGGGGTACACCTTTTGATACAGGGGGGAGGGAAGAGGACCCAGTGAACTGGAAGCAATGTCTTCTAGCTAACAAGTATATTGAAAACCAACTTGCAGCATGCCCAGATAAGCCAATATTGTAGAGTCTATCCGCCAAGGTGACATGGTCAACTGTGTCAAAAGCCCTGGACAAATTAATAAAAAGAGCTGCACAATATTTTTTTGCAGTCCAGCACCTCACTAATGTCATTCACCACTTTAATAGCAGCAGTTATTGTGATGTGTTGATTTCTAAATCTGACTGATGTTGTGATAGAATACCATTCGTGTCTAAAAATTCTTTTTGCTCACTAACAAACTTTTCAAGGACTTTAGCTAAAATACGTAATTTAGATGATATCCCCTCCTTTCAGCAAAGGGAGAACATTGGCAGATTTCCATGTTAGAAATTTCATTGTTTGATATGGGTAAGATTAAAAAATGAGTCAGAGGTTCTGCTATAAAGTCTACAGCTAACTTGAGAAACTAAGGATAAAGCTTGTCAGGACCTGCGGATTTGTTAGGATCCAGTTTCTTTAAGGCTCTATGGACTTCTATCACATCAAGAGGAGTAAGATTGAATGGTTGAACCATAGAATTAATTGGGGTGGTGAAGAGTGAACCCTTTGCTCATTAGGCTGTTTTGGAGCTGGATGATTCAAATAAAGAACCCGAGGAATCAAAATGTCCATTAAAGCAGTTAAGAATAGCTGATTTATCAGTTAGAGTACAAGTCTTATACAATGCAGGCTGGCAAATCATTAGTGGTTACACTCCCAAATGAAGATTTTATTACTTTCCAAAATTTCTTCGGGATCATTTAAGTTACTAGTAGTTTTAGAATGGTTGAACTCAGATTTAGCATTTTTGATGAGAGAGGTAAAGCGATTTTGGAGCTAAAAATCAGCCGGTCAGCCTGGGATTTGGATTTTCTGGCTTTAGCCAAGGTAACATCCCTTTCTTTTAGTGGACTGGACAGCTGAGGAGAAAACCATGGATTGTTTTGGCCTTTCACTCTTAGGTTTGCAGAGGGGAGCATGTTTATTTTTTAATATTAGTAAAAATATCACGGAAGTATTTCCAAGCCAGGTCCACATCATTAACGAGGGAGATCTTGTTCCAGTCAAAGTCCCAAAAATCATTAAGAAAAGGTTGCACACAGAAATTTTTAAAATCTTGCTTAAGAACACTTTGTGGTTTTGATTTTGGAAGCTTAACTTGTCTGACAATGGCTATAACACAGTGGTCACTCATATCATTTGCAAAGATACCAATATCCGAATATTTATGAGTAGCATTTGTGAAAAATAAATCAAGAATTTCTCTGGGCATGTGAGATTCGGCTGAGCTGAGCTATTAATTAGTTGTGTAAGATGAAATGAGTCACAGGTAGATTTACTGTCAGAGACAGAGAACAACCAGTCCCAGTTAAAATCTTCAGTAAGGAGAATCTCATTAAAATCTAAGGTTGGTAGTTGTTTACTCAACAATGATAAAGGCTCACTGCTTGCTGAGGGGGCTCTATAACAACCTACAACAGTGATAAAACAGCACTTAAGAAGTTCCAATTTCAAGGTAAGAAGTTCAAATTGTCTGCTCAGAAATACTTATGATTGGATGGTAGCATGAAATTTGTTCTTTATATAAATGGCATCGCATCGCCACCACCTTTTCTGGGACAGTCACAATGAAAAACATATTTACCCTTAATTGCAATGTCTTTGTCTGTGATAGATTTGTTTAGCCAAGTTTCAGACAAAACAAGATTATCAGTATCAGATGAGTAGCCCAGATTTTCACCAGATCCACTTTAGGAAGTAGACTTGTGACATATAGGTGAATAATACCAAGCCCAGGTCTAGCTTTGAAATCACAAGGGGTATTCAAACAATTAAAATCTGGGCCAGGGTTAGGTTGAACATTTCCTGATATTAGAAGCAAGAGAACAATAAAACATTTTCTTTCCACCGAGTTTTGTGTTGGCACTGATTGATTATGCCTAACCTCTGGTCTACTTGGGGGATAAGAGCAGAATGAAAACAACCAGTCATATGGACTATAGGGCAGAGTCATGAGATCTTCAGTAATTTGTGTCATCCAATTGGGAGAACTCCTAAAATATTTAAAATCTCAGCTTGTGCCTTTTCAAAGGAATAAAAGATCTGGATACAGTAGTCAATAAAAGCAAAAGAGGTCCTGAAGGAAACATGTTGATTGGCATGTGGTAGGGAACAATAATATTGATGATGTCCAGGTCAGTGCAGTAATAATCTGATCCAAGTTTTTTGTCCTCCTGAGTCAGATGATGACGTTGTGTGACAAAACTTAATATTATCATATGCATATTAAAGTAATATTAGGCAACTGAACTTATGCAAAGTGCTCTCAGAGGTTACACTAAAGGTGAACATTTGAATTTCAACCAGAAATCATATAGCCAATTTTCACTTAACTGCCCACAAGATGATACAAACCCAGCAATTCTATATTTGTTTTATATTTCAAATACTAAAACTGTTTTTATTTTGCGTTATATTTTCTGTCTGTTCTGTAGCTAAAATAAACATGCTTGATCAGTTATGTTTACATTGCCTTTATTGGCGCATTGCTAGGTTTCTTGCCATGTACTGCTACCAATTGTCAATGATAACACAAAACCATTGACAGGACTGCCTAACATTCCTTTGTGCACACATGCATGTGATACTGACAAAAATGTAGTCCCATTCCAAACTGCAAGGTTTAAATTTGGGAATTACACTACTCCTTCCATTGTGCATGACTTTTCCCAGAAAAAAAAACAAAAAAAAAAAACAATGGAAAAAGAGTGTTCTTGGAATCAGTATTTGAGTGTTCATTGTCCTAACAAGACTGTTTCTGTTTAGAGAAATTGTTCTTTAAGATTTTGATCAGAATTCTTTAGATGCTGTAATATGATTATGTGGCCACATTGAACAAATGTCACTTTAGTTTGGCTTCTGCATGCACCTGTATCCTGTATTTCTGCTCCCTACCAAAGAGCTGCAGACGGGATGATCCTCTTAGCACTTTAGCAATCTGGGACACTATTCCCATTACTTACTTTTGCCAATTTGCTCCTGGGAGCCCCTGAGTCCTTGTCTTCATTAAGGGAGTTCCTCATTGATCAATCACTGTCAGAGGAGCTGCACTGTAATTGCACTGTGGCCTAATCATGACTGACGTTTCATCCCCCCCGCTCTGTCACAGGTCTCAGGAGAGAGAATGTTCCATGACTTTCACACCTTCGACCTCAAGGTAGGCCTTTCTCAGTATTTTACTCTTCTTTCTGTGGTTTCTCTTTAGAGATGTATAGTCTTATGATGGATATTAGTACTCATTGCTGAATATTGGTGGAGGTCATGAGGACAGGTAAGTTAAGATAAGTGGTGTGAGATGGATATTTTAAATGTTCAAGAGCCCCGATAACATTACTACTATTTATTATTATTTTTTCTGATATTCTGAAAATGATGAGCAAAAGTTGTTTTGCTCATCATTTTCATAATATCAGAAAAAAAGAAACAGTATAGATTAAAATTACTGATCAGCTATCAACTATGAACAATACTGCATATGACCAAATACAAAAAGCTTTACAATACATCAAAACTACAGTACAAAAGGGCTCCAGCTGCAGGGTTGCAGTTCTTGGAATAAGTCCATAATATTCATTGAATCATTCAACATTTCCATCATAAAGTGATATTCACTGTAGGACGTGCACTCAGGCCTTTACATCTGCCAAATGTATTACAGTGGATGTAAAACAAAACACAAGTCATAACTGCAGGAATTAGCAGCCGTTGATGTCTTTACTGAGTCACGTACAGTATTCAACAGCTTCAGAAGTAAGTACAGTAGCCTATTTAACTAATAAGATGTGTTCTTATACCACTCATGTTGAAACCAATTGTTGTTGTTTTGTTGATAGATGCATACCCTATTTTAAAATCACAAAATGCAATATATATTTCCCAACTAATTTTTCCTTCAAATTAAAACATGCAGACACACGCTTCAAGATGCAAACATGCATGATGATTCTAACAGACAACCTCTCTGTAACCCATTCAGCTCAGATGTCAAGTTGATTTTGTATATTCATTTTTACTGAGACACTGCGGCAAACAAGATCATGTCATTCTTCATATCACCAATGCAGTATGAGAAAATAGGGTTGTGTTCAACAAAACAAAACACATTAAAGATTTCCATGTCGAAATAAAACCATGTTATTTACTGTGAAAATAACCAGATATGTATCACTTTATACCAGTCTGAGACTGATGTGTATGGCCATTAACATAATGCTCATTTAGAGGATTTACAATGTTTAAGGTATTAAGTGTTGGAATTTGAAGTTATAAAAAAGTTCTGAAATTGTCGTCTATAGATTCAAACAACTAAAACTTAGCAAAAGATCACTGACTGATCAACTACTGAACACACAGTTTGTTGGGTAGCTGGCAAAACTCAGACAATTAAAGGTAAGGGAAACATTTCAAAATGTATGTAAATCACCACATAAACCACCAATGTGGTAACATATTCTCTTTTTACATCAAACTACAGTACAACACAATAAATTACAATTGCGCAAAAGTGACAAACGTGAAAACTTGTCAGGTTTGGAAAGTGCAATCCACAACAAGGTAGTGTGTATGTGTAAGTATTTTTACAGACCTGTCCAAGTAACCAAATATAGTTATACAGCCAAGTTTTGATACAGTCCTCTTATAGATATTGGGAGTTTTACCCAAGAGGATTTAGAGGCTCTTGGGTAAACCTCCCATATTTCCAACTTCCATATTCCCATTATATGCCAACAAATGTTGATCTGTGAACTAGCTTTCTCACTTGTGAAACATTGGAAGCCTGATAGTCATTGATGTCACACAATGAAATAGGAGTGATTCAGGGATAGATGGGGAGGAACTGCTTAGAACATTTATAAGATGACTTTATGACCATTTTGAAATCATTTTAAGCTATAAATTACACAATGTGGATGTTTTGTTTTTTTAACAGAACTGTTTTCCATTGATTTGTTGTTTCTTACTATATGGCTGAAATGCTTTCTAAGCAGCTAAGACAAAAGGCAGTAGAGTGTTTCTCATGACATCTGCTTTGGCTATGTATAGGGGAATAACATTTAAATATCTGTGCTCACAGTTAACTTTTCACAGCTGCAGCACATAGACAGAAAGATGGCAAGTGAATTTGTCATCAGCTCCTTAATCTATGGTGTCACACCAACACACAATTCTTTGGAGAATGAGTTTGAAAAGATGCAGAATGATGTAAAAAAAGATCAAGAACGATTTTCCGGATTGAAATTGATATCTCTGCCATGATATTAAACCCACTGGGATTCAAAAGTTCAGAAAACTTGATATGATTTTGTAAAATGATTTGAGAGTCTCCCATTTTTGTCACCGAAAGAGGTTTCACATTGGTTTGATATCACAGATTAGTCTCAGTCCTCTTGTGTATTTGGTTGTGTAAGGTTATTCATGCTTACAAAGTGATTGGACTGAATGCCCACTAGACCTGCATTAAGTACTGTGCATATGTAAACACTAACATTCTGCTACCAACACATATTCATATTGCCTTATTTTCTAATTATTTTGATTTTTAAATTGCAGTTAGTGGCTCATGTAGTGTTTTATTCGTGTACGTACATGACATGATCTGTCATCACCAAGAGAGGGCATGGACACAATTGCAAATACCCCCACCCGATATGCTAATGCTTTATCCTGTGCCGTATTTCATGCAAATGCCTTTCATCGTGTATTTTCAAATGTCATTTATATGACAGCTGTAGCACAAGCATCCATAATGTTTTGACTAGAGGGAAAATTGCAACACGGATCTCAGTCATTGTGAATTCTACCCACAGTCAGAATAAGAGAAGGTCAGGAATGCTGAACTCTCCCTCCTACAGAACATGATTGTTTTATTAAACTTTGAAAACATGTTGATGATTAATGCCGCTGTGGAAATACATAAACAGGATAATGTGAAAATTGCTTTTCCCTGACAAAATAATGCAGCATTTTCAGCTTTTGCATCTGGTGGGAATAGTTCACTGTTATTTTATACATTTTACAAATAACTGGTAAGGAGTTGGTCAAGTAGGAAAGTTACTATATCTACACATAGATACAGAATCTGTAGACTATACTTAGTGTAAACAAGGCACACAGAATCATCCTAATGAGACTTTTGTTTGTTTATCCATAGGCACAGTTCTGTAACATTATCTCAACTGAAGTAAAAACAAAAGTGTGGCATTTCCCTACCTTCTAGTCTATGAGACTGCAAGGACCTCAGCATTTGTTAAACCTGCTATGTCATTGTCTGCGAAACTGTTCAGGACCATGTTCTAGGAGGAAAGTTTTAAATTTAAAATGTAATCAGCACAATCACCAGCAAGCAATCAGTTCCTCTTCATTTCACCTGATCGAGCCCCCTGCTAAAACGAGTCTGTTAAATAGAGCATCTTATCAGGCCTGGATTAAGTTTTGACTTTGATTAACATCTGTAGTCGGAGTTTAGAATGTCAAAGTTCAAGTTTGGGAAAAAAAAATATATATATATAATTTTTTTTTAAAACTGCAATTGGATGAAGGGGTGTCATTATGAATCACAGTTTTTGTTTTAAAAAAGAAAAGGGCGTTCCGTAATCACTGTGGCATTTGTTTGTGTGAAACAAGCATTCAGTCTTTTAATCTGTGAAGGAATATGAGCCACAGATATAACTTAAGTCTTAGAGGACGACATTCGAAGCATCTAAAAATCTGTGTGGTACAAGCCTCTGGTCTTTTAATCTTTGTACTGTGGGATAATGAATGATGATTATTTTGTTTTTATAAATCTGTGAAAGAACAAATTCAAAACCATTTCTGTTGGTAGTGGTTTTAGAAAACACACCATCATGACTGTGAGCCAATGGCTTCAAGAGACAACATACTGTGACACAAACAGGTGCAGCTGCAGGTGCCCGTGCCACCTGCACATCTGCCCGCTACAGAGAGAAGACGGCGAGTTATACAGAATCACATAAAACAGTGTACGTGGTGACAACCGCAACAATCACAGTCTTTTTATTAAATAAGGTTTTTGCAGCGTCAGAGGCAAACCTGCCATGAAATTAATTTTCCATTTACCAGAGACTTAAATTTGTAAGCAATTTGTAATTTGAGACCATAAACCCATTCGCATTGTTTGCCCACACTGCTTCAACAGGACATGAATTTAATTGTCCATTTTTTGATAGCATTGTTTAATGAATGAATCACAAAGTGCTGAATATTGTTTCCCTATTTTTATGGGTAATTGTTTTAAGATAAACAGTGTTGATACAGTGTGGCAAGGCAATCAACAGCTTTAAGAAAAGCCTTGATGATTCAAATGATTTACAAATTTTTTTTTAAATGAATCAAACTATCGTATCTGCAGTTATCCAAAGTTTATTATGAAATCTATAACAAGCAGTGCTGACTGACCAACTATGAACATTTTATGAATTTCAATGTCACTGCAGCTGAGCTCATTTGGGGAAAGGCAGACCAAGCACACAGAGGCCACATCCAGACATAATAAACTGTCGCCCTGTTCACAGAGGCATGGAGAGGTGAGAACACCTCCCCAGTACATCCTCAGACACATCTGTGCCCATGCCCCTAAAATGATGTTTCTTTTGTGCATGAAATAGGTCAGCCGTGAATACCCACTTTCTTCCATCTCAAAAAATCTTTTAACACACATAATTAAGAGTGTAAATATGTGGTTTTATTGAATGTGATTAGTGTTTTTTTGTAGCTTTTTGAGCTTTTACCATGTTGTTGCTGCTCTACAACAAATACAATAAAGAATAGCAGGTCATTCTCAAAGACTTCATTTTTCTATAAAACTTAAATTTTAGAGGCAGCTCCATTGATGCCAACATGGCCCACATTTAGACACTGCCAACTTGGCCCTCATTTAGGCACTGAATCATTCAGATTGCACCACAGTGATTGCTTAATTAAACGCTCAGCTGTGTAATGACTTTGCTTGAAAGAGAATTAAATGTCTAAAATGCTGCAGAATCCGCGTTGAGTTGAATAGAAATCAATGGGACATAGTGCTGGAACCCAAGGTGTTTTCCGACTTGTTTAGGGTGAATGTTTTGTATTGATGCTGTCCCTCAGTCAGTAAGTCAAACGCTCATTCCTCTTGGTCCAAAGCATTGATTGGTGACTACAAACAATGTGCTTACTTTGTACTTTCTGGAAGGTAGTTTACAACCCCTTACAAGTCAGCAGTGTACAGTATGTAACACTGCATTTACTACTAAAAACATCATTTAATATAAGCAACAAATATATAGTCCTCCCTGCATCAAGTGATATTTGAAAACTGTCTTTTACTAATTCGATGCATACCCTCCTGCCAATATGATCCTCTTTATATGTATTACTAACTTTTACAGTTCACAGCTTATTTGAGTTTACAATGTGTATTATTCTTTGTTGACCATTAAATGGCAGTGAAGCATGGCTATATTTTTTTTCCCCTCAAAATAACTTTCAGACTCCAAAATTATCAGTCCTCTAGCATATTTTCAGTGTTTTACCGTGAAAGCCTAAAGGCAAACATTAAAACCCAACCCACATGGAAATAGTTCTTGAAAGGAGTGCAGCCAACTAATCTCACAAACATTTGATTGAACCAAAGACCTTTAGAAACCGCCAAAGCTGGGAAGGGCATACAACTCCTAAAATGACAACCGATTATCAAACTGCCGCTGGCTAAAGACACTGTAATCCCCCAGATGTTGCAGTCTATGAAATATGAGAGTCTGAATTAGATCTCTCAAACAATGTCAGCTTGTCTGCATTTGTAAACCCTCAGCATTTAAGTCACAAAATTAAGTTGACCCCGTCAGAAAGCTTAAGGACACGTAACAAAGCCCCCGGCAGTCATATTACTTCATCTGCTTTCGTCTCATCTCCTCTGTGTAATAAGTTCCCACTCTAGCAAGACCACTGGGGCTAATAAGGGTTTTATCTGCTTTTGATATTAGATATTAACACCTCATCAAAGTTAAGCCAGCGGTAGGCTCTCGTCCTCCCTCCAAATTTACATTAACAATGTCTCAAAAAGAAATCTTATCAAATTCAAATTAAGGGAGAGTTGAATAGCTAGAAGGATACTGCTACCCATCACTCAAGGAACATGTAATTTGGTTCGGCTGAATACAGGCAGGCTTTGTAAATCACTGAGATCATAGTTTTCATGCAATAACGTTAATACTTTTTACTCCTCACAGTCCTGAGTCAAAACATTTGTAGCATATGAATGATGAATGATTTGCTGCTGGGCACGGAAATAGGTCTGAGTGACACAATCAGGATTTGCTGTTTTGAAAACTATAAATAGCACCTCTAGTCAGCCAGTCTTTGTGATCTTTACCGGAGGGGAAACACATTTGTGGCATGTGTGCTGCTGTTTTGCTGTTTTGATCAGATAATAAGTGCAGGTTGTAACCCTGTGGTTAGTTGTAGTCATCAATTAACTTGAATACACCCGAATAACTTCACAGCACTAAGTATATGTCAAAACTCAAATTTACATATTAGTCTTTAATATTTTATCATTAACTATTAGAGGAAGACGATGTATAAGTTGTACTTAAGCTGATAAAGAACAGCATGATGTTGTTGTAAGTGTCTTGGTTATTTCAGAAGTCTTATTTCTTCAGAAAATTCTCAAGGTAAATCCTGTATCTAGAGCGAGAGTGCAAAGGTTTCAGAATTCTTATCATCCCTTGTGGCATCCTTTGTCAGGTTGTATGAAAAAAAATGAAATATTAACTGGAAAATATAGCTTGGAGAGATAGAAAATAAATTACTTCAGTGTGGCAAGGAAAAGAAGATTGTGAGATTTATCAAGTCAAGATGGAAATGCCTGCTAAGTCTGTGCCCCTTCCTTGAAAAATTAAAGCGAAATCAAATGCCTCAGAGTACATAGCGATTGTGATGTAAAGGTGTGTGTGTGTATGTGCGTGCGTGTGTGTGTGTGTGCCTGCCTGCATACTTGTTTCCTTGGTAATTTATTGTTGAAATGTTATTGCTCAATATCAGCTATTTCATTTCTGGTGTGATGTGCCAAAAGATACAAGTCTCCCTATGACAGAAATGCTTATGCATAGACACAACTTTACACTCTCTACTGTTAGGATTTTACAGCATGTGTTTAAATCTTCTCAGAGAATTGAACTAAAAAACACTCTCCACAATTAGCCTAGCTGTACTCTCCAGTCTTTTAACACTCAACAGATTTTCAGTGAAACAGCTTGACTGGCAAAATCTATAATTGTACAGATAAGTGAACATGTTAGCTAGATAAAGGTTAAACTATCAGGGATATGTTCTCCATCCGTCTAAAGGCAATTTTACACATTCAGCTCAAGCAATAGTGGGTTGGGAAGGGGTGAAAAAAAAAGAAAACTGGCAAGTCAATATTGATTGATCTGGAGCCTTAGCAATTACCTCCATGTGCAGAAGACCATGTTAAGGTCAGTATTATCTTAGCTCATTTTATGGGTCAGTGCTCTGGCTTTAGCTGAAATAAATTAATGGGGTAAACACTTTAGCTCACCTTGATGAAATTTACAGCAAGTGTAAAAGCTTTGCATAGGTGGAAGGTACAGTGCCGGAGAGTGACCCTTAATATTTTGCTGAACCCTCATGAATTTAGGTGATAAAATGCAGTCTATAAATAATATTGAATCATCTGCATTAAAACTGTAAGAGTATAATATACTGTATAAATGTAATGAACCGAGTAAGTAAGCCCATTTAGCTTTTGAGTGTTTTTAAAAATTGTGTCATGAGTTCAAAAAAATAACCATACATGTGGATATTGTGAAATTATAAAAATAGATGTATATGTATAAAGTTTAATTAATATTACTATGTATATTTCTGCAATACCCCTACACATTATACAGCAAAAACTATCCTTAATAGATTCTGTATGCAACTGTGTACTTCTTTTTTGCAGCATTGCACTTAAGGCTGTTACCATCTGGGCTAGAATGATGCATTGATGTAATCGATAACGTTGATTACGTAAAAACGTCAATTTGCGTGGAAAGCGTTGATGCGCTGCACTATATTCATCTCCAATTATGGTTACTCACATTCTTGAGCATACTGAACATGAGACTTTATCCCAAAAAAGCCCAGACCTGATTGTCAAAAATGTAGGAATTATTTAAATAGATTTAATAAAATGATGCACTGCACACTTTGTAAAACTGATATGGTGTACCACAACAGTACAACTGCTATGCACAAGCATCTCAAAAGAAAACATCCTGGGGCTCTCCGTCCTCAAAATAACAAGACAGCAGCGCAAGTATTTGGACTCTTACAGTGAGTTTTGTCTGACTGTTGGTTGGTAGCCAGTGCCTGGGAGTCGTCTCTGCATCGTTATCTGTTGTGTTTCAGACAAGAACTCAATGAAGACTCCCTAGAGCAGATGCTAATGGCTAGCATGGCAACACCACTTTCCAGCACATTTGCAAGTTATAAGCAGTTTGTTTATGCGCATATAGCATTTCTGATTACAATCAGCACTAGCCATTAACTTAAATCATGCTCAACACCATCTATAGTAATAATGGCAGAATATAGTTAACACCTTTCCTAATTAGGCATACTGTGCATGAATCGTGCAGTATCGTGAAGTAAAAGTTAAAATTTGAAACGGTTCTTCATTCATAGATTTCATGTTAAAATATGTCACTCATTTCATTTTGTGTGTCTTTTTGTGTCTCAGGAAGAGACAAAGGTGTGTGCATGATTTTTGCGATGTGAAGCATGTCACTGTATGCATACATCTGGACTATGATAGTATTTGAAACATTATGGTCAAGGATATGAGAACCCTCTCTATTGTGGAGGGTCAGGGCTTCTGTGTGATGGTCAACACATTTTACTCAGGGTACACACTTCCCTCCAGGGCCTGCTTCACTAAGCTGATAGAGAGGAAATATGAGGAGACTCTTGAGAGAATGAAAGCTTCACTCAGAGGTCAAAACAAAAATCACTCTTACCAGTAACAGTTGTTGTACATGACGATGCTACTAATGTCATTGTTAGTCTAAGGATGTTGGAATAGACGCATGGTGTCACTTCTCTTAGGTACGCCATACACTACAGTTAGTTGTCAGCCATGCTCTGAAGAATGCCCAAGACACTCAGGGCAGAAAGATGCCTTGCAGAACATTTCACAGAAGAGTGAGCTGGCTAGCACCAAGCTGAAATCAAAGCAGTAACAAATGGGTACTCCTGAGCATAAACTAATACAAGATGTATCAGTAAGATGGAACAGTTCATTCTACATGATCAGCTGCCTGCTGGAAAAGAGGTGGCCTGTTACAGCAACCCTTTCAGACCCTGAAGTCAAACAGTGAGGGAAGCGCTTCCTGGATCTGAAAAGTAATCAGTGGAGCCTACTTGAAGAACTGGAACAAGTGCTGAAGCCCTTTGAGTGTGCCACTGTCTTCCTTAGTGGAGAGGCCTATGTGTGTATGTTTCTGCTCTACCTCCACTGGTGAAGGGCCTCCAAAAGCCTAAAAAGAGCACACCATTTGAGACTGTGCCTGTCAAGGTTTTTGAGGCTGCTGCAGCACAGGTGATGATTTCAAGATGGGAGTTGGAGACCATATTCAGATATGAGGTAGAAAATGTATGCATTAATGCAGCTGCTCTTGACTCAATATTTCACAAACTAAAAGTTCCTGCCAGCAGAGGAGAGCCTAAGTGTGCAAGTCAAAGTTCAAGCTCTTGCACTGCAAGCAGAAAGAAGAGAGAGACAGAGAGAGAGAGAGAGAAAGAGAGCGAGAGAGAGAGAGAGAGAGAGAGAGAGAGAGAGAGAGAGAGAGAGAGAGAGAGAAAGAGAGAGAGAGAGAGAGAGAGAGAGAGAGAGAGAGAGAGGAAACACAGCAACATCACAGTGTGGAACAGGATGACTCAGCAAGTGCCAAACCACCAGTTTCAGAGAGAAGCCAAGCTAAGTGTCTCTGCTGGACACTTTGCTTGGCTCAGATTCAGATGAGCACAGCAACAGTGAGGAAGACAACGGACATGTTGAAGATGATTATACTCACAGCGAGTTCTCATCCCAAAAGATGAGAATGCACTCAAATGGTGGAAGGAAAATGAAACACCTTGGCCATCCTGGCAAAGTCAAACTTGTCTGTCCCTGCACCATCAACCCAATCTGAACGCCTCTTCTCAGCTGAAGGAACATTGTGACTAAGAAAAGAGCAATCCTGACTGCAGAGACATGCTTACATTCCTCCACTGTAATGTTAATTGAACTCTTGCTGTCTTTTTAGTATTGAGAAAAGTTAAATATTGAGATCAGTGCTGATTCTGATTTTTTTTTGTAATGTTACTTGAACTGATCAACATTTCAATTTCATGCCCTAAAATCTTTTTTTTCACAAATGATGTTGGCTGAATTTATGTTGGACTTATGGACATATGTATTACTGATACATGCCTTTTAATTCTTGGCACTGTACTTTTTCATGTTGGGAAATATCTTTTCTTTTTATGTTCTGTTTTCTGTTTAGTTGATTAATCATTTTGTCAACTTACCAGTAAATAATAGCCATAACTTCTACCATTAATTCTCAATCTTTTATTCAAGCATTTTCTCATAAAAATACAAATACAAATAAATGATAGATTAATCAACTAATTGTAAAAATAATTGATAGATTAATCAATAAGAAATAATCATTAGTTGCAGCCTTACCACCTTACTACCATCATTTCAAACTAGGCTAACGGCACCAAGCAGCCTACTGTAAAGAATACTGATAGCTACACTCCATCCAATAATAACAGCAGGGTCCTCAACTTGGCATGTTATTTCTTGTCACCTGTATGTATTTCACTAGAGGGAACGGGGGAGCGTTATTAGTCAACCAAAACATTCCATCAGTTTTCGGTGTATTGGCATTTTTCTGTGGCCTTCAGGCTTCCTTGCAAACAGCTCTGTTATGTTCTTAAGACCAAAATAAATTCAATTTCCAATGCAGTGATCTCCTTAATGAAAAGTCAATGTCCCTCACTCATTGGCAAGCTCCCACGGGGACAGTCAGAAAGATGAATTTATCAGCGGGCCAGAGACTGCGCCCTAGGGGACACCACCCCTTATGATCAAACAGAATGCTACAGAGTGTGTCCAACCAGTCCTCCATTATTACCCAGCTTGTGCTCTTAATGTGAGCCGACGGAGGAGGGATGACAGTATTGATCTAATGAAAGTGCTATTTATATTCTCACAAATCCTCTCACCAGTGATTACAAAAGCACTCCACTATTGCGGTCAGTCCGTTCTCAATTTGTTAACTGTATAGGGGGACAGTTCGTTTACCTCATATGCATGCAGTGTTATCTTAGCATGCTTATTTTACTGCATTTCCCATCAGACTCTGTGTGCCTGTGTCAAAATATGCTACCACAATATTTCAAGTCTCTATCTAGGCTAATATTTAAACATAAGCACTATTTTTACATTTGCGGTGTTGCTCAGTTATTTCTGTATAATTTCACAGGAAGTACTGCATTGTAGCATTGCATTCCTGTGAACAGTTCAGAGGTTTTTGATTATTAATAACACCATGTCTTGTCAGCAGCTAACCCTCTGATAAGGGGGACATGAGCTTGTTGTCACGGTATATGGGTAACAGTACTATAGATAAGCCTTAATCTCCACTAGGCTCCATGTAATGCATAGCAAAAGTGATGGGAGCACATAACATACACATGTGTAAACATCAGCCACATAAAATTGCGGTGTGCCGAAATTAAACACAGCAGAGAGGAGAACATGCAATACCGTAGGTTGCTTACGACGCAGACGTAATTCATGCTCATATTCATTATTCCACAAGTGCAGCTCTTGTGCAGCTTTCACTCACATGATCCAAAACAGGAAATCATGTGTAGTTTAACATGCATGAACATATTGTACCCGTGGCTATGCACTCATGAATAAAACACTGACAAATTGATAATTATCGACCTCAATGTGTGTAAGCGTGGACGTATACCCAGCTGAAAATCTGCACACGTGAACATCACCAGTGACTCTTCACTGAGAATTTGAGAATGATGTCAATTTTAAAAAGATAAAATATGTCGGAAAGAAACTGAACTGGCACGCTAAGTGGTAGAGTTTTAAATAAAAAGTGCCAGTACTCTAAGGCAGCAGGTGCATCCAGCTTTTATGCAATGGCAATGTTTCTATGTGGTTTGCATTGCTAATTTATTTATTTATTATTTGTTGCTTACATACTTATGTTTGCATTGCTTTAATGTTTTTTTTATGATTTCTACCTGTTCTCTTTATGCATTTTGATCTGCTTGTTCTTACTCTTGTTTTTCTGTATTTCCATGGAGCACTTTGGGTTGCCTTGTGCAGGATAAGGCTATATTAAAAAAAAAAGCCCTGCCTTGCCAAATTCTTTTGTTCTGGCTTCTAAAAAGTTCGTATTTGCGGCTTTTGTTCATCTGATATGATTGTAAACTGATTATCTTTGGGCTTTGAACTGTTGGACAAAATAGAACAAAAAGAAACAAAAAAACAAAAAACCCACAAGCAATTACACTCATTATTTTTTACTATTTTTATAGACCAAATTAGCAATTGCTTAATCCAAAAAATGATCGGCAGATTAATTGATAATGAAAATGATCATTAATTGCAGCCCTAGTAATTTGCATTGTTCACAGAAGGTACAAGTTGGTCATATAATAATTTTTGCAGACCACTGTAGATATGCACAGGTAAATCAAAGTGCACTGACTGCCTTTTACCACAAAAGCTGGTATGTAATTTACCATATTTAATTTGACTATTGTCATGTGGTACGAATATTTACATTCTTGAGAAAATGCATACTGTGCATTCTGAAAAGGATCTAATTTATTGGATCCTTCACAGATAGTGGATCTCTGTTCATCTCAGTCTCCACTGAGCGAGTCTCTCTCTCTAATGTGGCTGTACTGCCCATAAACAGACATTGAGTGATTAGCGCTGCTCCGCCATTGACATCATTTGCATTTTAATAGACCATAATTACAACTCGGGGAAAATAAATTGCAGTTTGAAGAATGTTTGAATTACTCCAACTCTCCGGCTCTCCTTGTGAGATAGCAGTGAGCATATGCAGGAGCTGCCTGGATGGTTAATATCAGGTTCAGAAATGTACAGAGAAGCTGGAAACTAAAAGAGTAGAAGGAGACAAAGTGGGTTGTGCTAATGTCATTAATTATATAAATCAAAGATTTTGATATGGACCATTTCCTATAATTTAGGTTTGAAACCCACTGCAGGGGAAGTTACAGTATGTTTTACAAAAGGCTTATGATAAAAGTTGAATGCCTTCACTGAAAAGGAACATGCGAGGAGGGGTTCAGTGTCTTGCTTGAGGATACTTCATAGTACAAATGGCTGTTGATGGACATACATTGACTATTTCTGGGATCAAATATGTGCCCTTTCAGATACAGGATGTGTCTCTAATCATTAGGCTGCACTTGCTTTTTTGGTTTCTCATTAACGCATGTGATAATTGCAGTTTGCCCATTTAATATCTCCCATTTGGTCTTATCACCACACCTCACCTGCTGAGATGTGACACCTTCGTGGGATTTGCCAAGGGATGTCTAACCCTGGCAGCTAAAGCCCATGTGACCCTGTAAGCAAGAGTGACAACACAATAATACTCCCTGCACCTAATCTTTCATTGGTGGATTATCAGATTAGAGGCCCCAGTTGTTTGTGGGCTCGGTGACTATCGAAAAAGTTGATCTGTCAAGTTTATCTTACACTTGTCGTATCAAGGCAGTGCTGGACCATACAGTTGGCTGCGGATGGAAGATAAGGCAGACATAGCTGAATAGAACTTCCAGAAAATGAGAAACAAGGCTTTTCTTTTTACTCTGACGATATACTTTATCTAGTTTAAGAAATAGACCCCACCAAAAGCATTACGGGTCTTTTTGATTCACTTGATTTCTTTGACCTCTTTGGTGTGACAGAGCTGCCCTTTTTTATTTTTGAAAGGAGATATCTGAAATCATCCACCAGTTTAAGACTCAGGTTAGTGGTGTGGAATCACAAGTTTCAAAGAGGACATAATCCATCCTTTTTCAAACTGCCCCTTTGTGCCATTTCAAAGACCTGAACCTATATAGGTTTTCCTATCAATCTGTTGTTTTGACAAAGTAACACAATGGATGGAGTCCATTGAACCTTTGGATGTGGTTCACTAATTCAGGCTAACTGGTTTCTTTCCATTTCAAAGCAGTGACTCTGAAGGTCATGGACTCTTCAAATGTGACTGTCAGAAGATATCTGTAAATAACAGTCAGAGGAGATCACTATCTTTATAAATCTGGTCTTATCGGATTTGCAAGCCAAGGTGTAAATGTTTTGACATCACCCCTGGTAGGGTGGGAGGTTGAATTTCCAATTACTCTAAAGACATCTATTATGTGAGCAGACTGATAAAAAAAAGCATAAACATGATAATAAAATATTAATGTTCAGGGACAAACCTATATGAAGGTCTTAGTCACCAATTTATTTAGTATGGTCAAAATAACCATATAATTTTGTCACAATTACCATTCCAAAAAGATGTTAAAATTGGTTCTTAGAGAGCCAAATGCTACAAATCAAGAGTAGGCAGTCGGTCATGTTTGATGTAAGGCATCATTAAAAAGGGTTGAACAGTAAATGCTATATTAACCTTTTCAAATTTTAAATTGAGGGGCAGTTAAGTTAATAAATCTGGATGTAAATTTTTACTCCCCCAGACTACAAGCGGTTTGTTAACCAATCTAAGGTTCTATTTGTATCTCTAAATATAAGAAATTTCAGTCTAAAAACAACTGATAATGTTGGCAGTAGAGGCAGTGACACATGTTTTATAGCGTTTAGTAGAAAACAGTTGAATTTACAGGGTGTTTTGCGGCTTACTACAGCAGAATCCTCTGTCAGCTAACCTCTGCCAACTACATTCTGCTTTCACTGTGTTTAGTGGATCACATTCATCAAACAGTGGCTTAACTGTTTGGGGATGCATGTCATCACAGTTGTGAATCATCTAAAGCCCCTTTGAGTGTTGGGGCACTAGATAGTGCCAAACTGCCTTAGTTTGAATTTATATGTATAAGCACTAGCCTTATATTTTAGAATGGTAACAGAAGAACACCCTCCTAAAGGGATAATAATAATTTTCCTCAATCCCATTCCCATCTTATTTATGGAACAGTGCACTGGTTTGTCACTTCCAGCCAGTGTGATTACTCACCTGGCAAGCATATTTTTCTAGCAAATACCGAAGCTATGAAAAATTAAGAAAAATCATATTTCATTCAAGGGGTTTGATGAGAATCTGCTGAATCCCATTATTCAAAATATTGGGAATCCTGTGCAACAAGAATATGGCTTCCTTGATTACATTATGCCTCTGAGCTGTGTTTAGCCAAATGTGCATGACTTGCAAGTGTAATGTACAAATGGCTGCTACTGGTGTGTCATATTAACAAAAAAAAGATAGAAATAAGGAAGAACATGCAGTAGAGGTCCCCTTTCATCGGATTATTCACATGCATATGAAATCCTCCATGTTGAATCTATCCATCACAGGAAATTAAAACTCCATAAGGTCGTATCTCTCTGGTTACTAGTGTGTCTGCAGGTCCTTAAAATGTCTTTAATTATATTATCTTCAGTTGTAGCCTTCAAAGATTATATAGTTGTATTAAATACAATTCTGGAAGCTCACACAAGTGTCAGTTTCTTAGTGCAACCTGGTGAGAAACACCTAAATGCTCTGATAATTAAATTAAAAACAGGCATTAAGAGCGAGGTAATAATTGTATCTCACCAGCTACACATTTTCTTATTTCAATAGCAGCTGATGTTCTATATTTAAGAACAAAAAATCATTTGTTGATCCTAAAACAAATGGACTTCAGCCACAACAAGAGGCAGCCTGTAGCACAGATGTCCACCACATGGAGTGGACGCAACTCATTTGTTGCACTTTGCAGTTATTTATTTATATCCTAGGTCTGATATAGGGAAACATCTGTCACCTTTGCCCAAGTGCCTGCTTGCATGATCCACACACTACGATTCAGAATAAAACGCCCCCATATTGTTTGGCTCTCCAGTGCTGAGCTCAGGTGCAGAATCCTGTTAGGCATTTGGAATGCCCTGCTGTTGCAATAGAGGCAGGAAAGACTGAAACACCTGGAGACCCTTTGTGTGCCACCAGAATTAGCAGCCGCTGCCAAGCTATCGCATGGCTTTGCTTTGTTTTTCAGTGACATCATATGTTCCTTTGTATTGTTTTATTGGTGTGGTGAAATCAAGACAGGGCATTTGACTATATAACTGGTTAATCCAAAGGTTCCCTCAAATGCTAGCTACCTGTTAGACTGAAAATGGTGCTATACATGCTTGTTTCCTTTGTGAAATAAAGAAAACAAATTTCATTTTTAGAACAAACAGAAGACTAGTACTTTTTAGCCTGCATGGTCAATACTGTAAAAGCTCTTAATTACTCCCATGCTCCTTTCTTTAGTAATTTTTTTAATGGCAGTCAGCCCACCCCCAAAGTAAATTAATTAGATGGGCATGGTGCCACAGTTGTGGAACAAAATCTGATGCATGTGTCTAAAGTATTTGAAGTGTCACCCAAGATAAAGGATGTCGGAGAGATTCTAATTCTCAGCCCCAAATAGCACCAGTAGCCATCTGTAAGCTTGTTTCTGCAGCCCTCGCTAAATCAACACACTCAACATGGGCCTGAGAATGCTGCTGCACAATCATGCATGACAACATCAAAGCTTTTCTTTATTGCCTCTTCTCTTCATTTTTCCCCTCCGCCCCTCTTAACTGCTATCTAAAGCTAAAAGCAGTGGTACCATTGCAAACATTATCTTAGGGGTTAGTGCAAACACTAGAAATCCTAGCCATCTCTTGTTAATGGTTTCAGTCACAGCTGATAGCTGTATTCAAGAATGACTTCATCCCTGCACAGGTGCAAATTTAACAAGTAAACCTGCATGCACATGGATTACCACGAAATGTTTGTTGCCTGAACTGTGAATCTGTGGCCTTCACAAACACTTCCAATCTTAACAACAAGTCCTTAGTAATAGACTGTTCAGCATTCTTCAGGATCTTCCCTTAATTGCCTGTCTTTGTCCCTACCTCAACATATTGACAACTATAAATCTCTAAAATGTCGGATGAGCCAAATCCCCAGATTTCCATGAGCGGGATGTTTCAATGATGAGCTGGATCTGTCATTGGGGAACCACTCAGCACCCACCAACAGATTGAGCAGGCAGCCAAGATGGATCTGTCGACACTTCATTCTGCATATCTCTATTTAATGATATTATATTTCATTTCCCAAGCAAAGAAAACACCATTACCCAAAGCAGTGAGTCGTAACGAGCCATTCTGCAACAGATTCCAGGCCTCCTTGGTGGTACAGTAATTGAATTACAATCGCATATGACACAAAGTTTGAAAATGATTGTATTTGTTTCCATTTGTTCCTTCTATGTTATATACTAAGTTCAACTTTGTACGCAGTTAAAAACATCGAAGCATTTGATAGCTTTGTAATGTTTCCTTTTAAATATGACTATAGTTTGATTTCAAATGATGTCTAGGAATTTCAGCAGATGCCATATTCCAGGTAGAGCCTGAATATGAACAGAAATGAGTATGCCACTGATACAGCTAAAATGATAAGGCCAGCTGTCTATACTGTACTATATTTTCCCTTCAACTTTGCAAATCAGCATACAGGAGGAAATGGAGGTCACAAGGCAGGAGGTCACAAGAAATAGTCCATAGGCGGCATTTAGGTTGATTTCTGACAATCCCTATGCCCAGACACATATTGATAACTGCCTAAAATTCATTTCCCTGGTAGCTGTGGTTAAGTGCTTTGAGAGCCATTGGGGTTTTCAAAAGTGTGCCCAGTTGTTTTGATCACAGATTGAAAAGCAGTTATCATTTCAATGGGAGCAATATGCTCATAGGAGAAAGGACAAAGAGGTCAGCAAAAGTGGAGTAAGTGCTCCCTCAGGCACAAACACAAGGCCATTCAAAAGGCCCCACAGAGAGACCAGGGGAAATTGATTTCAGCTTTATTCCTGGTCAAATGCATAACTGTGCTGGCGGGTGACCCAATGGTGGACCTGTCCACTCAAATTAGGAAACCATTTGGAAGATATGGCCATATGTGAATGGCCAATCACACTCTATGAATATTGTACCACAATAACATTATTTCACACATCAAAACATCTTGAGGTCATCCCGTGCTCCTGATTTGTGAGTGATGATCTTTTTGTTGGGGTAGACCCTCATCTACTAAAGTAGTTTGCGATAAGTGCACTGTATGGTCTCCACTGGCAAAACTGAAGAGTAACACTGTAAAATGTTTCTAGGGCACTGTCATTGGCACAAATTACATAAAGACATAAAAGCTTTTGCTACCGGGTGCGTGCATTTTGACAAAGGCAGGATTGGCACATATTTTCCCCATTGATAATGGAGAGAGTGCTTTCAGCTCCACTGAGAGAAACTAAAAAGCCCCCCAACACCGATCACCCATCATCATCCCTGTGGATGAGGCAAAAGGGGTGAGGGCTGGGAGTTGGAACATATATCATCTGTCTGATAGATTTGACACCAGTTGAGTTGACATGTTTTGAATGAATATTTATTTATTGACACGCAAAGAGAAAGCCTTTCACATCGCCTTGAAGTTGATGGTAATGGTTTAATTAAAGTCTCAGTTCAAATTTTCACGCAATCTTTGCTCTAGTGCATCAGTGCACCTTAAGTGAGCTAGGAGACAGTTTGAATTCCATAGGGTTCAGAAAGTATATTAACATGGCACACATATAATTTGTCATGCTGTTCTCCTTCTTTCTAGCATGAATGGTAGCAGCAGTAAAAGAAACAGCTGTGACTGTGTCCATGACTTATACAGTATGTCCTTTCCGAAAACATGCCTGAAAACACAAATAGCATTCAAGGACTAAACACCAAGGGAACAATTTATACTTTGAGCCATAGCTTTAATTGTGATCAGTTCAAAAATGGGTCAGGACCTAGAAAATGTTCCTGGAAAGAAACATTGTTGTATTTAGAATTTTTTAAATCAAATTTTTAATGTTCCAAGTACAACAAATGAAGCCTCCAGCTCCATTGTAATGTGGTGGCAGCAGAAATCTTGATCTCAAAACCTGGGCAAATAAACCAAAGTTATCAGTCTATCAAAACCACCGGAAGTAAATGAAATAAAAATATATTTGTGTTTTGGTAATTCGGGTGATTTGAGCCTTTATTGCAATAATTTTATTATTATGGAGCCAAGCCTAAATCTTTTGCAATGCTCTCAATTCCCATCATGCATATAGTCTTCCTGTTCAGTAAGATCATTTTACAGCCAGTGTGGAGCTCTGTGGGGTGTGTGTTTATAGCCACACACTGTGTACATACATGATTAATGTGTGTTTTGTTTGCTTTGCTCCTTTAAGATGCTGCAGATCTGGTTCAGTTAAAGAGCTGGTTTTAGTCCAAAAAAGAAAAATGTCCACATTTCCCCCCCACAAGCACATTGTTTATACACCGCACTACAGTATATGAAGCAGGACAGGAGCATTGGTACGGAAAAGAGGGTTGTACCAATCATCGCTATGTTGCTTCAACACCACGAACCTTGGGGCTTTGCTGGCTGCCAAGCTGCAGTCACCTACAGAGCCGTGTGCTTATTTTCTCTGCCCTCTTTCTTGACCATATGGAGCACAAGGGTCACAGGCACACTGTGTATCACAGATTTGTCTCTGTGTGCGAGAGTGTGCGTATACATGTGCGTGTGTATATGTATTGCCTGTTTACGAAATGAGCCAAATCTGCTCACTAGTGTCTGTGGATTTGGCAGCAGGGTGCATTGATTTTGTCAGCATTTGCATTTTCCTGCCAGCCAAGAATACTTTTATTAGCTCTACCAATATAGATGCAGAAAACAGTTCATAGTCTTTTCTCATTCTGCTGTGTTGGACCCAACACAAAGCTTGTGTTCTTTTCTCAGTTTATGCAGGAATTCCTTCCCCCATTACATTTAAAACCAAGAATTGCCAAGCCAGTGTGGGCCATTCCTAACCCATTGAACAACTGTAAGGAAAACCCCAGATGATAAATGAAAATGCCAAAGGTCAGAGACACTCTATAGGTGCAAGATGATGAAGTGTCTTATACTCCATCGCCAGCTGATCTGGGGTCAGCTTGTCAGAGCTGACATGTCGACATAGTAGCAACCTCTCATTTAATCACCATATTAATTCACCCATCACAAAGCCCTAATGACACTACCGCTGGCCGATTAATCTCCGAATTTGATTTAGCGAGTGTCTATTCATCATAACTGACTGTTTCAGTATGCAATCAATATGGCCCTTTTAGCACTCTGGACACCTAGACCTCAAGAGGTACACAGTCATGGTGTGAAGAGTGTGGTGATAAAGTAAATGCTTGCCCAGGCCAAAGGGCCAACCTATCAATCATGTACTGATGTGAACATCAGAAGCACTTTTTCTTCAGGTTCTCATAAAAGCCTGTTCACACAAGAAGCAAAGGGTACAGCATAGTACTTGTCAACACTTGCATCATCACATGAACAGTGAATATATGTCTATCACTTTGCAACTTCATGAAGTCATCCTCTTTGGCCGTGGTGAAATCTCAAAGTAGATAAATCATGTCCTCTCCTATTTTACTCCATAGCTGAGAAACACGTAGTCATACAGCCTCCTAGCTTGCGGCTTCCAATTTACTTGTGTACAGTTGTTTATATTCCTGTATCTTAGAATAAGCTGCGTTACTAGTGCACCTTGTCAGTATCCCTGCATGCTTGCGCTTGGACACACTCTTGCCCATACACACACACGGCATCAAGCCGCCGGGCGAAGGCAGCTCTGCTCACTCAAGGGGAAAGAGAACAGCTGTGCCTGTGACAGCTGGAGCAGTCATGACATCCCTTCACCAAATATCAGGGATGGCTTAGGACGCAATGGTGTATCAGCCGAGAGGGGTCCATTTACAACCTGGACGAGACGGCGAGGCTTTAGCCTGCGACCAGGCTGAAGCGACAGAGCTCAGTTTTTCCTCCTCGCATTTCCAGTGATAATGTGAGAAGTAATGAGTTTCTCCTTGGTCTACAGCCCATATAATAGTCCCCCATTTGCTTCAAAACAAGCCCAATGGAGCAAATTAGATAATGTTGTGCCTGTGAAAAATGAGCTGAATACTAATGTTTATTTTCAGAGGTCCATTTTTGATGATTCCTCATCAAATTCTTAGCAGAATCTGGTTTCATTGCTTACAATTTCTAATCTTATCTAGAACAATGTGGTGGTAATTCACCAAGGGTAAAAACATCTGCTAGATCCCTTAAATATAAAATGTACATTTAGAATTTAGTCTGTTTCACAAACATCAGTAAGCATGTCAATCACTTTTGCCTTGCCCTGGAGATACATTAAGAATGCAAAATGCTATCTCACGTAAACACTTTTTCTAATCATCACTGAGTTTGGGTTTTGTTTGAAATATTAAAAATGATGGATGTCTAAAATGTGTTAGAACCAATCCTAATTGTGGAGGCAGCATTAAAAAAGAAATCAGTGTACTATGCAAATGAGCATAATCACCTTCAGCCCCTTAAGCACCAGACCGATTTTAATTACACCTTAATTTCATGTATAAATACCCCCAATTCAGACGAGCTGCTGCAGTAAGTCCCAGCAGAATAGACTGAGTGGGAGGACTGTATAGGTACAGATAATTACAACTCACTGTTATGGACTCCTGATTATATGAGGTGGTGGCCAACATACTGTCACCAAATACCACTGAATGAACTTCATCAGGGTGAAAAATTAGAGCATATCACAGCTATGACAGAGGTGTCCTGAGAACTGCACTGCACTTCATACATGAACACAGACAGCATCATTTTTTTCTTGACTTGCTTCAGCCTAATTTTGACATAAAATGACAAAGATAGTAGTAAAGCGAAGTGTAAATGACTTCAGCTTATATAAAATGTTAAGTTTAATATTACAGTTATGGCACTACTGCCATAGAAGTAGAGCATGGAAGAAGTGGATTTTCCCATATCAGATGTTTTGTTCAGTGAGTGGAATTTTGTTGAGACTGGTTTGTGTGTAAAACTATTTTATTTCCAGAGTGAGGTCATTTAGACACTGTAGACTTGTGTTTGTGGGTTTCCAGTAAAGTGTGATTTGTCTACAAAAAGTTTCCGGGCTTTAATTAACTTGATAACATAAACTGATTTTACAGACGCAACCACATGTATACGAATGGTTAAGTTAATACACTACACTTGACAAAATAAATGCTAGATACAATACTACCTGTGAAATTAGACCAGATGCAGAACTGCAAAGCTGCAGTCCATCTTGAGGAAATATTAAAGTTGAATGACTCGGTTTGCTCTATAAATAGAGGCTTTTCTCCTGCAGGGACTGAAGATTGAGTATTGTTGAAAACACCGGAGGAGCATATGTTTAGGCACAGCTTGTTGCGGCCTCAGATGTTCCTTAACAGTTGATTTCCTCAAGTTGCATTTCCTTTTTCACCACGTTATTGTGCTAATTATTTTTCGGCACGTTCCACTTGGGTGGCTTACGGCTCGGACTGCACAAACTCAGCTCTTTTTTTTTTCTTACCCCAGAAGCACCCAACACAAGGACCGCTGAATATCAGCCCAGCTGGGTGACACATTGGTTCCTCAACACTATGAAATGTTTTGAAATGCTTATGAGAGCTGATGGAGCGTTTTCTTGCCTTTCGCTTTTGCAGCCAAATAAGATTTGTGCAGAGCAAATGTCCTGCCGTGTTGCTCTCACAGTGTTGATATTCAGGTAAATTTATATCTAAAAAAATCAAATCATTGTTTATATGGTGATTTGTTTTCTACTGTATGTACGCCACCTCCCTCCATGCTGGAAGGCTGAGAAAATATGAACCAAGTACTTCCATTATTCACAAAGTGCACAGTGATGCCCGTAGTAATCACCGCAGACAACAGCACACGCTGACATGAAGGCAGAACGGCAAAGAGAAGTGCGTCATTGTATTGCTTGTCACGCTGAATTTTCTTGCTATACATTTTTCACATTCCCCTCAAACACTCAAACATGTGGCCGGGAATTTTTCCTGTCTGCCATGATATGAAATGGGTCTGTACTTTGTGTGCACACCTGTATACCGATGTTACAGTCAGAATCTGAACTGGTATTCATTTTCTGCTCCGAGTAACTACTGCGGTTTGACCTCACGGTAAAATCTCCTGACTTCAGCGTACCAGATATAATCTTTTCTGAAATGCCATGATGGAAATTCAGAATAAATCTGTCACTCTTTGTGATGTTTCAGATTTTTTTTTTTTTTGCTCTTACAGGCAAGATGATGAAATAAAGTCAGCCCTGTGGGTGTTTTTTCCTGTAAAAAAAAAAAAAAAAAGAGAGAAAGAGAGAGAGAAAAACAACAACAACAAATGAGCCAATGCATATTTCACATTCTTTTAAGAGAAAGGAAAGTGCTGGCTGTTCTATAATTTCGGAATTGCCTACTGAGGTCAGAGGTTCCATGCTTGAGTGCCCCCATTTGCATCTTTGACTCGCTCTGGCCCAGTGAGGAAGAATGAGCTGTTGCATCTCCTGTGATGTGCAAAAGTGAGAATGTACAACAGCATTCACTGAACTACATGTGCTCCACTGATCTCAGCGTGAAACTATTTCACCACAGCAGGGTATGCCTTCTCTCACAAAAACTATACAAATGCAAAACCACATGAAAATGGGGCCAGGCTTCCATGGGAGCATATGAACAACTACATTGAATGATAGTCATGCAAAAATTTCGTCGCCAATTCCATTTATATTTATTTTGCACGTGTAGTCTTCGCATGCCTCCCCCGCCCCCTTTTTTTTTTGTTGTTGTTTATTTTAATTTCTTTTTGTGGTATGTATCTGCACTGGTCTCTTTATCGTCACTGTTTTCCATTCCCCAATTATCATGCAGGATCATAACAACAGTAACCAAAGGCATTTGCAGTGACCCTTGTTTGTCATTCCCAAGCTACTACTCTCTCAAACCGTGCAGGCAAGGTGAAATCTGCATCCATTTCTCATATTTACATATAAACTAATGATTCCCCTGTGGGCTGACTGTGGCCTTCCAAATACTCTACGTGGTGCAACCGAGGGTGATGTATAGTACTAGTGGGCAACTGAAGCTGGTGACTAACCCAGTATGATACATTGTTTCACAGCCTAATTGCAGCTCCCAGCTGAATAGGCCATAAGCCAACAGAGACCTACTGACCTTGGTGAGAGTAAAAAAAAAAAGGGCCCCATGCTTCTACATGACCCATTTTGTCACTGAAAAATCTTTGCTAGATATTAAACAACTCTGAAAGGCTGTTGTGAATGGCTGTATTTGCCAACAGTTACTACATGGGCAGCAGGGATGTCAGGAAAGCTGTTTGTATAGTACATTGAGAAAGAAGTTAACATCTGTCACATACCCTGGGGAGAGCATGGTGAAGTTTTACAGTAAGTTGTGTTTACTTGTGTTTATATATGGCAGTATTTCTAACGATACAGGAAGTGAAGAGCATCAAACAGCTTCTGTACCAACTGTTTGATTTCAGGATGCAACATAAAACAAATCACATGTCTGTTTGCATGACTTATACCAATACTGGTACATACTGTCATGTCCAAATATATTAGACGAACCTGGAGGAAATCTGTTTGGTGGTTGTATGCCACACAGAGATATTGATGAAAAATAACACACTATCTCTCAAAGAAGCAGATGCTGCCCTCTTTGTTCTCTATCACCCGTCTCCCAACCCTGTCGATGCTAACAGCTGTTCTTTTGCTGTGCACTCCAACAGCCGCGTAAAGGCAGGAAACAGATAATTGAAAATGTCAATCTCATTAATTATCATGGTGAAAGTTGAAGAAGGAGCTTTCATCGGGAAATAAATGGCTCATTCTGATAGTTTGAGACCCGAGTGCTTAGCAAGCAAAGTCATATTCCATAGCAAAACCTCTATCTCAATACTTAAAGGGATATCAAAAGCTTAAAGCAACTATAATCAGTATCTTTATATTAATAATGGATCAAATTACTGAGTGATGTGAAAGGGGTTGCTCATAGTTACAAACCCACAGAATATTATCACCTGACTCTGCAGTTCCTCTCAGCTTGATGGAGCATCATAGCCTCTTTCAGCTCATTGTTTTGGCCTTACTGCCCGCAACTTTAATGCTTCAGCTTTCACTCTCACTTCTCTCATGGCAACCTTTTTGGTTGCAGCGAGAAGAGACAAAAAAAAGGGACTGATAAATCCACTGTATGCTACCTGCCAAGCACCAAACAGCAGAAAAACAAAAGCTTCAAGGAATCCTCCACTGAAAACAGAACTAAGAGAGAAAATTGGAGTTACAATCACCATATGTCCAGAAACACGAGTTCAAATGAATGCTAATGTTGCTCTGTGTCTGTTGAATGTGCTCAGTGAAACTGCAGAATAGTTCACCATGTCAACTTAAAAGGTGATAATATATCAGTGTTCTGTTCACAACCTGTTTGTGCTTCCACCAAGTGGCCAAAAAAAAAAAAGACAACGATGACAGACAAACACTCACATTTAAATCTCCACACAAATCCAAGTCCATGATATGACACTGTGGCATAAAAGACATTACTGTATGTTGCCACAATATAGGACAAGTTATTGTATGATTTAAAACTTTAATTAAAGACAAAAAAATATAGTCTTTCAGTTCAGGAACTTACAATATTGAATATATACTGTATCATTGCAATGCAAATCACTGTTGTCAAAACTTCTTGAAAGTTTCTTCGCAACTCAAACTTACAGTATGGGCCCACTCTCGATGAGAGAGGAAGATTTTATAGAAATTCTGTGACTAAGCACTGCAGATTACAGTCAGATTTAAACCACTCTCCCTGGTCCATTTCAAGAGGTGCCGGGCCAGTGTTGTACCTGTAACATGTACTACTACAACTCCTAATTGATTTTACAAGGCAGCTTAGGCTCTAATTGCTGATTTGCCTGGGGATATTCTTGATCCAAATGGCTTAGCAACTTCTTTTGTGGTGTGCTGTTAGGAGATTTTCATTCATGGGAGAGTAGATACGACAGGGATTGAATGAATGCATCAAGAAACAAGTTGTGCTCCGCATTTAGAGTAAAGGCAGATATGAGCACACTGACATGGGTAAACAAATGCATGTCATGTACCTAGTGTTCATTCCATATCCAATTTGAAAGTTACCTTCTTTTTTTGGGTGGCACAGCAAATATTGTTGGCATTTGGAGTATAATGATGATGATAACCAATTACATTATTTTGGTCTGCAAGATCAGGAGAGCAAGAAATCATTGGAGTGTGGTTAATTAATGCAAAATTGCTTTCAAAATGTTTTAGGATTAGATTCTCCAAACTCTTACTCAGATCTTTTCCTTGGTTCAAGCAAGGAAGAAATTTGATGATATGGAATAAACTAGTATTTCAACAAGTTTGACACAAAATCTTCTAATGTATGTTTTTATTTTCTTTCTGTTCATAAGTAGCACTTTCAAGAACTATTAAAATGTATACTGTGTACTCAGTACATCTGTTATATTTGTCATCTCTCTCCCTTATAATTTTGAATGAAGCTTCAGTTCATACACATCAATAAATTCCCTTAATGGTCATCAGCACAGAGTGAGTAAATGCATCAATCAGCATTAATCAGTGCAGCAGGAAATCTCATTCAGATTCACATTACTGAATGGCCATTAAGCTAATGCAGTTCATTTTAATACCACTACGTTGAAGGAATCACATGCTACTGCAGTGGCCAAGGACAGTTTAGTCATCTGCCTGCAAACACTGTAGCTGCTTCCGTAGACAATGAGTAGAATACTGACTTTGTGAACCGAGGCATTTGCCATTTTCCCTTTTATGCTCCATGAGCTTTGTATAAAGGTTCAGAGTTGTCAGCATTACTGGAATGTAAAGCTTATTTTAGTGTAAGATTTTTAAAAAATATGTTATGCTGCACAAGTCTGTCTTACTCGCTGTGCAGAGGAGCTGCAGCTTTTCTAGTTAATATGACATCACATTTTCAGTTACAATAACAATGGCTTCAGTTATTTGGAATTCATTTTTCACATTGTAAGACTGCTGGCACTCCCTTCTGGACCCTTGATCTTTTGGAAAAGAGTGGGTACAATGAGTATTTAAAGCCACTCTGATGAATATTTTTTTATATTAACAATAGATCTGATTTCTTTGTGTAATGTACAAGTGGCCACTTGCAGTTACAAACCCAAACAATATTCCAACTTTGCAGTTCTGCTCAGCCCTTTGAAGCGTTTCATTCTTTTTCAGCTAATTGTTTTAGCTTCACAGCCTGCAACTTTACTGTTATGAGTCACTGTCACTGCTCTTATCAATCCAGTTTTCAGTGACAACACGCAGCTGTTTTCAGGGAAAAAGGTCTCACAAACTGACTTTGCTAGCTTGAGCCCAGCACCAAACAACAGAAGGACAAAGTTATAGCAACTAGCTGGTGAACATGCATGAGCATTTATCAGCTTTAACAGCAGCTTTTTCCTATTTGCTATCACATTGGCAATTAAACTTAAGAAGGTGATAATATGTCGGTGTGTATTTACAGCTCATTTAATTTCCCACAAGTGGCAATTAATTAATTAATTCTGATTTAAAATGATTAAACCATACATGTTTTTTCTCCCACTAACATGGTTCAAATGTAGTAGTGGCCAGATGCAAGGAAGGTGATTTCCTTTTGATTGCACATAAAAATAGTTTTGCCCTGTTAGTTCTGATTAGTTGCACTGATACACTGTCCTCTTCATGTGCATTTTTATTAGCAATTGTCTCTCATGCAGCCACTTTTATGCACAACACCAGCTCAGGCTCAGAATGAATAGCAACATTAAGGTAATTTCCCGGCAAATGAAATTTTCCCTGTCATCATCTTTTTGTTGTTGGTTATAGTCCATGCAGGTTTTTTTTTTTTGGAAAGTATTTTTTCTTCTCCAAGGTATAAGATAGGTATTAAAGGTACATTGCAACCTATTCACCCATTCAGGCAAAACATTAAACAAAAGGTCATTTTAATTGGCTCATTTATTTCCTTTGACTAAATGTTTGCTCTAACAAAAAACCAAAATAACAACATATTTTAGACGAATAACAGGCTTGAATAGTGAATTTTAATGAATGCCACTGAGACCTTAATAAATCCAAATATAATCACCACATGACAGGATCAGAAAACCAAGGATTAAATTTTTAAGGACAAAAGGTCCACCGTTAAATCTCTGATGTAAAGCATGTCTCTGATCAGCTCACACAGTCTATGTTGTTTTGGCCATCATTTCCAAATCTGACTCTCAAACACCCGAAAACTAAACAGTATGGGAATATGATGGGAGTAATCTGACAGAATATATGCAGTTTCATAAGACTAGCCAGGCAGAAAATAGATTGGAAGTTGTGATTTGAAGGAGTTAGGATGGGAGTGGCGGGGGTTACAGAGAAATAATGTGTCACTCACAGTGCAGAGACTGCTGCCTCTCTAAGGCTGAGGCATGACCCACGGCCTATTTCTCATGATAAAACCTGAACATTTGTACCTTTCACCTTCAGCTGCTCCAAATGTCCCCAAGGAAAAGCAACAAATAGGGGTATTTACTCCATTCAGACACCGTTTTTAATTATTTTTTGTCTTTACAGATAAAAATAGTAGTTCTGTGATGTAAGTTTAGTCTTTCTGTATGTGCCTTGACAGAAGTGCAAGGTAATTATTGAAACATATGGATGGCTGGGCCCTCTCTTAACCCTCTCGCTAATGATGCTTGGCTATTACAGAAGGGCAAGAGAAGGACATTTCTACCATTAACTGATATATCCCACCAGAGATCCATTACTTTTCCTACACATGTTGGCTAAAGAGAAGCTGCTTGAGCTTCCAAGTGAAGTTGGAAAAAAAAAAATCTGACGCACATCTCATTATTTATGTTCAAAAGTATTCTTAAAAAATAAAACTGAAAAAAAGGGACCTTGATGCACATGCTATAAATACAGTCTGAGAGGGGAAGTGTTTAGAACCTTGAGTTCAGTTCTGTGATAAAATCTTGTCTCGTGTCAAACACATGTTTTTAACGTTATTTCCTCACTATCAGCAACATTTATATCATTACGATTGATTTGGTTGGATGGATGAACGCAGTCATGGCTACTGTTTATGTTCAAAGAGAAAATTCAACACATGCTCACATTTCTCCTACATTTCACACATGCTGAACAGTTACTAACATATTCCGCTGCATGCTGTTACCAACAGAGTAAAGCAACCGCTGATGGACCAAGAAAAAAAAAATGTAAAAGGTTGCTCTCTAAGGCTGATGGTACTCTGGGTTTGCACATGAAATTACAACAATTGCTTAATCTTTGCTACATCAAAGCCTTTCCATTGGCAGTAGATTCAATTTAACTCTAGACGACCCACTTCAACTCCATTAACTTTCTTTGCTGAATGGGATCAGGGAAGATGCTTCCCCATAATGCCTGCTTGCTTAGGGCAATTTTTCAGCTTGGAAGCTGCAGCCCTCTCTCATGTTAATGGACCCAAAAATCACCCTCCCCAGTCCATGCAAAACATGCATACATCCCCCAGGTACATCGCAGTGTGACCCAGCCAACTGGAGCTTTTGTTCATGTGGACTTGTAGCTATGGGCAAAAGTGATGCTGCTACACAATGGACTAAAAGCTTTGGCGGACAGCAAGAGCCTACAACACAATGGCTGTAGTCGTTCCAGAAGTTGAAAATAGCTTCACTCCTTCAGCTATATGCAGCACTTTTCAGGCACAATTCAGCTGAAATGGGCTTTTGCTAAATAGACCTCAGCAGCAGCTATTTGGAAGTCTGTTAAGTATTTGCATTAGACCATTAAAAATATAAAATGGATATGGCAAACATATTGCACTTTGAAAAGCCAAAGACAAAATAAAACTCTAACAAAGTTTATTTTAAAACTATGTTTTCTGTTATTGGGCGCCTTGACACAACCTTGCTGTGCTGTTGATTTTATCTTCAGGCAGTGTTGATAGAGAGTACAGACATCCAGCTGAGTGGGTGAACTTCAGGAAAATAAAGGCTAGCAAGTACACTGGTTCAATCATTCCAACTGATAAATTTTATTTCACTAGTGCCTTTGGACCGACTCAACACCCCCCAACTGGCACAGAGCACACATATTTGACTGGCCCATAACACTAGAGCACTCTTTTCACATCCATCTCTCCCAGTTGCTAATTGAGACAGGAGAAAGGCTTCAGCCATTCCATTCTTCCCCTAAACGACTATTGGACACTGGAGACCAGATGGTCCGTCTGCAAATGTCACTGGTGGCCAGTTGTTACATTTGACAATGTGGGCTGATCTGGCAAGTATCAGTACAATTTTTGCTGCCTTTAATAAGGAGCAACTGGGAAAATAGCACTTGGATTGATTTCATCCCTCATTCGGTGCACAGCAAATATTTTTGACAAAGACATATGGTGGAGAGAAGTGCACAGCAGCAGGCTGCCCAGCCTCAAGCCTGAGCCGTTTTCACTTGATTGTTTCAGGCAACATGCGCATTTAGACAAGCAATGTATGCAGCGTTCGCATGCAGGCAGGCAGGCGGGCGGGCAGGCAGACAGGCACACTGGTTGAGCAAAAACACATGAACATAGAGGCAAGTGATGAATCTGCAGAACCACAGATATTCCCCACACATACAAATCTCCCAAAAGCCTTTCCTTTTTTTTCCCAAAGCACCATTATGTTTATAAATATAATTTAACACACTGCTTCATGCTGTTGTTGTAAATCATTTTCATCAGCCAACATTAAGCCTAACTATTTGTCTTGAAAGCCACAACATTGCATGCCAGATGTTGGCTGTAACATGTCAGGAAGGAAGTAGCAATCCCGGCTCGAAACTCCACCTCAGTCACCCTGTCTTCAGCTGAACCAATCTTTGAGAAATAGAGTCTTTCACCTTCAGTCCATTTGGAATTGGGGGAACCAACCTGACGTTCAAAGTTGCTTGCTGAAGCAGAGTCCCTGTCTGGGCTTTGGCAGCTGGACTGATAGCCAGCCCTGTGGAATGGCAGCTGTTGAAGGGCTTTTTAAATTGCACCCAGGTTGATGGGTGGCTGTCAGGAGGGCAATGGACAGAGAATTTCGAAAGGGGGGGGAAAAAAAGGACAGATCAAGGAGGGAAGGGCGGGGGAGGGGAGAGTGGAGCTCCTGACACCAGGGTGTATAGAAAAACAAATATCTCAAATCCTGAAAAAAAAATTGTAGGAATATAAACTCAAAGAAGTGAAAGAGCGGTGATAGGGGAGTGGGTTGGGGGGGGATGGGCATTGGTAAGGTGAGGGGATGGGGGGTTGCTGACATTAGCGTTGGAATAAATGGAGCGCTAAGGCCTGTCATTGCCAGGGTTATTTAGGTAGGCAGCACATCATCACTGTTCATCAGGTTTGATATCCCCAGACTATGTTTACATACAGCAGGATAATATCACTTTCTTTGCTAGCTTGATCGCCTGTCACAGATACAAATGGAAATGTCAAACGTCAACAGTGATCTCATTCTCCTGCGCATAGTGATTTACAATTGCCTTTGTGCCCATCAAATCTTGCCTAACCCATCTATTAATTACCATAGCTAAGACATGTTTCCACTGGCTTTTGGATTGTGAACACACAATAGCGTTTCAAATCAAGCCATGCGGAAATACAGCGTTTTGCCATTTACATTGCAGTGGAATACTGTGGAGTCTCATACAATGTGACTCTTTCAGCCTCACTGGCTAATCTTGCCTTGCTGCTGCTGTGCTGCGCAACAGATGGTGTTTTAAGAAGGTCATCATGTCTATTCCCCTAGTTGTTAGTTGCTTGTTTCATTATTTGGAGATATTTAAAACAATCTAGAACATTTCAAGGTGTTGTCAAACTGCATCTGAATTGAGACAGTGCTTGCTAAACATGTTAAACTCTGTGGAGTTCTCTGTGTTTAAGATTGAAATGTGTACACTGAGAAACAAATAATTTCAATAAACTATCTGTTATAATACTGTTAGGTGTACTATCTTATATTGTAGAATGACAAGCAGTAATGCCTGCCATCCTAACATCTTTCATACTATAAATTGAAGAGAGGCTTTGGGACCATTAAATGTGACTCCTTTCAGACAAGCCTGTCTATTTTAGGGAAGGTTTCTTGCTGTCGACAATCCATTCTCACTTTCTTACAAGCTCAAGCATTTTCAGTTGGAATTTATTTTCTACATCTCCACATACCATCACAGTATTCCGCATAAAACAAACAAATTGATTTCCTTCTGTTTGCATCTCCAACCAACTGGCCCTGTGAGGTTCAGATAGTACCAGAGTGGCTGCATTCATGGCCAATTATTAGCCATAAATCTACAAAGGGCAGCAGGATCACTGACGGGTGGCTCTCTTACTGCCTGCTGATTGCTGGAGTGTATCTATTAATCATTTTTCTGTAATCCCCACCGGTGAAGAAACCTTTTTTAGAGGAGGGATGGATCAGACATATTTTCCCCTTTACAAACTTTCTGTTGTATTTTGGTTAGTCTCATTTTCTCTCTCTCGAATTATGCTTGCATTACATTCCTCTAATATAACTGATGTTGAGCAGAATCAGAAGATTAATTCAAAATGGATTTTTTAAGCTCAAGTATATCAGATTTGCAAAATGTCAGTTTTCACACATAACGGGCTGACTTGTAGACCAATATTAAGTTCATGGTAATTACAACAACAGTTAAAAGACGATTTTATATTTCAAAATGTAAAGGATTTGTCATATCCTAGCAAATGACTGTATGCTTTTATTGCATTCATTGAAACCAGGCACAGCACCCATAAGCCTGTGCCTAGAACAGCTCGTGATTATACGCCAGTGAAATGGCAGCCTACTGTATCAAACTGTAGCCATTTAGTCTCAGTAACTCCATGATATAGCTTGCATATAAACTAGGAATAAATTCCCCTTCAGCATTTTGACAGCATCTATTCAGATACTTAGCCCTCATACTCTGCAGTCATATTCCTCTGCCAGAATCAATTGCGTTGGCAACCATTGCCAAGCCTGAATTTTATCTCCCAGCTGGAAAAAAAAAAAGAAAAAAAAAAGAAAAGAGGAAGGGAACAGAGCATGGAGATATACTGTTTATCAGTCACACGACTAATTCTCTCTCCCATCTCTCTCGATTCCCCTTTTGAAAGTGAACTTGGTATTAATCTACAAGACCTTGAGCGCCTTATGCACACAATCAGCAGTGACGTGCCCCCTTTTTTTTTTGGTCAATCTCTGACCTTTTGAGGGCCGCCCACATTTTAATTAGTACTAAACTAAAAAGCTGCTCGGTGCCCCCCTAACTCCCATTTCCCCTTTGTTCTAACAACTCCTTTTCTGTAACCCAATGAAATTCATGGGAGATTTACCACATTCAAGCAGTGATTGAATATCAGTGGTGAAGAAGGGTTTTTTGAAACGAGTTGGAAAATTACAAGGGCTTAAGTGTCAGACACATATGCCTGCCAAATGTAATCAGTGGGTAATGAATGTTTGCCCTTTACACTATAAAAAGCAACAGCAGTGCTGAATTAGTGCTGAGCTCAGGGCAGCAGATCACGACACTGTTGTAACTGTGATTAAAAATATTTTTCAGCAACGAAACAATGCTATCTCCACCCATGCCTCTTGACCTCTTTCTCATAGATGACATCAACTTCATATCTTAACAGCTTTTTATGATGGTTTGACTGAACTGTTATCTAATGTGTTGTTTTTTTTTATTGCTGTCCTGCAGCTCTTGAACTGTTGGGAAGGTTGCTTGAGTGCTGTAAGGTAAGCCTTATTAAATCTGACACTATAATCATTGTATTCATTGTGCAAACACTTCATACAGTCAACAAGAATGATGGGTCGTGACATTTTAAGCTGGGTTTCCATTTCTGCAAAGTCTCGGGACTGTGTTAATGCTGGTTGCAGCGGAATGGAGCCTCAGAGGGTAGAGTGTGAAGGCCTCTTGCTCTTTTCTCCCCACTGTTTAATTAGCATGGTCTCAGAGACTGGGGTGCCGCTTTAGCAATCACGGATCCTGCCCAGCCAATAAGAACTAGTGTTCAACCACATCTGACAGAGATAAATGGCACGCTGTAACATCTCAGCCTCAACCATCATCTCTGTTACCCATGCAACAATGCATTGTGGGAAGTCTGCTGGAGTGCCAGAGATCTAAGTGAGCATGTGGGTCACTTGATAATGCCATGAATCTCCGTGGGTGTTTATGTGTACAGTTTGTTTGCAAATGAACCAGGTCTGTTTGTGTACTGTATGTGTTGTTGTGTGTTTGCTGAGCAAAGGTTCAATATCTTGACACTATACAATAGGTGTATTGTGGATTTTTAAACATGTAAAAATACACCCTGTTATCAGCTTAAACCACAAATTGGTGCTGCAGAAGAATGCCCTATATTTCCAAATTTAGATGCCATTCATTCGCTCTATTTCATCCAAATGAGATTCTAGCATTTTGTTTTGTCAATAGGTGGGGAATTTATGATGTGTTTAAGTAGAATAAGTGAGCCAATCACAAAAGACTCAGAATGATGCATTACATTCTGCAACCTGATCACAGAAAGCATTTTGGAGCTGAAAATTTGATTAAAAGGGAACATTTTTTTTTGTGAAAATGGCTGTAAATTGGGGCATCTTTGAAACACTGAAATTGTTATTCATCTGTGCAGAAGACAAAATTAACAGACAGCGTCCACTGAATACATTATCCGCAACATTCTGCATTACCTAGTCTCCTGAGCCAGATGCGACATCTCATCCAAGCATTGCCTTATCGGTCCAGTACCATCCTGTCATGTGGGCACAGATTCGACACAGATTCGATTTTTTTCCGCACAGGAGACCTAATTATATTTGAATAAAAGCACTATCCTACATAACTGGGTCCAATGATGCTGAAGGTACCATGAGTTAAACAGTACGCTAAATAATGATAAGTGTTGTCATTAGCCACTGGTGAACTTCCCAGTAAAAACACATTATGACTATAAATCCTGGAGGCATGTGCTGGGTCCAGTGAAAGCTGAACTCATCTTCACTCCAAGCGAGGAAATATAAGCCTCGAGAAGCATTCGGTTTGCCGGATTCAGTTTCCATGATTTCTCTGTATGCCGCAGTCTTGAACTTAATAGACGTCATCGAATCTATTTCCTTTAGCTAATTAACATACTGAATCAGATCACTAGAAATATGTGATCATTTCCATCTTTTATTCTGTATTAAAATTTGTGACACGTGGTATTATTTGTTACATGAGCTACACAGTGTTTGGAAAATAAATTCCCTTTCAGAAAGTACATAACCTATTTATTTATTTTTGTAATAGAAGCCTATTCGAGTTGCTCTTTGCAACAAGACATGAACTCCACTTTGTAATTCCAACAAATTCAGCAACCAACTCTGAGAGCAATGATACAGTACTTACTAAAGTATTACAACTAAAATAATGCCATCAATTTTAGTTTTAAATGTTTTAATGCTATCAGAATCTCAAATGAAAATATATTATAGGGCTTGTCTAGAACATACTAAAAGTACAGTGTTTTTATGAATAAAGATTCTTCCCCTATCCTGACACCTTCTTATGACTAACATACACTTCACTTATAGGGTGGTTTCAGCAGTAATTGCTGTAGCCTATTCCCTTGTCTCCTGTTTCACTGGATCATAGTAAAGGAACAGTTTGTAGCAGTGGGGGCATAATTAGTGATAGGCCTTGGACATGTCATACTCTGTTAGTCAGCCTCACTTTAATTCATTTGTCTCCTCTTACTGCTCCTAGCATTTATTCAGGCTGTGTGCATATAAGTATATTTGCACAGGCGTTGTGCACATGCACTAGTATATGTAATAAAAAAAAAAAAATTGACCCTACACAACACTATTATGGTAATACAGGGAAAATATTTTATCAGGATGTAAGTTTGCGCTTACATGTGCACATTTGTCTTTTCTGTCTGTCAGTACTAAGAAACCTTTGTGAGTGCCCCTTCGATTTCCTGTAGAACAAAAGGAAAACAAATCATTCAATTTTTGCTTCGTCTCGCAAACTGAGGCTTCAATATTCAGCTGGCTTGTGAGGCTCATTTTGGCTATAATTAGAGGAAACCTTTTTTGAGTTTTCTACCTTCCTTTTTGAGCATTTCCCTGTAGCAACAAAATGCATAAAAAGGGTTTTGTTTGATGCCAAAAGGTAGTCTCATGATTACTGTCAAAGGATGCTTTTTGGCATGATGAGTGAGTGTCGGTGTGCGTGTGTGTGTGTGTGTATGTGGAGTTTGTAGAGGGGTTTCTCAACCTAGGCTGTTGATGTGAGGGCGGATGAAAGCCGCTTTGAGGATACAGTATACGGCTGGGAGGAAAAAAGCTCTTCCTCCACCACCTTCCTTTGCGTTTTCTACAATTTTCCCTCTCTCCTTCATTTCTCTCCTTTCTACCCTCTCTCATTCTCCTGCCACTCTACTCGTGCTATCTCCTCTTGCCTGCTTCTCCCCTCCCTCTGTTGTTTCCCTATCCAATTTTCCCTATACATCCAGCCCCCTCTTTTTTTCTGTAGCCTCTTTCCCTGCAATAGCTGTCTTCATGTCTGCACTCATCTGTAACTGCTCTTCTCTCTGTCCTCCCTCTTTTACTTTTTCATTCGCTCCTGACCCCTCTCTTTTCCCCCTATGAGGCTGGCAGTGGAGGACACTGCCCATAGCATGATGATTAGTCTGAGAAACACCCAGGAAATCAAGGATTACACAGACAAGAATTTAAACCCACATTTATTAAAATGTTCTGGTACAAAACTCACTTCTCACTTAACTGAGGATTGTATAGTTAATGCAGTGTTGTTTCCTTAAATCTGCAAATTATTTCAAGATGTAAATTTATAAATGTGGAGCAAAGGGTTCAGGTGTATGCCCAGAGCCATTTTAGTTCAAATTCATTCAGCCATAGCACATGGCACCTCCGTAGATAGAAACCATTGTGCTTCTGATTTTTTTCATCATGCTATATTAACTTCGTGAAGACAAAAGAAAAGAAAAATACAGCATGTTTGGGAGTGAACCTTGACCTATAAGCAAAATCAGAGAACAGCCAGATTGCTATAGCTCTGTTTGACTTGCTTATTCAACCCCTGAGTGGATCCCATGTGCCACCTTTATTCAGAATAAAGTAGCTGATGTTATTAGTCTAGAAAGAATAGAACAGTCTCTCCAGTATAAACCTACCAGAAAAATATAAGCTAGGTAAGTAATTTTATAAATGGGCACTCCTACACACCTTGCATTGCAGCAAGTGGTTAAATGATATTCTCATGGCGATGCCTGCAGTGCCTGTACTTTGTTCACATTTGTCAGAACATTTGTTATGGTTCAATATAAACATAAATTCCATGGAATAAAGATTGCATCAGAACTTTATACTTTTCTGTTAACCCTAATCAGAAAACAGATTTTGACTTTGGCTTATTTTGAATTAAGATACAAATCAAAGTCCACCGGTTGCGCAAAGGCTTTCTTGTTCCAGACTATCTTAAGTAAGACTAATTTTCTATGTATTCTGGGTAAATTGGGACTGTTTTCAAACCAACAAATATGGCTGACCAAGATAAAGCTCCTACACTGCCTAGCTCTGTTCACTCTAGCAAACAAAACTCTTTTTTTGACTGGGAGAATTTAACTCTTACAAGGACATTTTAAATTGAGTATTGAATGAAGAAATAGCAACAAAATACAACGTTCTAAACGATTATTGTGGTCTCTAAAATCTGTTTCCCTTTTCATTGCTTCTCCAGAAATTTTTGAGCAAATGACAAATTATGGTTCATATGCTCTTTTTTGTGTTATTTGTCAGCAAGTGTGATTGATTTTTAATACTGAAACACAGCACAAAACACTTAGCAAACCCACCGCACTATTTAAGAACTAAGTTTGAAGGCTTGAAGGGTATAAGTGTATATGTTTTGTACTGTCTGACTCACATTACATGAAGATCTAAATGAAGACTGTCCTGTTCTTTCTTTGGATACTTTCAAATACCTCATTGGGCCATCAAAATCAATCAATAATCATCCTATAATACTGTATTCTTAAGAGATTTCTCAACTGACACAGTAGTAAAGCTTACCTCTCTTCGATGTGCCCATGCTCGCTCATACCACTAGTTTTATTTGCCTGATTGTAATTCACTGTCTACTATTTGAAGAGCCAGGCAGCTTGTTTGCTATTGATTTTATTTACAAGGCTTCTATATTTTACTCTGTGCAAATCAGAGCAATTGTTTCCAAGTGCATGCATGAATCAATGCTTCCCTGGAGCCTGCACTGGCGACTGCATACAGCTCAATACCTCCAATTTATGTTTTAATTACGATGATCTACTAAGTGTTGGGAGCTTAGCCTTGCTCTCACAATCTGCATCAACAAGCCAAGCAGCGTACATTGTATTGTACATTGAATTTTACTGCCTATATAGGCAGCCAGTGGTTTTGGCTGCATTCATCAAATTGCCCCGAGTCTCATCTGTGCTGATTTGTAGTGATGATGGTAGAGAATGTTGTGCCTTTTGCTAACATGGTTAGAGTTGACTGAATACTGAAAGGACTTGTATACAATGGGAAATTGGTAAAAGGAACTTGAAAGCATTGCAGTTATTTTCATATTTATGGTACAATGCTGAGTTTTGGACAGTCATACACAAAATAGCAGGTAGTGGTTTATTTCATGATTTGCTATCAATTGTTGTTCAGAAAGACTATGAAAACAACGGCGGCTCAGTTCTGAAAGCATTGTTGTTGGCAAATGTGGCTCCAGACTGGATTTCATACACTCTCCATATTTATTCTGCCCTGTTTTTGTTTTGCAGAGCAATATATCATTTGATCACTTGCAATTAGAAGTGACTGCTCAACTCAGTATGCCATATAAGTGGAGTCTGGCAAGCCTGAAAGCCATAAATTTTATTGACTCCTGTAATTAGGACAGATCAATAAAAGCCAGTTTCTTTCACTGCTTCCCAGGGACTGTATTAGTTGTTGCACGTTTTCCAGTTCCAGGCTTCATTGCAATCACTCAATAATATGACATAAAGTTACTATAAAATGCTGAAATGCTGCAAAAACTGTCTGTGGTGTATTTATAAATGAATAAAGAGAGCAGCACGGTAACTTTTTACAATCACAACTGTGAGAAATGCTATGATATATTACAGAGAAAGCGACCACCAGGGTTCCACACTGAGATTTTCTCTTTTTTTTATATATATAATTTGTGGCTGTTGTTTTGCCTTCCGCCATTTGCAGATGCTCCACCAGTAATACCTATTATAATACAGTAGAAAAACGGCCCCATAGTGCGTTGCTGTCAAGCCTCTTAAGTTGATAGCTATGTCTTTGCACACTGCGGGAAGAATCCCTTTCTGTCAAACAACAGCTGGTGAAGACAACATGATGCGGAGGCCACGGACGAGTGAGCCATCAAACCTCAGTCTCTGACAGTATTTTGGCAAGCCACGTTTCATAAGAGTCTGTCTCTCTGTGTTCTGCTTTTATGGTGCATGAATCAATGATAATTGTGCTCTGTTCTCTACTCGAATGGCAGAAGTATCCCCCATGTGGCAACAGTCAAAAATGGGAGTTTGAGTGCTGGATCAAGGAATACCCAGAAATTAGCATGAATGAAATGAATCACAGTTCCCCTGGGATTATGATTCATTAGCTGGAGAATGTTCAGTGCAAAAGGCATGGGTAACACCATGCCAATACAACTAACATAATATAAATTACTAGCAGCTATGAAAAGTGAGGTTACGCTATGCATGACACATGCCTGCTGTTGACGTGGGTTCAAAGAACAGTTGTGCAATTCAGTGAATCTACAAGCTGCTCTATAGCTGGAGCTGACCAAGAGGGGTGCAGCAGGTGAAAGAAAAATTCCCAGTGGGGACTACCGAAGTATTATGTTTGTTATTATTAGCAGTGTAATTCACCCAAGCTGTATGGCATGTTCCATGTGCAGTGTCGATTCAATCAAACATGCTTTTCACAAGCTCTCAAGCAAACTGTGTTATCAAATCAAAGAACAACAACCTTATCCCCAGCTCCATCAGGGCCTAATTCCATTCCAAACCAAGCTCCCATTCTCCTCTCCCTTATCCCTTCTGAAAAGCCCAGTGATTAGAAGTAGACTTAAAGTTGACTATAGCACCTCCCCCCTCCCCACCTCACCCTACCCCATTCCCGACGGGACCTTCTTGAATCCCCAAAGCCTCGGGGATCAGGGGATCAGGCAATCTCTCCCTCCCACCACTTCAAACGGGGAGCCCAATGTGTTCCGCAGCCTTCGGTGTAATCTCTTTGGCTGTCGACAGATCTAGCGAGGGGTCAGCTGTGATAACAGGATCACTCAGGTGGAGATGGGAGGGGACCACTAAAGAAAGAAACAGAAGCTAAAGAGAGAGAAATGCGGGCGACTGCAAAGTGAGTTCTGCTGGTGTAGTGGAGCTGGTGATTCAGATGAGGAAGATTTTTTTTTTTTTCACAGCATATGTAAGGCACAGGACATGCATAGAGTGACATGCCCATACATGATCATACCTGCATGCATAAGCACGCTCACCCACTCAATCAGAGACAGCATGAACTACTGCTTCAGTGATTATTAGATCATCGCCAATTGAGATAATTGATCAATTAAGTCATTTAAAAAGCAACAAATGATAAACATTCGGTGGTTTCAACTTTTTAAATGTGAAGATCTTCTGCTTTTCTATGTTTTACGTCGCCATGAATCGAATATCTTACAGTGTGGACTGACTCAGACCAAACAAGCAATTTTCTAGAGATCATCTTGAGCTCTGAGAAACTGTGATGGCTGTTTTTTTTTTCTCACTATTTTAAGACACTGTATAGATGAAACATTTGACTGAATGATCAAAAAAAAAAAAAAATCAACGGATTAATCAATAACGGAAACAACCGTTACTTGCAACACTGTGAACATCAGCCAATGTAATAAAAACCTCCTTCTGAAAGAAATACAATACTTCCCAAACTATTATAGAGGAAATAATAGAAAATCCAATATTTGGTTACAAACTGAGTCCTATTTGACATGGCTGGGTGCCTGACATAGCGGTGAGGCACCCTGACAAGGCTATTTTGGCCTGTTCTGCCCAGTCTGCTTCGTGTTACAATCACCAGCACTCTGACCTGGCGTCTTATTAAAACGGCTATCACCCATAGAGGGAGGGGGAGAAAAAAAAGAGAAGCAGTGGATGTAAATGGTGGAGAAAAAAATGGAGAGGTGAAAGGTCATGCAAAACTGAGGAGCTACGGTATCAATTTTACGCTTGGGCATCCAGTTGACATAGAACAGCAAGCACACATGAGCCATTACTTACACCCTATCACACAAGCTAGCATACACGCAAAGTTTTACCAACATATTTCATATGCATATGGACATTGTAACATTCATAGACTCTCGTTTTCTGACTCTCCCCCTCTCTCTCTGACACACACACGCTGAGAAGCAGCATGGTAGGCAGTGACACAAAGCTAATGCCTTGTCACACAGGCTGTCAGCAGATTAGCCAGTGGATTACACCCCAGCCATTAGATGTGCACAGAGCGAAAGGCCACAAACATGGCAGAGGGAGAGGAGGAGAAGAGAGAGTGAGACAGTGAGTGTGAGACTGCCAGTGATAGGGCATATTCTGGCATAATGCATACAAACAACTAATGGAGGATAAGTTAAAGGAGAGGGAAAAGAAAAAAAAAAAAGAAAAAAGAAAGGGAAGTCATGCAAAGATAAGAGTCAAAGTGACACAAGGGAGATGTTGAAGGGAAAGATGCAAGGATGAGAAAAAGGGATTGGGTCAAGAGAATCTGCTGCCGGAGCAGTGGTAACAAGATAATCAGGCAGAGAGGACAGGGAAGGTAATAACAATGGTAAAGGGAGAGACACAGAGAAAAACAGAAAATGTGAGAAAAGGGATGGGAGAGTCTTCAACAGCACAAGGGAGCAAAGAAGAGGGGGAGAAGTTAGTGTTTCGTAGCTGAAGAAAAAAAAAAGAAGAAAGAAACCAAAAGGATTGTAGGAGTGGAGGTGATGAGAGACACATGAGAGGGGAGAGAAAAGGGAAAGAGGACGCTCGAAAAACAGAATGAGAAGGGAAGAAGAGGGTAGGGGAGGAGCAGAGAGATAAAAATGAAAGAACCAGGAGTAGAGATTAGAGGGGTGAGATGGGATGTGAAGCATCAGAGAGGATGGAGAATACTCTGCAGTACATTAAAAACAACGCAGCACACAGGCAGGCAAAATAGACGGTGGAGAAGTGGAAGATGTAGTAGTAATGTAGTAGTATGGCAGAAAAGAAATATGGATTCAGAGAATGAAATGAGGGATTCGCATATTATCCAATCAATGCACTTTGTCAAACTTCAAGATAACACAACTAAATAAATGTCAAACATGTGGTTACTTACTCAAATTTCCAATCCTACCACTTCTGTCACAATCTGTTCATTCCACAATGAATAATCTTGATTTCATGCCATGTTTGTTCACTTTCATTTTCAGGCATTTTTTCTCTTATTGATTAGCTCAGATGACATTGCTAAAAAAAAAAAAAAGTTTTTTAAAAAATGCCAGATTCCAGTGAATGCAAAGATTCAGAAACTCAAATTCTTGCTGTTGTGTCAATTAAAGATGCAGTTATAATTAATGAGTTTTGTTGTTGTTGTTGTTTTTGACCACCTGGGTGCAGCAGAACAAGTTGAAAACACAACACCTGACATATTAACACCTTACAAAGTTGCTTGTTTGCAAACATTTGCCACTTCATGCGCTGAGCAGCATCAGCATTCATTCAGAGTCGCGTTTCTGGCCATCTGACAGATGTAATGCTAATTTTCACCCTCGTTAGCTCTGTTTTGTTTATTTAACAGGGAATAAACAGATAAACATCGGTACATAAGGAAAAGAACTGCAACAGATGTAATGTCTAAGTGAAACTAATTAGCAGTTCCACCAACTCCTGACAATCTGCATCTTTAGCTCAGTAGATGTTCGGCTGTCTTCACCAGCTAGTTGCTAACTTTCTCATTATAACATTGTTTATGCAAAAAAGGACAGCACGGGACTTTATTGAGAAAGCACAGGTTCACAAAGATATGTAACTCTTGTCAAAAGTTACTTACTGCGGTATTAACAGCAGCTGTATCAGAAACTTTTCAAGCACTTGTCAGTTTAACTTCTACCACTGTACTTCTGTACCATCCACAGAGCAGAGTGAAAGCTACTCCCTGCATTGCAAGGCAATAATGACACTTAGGTTTTTTTCTTTTTTTTCTTTTTTTTCAATCAGTCTCTGGTTCCAAGTGGAGAGGTGTCAGGCTTTCTCAGTTGGCGTTTCATTTTACGATAATCGACTTCACTGCCCCTACCGTCACCACCTACAGCCCCCACCACAAAACCACTTTGCAGATGTAATGACACATAATTGTCTGCTGGATTTGCCTGTTAGGGGCTTCATTTCGAGCTGTATTTGTACAAGAATGGAAGGGAAGATGTCAAGTTAACAGGGGTTAATGGGGAATTCTGATATCCATTCAGACTGGGAATTGTGTTCAGAAAAGCCATGACAGGCATGTCATATTGTGTTCAAACAGAAAGCATATGTTTAGTGTGTGAATTGCATATATAGTATGCACAACAAGTACACAGTATACTCTGATTATTCTTGGTGACTGATGTGGGAAGAGGTTTATATGTGCCTGTGTTTGCATGTATGCCAACATGTATGTGTGTGTGTGTTTTTGTTATGTGTGTGCATGCATGCATACATGAGCGTATATGTGTGTGTATGTGTTTGACAGCGAGGCTGATGTCATTCAGGACGCTTTAGCTGGTTGAGTGATTTGAATGTGTGCTGTGGAATGAGCTGAATCTAAGAAGTGCTGGAGGGAGATGTGGGGTGGTGGTGGTGGGGGGGAACTAAATGTGTGAATCCCCACAGGATATTTAGTCTGTTTATTATGATAAGCCTCTGCACGCGCACATCCTCCACGCGTACGTACAGAAGTGCAACTCATGTGCATACATGTAAAGGAAGAATGAGAGAAGGGGCAGATGAAGATGTGAGGATAGAAAACATGACAGGGAAAGAAAAGAGAAAAAAAAAAGAATGAGGGATGCTCTGAGACATGTGACTCACATGTGCACAGTGATTGGCTGGTAGTTCCCAACCTATAAAAGATAACTCCACACCAGCCTATCCATAGTCGTCTCATGTGGGACCCATTCCACTTTTTAAACCCCCTCTCGCATAAAGCGGGCCCAGCTGTAAGTCAAGGGGCTGCTTTGGATTAGCCAGAGAGAAAGAAAAAAAAAAAAAAAAGAATTTTACGAGCATTTAATTCGAAACAATTAAGATATTACGGAGCTGCGGATTCACTACACAGAGTGACAGCTGGGAGCAATCCCATAAACCCCTGAGCCAGTGAATGAGGCACCTTGCTACTCTCTTCTGCACCACTTGCCTCCTCCTGCTCCATCTCCTCTCTGTTATTCCATTCAAGCATTTAGCTTAAGGCTCTGTTGAGGTGAATGTGCTACCTTTGCCTCAGCTGAGATCTCGCCCGCTATCGCCAATTACTTCAGCAGCTCATACATGTACCAGTTGGTTGATGATAGAATGGCCTAATTTCCCAAGACTAAAGGGAGGAAGCGAGCGCAGGGGACATTTACCTTCTGGATTGCTTTTCCCCCCTTCACACTTTTTGTTGTGTTCTTGGATTTATAGCATGAATTGCATGATTCATGTCTGTAGGAAGAAATGAGAAAGATGCAAACTACAGGGGGCAGCAAATGGTAAGCTGAAATTGTGCATACTACATTGGATGCTGTGGCAATACAGTCAACCTCATGAAACAGTTCTTTTGAGAGATATTACTGAACCTGAAAGCTTCGTTAATGTCATGTAGTTGTTTATTTTGTAGACTTTGATGGCACACATATTGATGACCCTCCATGTCCTATCTGTCCTACACTTGGAGAACTTTGTCACTCCCTGACTTTGAATTCAAGCTAGCTTTGTCAGCACTCACCCATCAATTCACCTCCTCCTCCTACCTTCCACACTGGCATAGAAGGGCATCGGAGGTGTGAAATTGATGAAGGTGCGCTTGTGAAAATGTCAGTGGGGGATCACTGGCCAGAGAGAGAGAGAGTATATTTTAGAAGGGGGTGCAGTGGAGGGGGTGACAGATAGGAGTGGCAAAAGCTCCTTTTCATGAACACTGAACTGTAAAATGGAGGACCCAGTGCAAACAATGGCCGTGATCAATTGGCTATGGTGAGAGGCTTCTCGTAAAAGCCCGATGCCAGCCCGCACCCGCTGAAAGAGAGAGGGAAAAAAAAGAACGAGAGAGGGATGGAGACAGAGGGAGTGACAGAAAGAGACACAGACAGAGATGAGGTATGTGTCACTATTAGTTTGGGGAAGGAAAGTCAAGAGAGGTAGAGAGTAGAAGGAGTGGATGTGTAGAGTAGAGCAGAGAACGGGCAAATGAATGAGCAGCTGGGATGACTAGCGGGAGAAGGTATAAGGCTTTTAGAGTAGGGAAGATTTAAATAAATGAAAGGACAATGAAGGGAAGCGGAGGGAGATTGGATAAGATCAACAGACAGAAAAAGCAGCAGTGCATGATTTTTTTGTTCGGAGACACCTATTTGAAGAAATATTAAAAGAAGAAAAGTGAAACAAAAGTACGCCGACCCTAACACATCAGCAAAACTTAGAGATTTGTTTGTTTTTGTTTTATTTTTTTTCAGTTTACCTATTAGGCTTAAGTACAGTCCAGCCACTACTGTCACATTCGATCTACTTTTTATCCATTTATGCACAGAGGGTTCACTATTTCAAAAGCTATACCAAACCACAAAACAGTTAGAGAGAAAAATAGCTTTGAACGCATTTGCTAAATAGGGCTGCAAATAATAATATGTATATATATATATATATATATATATATATATATATATATATATATATATATATATATATATATATATATATATATATTTTTTTTTTTTTTTTTTTTCATCAATTCATCTGTATTATCAACTTATAATCATTCATCAATATCAATCCGGCCATGAAAACATTGTTAAAATGGAGGAAATCCTCATCCCCTTCTGTATTTTTTAACACATGACTGAAACAATTTGTCGACTATTAAAATCGTTGTTGATTAATTTTCTGTTGACTGACTAATTCATCAACTAAACACTTCCGTATCAGCATCTAATATGTGTACGTACACGTAGAGCGCGCAGAGCACATGTTCATTGTGTCAGCATATTTTGCATTTGTATGGAAACACCAGCACAACATAACTCAAAAGCCGGAGCGAGCAATGCATCCATCAGTATCCATGGTGATGGATGTTTCACGCTTATGGAGGAGAGTGGTGTGTGCTGCTCACAGTTTACAGTTGCTTATGGATATCCTCCCCCTTAATAGGGAGCGCCCTCCACAGCTATGAGTGCAACTTTATGTGGTAGTTACAATCAGTGGTGAGATGCTAGTGAGGTTGGAGTTTGGGGAAATGACCTTTAATGCCCCCTGTCTGTCATCAACAGGCTTATCTCCACTTTCTTGACTTTGGTATATATACAAAAAAAAAATCTGCACACACACACACACATTTAGATACAGATTTGCAGTGTTTCACTCACCTGATGTCCTGATCTGGCTTCCACAGAGCGACTCTGTTAGGAAAGAGTTGACTCAATCTGTCTAAACCTTTTTCCCCCGCTACCTCTATCTCTCTCTTTGTCTCGCTGCGCAGGCTGCTGCACACCATGGCTGCTCACGCCATCCCAGTTGATCTCTTAATGGACCTAATTGCTTTGCAGCTCATTGCACCTCATGCCAACACCAAACTAAATCAAACCTAGGCCCCATCCACAAGGCTCATCGCGAATCTGATTCCGCTTGACATCATAATAAGGTGATATTGACTACTCATGACTCAGCAGTTCCAGAACAGATGACTAAGTGCACGCCTCTCCTCACCGTGTGACCCCCGACAGCCGGAGCTGCTCAGGTCATGTAAGAGTTCAAGTCATTCTCCCTTAGAAGTGAAGCCCATTGTGCTCTCTTTAGCAATGCGCTTGTGACTCTTTCTGTGGCGGACCATGTATTATGCGTTGTTGCACACTGAACTACTGATCACAAACGCCGATGTACACAAGGAATAGATGGGGACTCCTTACAGCACAATCTGAAGCCTGTACTTGCCATATTACTCGAAAGCTACGCAGAGCCAATCAGACATGTAATGTTAGCCTGGAGTCAGCTCCTCCAATCTGAGGGAATGTCACACTAGTCTAAAAAGGCATGTAGTCAAATTCACCAGAAGAATTAAAGTCTAGTCGGCTTCCAGAAGTTTTGCAACAGTTTTGCATATTTATAGTAATTGCTTGAGTGATTTTATTTATTTTATTTTCATTTATTCACTCGTCCATGGCTGTAGCGAATTCTAAAGGGTTTTTTTTTTCCCTTGCTGTTTTTACTGGTCTGAAGTGGGTGGGTATCATTAAAAAAAAAGGTTATGTCACATATTTCCATTTACCAATCAATGTTTAATACAAATGAATCAGAATGCGATGACAGTGACAGGATTGTTTGCTTACGTTGCAAGCACTGTCAATCAAATATTATCAATACACACCATCACACTTCTGATGACGCAGATTAACTGAGTTTTTGATAGGTTGGTCAAGGGTTGTGCGAAAATCTCTGTAGTTATAGTTATAACTGTCCTATGTAAATTTATAATTAACATAGACCAGAATATAACATGAAGACACACTACACGTGAATCTTACAAGAAAGAGATGGTGATACACTTACACTTACACTTATAACACAAGTTTTCTCTTGTCACTGTTACACATCCTTCTCAGGTTCAGGTAACTCTCTGTGGCGATCATTTGGAAATGTAATAATTTGGATTCCAAAGGTGTTAAAGAGTCTGGAGCCCTGAGGGATGAGTTAAACGGCTGTCATTATTTTTAAGTTATGTAGGTCACTAAGTGACCTACATAATATATGTTATCACCGACTTCAAGGCTCTGTATACAGCTGCCTAGCATCTGACCAGTAAATTAACCACTTCTTCCTTATCATGTACATAATTATGGCAATCAATCCCATGCTCAAACTTTGCAATCATTTCAACCACAACATATAAATCTTGCGTCCTCTTTTTGTTTGCAATGAACTATTAAGTCCTCCAATTTCGACGAAATGTTAATTGCTCATGAAAGCACGACTGTATGCTTAGCCATCCATCATATCTGACAGATTCTAAGAAGGAAAGGAGTATCAGATGTCTCCGCCAAGGACTAGAGTTGGGTGTTGGTTTACATTTTTCGTGCCTTAGAGATGTGGAGAATATCACCTTGGCATTTGTCGCTCTTAGCCCCCCACCCTTCTCCCCCTCTCTTGACTGCTTGGGCAGCGGCCATAAACAAGTCAATCTCCATCGTCTCAACACATTGGATTAGATTTATCCGCTTAAGATAGATTGTTATCCCAAAGAGCATGAGTCTCGCTTGATGGGGAAATTAATTTTACGATGACTGGTTTACTTGATCAGGGTTGTGGGGGAGGTGGGGACTATAAATGTATCAACTCCGGGGCATGGAGAGCTGAAAACAACAGTCCTTGTTTTTGATTCAGACAAGTTGTCACTCTCCTCCGCGGCATTATACATGGTGTTGTCTTTGGGTCGCAGAATCTAGAGTAATGACTTGACTGACAGTCATTTGTAAAGCGCCAGCAACTTGTCAAGGGTGAAAAGGCCTGCACCTCGGGCTAAAGGAAGATTGACAGTGAAAGATATTGTATTTTCACGTCTGTCTGTCTAACGTTAAATGTGAAATTGACCATTTTGTATGCAGAATTATAAATAGGCTCCATGGTCAGAAGTATAAAACAACTTATCCGGAATTTAAATTCTGTCCATGGAGGACAAAAATCCCTCTAAAATAGCTAAGCTGTCAGCCCACCCAAATCTAGAGTGTTAAACTGATACGGTAGTTATTGGATTGTGTTACAATGGTACTGACCTCAGCCTATTGAGCAACAAAATCCAGTCTAAGCCTGGTCCTTAGTATAAATTCATCTGACAAGCATTCCTTAGAACCTCTTACTTGCAAGTTAAAGAGCGAGATGATTGATTTTCTACCTGTGGTGCCTGTCGGATTCTGAACCAGACAGTTAAAAGCTGATACACAACAGAAAAGTGACTTTAAGAAGTTTTTTTTTTTTTTTTATCTTCACCAAGATGAACACAGAACCCTGCAAAATTTGTAAACTGATTTATTTTATAGAGTCACTTGCATAATCCACAAGGCCACTAATGAAGGTAGTGCTGAGAGAAAAAGTATCACTGAAGTACAATATTCCACAAACTCTTACACAGTCTTACAAGGGAGCTGTCAAGGACTGAGCTTATACAGTGCTAAAAAGCATTTTACAGTATCTATCCAATCCTGCTTTTTGCATGATCATAAATAGCACAATATAAAGATATCCATTGTCAGATATTGAAGATATTTAAGATGCTAACCCAATCTAACTAAACTCATCATTAATAGCTTTGATAGCAAATAGCTTTTAAATAGCTTTCAAATTAACCTTTGTCAGCCAGTAAATCAACCCACTATTATTGTTCAGTACAAAAAAAAAGAACAAAAAAAGAAGAAAATGTAAAGCAATTTATAAAATAAAACGAAAATATTCAATGCTAATTAGCTTTGTAAAGTCAAAATAATCCCCACAGACTGTGTAGCAAGGTACAAAGAGAAACACATACATCAAAAGGTTTGCTTACATTATTCATCCAAAGCAAATGCATATTGATAACGCATAACCTTTAACATTCATAGCTGTATTTGCATTGTAATTACATAGCGAATGACAATCAGCGCTATTCTTCGCATGACCCCACACACATATGAATGAAAACATGCCCCCAGGCAGTGTATAAAATATTGTAGAAATGTACTGTCATTGTTCTACAACAAAGAAAACATTTGCCAAGTGAGACTTTTTTTTTCATAGCCCTCCAACTGTCAAGAGTATTAATAGGCAAACTTGTATCTTAGCCTGGCACTCAGGTTTTCTGTCTCGGATCCTTCTTATTGAAGGACAGTTGGTTTATAGACTCCTCTGTTCGGTTGGGCAACAAAGTTCAGCCATGATAGGCCAGCAAGGCAGGTTCTTGATAAATCCTACCCTCGCCCCCATTCATCAACAAGTGCTGCTGTATTACTATTATAGCTGGTGCCAAGAATATGAAAGCACAAGGTTAGATGCAGAGCAGAATTATAAATCTAATAACTAGTGTCATCCAATTATATTCAAAGATCGAGGGATTTAAAAACAAATAAAAAAGAAAAAGCCCCCAAACAGTTGTGCATAGAAGGGTGAAAATATTATTGATTTAAATAATGTTATTGGTCCTCAGCTAAATGATGAATATGCTGTCTCTTGGCTCATTTTAACTCTGAAAAAAAGAAGAAAAAAAAAGGTTCCAAAAAATGTGATGTTTGGATGTATTAGGAATGGCATAATGTTTCAACAGTCAGTCTATACTGCTGAAAAATAAGGATATTATCCAAATAATTGCTTTGGTGAAAGATATTTGTGATCTACAGTACACTGTGCCTCTAGACACAACTAGCTATCACTCCCACAGTGTTTTCTCATAGCCAGCAGTCGAGGGCAATAGTTCACATAACAGTAATTTCATCAAGTTTCTCCATTGTTCATTGTCACAAAACCACCACTTTCTTTTGGCCTATAAATCTACATGCCGAGGCTGTATCAAATTCTACCCTTAGAAAATGGAGCTGGGTATAATTTGCGGGTATAAATCACCATCACGGTTACTCAATCAGATACATGACATGTTTGAGTGCAGGTAAGAAAACAGATATGCTGACTGCAGTAGTCTGTCTCTCTGTCTCTCTGAGAGTGCTATTGTTGGATGCTAGATGTTCGTGTCTGCAGGGCTAGGTTGTTCATCAGAAGGTCTGGGTTGCTGCCACAAAAGCAACTTTTCTCAAAACACAATTGGTCATAGTCATCTGTTTCCCTGGGCCATTACTATTATTATTTTTTTTTTCTTTCTGTAGCCTTACATTAGAGGACCGTGCACTTGACTGTGTTATCAGGAGCACTTTATGCATTGTTGTGTAACATTATGTCTATTCAGTGACGTGGAAGTGAATGAATCACATCTTGGAATCATTACATCAACCGTGTGATCATTATACGTGGATTATGAAGGGTACCGCTCAACTTTGTTTACTCTCAACAGGCTGACCTTGAAGTAAATGAAGGCAGTTCCCCTACATGCAGAAGACAGGCCTTTTGATAATAAATAAATAAATGAAAAATAAAAACATGGCAGATGATGTGCCCCCCCCCCCCCCCCCCCCCCCCCCACAACAGACAAGCGAACACACACACTGAAGCCCAGTCTGACAACAAAATCAATATAATATGCCTACAGGGACTTATAGTGTATCTGCGGCTGTTAGTAATGAGTTTATCGTGACCTTACTATACATGGGTACATTTTTTATGGAGTTTGTGCTGATATGAACCTAACTATGAGGCATATCTGTATGCCAGCTGTGACCTATCACCCACACAGGCGTCACTGTTGAAATGTACAACTTTGAAAGTCCAACTCTAAGGTACTTGCACTGTAATTTCTTCAGTGTCATCATTTCATATTCTTTCATACTTCTACTACTTTTCATTTCAGGGTTTTTATATATATACAACAATATATAACAGCTACAAGTTACTTTGCAGATTAAGATTTTACATTTTATAAGTTATAAGTTTTTTGTTGTTGTTGTTTCCCCGTGTAGTTTGGTAAGGGGTACAGGGCACTTAACAAAATGAATTGGATGCACTCATACAAAGAACTCAGATGAGATGCATTAACATCACTGTCCAGGGATTTTACATTACGTTAAAAAAGATCTATATTTGTACTGGGGTACTTTTACAGTATGATGCTGCTAGCCTTACTTAAATAAATGATATGAATTCCTCCATCCACCACACTCATTACACACAAATTACTATAATATGTGTGCTCCTTTTTTCTTTTCTTTTTTCTTTTTTTTTTACACATTTTTGTCTCATTCCTTCCACATTTCATTCATTTTTTTTTTTTTTTTAAAAGTTGTTCTATAAATACGCTGTTGGTTACATAACAGATACAGTATGTGTCTACTGTGCTCTCTCATGATAACATAGCTTTAGCTGTCAAATAACTTTCCTAAGAGCACATACACATAGACTTATGTGGTCTCTCATATGTAGTCATATTCTCACAGTTTACCATCTGAAAATAATTACCAAGTCAGACTCAAACACACACACAGGCACGCACATATATACACACACACACACAAATCACATCACAAATCTTCCTCTAAAATAGCCATGTCCAAGTACACATTCCTGCAGTGGACTTAGGGGTGGGGGGGGTGTTGATCCAGGAGAGTTGGAAGAGTGGGACCTCGCTGACTGACGTCACCCCCCTTCACACCTCTCTCTCTCTCTCTCTCTCTCCCTCTCTCTCTCTCTCTTTCTCTCTCTCTCACTATGTCTGTCAGTCTCCTGTTTTTCTCTGCCTGGTGTTTTAGTCCGTGCTCAGGTCTCAGCAAAGTGAGAGAGAGAGAGAGAGAGAGAAAGAAAGAAAGGGGAGAGCAGACAGACAGACAGACAAAAAGAGAGAGAGAGAGAGAGGGGAGGAAGGAGAGAGAGAGAGAGAGAGAGGGGAGAGGAGAGAGAGAGAGAGAAAGAGAGAGAGAAGGGGAGAGCGAGGGGCTGTGTGTCCCAGCCACACCGCACTCTCCAAACACAACCACAGTCTCGCCACGTTCAATTCAATGAAGATCTAACGAGCACAACACAGAACGATCCAAACCAGAGAATATAGCCTATTACACGCGCTTCACGTGCGTGTTTGTCGTCCTCGCGCTCCGAACATCGTTACTGCCGGACAACTCCAGGAAAGAATCGTAATAAGAGCAAAAAGAAAGGGGGGAAAGGAAGAAGAAGAAGAAGAAGAAACCCGAGGACGGATTTTTTTTCCTCTCACGTTATTTCATTTCTAAGGACACGGCTGTCATTACTGGATGTAAAAAAAAAAAAAAAAAAACAACAGAAAAACTCTCGACTTCTCTTTGTCGAAGAAAAAGGAGAGACCGAGTTTCAAAGTGACCGCAAAATGGTGATAAGGTAAGATTACTGTTGAGTTTGGAGATTGTGACAGTCGGAACTGAAGTCGCTGCCGCAGTGATTTCAGGTGTGTGAGGAGCCTCATGAAGTTGGTTCAAACACATTAGCTGGAAGCCGTTAGACACATTTTTGACTGCTTTAATTCTCCCAACGCGCCTAGGTCATATAGCTGTTTAGTTGATGCTTTAATTCGGGGATGTGACCGTTTTATTTATGTGTCAATAATTGTTTTACGCACAGTCTATTATTATCAACGCGCGCAGCCTTGAAGGGATACAGTAGCGCTTTCAGAGCCACATTACACTATGAAATACGGCTGCGATAGAAAATTGCACAGAATAGCTTCATTCACTGGTTAAATCTCCGTTTTGAACGTGTTCCTGCACATTCAGTATGTGCAGGTGGAATATTTTTTGTTATGGTTTGTGGTTTTTGCTAAGGGTTGAAGAAGCGACCAGCGTCCGAATATTTTTTATTTATTTATTTTTTATATATAGAAATGATCATCACATATCATAATAAATGTTTTGGATAGTCGGAATATTGCCGTTGTTGTGTGTTCTGAATTGGCTGTATTTTATTTATTTTCCATTTTATGTCGTTCTCCTTTATGTTATCAAAAAACAAACAAACAAAATAAAACTCGACCCCCGCACAAACATGTTATTTTAAGCTCACTTTAATCTGTAGCATACAACTCGATTAGTTCACCCTTTTAAAGTTGTGGAAGCCTTTCCAGAGAGTCGATTGTGAAGAATTTCAAAGTGCATTCTGAAACTCTCCAGCGATCCCTCGTCTTATCTGTCTTATTTTTTAGGAGTACTTTATTATTATTTTTTTTTAAAGTTGTCTGTGCTTTTTAAAGAGCTCAACATTTTGTTTTGTTTTGTTTTTGAAAAAAAAAAAGAGCAGAGAATCAAGTCAGTCACGCAAGCATTCTGTCAATCAGGTGAAAGTGAACCTTCATTTCCAGTCGAGCTGTGCACACCACCTGTGCTCAGTGTGCCAGTTAGGCCACTAGGGGACTCATTCTCTCCAGTCAGTGAGGAGAATGCAGTAGAGAGGGCCTACAAGCCGTGAAGAAGGGCTGTTAGGTACCATGACAAGACCCCACAACCATTACTGAATAAAACTTCAGCTTAGGACTATAAAACAGCAATCATTTTCATATAAATGGCCCTAGTGGTTTAAATAATTGGTTATATATCCATCATCTTGTTGAGAATTGAGATTGTGTGGTATGATACAAACATTCTTGGATGAAAGCAAGTTGCATGTGTGTTCTTTTAAAAAAAAGTCTGTCTATATGTGCTGTAATACACTGCTTGTCTGAAGCAAATGGAAATGCAGGGATTGAGGGCGGAGTAGGCTAGTGAGGTGTTCAAAAGGGCCAGTAAAGTAAGCAAGTAAGTGTGCTTAAGCATGCAAATGAGTGTGTACGTCTGTTTGTCCAAGCAATTTCCTAGTTTATAGCCAGTTAAGCGCTCCAAGGAGAGCACACCACAGCACCTCCACTGCCTTACGTGTTTTACAGTTCTCGGCTCGAAACAATTAGCACTTTGCCCAATTTTTTTTTTTTTTTTGACAGAGAGCAATTAACGCTGTCACCGCACGTTCGATTTCCAATTGTGCTGTTGCGACAGCAGCTGCTCAAAAGAGGAGACGAAACGGATATGCACCAAGGTAGTGCTCGGTTGAAGTGCTGCTATCTAAAAGTCGCTGAAGGGAGCAAAGTGTCTCAGTCGTAGAAGAGCGGTACAGACGCGGCCATCTTCAAATTCCATTTCTAAATCATTCAAAAATAAAATACAGCCTTTTGTGAGGGAGCTTAATGTGAATTTTGAAAAGGTAATTGTGTATCGCAGTGTAAAGGAAATAAAAAAAGGGGGAAAGGAGTCAAGCTTTTCTTTATCATCCACCGGTGTTGTGTGTGTGTGTGTGTGTATATGTGTGTGTGAAGGATACAAACAGTTCATGGCATGCAAGCCATTAAATTGAAAAATGATATAATAGTTTAGAAAGCTGCCTATATAAGGGAGTTAGGCCATTTTTGTGTGCCTCCTGATCCACCTTTTTCTTCTTTTTTTTTATGTGCCTGAAGCAGCTTCTAAAATCATATCCCACATTTTTGACAGTGTCTGGAAGGAACAGCGGGATATTTCCAAGAGCGAATGTTAGAGGGAGGTCAACAATGTTTTTCAGATGTCTTTTTTTATGCGTGTTATTTTTCCAACGCACACTCACTTGCTTAAGTGATTTTACAAGTGTCACTACACATGTGGGCTAAATGGTAAGCTCATTGACAGCAGTACATTTAATGTAACAGCGGCATCTTGAAGGACTTGGGAAGCTTTGTATATGTTCTTATCCCAGTCCCTCTTCGGCACGAAGCCTAGCCCTCTCAAAACAAGTGTGCCTGCACCTCACAGTCCCATTGTCTTAACACAGCCAAGTAGCTCTGACTCACTGGTCTATTTTGAAGTGTAGAAAAAAAAAAAAAGAGTGAGAAAAAAAAAAGTTTGTTTTCTATCTGTAAGTATGTGTGTGTACACGTGTGTCTGTGCCTGTGTGTGAGCAGCACTTCAGGAATTCGAAGGCCAGGGCCCCCATTACGAGTGTGGAATGAGAAATCAACACTTACATTATAAAAATGGATACGTAAACATAGAGGCCACAATTATCAGGCGCCGTGGTGTTGGAACTGGAGGAGATGGAGTGCCAATAGGTCTGTTAGCAATCACCCCCCTCCTCCCTCCCTCCCCCCTTCCTCTCACTGCCTGCCCTCTGTAATCCAGTGGGTGTATTCTACCTTATTTTGTGCCAGCAACAGCCCTTAACAACTACCCAGTGACTGGCAGGCCGGCTGGCTGGCTGGCAGGACGGGTGGTTGGCGGATGCAGGGGAAGTTTGACTGGTAGAGGTCATATTGGGGGGAGAAAAAAAAATCATGGCAGGGCTGCTGAGTATTGGTGAGAAGGTGAGAGGCTAACGAGGCGTATACCCATGTGTCGTGCTGTTGAATGTACATGAATATAACGTGCATGAGTTTTGTATATTTTGCACTTTAGCCTCTTCATGTTAATCAAGCAATGTGAGTGCCTGTGCGTCCGGGGGGCCTCCAGCCGACTACAAACCTACTTCACAGAAGCCAGCTTGATGCGTTGTGACAAATGAGAAAGCAGTTTGATTTCGCACAACACTGAGCTGCACCGCAGCATAATGAAGTGATCATGACTTTACCCTTGGTTCACTTTGGCCCTGGTCCCGCTGTGTTTTTCCCCTCTATTCAATCGCTTCACTCACTTATTTACTTGGCAAGCATTTCCTCCTGTAACCTTTGGTACTGCATAACTAGCGTCAAGGGTGGGTTGCTTGATAAAAACCACCGCTACGGGGCATTGGTTTTACACATAGGGGAACGCTAGCAGTTTTTTATTGATATTCAAGTTGCCACTGGTTTGGAATAATAATAAGCCTATTTTCACGCCAAAGCAAAATCACCTCTACTGTCCATCACCCGTCAGGGCAGAAAGCTGAGGCGTACATGTTGTTTGGAAGTAGGGGGAATACAGGGCTACAGCTGAGCTTGTTTCTATCCTTTTCACTCTCATTCTCTCTTTTCATTTCTCTTGTTTCCTTCTGCGTGTCCTTTCTCATGGCGTTCCTCCTTTCTCTCTCCGTCTCAGACGTGTCTCGTCAAAGCAAAGTGTCGTTAAAAAACGGTCCCCTTGCCTCCCCCCCATCCTTTCACATGTGTCTCCTTCACTGGAATCGACTTGCATGTGCTCCAACGCACGAAGCACAGTGTCACTTCCGACATGGTTCAACTTAACGTCGGGTACGACGCAGGGCGCTTTGAGGGGTTCGCCTCCAGGTTTCGCGTACAGTCAGAATACCAGTGTGTCAGAAACAGGGAGGACTGCTTTTCCGCCGCAGCTGTCCTTTGCTTGCAGATTGGGTTTCAGCAGATATGATGGATGCCAAACGCCTGTAGCCAGTTGTGAAGACATGGAGGGGGAGGGAGTACGCTGGTATGGATTTGGATAGGGGTCAGCAGCACTGGCAGAGGATTGGAATTCTGCCCTTGACCTCCATTTTTGGATCCTCCCTCCCCCCTCCTCACCTCACAACTAACAGCCTGTCACTATTAACACTTTAGGAAAGTTAGGACTAATTAGTCGAAAAGTACAGACAGCAAGTGAAACGTAATAAGCCTGATTTTAAATATGGAAGTGTAACAACTAGAATGAAGTTGAAGAGTATAAAAAGGTAGCTTGGTGATATGTTTTTTTTTTTTTTGAAGGATTTGACTCTGATTGTGTTGCAACCCAAAACATTATTTCTTTTTATGCCCTTCCCATTGTCTCATTTTCTCTTATCTTAATTTTTGGGAGGCTGAGAGCAGAATCCACTGAGGTTCATTTGAATAACTGGCGGAATGAGGAAATAAAAGCTGGAGGAAGAAATGGAAGTGGCGGGCGGCTCTGTGCATTCATGTCACACAGCTTTATCAAATTATTCCACAATAGCAGCCACACAAGTGATGGAATTTCAATTAAAGTATGACAGTTTTAGAATTTGTTTCTACTCGCAAGAGAGCTAGTGGGGGTTGCGTTTCAGGGGTTGGAGTTGGGGGGGCAATGGAGTGGACGGCGGGGAGGGTCTCATACAGAAGACACATTTTCCAGTCTATATTCTCTATCTACCCAACTCCCTAACTCACCCCCCTCCCCTCCCATCCTCCATCAAAAGGCAATGACTTAGCTGAAACACTATTGTTCAGAGGCACTCAGCGGTTTGAGCCTGGAGCCGGGCAAAAATGGGGTGTTATGATAAAGGTCTTTGCGGCGAGAAGTCAAAAATTGAGCCTTTAGCTGATAGGCTCTTTCCAAGAACAATTACGCTACCTGCTGTGCCAAATAGAAGGGTTCAAGAGTTAAGTGCAAGGGAGCAGTGTTCAGCTCAGACTGGTGGCTAGCTCGTAAACTGAGAAAGAGCAACGTATATATATATATGACCATTAGGGGACTGTAAACTGTTTCGCAGCTGAATTTGTAACACGCACAAGCTCACAAACACTCACGGACATATACACACTCCAAATATGTGCAGACACACAATGAGGTGAAAGACTGTATAAATATGGGGAAACTAATCCTACAAATAGATAAAAAACATGCCGTGTTTGTTGCCGCAGCAGCTCTGCAGAAAATTAATTGCATAAAATAAACCTAAAATAAGACCTAACTTTTATCTTAAATTCGTTTTTTTTTTTTTTTTTTTTTTTCATATTTTTGTCCATTTGCATTTCCCAGACTCAGACTGGAACTGGCAAAGAGGAGAAAATTCCATTAAAAAGTGCAGTGACATTGCCACATAGCAATTTCACGAATGAGGAATGCATTTAATAGTGGATGGATTTTTCATAATTTGGAAGTGTTTTCCCAATTTGTGCCATAATTCTTGAAGTGACACATGTTGTAATGGGATCCAGTGCCTCCAATCCGCTCACAAAGTCTGGCATCCACATGTCCACAGAGAGATGTTTAAACATGTATGGATATCCCACATGGAAAGCAAGAGATATAGTGCAAAGAAAAGCAGGGAATTGGGACAGATTAACATTGACATAGCGTAAATATTTGTTCTTTATTAATACCCGTTCATCTTTCCCTTTTCGAATTCAAATTTAAATTCCTGCATCACTGCAAGGTTAGGAGTCAATGTTTAAATTCTGTGTAACCCCGACAGTCTCTCTCTACTCAATCTGCAATTATAGCTAGCTGCTTTGAAGAAGCCAGGCGGAACTAAAATGACTTTTCATGTCCGGTATAATGACTGCCATTTGGAAGCGGACATGGAGAGAGAGGGCGGGAGAGATAGAGCTACAGAGAGGAGAGTGAATGGAGATGGAGGGAGGGGCAGAAGGAGGGAGAAAGGGGGACAATCAGTGGATGAAAATGGCTTAGGTCACCTCTGGTTCTGACCAGACGGCCCAAACCAAACGCCTTTCCTTCTGTCATTCCTCACAGATGAATCGAACACATTTTCGGTCGTTTTCTTTCCTCCCTCTGCTGCTCTATGAAACTTTCACCCTCTTCTCCTTCTGGCTCCATCTTTCCTGCCATTGGTCTCCATTCATTTGCCATCAACGGAAGCTTAGCAGCTTTAAGGCGGATTACAAGATGAACTGCATGGAGAGAGATGCCGTATATTCTCTTTAGGGTGGGCCGCTACTGCCAAAGGCCAGAGCTGAGTACCGTCACCTGGGCTAGCAGCTGGCTATCTTTTACACTTCCCTCACTAATGAGGCCTGACAGTTGGGGCTGAAGTTATAGCGCAGGCTGGATGCTGTGTTGGTAATCTATTATTTAGACTCTCGTGGGGAGGCTGGTCTCAAGAATTTCATGCATGCATTTTGCAAAGCAAATGGTAGCCCGGGGGGAATACAAAGCTCTGTGTGGGAAAGAAATGAGTGAGTATTAGACATTAATGTGAGTTGCGGCATTTCTTTGTCCTGCCTATATCAAACCTGCCAAGACCTGAAAGGAAACTTTTTTCTTTTTTTTCGTATTTTGTCATTTTTTCATCATGCTAGAAAAAGGAATGTTGCTCATACAGATGTGCCTCAGTGGTGCTAGCGATGCTGACAACTCCATTCAACGCTCAGGTCATCTTTGTCTTTTTCATTCAGTGTTTCTTCCCTTCTTCCTTCCTTCCTTTATTTCTTTTCCTTGTTGTGATATTTTAGGGATGACAGATGAAGGTTGTGCTTGCGTCTTCAAACAGCCGACGCAGAAGAATGGGTATATCTTTCCGTTCCCTTTTCATGTATATTTTAGGAACTATTTCAGAGGGGTTTCGGAGAGTTGCATCACACTGTTATAGATAACACTGCACAGACAGCCCTTGTTTATATTTAGTCAAGCTAGAAAACTATGGTGCACATGACCCCACCACTGTATTTATAGAATAATACCAGTGTGTAACGGGCTGCTAAGGCAGTTTTTAACACCTATTTCCCAAAAGTCCTATCCATTTATGTCGAGCATCAAATATTAGAAAAGCGCAGCAGCCTGGTATTGTAACACAATCAGCAAATAAGGCAATGAGGCATCAGTATCCACTAACTTTTACAGCCTCGTGAACCCATTTGGAAATTAACTATATTTGGACCTGTGTATACACAAATCTACTGGGAGATGAGATGGCAACAGTTAAACATAGGTCGGCCGTTTTAGCCAGAGCTGTTTTTCAGACTTGGGTTACTCTTAAATGAAGTTCATGCAGAATAGATCAAGATAGCACAAATAGCTAGGAGTTATAGATAGCATAAATAAGCTACACATACCAAACCCCATGAAGTCACCGAGTTATTCATAACCCCACTTGTAATGCATATCCACATCCACGATAATTTCATGTTGAGATTTGCCACGGCGTGAAATTGGCCATGTGACGAAGAAAGGAACAGCTCAGCTCGTCAAGTCATGAGAGAAACTGGCCGTGTTGCACTGTTTATTTACCCATTCCACTCACTGACCTAATTATGAGTATTTACAATGACACGCCTTACATTGAAGTTTACGTGACCTCTAATATGAAGATTTTCCACTGAATTTCTTGCGCCGTTCAAAGGAAAGTCCACGTCAGGTGTAGGGCCAGTGGAACCCAAGCTGCCAGCACTTAATCCCCCCCACCTACCACTACCTTGTCCTTGCATGTGTTCTCTCGTCGATCTACCCTAAAGAAACATTCCAGGAGAGTTTCAGCGCCACTGTAACTGGACACCATCATGCCTAGGGTTGTGCGTTTGACAGCGAGAAAGGGAGAGTTTTTTGGAACTGGAATGCTCGGATGCGGCCTTCTCCTTTTTCCATTCTGCGAAAGTCTAACACAACATGCTACTTGGTTTACATGGAAACAAATAACCCAGAGATCAGATCCTAGATAGCGAAAGCTAATATGAGGTTTGATTGAAAATGGAATGACAATATGTTGTGCATGCGTGAGTATGTACAGGTATATATATATAGAGAGAGAGAAAGAGAGACATGGAGGGAATTAGATGAGGGGAATGATAGAGAAGGGGTTGTTAACAGATGCAGACACATAAATATACACATGATTAGAGGGACTAGGAGTAGAGATTGAGATAATTAGAAGATTCTAGAGAGTGAAACACAGACACATAGCAACAAAAACAAACAAGAGGAATGTGGGGAAGACATAAGACGCATTCTTCTTCTCAGCACTTAAATACATCAATACGCTTAAACACAAATGGATAGTTTGAAAGCACCTCAGGAGAAACAAGTCTATTCAAAACCATAGCACCGTCACTATAGTCGAAATTTAGATATACTGTGACATGGCTTACTAACTTTACGTGTCATCCATATTAAATGACTTGCCTCAGGTCTAGACGAGGAAAAAGGTGTCAATTACAGCAGCATTAACTCAGACAGAAAGCTAATATGCATCAAAAGTGTGGATAGATGGCAATTTAGCTGTTGATGCTGGCCGTCACCCCTCAAGCTTTTAATATTGCAAATGGATTTTCCTTTTTTTTTTCCGCCATAGCTGATTTTTTTTTTTATTCCTGTGACACTCTTAAGAAGAGTGTGTGTATGTGTGTTTTTACAGTACTGGGCTCTTTGTGTCACAGTCTATTGAAAGGTTCATTTGGTAAACATGAAAACACATTACAATGCAATTCCTTCCTTCCTCTTTCCTTCTGCTCTCTCTCTCTCTCTCCCATCTTCCCACCCTCTGCCGTTATTTGGAAACCTTCCCAACCGTCTATTGTGATAAGCTAAACACAAAGCTGTGAGGAGGATGCCCTGCACTATAGCTGCTCGCCATATTGTTGTCTTGCTCCTCTGCTTGGACTGCCAGCCTGCATATTACTGCACCAGGGAATTAACCACTGCTGCTCTTTCTTTCATATTGTATACATTTTTTTGCAATAGCCACTCCAACAGAGCTACGACGGGGAGAAGTACTGTAAAATGTTGCCAAATTACTGACAGCTACTCTCTCGTCCAACTGCATGAATACACAGTGAATGTGATAAACAGCTCAGCCTCCCTTGCTTGTGGCTGCCTCTAGTGCAACCTTTAGAGAAATAAAAGGGCATGACCTTTTTTTTTTTTTTTTCAAGTTAGTAGACGGAAAGTGGGAAGTTAAATAAGGGAGAGTGTAGTTCAGTGAATGGGACATTACTACATTGTCACAGTTTGTGACCTTTCCCATTTGGTCTGACAAGCCAGGGTTTTTTTCTCTGTCAAAATGGCCTACGCCGTTTGTAAGTGATTCTTCCCTTCCTGTCGCTTTTTTTTTTCTTTCTTTTTTTTTTCTCATATCTGCCATCTGCAGTGACTGCATGACGCCACAGCTTCTGTGTCATCAGTGATAACGCTCACACACACACAGGGACTAGACAAGAGACATTGGAACGAGAGAAAGAAAGAGACAGTGAAAACGTGAGCTCACTTCATCCTTTAATTGTGTCTCTGTGTGTCCCAGTGGACTTCATTACCCAGGCATCCTAAGAAATCTCACTTGTTTGCTCTTGGAAACATGTAAAAAGCGTTTGTAGTTCTTTTCATGTGTCTAGAGCAGCATGAAGTACTTCAGTCGGGCTAGTTGAAATTTCTCTGTAGCGCAGATCGAGGCATATTTCAAGCAGTCAGTAAAGCCAAGGATTTCTTTGCAGTAAGAAAGTTTTGATGATTATCTGCTGAGCTAATGGATCTGATAGCAGCCCTCAGCAGGCCCTTTACACCATAGCAGCAGAATTCAAGGACACCTCATTTAACCTAAAATAATATATTTAAATATTGGTCTGTTGTTTAGTTTAAACATATGCTCATCACATAATTTGAGGGTGAAAATATACACACATTAGATCGGGACATATTTTAGTAAGGCTAATGGACACAAAATTGCAACATGTAATTGCAGACTGACCGGTTCACTTGTGACATAGTGCTGCGTTAATTAGAGTTGTAAAAACAAGCCAATTTTTTCAGTGATGAAGTACTAATAAAAAACTTTTAATGATTTTTTTTCTCCTTTTCCCCCCTTAAGAGATCTGATATTACAGATTTTCAACCATAATATATTCATATTTTTTTTTCCCGCATGATGAAGTAATTTTGTAAACTGCCATGTTTGTGAAGATGACACCATTTCTTTTATGATTTAAAGACAAATATTAGCGACACATTCAGCTTCCAAAAGACCTTACCGGAGCATTGGAGGTAATTTTTTGACTTCATTAAATCCGAGGCTAAAAATCTACAGCATCTCTACATAAAAACACAGCAGGAGAGGTGATTATCTTCGGAAATTAGCTCACTCATTTAGAGCTGTGTGGATGCAGATGCCTCCGTTCAATGGAAGCCTATTATTCCAAACGACTCTCATTAAGCCATAGTGAAATAAGGCAAGCTGTGGAAGCAGTGAAATAAAATCTTTAGACTGGCTGTGCAGAACTCGGCAGCGGTGAGGTACACTGTCTTCATCAAGAGCACTGACGTCAGGAGTGAAACGCAGAAAATGACTCTGTGTAAAAAGGAAAATTGTATGCAGCTGATTTCTACCTTTTATGCCCTATAGGAGCTTATTTGGTGTTTGTCTTCTGAGCTGAGGGAACCCACAATACAGTCTGAGCTTAATGAGTGAGTTTAATAAAAATACCTAACATTGAGTCACAGCTGATCTATCATTTCTGTATTTCAATACAGACCTGCTGATCAGAAGCTCTTTTGAGAAACACACACAGCAAGCCAGTTTCCTGATTAGTCAAGCTATGCTGTGCTCCACTTCTATATGCCACAAAAGGAACCAGATCACATACTAATACCATGGCCTATGACACTGGTTCCCACTGGTTCCCACAGACCATCCTATCCATCCTAGTGCCATTGTATGCCCCTTGCAAACAAGGGGAAAGGGACAGCAAACACTAAAATCCCTTCCTGGTAGACACAGTCTACAGAAAAGCAAAGGCTCTCTAATGTCTTGGTTAAGTGCAGCTCATCAGCTAACAGCATAGGTCACAACAGAAAGTGTAATCGACCTCCTTGGCTTCCCAATAACTGTTTTTTTTTCTTTTCTTTTCCTGCATGGCACAAGACATGTGCATTAGGAGCAAATTCAGGTCAGGCCGTCAATCATTCAGTCATTACTTTTTCCATCTCTACGTACCAGTGCACAAATGGATTTATGGTGCTTGGTTTGCAATATGTGAGAAAATAATTAGATATATTGTTGGTTTATTGAGTGGTATGCAATTAAGATTAACACTAGGACCGCCATTTACCCGTTGTACACTATAAAATATTCATGTCCCTCAGTCTTTGACTTTTCCCAAAACAATGTTGTGAAGCACCCCTGTTATTAAAATAGTGAAGATGAATCCAGAATAAAAACAAGAAAAAAGAGGCATTTATACCTAAAATCACCACCAGGTAAAATGAACCCGTATATGAAATTCAATTAGTGTTCAAATGAAGATGATTTAACCTACTCACTAACATTCATTGTGTATAAAACTTATTTTTTATTAATTGATTATTCATTCATTTTTGACATGTTACCATTTATTGCTTATAGGCTGTTTAGCCTAATTTGTCCGTTGCCTTATCCTGTTTTCATGAATGGAACCAAAAGAGAAATATACAGTATATTTGTGTTATGATGTTATAAACTTATAAGGTTATAAACAACCTTTAATGGTAATCTCAAGTTTCTTGCTTCTTATTCACACATTGTGAAATCCCTAAATTAATAATTGATAAGCTAAAACTGAGTGCTTGACTTTGTCAAGTTCATTTTGTTGCAATAAAATAACAGGACCAAAACACAGGTGATGATTAACCAAACTCATTTAGACATTCCTTTGTGAAGACAATGCCTTAATACAATGACATTTTTTCAGCATTAGAAATGCGGTTGCCAGGTGCACATGTAAATTTTACACTGGTAGTTCTAGTGTTAAAGTAAATAACAGTTAATTTACTGCAAGTCTTAATTTAATTACAAACTTTCCCACAACCTTATTACAGTAAACGTAAAAACTTGTTACCTGGGTCACACAGTCAGTTGACATGTTGAGCCAATCAGATCGGCCTCCAACACCGGTTTAACCCAGGTGACTGTCTGTCTGAATATTAGGTTACAATTTCGCCAGTTTGCAAATATTGACATGAGAGTTGCACCTGCAATGGATAAAATACTGAACTTATTTATACAACCCCACAAAAACAATGGTGATTAGTAATAGAGTTGGTCAGTTCTTCACAAAACATTCATAAATGCTGTGGTTATTTAGGTTATTTCAGCACTATAACAGATTAAAAGACAGCAAAAACCAATGCTGCATAGCTAAGCACCATGGGGCTGTATAGCATCTGGACTTATTTTTTTCACAGGATCCATTTCAAGTGTTTAACACCAGGGGAGCACAGTTAGAGGAATGACGGTAGGAGAGAGATTAGATGGACTCTTGTCAAATGAGGAAAAATACTGATGGGTCTCACGGTTCCCCAGGGTCTCAACAACACAGCAGGTGGCCTTCATTTGCATCTCCCATGAGCTTACCTCCTCCCTCTCTCTTTTCCCTTTATTTATTACAATGACCGCAGGTGGAAATCAGATGACTGTCAAACCAGCCTAATGTTGAACAAGGTTCTATAACATGCACTGGCAAACACACGCACACACACACACACACAAAAAAGCATGAACACACAAACACAGACAGACAGAGTGCTGTTTTTAGACTGTTTCCCAGTTTATTACTGCTTCTATGATAACCTCCATCCATAGATTCATGTGCTGTTTGGCCGAGGCCCTAAACATCAGTAGCCTGTATGAAGTGATGGAATGTACACATTAAAATTCGATCTCCTGCATCAGTACATCCACTGCTGGTCAGGACGGCAACTATAAATTGCTGGCCATTATTTTCGATTAACCACGCTGACACCATGGCCCATCACATTTCTTCCCATTTTTACACCCTGTCACAGTGCCGCCATATTTTCAGTGCTGTTTCATTTTAGATTGTCCCGAAGCATGATAACACAGACCAGCAAACCTCGGGACACAAGCCACCGGGCGATCTTATTAATGGCATAGCTGCGATAACAGTAGTCATCTACGTCCTCCATGGTATCTCGATCTTCAGGCACATCCTTTCCAGGGCCTGAAGAGCAGCGGCGTCATAGTGGGTGCAAAGGGGCAACGACTTGCCAGTTTATCATTGATATGTTGGTAAGTTTAATTCTAGGCATTCCAAGTAGAGCAAACAGGATTCCCCAACCAGTGGTTTAAAGCCCAGAAATGCAATGTGTTTTGTAAAAGGCGTTAACTGTCCTAAATACAAATCATTGTGTAGGAAGTAGAAATCTAGACGTAAATAAATTTATAGGCCACACGTGTCTGTATAAACATGAAAAGTAAATGGCATTTTAACTTTCATCATTCATCATTAAACATAATTTGTGAATAGGGTGGAAGCTGATATGGTAACATCAGGGATAGCAGATGCACAACACAAGAGGAGCAGATATGACATTTATTATGAGTTGCTCATTCTGTAAAATAACGGCCTGTATCTCAATGCAAGAAACCACTGCCAGCATTTTAGTGCTATCACAATTATGGTCATTTCATTATCCTGGCTGTTAAGCCACTACATTATTCACATTAACTTAATTGTCTAACTTCAGGTTTAAATATAGTTAGGGACAGCTGATATTAAAATCTTTGACATGGCATGGAGCCATATTCATTTGCAAAACAGTGAGTTCAAAAGGGCAAAAGAGTAAACTGCAACGGTGAAAGCAATCTGACTGCTAAGCTCTTGTTTTGACAGAAACAAATTGTTGTGTATGTGCAGAAAGTCCTCTTAGTTCTTAATGAGTTTATTGGTAATCAATACGCCTTTCTCGTCCACTGGCATGTGACACTGAGGCCGTGACCCAAGAGGGACCCTTAGACAGTGGAATTGAGTGGGTCAGTGACGACTGGTAGGCACTCGTTCATGCTTAGCCAGACAGGAATGCCCCAGTTTCACCTAGGTGAGAGGAAGGGGAGGAAATGAAAGACTTCATTTCTGCACTTAACCCCTTTGCCGTACAGCTTCTCTTGTAGTAACTGGGAGCCATAATGTTTGTCTTCACTTAAAATAAGGCAACTGCCTTTCTTATTTTTGTCTCTTACATCCTTCATTCCTTCTGAGGCGTTATATTTCTTGTACACTCTGCAGCACATGCTAAGTGATTTGGCTCGCAACCAATTCTCTTTGAAAGTAGACCTCCTCAAAGAGCTGGGTATGCGTCTCTGTCAAATATTGCACAAAATGCTAGTTTACCTGTCAATCAAACGTCTTGGCGGAACCTCTCTTCCAGTGATTCTGTTAGCATCCTGCTGATACAGGCGCTTTTTTGGTGGTGTTTTTTCAGGAAGATGGGGCCTGGTCTCCCAGTGGGGGTCAGAGCACTTGACCCTACCCTGGCGAGCTCTCAGTCTGCCTCCGATGATTTTATTCAGCCCTGCTCAGTAGAACAGCGGGGTGTACCCCGGGTCAATGTGGCACTGCCAAAGCCGATTGCATTGAGAAACCCAAGGCCCATTCAGATGCGCTGATCAAGGGTGCCGGATGTTTTTGATTCACACTGCTGAGCTACTATATATTCAACAGTCAAATCAGTCTACTAAAAGTGAGTTTGTTTTTCTTGTCTGGAAATTTGGATTCAGTAGAACTGCCATGGTGCAACCGCTTTTTTGCTGTCCCTAAAAAAAGATATAGTCTTACTACCATGGTTCATGTCAAACACACTGTGTATCCACATCATTTGTGGACAATACCTTTTTTGGTCAAATATTAAGCCTGATACAAAGCAGAACAAAGGAGGGAAAAGAGGATATCTGGCAAAAGGAAAACAATTGGACCAGGTGCCAGACTCTAGTCAAGCATGTGAGCTCAATAAAGCACACTGCATCGATTTGCGAGTTATTCATTATTTGTTTTGGATGTAGAGAAAGTTCTTTGAAATGATTTTGGTGTGCAGTTCAGACTCTAAAATAAATGGTTTGACAGATCATCAATGACCACAGAATATGATAGTAAATGGCCAGATATTGATTTATTTCCCAATGCACCCCTTCTCTTCTCGTGAGCTATTATGCTTAAAGCAAGACCAAGCACTCTCCTGAGTATTGGATTTTTGTCCAGCCTGCTTTCAGATGTGAAAATGAAGATTTATTTCGTCCTGCCGCTTGAGTGATGTTTATAAGAGAGCATGGATTCAACTAGATAAATGGAGATGGAGAAAGGATATACATCACAACGCGCTTAATATCCCTCATGACAACAAACAGCCTTGCCAGTAGTAGTATGCAAGCATCTAGACCCTCAAAATGCAAAAATGGCAGCTTTGTTTACTGCATTCAAAATAAATGGCTGAGGCCCCGCTGTCACTCACAGATGGCACTTCCTTTGAGAAAAAAAAAAAGAAAAAAAAAAGCAGAGCCAGTGACTCGCAATAATGCGTTGGCATGGCGGCAGCCATTTTGCACTACCTCCAGAGGCACTGATCGTCACAGAGAGGCATTGGCATTGTCTTGGCACTGGCCCGACCCTAGGCTCGGAGTAGTAACTGATAGCCAAGCTGGAGCTTGTCAGGCCTGACGCTTATCACTTTTGACATCTGTCCACGCCATCTCTCTTCCCCCGTCTGCAGTAGGCTCCAGAACACTGACCTTGGGATCTCTTTCTCTGTTACTCCACTGCCCCAATCCTCCCCCCCATGTCTTCATTTGGCACTGCTTCCGCGTGTGTTGTTATGAGGCTATCATTTACCCTTTTAGACCTTGCTTCGTGGTCAAACATGACTTGCAATCTGATGTTTAAACATTGACAAGCCCCCCGCTTTATTGGAAATCCTGCTTCTACGCAGTATTGAGTAGATGCCGTTATGCCTGGGTTGTAGCCCTATCTCGTCCAACATGTCTGGTCAAACACATTTACCCGTTTATGTAAGAATGATTCATGTTAGGCATATATTTAACAAATAGTTCACTGTTAAAACCTGATAGAGACGTGCGAGTACAAAAGAGGAGAAAACAAGACAAAGTGAGGCTGTTCGTGATTTCTAAGATAACTATGTAAACCATGGTTTAACTAGGAACTGATTTCAGCCTGCAGATGGTATGAGTTGTTTTATATTGCTGTTTTATGCGTTTGTGCCAACAAGACAAAAGAAAAACGGGAAAAAAAAAAAAAAAAAAAAAAAAAAAAACGAAAGGCAAGCTGCCACACACAGTCTAGTGTTGACAGGCTGGCAGGAAATGTCTGACACGATGTGAGTGAGTGCTGTTGCTGCTGGAGTGCAGTGTTACTGCTCTACAGCCTAAAGAAAGGGTCAGTATGGCAAGTACATCCAGATACACAAATGTCCATCTGGAATTCTGAATCAACTTGTGTTACAGTTCATGGGAAACTATGTTTTTATATACATTGAGGGGCCTGTTTAGAGGCCTGTCTATCAGAACTAGCACGAACACCCATACTGAAACAATTTAAGGGTGGTCCTCTGTTTGCACGAAGCAGCTGAGATATTAAGAGAGCTAGTTAGACTCCCCGTACTGCTCGCAATCATAGATCATTTTTGCTGAGTAGTTTTTCACTACTGAGTCACCGCCTAAATCAAAAACAGTTGAATCTACAACACAGCCTTGCATTTTCCCATGTTACATTGCACATCCTTTTACATTATGCTACTGTGACTCATCAGCAGCCTTCACCCCTGGCCTCCCTTATGAGGTAATTAAGCCCCTGGTTGTTTGTTTAGCTGTCTGCATGTGTGTCCTGTATAAAACACAGGGGGGGCATATGTTCTTCCTACCATAAACCCATTGAAACAGCAGGACATGAGTGGTGAGGAGGGGTCGACTGTGCATGTGTGTGTGTGAGTGTGTGCTCTAATTAGGCAGGCAGAAGTGTATTAGCCTCACTGGGCAACAGCCAGCTGGGAGCATCTGGAGTCGTCTTTCATACTCACCAACTTCCCCACTGCACACATACTTGTCCACACACCCCCACACACGCGCGCTCAAAATTAGAAAAGATATCCATGGAACAGCAGTGTGATAAGAGAGCGCAGGTCAGGCATGACGGGTCATATGCGCAGCTATTTAAGTCTGCCACATTATAAGCTTCCCTCACATCAGAGCCCCTGCTCATGTCCCCGTCTGGAGTCCTTGTTTTAGAGTAACGGTGCCATTCTCACATCTCTTTCGAGACTGAAATGCCAACAGCGGCGGAGGGAGGACCTCATCCATTCCCAACAGCTTCTGCACTCCCAGAGATGCATCAAAGCTGTCCCTAAGGACCAAAAGAATTTGGTTTCAAAGCAGGGTCAATATCTAAAATAATCCTCACAGAATTCCAGCCCTTACTTGAGATGGCTATTTTGGTTGCTTTTTCTTTATGGCTGGTGAGACTGAATCAGTTCAAAACAACTACTTCTGTTTGCCAAAGTCTTGATGTACTGCTGTCAGTGCTATAAAAAAGTGGAGCTTTTTTGTCTTAATATCAATGACATACTTCAGCTGCTCCCACTCGCTGCATTCCCTCAAAGTCCATCCTAGGTTCCTGCGTAGGCACACACTCACCACTGCACGAGATACATCACTTTCTGTATGTATATATGTGTGTGTATATATATATATATATATATATATATATATATATATATATATATATATGGAGAGAGAGAGAGAGAAATACTGCTGTCACTTGCTGTAGAGAAGGGAAAAAACAGAAAGACTGAGTTGGCACTCTCAGTATTTCTCCTGTACAGAGAGCTCAGTGAGCCAGCTGAAATAGTATTTCTCTGTGCGATTGATTAGCTGGTTAGGCCAAGAAAAGCCAGGGACAAGACAGCCACTGAGCTCCCTTCCTCTGGCCTACCACTGCATGCTAGTAAGTCTGTTCTCTCACTTTTCCCCCTTTTTACGCTCCCTCTTTTTTTTCAATTTATTCCAATCCTCTCCATGTTCTGTATTTGTCACCCTATTCTTATGTGTTTTACTATTCCGCTCACAGAGAAAAAGCCCCAGCGAGCTGCATGCCGAGTTAGATCACAGGAACCCAGCTGTTCACAGTCAAGGGCTGCTTCTTTTATTAGCCGTCTGTAGGCTGACCTGGTAGGGCAGTGAGAGGGAGAAAGACTGGGTGGCAGGAGGAGGAGCGTAAGGGCAGTAGGGGGCACAGATTTCCCAGCTGTTAGTACACAAGCTCTGCCCCCTGTCAGAGATTTAGTAGATCAGCGGGGACGCAAGCACACACACAGAGTCGAAACAAGACAGCTGACAGAAAATGGATTGAGATGGTCCTTTTCAAGGGGGATACTACTTGTACACGGACTACTAAACTCCTCCAAGTTTTTTGTTGGCTGAGGACTGTAAAGTTTTGCACGCTGCACCACTGGAATGTACAGTGGGATAAGGCACAAGCCAGCAGGCGTGCAACGCCTTAATACCCCTACAAATCCCCTCCTCTTGCCTTGCGCCCCTTTTATTTTTCCCTACCATCTCACAAACCCATGCCGCCTTTCAGTCTGTGGAGAACTGTTTTACTAGTGAGCCAGTGGTCTAGAGGGACACAAAGGGACCTGAGTGTAAAATTATATTTCTAGCTATATAACCAGACCTCCATTGTGCTGGTTTTACAATATTATTTTCATTAAGATTGCAGGGATGGTTTTGTGTCTTTGTTGTGCGTCCCCTCTATCTGCTTCAATTTTAACCACAGTGGAAACAAAACCACTCAAAAGAAGGGGCAGTGATGAGAGCAGCACAGAGTGCTCCCATTTTGTATGATTAAATTTACTGTGACAAGCAAGCATGCTGTGTTTTGGCAAAACATGTTACTGTGGGAACCCAAAAACTTTACAGTTTCTGAAAAAAAAAGTGTGCCTCATATGAGGTGATCAAAAGACTTGACTTAAGATATGAGAATAGGTCTTCTGCAAGTATTTGCCGAAAGTCCCTTTTGCTCTCAAAGTACTCAAGATGTCTGTATTGTATTTGCATATTTATGAGAAATGGGTGTCACAGTGATTAAGTTAACTGGGAGCCAGTTCTGCAGAGTGTGGATAATGAAATCATATAAAATGTGAAAGTCAAAGGGCATTTTCTTAAAAATATCTCTTTCAACCATGGTGGGGTTGGCGATGTTTGGTTAAGAATTTGGCTTCAACAGGTTCTCCTTTACGAAGAAAAAAAAATGATGAAAAGGTAACGGTAGAGTAGTCTAGAAAGATGCTTTCACGTTGTGTTTAATAAACATGGAACCAATATGGATGAAGTACTTGAGACCAATGTAGCTCAGTGGCCCCAGACAAGTAATTAGAGTTCACACTGTACAGTCATTATCCCAGCAAAAAATACAACCTTTCCAGGTCACATCACTTTGTTTGCAACCGTAAAACAACTTTATTTCTGCATTGAGCCACCATTATAGTAGCCCCAATCCACTTGCCAGCATTTTATGGAGCAGAGTGATTGGGGGCGAGTGAGAGATTCAATAAAAATGTGGTAACACAATTGGCTCAACACAAGGTAACTGTTGAGTGTGACAATTTTGTGTGGAATTTGTGCTCAATTATATTATCATTTTATATACCAGTGTATGCGATGCATGCACAGAGTCGTTTTCATCACACTAATTTAACAAGCGACTCCTGAATGGAGCCCCAGACAAAGGCACCAAATTCTTTACAGCCCCCTTAAGAGCTAATCAGCCATCTTGCAATGAAACACTAGAGTTTATATTGGCCCTTCTCACACAATAGTCTCAGTGTATGCTTGTTGTTAAGATCAAAAGGTCTTGGCAAGAATGAAACTCATCCTGTTGCTGTCTTGGTGATTACTGAATGCAGACAGGAGAAAACAAGGCCATAATCTGTGAAGACAAAAATTAAGTCCAAAGTATTTTTGGCAACTGCGGGCTGGACTGTGGACAGAAGTTTCTCACAACAATGGGAAAATGTCCCACGGAAAATTGCCCTTTGGAATGTGAGATCAGCCGTAAATTTTCAATCAAGTCGACTTTCCTCTTGCAAAACTTCTGAATCAGCAAAACATCTTGTAAATATGATGTCTAACTGCTTTTCAGGGACACAGCTCGCAGTGCACCATTGGGTTGGATCTGTTTTATATTGAAAATGTATGATGGAGATAAATACACCACTGTTTCATTGAACTTAAATTAAAACTCTTGTACTGCAGAGTACTTGTGTATATGGTTAAACTGTTTTACCAAGACATCGGAATAATTACAGAATGAATCTGGTGAACAACAGTCTTCTTTAATTCAGTCTTCTTCTAATTTTCTCAGAGCAGAGATATACTGTATACACAAAAAAACACAATACATAAAAAACATCACATATCAACTTCTGAGCGGACTTTAATATAGATGATAAAAAAAGACAGTGTTACATAAGCATTTGGTGGCAGTGACTCAGTCCTTATTAACCCTGTTTAAATTTTTAGTCACCCCTCTGGACCAAATCCAATGAAGTGCTCCCCCTCGTTTTTCCCAAGAGGCACCACTTAAATGAGAACGCGTGGGAGTATCCTGCTGAAACTGACTTTCAGCATGCTGAGACTGGGCTATATACTTTCAAATACTATATACTCCATCAAAAACAGTAGTGAAGGGTAAGGAGGGTTGTGGGGTGACCCCACTTACGTATACACACCACCACTGGCACCATTGCCAATTTATCACATGTAATTTCCTCAGCTCTTGACCTTCGACCCCTCCCTCGGGCTGTGTTTGTACTCAGGGCAATGTACCACTATCTGAATTGTTTGTCTGTCTGTCTGTCTGAAGCCTCCCTAGAAGGACACAACAGTGTTTGCAGGGGAAATATGTCTCTTAAGCCACTGGTGGTAAATTCACCCTTGTGCCTAGGATGTGTTTCTGTGTCTTTGTCTGTATGTCTATCATTGTCTTTTCATTCCTCTAGTGCTTTATACATGCTGCTCATTAACCAGACAATGGCCACTTATGATGAAATGTCATTCAGGGCAATATGTCAACAACCCTTGGGGTTGGAAAAAGAGAGGATAGCAACAAAAAGGAGCATAGTGAAATAGAGAAGAGACTGGAGCAAAAGGAAGGATAGCTGGATGTAAAGGGGATGGCAGGGAGATTATGGACAACCTGAGAACAAAAGAGACAATATGTGCAACAAAAGAGAGAGGGGGGGTTGTTTTTCACTGCGACAACCTGCGAACAAGGAATCAGCAAGACCTCAGTTCAACCCAACAACGTGCTTTTCCAAACAGTGACATTACAAGCGAGCCCAGTGAGTCAGACTGCCCTGACCTCTTGTGCTAGCGAGACCTTGCAGTACAAGGCAGTGCTGCTGTTCCATGCATGCACCAGCCACACCGCTGCAGCCCTATCTGAGCCACTAGCTCCATCCAGTGTATGCTGGCTTCCCTCCCCTTACATCACCGTGTCTGGAGGCGGAAGGTGGGGAGGGGTACAAGATTAATGATGGTGCTAACCGCGTATTTATCATCCGGCTGGAGAGTAATGCGACACCTTTCTAATCTGAATATATTTCATTGGGCTGTTATGGCACTCAGCCCTGGGCCCCATGTATATGTGTGTGCCCGCGTGCGTGTGTGTGTGCTTGCACCTCTGTGCGTCACTGGAAGTGTATTTGAATGTTAATCATATCTGCATGAGTTTGCGCGCGACATTGCATGTGCTTGTAAAGGCTTGAGAGTTCTGTGAAACCAACCAGCCACCATAAACGCTCACGCTATCTACCCTGGCAAAACGGCTTTGTGGTAATTAGATAAAGATGAAGTTCCTCTTCCCAGCACGTTGGGGCCATGCTCCCCAAGATCCTCTCCTTTGATTCTCTGCAGCCTTATCAGGTGAACACCCTTCTTCCATCCTCCTCTCCATCCCTCCCTCTCATTCTCCTGCTACTTCTTTTTGGCACTCAGCAGAAATCAAGATGGATGTCTCCCCAACACAGATGGGAAGATAGGGAATGTGCAAGGCCAAGATGGGACCTGATAGGGCCCACATTGGGCCTCCCGTTAGATTGGCTATACTGTCACCATGGCTGGCAGAACTATTGAGGAACTTTGGAATAGAAACTGCCTGGGTTAGAGGATATTCTGCCTAGGGCTTTTTCAGATGGGGAACTCACAAGCTGAGTAGGTAGTTTTTACGCACTTGGGCACGCACAAGACCACAAAATTATACAATAATTAGGTTTTCATACATTATGTCACACTTACTGTTAATCTAGCAATCAATTGATGTAATAAAATCTCCAAAGAGTGCAGCAGCCTGGTGTGTGAAATCTGTTTGGAAAAACTTTTCCAATCTATTCAAGAGGTCAGAATCTGGTCATGTGCATATGTACCAAGACAGGATGAGCATAAAATGTAGCACTGTCATGGGAAAACGGGATTTGCTAAATTTAGTGAAAACATGGAACATCTGAACGAGTGGTGGCCACATCAATAATTTTATGTCTAAGTCCATAACTAATTACAATCAGTCACAAGGCATAGCCATAGTCTTAGGACACAATATTTGTACTCACAGGAATCTCCATCTTAGTCCAGCATTCAAAGCGTAGAGCATACAGGCTTATATTCTACTCAACAATCACAGCAGTGACAAGACCGTTGGAATATTATGCTGGAAGGGAGTGCACATATGGGCATGCTTTCTTGCGCAAAGAGGTTTTCTCTCGGAGATTATGTCTCGCTTTCCTTGTGTACCATTTGCCAATCTGCCATTTATGCAAGTGAATATATTTCAGACTCTGAAGCTTATTGCGCGCCTCATTGTTCAAGTTTATTGTAAGGCAACAAAGGGAGAGAGGGAGTGAGAATGATTTTTCAAGTGAGATTTGGATAAAGCAACCTACCCACTAACTCACCTACCCATGCTTACGTTAACACCCTCACAACAGCAGATCTTTACATACCTACTATTCAAATACAAAAATTGATTGTCCGTGATACCCTGAGAGCAGCTTGTGCCTTTGTTGTATTTGCACTAATATCTTCTTGTGATTAGAACGAAGCTAGTGACTATATTTATCCCTCTCTATGCCCATGTCCTCTAAATCAGGAACATTAAATGCTACTACACTCAAGACAGCTTATAATGTGGTACTGAATGATAGTATAATTCCCTGATAACTTTGTAGTCCAACAATGACATAACACAGAGGCAGACACGATTGGGTTTTGAGTTTGTTTTCATTGGTGGTTCGGGGGCAGATGTCTGATCTGTCATATATGAGATCCAGGTTCATTTCCCAGCCAGTGCGGGGACTTTTTCAATCTCAATCATGTCAAAACAGAGTAATAGGTCTGGTGCTAGAGCATCATTGAGTGACTCATGATATTTCAGTGTCACTACAGCCCTGAGCATCTTTCACCAGACTTCAGCACCATTCCCCACCATAGTGTGTGTATGAATCCCCCAAGGGAGGGACAGTTTATCTGTAGCAGTTAGCAGCTGGTGTCTGCCCCAAAGACTCCAATGGCCCCCAGTTAGCGTTGCCACTTCAGATGCTAGTCATTTAGCAAACAAGTCAATCATGCACAAGGCAACTGCCTGTGAGTTGCCAATGTCCCCAGTGATCCCAGATATAGCAATGAAGGGGCAAAGAGGAGTCATGATCTGCTGGGCCATGGAAATCAGGTCAAATTGGTCATCGGCAAACTATCTGGGTCTCGCATCCTGCTCTAATGATTGTCACTGTTCAAAATGTATATAATGACCAATGTTCAGGGGCCCCTGGTGTCATCTGGAGTCTACCTTTGTTAGCTAGATTTTAGCCCCTGCAATAGGCCAATGCAGGATTGTGGATCTAAATTTAGTATTATGATCTAAACTGAGAATATTTTACAACTGTCTAAGCACTGAAATATGTGAGTAAATTAGAAAGGAAACAGTTGGTAAGGAATCTGTGGTGACCCAAAAATGTTGGAAAATCAGATGAATAGCATTCTCTCTGAAATGTATCGTGGTACTTTTTGTGTACAGTAGCTTTGGAGATCTTAAAGACCATAAGGCCATATGAAAGGTTATTTTAGAGTGAATAAAACATTTTCGTTTTTACTATCGCACATCAGAAATTCAATTTCAGTGGTGAACATCACAATAAATAACTATTTTCCTTGCCTCTAAAAGATAGATAAAAAGATACATATCCCTCTTGTATCTCATCTCTTGTCTGACAAAACTGCTAGATGTGACACTGGAAACCTGCTGACACTCTGTGGCATCAATGAAAGCAGTTTGATGGCTGACAATGTTAGTGGCATTAACGCACTTGCTGTCTTTTGTAGTTGGACTAATGGAAACTGAACGGTAATGTGTCCACACAAATTTCCTTTCTATTGGTCTCAATTAGCTTCAGAGAGATGTGAAATGCTTAAACTGTGCAGTTTTTTTCTTTTATCATGTTTAGCAAAGCCCAGTATTCTCAAATGTTGTCCTTGAGTTTGTAGCTTTATTTGTCTGGCACTGACAATGTTACTCAAAAATAGAAGCTGGAACAACTGGAAAAGAATTTGCATCACATCAACATAAGAACTGTACTTCTCTCCCCAACAAGTTTTCTTTGGCCAAAGCAAGGGGTGAAGGAAATATCAGCAATATAGAATGACAAATTCATTCGTTTTGCATTTGCTCATTGTTGGACAGCAGTGAAAGTGTCCACTCAGCCAACTTGTACTTATAAATTTAGTTATTCATCAGTTATTGAATGCAAGAGAAAACTGTTTTGTTTTAATCCAAAAAATGTCATCAACATCAGATGGGGTCCCAAATATTTTTAGTTCACTGAGGACAGCCAAGGGCAGCTGAACTAACAACAGATACATAAAGTGACAGAAACCACCAACCTTTATCTCACAATGCAACTTAGTAACTTCATATTGATTATTAGAGGTTGATCATGTGAAATAGCACAGTACTTTTTGTGGAAAGTTACTGTGTTTACTCATGACTATCAATCAGTAAGAGTAAGAGTAATGTCTATTGAATGCATGTGCAGCTACAATCATGTGCCAAACAGTCTAAGTGCAATGTAAACAAAAAATAAGCTAGAGACCTCCATGCTAACAAGGTAACCCTTGAATTCAAGGTTACAGTCTGCTGCAGCTCCAAAATGCACACACAGGCATATGCACACCCACCCACATACATATCATCACCGACCCACACACACATGCACACACGCATGCATGCACAGACAAATACGTGTCTCTCCCTGTAGTGCCCTCCTTGGCAAAATCTCAGTGCCAGTCTCTTAATGAAATGCTCAATTAGGGTCTTTAAATAGGTAATTATGCAGTACCTAATCCCCTAGCTCCTGGGCCCTATCTCATTTAGATGACACTTGGGCAGGCAAAATGGGAGGGGCAGGCACTGGGGCCTTAGTTTCTGTCATCAAAGCCTTTCCGTGGTGGCACAGGCAGCCCTGTTAATGATAAGGCACATCCAAGCAGTCAGTCAACAGCGACTCCCAGTGAGGGCCACTGACAGCAAGGGAGATGGCAATGTCAGGCTTGACAGTGTCTTAATCATGTTTGTGAGTGTTCGGGGGTGGATTGTATTGGGTTGGGGGAGCATATATAAAGGTTTCTAAGAGGGTGTTAGATGTAAGACTATTTGTGTGATGTGGGTTTATATGCATTTTTCCTGACGATTACCAAGTTATTTTTTTTTTATATTAAACAAGGACAGACGGAGAGAAAATCGCTTCCAAATGTCAAACTGTGCATTTTGCTTGATGCCAGGCATTGGCAGAACGGTTTTGATTTCCTGTACTGACATTTGTTTGAAGGTGGCATTTGATTTGAATTTCAATCTCCAAACTGTGGCTGGAGAAAAGGACCTATTCATTCGTTTTCAGCAGCATAATAAAATGTCTTGTTCGAGTGCGACAATATACCATCACTGACGGGGAACTGCTCTTGTTTGGTTGCTAACGTAGCTATGGCAAGCATTTGTCTTAGTGAATCGACAAAGGGGGAATTGTTGCTTTTGCCTTGGGTTGAACCATTGCTTTCCCTCGACTGAGTTGCACAACCAGTCTGCACTGCCTTTCATCAGAACAATAGTTTAGCTTGGCTAAAACACCTTTCAAGGGCGTCCAAGAGCTAAAAAAAAAAAGTTTAGCTTCTCAAATCTATTAATCAGCAGCACCCACATCAAAGTACACAGCAAACTTTAGGAAGGATACTTTAACCACCAAAATATTGAAACAGCTTTCTAAAATGCTGTTCATACCCACCTAGCATGTCCTTTGACAGTCTTATCAGGATACAGATGGAAAAGCAGGAACAACACAATTTCATCTGTATCTGTGTATTCAGCAAAAACATCTCATATCTGTGATAATATTTTTTGTCCCATTGCCCTCTCTGTTGGCACTGATGTATTTTCATGCAAAATCTTTGATAAGCTGCTGGTTCTAATGCCGCCTTTCTGTTCTTTCAGTTGTTGACTCAGGCTTTCTTATGAAATCTCAGTCATAGCAAAAACACCAGTGCCCATAATACACTAAAAAACAGGAACTGCTGTCAGTGTCCTCGTGGACTCCAGTTTAACCAACTTTTCTCTGCAAATACTCGGAATGAGACAGGATAGCATTAATGAATTATTTGCAGTTTCCAGATTAGTGCTAAAAAAGACACTAATACCTGTTGATGAATCTGACACAGTACCACATAAGATTCATATTAACACAATAACTTTTTTACCTTTTGATTTTGCTTCGATTAGATATCTAAGGATCAACCTGTTTGTAAAGTGAAGGGGCATGAACCCCTGAAGAATCCAACATGGATTTATGTTAAGGCCTTACAACAAGTGCACTCATGAAAACATCCGCCGTATCACCTTAGGTAAAAGATAGCATACAGCGTGCTAGGCTAATTGAATGGAAATTCACCCGCCGTTGCCTTAGTGCACCACAGCAACCATAATGTGGCGTTACATTTTAGCTCAGGGTATATCGGGGCAAATTAGCATTTAGATAATGGAAGACACTTGGCATTTTAATTATTTTGCTGCCCTATGAGTGTAGCGTGTATGCCCCAAGCGCCTCCTTACATCCTTCATGTACGCCTAAGTAGTGCATTTACATACCAAACGGTTTGGCTTGTGTACAAAAGCCACTAAAATGTCACTACCGCACAATGTACCTTGGTGTTCAATTGTTTCGAAAAGATAAGGAGGCATATTGTTGTTGACTTATACCATATGTATTAGGGGGCAACACTGTTCCCAGTGCTGTATTATTCAGTTATTTTCAATAGAGCTCTGTTCTGATGTTTTCTGCCTTGTCGGCGAGTGGCAGTGGAATGCTGTTTTGTCTGTTCGAGGGCTCTGTACTTTCCATAAAACGACATGAGCTCAGGCTGGGAACAACCTCCCTCTCACCCTCCTTCCTCTCTCTCATTTTCTCTGCCTCACGGAAGTGAGATTATTCATCCTCCCACAGACCGTTGCCGTGTTGGGGGTAGATGTCAAAGTGCCAGGAGCATGCGGTGCAAAGGGTATGCGTGCCTGCGCTCTGCGTGTATGTGTCTATTTACGCACATGAATGCCTGAGTTTACATTTGTGAGCATGTTCGGGTTGTTTGTTTTAGGCTGAATCTATTGGATTGGATGCGGACCTGAGCCTGAGTTTGTGCTTTTTGAAGGTGTTGAGAGTTTACGGGCGCCATGTTTCTTATCCTCTCTCTTTTTTTTTTCCCCCCACCTACTGCCATCTTTACGGTTTCTTCCTTTCAAGAAACAATACCTCTAGACTGCCAGAGTGGCCCCGGCAACTATCATCCCCTCTTCAGTAGCGCCTGCTTTTTCTCCCTCTATCCCTCATTCCCCCTCTTCCATCTCTCCCGCGCTGCCTCTGTTAGGTGTACAAGCACAGACGGAGCGTGAGAAAAGCTGGCAGTCAGGCACATTCCCTTGCTTCCCTCCCTCTGCCTCCACCTCTCCCCGCTCTCTACCCTACAGTGCGCTCTCTCCTCTCCCTCCCTTCTCCCTCGCCTCCTTCCTTCCTCTCCCCTCCACATTACTTTCCCCTGTCCTCCTCTCCTCTCTCTCTCTCTCTCTCTCTCGCCACCTCTCTCCCTCTCTGCCTCGTTGCTCCCCTTATCCATTATATTTCCACCCCTCTGTTCTGCACTCTGCTCACTCCCCCCCTCTTTTTTTTCTGGTTCATAATATGTAACATGATTTAGCCCTCCCCTGTTCATGCGGCGTAAATTTAATCCCAGCCATTCCAGGTTGGCTGCTGCTGCTGTGTCTACCGTTTCTCTCATTTTCCCCCCCATCCTGCCACACTCTGTGCTCCCGATACAATAGACTCCTCAAGATTTAGCCTGTTTGCATGTTAAGTTCTTTCCCTATGCTAAATGCTGATGCGCAAGGTCAAGCACGACCCAAGTGGCACATGCTTGTACTATAGAAGCCGCCCACAGTGTGACAAGCCAACACAGCACAAGAGAAGGCCTCCCAACAAGCCGACAGTCATTTCAATAGTTTACACAGCTCGCACGCGTAGTCAGAGGATGATTGTGCTCTGCTGTGGTTTTATCTGCTGCTCATTGAAAAGGCATTAGTGGTGTCCATTAGAGTTCAATAGGAAGTGTGTTTACCAGTGTCACCAAGGTCAAAGGGGATGATCCACACATGTAGACAAAGATGAAATATGTTGCTTTGGTTTTTGCCTTTTTTTTTCTCCCCCCCCTAAACTCCCCAACGTCCCTAAAGCTTACCCAATAGCTCCGTAACCTTGTGTGTATGTGTGTGTGTGTGCGACTGCCTGTATGTGCGCTGTGTGTTGGTATGCGTTCAGGGAGCAGCACAACAGGGCACTGGGATAATCAGTCACTAGACTGCAGGTCAGGGTCTTGCACTGTGGGGGACCATCCATCTGAACCCAACAGCTGCTGGGAAACGTGGCAGGAGGAATGAGACGGGAGAGAAAGATGGGTGAAGAGAGAGAAACAGAGCGAGAGAGAGAGAAAGAGAGAGAGAGAAAGCGGACCAGGTAGAGAGAAAAGTCAAGGAGAGGCTGTTGAAAACAAAAAAAAAGAGCACAACATGCAGAACGAGTGGGCGGAGGAGGTGGATTGATGCTACATGGTCATTTTAGTAGCTAAAATGTGTACGCTCAAGGTCAGCTTGGATGGGCTGAATTCTCATGAGGACGCGACCTTACTCTTTGCACCCAAAACAAGGTAACAGTTTTCAAATTGCACCATCCTCACCTTGACCTGAGTCTCCTAATGCGAAGTTGTTTTTACAGAAGTTGGTAGAAGAAGTGACCTCTGTTTGTGTCGGCTTGTATTTGCGTAAAAGAGGAAAATATTGCAGGAAATACCCAAGAACATAATTTGATTGTTAATAGTGTTCACAAGCTGGGTGAATAAATGTTATTTTATACTATTTGTGGTGTGACATTTCAAAGTCCGGATCATTTTACTGAAAAAAAAAAGAAAAAAAAAAAAAAAAAGGAGGGATGGCTTTGAAATCTCCTGGCACTAATTTGCAGTGGACGCACAATTGAGATGGTACTGTGATAACTTCCTTGTCCTATAGCCACAGCAGGTGCTTTTAAACCAATTATTAGACAGACAAATGTCATCAGACCCAATTAGCCTCCTGCTGTGCGTTTCATGTCGGGTGATTCATTCATGAGAAAACAAGATATAACCAAAGACATCAGCTACAGTATTGGCAGCAAATGCATGTCAGAAATTAGTCAGGCTTGCAGGCCAAACTGTACACTCGGACTTTCTCAGACAGAACGTCAGGCAGTACCACCCAAAGGATGGTTTATGACCGTGGGAGGCTTGTTTGAGGAAGGTCAGGGGAAGCAAGGAGGAAGGAGGGAGGGTGTAAGGGGGGGAGAAAGTAAATAAATAAGTATAGCAAATAAACTCCTCTGATGTGCGGTTGTCAGGGTCTTTCATGTGGAGGCTGCACTTGAGGGCATAGCTTAGCTTAGCTTGAGGGATGTTATTACACATGCCGGCTGATCGGGAGTGATGTGTGAGAAACAGCCTTGTCACTCGGTCTTAAATCACACCATCACGGGCAGAAGAAGAAAGTAGCAGTAGAGGAAAAAAAAAAAAACAACAAGGTAAAATAGACAGAAGAGAAAAACACAAGGGAAGAGTGGTTAAGAAAAGAACTACACATAAGAGAAGGACTTTATGCAGTGAGGAGACGGACAGACTTCACACTGTGGCGTTTAAAGAAAGAGCAAGAGGAAAAGATAATAGATGGCTGCGGCTAGTATGTAAAACATAGCATGACTGAACCCAAATTTAGGAAGTGAGGACCGAAAAAGGAATTCAGTGGGTGTAGATTTATGGGGTGGGGAACTGTGCCTTTGGTGGGCTTATTTTCTAAATCTGGTCATATGATGTTTAAAAAAAAAAAAACAAAAAAAAAAAACCCAGAGGACGCTGTGAGCAGCCAGGTTTTATGGTCCCCCAAAGCTGCTGAATGATGGGAAGTGATAGTAGACAGCAACCCATGCCCCTTTATATGCCCTTTGACCTTGAGGCTGATATCACAGGTGTGCACGCACTGGCTCTCTACAGTGATTTTGCTTTATCAGACAATATCAGCACCCCTGTCACTTCCATCCCCTGAGCCATCTCAGGAAGAAGGAGCGACACCGTGACTGCGCTAGTTCTCAAAGAGAGAAACATTCCATAATTCATATATATAGCATAGTATAGAATAGTATAGTAGTATAATATAATACATACAGTACCACAGGCATGTGACTGGCAAAGGAAAAGTAGGGAAACATACAGAGCGCATAGCATGGAACGGCAGCCCCCTCCCACCACACACCATACACACACATAAACAGTGACATTTGAAAATGAATAAACTGTTTCCCTTCATTTGTTTTATTACAAACTATAAGATTTGGACAATTTTGATGCATGAATTATAATGTTTAACCATTGTCTTTAACGAGACATGTATAGATTTATGTTTATGACATATAATACAATTTAATGACAATGAACATGTCCCAAGGCAGACACACAGTAAAAGTCCAGAGCTGCTCACTGATACTGAGGCTGATACCGGGATTATGATTTTGCCGTTGTGTGAGGGTATCGCTTTTAAAAAAAACCTCAGCTGAAAAATAAGCTTCCTGCTTTGAGAGTAATAAGCGCTTTCAGAGCGATCTTTTAATTGGCCTTTGATCCACACATGATTTCTTTGTCTCAGATAACTGAGCCGCTTTGAACGCATCTGTCCAATCTGATCATTGTTGCGTAGTTTGTGAGTGGAAGCTGTGAGGGAGATTATAAAAGGTTATTGATGAGAAGAGCTGGAAATAGCCTAACCTAACCCTCACAGTCGTTTTGTACTGATTACACTGGATGATTGTGCGCAGTTCATGAAAATTCACATATAACCAAAACAAAAGTTCTTTAGAGTCTGCCTGAGGCAAATTCCTTTATGTGTATCTCTCACTATTGCACATATGTTTTACTGGCTTTAACTGAAACTAGTATCTACAATGGTAACGACTGTTCATGAGTTAATATAAACAGGTCTGTTTTCAGATACGTGTCCTTCATTGGATAGCAATAGCATGCAGATAAGTCATTTTGCAGTGTATTTAAATATAAATGATGAGTAGTACATTAGCTGGTACTTAGTGAGGTCATCAGTGGCCATCTAATATGTCATTCATGAGACAACATTCCAAGAAATATTCCTGAAAAGCATCTGCGTGTGAAATATGTTCCATGCATAGATGCCCTTGTGGACACCTGTGTGGTATAATTTGCAATAGTGAATTACAAAATAAATGATCATAAACCAAAGTGTCAACACAGTTCATAACATTACTGTGACTTGTAAGCACATCAGCCAAAACTGTTGACAGAAATGCAATTCACCCATGAAAAAAGAAAGTAATGAAGACATACAGAAAGAAACCACCCATCAAAACCTGCTTGTACTTTTTTTTTCCTCCCTAGCAGCATAACTGTGTTGTTAGCTGGCAGCTAACATCTGCTTGCACTGTGAAGGCTGCATGTGGCAAATAAACACAAATGTGCACGCTCATTTCGTCTTGTTAAATCTACAATTGTTTGCTGTTGTACTCAATAAAAACGGCCAAGATGGCGTCTTCCTCCCGCACACCGCAGTCCTTTTAAGAATCAGCAGGTTGATCTTGATGTGAATGCGTACAGAAATCCTTGTGGATATTTGGAAAGGAAAAGAAAAAAATCTTCACGTATTTCAGCCTATAGATGTCTTCATATCTTCTCCATTTCATTCAGGCTGAAATTTTCAGGTTGGAACATCAACAATTCAAGATTAATCTGGAAAAATCACATCTGAGGTACCATTCAAAACTTTCACATTCAAGGGAATGAGAAAGTGTGTCCCAACTTTCAACTGGTGCTATATTACATATACATTATAGTATAATGTGCTACATATGCTAATTATATATGCTGAATAATAGGACAATATGTACTGCAAAGTACCCCAGTTAGTACTTTGTATGCAGAGACACATTAATGCGTGGTGAGTAAAAATAAATACTTTTTTTAATGTAGTACTTTATATATAATGACAAGTAAAGAAAATTCAATGAAATAGCAAAGCTGCATTTGAAAAAAATAAAGAACATCACACATTATGAGGCATACATGATGCAACACTGCAACAGCATATCAACAACTATTTGTTTCTTTTTCTTTTTTTTTAAAGAAAATACACAGCCAGGTACAGATTCAATATGTTGCGCTACTCTCCTCCAACATGAAAGCCGACAGTCATTTTATTCCCCAAACGCTAACTAAAGTGTTATGTTGGGAGAACAGTTTAATTACGTACTATGTTAACAGCAAATGGATGATGATGATGATGATGATGGAGTCTGTTCTCTTCTCCACCTTGTGTCCCCTCTATACTACTTCACAACAGCAGTGAGACTTCAGAAGCCTTTCCTGAAGCAGGGGCTCCCTCTCAGCATCAGGTTTAGGGGGGTTAGAGACCATTGCAGTAGTAACACAGCGGCCTACTCTGTGTGCTCGCAGCTATACCCTGCACATCATTGTGTTTCCAAAGTGTACGTCTGGGGGGGGGGGGGGTAATTACCGCATTCTTTAACTCTGCAAGTCCAGAGACACATAGAAAGTCCTTCCTCATAAAACGGAGCAAATTCTTATTTGCTGCGCCTGGCTGGGCATGATACCCGGCGACTTTTTTATAACACAGCGCAGAATGGATCACATCCTCGGTAGTTTTGACGTGCCTTGTCCTTGCATGTGTTGGGCTAATTACAGAGGGATTGGCCTTAATAGATTTGGTGGTATTTTTGTGGCTGCTTTGGTCTGTTAGGATAACATACCGTAACTCCACTATTTCCTTGAAGTTCAATTCCGTTTGTGCATGAGCCTGAAATTAAAAACACCCCATTTAAAAATTCCCTGGAGTTGGCCAACGTGAAATTAGTCAACTTGCACGAAGGATGAGCATAATGTGGTACAACTGCTCCGCTCAAACCCATGTTGAAATTGTTAAAAATGGCACCATCAGTAGCATTCTCGTGTCAGCATTTGTTTCCCACTGGTTGGTACTCGGTTTGCCAAAATATTACAGCATGTGAGAGAACATGGTAAGACACAAATAGCATGAAGCTGATGTTGTGAACCTGCTACTTTGGGAATCTCATAACTATTCTGCCTGCATACTTTCCCATAACAAGTTTATTGCAGTATGGCTGGAATATAAGATAAATATGACTGATTCTTTTGTTGTTGTTTTTCCACCCTCAATAATATTGCTCGTCTAAATAGACCAGAATACCAAACACACGCTCAAATGAGAATAGAGACTAGCCATTATGGAGAATATAAACATCCCTCCCCTCCTTCTCTTTCACATTTCTGATAAAGATCATGGGGAAGGAGAGAGAGTAGACAGCTCAACAGCCCCTTTCTTTTTCTTTCCACACACCCCCCCCCTTTTTCTAATTAACATTGTGCATGTTGTCAGGCTTTGTTTAATAATGCATGATTGCTATCAGCAGCAAAATCCTTTGAATGAAGCACCAGTGAATGGGAACACAATAATACCACCAGGGGCTCAGGAAGAAAGACAAGATTGTTTTTTCATTCCATTGTAATAAATGTTCAATGAAAAGCATCAGTGCCACGAAATGTATGAAAGTGAAAGCGCAGAGTGTAACGCAAAAATGGCCATGTTGAGGATGAAACGGGCAAAGGTGGCGCCGCCTTTGTGGGAGTCTCTTTATTTAGACACGGACTTGAAATGGGAGGGATCAAATGGACTGATGTACATGTCTAAGTACACATGCATGAACACAAAAGCTTTCAGACTCAGAAAAAAAAACTGCAGCATTTAGGCTAAATCCATCGTCATATAACAATGCAGTTGGCAAACTGCTGCCTTTCTGCCAGGTCTGGCAGGTGGCTTGTCCTCCCTTAGCACATTAGGAAGGAATCTGCAGTGCAATTTACTTGTAAAAATTATCATCACAAATCAACAGCAAGCAAATATAATTGCTTTCATTTTCGGTATAAATCAAGGTTTAGTGGGGGGGGGGGGGGGGGGGGGGGGGGTGCCTTTTAGCTGTGCTTACATTAGCTTCTCCTTTTATTTACTCACATGGCACAGCCTCTTGGTTCTATCACTGGTGGTTACACAACATACAGATGGTTTTGTTTGCCTCTATCAGCGTTTGTGTGTGTGTGTGTGTGTGTGTAAATGGTTGTGTGCGCATGCCGGGCGTGAATAGAGATGGGGAGGGCTGCTGAGTACAGTTTCTTGTGTGCCGCCTAATGTCATGTCATTATGGAAATTCACACTTCATTAATTAACTCAAAGGCTATCACTTAGATTTGGCGGGGCACACGTGTAGAACAATAACCGGAGGAGACACACAGCTGTACCTGCAGTACGTATGGATCAGACTGCGGCTTTATCCGCTCACACCCAGCCCAAGCTTTTTCAGTCCAGTTGATTCTAATCAAATTCACAGTCGCTACAAACACTACTCATGTGAAAAGTCTGTCTAGTGCGCTCAGATGTATGTATATGTATACGCGTTTGTGTTTATATGAGTGTTTGTGTGCGTGTGTCGGTGTGCGAGCGGGGGATGAGATTGCCTCAAATTGATTCCCTTCGCCACACGTCCCCCGCTCTTGCGCTTGCTGCTAGCCCCGCGGCGCTGGGAGACAGGTAGTCGTGTCTATCTTCCCCCAACACAAATCGAGTGTGACAGGTGCGCTATCTTCCCGTCTTTTCTGCCATTTACAGCCCACAGAAATGAAAGAGGGAGAGCTAGGAGCGAGAAAGAGGATGATTGGTAACAGGGAAATGAGGTACTTTGTCATCATTGGGCCTACTGATTGGGCTTAGGGGGGCTTGTTTTTTTTTTCCTCTTTTTCTTTCAGTCGGCGGCAGTCAAATCTGCAGATAAACAGTCCAATAAAATATTATTTCTAGTAAAGGACTTGATGTTTACAGTCTCTACCTTCAGAGGAGACAGTTACTAAAACGGCTACATCCCCAAACTTCCAAGAGATTTGACATGTTGTGCGTTTGACCTCCGTGGTACATAAATTATCGGAGATGTCACGGTACACGGACCACGTGCACATCCAACTCCGCTGGTCACCACAGCTGAAACAACAGCATCCCGTAGGACAATATCAGCAGAATAGCTAGCATGCTAACCAGCAGCACGTCATCAAAGCTCACCCACTTGGATTAGCTGTTACGAGCCGAAGACTACCGCAGAGCATCCATCACCAAGGATCAAGCTCTGGCTTAAGCAAATGGATGACAAGGGATAGAGCCAGTCTGCAGCTAATACTAGCTCACTGTATCACATTGATTTTCACAGCCATGTAGTGGCCCTTCGATAAAAGGCTGAAACATGAATGGCAACACTTGGCCACTCTGTCTTATAGATTTTATTTGTTGTTTAAGCAGGGCTGGATGAAAGAAAACGGTTATGTGTGTGCTGAAGCTCAGCGACTCCATCACTTTGTATAGACACTATTATAGCATCCACTATGGATTAAATGCGGTGTAAGATGCATAAATATGTGCTTCAGATGAATTGGTTTAGTGAATGTGTATATGACAATGTAACTGAAAGACAGTATTTATATCTTGTATTGTGCTTTTAAAGAAAAAAGACTCTCACCAGTTTCTCAGTGGTCACATTTCTGTAAACTTCCATTTGAAAAGCTATTAAACAGCATTCAGAATTTATGAATATTTCCTAACTGTTCATGCATGCAACAGAGGCGTTCTTTATGTGAAACAGATATCAACACTGATCTGAGGAGGACTTAAAATGTACTCTTATTATGCAGCGTATTTAATTGGGGCTCGCGACCAAAGCTGTGAAGACAAAATCTTATTAGTTCACCCTTTCATCTGTGTGGTTTCTCCCTCTCTCTCTCTCTTGCACTCTCTATCTCTCTCCCTCTCGTGCACACGTGCACACGCATTGTGTGAAGTGACTATTCCATTTAGAGAACTGTCAGAACATACCCCGTGAGCACATCAGCCTCTTCCTATCCTCTGTCAGCTCCAGCCGAGGCTGTGTGGGGGTATGTCAGAAATGTGCAGGGATAGATAAAACCCGTGGAGCCAAACAGCTTTGTTTCATTCAGTCCCTCTCTCTTTTCTCTCTCCTTTTCCTCCCTCCTCCTTCCCTCTCCCTATCCCTCCTTGCCTTGCATAGGCTGTGAATACCCTGCATCTGAGAAATCAGACCAGACTGACTCACAGGGCTCTGTGAGCCAGCGCCACCGAGGCTGCCAAAGCATGCTGGTGCCAAGCTGTCCCACCATGCACAGAGCCAGACCCACGCTGCTGCTGCCGCTGCTGCTTGTCCTGGGTCTGCTCCTCCACCTCGCCGACGCTCAAAGTAAGTGGACCGCTGGCTTTTCACGTGGACCTTCAAGTGTTGTGACCTGTTGGGCTTGGGGCGGAGTGACAACTTGTTGGAATGGGTTTTGTTTCTTATTTTTCATTGAATGTCATCAAGCACATAAATACTTCATGTAACACACACGCAAGGATGACACTGTTGATATATTGGGATGATATCAACACCACCACTACGTGATGTTAGTCTCTTGCCAAAGCTACATGATAAATAAACGAAATTCAAATACTTCAATTTAATTTTAGCAAATTACAAATAGAGTACATTCATGAAACGCTGTCTTCAAATAATCTTGGTATCCTCCATATTGTGCTTCTTCCCTCGAGTATACTAGGACACACATACATATACACACCTTTATTTCACAGTTATCCATCACCAAACTATCAAAATGTGTCCAAGTCCTTTCTATTCCAACTACTTTTTTTTTTCTGCCACAAAAAACTATCACGTGAACCAGAAATGCTCAGGCTTCAGCCAAGAATCTCATGATGAGAAGTCATTGGAATTGAGTTACTTGACATCAGACACCTGCCCATTGATGTGTGACAACAGTTTTCAAACCTCATTGAGCTTTGGTCCTGCACCACAGCACCACCCATCTCCCACCCTCCCTCTCTCTCTCTCTCTCTCTCTCTCTCTCTCTCTCTCTCTCTCTTTTTTTTTTACACTAAGATCCATGAATCATTAGCTTCTGGAGTCACAGTGGGATGAATAAAAGTTTTATTGCTCCCTTTGCACCGACTGAAATCCCCTCAGTTCAGCTGAATATCTCTGAATGAAGGGATCATTCACCCAAGGTCATATACAATAGAGCCACGCAAAGTGAAATTGATGGGCGAGATTTTCAACTTTGTGCTTGAGAAATGTTCCCTGCAATCTGCTCAAATGTGTTTTATTTTTCTTCTCCGTCTCCCGCCACATATGTCTCACAGCGGGGGGGAGAGAGGCAAATGGAGAAATGTATTCTCCGTTTATCCCCCGTTTTATGTGCGGCTCCAGGATTTATTGACACAATTTAATTACGGGACCTTCCCAAAAAGGCATTAACGGTCGATAAACGTTACCATTGAGGGGGGCTCTTTAGTAGCTATCTGTTCAGAAACTCCCGTCGTCCACAGTGTAGTGCGAATTTACATAACAGCACTTGATTAGAAGAAAAAAAAGATTATTGCCAAAACCTTCCCTCAGACAACTGTCCTGATAAGAATTCCACTCTCGCGTGTCCAGACATTCCACACTTGCATTTGAGAGCGTATGTAACAGACCCGCACAAGTGGAGTCAGCAGCCCCCAAAATCTTGACGCCTCTGTGCTCACCCCCTCCCCTCCCCCATTTATTTCTTTCCTTTAGCTGTCTGGCTGTTAACAGCTGCTGCTACCCCATACTCTACTTAGACAGCTGTGCTGGGTCATCATTCCAAAGCCAAAACAAACTTATCATGAGGTAGTCACAATGGCTGGCTGTTAATGACTGAAGGGGTGTGTGGAAGTCAGGGAGGTCATGGAGATGAGGTGTGTGTCTGCGGCTGAGGTATGAGAGCGAGTGCCTATTCAGAGCCAGAACTACCTCGGGCTGCACACGTTAACCCTGGGATTCATATTTTCTCTATTCTGCTCCTGTTGTGTCATCTCCCACTCGCACAATTTTGATCTTCCCCTTCCCATCCCTTCTCTATTGTTTTTCTTCCTAATCACTCTCTTGCCAGTTTTCTCCTCATTTCTTATATAGGCTACTGTTTTTTTCCGCCTGCGTCTTTGTCTTCTCCCTACCATCTCCCCTTGCTGTTTGGAAGCAGCGCAGTAGCCCCTTCCAGCAACTCAGAAGCTCCTTAATTTCCTCTGCCGTGCGGCTGCATATGCATAACTAGCCCAGACACTCCGGGGGGCTCTCTCCCCATCTACGGACCTCCACTCAATTTACTCCGCTCCAGACTTTACCCTCAGCACCAAAAATCCGGCTGCATTTCCGAAGGGAAAGCTGCCCTCTGTTGGTGCTCTGGATCTATTTGGGTGTGAGCTAGCCTCCGGCTGTGGACACGGTGGAAGGATATGAGATACGCAAGAGCAGAAAATGGCTGAGTCGGCCTGCTCAACAGATGGCACAATCCTCGGAGCCAGTCCTACTCACCACCCCACACAGTGGACGCTGCAGCCCCCTCTCAAGAAAAATGCCAATCAGGCCCCCTAAAAACACACACTACTGTTAAAGTGGTAATGTGAAATTTGTTCCTTCTACAAATGTTTCCATGTGAGACCTGTATGTAGCTGGGAGGAAGAACAAGACAGATAAAAAAAGAAAAAAAATGTCTTAGAGGATTGTGTAGCCGTGTTTCTCTGTTTGGTCTGTTGGTTTGTTTTCACTCTGTCATTGGTTCGTCTTTGGCCTTCTCTCTTTGTTGCTCTCTCTCTCTCGTTTTCTCCTTCACCCGTTCCCCTCGCTCTTCAAATGCGGCCCATTTAATTTGTGTGGCAAATTGGGCTTGGCAATAGCTTGAAAGAGGGGCATAATTGTCCCTGGTGAGCCAAGGGGACAGAGCAAGAGAAAGGAAGAGCAGGGAGGCAACAAACAATTCCTCTGTGTGTTTTGCTTAACAGTAATGCAAAAAAAAAAAAAAGAAGTGTCGGAGGATGAGAAGAGCGCTGGAAGCATTTAACATCTCCACCTGGGCAGGGATGAAACACATGAAAACTTTGGTGTGGGCTCAGGCACTAAATAACTTGGCAGTTCATTAACTTGATAGAGTTCATGAGCCCAGCGCTGACATTAAGCAAAAACAAACCCGGTGTTAGAAGAATGTTTCACAATGTGTGTGACTAAAAAGTTTCCCTCAGGCTCCATTTTCTGATTTAGCTACATGAAGCTGTACTGATTGACTTGTACAACCAGTAGCAGCTACACTGCAATGGATGGAATTTCTTCAAATTTTGGCACAAACGTCCACTTGGACTCGAGGATGAAATGATCACAATATGGTGGTCAAAGGACAAAGGTCACTGTGACCTCACAAAACACGCTTTTGGCCATAACTCAAGAATTCATACGCTAATGATGACAACGTTTCACACAAATATCTGATAGGAGAAAATGTGATGACATAAAAGTGATGACATTTTATATCCAAAAGGTCAAAGGTCAACTTCACTGTGACTGTTGCTGCAAAAAACACTTTTCTGGCCATTATTCAACGCCATAACCCGAGAACAGAAGGGGCAATTGTGACTATATTTCACATTTGGTCAGATGTTGAAATGGTGACAGTAATCTTGGGTGCCCACCTTGAAACCGTGGTGATTGTATAGATCATCTGTGCTGCCAGGATGAAGATAAGTGTGAAGCATCTACCTTTTAGAACTTCTTCGCAGCAACATCCATACCTGAAGCATTGTCTACCGTCATGGCTACAACTTTGTGTTCTATTAGAATCAGCTTCATTAGCCAAGCATGTGAACTCATCCAAAGAAATTACACTTAATACATTTCATTAAATTCCTTCTTCACTACAAATGGCAACTTGACTGGTTGGCAGAGGCATAAAACTGCGAGGCGGTATTTCTAGTTTTTTTTTTTTTCTCTCTTTGAAAAACCGTATCAAAAATGCTGTATTTGAAAAAAATATGTGAAATGAAAATATGCTGAGCTACATCTGTAGGGAAAACTGGCTTACAAACACCCACACTCTTTCTTGCCCGACCAAACCACATGCAGTGTTGGACCATGTCAAACCTAGGGCTTAAAAGTGTTTTAATTGATTCCTCTCATTGCTCATGGATGGCATGGTGAGTCCCAGTGAGCCGGTATGCTTCTCTTTAATGCTTCAATTGTTATTGACAGGCTCCTCCAGCCTCTCTAAGCATTAAGATGTTAACACCTAAACCGCATCTCTCTCACTTATTCCTATTTACAGGCAGGTCCGTACACAGAAGCATACACAACATTCATTGGCATCTAAATGTATGTGTTCTCCCTTTGAGCTAGCAATTATGAGACAAATCCTTCTATTGATGTAGCACTTCTTTTGAGCCATTACGATGTGAAAAAAACAGATGAAAGCCACCTACATACTAACATTTAAAGCGACAACAACATATAAAGATGCTAATGTTTTTGTTAAAGTTAGGCTCTCATCTGTTAAAGCACTGTTTTTTTGTGTGTGTGAGGGTCCCATATGTTCACTGCGAGATATGTAGAGACAAGTTACACATTTATGATCCAAGAGTGTCTACTGCTCTATCAGGAGTCATTTGGTTCCGATTACTGCAGTAACATTCCAACAACATCTGCCAGCATCACAGTCAGTTATAGTATTTCATGGGTGGAATGTGAATGATCATGACTACAATTTGTAGTAGTGTTTCTAAGTTGGTTAGTGCGTGTACAAAAAAAAAAAATCTTTGGCATTCACACACACACACACACACAAAATGACACATTACCATCCCAATGAACATGAGAATACTGATGAAAAATGAAAATAAGGCAACTACAATATCAACACATACAGATGGATGGAGGAGTCCCAAACACATGTATGTGTGCACACACACATGCACGCATACCCTCTGAACAGGATCACCTTGTAGCAAGTCCAAGAGCTAATGATACTCTATTCCCCAGATGACATTGGGCTGTAATATGTGTGTTTTATGCATGCCTGGCCTAATATGAATTATTGTAAAATAGTGTTGTATTTGCATATGAGCTTCCGGGCTGTACTGAAATTAGCATTTTTACAACAGCTCAAATTAAATCCCTCTGCTTAATTTGCCTGCATGCTAATTTGATTTAAATTGAGTCTATTCCATTCCCTTCTTCACTCATACCCACACAGTGCTAACATACAAAGCATGCAAACACACACATGTAGGAACGCACAGTATGTACTCTTAAGAGCAGCAGCCTACATTCAACCCCCCACACACTGCCTGGTACACATTGAATTAGACACACAAATAAACACACACACACACATATATACACACACACACACACACACAAACACAGCTTACATGTTTATGACTTCAAAAGCAAGAGGAGAACAGAACTCATAGCGGTTGCGATCCAACTTTAAATCACAGTAATTCCCCCAGTCTACCACCTCATTCATCATTCTGCCGGACACTGCTCAAGTGGAAATCTCATTGTTGGCTCCACTCGCTCATTTCAAAATGTGTCTTAGTACAGTACATCTTCTAAAAGCAGCATCAACATCTACAAGAGGAGAGAGAGAGAGTATGTGTCATGTTCACACTTCAGATAAATGTGTTGAAAACACCTTCGGCAGAGAGTGCCAGCACTTAATTACCATCTAGTTGTTTGGATGAAGACCTTGTGACAAGACTGGCAATCTGAGATAAAACAATGTTATCAGTGCCATGCAAGATGCTTCTTGCTCGCAGGTTGAAGTAAATGAGTAAGAAGTCATTATCATTTTCTTTGGCTGAAAATGCCTGTACCAACTACTCGTCAACAATGCGCTGTGCAATTATGTTTAAAGGTTGTATCAGGCCCATCATTAACTCCATGAATGCCGATTTATCTGACAACTACGCCCAAGAGTATTATTTAAGGCCATTAGCCTCATCTATGGATTGCAATCATTTTGCCTTGCACTTAGACCACAGAATCACACAAAAGCCAAGCAATTTTCACCACACTCCTGACCCTCCCACTCTCAAGAAAAGCAGATAATCACATACAATATGGAGATGTTGTAAAGGCCCAGATGCAGGTAATTAAAGGCTTGCCCCCAGCCACTAATGCTATATCTAAGTGCACTTATGTCTCCAAGACACATTGACTTGAAAATGGTGATGCAATTTAACCATGCTGTACCATTCATGTCTCAGAGTGGGACATATTGATGGTGCAAAAGCACTGTAATCCATGTTGTAAATCCATTGGAGTGGCAATAATGAAAATCTCTAAATCTATATATTTGAATACCTCCACATGAAAGGAATGAGTCTGTCATCCTGTGAAATCCAATGTATTTCACTGGGCACCTCCTTATTTGTTCTTTGAGCATTTAAGGTGTCAAAACCAACGGAGGACCATGTTAATGCAGTACATCAGACTAGATCTCTGTACTTACACAGTCTCATATTCTCTCTCTCTCTCTCTCTCTCTCTCTCTCTCTCTGTCACACACACACACACATTCACACAAAGGGTACCTTGTAGCACGCCTTTGAAGCTGGGATCAGCCGGTGAGCTGAGCCCAATGCCAGCTGTTTTGCATCTGCTGGGCTTACACTTGGCATGATTCTGGCCTTGCTGGCATATGTACTAAATCTGATCACCTTTCATATGGCATGCCAGCGAACTGTATAACAATGCAGGTGTTTCGTGACATTGCCATAGTGACAGTGCAATTAATGGATTGAGCCTGTAACTGCAGCAACGGGATTACTGGACCAGTCAAGTCTGAAATACATCGGCGTCGCCTGCACAGATGATGTTTTACAGCAGTGTGCAGCCTGAACAATGGAGAGCTTAAGTACATATCATCTACAAAGTAATCTAAGGCTGGGAAGTCATACCAAAAAATAGACTAGAAACTCAAAGGTGGTGACAGTCTGAATTCGTATTGTTTTGTTCCAACAATATAATGCATATTCATCAACCGGTGCGAATCATGGTAAAAGTCATAATGGCCACCATGTTTATGTACCTGGTCCAAAATTTTCTGCATGTGGTGGAGACTGTCTGAAGGACCTTTTTGCATAAGTGCGGTCTTCCAGTGGTAGCTGATTTATCTCCTGACTTTCAACTGACTCATTACGATACACATTTTAAAACCACAGTGTTAATTATCACTGAAATTGTAATCATGGGCATGCTATACCAGTGCAAAATTAATTATTAATCCGTGAAGGTATAGCAGAAGTCACGCTTTCACCACACCTGCATTCTATTACCATTTCTTCTTGGATATATGTGTACAAAAAGTGCTTAAGGGCAAGATATTCACTAAGATACAAGAACCAATCTGTGTTCTGTATACCATAAGCTAAAGGGAACTAAGAGGTACAGTAGATGTATAATATGACAGCCTGCATCATAACATGAGTGTAATTCTATTAAGTAATTATCTTATTAAAAATATAAGAGCCAACTGGATATTGTTGAATGCATTACTTTGTTTGTGGGAACAAAATACAACTTCCCTGATATGTGTGTCTTTTTTTTATAATACATAACAGTATGGATATAAAAGCATTTTTGAAATGTTGGCTTCAGAATTCACACTTATGCATGCATCCACATGTGTGTGTGTGTGTGCGTTTGTGTACGTGTACATGTGGCGCTCGTGTGGGTAACACCTGGCCCGAGGCCGGAGCTTTGGTCTCACTCCAGGGGTTCTATGAGCGCGACACATTGCACTGATCTCGGCGCAGCACATTTGTGTGCCTGTGGGGTATGTTGAGATTCTGCAGTGGGGTTAATGGTCTAAACCATTCATCTCCATGGAGCGCCTCGGGGCGATCTCTCTGTCCCGGCCAGAAAGCTTACATTCCCACCTTCTTACCTACAGCACTCTCCAATGCTTGACGTCGATTGGGAATCTTTATGCCCTAAGCTCCTCCTGTCACAGTTGATTTACATTCTGCCGAGTGATGGAGTGAGTGCTCAAAGTCCGTCTTTGGAGAGTGTGTCTTTCTCACCTAATACTCCCTCACACACTACATCTGTCACTCTTTTCTGTCACTCCACCCTCTCACTTGTTTGTTTGCTTGCTCACTCATTAACTCACTCTCTCGCGCACTTATTCACAAACACTCGCCGACTTGCACTCCCTCCCTCTTTGGCATCTCTGAACCACCAAGTGAGTCATGCCATTTGAGGAGCATAGATTTATTGTGACACACAGCTTTAGCGTGGTTTATTAGTTATGGCAAATGAGAGTGAAAGCCTCCATTGAGAAGTGAAATGCTCTCACGCCACAGCCAGACCCATAGGCTTTTCCAGTTGAAACTGAGCCAAGCCCTTGTTCCTAATGGCACAGCGCTCAAGTGCCCATCTCATCACACCATGGAACATGGAATATACATTCTCGCATACACTCACAATTATGGAAGGGTCCCTGGATATTTCGTGATGTACAGGTGTTTATACAGCATCCATCATAACATCCATGAACAGTCTGTTTCCCCTTAGCGTTAATACTCCCATAGTGGCGTCTTTCATGTCATTCATCATTTCCTCATCAACTAATTAATTACCACAATCCCCTCCATCACTTGAGTCATGATGAAGGATATTTCAAGTTAAGTGTAGATAATTCATATACAACAGAGAACTAGGGTGACAGTGGAATCCGGAGTGGACATTTGCCAACCATATCTGGATTTGTTAATCACAGTTTTCCCCCCCGCTCCTTTGAATCTTTAAAAACACAGTCTTGACATATTTCAGTGTAAACTTTTAGTCCTCCCAAATTCGATCTCACTCAATCCCTACGCAGTCATCCCTTAATCCACTCACAATCTCTCCCTCGGTTTGATAGTTAGTACAAGAGAGCACATATGGGAGGGTGTGTGTGTGTGTGTAGGGAGGGGGGGGCTGGCTGTTGAAAAGACTTGATGATGTCTGGATTTATGCCTACATGGATTTCTTTAAGTACACCTTCCAAATAAGATTTTGAGTCTAGCAGAGATCCCCTCTCACTGTATACCCTCCTTCCTGCCACTGCCTGGGTAAGACAGAAATTTCACACCGCACAGTCTGTTGCCTACGGAGCCCCCCTGGCGTCAGCTGAGGAAAAAAAAAAAAGAAAAAAAGATCCATGTGTAAATCTGTACTCTCAGTTTAGAAATCTGTGTGCACGGTTTATAAACCATGCTCTCAGATTCATAATCCGTGCCCTCGAATTACGAATCTGTGCCCTCAGATTTTTATTTACTTTTTTTTTTTTATTTTATTTTGTCAGTTTTGGATAGCGGAAGGCTACATTACCCATGATCCTCAGCCACTGTTGCTATGGAGACAGAGCCAGTCTGCTTTGCGTTAACCGTTACAAAAATGTTATTTATTTTAAACTGATTAAGATTTTGTGTATGTTCAAGGATTCCTCCCCTTTTCACTCTCTCTCTCTCTCTCTCTCTCTCTCTCTCACACACACACACACACACACACACACACACACAACATTGGAGTGCTTTATTGGATGACTTGGCTCAATATTCATTAAGGAAGACCATGTTTTAAGAATGATGATCTCATATTAAATATCCTCAGCCACATATTTTTGGAAATATAAAATTACATGACTAACTTCACATTTTACAATCAATTATGTTTGGGTGTATGGATTGCAAATCTGAGGACAGTTTACAAATTTGTGAGCATGGATTGGTAATTCAAGGGCACAGATTATAAATCTGAAAGCACACAGATTTAGAAACAGAGTACAGATTTACTTACTTTTTTTTTTTTTCCTCAGCTGACCCCCAGGAGGGGTCCGTAGTTGCCTCTCATTACACGGCACTATTTAATTGGCTGTGCTTTTCCCCCCGTTGTGATTATTCAAGGAGAGTTGTCCGCGGAAAGGATAAGCTGTGGTTTTGTCATTAATTCCCACAGGGCCAGCCTTATTTATGTGTTTGGCCAAATTATGCCAACTCAAGGGGAGAAGAATGGGAATACCCAGGAGACATCACTCAGTTAGCAGATAGCAAAGTGAAAGGCCTGGTTAAACATGATGAAATGACATGCCGTTTTTAAGTGTTCAAGGGACATGTGACACTGCAAATTGCTTTCATTCTGTATTTGATTTGATTGGTTTGTCTCAAATCTCATTGCTGCAACTTGCCTTTCTATGCACAAAATAAAAATAATATTTTTTAAAAAAATGAATGAAATAGGAGTTTTTCCATTAGCACACATACAGTATCTGATAAGTAGACATTCCCCTGGCACCAAGTAAGTATATGTGCATGTACAAGCAGAAAGAGTGTGGACAGTTTATACACATATTCATTGTCTGGGTATTATAAAAAAAAAAAAAAACTGTTCTCCACACACTTACAGTAGGCCTAATGGAACCAAGAGATGGACAATATGGCATACCTGTAATAATATGCTTTCATTCTCCATTACTGCCGAGGAACATCACTGATCAGATGGTATGGAAAAATCAGAAAATCCCCTTTGACCTATTCTAAGAATAACAATATTCTGTCGTGTTTGCCTCAGTAGCGCCCTGTATTCACACAGCATACAAATCATACAACAGCCGTATTTACAGAGAAGACAGCCACAGCGCTTTGTAAGATGCCTTCAAATACTGAAAAAAAAAAATATATATGGGGAAATGGGGGTACGGTCAGATTGAACAACAATCAGTGTGTTAACTGCTCCAGACATGGCATCTCAAAATACTACAAGAATCTGAGAGATTAGAAATAGGTAGATAGAAAAGAAAGCGAAACACGGGAGAGAAAGAGCTTAGATGGAGATTAACTAAAAGAATGGATGGATTGACTTTCAAAGGCATTCAAACAAGATGAGGTGATAGGAATGAGGGGAAGGGGAAGCTAATATGGGTTACAGGGATTTATTTTATGTTTCTTCAGTGCTTAGTCACAACTCATTTTTTTGCAAAGCTCGGTTTCCAAAAAAGTAATCCTGAAGCCTACAACTTTAATCCTACAGATATGATTAGGCTCCTGACATCTCATGAAATGATCTCAACCCCTTTTAAGGATCTGAAATTTGGTATTGAAAGCCAAAGGTAAACAGATTAAAGATATTGCGTTTTGGATTGAATGTCACATTTTGATCAGATTTTGAGTCTCTCTTGTCATACACAATGAAAAAAGTCAACTTTTATCTGAAAAGTATCGTTAAATTTAACTTCATCAAAGTCTTGGGAGTCAACACTACTGGGCTACATGAATTAAGTGAGTTTTTATTGGTGTGCATAGAGGGAAGCACTTTGGCTTGTGGAATTGTTATAGTACAAAATGGAAACTGAAACATTAGAGTGGGAAAAAAAACCTGAGCTAATAACATAGGTTTGTAATGTGTGCTATGAAAGAAAAAGTGATCCATTGCGACATATAGTAAGGCAATAAGCAGAGAAAATAACCCAGGTCCAGGCAACTTAGTAATCAATTGGTTGCATAGTGGCTATAATGATTCGGAGATGGGAGTCACAGTAATAGCAAACAAAAAAGCAAAACTGAGCCATGAGAGGGTATTCTTATCTCAAGATGACTGCTATCTCATGGAAGACAGCCACTTTTGTTTTGCCATGCCTCATTGTGTGGCGTCTTTGAAATCCAGAAGGGTCTGTTACACAGCATTCATTTTATTTCATCCCTCGAACAAAAGCTTGACTGACATTATTTGAGATAGTTTGTTTCAGGTACAATGATAGTAATTATGCAGGCTGCATTGAGAACAGAAAGAGTACCAAGAGAAAGTAAGCAATATTACTATTAAAGATGGAATATAACAGCAAATTGTTAAAAGCCATTGTTATTTTTTTATGATTCATAGCCCCATTATTCTGCATTATTCCTGCACCATGCGTTGGCTTTTTGAGCTTTGCTAGTAAATGACAAAGTTTGAGTGGCACTGGACTGTAATGAACACAGACGGTTGCTTTTGGTAACAGCATGAGAACAAGAGGAGGAAAAAAAAACAAAAACATTTGGGATCGACTCAGTTAATGAGCAAAAATCAAAGTCAAAGTGGCCACACAGTGGCACTAACACTTGTAGGCTTTCCAAGGCTCTCATGTGCCCCCAGAAAATCTTCAAAGAACTGCAGGATAGAGGGAATTTTCTTTCTGATCCCCCCTCAACATATTCAGGTACAGTAGAGTTGCTGTCCATCACTGAAAGGAGCTGTAGAGTACGCCTGTGGTCACGCATGGAGAGAGGCATGTTCCTGTTTACTGCAGCCCTGCTACGGTTTCCAGCTGCCCCCTTTGTTTTGTTCCGTTTTTTTTCCTCTATACAGGGCTTCTCGCAAGGCTGAGCTATCCACCCGGTCACTGCTCTACATCTGTACAAGATCTGGAAATATTGATTAGGTGATAATTAAATTGTCCACCCCAGCTTGATATGGATTAATAATTGCCCGCTAATGCCCTCCTGACATTTTGCTGTATCGACTCAATACTGTTTGCAGCAGTGCGCCGATAATTATGACGCTTGGCATTCTTCATTTTGTCCCTAATGAGACCAATCAGAGTTGGCTCGACTTTTGCCTAAGATTTAGAAAGGAGTGAAAGGGACTGAGAAGGAAGGATAGATTTTCTCTTAGGACCCATTATTCAATGCTTTTGGTCTTATCACAGAGATATTTCCTGGCTTTACGGGAACATTTTCTATAATTCTCATTTCTTGATGTGTAATCAGTGCTTTGCCAGAATATGGATAATCTCATACTATGATGGTCCAAATCACGTTAAGAGGACATCTTTGGACAAACAACAGCACCACTAGGAATACTATAAATACTGAGAGGAGAAGGTGGTATGGGCATGGAGCCACATCACTGCTTCGACTTCCTCACTGCCATCTGTGAGTGTTCCTCCTCTGGCATTCTCACAAAGGCCTTTTGTGCATTTTTCCCCTTTGTCCCTGTTTGCTAGGTTTAATTAGGTTATTTACTTGAGCCTCACCTCCCAGTGTTTCATTATAGTGGGCATTGCAGATAGGGCTTCATGCAGGGCAGGGGCAGATAAAAAGTTAGGACAAAAGATGATAAATGTCGCAAGTAGGGATGGAACGCAATCTGGCCGCCACAATGCAGAGATGCTCTAATGGCTTCCCAGCAAGGAAGGGGGAAGGCACTGTCGAGATGGCAACGTGATAAATGGTGCCGGGATGGCTGTAAGGACTGTAGGCAAGACAAAGAAAAAGAAAAGAGTCATGGAAGGAGGAAAAAACGAAGATGACCACAAAATGGAATCTAATTAATCTGGACTTGGTTCCCCCTCCTGACAAATTCAGTGCTGAAGAAGAAGGGGAAGGGAAATTGTTTTTTAGGGACGTGTTCAGGCAACCAGCCCCAACCTCCCCCCCTCTCCTCTCCCTACCACTCCGCTTTCCTCCCAGGTTGAAAAGGCAAAGGGACGTATGGGTTCTGACAATGCTCCTGCACCTGTGGAATGATTAATGACAGCAAACTCGCCTTACGTGCTGCAGGGTGAAAATATCTGCTCCAAAAACATACCGAGGAGAACACTGCAATAAACATATTTCTTCTGCTATTTACCAGTACGTTAAGCAAAAGTAGGTTTTAGAGTTCTTTAAGTTAAATGATTACTGGAGACCTTTTTTGTTCTTGTCACTAAATGCTAATTTTTCTGTTCCGTATTAAATTCCCTGAAGATTTCTGAATGATTAAATGTACCACTATGATGCAGAATTTATGTAGTTTACATTGTAACAATATCAATGTACTAATGCACTAATATTAATATGCATAATGGATAAGAGAGAAATGGAAAGAGAAAGCCTCTCATACAGGGATGAATGAGTGGATAATGCTGCATTAGTGCCAATATTTGATTCAATGAGATGTATTTTGGAGTGATTTCCATACTTTCTAAAGATGAAAGTGTTGAGGGAAAAAAGGGTACATGCCACATTGTTTCTTGACTGAAGGTTGTGCTACTCCAGGTAATTTATGGGTATAGTTTGTCATTTTGAATGTTAATCGCAGACAGAAAGGACAGTGTATACCCCTATCTTTTGCATTTGAATTCTACATGTGCTATCTTTGAGATAACAGACTTTTCAAGTCATTAAAAAGGACACTTACTTGATGCTATGGACTCAGTACTGTGACATGCTGCCTCTCCACCCGTCTGACCCTCTTCAAGTTGAAAAAACTGTCACTTTGTATCCTCTTTATGTACTGAAGTGCACTGGATTTCCTGGAATATTCATGAAGTTAACAATCATGCCGAGTCAATGTGCCAGCTCACTATTTAACCTTTAATCTATGTGAGAAAAAGGATGGAGTCATTACTTACTGAGGACCGTAGTACCTTGTGGCATTTTGTGACAATGTCACTGGCTTTTTACTCCCTCACAGTTTCACTGCTACACATTAAAATCCATTAATCACAGCTGTGCTTTTAGAATAACCCAGAGAACTATATAAAAGGAATTGCATTCTTCTCAAAATACAATTGCATTGTCTACACTTCAATTAAATATATTGTCTTTACAATATTTCTATTCACATTTCATGTGACTGTGTACATATACTTAAAACATACATAAAAAACCACACACATTCACTTGCCCAGTGGACTAGAGCCCATTACTGCTGGCAAACATTTGCACTTGAGGCCGGCGCCATTGTGTACCCTCTCGCTATGTCAACTGAGGCTCAGTTTGGCGAAGGGTGAAAAGGACTAAGAAGAGAAGCGTAACCAACTCCATCAGTCCAAAGGCCACATCTCCGGTCCCCAACAGTCTTGTTCCCTAAGGAGGCTCCTTGTCTTTCCAAATCAATCCTTTTTTTTTCGCTGAGCCTCCGAGAAAACATGACACAATATTCCATGAAATTGGTCATCAAAACACAGTTGGAGATGTATAGTCATACAGTAAATGATCTCTGGGAGGCGTTTTATAAAAATATTTCACCACAACTACTGTAAGATTTTCATTCTCATCTGCAGTTCCGCTGAGTATTTAGCTCCCTTTTGTTTGGGTTCTCTTTTCAAATCCTCATCATTGCTTCTCTGAGCTTGTTTTGACAGATTTCCAGTCTGAACTGCACCAAAGTAGTGCATTTGCCTACCCCAATCATGTTCAATTTAATCACCGCCAATGTGACGCAAATATTTCCAAGGTTAAAGCAACTGCATTTTGGCTAATCACCACACAAAAGCAGGATTTCAATGGGACATTCAGGCCGTTTTAAAGAAAAAAAGTCAAATGTTTTGGAACCAGCTTTGTGATACTATGGTACATTTCCTTTTCTAAGAGGTTGATGAATACATGGAATGTGAATACACCTTTAACATGTAGCATAATTGGAGTAACACCCACACACTGTAAACATAGACATATGCACACACTCATCTCTTGATGAATCATTCCCACATCCACACACATCAAGAAGGAGCTCTTTAGAAGTGATCTGGAACACTTAATTTCACTGGATTATTTTAATTATGTCCCCTGAGGGTTGTTGTTTTTTGCTCCTGGGGTGACATTGCTCAGTTTGCTTCTATGTGAAAACCCTCATCCGCCAGTCTGACCCTGATACCACCCGACCTCATTTGTTTCCCATCTGTGGCTCTTCAAAGACGCACTGTAGCCGCACACACAAGCTGAACTGTTTTCTTCAGGGGTTCACAATTAGGAATTCAAAGACCTCAGTTTAGATTTACGGTGTTCTGTTTAGTCGCAGACATATTACTAATGTGTAGCTGACAAAAACAACCCACTAATACACAGCTAATATGTTATCCCACACTATTGCATGTCACTCATTTAAAGCAAAATAAACTAATTAAAATGTAATGAAAAGATTAACAATAAAAGAATAATCATTTAAATTCAATTAATTGATACAATTATGTGGCATTTTGACATATATCAAATGTAGCAGCTTAAAGGCAATATTTCAATCTCAAAAAGTAATTTAATTCTTGGTAATTAATGCTTTTATGAAACTTTGGTTAATTTGATTTTATTAAAGCTAAAGAGTCACACAGTTGACAAAATAAATTAAGTGACAGCATTGTAAGCATATATCCCTGCTACGATTAAGAAATGAAGCTAATGTGTTGTATCAGTATCTGTTTAAAGCTAGCAGCTCTACTGAGGTTAAAATATCAAAACAGTATCATTATTGTTTTACAGTTAATGCCATTTTCTACTGCTCGCATCTTTTATCGTTGTCAATAACACTACTATTTGGTTTATGTATGCCAGTTTTCATAATGTTTTGATGTTATTGCATTCTCATACAATGCACTCATTGTTGGCAAAGAGCAAAAGGGGATTTTTACCCATATTTGAATTACTACCATTTTTCCTTTTCCTTCAATGCTGTGTATAATTAGTGGCCTGTGAAAGGTCACTTTGGGCCTTGAGTGACTGTGGTACTTCCCTGCATATTCTTTGTCCCAGTAATAGGTTTTTGGTTTGAGGATAGCCATGACTATGGGTGGTTGCAGAGAGCTGACTGCTCTTTTCAGGTTTCTTAGAAGATAGATTTTAAATTGTTTTTTTTATGTTTTCTTTTTCTTTTTTTCTTTTTCTTTCCGCCAAAAGACGAGTGAAATAGTTGCTGACCCTACAATGTGAAAACTGGGAGAACGTAATGCTTCGCTATACAATAAATATGGAAAATTTGAATTAATGGCACATGTGTTTTCCTCCAAAAAGCTTGGTTGAGTTGGTACCTGGTTTGCTGAACTGAGGAACATTTGCAGGATATCTGAGCTGCTGAAAGGAAGCCAGTTGTCATCTAGCAGGATTGCTGGAGCATGAGCTAGTCTGTCTGTAAGCGCCTGAGAAAACACAGTACAGGGAATGTGTCACTTCTTATGGCCTGACAACTAGCATCCATCGGAAATGGCTTGGCACTACTTATCCATAAAATTAAAGTTTGTTTAAATATACAACGTCGAATCCCTGGAATGATTTGCTACATAATCCATCTCTGCTCCTATGGAGACAAATATGAGGCAAGCTTTTCCGCTCAGTGGTTGAGGGCAGAGACAATTATGCGAAGTTTATGCTATAAAGAAATAGGACAGACCCAAGAATAGTGTAATTCCTTCTTGAATAGAGAGAGTCAAATATTTTGCTTATTGGATTTTCCATTCCACTTTTCCCATCGACATCTTTTGATTTTTGCTACATGTAGAAGAAAGCCAGCAGTTTTGCAGATTGCCATCTGCACTTGCTGTCACGGTGATAATTATTTTCCATCTCAAACAAAATGTACACTACATGTCTGGTTGAGGTATCAGAAATAAACACACTCTTGTTCTCTTTCTATCTACACGTCATTACATTACCAGTAAGCTGACATGGCCAAAGAATATTTATCACCTTTGCCATTTTTAACATCTTTTCAAGTCTGTGCAGCCACAGTGTGATAACTACTGGTCATTTTGCTGCAGCACTGCCATTTAATGAATCGTTCCATTGCCTAGTGGATAACAGAATGAACAAATGCCTTTCTGTGTTAGTGGCTGCCACTGCCTATCCTATCAGATAATTAACTTTTTGCAAATAGACTGCACTGACTACCAAACAGAGTAAGCCTGCACAATTAGAATTACTTATCTATGTTCTTTCTTTTTTCCAGACGTTGGAGGAAAAACAAATAAGACAAACAAATCCAAATTTCATACTTCTTGCTCGGCTGTTTTTTCCTCAAATGGTCACACACGAATTGGCTGCAGATTTGTGTATTCATACACAAATGAACAAGTAATGAATGAAAGGAGATGAAAATGAAGTCTTATTGAAAGTGAAGCCTCTGTATTATTTTGCATCAGCGTCTGACAACCTCAGCCCAGATGTTCAGAATTTCCAACAGGAGAGTCTAGTGTTTTCCACCTCTCTTCTCCTTCAGTCTTCTTTTTTTGGTCTCGCGCCGACAGTGGCGCAATTCAATATTTATATGTTTCCTTCTGTTTGGTTTCCACCGCAAAGGGAGGTGGGCTTTCATGTGTCTGATTTGCCACAGCAGCGATTCAGTTCCAGCTTTTAAAGCGTTGGGGGCCGTTTGAACAAAGCCATCTGTTTGAGTGGGCCGTTTTATTAAGTGACAAACTGGATCCCTCTACCTCACTAATGTGTCCTGTGGGAGATGGCAGTAGCTTGTGTGTGTGGTACAGAGACAGACACAGGAAAAGAGAGGGTACAAGTTTTCCTTTACAAACATTGTAGTATACTACTGAAGAGACTACATAGCTGATGTAGCTGTCATTGCAGAACTGAAAGGTTTTTGCCTTTATGAATCTACAATGATAATTGAATATGGAAGCCTTTCACTTTCCATCGCATCCCATGAAACACAGGCAAAGAAGCTCAGCACTGTTCCATAAATAACATTTATATTTATTTAATGGAACCTTCCAGAATTGTCTATTGTCCTACACCCCTCCCCAATTTATTAATGCAATTTTCCCATTTACAATGTTCCCTCCATCCAGTGAGAACATTCTTACACCCATGAGAGTGAGTGTCTGTGCGTGCATGCACATGTGGATGATGGGTTGTGCTTATGCACCTCTGGTGCCTTTTTCTCGCATCTTGTCAGAGAATCTGTCAGTGCACTGAATATGGGACAAGAGCATTAGCCATTCTTTTTGAAGCTGTTGCTGTTGTCTGTGCAAAAGTGCCCTTACTCCTGCAGAGCCATAGCCAGAAGCTCAGACCTTTCATAGCAGTGCCACTGAGCATGAGTAATTACACACTGACTAGGGTTAAGAAAGTCCCATTGGAATATGATTTTTTTGCAGCCTTAGTCATTGGGCTGAGTATTTGGCAAGGAGAATACACTGGTGAGTTGAGTATTATAATGTGTACCGTAGTTTTCCTGCCTTTGAAGCCATGTTCTAAGTGATGATATGCATTTATTTATTCACAGGAGACTCTCAGGAGCTTATGAGCCAAATAAGAGACCCTGACCCTATCACAAAATGGACCTGCAGCCCTAATATCCATATGCAGTCTCAATATTAATGTGTCATTAAGCTGCATTCTTGTATATTCTATTGAATTAGTTTTACATAATGACTGTTATGAATTTTGCTTAGAGAGCACATTTAAGCAGTTGTGAAGGGGGGGAGCAGTGTGGGAGAAGGCTTGTATTATGAACTTCATTATGTGTGACAAGCAGCACAATATTGATGGAAGAGCGGGTCCCCATCATTGCACTGCATTAAAACCTCTGCAGTGAATTAATGTACTATTCCTGATCCAGTAATTAACAATCATTCGGGGGCCATATCCCTTTTCAAGTAATCACTAATTGCAATAAGAATTTCAGTTTCCATTTAAGGCAAGATTACCGATGAGCATGCAATGCAAATCAGCCAACAGTTCTAATTAAGCTCCAATTCCTTTTCTTTCTTTCTGCCTAGACCCTTTGTGAGCACATACAATGTGGAGTTTGTTTCCTCTGCATCACAAAAGACAAATTTTTATCATAATGCTGCAGATAGAGAGCTGTGTAGTGCCCCAAGAAAATGGTTTATGCGTGCGTTTGTTCCATTGATTAGTATGTGTGGTTTATCTTCTCTCTCTTTTTATCCACATATTTTTTTTTGCATTGTTTGTTTTAGTGTTTGTGTGTCTGCATTACTATAGACTGTTTTCTTTCTGGCATGGGGTCAGATGTTTCCCCAACATAGTATAGACTGTTAATTAATCCATAGAGAGGGAGCTGCTTTATAAACCACATATATGCTACTGCATTCGTAATCATCAACAAAAATATTTATGCCTATCTTTATTTGGATACTATGATAATGATATCGCTGAAATGGACTTCTAGAATACATAAAGCATTATATGTAGTCAAATGTCCTGCACATATACGACATGCATCACTTCTACACTCCTCCAACATTTTCTACCCCTTTCAGTCCAGTTTGCGCCACTTGCTGCCATTGTGACACATCATCAATATCATAGAACTGATATGCTGCGGCTTAAAGATGTCGAATGAGGTTAATGGCATCTTTAAATGCTCCTTTCTTTCACCCGTATGTCCAAAATGGAGCAGGGTATTTGCAGACTGCCACCCAATGTGTTAGGATTAATTATCACCCTCCACAACCCCAACTCACCCTGCAAGTTAAAGATTCAGAGAGGAAATGGCCCCTTTCATGCAAATGAAATTGAATATGTCAGTCAGTATAATTGTGAAAACCGAGCCGTCTTGGACTGGTGTCTGCGCCAAATAGAGGTTCCAACTGAAAGTCGGTTTATTAATGTTCTTCTCTTCACTCTTTGATTCATGCTCTTTAATGGCTTGGCAGATCAAACTTTAGTCTATGGCAGAGTCCTGATGACTTGAAAAGTTTTGGCCATTATGAATGAAGCCCAGACTCTGATCTCTTGAGAACACTATTTAAATGCAATGTTTGGCTGTGAGTTAAGCCAATATCAAATAAACTTGTAATGAATGCCGATTTGCAAGATGCTCTGAACCCAAGTATCCTTTTGAGTCCGGCATGATGACTGGGGTACTGCCCATTGGTACGAAGGCCCATTATTCCAAATCCCAATAGTTAGAAAAATGTCGGCCCATTATCCCAAAAACAATACTCAATTGCTCAAAAGGCCTGTTGCTCTGAAAATACACAGTTACTTCTTTCCAGACTCCATTAACATATTGCTCAATTTAACAGATAACGTATAAATCATAACTTAAATCAAAACGTATGACTTTGTATGACTCCTAAAGAAAGACTTAATGTGCTTTAACACCCCCATGGTGGGCAGGTGACAGGTGTGTTTGTAGTGTTTGTGAGCTCTGAAAGCTAAGGACCAGGGAACAGAGGCCCTGCTTGCCAACAGACAGCTGCTGAGTACTGGCCATGTGGATTGAGCAGCTATAATGTTACCATAGCCCCGATTAATCTGAAGTCCATTCAGAAGACAAGCGTTGCTTGTCATCTTGCAGACAGACTTGAGAAAGCATGAATTCAGACTTCCAAAATGGCATTATCATGTAGTTATTTTGGCATCCATTTGATCCATTTATTGCAATTAAATCACAGGAAAATCTAAGTTTATTTTGGGTTTATTAAGGCTGAGCTTTAGTAACATCACCACACTGGTTGGGGACTAGACAGTGCGATCACTCACTGGCTATTTGGGGTGAATACGCACAAATGATCCTGTGGTCAAAGCCATGTTTCAGCAGGGTTTATGCACAACAGTTAGCCCACAGAGGGGGAAGTGAGGTGAGTGGGACAGCACTGAAACCAGCCGTTCTGAACAGGGCTTACACAGGATGAGAAGGCTGCTGTGATGCTTGATCCTTGTGGTATTCTGACCAAAACATGTCAGATACTATTTATTAAGACCTGAATTAAGAACTGTATTAACTTGTGGAAAAGGGGTATAATATAACTTCTTTAAGGTCTAGTTAAGTTTAGACAACAAAAAACACTTGGTTAGGGTTAGGGAAAGATCATGGTATGACAGTGACTGCCAAAGTGTGGTGATTGAATTTTAGGATAATCATCCAGATTGATTAATCTTACCACTTTACTTAAAAACTAGTTTGAAGACCTCAAAAGGGGTATCAATTTATGAGAAGGATAGCAGACAGTAGCAGGTTCTATGTTTGGAGCGCCCACATTGTGAAAGGCTTCCAATTTCCATTTATGTCTATCCATTAAAAAAATATATGCCGCCAGCCATGAAACAGTCTGCCCCCTCTGTCCTGTAGTCATGGCTTTTCTTAAGAAAAGTGAAGGCTTTCAGTCAGCCACCAAATTATTAACATGAAAAGGGGGGATGCGTCCTTTCCAGTAGCAGCGAATGTGAACAAGGTTACATAATGATCTCCAGGAGAGCAGGGAGAGGTCCACGTCACTAACCTTTTAACTTGTGACAGGCTTTACACTTCTCATTTGTTTGTTGGCAACAGCTTAGCAGTGGATTAACAGGTGCCTAGCTGCAGTATTAATTCATGTAGATTATGGTTACCTCTCAAAGGAGATGTGAATATGCGGCAGAGGTAACAGGAGCTTTTACTGGATGGTGGTTCCCACAATTCAGATTCATTTCATATGATTAAAGGCAAATCAAAGTCCACACATTATGGCCGATGCTATTTGCCATTGTAATTAAAATATTTTCTATTAAAATTAACATGATTACAGGCAAACCTCCTTATAAGAGACGCTTGCATCGTAATGGCGTCTGTAAATTTGCCAAAATGATGAACTGAAAATTAGGGCTCCGGTTTCTTTGTGGTGCATGAGTTTGCACAATGTTTGTTCAAAGACCATATCTTTTTAGTCGCTGTCAAGGTGCTAGTTGAGGCATTGTTTGAGAAAACTGAGGTTTCAATCAGCCTCTGTCTACCTGAAGCCATAGGACGAGTCGACCAAAATGGATGTTTGCCAGCGGCAGACCTAAAATGGGGGTATGATGGTGATATCAGCGGCCATGTCTGAAAACACCATTACCTCCATGTCACGCCTCAATCACTCCCCATTGTGCGACGACTCTCCCCCCACCCTCTTCCCCTCACCTCCAGTGCTGATCTCCCGTACATGTCGTAGCAGTCTATCACAGCCGGCGTAGGGAGACGCACCGAGCCGTAATGGATGGCCCCGGAGCGAAAACAGCCCCAATAGCATATGAATTACCCATCAGCACCCTCTTGGCTGGGTGCCAATGTGCACCACACCCCAGCCAAGTCAATGAGATAAGGTGCAAATGCAGATATAATGGCGCTTTTTGCCGCATACAGATTACACAGTGTCAAGTCTGCTGCCCACCTGTCAGATCTGTCAGCTGATGAGTAAGAGAGAAATTCTAAGGAGTGTATGTGTGGGGGTCTGGCATGAGGTAATCAGGTGATTTCCCAGACTCATTTGCCCAGTGGAAGCCCAGCTGCTTGCCTGTTTATCTGTTCACCCTTTTGATTGCTGACCACATATCTTATGTCACCTCTCCACAAATCCTGCAGGTTAATTTGTCCCTCAGTCACAGTGCTGCTGCTGCTGCTGCTGGGCAGTACAATCTGGGAGGGGAAATCAGTCTGCACACAGGCACGCGAACAAGCACAATCACACATTCTCACACACACAGATGAGGCGATTCAGATGGCTGGCATTACTGCAGCTGTTTGGCCCCTAATGGCCTGCTGAAGTGATTGATAAAAGGCAAACAGTTGCTCCACAGGGGAACAGATGGAGCTACACCTCCCACTGAAGCTGGCACTCAAGCTTCAGAGGAAAATGCTAGGGGGGTCTGACTTAGCGCTATGACATTATTGCTATTGAAATTATAAGAGCCTTGATCATCATGATAAAGCTGGAATTTAAATCTCACAATCAAAATCTCATCAGGGAGAGACGGGTTCCTTTGATTACTAATCACTTGTATGTGTTTTTTGATTTGCCAGCGGTTGTAATAGAAACATCAGCTCATGAACAGGAACTGATTGTACTGAAAAAAATGTTAAAAAAAAAAAAAAAAGGAAAAACAAAAGCTCAGTTCTGGGAATTGAAAGTAAATAGAGAATTGACAAAACCTAAATTATACTGGGGGATAATTTCACTGTAATTCTCAGAAATCAAATTGCAGGAAAAGGGTTGTACTATAGTTCCCGTCACTGTGGTGGCGCTCAGAGCCTGAACAAATGCCATTGTACCGTGTTGCTAAACCACCACAGTAGATGGGAACATCCATGCCATGTCCACACAAAGCAAACACTGTTCCACTCTGCTATTCTCTCACCTCCACTACCCTGCATTTTTAGAATTTTATCGTCATTGCCTTTACACTTGACTTGCTGTGCTGAATTGAGGGACCAATTAGGACTAACAGAACGCTCACATGGCCAATCAGAGCATTCCGAGGACCTTATCAGGTGCGTGTCTCATTTGCATGGGGCGCAGCCACTGTTCCAGTTGGTGATTTTCTAGAGATTATAATATAATGTCTGCTACTGAACCGATAGAAAAGCTTCTGCTTTTCTGCAATAGTTTGGAAAATGTTAGCCTCTGTTATTAGAAAAATTGAATTGGCACATGATTTATGTCCAGAGGAGCAGCATGTAGACGGTGATGTGTAACAGCCTGCTAAGATATATGGCTTTTAGTACTGAATGACACATAAAGGACCAGTTCGCTGGCAATCATCCTTTCAACCATGATAAATTTATGACAAAGTGTAGAGTGATCTAAATTTAAGGCTTTTTTTTTTCTTTTCAAAACATTCCCTCCCTTTGGTGGCATTACAAATTAGCTACCTGTTGCAACTTCATAGAAATACCAGCTAATAACAAATTATTACAAAGCAAAAGGACAAAAAAATATAGTAATTCCATTTATAGTCTCTTTTGTAGGCACTGCTGTGAACAATACAATGCTTATGGGAACAGTTTCTGTACCTGTTTCAGTATTTGTTTTGTGACAGTATCGCAAAGTGATCACAATAACATATTTTTGCTGTCACAGAAGGAACAAACAATCTTTTTTTTTACAGAAGTTTCCTGCCCTGACAACAGCAACTTTTTCTCAGTGTAAATAACTGATATGAAATCTGAAATCCCTGCCACATTTCAGAACAGTGTCAAATGTGGTGTACATAAGCTTTTTGCTTATATTTATTTCTCCATTTCATTTACACCTTTTTTTGTGTGCTTTATAAATCATGTCTTACCCAAAACTCAGTCTTCTGTATTTACCGCTGTAAATATCTTTGTCGGAGAGATTCCACAAGTACTTAGAAATACTTTGCTTCCAGGGTCATGATAAAATGTTTTGTAAACTCTACTCCCAAGACCTCTGTCCTGATCTCAGCCACTGATCATCTGTTCCCACTTTCACAATAAAGTCAGTGCAATCTCTTGTCTTGACCTCCAAAGACAATCCTCTTAACGGCCACATGCTGAAATCTGCAACTCTGTTACTTTCTGGTGTGTGGGGCTTGATAAGAGAGATTAATTGCCTTGTCTGCAACACTTAGCATGCTCACTAACTATTTTTTGTTATCTTTTATTCTGTTTCTGTCTCTCTCCAGCACCACCAAAGTTTTTAAGAACCCCCAATGACCAAACAGGCGTGCAAGGAGGTGTGGCATCCTTCATCTGCCAAGCTACAGGAGATCCACGGCCGAAGATTGTGTGGAACAAGAAGGGGAAGAAAGTCAGCAACCAGAGATTTGAGGTATTAGGTCTATTGTTCTGATGTAAAATGCTCGACAAAAATGGGAATGCTTAAGCACTGCTTTTGGCTCTGCTCTCACATAATCCATCGCACCAAGCCCCGCTCGCTTGCTTTTCAACCCGACTTGCCACCACGCATTAGCAGGCTCTAATAATCATGCTGGCCAGGCTTTTAAACATGCATGCGTTTTAATGAGCAAGTATACAAAAGATCTGGGGACAGATTTGTAATTAAATAAAAGACAAGAAAAGAGCAATTGGATAGAAGAAAAAAAACAACTTGTGGTGTGACCCAGATACCTACATTAGCATCACGCCGCATTTGCCAGCTTTATGCAAAGCGAAAGGGGAAGAAGCTCTTTTACTTCGAAAATATCCTTTTGCTTTGTGGCATCTTTATCTAAATGCATGTCCTACCCTCCTTATTTTGGCTGAAGCTTTGATTTCTGGTCAGCTTTAATCTGCACTTGGGCTCAATACCCATGAGAAATAACACATCATCGCAGAACACTGATAAGATTTCTATTAATTTCTGTGTCAGTCCTCGGGACTATCATAGTGTCACTTTTTTTTTTCTTCTCTGCCCTAGATGCCATATTTGCTTGCTACTGCACAGCAGCAATGGCTTAATGGAGCTCGGAGACCTCTTCCCGCCTCTTCTTTGCGTCTCATGCCCACAGAAATCTAATCTTATCAGAGTTCATCGTGTTTGCATCGCTTGTTGTGCTGAATGCTAACACACTAGTTTTCATTCCCTCATTGCCTCACAGGGCTTGCTGGCTGCCGCCATTCCATGCCCATTCAATCATGCACTGCCTCCTCATCCTCTAACAAAAACCCATTTCCTTTTAGAAGTCTCACAACTTCCTTTCTAATTCGCTCTTCGACTTTGAGTGAGAAAGGAGGCTGTTTTTTGCCATCACCTGCTGTCAGCTTGAATGCCAACACCGCTATAGCTTGGCCAATGAAATGTTGATGTGTAACACATGCTCAGATATATTGTGAACTTTAAAAATGTTCGTAGCCCCCTGTTTGTGTGTGTGTGTGTGTGTGTGTGTGTGTGTGTGTGTGTGTGAGAGAGAGAGAGAGAGAGAATCAGAGGTGTCAGGCCTATCTATATTGAAATCTACCTCTATGCTTAAAAGACATTGAGTTATGACACAGGGCTTTCTAAAATCAGTGAGTATACAACATGTAGCATGCAAAAATAGCTGAATAAGCTACAATAAACACCTGTTTGTGAGCATTTTATGTGTCGTCCGTCCAATACAATCGTTTCTGTCTTTTGTACCACTATCTCACCTCATGGTACAACTGTCCGTAACCGTTTTATCAAGCCACCTTTAACTGTTTGTGCTTGTTTCTGTCCCATTGACACAATCCAGTGTGATGCATTTTTCAAGGGATCAAATGTTAACTTTAAGAGTGGGATAGATTCGGATTAAAATTTTAATCTATAACCACAGATCCGAGCAAAAGTTGACTGACTACTTTCCCCATTCTTAAAGTTAGTCAGCCGCACTTCTTAAATGATGCACAAAGAGAAACTGCACATCAGACTTACTTGTATCAGAACACATGTGGACTTGATATTTTCATTACCTACAAGGAATAAGCTAAAAAAAAAAAATATGCTCACACATATCTATATGCATCATAATACTTTACAGATCCTGAAGTTACTTTTTGTACATGTACAGTGTATAACAACAATACTCACAATCGAACACAAAAACACTAGGACTCAATGTAAGGTAGGCCGCAGCTTTCGTTTCTGTCATAGGAAGCACATCGTGTCAGTCACCATCAGTGTTGTTAGCCAAATGTCTTTGACAATGTTGTTTTTGTTCGGCGGAAGGTCCCTCCCCCATTGTGAACAAAAAAATCTCCTTTAACATATCTTGTCTCTCGCACCTGCAGGTGATTGAGTTCGATGACGGCTCTGGTTCAGTGCTAAGAATTCAACCATTACGCACTCCCCGAGATGAAGCCATATATGAATGCGTCGCCTCCAACAGTGTTGGAGAGACGAGCGCTACAACCAGACTCACTGTTTTACGTGGTAGGTCCTTCTCAACAACCCCAAAAGAAAAAAAAAACAACACACACACCACTAACATGCCCTTTTTCTCCCAGCTAACTCAGGTAAGCTTGAATTTTCTTGTTTTATGTCTGTCCTGTCCTCTTTTCTTTGTTTCCCACTCTCGCACCGCGCAGTCAAACCCAATTAGAGACTCTGGTTACACTCACGTTGTATATTCTAACTTGATAAGATTTAGTCCATTAGCCATTTAGCCAAGTAAGTTTCCGTTTCTAAGTGACTTAAGTCATTTGCATACAGATTCCTGACACAATAATTAAGATGCCAGTTAAATTATGCAAATAGCCATCCATTCCTAGCCTGCGGTGGTTTAATGGAAAAGCTCAGCAATAATTTTCAAATCAGTCATTTTTCATCTCTGCACTTCAGCTTTAATATCCATTTGAGTAGAAAATAAAGCAGTGTATTCTTTTGTGGTTACCTATATTGTTTTTGCTAGTATTCAAGTAGCAGTGGCCAGTGCCTGTTAATACCCAGCACTCCTCTACACAAACATGTGTAACAATCCAAGCGGGAAAGGTCAGACACTTTGTTTACTTCCAGTCAGCAGTGAGAATAAAAGTCAGATGACAAAGTCAAGTTGGTTGACAGAGTCTCTTTTATAATAAGCACTGAGCAAAATTTTATCTTGATTACACACAACATTCCATTCAAAGGCAAATATGTGGTGGCCCTGAGCTCAAAAGGCTGCATAATATCTCCCTAAAACATGACTTGTTTGGCTGTGAATGGAGAAAATGGCTTTAGAAAAAAGCCCTGGGCTGCCTGAATGAGGTGTGCTCCATTATGTGCCACAATTACACAACATGGCAAATGAGTTCCTATTGAGAGGGGTGCTTCCATCCTATAGAAAAAAAAAAAGCTGGCTCTGCGAGCCTCTGAAGCCCCCCCCCCCCTCCCTCCCCTGCTTCTTATCTCACCAATGAGCCAACAAAAGGCCCTTTGCACTGTCTCCAGAGGCCGATTGAAAGAGAAAGGTGGCACGTTCACATGCAGCTCTCTCCTGTTTACTCAGGAGCACAAAGTGTGTGTGTGTGTGTGTGTGTGTGTGCGTGTGTGTATATATGTGTGTGCCCACATGCAATATTGTGCATATTTCCTCTTGCCCCTTCGCTCTCGCTCTCTCTCTATCTTTGTGTTTTTTCCCCTACACACACACACACACATACACACACACACACACACCAATAGATAACTGAGGAATGGGTTGAAGCTGCTCTTCCCGGCTCCACGGCCTAGCATTAGCATGTTTATTACCATTTCCATTTTGCTCTTCTGCTCACTCTCCTTTCCCATCAATGTATTGAAGGTGAGTAGAGGCCTATCACGCCCTCCCCCCTCCCTCAACCCCAAAAATAAAAAAAAAGCTTCTTTTTTCTCAGCTTTGGTGCTATCCTCACGTTGCCTCCTGCAGATATGCATAAACACAAAATATTGGCATTGTGAATAATTTATATATCTCCAAGATTTCAATACAAATAAATGTTCATTTTGCCACACCTTGTCACACTTGCTGTGACACAACGGGGATTAACATATACCCAGTACGAAAATTTCTGATCTCTTAGGTCTTACCAAGAAAATGTTCTTTCACACACTGGCAGCAGTGCCTTTAAGAAAATCAAATTTTGAAGGAAAATAATATCATGATGATGGTCACAGACAAAGACATGAAGGATTACTAGAATAAGATAACTATAGCAAGCCATGTAACTTCAGTTTACACTTCAACGGACATCATCTCTTATTCAAATGCCCAACATGAGCTGACTCAATTCGTTGTGAGGGCAGTGGACTGTATGAGCAACTTGAGGTAACACAAGGTTACTTCAAGGATGCTTTATATATTATTTAGGAGACCAAAAAGCTTCCTTTTTCCAAAAATACTCCGTATAGTATAATAAATACTGCACTACTGGTTTGCTACTCCTTGTTCCAAATGACATAAACTACTGTTTGGAAAAAAAATGGAACTGCACATTCTTTTAAGTACAATCTATCACCATGACCAGCAAAAATAATTTCTCTCCTTTTTGGCCCTTTTAGTGGAGAGATACTAAACTTGCACACTGTATTTGTGATACAGGACTTCAGAGAGATAAATAAATAAGCAAACAAAGATGAGTGCAACGACATCAGGTCTAATACATATAAAGTGACTATTCGTTTAGTTCATTTGGGCACCAATGGTCTGTGGAAATGACTGCAAAGCATCTGTTGTGGAAAGCTCACCACAGGGGGTGACGCCTAATTCCATGAAGGAAAAGCACATTGCTGTAATTGCCATGCTATGAGGAGAGGGGACTCGAGGTGAAAAATCCAAAGTACTGGAGGGATATTAGTATTCGGATGGGCCTCCAACTTGATGGGAAGCGCCATTAGTAATGAACTTCTAGGCTTAGAGAAGCGATTTGCATGAAAGGCGAACCCTGAAACGTAATGATGTTCGGAATCAAATCTGCCAGGCCACGGCATGAGGTACGGGGTTTCCTCATTGCACTTTTTTTTGCGCCCTCTGTTTTGATTAACTACAAGATTACCCGACTCATATGCAACTTGTGTCTTTGAATTAAGTTTGTCTTGATTTGGCTCATAATTGAAAATGGCAGGAAGGGATTGAGAAATGAAGAAGCCGCACATTTTGGGTGTCATGGGTAGATTATGATTTCAGTGAAGTGTTATTTGAACTCATTTATGGATGTCTCTGTAAGACTCTTTCATATATACACATGTATAGTCAGGGACCATTTGGAAATCTTTCATATGCTTTTCACAATGCGCAAACAAAATAAATATCCTAAAATAGGCCAAAATATCTCACAGGGCCTAGACTCTCTGCTTGGAGTATTTCCTGCAGAATGATGTGTGCATTTGACTGCTGCAGTTCATGATTCAGACATGATTAAGGATTTATATTGCATCCTCATACTCCCATTATGCTGTCAACAGCCATTTCCTGTGCCCCATACACAAGCGTGCAAACTTATGCAGCTGTGCACAACTTGACAGTGGGAGCGGAAAATGGGAAGCCGCTCTCCTGTGACGGAAAAACAGAATGCATCATTTCCATTTGTATGGAATGGTGCAATGGCACGGTCAAAGCCATGTAGCTGAGACGGATTGTTCCACATACAATGAAAGGGCTGCTACATGATCAGTGATTATTCATAGACAATATATGCGCACAGTCTTCTGTCATTGTTACGAGAAAAAAAGTGTTTTCCACAGTTAATGAAAGACACTGAAGACTCATTTATATTCTAAGCCAAGTTTCAAATCAACTGGTGAGAGTTAGTACATATCCATAAGATGCTTGCCAACATACACTGTGCTTGTAGAACAAAAATCAACAGAAAAAAAGGAGTGACTGATGTATGGGGCTTTTTTTCCTACTTTATCTTTATTCAACAGTGAGGTATTTTAATTTGAGAGCATGATTTATTGATTTTACATTCAGATTTTCCCTCGAACCCTGCCCTCACACTCAAATATCCCCTGCTAGTAATAGCACCATTAAAATAAAAACTCACTTGAGGTCCTTGACTTTGACGGTCTATGTTGGCCACCGATTATAAGAGAAAAAGTACCAACACTGGAATATACATTAACTGTCCTTTTATTCCAAAAGTCATACAAGAAAGCAAAGGAAGTACATTTAATAAAGCCCTGGAGGGTGGGAGTGGATGAACCCAGTTAAAGAGTAACCACCCGTATGGGACGCTCTAAGAAGTAAAGTGAACGCCCCCACAAGGAGGTAGAGATCATTTCATTGGTCAATGTTGCACCTGGCGTTCTATTTGTTGGGGAATTTTGACAGGGTTGTTGCAGAAAAAAAAAATCTGAGAGCAGAACAGAAATCTGAGAGCAGATGTTTCATGAGTGCACAGAAGCAGCCTGAGTGTGAGGAGAAGGGCTGAAGCAGAAAATCTATGCAAGTAACAACACATCTGAGTCCAAGCATACAGTTTGAGCAGAGGCAAAGCAAATCTGCACACGAGCATGGGCTATTTGAGTCCAAGTGCAGGGTTTGAGGGAAAGCATTACAAAATCTGAATGTGAAATCATTAAATCATGCTGTCAAATTGAAAGACCACACTTTTGAATAAAGATAGGGGGGGGAAAAGCCTCATACTGATGATAATAATTAAAAATGTACCTTAATGCCCATTCCTAACCACCATTTAGCATCTGTGTTTACAGGCACCATTTTCTCAATGCATAGTCCTCTCCTTCTAACAAGGAAAGTACAGCGCAAAGGATGAACAAAAGCCGGTCTGCATGTACAAATTGCTTGGGAAGATAAATGCTTTGTCAGCTGTCTCGGACTGTTGGAGCAAGGGATGCAGTGGGGATGAAGCACGTGACCATTGTAAAATTACTGTGCTTGTGATCAGTGGCTTGCAAAAAGGCTAACACGTAGGGGGCCAGAAGCTACCATACAATTCTCTGGTATACTGGCGGGAGTTTTATAGATGGGGAGACCTGAGCCACCACATGGAACACTCAATTTTGATAGAAAAATACATTTTTCGCCCTAAAAAATGGTGCTGTGGAAACATGCTGACTCACTGTAGGAGTAAAATAAAAAAAGATGCTTCTTGAAGCAGTATTTATACATCTGAAGGAGTGGTATGACCCAAGTGGTTGTCCACTATAAAGCACAACTGACACTGATTTATCATCTTACAGTATGTTGGACTATTAAACTTGTTTTCCCCTGTCAGCATCTACGGCTTCCAAAGCTACCAGTGTTTTAGCAGGTTGAATAAATATATGTGAATAAATAGTCATTAAGTGTTGTTTGCACGTTTGGCTCAGGAACAGACAAATGCTTTTTCTCTCTCAGCATGCTGGGACATATAGTGACTGAGTGCAGCTAACTTCAGACACTATCAGTTATCTTCACATCCGTTAGGTGTTTCATAAAATATCTAAAGGCAGAGCTATTGCTTGGGATTTGGCCAATACTCACTTGATGTTACTCTCCTCAATCCCCAACTTTATTCTCTCATATGTCACAAAAATGGAGCAGGTGATGACATGTTATTCATTATTGTAATTAAAAAGATGGAGTTGACTGTCCTCAGAAGAATTGATCTCCTCACAGAAGAAAAAAAAAAAAAAACTCACCCCCCACCCACCTATATTTTACTGCGTGGCTAATCGTGGGAGCCAATCAGTATCTGTGTAGTATACAGGATGATTTAAGACAAAACCGCTGCCAACAAGATGGATGTTAGACTTTATAGCCTGTGCGGTGTGTGAGAAAACATCTGTTGGCGCCACAAAGGTGCTTGGACTGCACTCTGAATATGATAGATAACTCTGAACATGTTGCGGCTCTGTATTTGTTTTAATAGAAGTAAACACAGTCTCCTAAATTAATAATTATTGATTCAGGCAAATGAGGTACATGTTTTTTTCTCCCTTCACTAGCCTTAGATACCAGTGCTCTCTGCAGTGACCCCACAATACTGGCAGCGTAACTAGGTGCTGAGTGATTTTAAAATATGAATTGTTTTTTCTACATCTTATGGTAATGCATTCAAACAAGTCTAGTAAATGACCAAATAGGATAAAGAATGGTTAGACACTTCACGGGGTATTATGTTTGGCAATACAAATCTTTGATATAACATTACATTTGCTCATGTAGTATATATAGCCAACAATTACAGTACATATCATTTATATAGCTATTTCTTATTGATTGCCTCATGCAGTTTTAGAGGCAATTGTGTGAGAACGTAAACAAGCCTAAGAGTCTACAGCCAAGCTACCAGCTCTGTGAGGCTGTACAGACACGGTGCTTTGACCTAAATGCTAATGTCATGTCTAACATGTTCACAATGACAATGCTAACATGCAGATATTAAGCAGATATACTGTTTAACATTTGCTAGACACATATTACAATCAGGGCTGATAGGAATGTGATTAGTTTTGCAGATATTTGATCATAACAATTTTGTGATCATGAGATTAGATATTTGTTTTTTTTTTAAATTATCCTTTAGCTACCTCAGTATTCATTCACATTACATGATACTGTGTGGCATGTGCTGTGCTGTATTTATATATTGTGTGGCAGAAGCCTTAGTAGATCAGATTTTAGTATGTGGTATTCCACTGGCTGGAGGAGATACAGTAGGACACAAGGTCACAAAATGAGGAGAATGTATGCAAGTCTGAGCCAGGTAGTCAAGGGGTGCTAATGTTACTAACTTTGATCTTAACTGCACTCAAAATCATTTCTACTAGATTAATTGGGTACTCCAGGGTCATCCTTAATGCATCTAATGATCTTGAGAAACTTTTCAAGCCGCATTAGGGTGTTAATTACAACCAAACAACTTTGGAAAAAGAAAAAAGCAATGTGGCAAGAATTGATTCTTGGGTGTAATTTGATGTCTGTAGTCTACATTATAGCATCCTGTACGGCAAATATGAATGCATTGACTAATTAGATGTTTTATGATAAGGGGGACAGAACTTTACATATATACAGTTTCAAACCCAGCTGTCATATATCAAAACATGTGGCCTCAATAAAGTAATTTCCATAATAGAATAATGCACTTCCTGCTGTGACATCCACCGTTCCCTACAGTCACTCCTGGGGAAAATGCCTGTCTGCTAAAATTGAAAAGCCTGACATAACCCCGTTTTCCATTAGGGCTCTTTGAGAGCCAAGAGGTCCTTCCTCTGCCGGATGTTAGCAAGCATGAATAATCTCTATACTCCCCTCTCCTGTAACAAGCTCTTAGCCATACAAATTATTGAAATGGCTGGTGCTAGGTTTTGCCTTTCTCAAGAGGAAGCTAACTTGTATGAAGTTGGTTTCCTCAGACATTTGTGCGTAATGTCTCCTAGAGTACTTGTCTGAGTCTGATGATACCATGTCCAAAGAGAAGAGTCCCAGTTTTGACCCATAAACATATCTGGCACTGTCATGCACAAAATGCTAAAAGTGATTAAAGTTCAGAGGATTTTGTGGAAGCATTCTGACAGCTGATGGCATGCTTTCTTGACAGTAAAGTAATACACAAACGAACACCCTTCTTAACATATCTAGCCTGTAAATACACGCATAGGATGCTACATGACAATCCACGCCAAGACATAAGAAACGCCTCTTTGATCAAATCGACCCACCTGCTTCTCAATGTATAGTACATGAATGTTAATGAAGCATCTTAGTGTCTCACAGTTTTACCTTCTGTCTTTCTTTCCTGCCCTGTAGGAAGACTCACCTGCTCGCTGATAGTCTCTTGAGCCCCTGCCGACTCCAGCTTCTGGCCTTGGCCTTTATCAGCCTCCCCTGTACAGATTAAACAAAAGAATCAAGCTAAATAGTTCAGTTTTATTCACTGATATCTGTTTAGGATGACAGTGTGAGGCGCACACAAACGTATACTTTATTAAACTTTGAAAGATCATACATCATATAGTCATCCCAAGTGGGCGGTAAGAGGGTAAATATACAATGAAAAAGCTGAAACATAAAAACAGAACAGATGTCTGGCAGCATATACTTCAAATTGACAGGAGCGTCAGAGAGAATGGAGGCGTCTCGGAGGAGAAGGTGGTGTGTGGTTGTTTATATATTCTGCGCCACGTCCTCTTTATTTGTGAATGCTTAATGCACTCAAGAGGATCAAATGAGGGTTGATGGGCTGTTAAGAAAAAAGCTTAAAAAAAATAAAAGAGGCTTCCTAAGGTGTGTTCACAGAGAGTTGAGAGAGAATAAGCAACATGCATATAAGCTTTGTGTCTGGCAAATAGCTCAAAGCATTGTCAAATAGTTTTCGCCTTCCTTCTTTGAATATTACTAATAATAACAGAAAAAAAAATACTGATGGCAGATAAGATGACAAATGTGGAAGTTTTTTTTTTCTTATTCTTTCCCCAACTCTAAATAAATGGGGTACTGTTTTCTGAAGTAAATGGAATCATTGCTCAAGGTAACAACTAGCAAATGGAATATGCAAAGTGAAATCCTGAAGAGGGAGGGTGAGGGACAGAAGGCGAAGAAGGCGGGAGACAGACAAAGACAGATCGAGGGAGAGTCTTTAACATCACGCATCTTTTAAAGTGAGCTGCGACTGGATGGAGGAAGTCAGTAAGCCAAATGCAAAAGATGATGGCACAGTAGAAAAAAAAACAACAAAAAAAACATGATTATAGGTAATGGAGGTCAGGAAATCTTGCCTTCCTCCCCCACCTTCCCCCTAGGTGATCTTTACTCAGAACGGTACATCTGGCTGAGCTGACATGTAGTCTGTAAAGCAAGAAGGTGCGGTGGGGGTGGGGGGGGTCATCTGAGCGTAAACGGAGCTTTGTGCTTGGCTTCCTGCCTGCCTTGCTGCTTGCCCAGCCAGGCCTGTAGAGAAAGGCCCCCTCTCCACCCTTCCTGCTTCATCTCTCCTTTTCATCTCCCTTTATACTCATCCATTTTAGCACTATCCCTAAGGGGCATCTGACACTAACACACTCTCTCTCTCTTTTTCTCTCTCTCTCTCTCTCACTGCTTTCATTCTCTTCCTCCCACTCCCCTCGCTTATGTTGTAAATGGAGGAATATCACAGCTAATCCGTCATGTTTATGAATGACATGGGGCCTAGGGAGAGTTGGGGTGCCTTGCCAGGAGTGGTGTACATCTCTGTTGCATGCCCTCTGCTTGACTGATCCAATCTGCCCCAACAGCGATGGCCTTAAAACATGTCTATGGGGGATGTCAAGCTTGGAGGAATACTTGGCGGGATTATTTCAAAGTAAAACTCCAGCAATTTCTGACCTGGACGCTGTTTCCCAACCATATTCTATTATACTCCACCCAAAATCCCAATAACTGCTTCTCAGTAGTGTTTTTTTTACATCATGCTTGCCAACGCAGCCTTAAAGGGGATGATGGAGACTATAAAAGTCGATCATAAAAGCGTCCAAATCATGTGTTTTCACATGGTGTCTCTGCGTAGTGAAATATACTTAACCACTTGTGCACCAGCTTTTCAAGGTGGGCCATGAAATTGTTCGGAGATAAATTATTATTTTTAAGTAATGTTACACTATTTTACGAAATCTTGCACCATAACACCAGTATGTAGACTGAAGAGTTTTACAACTAGTTCTCCAATGTCATTCAGAATGAGGAATTGCTGGGATTGTTCATCTGTGAAGGGTTTTCTGGGGGGGAAAAAAAAAAAGACCTGATGATTAATAGATTGACTTTACAATGGTTCTCTCATAATCTCAGGCATTAGGCGAGGGTTTTTAATGACAAATAAGCAGCATTCAATTAATTATGCAATCTCAAAGGGGATTTATGGAAGAAACAATCAGTGCAGGGCAAAGGGGTAGAGGATGCTATTTTTCACCAAGACAGAGTGCCATGAACCCCGGGTTGGGAGAGCTTTCTGCGCCTTCACCTTCCCCCTCCTATATTTCGTTCCAACGTTCATCATCGTAGGAGAGTTAAGGAATACACTGGAGAGCATTTCACAAATCCATTCCTTTGTGGCTCCTTTAGGCAACAAGGGTAAAATAAAATTTTAGTGGATACTAGATGGTCCCTCGTTGTCTGGCCTCGGGCTTCAGCAGTTTTCGGTGACAGTGTTTGTAAATTGTTGAATTACTGAACTACCTTTTAGAGGTACCAAGCAAGTGAGACATAATGTCACTTTGTGTTGGAGTGGGCCTGTTCCTCTTAAAACTCTATTACAGCAAATTGGAATTGGCTGTTTGAGCCAACTGTGGCACATTCACCGTAATATTCATTAGCAAACTCTACACCTGTAGAATCAACTAATAAGCTACAGCAAAGCATATTTACCTCGGCCCAGCTTCATTTTTTATTGCGGATTTCTGTTGCACTACAGTCCCTCCCTTTTCACTGCACAAAATATGTAGTGGAACATCTGTAAAAATATGAGTGATGCTGAGTGGATAAAGCTTTTTTTTATTCTTTATTTTATTTTTTTGCCAACAACCATCTTCCCCTACATCTGTGAGACAGTTTTTAAATGACTTTTTCTTTTCAGAAGGACCTCTACAGACGGAGGCGTACACACACACACACACCAGAATTTGGTGATCGCTGACAGAATCCCCTTGAAATATTTATTTGTATCCTCAGTTGAGGTAAATGGATCATAAGCTTTCATAGCAAACATGAACTCTCCAGCACTCTGCTAGAGACAACTACATTAGTTCTGACCTGGGAGTCCTGCACAGACGCATTTGTAAACCTAAACTGGAAAGCAGTCATGCCTTGCCACTTAACATTTTCTCAAGTCAGCTCGTCTAAGGCTTGAGAATGTAATGAACTGTGGCCTCAGGCATGTAATTGGGACATGCTCTCACATTTGATCTCTTTTCCAGTCTGGGCAATCATAAAAACCACATCAGTCCAGAGACATGCCATGTTTTAAAACAATTTGAAGGTTGAGTTGGAGTTCAGTTCAGTCTGTGAGCGCCGTTAGAAAAAAAGCTCTGGAAAGGTGAATTTCAGAGTTGTCCCCCACCACACACTAGTGAGAGCTTTATGAGAAGGAAGTGCTGAGCATTTTGTTTTCCATTATTGGATTACTTAAGCAATATCAGCCCAATGCAGGTGCCAGGAGGCTTATTTGAGAAATCTGGCTCATAGGAAGCTCTAGGGGAAAACCTAATCTTATTTAGACTGGACAACATATGTGCCAGACAGCACTGGAATGTATCAATGAGATAAATACAGGCTTTGGATTCTCAGAGGGCATTTAGGGGGAATTTAGACATCTCAATTCGTCATTTCTTCTTTTTGGTCAACAATGATGCGCTTGTACCTTTAAATTGTGTTTTTACAGTCTGACTTGTTGCCCTCTTAATGACTGCCTATACCTGCCACTCATGCATGATACTTTACACCCTTCATGTCAAGGGTCGTCACTTTTGCCTCATCCAAAGTTTTCCAAGTATTTACCCTAAGGCAATGCTATCCATAACCTCACAACATTTTCTTGGCATGTGTGCAAGACTGTTTTTTAAAAAGTTGCATACAGAATGATCCAGAGCTGGATGTATGTGACATAGCTCTTGTGAAGAGTGTGATTCCAAGGTCCCTTTTCATACAAGTAAATTAAACGTTGTCAAATGTCTGTGTTTTTAAACCTAAGAAACAAGCAAAACAGATAAAATGTTTTCGCCCATGGTCAAAAATTAACATGGGGACAAGTTTTACCTCTGTAAGAGTTTATTGGCAGAATGATGGATGGAGCGTTGAGTAAAGCAACTCTGCATCCAGGTTTGAGATAGTTTAACCAAGCTGCCGGTAGCTGATAAAGCAAGGGGTGGGCTCAGATTTAGAACCAGTCAATCATTAGGCACAAGATTGTAAAAGAACACCTTTTTACCACGGCGTAAAGTGTACCTTGTAAGTAGAGCAAGGAAATCAACAATGATGTGAGTGAAAGTGGTGACACATTAGAGAGAGGAAAAGAGAAAAATAGAAGAGATGCTGTCATAGAATTGGCACAAATGGAATTGCTGACTGCCTTTGTTAATCAAGAGCTCTTACGTTTGGTTGAGTAATTTTGTTTGTGTGAAAACAAAAGCATAATTAACAGTTCTCCCTTCAATGCCAAAGTGGGGGTGGGGGGTGGATGGGGGGTGGGGGGGGATGAATACGTCAGTTGAACAGGAGCCGAAAAGAACATTTTGTTGAAGAGGATCCAGGTCGTCTCTGAACGGATGTATTAACTAGGCTTGTGACAAATTTTTAGAGAACTGTAAACAAATTAGAATAGACAATGTTTCAGTGTTAATGTGTTCCAAATCAACAACGTGTCATTTTGACAAAAAGTTTATGCCTTCTCTGACAGACTATAATTTAAAGGTGCAGAATTTTACTAAAAAAAAAACATGTACAAACTCATACAAAAGTAATCCCTCTCAATCATCCTTTATGACCCACTAGATGTGTGTGACAGTTTATGTATCTGCAGAGACCCTGCCCTTTGCCTGTAATTTATTATTTTCTTATTATTTTGTTGTGTTTGGGACGTTTCTGGGTGTCAGCCTTTGGACGGTGGATGTGTAGCCCCCAGCCAAGAACAGTGAGCAGGGTGTGAGGTCAGGACCAGGTTACATTACTGTGTTTTTTTTTTTATTTGATTCAGTGCTTCCCCTGCTTCTCTGTCTCTGTCCTCTGATGTGTGGTGGTGCTCCTCTGCTGTCCGTGTTTCTGTATGACCGACACACACACATACATGCAGAGCAGAGAATGGGTGTGTTTATTTGTGCTTTAGAACGTAACCGCTGTGAAACAATCAGAAAAAATAACATTTTTCCACTCGCTCATTGGGCTGGGAAGGCGAGGCCAACTTTGAATGATGTTTTCAAAGATGTTACTGCACTCCAACAAGTCATCCTATGCCTTATATTCTATGCATGGGTTTCTTTTCCCTATTAATCAATATTTACTAGTTTATGAGACACTAGTTCCTAATTCAATTCAGGTCAGCTAATGCATTAGGAAGTCATGAAACTACCCAATTCCAAATGATGTCCCTGTGAGCAGCAAGAGTGCTGTATAATTAACTTGATTAGCACCCTAACCCTGCTAAATTCTCCTATCTTCTTTCTCACTTCTTTTGGATTTCTGAGCGTGGAAAGAGCTTTAATCAGTGTCCCTCAACTTCAAATTATATGCTATGGTGTAGTGGGAAAAACGGCTTTGGCTCAGGCTGCTGAGAAAAATAAGCACTGCTGTCACACTCCTTGGGTAATGTTTTCTGGCCTGTTTTTTTTTTTTTTTTTTGTGCTTGCTGAAATCTTATCTGGAGAGGAGTAGCGAAAATCAGATTGATTCCTAAACTGGACAAAAATGATCTTAAGGGCAAAGGGGAAAGGAGTATAAAAATGTAAGAGTGTCATACTTGAAGACATCCGCCCCACATTCCCACACTTCCATAATCCAGCATCTTTGGCTGAAGAGGGATTCCCAAATAACAATACGTCTTGACACATAGTTTCTCCACTGTGCTACTGCAGCAAGTGACCTGTGACAGCCTCTTTGAGGAGATTGTATCCACTCAAATACTTCCAACAAATATATCTTATTATGGCCTGCTGGGATTTTCCCTGAAGAATAACCTCAACTGCGGGGTGAAAAGTCTTGTTCCGCTTGGGAAGAAAGGGGTCGGACCGAATCCAATCCCTGTGCAGCAACCACGGAACTAAAGCCAGAATGTGACCGGAAAGGTTTATGTTTTTATGGCTTTACTTGGAAAGTCTAGTGCAACAAAGGCTTATTTTCTCTTCAAATTCTTTTGTACTTATTGGGTGATTTTGGAGCCAAAAGTGATTTCAGTGACATAAAGCAGCATCTACAATTCACTTAATGCTGTCAGCCAGCTATACACTCCATTTCCTGCCTCTTATGTTGCTTTTGTTTTACTCCTTGATGGATGATGTCATTAATTTTGCAATATTGAATACAACCCAATATGTAAATACCAGTGTCAAAATTGCAGATAAAATCTACCTAAAGCTGTTACTGTACGTTTAAGTGAACACAGTATTGGCAGAGTATCAATATTTGGCAACAACACCCCATTGTGTAATTGCTTAGTTGAAAGTTTATCATTCACCAAAGTAAAAGACTGTGTCACATATGTGGTATGCAGCAGAGAGGAAGGAGGTTTTAATTTGAATTTCTGGAGTTACAGTTGTCAACATTTGAGAAGATGTTAAACTCAAACAGACATCCTGCCTGTAGTTTTACTGTCTGCTCCCATCATTCTAATGGAACTCACTCCATGGATGTAACCGCATTAGTCCACCTTGTAAATATCACCTCACACACACACACACACACACACACAGCTGCTTTGGTGTAGTGCTAACTGAGCAAAAATGTAAACGGTAACAGACTGCGTTTAAATGGTACGTGTATCTATCGAGACTCAATTAGGCTTATTTAATTAGAGCCTAAACAAAGAGGATACTACTTGAGTTTGTCACTCAAGTCATTACACCGCAGCAGGTGAGAAGTTTACATTAGGGTGAACAGAGGGTGTGAGTGTGTGTGTGTGTGTATTGGCAGCAACTGCAGTATGACAACCACTCTGAATTTATGCTGCACTCAAGTAACATTTTAGAAACTGAAATGGCCACTGTTGTCATACCAGCAAAATGTGACTTCACCTGGGCTCGTATTTTGTATGAGTGATCAATAGATATAATCTACTAATGGGTTGAGTTTATGTCCAGTGGCCTTATGTCTTCAGCAAAAATCTGCTCACTGAGGTACTTTTTGAGCCAATGTCCTTTTTTATACTCCTCCCATACTTGGCACCACACACTCATATGGCCTGATAGCCCAGCAATGGCTAATGTGTGCAAATTGTCATTGGGAGTCTTTTTATACCAAGCACCAGTGCTCAGCACTTCTCTAGAAGGTGACTTCAGCATTTCCCTCACTTCCATCTCATTTAATGTGTAGATCCATTGTTGAATATACAGTATGGTTCTGTAAAGCAGCAACTGCCCTTGTCTTAGACTGTCCTTGAGATTGCAGTTCTCAGCGAGGTAGAATAAGGAAGCGGGGGGGAGGAAATCTGTGTAAAAACCTTTTTTTCTGCTAATTTCACCTTTCAGCTTTGACTTTCAAATATGTTACAGAGTAGCTTGGTGCATGTTCAAGTCATCAGCATATAGTACAATAATCCCCACACAGTCATTCATAAAACAAATGCACTTCAAGCAAACCAAACTTTTCCAATTTACAATCTTTTCAGGATGGAGCTCAGAGTTCAAAGCAGTAATGAATTAGCTCTTTGCAGATTATTTATGTAACCAAAGTAAGTTGATACCCAACCTCCTGACTGTTAGTGGAACTGGAAACATAGCACATGGAAAAAAACTGCAAGCAGCTTGGACCCAGTAGATTAATTATTTAATTCTCTACTTCTAACACTTAGACAATAACCTAACTTCTCCAAAAAAACGTACATCAAACATGCCTCGGCTCAAATTAAATGGTGATTAATCTGGTTTCATTTTGGTCTTGTAGCCTTGTAAGGAAAATGCTGCGGCAGCTCTCTTGACGTGAGTTGTTAATCACAAGCTGGCAAATGTTTCCTTTCTTTAACAGTATTTATCATCACAATGGTAATTCACTTTGTAAATGAGGGTACATCTGAGAGGTGCAAGGAGTTTGAGAATGTAAAAGTGCTGTTATTTATTATTCGTTTTTCGGTATCTTTATCTCAAGTTCTATGCAAGAAAAGTTTTTTTAGATACCTCACCGTTGATGTCATGACTTTGTGGTCATTCTAGATGAGCATTAGCGCGCAAAGCAGCTGTAAATTACATTTCTGGGCTAAGCAAGAATGCATTCAAAAGGCCAGAAACCTTTGTAACAGATCATTAATTTTAAATGCACTGCCTGGAGTCATATCAGCTGCCTCCACTGGAGTTGCAGGCTAGCATCATGTAACATACATATTCTGTAGAAGGGGGAAGATGGGTTTGGTCAAAGTACCCATTTGAGAGTACATTTGATCCAGCCTCATTTTTATCTGTTTTTCACAGATTGGTAAATCATACATAAATGCTATGATTTTACTGTCCTCAGAATTACATCATCTTGTTATTGTAAAATGATAATGTTGACCCAGGAATCACCATTTACAGTAGGGAGTGTATGGACTCTCGTCTTTTATACTGAAAGCATAATAACCAGGAGCATTACATACTACAGCTTGAGAACAATTCTGACTTTTTAAAGGGCAGCTAAATTATGATCTCTTGAGCTCTTTGTTTAAGAATACATTGCAATTTCACAGGAGTTGCTTTTTTAGTTCGCATGGATTGTCACATCCAATTATTATATTCAACACGCATCTATGCTCCTAGGCTTGCTTCTGGCTATTATGTTTGATCAGGTATACTTTTGACTCACTGTAGAATCGACTAATTGTCTATTCGACCTTGGACAAGCTGAAGGGAGCCTGGACAGGAGCTACCTTGTACAATTAATTCCTTTTCCCCTCCTCTCTGTCTTTCTCCATTTGAATGAGCACCTTTGAAGGCATATTTTCTCACATTAGACTGTTCATCATTCCTTGTGATAGTTGTTAACACGGTGCTTTTATACAAGATAAGTTGTCACGACCAACATTTTTTCCATGACTGATGCCATTATTTATGCATTGTCTGTGTACTGCCTGCGAAATGCGCTTTATCACTAAAATTTTAAGTTTGAAATAATGTAGGTGTGAATGTAAAACAGATATGAACAGCAGTGAAAACAACACTTTTACAAGAAAAATACAACATTTGACAATTTCTAAATCTTTATCTCAGAATTGGTTTTCTCTTTCAACTCTACTTTACTTCATACTTTAACTATGATGTTAATTAAATGTGGCCAGGATGTGACAAAGTGGTTATTGTTTCAATGAGCAACACATCAACTTTGTGCAAACACCAAGCAGACATAGCGGCAGACACCTACAAACTTTTAACAAGAGTAAACCCCGAGCATCTCTCATTAACTTAATGGATACTGAAAGGGATCGAGATAACATGCGTAATGTGCTGCACACCATGTCAAGGACTAACAGTGTTGAACTATATACTGTAATGATGCATGGGCCGAGGTGCCCTATAAAACTAACAGCTCCCAACTGACAAGAATCTGAGAGTAAAGGGTGTATGCGTTATGGGATGGGATTAGAATTCATTAAGCCAATTTACATTGACTAAAGTGAACTCTGATGTGTAATCGGTCATTTTGAAGCATGCAACAAATGGTATCCTTCCATCACTGTCAAAACACGTGTCAGTTCAGGCAGGGACACAGAGTTGCATGGGAAACTTTTGCAGTTCAGTCTGAAGTCACTCATTTGTAATACAGTCTATTTCTGAGAAGATTTATCCATCGAGGTGGTTTCTCGTGCCAGATACCCAAAAGCATTGTTGGAAGGCGGCCATGATTGTCGTTTGGCTGTGCGCAGGCTATGGCATCTCAAAGCTGTTTCCAGACTGATGTCTCCTCATGAAAGTTTAATAAAGAGAGTGTTTCCAAAAAGGTGCCGTTTACGAGAGCAGCGGAAGACACTAATTAGTCATATCACAGCAGGGAAAGGAAAACTTAAAGGTGCACATAAACCTCATTGGCATTCAGAAAAAGCAGGTCTTGCTTTGCAGATTAACATTTAGCTAGCATGGCAGAGAGGAAGACTTTTTGCATATGGAATATTCCACTCAAAGATCGACACTTGCTGCAAGTCCAAAAAAAAAATACTTCCCGTTCAGAGCTGTGCACTTCAGACTAAGCTAAAGCTCTTTGTTTTGCTAAAAGAATGTTTGGAGCAATGTTGGAGTTATCTTGTCTCATATCTCAAACGGCAGCAAGATGCAACCTGCCCATGTTCACTTGATAAGTTGAGACACAGGCAAGAACAAGGCAGCTCATACAACACAGAAAAGTCACCTGCCATCATAAATGAACATCAAAGCTCCACTTCACTAGTCAGCATAGCAGTGGCTACTCCCATTCCATCATTAAAAGAATAGTTCAACATTTGGGAAATACACTAGTTCACTTTCTTACTTAGAGTTGAATATGAAGCTACTGCCAGGAGATGGTTAGCTTAGCCTAGCATAAAGACTGGTAGCATGGGTAAACAGCTAGACTGTCTCTGTCCACAGACTTTTAAAAAAAAATGCCTAACAGCATCTCTAAAGCTCATGAGTTAAAACCTCGTATCTCATTTGTTCAATCCGTAGAAACCCATCAAACCATTAAGAAGTCAGAGCTGGCAGTTGCCTGGTAACATCCTGGTGACGAAAAGACTCCAGGAACTCTTTTGCTCCTTGCCAAGAAGTTTTCCCAACAAAAACCCCTCTAAAAGACCACGTTTTTACTGTTCGGTTTTGAAAACGGATTAAACAAATAATATATAATGTTTTAATTAGTGACTTGGTATGTGTCAGTTGGTGGATTGTGCTACCTTTGGTCATATTGGCCTATATTAGCAGCCGTCTACCCTGCCTCCAGTTTTCTCAATTCACTATGTGCAAAAAAGTGAATCAGCATATTTTCCAAAATTGCAAGGTATTCCTTTCATTACCTGGAGATGCTTAAACCTCCCCTTGTAATAGATTGTTGTCCATTTTCACTTTTTTGTTAATTTTATGTCCTTGTCAATACTAAATGTGAGTAGAAACCCTTTTTAAATGTCATTGCTTTAGGTTTAATTATTAATTTAATTAATTAATTGACAGAGTTAATGATATGAAAAAACCCTATCATTGCCTTTACACACTTACCTTTACATATTACCAACAACTGAAGATATTTCTCACAGTCTCTCTCCTATTTGCCTTATCTTTTACTCATTCTGTCTCTCTGCTGGCTCTCCCTCCTTACTAGCTCTGCACAGAGTTTGAGCAGAACCACTGACTTGCTCAGTCTCATTTCTGGTACGCTGTCTCATGTCTTTTTGCAGAGGACCAGCTGCCTCCTGGTTTCCCCACCATAGACATGGGCCCACAGTTAAAAGTGGTGGAGCGAACACGCACTGCCACCATGCTCTGTGCCGCCAGTGGCAACCCTGACCCAGACATCTCCTGGTTCAAAGACTTCCTCCCTGTCAACACCACCAACAACAATGGACGCATTAAACAGCTCAGATCAGGTAGGCTTCCTATGCTGAAAACTTTATCACAAAACAGGGAGTCTTCTTTCTTGTTTCCCTCTATCTGATCTGCTCCCCCTGTCGACTCTTCTGTTCTTTCATCCTCTTCTTCCTCCCATAATTTAACTTCTCATTTGGCTTTTCATTTTTTAGGTAATGGCATTGTTTCTACTATTTCCTGTCTTCTACTCTCTGTACGCCCCGGTGTGTGTTGTCTGTATGTGTGTCCCCCTTTGTCTTTCAGTGTTGTCATGGGCTGTTGGGATTGTTCCCCTTCTGTGTTTGCTGGCTTCTGCCCTAACTTCTGCCCTCATTGCTCACTGCTGTGACTTTTTACAATTAATTCTTTTGCTGTTTTATATTGATTTCATTTCTGCTGCATTGGTGCAGTATTTTATTTTAGTTTTGGATCCATTCTCTTCATTTCTTGTCTTTTTTCTTAAATAATTAATATTCAACATTCGGCTTCATTCAGAATCTGCAAAGGACTACATATAATTTTCAACAATCTGGTTAAAATAGGACAAAAGCAAATTCATCGTTCTTGTGTATTTTTTTGAAATTTTACTTTTGAAAGAGGGATCCTTAAACCTCCTTTGAAATAAATATTTGCTTGGTACAAGATAAAAAAAAACATTCTGGACACTAATTAGCCACAGTAGTGTGTAAAATACCAATAGCAGCTTTTCCCTTACCCCTTGATTCTTTGAATTACAGCCCCTGCTTTAATGTGTAGATGCCAGCTTTGTTTTTATTTGCCTGTGACACACCCTAATATACCCATTCACCTGAATATCCCAATTTTTATTTTGATATCTTGAAAAAGGGATTATTATTTTCTGAAAAATGTTACATAAATCATAGCTTGCAGCTTTATGTGCCAGCTAATGGCGACACTTTAGTACAACTACTTGTAGATTTGAAGTCTTGTATGTTTGACTACCTGTCTTCACAGATTTCACAGCTGTCCTTTGTTAAATCGTCTTGTTAACCTTACTTCCTTGCTGACTTGTTTTCAAGAGAACTGTGTAGCATTAACCCTTATTTCTAATGTGCGACTTTGATTCACATAGAGTTGATTTAACAAAACCTTGTTAACTAAACTTACTTAAAGAATATAATCATATTCTTACGCTGTCTTTCTTCTCTCTATATTTTTAAATCTACAGAATCCTTTGGTAAGTGCTTAGCTCTAAAGCACACATCACCCCCCACTAATTTCCATGTTTCCAACAACTATTAAAATGCATGGCATGCATTTTACTAACAGATAGTTTAGTTTCAGGACTACTACTAGAGGCACACACACTCTTCCCTCACCCCACAGTGCTCAAGTGTCCTACCACTGCCAGCTATAGTATCACCTTTATCTGGAGATAGTAATCACCAAACCTTAGCATAGTATTATCATATACTGACCTGGGTAATGACCTGTTCTCACCTGTTTGTTACTCACTCACTGACCCACCACTTACTCACTTACTTAATCTTTTAACACCAGCACCATAGGTATGGGAATTTCAAGAAGTTTAGGGAGGTGGCCAGGTCAAGCAAAGGGATTTCAAGGCTCTTAAACAAGTCTGCTTTCACTCTCATATACAAAGTCCTCAAAGTCTTTCCCTTCAGTAGATGGTCTTCAGAAGCCATTGCCACTTCCAAAATGGCACCTCCCCGTGGTACATCAATATACAAGTTCTTCTCTCTGACCTATGCTTTTTCTATGATGAATCCTGTCTTTTTTGCCAGTAGAGTACAGAAAATTCTTATTCTCTTTCTCTCTCTTTTCTCTTTCCTCTAGTACCTTTATTTACGTACCCTGTTAAATCTAATTTGATTCTTCTTCCAAAGCCCCCAGCCTCTATCTACTCGTACTAATGCTTCTTCTTTCTAATCTTATTTGCATTCATATTATCCACCCAGGTGGTACACCAATAAGAGGTAAGAGTGCTGAATTGACGTTCACAGAATGAAAATAATACAAATTCATTCTTGCTGTCAACCCATCCATTCACTTGAATCACCTCCATTTTTGTCCTGTTTACCAAGTCCAAATCCCATTACGTTCATACGGACCTTCCTTCTTATTTGTCCTGTTTCGTTGACTAAATTTGTATTCCATTTTTTTGTCTATGCTTTATTTACTCCTTTGTATTCTGGTTTCAAGAGCCTGTTTAGCTCAGTTGTGATATGCTTGCCCTGGCTCAAATAAGCATATCCAATGACAATTATTTTTTAAACTATATTTTTTCCGTTCATTTTTGTTTTCTTTTTGGCCATAGCGAATCATGTGTCCCTCTTTTTGTCCAACTAAAACAACCAAGCATTTTTCCCCCTTAGCTGTTCTTGTTCAGCACTAAAAATATGCACAGATGCTGTGGAATCACGCAGGCATGCTGAAGACAACATTGCCTCTCCTCTGCTTTTTTCTCCCAAAGAATTCTTTCTATCTTTGCAAACTATTTTTTTTCCCATTTCTTCTATTTGCTTTCCTCTCCTGTACCTCTACAAAAAAAGCCCAAACAACCACTTTTTTGATAAAGTTTCTACGGTGCTTTTTTTCTCTTTCACCTATTTTTCTTACTTTTCTTGGGTTTGGAGACTATTTTACTTTTTGACTTTTTTTCTTCAGGGTTTGGGGAAGGCAAACAGTAGAGTCTGGCGAGGACCTGATTGGCTCATTTTTGCCGTGTGACATGGAGCTGGAGAGTTGTTGATGCATAAAGCCATTTTTCCCTGGTCATGTGACACCACACTGCTGATCCCATTGGTGGATTTTTATGGGTGTCTTTTGTAGCTTTCACAAGCTAAAGCAGTGGTTGGTTACCTTCTTGTCGGCTCAGGCCGATATTTTGAATTTTGTCTTCTAATACAATTGCATTTTATTTTTCAGCTAAGGGTTGTCAGAAGGTTGTAAGTTGTGCCGACATACATTTCTTGCTAAGATTTGCATGTCAAAACTTTTGTTACAGAGGGTTATATGTTGGTTTTGCCTTACATGATACTTCAAATTAATATTTTTCCACATATATGAGCAGCATTTTTCAACTTTTTGTATGCGCTGCATTTTTTTGAAAGTAACTTCACCTAGATGAAGTCCAAATTATTCTGTCAGGAGAACCTTACACTTGATTTGTGATTGAATATGCTAAAATTCATACCTAAATTTCTTTCTTTCAATTGTCCTCCCTTGTTATGCTGCTTTCTTATACTGTAAACCTCTTTTGTTTGATCCATGTTTCCCTGAAGCAGTATCACTCATCCCCATATTGACCAGTCCAGTGACATGTTGTATATTGAAGGGCTTGCCCCTATTCCTCAAAGTGATATAACATTTTTTTTTTTACATTGGCGCTAGGATGAGTGTCTTTTTAGACCCTGTCGCCTAATATGTAATCAGGCTTTTTTTCTAAAGAAGTTATGAAAAAAGATAAATGTATTGTAGCAAAAGAATAACTTAGGTGCTTTTCTTTTCTTTTCCTTTGGTTGGCAATGCTTTATTTTTCTTTTCCCTCATTGTTACTTTAGCCCTGTAAGAAAAAAACAATATATTTGTATTGCAATGTCTTGCATGATTACCGTTTGCAGCAATCCCTAACCCCCCGTATAGTAGGATAACACAGTCTCCATTTTGCCTCAACCAGTGGATCAGACTGTGATAATGATGGGGGATAAAATTTAATGATAGTGCTTATAGCAATAGATACAAGAACGTAGCATTTCATTCATGCAGTTTATCGGATATGGAGTAATTTTCCTCACAAGTTTCCTCAAACTGTCCAACTACTGAGGCTTGAGAGGACAAAGCAAAACTAGAAATGAAGGGGGGAGGGGCTGATGCTGGCCTCTCTCAGGTCAAGCGAGATCTTTTCTTTTTAATTTTGCTTATGAACTTGATGCAAACAACACAATTTTAACCAAACGCACTCTGCTGCCTCGTCTGTTATTCCCAACCAGGAGCCCTCCAGATAGAGCAGAGTGAAGAATCTGACCAGGGGAAGTATGAATGTGTGGCGACCAACAACGATGGAACCCGCTACTCTGCCCCAGCCAATCTATATGTCAGAGGTAGGAAACATGTGTTAACAACACTGGCATCCCTCTCTCAAACATTTCAGTAACCTTTTCTTTAAAATTCATGAGGAATCTTTAAAATCAGCCTATAAAGTCAGCAGGGGTCATATCCTGTGAGGCTATTGTAAGTATGCATTGTTTTTGTTCTTCGGTTTGTTTTTGTTTTTTGCACTTGACTTACCTGCACTGATTTGAACCTACAGTATCTACTCTGTTATGTGTCTCTGGTCCTTTCTGTTGATTTTCCTGAGTCTAACACCAATGACAAGACTGCTTGCTGTGTTTATCTACTAATTGCCTTTCGAACCTGACTGTCGAAGGGAAGAGGGTGGACAGCCCTCCTCCATCAGTCCCAACTCTTTTCCTAGCAGTGTACAGATCCTTTCTGGCCTTTTTTCTCCCTATTGATCGACATTGGAAGGACACCTTTAAGCTTACTACTTATGTTACTGAAATAATGAATTGTTCACAAAATTTAAAATGAAGATTTAAAACTGGTATGCAACATATGAAAATATAAAGTATTTGTTCATCATACGCCTTAAGTAGCGTGTAATAGACAGTTTTTGGTTGCTACACAGTGTTAGAAATATATAGCCTTAATGAGTTTAGCATATGGTACAAAGGATTTTGCACGTGGAATAACAGCACTGGTTTGCTTTTGGTAATCTTTTTTTCACAGTGGCTCTATTTAATCCTCAAAGTCAAAATATTTGGTGTATCTATGCCATTGTTTTTATTGCTTCTCACTTTTATCTGCATACAGCAGTAAATGTTCAACACAATTTCACAAATTATTTAAATACTATATATTATTTAAGTCGATGGATATATTTTATACCTATATTTCTATATATATATATGTACTTATTTCCCTGAAACATATGCTGTTCAATCCTATGGCTAGTTTCTGTAATCATCAATTACCATCAAAATATACAAAAATGCAATAAAGTAAAATGTATTATTTTTAATTATAAATGTAAGCTAACCACATATAAATATTCTTTTTGATTTAAAGTCTTTGCGCTCTAATAGGTCAGACTTTTCCTTTGTAACCCAGGTGCCAGGGACGTACAAGGGACTCCCTGCAACACTGAGACAGAAAGTCCTTCGAATTGTTTAAGTAGCATCTGAACACCTGAAACATGGCCTTTTACTCTCTGTGTTTCCCTTGTTTTTCTCCTTTCCTTATTTCATTTTGTTCTGCATCAAAATCCCTACATCCCTCAGAGCTCCGAGAAGGTTGGTGTGTTTTTACTTTTTGAACACAACACAAAACAGAAATACTGAGTTCATGTGTTTGCCACAAGAAGTCACATCTTACAGAAGTTCAAGTTAAAATACAAATTCATTACCATGGCCTTTTAATATGTTTTTCCTTTTTTTTATTTTTTTTAAACTTCTACTCATATTGTTTCTACCTTTGTCGCGCATTCTATGTCCATGTTCCCATTGAGAATGCCCCTGGTCCTTGTCAGAATGCTTGACTGTCCAAAAGGTGATGCATGTTTGCATCTTTGAGGTGGGGTGGTAGGGACAATATTTGCATCTGTCGGAGGGTCTATTTGCATGGTCACATTTTAATGCTTGAGCTAGCCATCCCCTTTCCTCAGCCCTTACCCCTGCCCTTCTCCTGTCAGTGTTCCTGCTTGGTTTCTCTGATGATTGACGACACAGCAGGTCCGATAAAAAAATATAATTTAAAAAAGAAAGATTGTATTAATAATAAAATATGTATTTAAGAAAAGAAAAGAAAAGTAATGTGACACACAGCACCAGCAGGAACAATGCACTTCATTTCTTTGAGCCTCAGGAACTACTGCGTATAGTACCGCATTGCTGCATGGATACAGGGCTGCTTCACATGAGCACTTTCACTCCGTACAGCCATTTAAGCAACACTAAACTCAAATTTTCCCTGTGGTGCTCTCTTTGATTGAAGTTTCTCAGAGATAAAAAAATATGTTAAAGCGAAATCCTTCATTTGTTGTAATTGGCACTAAAGTCAAGCACCAAGCTGTAAAAACAACCTTGCCCTCAGAGATTATACACTTCCTCTGACAGGGATGTTTCTGCGCAAGAAGTCATGAAAGAATGATGTATTTAGAGGGTTATCCACAAGACCTGACAAATGTAATGATATTCAAATGAGCAGGATAATATTATGTATGTGGGGAGCGGGATCCAATTGGATATTAATTAAATATTGAGTGAGAGAAACATTGTATTTAATAATGCAAGCCATTCCCCTAGATTTCCTCTCTGGAGAGCTACAGTCTGCTCAACAGAATAAGCTTTGTGAATCTGTAGCAGGCAGCAGGAAGCACATACCTATGTTGCAGTCAAATACAGCCAATACCTGCACAAGTAACTAGTATAGAGTCACAGGAACCATTATAGAAGCTGCTTACAAAGCTGGATCAATTAACAGGCAATAAACAACAAGTGTTCAGACTTTTGAAAGTGATATAGTCCTGCATAATTTTCAAGGCTCACTAAAGAATTTAATGAGTAATCTAACCCAAGCTAATAGTAATCTATTTTTAATACCATGAGCAGTAACACTGACTTTTATAATGATACCTGGTACCTGTCTGTTTCCCTTATTCCTCAACCCCTTATTGTCCACACCATCTATACGTAATTGCTTTTTGTACAAATCCTCACCAGTCAAATGAGAGGACAAATAATATACCCGCTTGATTTGTCTTGTTTTTTTCCCATTTATTTACCTTCTAAGATATTGTTGCTTTATTTCAAGTCTCTCCAAGTGTTTCTCAGTTCTCCCAGGACCTTTAGCTTGTGCTAGCCGCGTTAACACACTCTCAGATGAACTCCTTTTTTTTAATGTGTTATACCTCCTCTTTCTTCTGCCCCTTTTGCTACTTATTGTGCCCCTGCAACCCTCCTCCCCTTGACTCCCTTACATGGTTGCCTCGCAAAGTCACATATTGTTCTTGTATGCATGACAGACTTTTGCTCCTCTCCAAAAGGCCTTGAAACTGTCCATGTGCATTAAATGTTCTGTATTTTAGTTCACTCAAAAGTGTACCTTTTATTTTTAATTTCAGCGTTTTATTTTCTATCTTTGAGAATATTTTTTTGGGAGTGTGTATCCAACTAGAGCTGTCAAATGATATGTATTTTTTAAAAATCAATTTCAAAATTTCTGTAATTAACCATGATTATTCACAGTAAAATCACACTTTTGTACACTTTTTTGTACACACCAATTACTGAAACGTAATGCCTAATTTCAAAACTTTCAATTTGAATGACTTTATTTGACCCTCATTTAAACTATACTTTGAAGTCAGTCCTGTAGGTTTAAATACCAGTTGAAATACATTTGGATCAACATCAGTTAATGGTCTTGATTTTGATTCACTCACAGACATTGTAAAATCATGCATCATGTAGTGTAAGGAGACATGTTAATGCTTTTAGGGGCCAGCATAATTGGTCCTCTTGTGACAAGCTGAAGGCTTCTTTGTCATTAATTTACCAGCATCAAATCAGAACATGCAATTTTACTTTTATCCTCAGAAAAAAAGTTTACCTTTCTTATCCATCTTCATGGCACTGTTTACATTAAAAGAAGGCTAGCACAAAGCAAAGCAAGCTTCTAATCTTGCATGATTGCACATCAAAGTTACTGCAAGAGACTTAGTGGTATTATCTCTTTGCACTCTCTGTAGTAGCGTTTGAAGGGTTAAAAGGCAGAGCAGGTGTGATTTTTTTTGCTTTGATGTGATTTTTAAAAATTAATGCATTATCACTTTTAAGTTAATGCAAATGCATTATATTTGACAGCCCTAGTGTCAACTTTGGTTCAAGCCTGAAAAGTACAGAAAAACACTATCCCCCTTTGTTGCGTGTGCAACTTCTCATAAGTATTATCTATGTCTGTGTGATGTGAGAATGTGATGCAGCACATTATCTCACATCAGCTGGAAGTACGCAGCCTAGAAGTTGTTTCTTTGCATACAACTGTGGAGTACTGTCGTCTCTCCAGCACTTTGTGCAGTTCTGTTTATCTGTACCGATGGTGATACAGTATTTTGTGCATGGTGCTTGTGTTGATGTTAACCCATTTGCCATTGAAATCTCTTAAGTCTTGGATCAAATGTGTTTAAATGTTTTTTCTTAACCTTACATAAAACAATCAAATTACCTACTGAATGTAGAAACTGATTTACTTTCAAACTACAAATAAAAAACTAACATTTTTATGATGTAGAAATGTTTTTTTTTTCTTTCGGCAACATTTGAGGTGGGTCCTGAGCATTTTTATATCATTTTTGTTGGGTTTTCACACCATCTTTTGTCTTTTTCAGTACGCCGGGTACCACCAAGATTCTCCATTCCACCTACAGACAATGAGATCATGCCAGGCGGCAGTGTCAATATCACATGTGTGGCAGTGGGTTCTCCCATGCCGTATGTCAAGTGGATGCTGGGTGCCGAAGACCTTACACCAGAGGATGACATGCCCATTGGACGGAACGTCTTAGAGCTTACAGATGTCCGGCAGTCAGCCAACTACACCTGTGTGGCTATGTCAACCCTGGGGGTGATAGAGGCTGTGGCGCAGATAACAGTGAAGGGTAAAGCTGCTTCTTATGATTATAATTATGTATGATTAAAGACTAAAATTTCAGCAGTAGACTCCTGCAATAGAGATACAGTATGATGAATAGAGTTGGACTTCATAATAGCTCACTTATAGCATTGTTTTCAAAATGTCTCAAAGTCTGCTTATAGTCGGAAATGTACATTTCATTTTGTTGCTAGTATAGTTTGTGAGTAAACTATACAAGCAGAAACTACTGGAAGTGATTTAAAGAATGATTTACCACTCACTGCCACAATAAGTCATCTGTGGGAGATTCCTTAGACCTTCAGAGACAAGCCCTGGCACCAGTCTCCAGTCAGTGCATTAGATGCCAGATTGAGAATATAGTGAAGTGCTTATCTCTTAGCTGGAGAGCTACAGAACCACAAACTTAGCATTCCTGTTAGCTAGCCCTTGTGCCTCACTAGGGACATTTTTGGCTTTTTAATTTACAATTTTTCGATCATTTTGTCTGTGTTAATGCATATGGCATAAATTTTGAAACGATTGTGTTTTTTTTCTTTTTTTTTGGTTTTTGAATTTCAACCTCAGATCCCATAATAAGTCTTTAATAAACCTAATAAGTCTATAATAAACCGTCTAGTATCCGTGTACCAGATTGGGGGCTGGTCAGGGCACCAGGTGTAGCCCATTTATGCTCCATCACAAAAGGTTAACTTTTCTCGCTAATTTCGATGCTAATCCCCTTCACATTAATTAGCAGGTGGCAAGCAAGACACAGGAATTTGGCTTAAGTCTTGAGGAGTTGGCGCATTTTTTCACCGACAAATAGCCTAGACTGTGCACACACTGCACTGCTACGTTCACAGCTACACTGCAAACCTTAGGACACGGACCAGCCCAGTGACAGTAACCGTTTAACTTTTAACTGGCACCAGGATGAGGTGCTGCTGATAACGGGAATACACACACCAAAAGCCACCTTACGAAACTGAACGCCTGCCTCTAGCATCCAATCAACATTATCTGTGACAGTAGATGCATCATGATCATGTTTACAGGCGATACACAGGCTCTGCATGCACAGTGATCAGTTCACTATGTGCTCTGGTGAAGAGGTGCACTTGATCAGTTTATCAAACAACCAAAACAGACGGCACTCATTTTCAGACGACTAGTGGGACCTGCTTTATAGTTGTTTGATAAATTGATGAAGTGTACCCTTCACCAGAGTACATCATAAGTTGTAGCATGACGTGTTTGAGTTAATTTATCTTTACTTATTGCACATCCTGCAGTGTGACTTTTGCACTTGCCCACATTGCAATGTCAATGGTGAAACAGTATATCGTGCAGCACCAGTGTGTATGGAGAAATTAGTGTGAGTGTACATATTTGCATGTGTATGTGTGCAGCCAGAGAGATTCATGTATATTGTCTTTTGTGCCAGTCCTATGTTAAGCTGTTATCTGTTGTATGTCGACACAGTGATATGAGCTTCCCTACATGCTGTACCAAAAGCAAATTCCACAGACCTTGGTCATGTGGTCATTAAATGATTGATTGATAGAAATTATATTGTACTATAGGTCATAATTGCCTACCTCCCTTTCTCTCACACACACATGCATGTGCAGGTCTTCAAACTCAATAGAATATAATAGACCTCTTAGGTGCAGTGCACTACTGTATATGAGTTAGTTTGTTTTCATTCGCTCTGATTCATGTGTCTTTGATGTAAAGAGATAAAATGTGAGCTTGACTTTGATATACCTAAGTTCAAAGCCCCTCTATAATTTCTCCTTATCATATGCACATGCACACACACCTACACAGAGGCCCATACACACCCTTACATGCACTCCTTCAAGACAATAAAAACATCTTGCAGTGCTACAAAGATGCAACAAACAAAGTCTGGCTTTGTTTGGTTTAGTAGATTTGAGACCATCAGTGAGTTTATGCAGCTGCTGTCAGTCAAAAACCATAACTATATGCAACAAGAGACATTGTAAAAAGCTTTGGAGAGAAATATTTCATTTTTTGTGTTTTTTCTTTTATAAACATTTGTAGTATCATTGCAAAAAAAAATGGAATTTAAAGAGTTATAATTCTAAAAAAAAAGCATTAATATTTGGTAGTGATGATCAGGACTGAAGTTGGTTTAAAGATTTAACTCAGTGAAAGTGTAAAATAATATTAATATATAATACTTTGGGTTTTTTTTTAAGCAGACGCTTTTGTCCTTTAACAACATCAGTGCAACTTTATTAAGTGAGGCACAAGCGCTTGAGGTAGGAAGGAGGGGGCGTGCAAATGCAAAGCGTAGTGAGTACTGTTTGGTGTCCTCTGTAGGAATGGTACTTATCTGAGTGTAATCATATCTACACTGCAGCGTGCCAGAAAGATATCCCAGACTGGTGTCGCCGTGTGCATGTGCACACAAGGGAAAGACTCACGTACACACACACTCAGCTTTGTTTTTCCTAGACATAACAGATATATTAGTCACAATATAACAGTCTGGCAGCAACTCCCCCAGAAGCATACTTCAGATGGCATATAAAGACAATCTATTGCCCTGATATCTTTTGCCATGTGCCACAGTGTGGGGAATTAAAGCAATAAATTTACCTGTTAAATTATTAAAGTGATAAACACTGGGAAATCAGAGATTAACAACAATAGTATTCTCAGCTGCCTAACATGGGGTATGCAAAGTCTGTAATCTCACAAATTAGTTCATGTTCATATGCAACTTTTTTTTTCTTTTTTTTTTTTTTTTTTTTACAAATGTAAAGCAGTAAAGTAAAAAAAATAATTCTCAATGGCCTAAAATGTAAAATCATTCAGTTTGAATTATGAATTGCTTGCATCTTTAGTGTATATTTACCATTTTTATTAATATGTATGTAATAATTATCTTCACAGCATTGCCCAAGGCTCCTGGTATTCCTGTGGTGACAGAGCGTACAGCCACCAGCATAACATTGACGTGGGACTCTGGCAATCCTGAACCAGTGTCCTACTACATCATCCAACACAAGTCCAAATACTCGGAGGACTCATACAAGGAGATTGATGGCGTAGCCACCACTCGGTACAGTGTGGGAGGCCTCAGCCCATACTCGGACTATGAATTTCGGGTGGTGGCAGTGAACAACATTGGGAGAGGGCCACCCAGTGACATCATTGAGGCCAAAACAGCTGAGCAGGCACCCAGCACGGCACCAAGGCAGGTCAGAGGTCACATGCTGAGCACCACCACAGCTGTCATCCACTGGGATGAACCAGAAGAGGCTAATGGACAGATCATGGGCTATAGAGTCTACTACACCATGGACTCCACCCAGCATGTCAACCTCTGGGAGAAGCAGATTGTTCGGGGGGCTAACTTTGTCACCATCCAGGGTCTCATCCCTAATAAAACCTACTACATCAAGGTTTTGGCGTATACCTCAGTAGGTGATGGACCTCTTTCTCCAGACCTTCAGATCATTGCTAAGACAGGAGGTGAGCATGGTTTTGTTTTGTTGTTCAAAAATTCAAAATTATTTAAGTTGATCGAAATACTAAGTGAACAAATTCAAAGTTCAACAAATGTTCATACTCCACAATTAAACTTGTGTGTCACAAACATTTTTGCTGCTACATTTTTTCAGTCACTGATCCTCATTAGTGGGTTCCAGTTGTTAACCAGAGCTGTAAACACAAACATCTTCGGGCTGTCAACAAACACTTAATCTGGCTTGGGAAAAGAGTTTGGAATTGGGAAAGTTAACTCCTAGAACAAGAAATACAAATGCCTTGTTGTGTATGTCTTATGAAAACATAATATTTGTCTTCCTCTATGAATTAACCATGTATTATGTGTCTGCACTTAGTCTCTCTATTTTGGCTAAAAACAACTGCATCTCCTGAAATACAATGAGGCTCTCTTAGCAATAACTCTTACCATAAAGTGGCATCTGTGGAAGTATGACTGTAATGATAATGAATGGTGCAAGACGTCGAGAGTAATGAATTAATCTCTTCATTTCTATTCCAGTTCCCTCCCAACCAACAGACTTCAAAGGCGAAGCCAAATCAGAAACAAGTATATTACTTTCATGGGTCGCGCCAGCACAGACTGGACAGGAAAATCAAATTACAGGATATGAACTTATGTACAAGAAGAGGGATGACAAAGAGGAGGTAATTATTTCAGGCATTTTAGTAACCCCTGAAATTAAATGTCTGTAATAACACATGAACTACTCTGAATCACACAGTAAAGTATTTCAAATGATGTAGTGTTATAAAAATACCAATTGGTTTGTTTTGTTGTTTACCTACATATTGATATCAATATTATAAATAAATAAAAGGTCATACATAATACCAGATATGTACAGTAGAAGTGAGTTTGCTTATTGTGTAATTCTTGTATTTAGATGATACTGAACATGTACAATGAAATGTGTATATTTTCTTTTATAACATATATATATTATATATATACATAAAATGTAATATATCAAATATAGATTTACACATACATATATGCATATATATGCATACACATACATACATACATACATACATACATACGTAATATATACATACAATACAGTATTGGTGTTTCAGTAATCAGGAGTCGTCTAAATGTATCTGAAATGTCAAGGGTTACAACTTTTATTATTTTTTGGTCAGATAATTGCAAAAGGACTGGTAAGCCTTAATAGAATGGAGTTTACTATGTAATTTGTCAATCACTATGAAGTTCCCTAAATTGGGTGTCAAACTCATTCTTTTTGATAAAATAAACTTAAATAAATCTTTTGTCAGTTCTGTCAACTGAATAAGATCTGTTATACCCTCATATTCTTTTTTTATCTGAAAGGGCAGTGTTCTTATATTTATCTTTTTTAAAATTTTTACTCACTGTTTTTATGGAGAAACTGACAATGTGAAACTTTCTTCACAGAAACGTATCAGCTTTGAGCCGACAACAACATACCTGCTGAAGGACTTGAAGCCCTACACTACTTATACTTTCCGGCTGGCTGCCCATAGTAAACATGGAGTTGGAGCATACACCAATGAGATCTCTGCAGGAACTCCACAGACACGTAGGTCTTCTTCCTTATCTGAAAGAGTTTAAATCATTTGGAAAGGAACACATTTTCAAATGCATTTCAGATTTTATGGGTGCTGCAAAACCCGAAAAGTGACAAAAATGTCAGGAAGGTCCTGGGCACAGATAAAGGGAATAAGACTTTTCTTTAAATGGTTGATGCATTTGAAAATAGCAAAGATGTAAACATATGAAATAGTAAATAAGTGTTATGAAGTCCACCTAACCATGCAGTATTCACTTTGAAAAGGTTGCATGGACAGCACACCTAGGCTTTCCTGTGAATTCAGGAGACAAGGTTACAAAAACTATCCCTCTCCACCTTTGTTGTACAAAACCATTCTTGGCTTAAACAATGATTGAACCTTGAATGATTTATATGACTGCCCACATCTGCTTCAGCCAAATGTTTGTCTTTTTATAAGTCAAAAGGTATAGTTTGCTTATAAGAAGCCTTGTCTCTTGACGATGCATGTCAGCCAAAAATAAGAGAATAAAGATTTTTTTAGACTGAGCTTTCTATGTAGCTACTATGCCAGGAACCACTTCTCTGGACATCAAAAGGGATTTTCCCATTTTCTTTCCCATTCAAGAACTGGCACTGACATTAATCCGCAATTCAAATCAGAATCAAGAAGGTTGTGGAGTAACAACATCATAGAAAGCTCAAAGCAATTATTGTCTCTGTAGTTAGGAGCATTTCCACTCAGAAGACCTCATATTTATGAAATGGGTCAAAATTGCAAAATTGGATTCCATTGTTCATTATGAAATTAAACTAAATCCAATCCACTTGATCTTATTTTGATTACCAGTCAGAAAAGTCCCCCCAAAGCACCAAGTCAAATAAAACTTTGCACATCTAACATAAGTCTGAGGTCTCTGAAAGACAAGGGCAGAGATCAGGTAGGTATAAAAGCTCTAAAGTTCAAACTCTGCCCAGATGTATGTTCTGAGGTAAATCATGAAGTTAATTTAAAGAAGTGCATGCCAATGTTATCAGAATCTAATAAATCAGTCATGTCTCCTTGGGAAGTTCTCTGTTGTACAATCAGGCTTTTACCACAAACCAACAGGCTTCGGAAAGGTTGGTGACAAATACAACATTTTCTACTTTAAACTAGTTAAAGCATCAACCTTTATGTTTTTGGATTGATGGTAACTGCTTGCCAAATTTATCTTAGTTATTACTTCATTTAATTTGGAATGGTTTCATTAGAAATTAATTCTGAAGTTCTTTCAAAAATGTTTAGATTTTAATTTTTTTCAAAGTTAAGGAATTACAGGCTCTTGAGAAATACCATTTTAGGATATATGATTTTTGTTTCCCTTTTGTTTTTATTGGTTGTTCCAATGCTAAGGTATGTTATATATGGCAAAGCTGTCCTTTTTCCAATCAACACCTTCCATTCACCATCAGTGTGTACACTTTTGTGTTGGTCTTTGCCTTTTGTTTTGTCCTTATTTGTGGTGTTTCATTGATTTAAAATACCATGCATATACCCACATAAGTCCTTGTGCTTTGTCTTCATTTTGTGTTATTTTATTTTTCTTTTCTTTTTTCCTTTGTTCGGTCACTTCTACCATCATCACCCCAATCAAAACAAAAACTGAAACTACTTAAAAACAAAAAAATCCAACTCAATGAACGGCCTGACCAAACAAAAAAAAACCCTGCACCTGCTCCAAATCCAACCCACCAACCAGAACCCTCGGGCCCACCGCAGGAAGTCAAGTGCTATAGCCCCAGCTCCACCAACATCCTGGTAAGTTGGCGGCCACCAACAATGGAATTACAAAATGGGATCATAACGCAATACACCATCCAATACGCTGCAACTGAAGGGGAGGATACTACTACACATCAAATCTCCAGCATCCCTCCGGAAAGCTCCCAGTACCTTTTGGAAAACTTGGAAAAATGGACAGAGTACCGTGTTACAGTCACTGCTCATACAGATGTTGGAGCAGGACCAGAAAGCGTGCCACAGCTCATCCGCACAGAGGAGGATGGTATGTGTTCGCTAAAACAAAGCCCAGCTGCAAATCCAGTCTACCCCTCTTAACCTACCCTGTCAAATACTAACAACCTCGTCTTAATCTACAAGTCCCTCTTCTTTTCTACCCCACTGCCTGCTTCTAATAAGACTGTCGCCATTTAACACTTTTAGCTCAGTTTTGGACTGTACGTTTTTGCAACTGCGACTTGCTTTGTGAAAGCACCTTTTTGGCTTTTTTCCCCTCACGCTGCTCAATTTCAACACATGGTATGGCGTTTTCAGCTGCAGGCCTCCAACTTCCAGTCCCAACTGTCATTTTTGAAATATTCTCTGCAGTGTTTTTGAATGGCAGCATTTTTTTTTTTTTTAAATAACTCACTTTTTTTTTTAGGAACTTGGCAAAAGTTCTGGACAGTGGGAATAACAAAAGGTGGAAGAATTTTTTGAAGGCCATTTTTTAAAAATGTTTTTTCTCCCCCTCATGTAATAGAATCATTTTTTATTCATTTTTTCCTTGCTCCATAGCCAAAATTCTTGTAGTGCTTCAAGCATTTGAAACACTTGAAGCCCCCCTTTTGGCTCCACTTTTCTATTTTGGCAAAACACATTTTTATTCCATGTTTTTAAAAATCCACTCTACCCATTTTTAATGTTTCAAGATTAGGTCAGTTGTCAGACCTGTTTTTGCTGTTGTTTTTTTCCCCTTACCATTGTTGAAATATTGATGTCATGCAGTGATTGTTGCAGTTTGCTGCACTTTTGTGATTTTTTTCTCACTGCAGCATTTTGCGCTACGGCTTTGGACAGGATTTAAAAACAGGGTGAAGGGGTTCTCTATAATTTTGACCTTTTTTCTTCTATCCCATGGTGTTCCTCCAGTTCCTAGTGGGCCACCTCGTAAAGTTGAGGTGGAGGCTGTCAACTCCTCATCAATTAAAGTGATCTGGCGTTCACCGATGCCTACCAAGCAGCACGGTCAGATCCGAGGGTACCAGGTGCACTATGTCAGGATGGTTAATGGGGAGCCCACAGGACAGCCAGTCATCAAGGACATCCTGATTGATGATGCCCAGGTACAACACCCTCCTCAGCCAGCCGCCTCATCTCTCAGACACATAGTGTCACTTTCTCTCTTACCATTACATGCGCTACAGTAAAGTCTTTTATTTGGAGTGGAAGAAAAGCTATTTTATATCCTGTCATAACAATTATTCAACACAGTAAAATAGTGACTATTGAAATGTTTTGTCACTAATCACAATTCAGCTGGATGCAGAAGCTTGGTGCATATGTATCTGCATACATCTCTATGTAGTTGATTATTACTTTTACTACATTTATTTAGTGGTTGCAGACAAATTGTGTAACCATTTTCTCAACAGTGATCTGTATCTGTAGTATCTGTATCTGTATTTGGCCTTATTTTTTGTCTCTTTTCTCTCCATATTCTTATATCACTATCAGTGGGAATATGATGATTCAACTGAACATGTGAGTAATTAAACTTGACAAAATTCCAATCTTGTTTTCCCCTACTGCATGAATGGCATGTGTCTTTTGTGTATTGGGAGTTCATGACAAGGTTTTTATGACCAACAATAGCTTGGGCCCTATTTCATCTTCTCAAGAAATTTATCTGAGAAACTACAAATGGAACTGCTTAGCTAACAAGGGAATTCAAATTGAACTTAACTTACCAAATGGCAAATGCTGACTTTAAATGTCAGTCAACACCAAATTCTGTTGATGGCCATTTTATTTCATACTAAACCTATACTCTCTGCCAAGTTACTTATTAACCAAATCGTATCAACACTATGCTTGTCCACTAAAGCATGCACCAGTTTTAAATATATACTGAGAGAATGTGTCTGTTATGTCCTCTGTGATGATAATGCTGACATCACATCCCACTTGTATCTCTCTATTTGTTCATATCTGCAAGTGAGTGTCCTGCAACTAAAGTCCTGCATCTTTACAGGAAATGATCATCACAGAGCTGCAGGCTGAGACCACATATTCAGTTACCGTGGCAGCCTATACGACAAAGGGTGATGGCGCACGCAGCAAGCCCAAATTGATCACCACCACTGGCGCAGGTAACATGACTATTACTGCAGACAAATCTCTCTGCTTATATAGTATGTGATGATACAAAATTGCATTTCTGCACTGAAAAGCTATGGAACTGCACACAATGAGGATTAAAAAAGCACCAGGCAAACATATTTGTCACCAAGTGCAATAACTCTTACCCGTTTGAATGACAACAATGCTTAGGGCACTTTCAAAATTATAGATGAAGAAAGAAAAGACAACAAAAAGATAGACCAGTTCAGCTCTTGTGACAATGTTATATCACAGTAGAAATACTTAGTAATATTATATTATATTTAGGATCAGATGCAACCATGGTTCTCCATATTTATAACAAGTTTTTTCTCTCCATCGGTACTGTCTTAGTTCCTGATAAACCCCGGCTTATGGTCAGTACAACCAACATGGGCACAGCTCTCCTCCAGTGGCATCCCCCAGCATTAACCCACGGGCCCCTGCAAGGCTATCGCCTCCGTTTTGGCCGCAAAGACGTAGATCCCCTGACTGTCATTGAGTTCCCTGAGCGAGAGAACCACTACACTACCAAAGAGATCCATAAGGGAGCCTCATACACCTTCCGCCTTTCAGCGCGCAACAAGGTGGGCTTTGGTGAAGAGACAGTCAAAGAAGTCACCACAAATGAGGATGTCCCAAGCGGCTACCCTCAGAGCATTACAGCAGAAGGTGCCACCACTTCCACCATTCAGGTTAGCTGGCAACCGGTCTTGCTGGCAGAGCGAAATGGCCAAATAGTGAAATATGCTCTTCAGTATAAGGACATCAACAGCCCCCGCAGTCCCTCGGAACTCTTCATCACAGCCCCTGAATCAACAGTCATCTTGGATGGCCTTAAGGCAGATACCACTTATGATATTAAAATGTGTGCCTTCACCAGCAAGGGCTCTGGCCCCTATAGCCCAAGTGTCCAATTCAGGACACAGCCTTTGGATCAAGGTAGGACCAGTCCCTGAACCTTTTAGCCCTTCCCCTTTTAAAAATCAACATTTCCCTATGCAGCTCTTTCCATCAACCACAGCTTCCTTTAAAAGCCTAAAATGGCAGGAGTTGACTAAGTACGGAATCAACCAGAAGACTCTGGTACTAAAATATTCTCCAACCCTTAGTCTTCCTAATCTTACAATATTTTGATTTAAGAAACTCACATGGAGTAAGTATGTATGTCTTTTTGTGTCTTGTCAGTCAAGAAAAGATCAGTCAATCATTTCAAAAGTTGGTGTTGGTAAGAAGGTAAGAGGACAGTGTTTAGTTCAAAGTAGTGTATCAGCCTGGTTTTGAAGGAGGCATTCTCAGGTAAGCACTGGTTTGGGACCATTGGTGATAAAGGTGGTGTTTTGTGTCTAAATCACCTGCTCCCCCTTTCTTTTAGCAGTGTTTGCAAAAAATTTTCACGTGAGAGCTGCCATGAAGACATCAGTGTTGCTGACTTGGGAAATCCCCGACACCTACAACCCAGCTCAACCTTTTACTGTGAGCACCATCTAGATAAACATAACATTTTCACAATTCTATGACCTAAGAAATTATTCACTTAACATCTACTGACACATGCATAAAATTTGATGCCTACAACTCATTCGCATACAGATCCTCTATGACAATGGGCAGAGTGTGGAAGTGGATGGGAAGCTAACACAGAAGCTAATTACGGGCCTTCAACCTGAGACACAGTACTCCTTCCTCCTGACCAACCGTGGCAACAGTGCTGGAGGTCTGCAGCACCGTGTGTCCACCATGACAGCTCCAGACATCCTTCGCACCAAACCGTACCTCATTGGCAAGACTAACTCTGATGGTATGGTGACTGTGGAGCTACCATCAGTGCAGACATCTGAGAGAGTAAGGTGAGTAGAGATGATCCAAATTAAGCTGATTTCTAATTGCTTGTAATTGCAGTCTTGTATCACAGAGTTGACTGCAGAGCATAATATAATTTGACTTTATTAAAATGGCTCTTTAGTGGATATATTACTTGTAATGACATCACTGGAGCAGTCAAACTTTTTCTAGCAATTGCTCATATTCAAATTAGTGATTATTGTAGTCTTATTTCTTACTGATGTATTGGGAAAGGAAGTAAACAAGTTAATTTGATAGCTGACCTTGTCAGGAGTAATTCTTCTAAAACACCATCATTTACAGTATATTCATCCTTGCATTTCAGTGTAACATCCACTTCACTTTAGTCTTTAAACAATGAAGCAGCTTGACTCATTTAAGCACATTCCTCCTGTAGAATGGTGAAATTGACACATTATTCCATAGCAGCCACGCTGACAAGGCTGCATGAAGATGTGTCTGCAGACATTTTCGGCGAGATCACGACAGCAGGACCAGCCCCATAAACACAAATGTCCCTGATTGATGGTGTGTTCAGACTAAACACAAAGCAAATTTTCACTTTGAGTTATTTGCGTGAGTTTGACCACTGGACCAATTTGTGTTTATTTGGCCTAAAAAGCCAAAATACATTAAAGCACATTAGCTATTAGCTAACTAGCAATGGCAGGCACCAACCACACTGAGTATGTGTTTGTTTGTCAGAACTCACTGGGAACTATGTTATTTCCCTCCAGTCCTTTTCTCCTCTCGTTAAGTTGATGAAGTACATTGAGAAAGCTCTGCAATACACACAAATATGTAAAAATGTCATGCAAAAATTTTGCTTCATGTGTGGTTAGTCCATGACTTACTGAGTGACGAAGTTATTCCATTGGTCATCCAAACGCCACGTGACTGATGGATGAAGTTACACCATTGGTCGGCCAAACGCTGCCACTTCCTGTATCCATTTCAAATTAAACGCCCCAATTTCAAATTAAAAGCTCTTTAGTTTTTCATACACGGTCCAACCAGGTACTAGGTTTCAACCTTGTATTATTTGTTTAACATCCTCATGAGCACAGACATTAGCCAATGCCGATTATCTCAAAATGCCAGATATCGGACGACCTATTAATCATAGACCACTACTTAGGGTTGTCAGAGGGCCAAGGAGCACATCTGATTGCAGACTAAAGCTTCAAAGCCATCTTGGGTTTTTTGATCTTGCTGGATGCACTTGGCCCACTGTGTCCCATGCCAGAGCTTAAGCTAATTAGATTGCCATTAGCCTGCCACACTGCCTTCCTGGCTAGTGCTAGCTACTGCAGTGCCCAACCAGGAAGCCCAGAAAACTCTGGCAGAGGCCATTATCTCTCTTGCCACTCTGATGAAGGGATGAAATCCCTTTAATTCTATATCTTTCCTGCATTCACAGAGGTCCCCTAATTAGCCCATGGGGGGTCTCAGTGAGGTGTAGCAGTGTAGCCTGACTCCTCTGGACAAGCTTAAATTAAAAACAAAACAGACAAAAATGGACTTAATCAAGTGATAAAGAATTGCATAACTTGCTAATGGCATCATTATGCATCTTTTTTTCATTACTTTCTGATAAAAAAAAAAAAAACTCTTTCTCTAAATCACGCAGACATAGTGATTACTAGGCAATGCTGTATTTGTTCATGCTCTCATATAAGAATTTGTTTGTTCAGGAAACAGTGACCATTGACTTCCAAGAGAACTTGTGTGTTTTGAGTATAATTTCTGACTATCTATTGAATGTACATTTTATTTTCCAGGGGATATTTCATCGTGGTAGTACCACTAAAGAAGCAGCGCACTGGCAAATTTTCCAAACCCTGGGACAATCCTGATGAGATGAATTTGGAGGAGGTAGGTTCAAAGGATGAGCTAGTTATTATGACTCAGGTTACCAAGAAACAGTAAAAATATGCCATGTAAAATGAAAAATGTTTCTATTATCCAGTTGTTGTATTCAGTGCCTCAGCAGGACCTACATAATTGTGTGCACATACCACACATTTCTTTTCTCTAACTGCAAAAAATAAGCTGAAGCAGTTAAGAGGCCAGGAGGAACAGGAGATGAGTCTCACTGATTGACGCAAATAGCTGCAGAGAGCACTGTTCATATGTAAATGAGAACATGAAGTAGCCATCAAGTGCACTGCAAACTCAACCCCCATCCCCACCTCCTCCTCCTCCTCTTTGTCTGTGGTAATTACCTGAAGAGTTGCATCAGGCCTTCATGTCTCTTCTCATTCCAGGCAAAGCTAGGCTACTGCGTATGCACAAAACACTTGACAACTTTTATATTTAGCCAGATAATTCATGAGCTTCTGTACACTGCATGCATGATTAAATGTGTAAGTGAATCAAAGCTCTTATATTGTAAGGTATGCTTACATTTCAGGTACAGTATTCCACTAGATATACTGATAGCTAATGTTTTTTTTTCTTTGTATACACATTCAGTGTGGTATATATTTCTTCTACAAATGTATGGAAATACAAACTTCCAAGGATTTATATAAATAAATGTAAATAAATAAGATCTTGCAAATTATGGCTCATTTCGAAATTGTGAGATTTAAAATATGTATTTGTATGGTAGAAACATCACAATATATCGTGTGTCTGGAAAAATAAAAGAAAACACACTCTGATTCATGTGGCATTGGCTGTACAGCTCATGCCTACAGGCCCATGTCTGTAGCCTTGACCGATTGCCCAAAAGTCGCCCCTCTGTCAGAATTTATTTGTTTGTCAATATTGGCACTCACCTTTTCACAACTTTTCCCAAGGGCAGCTAGATTTAGCCGTGTTGACAGGAGAGATGATTGAAGACATTATCGGGCAGCACCAACAGCCCCGAAGCCAAAACAGAGCACACACAAGAACGCACACACTCTAATGTGAATGACAGGCGCATGCAGCACACACACACTGATCCATGCATACAAGTCAGAGATATGAAATCAGATGCCAAACAACTAGCTGGGCTTGATTAACATAATTATGATCTGCACTCTGTACTGAAAGTTAAAAGTCCGATGATACAGACTGGGATGGTGGGCACACTTGATGTGTTTCTCAGCCCATCACCATTATTATTATTATTATTATTATTATTATTGGTTGGGGAGCAGAGGTGGTGACTTGGCTCTAACATTAAATATCAGAGGACACTATGAATGTTTGTTTGAATGGTTTGATATGCAATAATTCCCTTAGAAAACTGGTATTTTTTGATTTTTGTTATACTTGGCAAAATGTATTTGGAAGCCATTTGTTGACAGAGTACAGAATGTAATTTATCCTCACTATGCAGAGCTTTAATTCTTATTTAAGAAAAAAAATGAAATACGTACGCTGATTATCAAATCCAGCAGAAAGACAGCACAAATGATTATAAATCCTCACCAGATACTATTTGTCTACATGTTTGGCCATCTCAAGCAAAAATGTTTCTGATAGTATCATTAAGAAAAAATAATTGAGCTATGTAAGTTTGAAATTGATTTAGTCTATTTTTTCCCCTGTTTGAAGCTGTTGGATAATCCTCAACTGTTTTATATGCTGGAAATCCACACAATCTTTTAATCTCACAATCTTTTGTAGTCCAAAAACAGATGAAATAAGTCATTGATCTGTAATGTTCTGTCTTTTGCAATCAGTATTTTCAGCTCAGCAATCAGAAAAAAATCTTGATAGACAGATTTGGTTTGTGTGGATATGTTTTCATGTGTGTGCTGGAACGTGTCCCTATGTGTTATCAACCATCTGCCTCTTGCTCTTCGCTCTAGCTGCTGAAGGAGATAAACCGAACTAGCAGAGGCCTTCGATTCCGGAGGCAGGCTGAACCCAAAGCCTATATCGCTGCCTACTTCAAAGACCTACCCAAGGAGTTCACCCTGGGAGATGGCAAGATCCACGGGGACTTTGAAAACAAGCAACTCCAGAATGGCCAGGAGTACATATTCTTTGTGCTTGCCGTTTTGGAGATGTCAGAAAACGTAAGTTTGCTCTTTGTCCCTGTATTATCTCAGTTTTATCCATATTTGATATTATTCTTGAGTTCAGCTGAAGGCATGAGTTTGTTCTCCTCTGGGATATCTCTTGTAAGTGATTTCATTTTCTTTGTACTAAAAACAGTACATGTTAACAGACAAAGCGGGAAAATCCACTGCTTCATATTGGAGGGTCGGGGTTTGCTCCTAGTGAGATGTGTTACTCTGAGCCCTTATGAGGCTTTGACTTAAAAAAAAGGCCCAAGAAGCTGACCCTTGCTGCTTTAGGGCGAGAAACCCCTTAAGACTATAGCTGATCGCAAGAATACCTCGATAACGGCGCTTCTCTTTAATTGCGTCCTACGTGCAGTCCACCTTATCTCCGCTGCTGCAGCTAGTGTGTGTATGTGTGCGTGTGTCTGTCTGGACGGAAGACCAGAAAGCCGCATGATTAGGCCGCTGCAGGCGAGATGATGGATTTGATGAGCTGCAAGGTCTATAGTGCTGCCTCACACTCTCTCCACTAACCCTGAGTTCAGGTAGAGCAAAAGCGATAATGACGGACGGAGGGAAATCTCTAATTTGCCCACTGAAGCATATATTTTCCTTCCCAAAAGACCACTTTTTTAATCTTCTCTTAGAATGTGAAATAGTTCAATCAAAGCTTCTGTATAGGAGAGATATTAAAGATAATTTTGATTGGTCAAACTGCAGCTTAGCAGAAATGACACAGCAAAACTTTGAATTGGCTTTTAATTTGTATTGTTGGTCATGCTGCTTTGTCAGAGTCTTGTTAGACATGCTCTGAAGTGGGGGTAAATTAACTGAAGACTTATTCTGAATATCTTCGTCTCTCCAAATAAATCTTGAGCTATCCCTCAGAACTGAGTTCTGAGTATTGATGTAACTTTAGCTGAAGATTGGCTTTGGTATGTCTGTCCAAGAAACTATATAATACATTGGTGAAAAAGTATCTTTCAGAATAATGAGAGGATAGATAAATTATGGCAATAGCAAAATGAGGTCCAATAACTAGAACGACCATAGTGGTTGAAAAGAAATTGTAGAATACTGATCACTGATTTGCTTTTCCCTGGCTCAGATCATGTATGCCACCAGCCCCTACTCTGACCCGGTTGTTTCAGCTGACATCGACCCCCAACCGATCATCGATGAGGAAGAAGGACTCATCTGGGTTGTGGGCCCTGTGCTAGCTGTTGTCTTCATCATATGCATCGTCATTGCCATCCTCCTCTACAAAAGGTGAGGATCTCAAATTAAAAGAATTTTTTCCACCTTTTCAAACAAAATCTTAACTACCTTCACACATTACATAAATACTGTATTATACTTGCCACACTTGTTACTTATATAAGTGTGTTCAGAGTTAAGTTCAACATTCAACATTCATGTATGACGATTCAATATTCAACATTCATGAAATCGACTCACTGCCATGCACAAATTTTCAATTAGCACATTCAAATGCAGGGACTAAATGTAAAACTTAAAGCCTGAGGCACATTGATTTTTCGACTATCTATGACCCTCACTCTTAGTAACACACACACACACAAACACACACACACACACACATACACACACACAGACACTCCAAATCTGTATAGTGCTCGATTAAATCCAAGCACAGCTACCCAAACTGAAAAGCCATCAAATGCAGATGCCCACAATCCTTCACACAGACACGTGCGTTGACTGAAAGTTAATCAGACACATTTGTTTACCCCCCGGAAGCACAAACACACACTCAAATACACTCAAAAAAACTGTAATAAACACTTGCAGTGGTGCATATTCACACAAAATCAAAAGCGCCTTTTTTGTCTGAAACCCCCTAGTGGTAGTCAGACCTCGTGCTGTCACTGCTCATCAGTCAAGCGTGGGAGAGGAGAGCTTTGACTATCTGCTGCATGTCACTGCATATGTGCGCAGCTTTAGAGATGCCCTGGGGCCTGGGCAAGCATCCCAGACACCCCAACCCTCCCCCCCCCCCTTTTTACTACTACCCATTTCACAAGGGAAGCCAGCTCTAGATCCTGACTCTGACCTTTTTGCTGCACTCCTGCTTTGCCAGGACACACACATACATATCTTACATGCACATGTCCACAAAGAATTTTTTTCCCCCCAATCCATTGCTATCTTGTCTTTTCTCACCTTTTACATAAGGCACATTTTCTGCAGAGTTCATTCAATCAAATGTCCAGTCCTAAGCAGAATTTCACAGTAGTCCTCAAGAAGTAATTTGGGGAAGGTAAGATTAGTATGTGAAGAGTCAGCAGAAGCTATAATCAGTGCCAATATTGAAGACAAAAAAATCCATCAATAGTATCAGTGTAATTTAAGAGGTTTATGCCTACAGCTTTATTCAGGCTTTCTCTGTTACACCCTGTTGTCCTTGGGATCCATTCATATCAAGTTTTGGTTTGGATAATACAAAGGTGAATTGAAAGTGAACAAAGATTGCGGGTGCGGGGGGCTTCTGTGTTTTCATTTGTGGCAGGCAGATTTACACATCGATTACCAAGCCAGTGTCACCGCCACGTTAGGGAACATTCGGTGCATAACCAGGAGATATTTCTCTTGTCAAGATCAATTTTTATGTGACAGAATGCCCCTCTTGTGCAAAACAAAGGGCGACAACCATGTTATGTTGAGCCCTGGGAAAGGACATGGAGATAACAATGTGCGGCTTCATCAGAGAGAAACACAAATCAGAGTAAATTGTACACCCACACATAGAATAATTGAAGTCAAGTCATGTCTGCTACATTCTGGTCACTTTTTTAAATTAAAACTTGTTTTAAAAATGGCAACATCCTTTTTAATGCTTTATACGCTCAATTTATACACATTCATTATAAATTGTGATCATAAATGTTGTCGCATTTATAATACTGCATGCATAATTCTTGAATGTGCATAATTCCTGAATTTAATAAATGAAACAGTGGTAGGAATATTTGCAGGAAAAGACAGACACAGCAATTAGGAGTCTAGAGATGACTTTTATGCTTGAACAAGAAGCAATCAGCTGAAACTGCTTGAAATAGCAGAGATACAATGTACAAATCTTGGATGCACCTGGGAAACTATAGTATTTGAAACAAAGAGCCCCAAGGCTACATAATTGAGCATAATCCTTGAAGTGAAGCATCGCTAATCTTGCACACAAAGCAAAACTGAGATATGATTGGTATCATTTGTCTCTAATGCAGTCAGTCGTTCACATATTCCAAAGAAAGGTTTCTCCGTTTTATAAAGCCGAAGGTCTTATCACCTAATAATGTGTCAATATTTCTTTCCTTGCTGACCAATGGAGCAGCAAACCAGACAGGTAAGAGTGAGAGAGAAGTAGAGACAAACTAATTCCCTTTGAATCCCCTTTCCCTCTAAACTGTACATATCATATATAAACGTACATAAATTGGTGGCCCTCTGGAATTGATGTCATTCATGACATCATGCTATGTGCTTAATCAAAGCCAACATATTCAAACACATGTTGCTCATTATTGGCAACATCACATTGTTTCAATGTAAGCTGTTAGAAGAATGTTTTGACTTTTCCTACCCCCTAATAAACTTTCAATTTACAGTATCCAAATATCCACCACATCAGCTTTTCATTAAACATTTGTTACAATTACAAGTGACCTCTTATAAAACATTCATATAGTTGAATCAACAGCCCTGTGACACTATCATTGAAAAGTGATTATAGGCTTCACAAAGGTAGCATTTAATGGCTACGGGCTATTGTATTAGGTTGTATTATACTGTGAGGTAATGATGTTATTTAATCCACCCCCTTCAGCATCACATACCATACGAATGTCACCTCCTTAATTACATATCTGCTTTCATTATTTAAGAGACCGCCAGGCAATCTTTGAGGTCATACAGTAGAGTACTGTAGAGTTTGGGGTACAAGTCAAAAAAAAAAAAAAGGATATCAAAATAATTGCCATTTACAATGTACTGTTTGTTCTGCAGAAAAAGAGCAGAATCTGAAGCTAGGAAAGGCAGTCTGCCCAACAGCAAGGAAATGCCTTTGCATCACCCCACTGACCCAGTTGAGCTTCGACGTCTCAACTTCCAAACACCTGGTAAGTATGTCAAATCAATCACTGTGAGTTTATATCCAAATATGAATTTTCAGAAGGGATGCCATTACTACAGATTGCTTGCTCAAACAAACCAAAATAAAAAAAAAAGTAGATTAACAATTAGCTTCATCTCATCCATTGTTTGTTTATTTGCAACCACTGCTGACATTGAAGCCTAAATGCCACAACTTCCTAAAAAGTACCCATCATCACTGCGGTGTGATTGGCACTGAACAAGTGAGCATTTTGCAGGTAGATAGTGGACAGGTGCTTAGAGAAGACACAGAGGGTCAAAACTGACAGCGTCCTCCCCGGAGACACTTCTCAGTGGAAAATGAAGAGGCAGAAATGCAAGCTTGTCAGTTTCATGGCAGCTGTCATCTTCCTCTGCACCTGGGTTATCCAGGTCATCAAGATTTGTCATGCTTGCTCAAAATAGTACAGTGCTATACGGTTGATATCCAGCTGCTGGAAGTCACAGGATGCAGCACTGTGGAAGGTTAGGGGGGGGTAAAAAAAGTGTGACGGCACATGTTTAATTTTATATACAAGCCAATGGATAGCTGTGGAAAAAAAAAAACTGGTGACAAGCTGTAAGCACGAATGTTTACTCGTTCTGACCCTTAGTGCTCAGGTGGTCAGTGGTCATGCTCAGACATGCGGCCGTTTCCCGCCCGGGGGAACAATGGGAGTCACAGTCCATCACCTGGAAAGGCGGTATGCATCTAATGCCCCCATCCCGACCGAAAGAGACACACTTAACTGCAGTTTGAGCTCCTCTGGCACTGACTGCTTTGGGACAGGTGTTCACAGACTGCCAATAATGTTGTAATATCAAAGCCATATTTTTCAGGTCAGCTAGTATGAAAGGAGGATGAATTATCCCTGCAGGCTCATTTTTGAAAAAAAGATTATGCATATTTATGAAAGCTCTTCAATGATGTTAGGACCATTACTGGCTGTTTCATCCTGGCAGAGGGGTATTTTTCCTTTTGGCTCTGAGTGATCTCAACCATCCTCCCACTATTTCAGTCTCCTCTCAAGCCATCAGCCCCCCCAAAACAGCCTTTCTAAGAGTGGGTATCTTGGCTCTCTCGCTGCTCAAAAAGGACCACACATTTTTTACACCACGTGACCACTTTCTCTCAAGTCCCGAAGCGCTTATGCATTAGACTACCTCTCTCCCCTACTCTCTCTCCCCTTCTTTTCACCTCTTTACCCCTCAGTGGACATTTTCATCTTAAGGATGCTTGATGTTTGAGCGACAGCGTGTTGGAAATGGTACTTTCATTGTCCCCCAGTGGTGGAAATGGATTTTGAGTAGCTGGCTGCAATAGAAACACCCTTTGCCGTCTTTCAGAGAGAGAAGTGAGAGTGGGTGGAAAAACGAGGCCCTGCTTCCATTAGCTAATGCCCACTTGTGCTGGCAAGGAAAATGAAGCATCACCTCAATGTTGGGGAGAGAGACTGTCACATAACTGTAGTGTCAAAATGTCACCGGCAATTCTTAAGTTGCAGAACTTTGGCCACGGGCTTGATTGTGACAGCATGTAAAAAGTTGTCTTAGTGCACATTAGTATTGTTTAAACCTGACACTTCTAATATTTTCCCTACATATAAACTTTGTAAATATTCTTATGACATATATACCTCGGCTACCACCCATATTCAACAATGTCAGCTCTACTTTGTCAAAGTCAAGCAAACTTAACTGCAAGCTGAAACTTTATGCGGCAGACTATGCAGGTAGTTTATCACTATGTCAGCATCCTCAGGTTAAAATGAATGTCAAATAATATCCTACAGACTTTGGTTTGTGCTGCTAGGATTTGTATTCACTGTATGCTTTCTTATTTCTATGAAATAAGCATGGTGGCATAGCAAGGCTTCCAGCATGATGATTTGTATGTTACTAATAAGTGTGCCATTTAGAATATACATAATCATTCAACTACCTCTTGTCACATTTCAATTTCTACCTTCTGTTTGTAAAGAAATAGTCATCACATTGCTATGACGTCTGCAAAGTATTTAATTACACCGCCGTTTCCTCCACAGGTTCAGGTGCGTCCAGTCACCCCAGTAACCTCCATTTGTCAAGTTAGTTGGTCTCGAATTATGCATTTGACATGATTTTTTTTTTTTTTTTTTAGCTTTTATTCTCTACTTTTCCTTTTTTTTCCCTGCCTAGTCTTGTGTTCTCATCCTCATCTAATCCACCTGGTGTTAATGCTATGTCATCACAGGAGGCGGAGTTTGAAATGACAGCCTGAAAACATGTCATCACTCAAAGCAGACGTCAACATCTGGCCTAACATTTTGAATGTTTTTTTTTCCTTTGTTTTTTTGGGGGATGTTTGTTTGTGTCTGTCTTACTTGTCATGCTAACTATCCACCGCAGCTTTCAGTCTGAATAACGTTCTTCTCTCTCAATAGGGAGAGTCCCAGTGGGGCAAGTGTGCTCGATGACTTCTCATTGGCTTCTGTGTCCATATTCTCTTTATGAGCATGGCCACTGCTTTGAGTGAACAAACTAGCCTAACAAGATCCACTCTTCCATTCCCCCTGTTAAAACACACATGCTGCTTATCTAATGATTCACTGTTGGCTTGTGCTTGGGTGATGCCCTCTTACAAAACTGGTGACTGAACCTACAATTCTATCTGATTGACAGGCATGGCTAGCCACCCTCCAATCCCAATCATGGACCTGGCAGATCATCTGGAGCGCCTGAAAGCCAACGACAACCTAAAGTTTTCACAGGAATATGAGGTGAGAGTCAGCTAAGTCTCAGTGTTGATAAGTGTAGTAGCAAGAGAGTTACATAGAGACAACAATGCAACATAATAGCTGGTATTATACAGAAGCATGCGCAAGCTGCTCACATAAATTGTGATTTCAAATTACTGTCACTATTTAGCAGGGTGGGTAAAGCCCACAGTCTTGCATTTAATGATATTTTCCTGGAAGCTGTAATCCTATCATTGCACACCCATGCCAACCACACACAGTTCAGGCATGTCAACAATGTATCAGCTGGTTTCAAATGATGACTGCCCAATAGGGTGGCTATAAACTACTTTATGAAGAATCTCTTCAGCAGACTAATGAGATCTAAAAACAGTCAGTATGCCTTTTTTCACAGCAGGGATTTTGACACACCAGAGCAGGAAACACACAGGTGTAATTAATAATATTAATAATAGCTGCATTCTATTTTCAGTTCCAGTGCCCTGCTATTGTGCCCGCTGGCTCACTGACATGACATACTGGAACACTTAAATAGAACTGAGGCTATCATTAATGTTATTAGTGACACCTGCGCTTTCCCTGATATGACAAGTCAAAATGTCTGCTATGAAATTGAAATATGAAATATTTGATGAAACCTTGTGAAAATGGCAGTGAATCAGCCACAAGGTTCCAGAAAGCTTTCATACACAAAGCATATCTGAAGGACCACATTAGTAGTGTTTATCAATTAATATATTTTAATTATACAGAGACAGGAATAACAATGTACATAGTTAATTAATATACTGTGAATTATCACTCCAAAATACATATAGCTCCCATCATCATGGAATGAAAGTGAAATTAAATGTATGCATCTTGTTATTGTATCTAATAATAACATCTAATGTAAAAGCACTTAAAATAAGAGTAGACTGTGGTTAGATGATGTAAATGTTTCCTCAGTATTGGCAGTGTACTGTAGATGAACTCATGTTTGCAGAACATTCATGGTGCCTGAAAAACTGCAAGCAAGAGGTCCTTTCAGGGGCATTATGTGAGATAGGACTGGTCACCCTTTCTCTGCCCATTTCTCTCTGCGGGTCCTGAAACCGCTCCAAAATCTATGAGGTCACTATACGGGTGCCTGCCAAGCTGCCCAATCATTATTGCAGCTTAAGTACATTGAATTCCAATTTCATAGTTCTTAATCGAGAGCACTGGAAAGCAATTTTGTGAGCACAATGAAATAAAGATTTTTATTAAGAGCAATGTTGCAGCCCACTGTTTCAACATATTTTGATAAAAACTTAGCCTTGTGGTTTTTCTCCAGCATATTTCTGCAGATAAAGAACTCAATGCTAAAAATGCATTATTGTGTTCACATTGAGCTCAAACAGGATGCTCTTAAATACCTCTGAATGTATTTCCTCCCATGGCCATAGTAGTATCATATAAAACCATCATTAAACTGGTCTAAAAATTTCCACGCATTTATTGTTCCTATGAATTATCCTAAAGAAGTAATAAAAGTGTCAGTGTTCAGTGTGTCCAAATGCAGCTGTTAATTGCCATGTGTGGTATTGCACTGGGATTTCTGCTATTTTCAGTAGTTGTAATTTAACTCACGAGTAGTCATAGTCATTAAAAACACAAATACAATATTTTCCCTGTCATGTGAAATAGAATGCTATATTTTATGTTTTTGTATTTTCCCTTTGTGATATTCCATATAAAATATGATTTTATATGAAATATATATTTATATATTTTATAGATAATTTATCTGTAATGAGGGACCATTATAAATCCCTGCTTTATAAAGTTGAAAGAGGGCTTGGATAGCCAGTTCTGTTAAACTAGTGTGGTATTCTAATATGTGCCGTAAAGTCCTACTAATCAAATGAGGAAAGTAAATGGAACACAAGCTTTTTCATTGTGACTAATTCACAACGTCTTTTTGTTTTTAAATCTCATAATTTATATGTAGCAGTTATTTCATGCCAAAGACAACACACAGTTCACACAGGTCTTAAAAGTGAATTATTCACCTTTAAAATCAAATCCACAAAATGCCTCCTGCTACTTTTAATTTAAGGTTTGCAAACTAAGAGTTAATTTAGATTCCAATGTCTGCAGACCCCCCGCTTTCTACAAGGCACCTACGAGAGGGGAAACTAAATACTAGTTAAATTAACTGAGAAGAGTTACAGTCTGAGTTTGATTATTTATCAGCTACATCAACTTTCATTCAAAGGACAATAATTTCTTTTGGATTGTGAATAACCTTAAATACTTTTATATCAAGAACATATTTTGTGTCATAGCTTTCTTTAAGATCATCAGTGTTTTGTGTGTGACATCCACCGGGTATGATAGTATACAAGAATATATATACTTCTTGAAATGTACTGAGAATTACAAAACTGGTCATTGCATTAGTTGCTTAATACTGCAGACAATTTTTAGAAATGGCATGGTGTTTCAGAGAAGCATGTTTTTAACTGACAAAGTTAGGAATTCTAGATTAATTCAGTTTTTTTCTTGTGAATAATGTGAGTACTTATTCTCTTTCTTTGCTGGCAATATTCAACTTACCTTGATATTATTTGACCTTGAGGGGAACCTACATTCATTCTAGGCAAACCCTTCAATCTTCAAGGGCTACAGATGACAATATTTGTATCAATATTTAGAACCTTGTGGACATCAGGATGTTTAACAGTGGCAAATCAAATTATACATGACATTATTACAGAATGTTCTGTATATCCTTAGTCTTCTCTTTACAGCAAATGTACTATCAGTGTACAGACAAGCAGAAGTTGATTGTAAGACAAAAAGGACACATCAGAAACATGAGAATGACCAAAATCCACAATTTCACTTCTTTAAACTGCCCTGCTCATAGCCTTAGCTTAAAAAGCCTTGGTAAAAGTCTGAAAACAGCTAAGCTAAGTAGCAAAGTATGGCCCATTCCAACAGCACACTCCTAAAAGATGTATTTAAACAGCAGTAAATCAACACTTCATAGGCAATTGCCATAGAGTGCAACCTTGCAATTGTGAAATGATCCTATAGTACAAAATATTCCACTGTAATAATGGCATATTTTCCTCTCCTTTACAGTCCATTGATCCTGGTCAGCAGTTCACATGGGAGCACTCTAACTTGGAGGTCAACAAACCAAAGAACAGATATGCCAATGTGATTGCCTACGACCATTCCAGAGTCTTGCTCTCTGCTATTGACGGTATGCCACCCACCAACATCTTCCCTCCCAGCTCTTGTATTGATTGTACAGACAGCCAGTACAGCCATATCTTTTAGACCTCAGGAGCGCAACCACACTGTACTTTTGTATTGTATTCCTACGCAAGCATGTCAGACTACTTATTTGCTTTCATGCCTCGGGTGCTTGCAAGGAAATGGATGGTTTTAGAAACAGGCAATTTTCAATTTAAATGCTGAGGCAAGCATTCAAATTTGATTAAACAATTATCGATATAGTTGAGGGATACGAGTTCTACTTCTCTGACTTGATGTCAGGTGATTCTTTTTATACTGCCTCACGCTTACATTTTGAGTGTAATTTAAAATTTGAAACCAAAACTGTGAGCACACTGAAAGATGAGTAAACCCAGGTTACACAATACAATTCGCAATATACTATTACTTTTTTGCGTGTATGTGTTAGACAGACATAAATACACATTTGCCCATTTATTATGTGATTGAAACTGACAGACAAAACTTGCAGCAACACACAGGTAGAGTACTAACAAAGTGCTAAAATTCCATTGGCATCACCGATAATCACGCATTACATGGATGGGTCTTACTCAAGACTCTGTTGCAGTGCTCTGCACATTAAGGGTCAACCTTGAAGCAATTTCACTTGAGCCTATCGTGAACCTACCATGAACCAGTCCAGTAAGAATTGAACTGACACATTAAAGAAGTGTTGCAGTGTACAGTGCAGCTTCTGAGAACTGAAAGCCCATTTTGAATTGGCTAGTTCAGTGTTGGCTCCTTCACCAGTTTATTGGATTAAACGCAATTGCACATACACACACAGCTATTAATTAACCATTTTCATTGAACATCTCCCATGGAGGGCAAAGGAAAATAAACAAAGTAGTAAATGGATAATGTAACAAAAACAGACATATAAAGACTTTCAGTCCTTTTTGCTGTCTCTCAGAAACAACGCACAGCTTGAGTGTTGATGAACTCCATTAGCCAGGCGTATAAACACATCTGCACAACCACATTAGAGCCTTTGTGCTATAGCTAGTGAGTAGTTCTCAGCCAAGGGGACATGAGGGACTTCCTCTTTTCCTTCTAAAGCTTAAACAAAGCCTTTTGGCAAGCAATGCATCTATTGTTTACTTTGATTGAGTTCTTTGAATAAAAAGGGATTTGGGATTTGACATCAGAATTTGAAGACGGCGTCTTGCAGAATTTATTGATGTGGGGATGGATCAGCAGAATCTTTGGAGCACAGGCGCTCTGATGCTTGAGTACATTTGTGGACTTAAATTGTCGTGACATCACTGAGTGTGCTCTACTTTTGACAACTGACAAAGCACCTCTCGCCAAGTTGCCTGACCATACAAAGCATGCACTTAGCAGGATTAAACTGGTATCTAAAGTTAATCCCAAAGATTTTCTCTATCCTTCAGTTGGCAAAATCATCTTCCACTTTCAATTAGTACAGTATGTATTAGTTTCTGTTATCACCATTCATCCAGATTCCATCAACAGTATGTTATTTTTGGAAAACTAAACTTATATAAAATAACAAAAAAAAATGGTCACTCACATTTCCATTGTTCTTTATTTACTGTATGAAGAGTTAGTAGGAAAATCTAAATATAATCTAATGTGACAACTTTATGAATCTGTCAGAATGACAAGGTCGAAATCTGTTATCTGCAAATACAGTGTCTTAAAATGAATACACTAATGCTAGTAATACTACTTCTATTGCTACTACAACTACTACTAATCATCATTATCATTACAATTCTACATCCTAAAAGCTTGCTATATTTCCTGAGATTCTGTTACTGTTGGACTGAGTGTAGAACATCTGCAATGTTTACTTCCAATAACCGTATTGACAGAGAAAATTGTGGAATTCATACAAATCCTGAGTGACAGAAAGCATAAAGGCAAAATCCATTTGCAAATGTGCATTAAACAACTTGTCTCATTCTCATTAAAACCACAGTAATGTTTCTTTTTTGCTTTTTCTTTTCAATTTTAAAATGCACTAGGCTTAATTATATTTATCCCTTGTCCATCACGGAAATGTACAGCCGCCTGGCTGTGTGAACAACTTCAACAGCAAAAAGAGAGAGCGGGGGAAAGTTGAAACAAAAAAATATGTGGGTGGGTTTTTGAATGTGTTCATATTCCATTTTCTTTTCTTTTTTTTCTGTTGAATAAGTTACCTGGGAGTAAAAAGGGAGTCTGGGGGAGAGGAGGAGAGGAGGCAGTTGGAGTGAGGGGATTCTCTGAGACGTGGCGTCCATGCAGATGAGACTTATCTTGGTCGACCATGTGTGCACGGAGCCCCTAAACTGCCAGTCCTAAAGCATTGACTAGCTGTCAGCTCTGTCTCTTTCCCCTGGATTCGAAAAAGGCTGCTGCGCCTTTCATTTAATATAAGCAAAGGGAAGGAGGAGAGATGAGGGGACGGGGAAAATTGTTTTGCTAGGTTTTTGTTGGTTTGTTTTTCTCTATGTGAGGTGATAGACTTTTACAGACTAGGCTTTATCTGTAAGTCAGTTGCAGATATGGAAAAAAGACACAAAAACTGTGGATTTAAATGTGTTGTCGATAGCAAATAGCTATCCATATAGACTGCAACGCTGGTCCTAGCTGTGACTGCTTTAGTCCATTTTTCAAATAAACACACACAGAAAATGTTGACATAACTGACTTCATTTTATAGCAACAAGCTATTTTTTTTTGGAAAATTGAATGTCTTCTGTATATTGACAAGCAAATTTAGCCATTTTATTTAAGATTGTGCGTGTCACACCTAATTTTGACTTTTTAAAGTTTCCTGTTCTCAGCGCTAACTTAGTCTGTTTTAAAGCAATTCCTACACATTTTTTTTGAATACCCACTCAGCTTGACAGCTAATTTCACACCTTGTTTTTTTTTTTTTTTTTTTTTTTTTTAGGTATCCCTGGAAGTGACTATATCAATGCAAATTACATTGACGGGTACAGGAAGCAGAATGCCTACATTGCCACCCAGGGGTCTCTGCCAGAGACATTTGGTGAATTCTGGAGGATGATCTGGGAGCAGAGGAGTGCCATCGTTGTCATGATGACCAAACTGGAGGAAAGATCCAGGGTAAGAGACAAAAATACAGATACAACCATGCCTTTTTAAAAAAACTATTGGAATCAAATGTAGCATGGTGGTAAATTTGCTTTACATGAGATTTGAATTGTATACTAGCCTCAACTCACAAAGACACACAGACTGATTGAACAGTTCAAGCAAGCAAATCCAAGTTATTTTCACATTAAGTATAGCTCTTCATTATAAAGCCAAAGATATCATTTCGCTGTTCTTCATTCAACATCAAATATTTGCCGCACAGATTCTCCCAACTCTTTTTGACACAATCTGTTTGATACCCTCCTTATCTCCTCTTTTTCCACTGACTGCGTTTAATTAGTACAGTATGTTGTACTCTGCCACTCCCTTGATGCCTTCATATTTTTTGTACGGTGGAAGCTAGGTCACATTCTGCCGTGCGCTGATATCCTCAATCCTCTCTTTACAACAACACGTTCTGTTGTTGTTTAGTCATGACTGATTAGTGGCCTGGCTGCCTTCATTAGCCTAGCACTGCTGAAGGCACTGGATTACAATTAGAGATAAAAGACTCAAAGACTGAAAAGCTACATTGGCCCTGTTTGCAATTGCTAGTCCTTTAAGGTTGCCATGGTCAAAAGGCACTTCCTCTCCCTCTCTTGCACATCTTGCAGTGTTTGACTGAGCACATGAAAGCTTGCTTTGGCTTCATAAGCTACTGACCTTCACACTTGTATGCCTTTTCTAAGAGCCTAGCACAATGTTAACAGGGGTGCTGACTCAATTCAGAGAGCAGTTTTCACTCAGCATCCTCACATTCTGCAAAGCACTTCTTTGGCTGTTTTTTAACATTGAAAGCTATCTAAAATACAAATGTCTCAAAATAAACTTAGTTTGTGCTGTCAGGTGTCTATTTCTCTCTATAGTACAGCTGCTATGTGATATTAGACACACTTCTTAAAAGCTTCCTATGAGACATCCCCTCACCCTGATCCTCCCATACCAGTATGCTGTTTGACATTTGTAGTGCATAATGTGCTTTTGTTGCTGCTAACAGCTCCTGTCTTTCATATTAATCAGTCATTTCATTCGCAGGGAAGCACTCAAGCTGTCTTTGTGTGTTTTGCGTTTCTAAAGCTAGAGTATTTGCAAGTAAATGCTAATATGAATCAATGCACTACTCTTGGAGTTACAATCATTGCTGTTGGTGTCAGTGTTAAAACAGCTGCTTAGAAAATTATATTAGTGGATAGTGCACTTGTTAGACATTTGAGTATTCGAGACTAATGTCCAGTTGTCATACTATTCAACAGATATGTTTATGGGGATACGGACATTTCAATTTTGTTGAACTTATAGTTAAAACCACTTCAGTTCTCAAGGATAAAATCAAGAAAAGCAATTGCTTAGGAACCCAGTTATTTCCTCTTCAACACCAATAGTGCCTCCCTTCAGCTAAGCAGTAATGCTATAATGGAACAGTGTTTTATTGGCCGTTCACTGGGAAACAAAGCTATACACTCTAACAGCAATAAAGCTGAGCCTGTAATATGATTGGAAACTGTGGTTACCTTTGTAATTACGGACCATGTCAGGACAATTAATAGCACTGCCGGCTCTATACAAATATCTCGGGCCATTTCATTGATTATGAAATCAAACCTAGTCAGCAGGAATGAGGGAATTTGGTGCATTTATTTCAACATTACTTAACTGTGTCGATTTCCTGTATAACTGTCTGATTGTGAAGCAGGGTATTATACTCTGTAAACACACCTCAATGGATAAAGGCTTAAAAAAAAAAACTGAAAATGACTGCACCAATGCACCAATACTGTACCTCTTTCCAACTGCTGCTCTAGTACTTCTTGCTATTCTCTAAAAAATTTTTACCTAAATTTAATTTATTGTAAAGCAGTATCTTTTATTAAACTGACTGAGTAAATCACAAAATAATTCCAATGTGCATGTACCCGATGCCTGTGCAAATAGCAATAAAGTCTCTTTAATCTTGAATCTATCGTATGTCTAATGTGGTATTCCTCTCCATTATAGGTGAAATGTGACCAATACTGGCCTACAAGAGGGACGGAAACCTACGGTCTCATCCAAGTGACACTGCTAGACACAGTAGAGCTGGCCACGTACTGTGTCAGGACATTTGCACTTTTTAAAGTAAGGGCCCTTTGGATGCCGTTTTCTTAACAGTAGCTACATAGACCCAACTACAGCTGTCAAGTATCTGAGACGAGACATGTTGGTCACTGACCTTTCTCCTTCTCCATATTCAGAATGGCTCCAGTGAGAAGAGAGAGGTGAGGCAGTTCCAGTTCACAGCCTGGCCAGACCACGGGGTACCAGAGCACCCCACACCGTTCCTGGCCTTCCTGAGACGAGTGAAAGCTTGCAATCCTCCAGATGCAGGGCCCATGGTGGTACACTGCAGGTAAGAAACAACATGGTTTCACTCTGCAAAGGTGAAGACACCAAAAACAACCTGAAGCATGAAATTGATTTTTTTTCCTCCATTTGCTGTAATGAATATATGAATACATATGACAAAAAAACAATATATTCATGGTTATTTAGAGGTTTATATCTGAGTCATTTATATAATGTTAATAGAAAAATTTTAAAAGGGAATCAGACATAAACCAGAGGAAAACCGTGGGCTAAAGAATATTTGTTGGAAAGTAAACTATGGCCCACTGTAAGCCCAAACAAATCAGCCCACTAGCTTTCACAGAAGGCACTTTAAATCTGAAGGTGTTTTCAACATCACAGCACAAAGAGTACTAGTGTCATTGCCCTCAGGAAACTTAAACATCTCCTCCCACACACTGACACGCAAACACGCGCAGCCCTGTCGTCTTCCTTGCTACACCACTAACATGTCGCACATCAGCAGCCCACAAGTCCTCGGCTTATCCCTTGGGTTATTGCATCTGAAACAAATAACTTTCACGCCAACTTCGCTTCCCTCAGCTACATAAGCGGCCAGACTCCCAACAGAGAGGCACCAAGATATAACAGACTTCTGGCTCCTCTTAACACAGGAAGTCATCAGAGGCTGTGCACAGAGAAAGCAAGTGACTGAAGGAAAAGACAGTTAAAATGAAGAAACAGTGATAGTGAGTGTAATAGATACAAACTTGTGTCAGAAAGTGACTAAAAAGGAAGGGGGATTACTGAAGAATTAGAATTACCACATGCTGAAGTTAATTAGAGCTAGTTGCCGAGTCGCTTCAAATTGAAAATCCTGACTTTTTACAATGAAGCAGAATGCAGGAATTAATGTCACTCTGCAGATGGGAGGTTTTAATTCCTCTGGCTTCCTATCAGATAGTCATTTCCAAACTCTAAATCCTTAAATAGGCACTTCCTCACTTCATGTTTGACCACATTTTTAAAGAGATCTATTTTTTAATATTTATATACTGGAAAAAAATGATGTCAGGAGTGCTTTGTGGTTATTTAGAGATAAGCTGTAGATAAATTAAATTTGACAGAAATCATGTCTTGTCGAAATATGCTCAATTTCTGTTTTGCTGAAGCTGTTTTTATATATATATTTATATATACACACGCTAAATTAAAGCTAAAAGAAAAAAATACTTTTCCTGCACATAATCAACAGCATGTTACAGTCTCTTGAGCCGTTGATTAATTAGTTGGTGTACCAAACATTGCAGCTTTGCATATATGAAAGTGCTGAAGGGCGTTATGTAAAGACCATGAAACATAAAACTAAGCAATCAAGGGCTTTAATGTGTTTGTATAAGAGAATGAGTGGCAGCTTATGAGGTAAAATTTAAAACCTATTGTCAGTGTTCCCACTCTAAACAAATCACAAATTAAAAAGATGTTTATTTATCATTTATTATCACACATGTGTCCATAAATGATCATTCTGTACATTCAGAACATAAACAACTGACTGAACCCATTACTGAATTACCCTGAATTACTTGTGTGTGTGTGTGTGTGTCACACTTCACTGGAGCTCCAATACAAATTTATTTTACTATGCTAGACTGCATTTCCATGACACAAATGTAAGAAAAAATAGTGGTGAGCTATTTCTTAGCTTGAAACTTCATATAAGTGTGTAATGTTCATCTCATGTTACAGTATCAGATCAGTCTTTGTCAAGAAATGTATTTCATTCACACAGGCATCGAGTTATGATAAGGGTTTTCTGTTTCATTTATAATTGTACAAATTAGTTCAAATTGCCCTAAATTGTCAAAAGATTTGCAATTTTCTTTTTCTTTTTGCATCAATGACACAATTTCCTTTGCAAGCCAGAGTCTCACGCAGTGCAAGTAAGTCTTTGTTGAACGAAGACTAGGGCCAAGGAATTTTCATAGAAGTAGGAATGCATCAGTTAAATGCCAGACAGTATTTTGTGTTGTACATGCTAATAGATCATTATAATTATGGGTTTGGTGGACCACTAATGGTTCCTCCACAGGAGTATTCAAGGATCAAACTGCATTCATGTGTCTCTACTGCAGAGCTAACACTTGTCACAAGGTGAGATCACAGTACGTCTTGTCTGCCTCCCAGGGACATTATAGCATGTTTCCTGCTTTCGTAGTTCCTGCTGTTTTCACTAACCCACAGGTCAGGGACTGTTTTTCTCTTCTAGCTACAAGAGCTACCCAGGCATTGTGAGGTCATAGAGGAGGTCAAAAGGACATGATTGAATGTCACAGAGATCACAAACCTTTCCCAGTCGCTCGGAAACTTTTGATAGAACAACACACAGTTTACAAGAGGATTCAACTTACAACCAAGCCATTCCTTTTTTTGCCCCTTTTTCTTATTTTGGTTTGGGGATTATTGTTCTTTCCAAAAAAAAAAAAAAAAATCAAAAGACAATGATGCAGTATATAATGTTTTTTTTTTTCAAATCCAATTTAGATGCATTTTCACCTTTACATTCTGTATAAATACTATTAGAATGATTTTAATAGTTTGTATCCTCTAGTTTTTTTTGTTTTTTTAAATTTTCTTGTAGTGCAGTATATTATTATTATTTGTATTTATATATTATAAATACAAAGCTGTGTATTTACTGATACTTAGCACACATTTTTTGCAAAAATATGAGTGTTTGGAGGTGTGGATTATTCTGCAGGAGTTTTTTTTGTTTTTTGTTTTCATTGTGATAAACAGTCACCATTGGAATTCATTGCAAATGCTCTGAGTTAAAGAGTAACTGCATCCAGGCAAATAATTTTGCTTGCATTACCAGATAGTGGTGACTACAATCTTGTAATGTGATCAACATTGCCCTGAATAAAGCTACAACACAGTTGGGTGTTTTCTCTAGTAAAAGAGACCACACCTGAACCCAACCAGCTGTGTTCATGTGTGTGGTCAGAGGTTCAACAGATTAAACATTTCAACCCACAGTGGTCAGTGCAGTAATGCTTTTCTTCAATACAAGATTTGGTTAAATTTAAACAAACTATCACTATTTCATAAACCATGAAGGTCCAGCCTTACTGGGTTGGTTTAGCACCATGACGGCATACAATACATCCCTGGTGGAAAAACTGAACATGGCCTCCACATCTCTGTCAAGCTGTACAGAAGGTCCAACAATAGTATTAATTTGAATAGGGGGAAGAAAGGAAGTGGCTTAAGACAGCTGCCGCAAAACACCACCCATCTCTCATCATGGCATCATTTCATGCAAGGAGAATAGTCCCACTGTTGTCAGAATGTTATAATGAAATCAGCAGTCAACACCCTCCAGTGGTTTGTGAAGGCTAAACCTACAGAGCCCAGCTAGTGGGCAAAGCTAGTTTGAAAGAATAAAAAGTCCAATACCTCAAAGTTGATTTACTTTCCACATTTTGAAAAGTACTCATACACGTAGATGACAAATTCTTATTGACTCCATTAGTGATCCTGGTGAGTTTATGTGTTCAATAGGCACTGCAGGGAAATTATGACAAGTTAGCTGACAGCAAGAGATTTGGTAACAATGCATATGTAATTGCTCTCACTGCTTTTCATGCTTTATCTTCTCTAGGCTCATTGCAGCTGTATTTTACACTGCACTTTCTCTCCCATCCCTTATTCCCTAAACTCCTGGAAAGCATATTAGTCTGACACTTACTGTGTGTCGACGTCCAAAGCAGCTGGTCTTGACTGGCTGAAAAGGCAGTGTCAGGTCATTAGTGCAGTCAGTCTGCCAGCTCCCCTTCAACTGCCAAATTTACCGACTGTTTTCTGCACCATCTCACCCAACCACGCACACACACCATCACTTGTCGATAAAGGAATATTACACGTTACTAGCATTTTCTGGTCTTACGTTTTGGGGGGGAAAAAATTGTGATTAATATATATTCCTGCAGATGAGTCTTAGAAAACTAACTTGAGAACTACACAACTTGAAGATAACTGGCAGCATCCCTCCCTTCTCACCTCCCTCCCACATTCCTCATCTTCCTCTGTCTCCATCTCCGTTGCTCAGTGCTGTCACTCTGTCACTTACTCTCTCTCAGGTCATCACTCTCCCACATTCAGGTCTGCACTGTAAAATGTTTTCAGATTGAAAACAGCTGGGGTAAAGGGAGAAATCTCTTCTAGTCTCTGCATCCCCCGCCCAAGGGCTGAGGTGTTCTCAGACCTGGAAGTGATTCATTCTTCAAATATCCCTGAGACACTTTCACATTTCTTTGCTGCCTGATTCTCTTTTTTTCACTCACATGCACATTTTGTAATCGCCCTCGAGCTTTGAAGAGTTTTGTCAAAAAAAAAAAAAAAAAGTTCACTCTCATTCAGCCAATGTCAGCCATTTTGAAAGTGATCATCAGATCATTTGTTAAAGCCAATGACTCCCATACGTGTCTTTATTCCATTCGCAACGCATTTCCAGTGCAGCATGGCACATTAACCAGACTTGGCCCCCGGGGACTAACTTTACTCCCTCTTGAGTTTTCCTTCTCAACCCTTTCCCTGTTCCTCAGAGCAAATGAAAAACAAATGCTCCGTCAGAAGGAGGAGGCACGAGAGCATGGCTCACACCTCATAGGCATGTCAGCTTAATGGATTGAATAACCTATTTACTTTGGAGTGCCAAGTGCAAGAACATGTCTTGTCAATGCTGCGCTTTGTGGGAGGAGAGTTAACGAACAAGATTTAACACTAGCCTGTCACCCCATGGTAAATAAATTGTCATCAGAAAACATCTTCTGTGCTGAGGCATACACTATTAAAACATTTAATGTGCAGGGGAGAGCTTTTTTTTTTTTTTTTTTTTAAATATCAACAGTCTGCAAAGTCTACATTTATACAGCATGTCTCAAGATGGCCTGCAAGGAGGGGTCAAAGAGAAACAGTAAAACATTCCCCTCTTTGTCAGAGTGCATTTTCTCCTGTGCATTTTTACGCTGTCATGTAAAAAATGTGCCGATGTGGATCTTAATGGAGAGACATGCCTGTCAGTGCCTCTTCTAAAGCTCTTACACCATTTGGATGCACTGTGCTAATCTAATGGCATTAATTGAAGTCAGCTGCACTTCTCAGAAGTTGCCCAGCACATTAAACAAAGCCCTCGGAAAATCATACTCTCAAAATTGCGACTGTGTATCCACATTTGTGTCCGCATTTGTTGTAGTGGCACTTTTCAGAAATATGAGATAAAGGTTAAATGTTGCTGTTGCATAAGTGATTAGTTGTGATGGGTTGGAGAGCACAGGTGGGGTCCAGAGGGGAGAGACTAGATTGCAAAGCCAGCAGTGAGCCCGATGAAAGCTGTGACTGCCAAACCCTCTTCTCCACACAGTGCCACTTCAGATTTAATTACACTCTAAGCCAAATGTTCAGTCCTACAGTGGCAAACTTGGCAAAGAGAGTTTACCTTTTGACCTCATCGCTGGGAGCAAGGGAATTCTTCAAGCCTATGTACATGTTTAGTAAGGGCAACTCTCCTTCCACTGCGCTGCCCCTAATTTCTATCACTGGAGATCAAATACAGTCAGACACATGGTACAGTATATTGTTGCCAGGATTTGCAAAGGTCATGTCAGATTGGGGACCTTCATGTTATTCATATATACATTTTTTTAAATTGTTTTGTATCTTCTTTATGCCCACAGTGCTGGAGTGGGACGCACAGGTTGCTTCATCGTGATTGATGCCATGCTGGAACGTATCAAGCACGAGAAGACTGTGGACATCTACGGGCATGTAACACTAATGCGTGCCCAGCGCAACTACATGGTGCAGACAGAGGACCAGTATGTCTTCATACATGACGCGCTCCAGGAGGCCGTCAACTGCGGCACCACCGAAGTGCCCGCCAGAAACCTATACGCCTACATCCAGAAACTGACGCAGATAGAGGGTGGAGAAAATGTCACTGGCATGGAACTGGAGTTCAAGGTATGATGTGTTCAGCAAAAGCATTGTGCAAAACTGTTTAGGTCAAGAATTAATTACATTCAAACTGGCAGTTTTTTAGTTTTAGGTTCCAACAGAATGTTTTGAATATTACACGCAACACCTGCTGACTTGAAGGTTTACACCAACAACTATTGATATGTAGCGAGAATTTGCAGGCAGACTAGGTAATGTTCTTTTGGCATTTTGTGTTCCGAGTCGCATGGGGGCCCTGATGTCATTCACTGGCCATTCTCAGCACAACTCCCGAACACTTTCCAGCTCCCATTAGGCCCACGAGACAACGTGGGGCCTGTGGTTTCCTCTCTGTTCCAGCTAGCTGATTTGCTTGTGTAACTTAACATGGGAACAAAAATTCCCCTTTCTGGTTTCCCCTTCCCATAACTTCCCTCATTGGATAAAGGGGGTCTTGGTTTATATGAAAGCGCAAATACAGGTTTTCCCCACCACAGGACATTTGCCAGAGGGGCTTGAGCAACATACTCTGCATTTACAATGAGAGACTCGACCAACCTTAACCAGCCCTTTGCAGTATGTGGTGTTGCTGTATGCATGGAAGGGGCTTGCTTGTCACGCACCTATTTTCTTGCTCTGTGGTGGATGCAGAGACCACTAAGAGATGATAAACAGGTTAGATTACACATCATTTCTGTCCACTCGAGGCTCAGCTGGGTATCAATTTCCCGCATCTTTTCATCATACCATTTTTTTCCCCTGCAAAGGCAAGCAGTGATAGTAATCACTTTGATGCCATTTCCATACTTCATGGTTACATGAAATAGTATAGGCCACAGCACACTATGAGCCATTAGTGTAGCTTTCGTCACTCTGTATGTGCAGCTCATTATGCTTTGGATTCTTCTTGAACTCTCTGAGCATGCAATTGCTCATATTACTTACATCTTTATCTTGTACAATCCACCTTTAGTGTCAAACTCAGCTAGTCACAAGGGAAATAAAGAAACACCAAAATGTCAGTGCTTCTTACTTGGCAGTAGCATGCTCAATAGTATCACTCTTTCTCTCTCTCTCCCAATGCAGCGTTTAGCCAACACTAAAGCCCATACATCACGATTCATCAGTGCCAATCTCCCCTGCAACAAGTTCAAGAACCGCCTTGTTAACATAATGCCATACGAGTCCACACGAGTGTGTCTTCAGCCCATTCGAGGAGTTGAGGGCTCTGACTACATCAATGCCAGTTTCATTGATGGATACAGGTAAGAGCTTAAGTACAGAGAAAGTGCATATTCATATTAATTTATCTTCAAACCACTCACAGTGAAACTTTTAATGTATCACATCTTTTCCATTATGTGATTAATCCATTTTCACAGGCAACAGAAAGCCTATATTGCCACACAGGGACCACTGGCAGAAACCACAGAGGACTTCTGGAGAATGCTCTGGGAGCACAACTCTACTATTGTTGTTATGCTCACCAAGCTTAGAGAAATGGGCAGGGTATGTGTACTCTTATGTTTTTATCATTCTGTTTTGGAACATTAACTTTTTTCTGGCTACAAAGAACAAAGATACACATTACAAAATGCAATTTACATGAAATACCATGAATTGCACAAATCGCAAATGACACTTCAAGCTCTCAAAAGGCAGATACAGTATGAACTGAATGAAAAATATCTAGGAATGAACACAATGAAGCTAGCGTATGAAGAGAATGTTGTGGCTCATTGTGGTATTTTGTTTTTCACTCTCTACAGGAAAAATGCCACCAGTATTGGCCAGCAGAGAGGTCGGCCAGATACCAGTACTTTGTGGTGGACCCCATGGCCGAGTATAACATGCCCCAGTATATCCTGAGAGAGTTCAAAGTGACTGATGCCAGGGTAAGCAGACACATTTATACAACAAAGTCGAGAGATCAAAATATGACAGTGCGGGAACGGAGCTCTAAACTCAGTGCTATTGTTTACAGTATGGTCTGGTGTATATATAAAGGTCTAGGTTGTGATCTACCAAGGGGTCACAGAGGACACAAAATGGATCACCAGTGAGACAATAGCAGCTTAACACTTCCTGCAATCCAGTCTCCTACTTATAAAATAGTTGATATATTGTAAAGAGCCCCATCTTGCATATTTACTTTTCTATAACTTATGGCAGTAAAATAGTATCTGCACTTAACTTTGGGTTAACAATGGAAATAATTAAGAAGAAAGAGATACATGATTGTGCTAAAACTGACTATTTTAATCTTTGACATACAATGAGGTCATTTCTCAATCATTTGATTTTATTTAGGTTTAAGTGAGTGTTGAATGAGCTGGTGGTGAACACCCTGGGACTGATATTAACGTTGCAGACGTTCAAAGCTCAAAATATTGGCATCACATCAAATATTTATTTACACCAAACTATGGCCCAAAGTGTAACATGAGCATAAATATATATTTGTGGAAATTATGACACACGTCAATGTGTAAAAACAAATGTGGTGCCGTCAGCACTGAGCTGCCAGAGGTTTTAATTCCATCAAAGGCTTACACAGATAAATGGTGCTTTGTAGTGCACGTTACACTGTCTCGTCAATGGGATTGCTTTCCTTATCAAGGGGATACAATATCACTTAAGTAATGCACACCCTCAAAGTCGATTCTCCAAGCACCCTGTCTAGGGTAACACATCAAAGGGAACTAGCATTTTTAGTGTTCATGTTTAATACATTCAGGTAAAATAGCAGGCATCTTTCATAACAAAACATTTTCTCTGATATTTTAAACTGGGGGCCTGCGCTCCTAGATTGTTTCAAGAACGCTGTCTTCAACTGAAAAACTCACACTCTTGGGTCATTATGACGGAGATGGACATGGAAGGAAATGTCATGTGTTGGCTGTCTGTGAAGCAACTCACAGTGGCTTCCTGTTTTCACTTCATCAGTTTTTCATTGCAATTTTTCCATATTTCCAAGGGATGTTCCATTTAAAAGAGTTACATCTGTACATTCCATCTCTCTTCCCATGTTCTGTTCCCAGGATGGACAGTCACGAACAGTGAGGCAGTTTCAGTTCACAGACTGGCCTGAGCAAGGAGTGCCAAAATCAGGAGAGGGTTTCATCGATTTCATTGGCCAAGTACATAAAACAAAAGAGCAGTTTGGCCAAGACGGGCCTATCTCAGTCCACTGTAGGTAAGTGTCCAACCAGCATAAACTACCAAACAAGATCACTTCCATTTTATGTAAAATAAAAGTGTATACAAATATCTCTTCAGCCGCCAGTATTGATTAAAAGAACCATTTCTCCATTAATGGCACAAGAACCAAAGATCCTACACGACAAATGATCTACACAAACACTGAATTAGCATAGTGGTACACTGTTTTGATTGTGAAGAAACTATATTTATATTTATTTGGTTTCTCTGGCTTCAACATTGCCCTGTTGATCTCTCTTGCACAGCGCGGGTGTTGGTAGAACTGGAGTTTTCATCACCCTCAGCATCGTCTTGGAACGAATGAGATATGAGGGCGTAGTAGACATCTTTCAGACAGTCAAAATGTTACGGACACAGAGACCAGCTATGGTGCAGACAGAGGTGAGATGTTCTTTTTTTTTTTCCTCTTCCCTTTTGCGCTAGACTTGCAAAAGAACACTACTCATAAACTGTAGTCCAGGTGGTAATTCAGCTACTTGGGGTTTTGTGACACCATAAACTACACATGGAATCAGTTACTGTCTAAGTAATTTGATAGTATATTCCAATTGCCTAATGAAAGCTTGGGTGACATTCCAAGTATCCTCTTGAGCCAAACAGATTAACTAAATTAATCCTCTGTTTAAGACTATGATTCATTTAGTAGCTGAACCAATTTAGAACATTCTTGTCTGCTCTCAGCTGTAATTTCATCTAATCATTTCTGAATGATTGGTCAGTGTTTCCTCACACACCTACTTGTATTATCTTTCATTGTTGGAAATGCCTTTTTGTTCCCAATCAATCATGAAAAAGAAAAAAAAATCTACTCTGCACAATTGGGAAGAAAGACTCTTTGAAAAATGCCCAAAGCAGGAATTTTCAGCAAGGCTCATTCTATATTTAAGTGTCTCAAATATTTTCCAACTTTTATGACAGCTTCTATCATAACCTGAATCCAGGTTATGATAGAAGCACAATGGACCAAATGTGATACAGAGGTATTGGTATGAAGGTCCCTGAGAGGCAGTGCAAGCTAAAGTCTTCTTTTCTTTGTTTCCAGGATCAATACCAGTTCTGTTACAGAGCTGGCTTGGAGTACCTGGGAAGCTTTGATCACTATGCAACGTAAAAGACCCAGTATTGGAAGAAAAAAGCAGAGGGCCCTTTGGAAAGAAAACCCAGTGAGCCTCTCTTCTGAGCCATAAATTCCTGCTTGAGAAAGTACTCCTTAACTCCTTGCTAACAACTCATTATGTGTTGGATGTGCGACATGACTTGTCAAAAAATGAAAAAGATGATTCCCGGAGGACCAAGTATTTCCCAACCCCAATAAAACCTCGCCTTGACACAGAGTGAGGGAATCCTGACTGTTGAAGCATCATATGGAATTACCTTTTTCTTTTGCTTCAAGGATTCATTTTGGGGCTCATAAAACTGAATGAAACCAACACAAAAAAGTAAATGAACAATAATGACATCGTCAGAAATGCATCAGTGATTATGAACCATTACGAGAGGCATTGGAGGCACACAGAATTGCGGGGAAAAAAAACTCGATGCACATTGTAAAGAAAAAAAATCTGTTTCACAATCAAGTACACACAGACAACCCATCGAAAAAGAAGACAATGCTTGGTCCACAACAGCAGGACAGACTTAAAGTAATAATGAATAAATACCCCTTTTCCTGTCACAATGTTCATCATCTAAATTTTGGGAGAGGGTAAAGTTAAAATGATCTATGAAATAAATAAAATTTATTGATTTAGTTTTTTAGTACTTTATTACAGCTGATGTGCTTTTTTTGAACTGTGTGAATTTCCTTTTTTTACACAAATTTATCGCTTGGAAAAAAGTGATAAAAACGTACTTACGTAATTTTTTTTTTTTTTTTTTTAAGCTGTAGAACTGTTCTGACGTATGTGCTTTTTTGCAGAGGATCTCTTTGCTTTTTTTTTTTTTAATTAAATTTTTTTTTCCCTCATATTGTTGCACTCAGTGCACAGAATGGAATTCACACTACCAAAATGTAACTTTGTCCAAGAGTTATTTTTTGGTCTTGATTGTTTCAGTTTGTTTTCGTCCATGATCACATACATGGTAACTTAATTACTCCCATAAGATAAACTTGGGGCTTTGTGGAATCAACAGGGATGAGCAAAGTATGAAGTTGCTGCTACCGATTATCTTAGTTCTTCCATGTTAGAATGATGATAATGATGAGAGAGAACCTGATGAATTGGATAAGCTATATGAATATATAAATATATGGTACAGATATATAAATATATGTGAAATATATATTAAAGTATACATATAACAATCTAAATATATTGAGAAAGTACATAATTTATAAGTAAAAAGTATATGAAATATGGATTGTCTATGAAAGCTTCCAAATTGAGAGTTGTGTACTATGGGGGAAACGAAGAGATTTTTCACTGGAATGCACATCAGTAGGACAAAATTGTATTCTGATTCAGTGCATCTTTTCTTGTGCAATAAATATGTGTGTTTATAGATAGGGTTTTATGTGGATATGTTATTCACTCATGACATTGTTGTTCCCCCGCAAGGAGGAGTAGGAGTGGGAATGTCAGGTGCCAGTTAAAGCATCACTGGTGCATTTTCAAGCTCTCATACAGTCTGTAATTAGAGGCAGAGGGTCACACAGCCGCACTCACAGCTCCACACAATAGGGCAAGGTACAAAGACGTCACTTTCTTGTGGTTCTTTAAAGCATTCAATGGTAATAACATCTTATTTTCATTTTGCATTTAGAGTGCCTTATATTTATGCCTGTTTTTATAATGTTTCATTTAACATATTAATGTATCCTTTGAGTAATCTAGACATTTAGTGTAAATGTAATTGCATAGTTTCTTTACCTTTAGTATTCATTTTGTCACATGATGAGATTATATATGCAAATAAGAACATTTCAAAGCTCATATTTTTCATTTTCAGTGGCCTTATTGTGGCTGAGTGAATTAGAATTCAACAGTTTATATATCACTGACCTCGACAAAAAAAAAAAAAAAGAAAAAAAAGAATACAAAAGTTATAGGACATATATTTAAAATGTTCAGACATAGAGCCAGGGATGAGACTGCAGAATATTAGTCTCAGAATTAAACATTTAGTCCTTTAGGACATGTACAGTATTAAGGCCCAATGTGAAGTTAATGAGCTTTTTAGCGTCACTATGGTCATATTTTACGAAGGTAAAATACAGCATATTCAGATTTTAAAATGGATTTGGTCAAGAAAGAATGCCTAATGCACAGGTCATCACCGAAGGGGTTTCTTCTTCATGCCTTAGGTTTGAATTACAGACTTCATGTGTGTCATTACAGAGAGCAGATATAGAAAAATACAAACTGCAACAACATATTGGTTGGGTTATCCTGACAATCCTAAACAGTATGTCATGTCCTCATTTTTTACATAACAGTTAGAAACTGGGAGTTTACTTCAGTTATGTGTCAGTTTTTATGTTGAACAGCATCTTTAACTTCTTCTTACCCTCTTTGGTGGCTTTGTGGATGTGCATTCCAGGTGCTTTCTTTCCCTTGTTAATTCAAGCAGCTGTTATTTGTGTTGACTGCTTAACTGGTTATTTTTGTCATAATTTTGAGATATAAAAGTGCTATTATTTAACCTCATGGTGGCTAATGTAACATTATGTTTAAGTCTCTGAACATGTTAATTTTCTCATCTCAGTTTCTCCTTTTTTTTTTCTTTTTTTTTTTATTGATTTTTCATATGCATGGTGAAACGTTGCAGAATGGCCAGAGCTGGCCTGGTAGGAAGATTTGCACTTTCTCTATCTTTGTACTATGCACTGCCCTATTGATTCTAAACCCAATAATATATTACTTGAACCCATCTATAAAAAAATCTTAATCCTTAAACGTTCACTTTGTGTGTATGTAAATAACACAAAAAAGGTATCAACTCTTGAAAAAGACAAAAAAAAAAAAAAGTTTGTGGCGAAAAAGAGCATCCATTCTGATGCCATGGTTACTCCAGCAGATGACTTCAGAAAAATCTGTCCCCCAACCATCTGTTCTTGTGGCTTTGCCATTCAAGCTTGGAGTGTCATTAACAGAAATAAACGTTGTGTTCTCTGCTCTCTCTATCTATCTCTCGTCTGGATGCATAGACTGAAAATTAAATAATGAAATTGTAAAAAAATGGCTTGTTAAAAAGATCATACAATTACCTCTGATTAGTTGTAAGCGTAAACTGTTTCTTTTTCTGAATGAAAGGAGTGCTTTTTATTTTCTTACTTAGGTTACATTGGTGGCGAAAGAAGTCTGTATGAAAATCAGTTCTTTGCTGACACAAGTTCCATTTGTTATAAATGAATTCTATTAAAAAATGTCAGTGTTATGCATCGGCGTTTCACTTGTTTCCCTCCACCTCACTTTGACTTGAAAAGACTGATGAAGCTATTTTACCCCCTACTGGTCTGGGTCCAACATATTATCCACAGTTCTCTCATGAAAGGGGAAATTGAGCCTCACCACATTTGAATAGATTCCCATCGCTCTGGTTTTCCTGTCACTGATGTCAGCTACAATGAATCATCAGGAGAACCTCTGACAGATGGAGTGCAATGTTTTCAAAGCTGCCTTGTTTTTAACGCAGATTTTTTTTTTTTTTCACCCTAGTGACAAAGTGATGTGGTACTGTAACTCAGAAATAAAGCCACAATTACATTACACTCAATACCATTGCACTATTTAAACATTGCATTTTTTTCCTTTGATTTGATTGATTGTTTGTGGGTTTTTTAACTTAATAACACAAGTATAAGACCAGTAAAACCTCAAAATATGTCACAATAAATGGCTAACATTAAATTATATTTAATGGAATTAGCGAAATTATGGGTTCAACATGATTCAAAGTATGGGCTAGATGTGTAATAGTTTAAAGTAGGAGATATATCTTCAGTTCGACTAGACTGTGGTATGTGTGGTGGGAGTTGTCTAGCTTGCCTAATAAAACTTACATAATGCAGCTTATACAGACAGAGAGACGAAGTTACACTTCCATCATTGCTAACTATTCACTACACACACACAGGCACATTTCACTTGCACTTATGTAGCTGTGACCAACAGCGAATTTTTAAATTGTTCTAACAGCATTTTCAGAGATCTAACTGTGAGCCTTCTGGCACATAACTAATACAATGTAAATGTAAATATTCATACCTTACAAAAAAAACTAACTGCACATTTCCTGGTTACTACATCATGTCCTCTTGTTTTTAAATTGTGCTGTCCAAAATCTACACGATTGACCCATTAGGTCATGCATTCAGGAGGAAAACTGTGCAGGTGTTACTACACTGCACAACACAGGAATGATTCATGATCTGGCTACATGTTACAGAAATAAGAATGTACTGTATGTTTCACAATAATTCAAAACTACTGAAAAACAAAGTGCCAATAACCTAAAGCAAGACCCCAAGCACAAAAAATGTGTTTAAAAAAAAATACAATATATAACTGTTTGACAGCTAGGTAACACTTTGGAAGTCAATAACTGTCTGCCTGGAGAAGTTATTTAGGATTCAGAAAACGATTCATGCACCTAATAAGAATATATCATTCTACATGGTAACAAATGACAGATGCTGCCAGGTATGGCATTGAGGTTCAGAAAAACATTATTGCTGAGTTTACCATGAAAGGCTTTGATGTATGACAAGCTTCACAATGTGTTAGATTGTCCAAAATAGTAGATCATAGCAGTGGTGAAATGTAATGGAAACAGATTATGTGTCAACGGCCTCAGCCAGAAAAGGCAAAAGTGTCCCTTTAAAGGCGATGCACATGAAGATCTTCTCAAAATTTACCTGGTATCATCATTGCCATCTCATGAAGAATCAGATTCGTGTCACCACTAACATGGAACCTACAAGGCAGGAGAAACAAATACCTAGAACCACCTGGAGATTAAGACCAAAGGGGTAACTTGATCGGAAGGCACGACACAGGAGAGAATGGAGGGCTTTTGTCAATGGCCTCTGTTCCTTAAGGAATACAAAGGCCTAACTAAGTAAGTACTGTCATCATCTTTTATTTTTCACCGGAGACTGCGCTCCGGATGAGTCGAGCAGATGTTCCGCCTTTGTCTCTCAGCAGTTTTTGCAGAATTATGAAACCAACCAGCCAATCACAACACTGCACACCAGTCATTTCTCATTTATCCCTTTCCCCCCCCTTAAACAACGACAGCTTGCCTCACTCCCCTAGTGCTTTATTTTCCACATCCTAAATTTGATGGAACATGTCCAAATGAAGGCTAGGGAGCAGCGCGGCTTTGTTGTCAATTCAGGAGTGAGACATTTCTTTTTATTCTGTCAATTTTGAATGAAAAATACCGTCTGTAGCCAATTTTACCAAGGCAAAAATAATGACATAAGTGTGTATTCAAAGAATGTAATTATATTGGCAGGTTACTTTGATCAAGAAGACTGACACTGAGCATCCACCAACCACTGTGCTCTTGATGCTCCATTCCTGTGTTGATAATTACCTGTTACCACTTCACCAAACCAGGTTATTATTAATATTCAACCTAATTTCTGACTGATAAGATACTGTTGGTAGTTAGGTGTTGTATCCATTCATCCTCATATTAACATTGCTATGAATAGCTAAATATTTAAATTCAGTTTTTTATGTTGTTTTTTTTAAAAAATGCTATTATTTATAATCTTACTTATTTTTCATGCAATTAATGCTGCAGGTGCACGTTAGTGGCAAACTATTTTTTTAAAGGACTAACACTAGTGGAATTGATTGATTTAAGAGATGTTTAAGATGTCTGTTGTAGTCAAACAAGTCATGGCTCCTTTTCTTCACACAAAAACTTCTTCTGTATGGGTGGAGATCTTCGGGAACCTAACGATTTGATTTTGAATCGATTCTCCATCCAAAAAATAGAAAATGGTGCACTATTTTCAGGTTGTTACTTCAATGCACCATGTGTGAAACCATTCAATTATGTTCACTCTCCTGAAATACAATATGAAATATTGCGACTCAATGTGCATAACAACATGCAGTAAGCCAGTCAGTCTTGATGAGGATCACTGTCAGGCTGAACAGCAAAAGGGAAAGAAAAGTAAAGGCTTTTTTTATTCAAAAAAGTTCAATGTAATAACTTGGAAACAAATTATTCCGCCTTTAATTTACTCAAGAACCCAAGATATTTAGTCAGTGGTAGTGGTCTGAGTGCTCTGGAGCAAGGAGAAAAGGAAATGCAATGTCCATGATGTTGGTGTCCGTGATGGCGTATGAAGTATATTGCAAATCGAATAATGAAGTTATTAAATCTAAAATATGACCAAACACCTTCATTTAGGATGAATTACCAGATAATTCTAGTGTGTGTATGTGTTGTTCACCATCTGAGTTGTGCATTGTACTGTTGTACAGTAAAAAAAATGGATTTTTATTAAGTTTTATTGATCACATCCAAAAATCAACAATTTGTTTTTCTCCCACCCCTACTCTTCTGCATACCTGAATTGTTGCACTGCCATATCTTAATCATCGCCTCGATGTTATTTAGTATTATACTAACTTACATATCCAACAAATAGTTGAAAATCCTTTGATATAATATCTTTTGAATTTGTTAGATAATAGCAACTCAATTACTTTTATGGGTGCAGTGCAATAAGAAAAAATACTGGCTTAATTACTGGGTAAACTGAGGCCAGTTTAGATTAATCTTTAACATATACAGCATTGTAGCAGTATAAAGCTTACAATGTCAAGTGCTAAACCTCAGTTGTGATTTCATATACTTGCTAGGTGCAGAGCTCACAGTCTTGTCACCAATTCACTGTCACAGCTGGCTGCCAGCAAAGCTAATATTAAGCTTGAGAGCTAAGCAGCTGAGTAAACAGACATTGCACTTCCTGGATCCTTGGCTTGACTGGACTGAAGGCACAATGCAGAACAAGTGGAGCAACTGTGTGCTGCAAATGAAATGGACAGCTATGGGTCTGTGAGCAGCGGAAACCCGGGGCCTTTTGCCGCAAGAATGGTGAAGGCTGTGGTGCGGCAGAAAGACAGGCACCATGCCCTGCAGCGGGCTGATGATGATGATCCATATGGGGATCCTCAATCGAGCGGGCTCCCAGTTCAGCGATGACGAACCCAGATAAGAGCTGACACTGCTGCTGACGCTACATTGACTTTGTCTGCACATCGCATTTAAGCTACATCAAAAGCAAAAGAAATGGTTTGACCTTTAGATAACTACCACTGCAACATCAATGGGAAAGAGAAGAAGACAAACACAACAAGAGGCTGTTAAAAAGAACGCAGTTATCAGTGTGTTTGTGTATACATGTTTGTTTGTCTTTAAAGTGCCCATTACTACAAGGTAGCTCTGTGAAAATGGGTGAAGAAAGAGGTTTACTCCAAGTGAGTGAGCGAGTAAAACAAGATGGGGGGATAGGGAGATAATAATTGTTGAAAATGGAGAGGGATAGGGTAGAGACTACTTCAGTGAAAAGGACTGGAAGAACGACAGAGATAGCAAGAGAGGGGTAAAGAGGAATCCAGCACGAGCCAGCGGTTGCCGCAGTGTAAAAACCCTCTGAAGGTTAATTTCTCCAGCTCAGCATCTTGCCAATATCCCTGCGATCAGAACCTCTGTAGGCCAGCCATCTGCTTCCCCTTCTCTCTCTCTCTCTCTCTCTCTCTCTATCTCTATCTCTATCTCTCTCTGCCTCTGCACTGTTCATTCCTAGTTGGCTTCATCTGGGAGTGGACATGCATCAGGGCACTTTAGGAGCTAATATCTGAATGTGGATGTGAGGGGGAAGAAAAGGTTTTTGGCATTTAATTTTAAAACCAAAATCAGACGTTTCTTCATAGATATGGAGATGAAACTGGGGGGTATGCAGTTGAAAATGTGCACATACCTCAGTGAATGAGTGATTAAATTGATTAATGAAATGTTTTTATTCTACCCGGAAGAGTACAGCGAATTCTTAACTCACATATATTTGCTCCTTTTGAAATATTCACTTTTTCACTCATATTTTTCTACCGAAATGAAACCATTCAATGTTTCTAAGTAATTTCTTCATACTGTATGACTGACTGACAAGAAAAGAAAAATAAACAATATATGAGCTGGTTGAAGCCAAATGGAAGTTCACAGCACACATCAATTATCCTGTCAACCCCCAAAAAAAAACACAAGAAGAAAGGTTTTTGTTGCAACCTAAAGCAATAATACACCTTCAGTTCAGTGCTCAGCTTCAATCTTTTCATACACTGCCACTTCACCAAGGGGATAAGTACTAAGGGTATATTTTGTTGTGACCTCAGAGGACACAGTGTCAATTATTCTGGGTATGGCTCTGTGGAGGACTTCATTCCCTAATCAAAATAAATGGCCAGGGCAGCAGAAAGTGAATGGAGCTAAGCCCCCAATATTCCTTCGAGACAGGAGGGGGGTCCGGGCCACAAACAAATCCATTACCACGAGGTAAATAGGACGCATCAGCACTCTTGGCCCATTTGAATGGTTCTAGCCCCGTGACCACCCCTGCACAGGATTCTTCCGTTTTAGATGCAGGAGCTGATAGCGAGAGTTTTTTTTTTTTTTTTTTTTTGCACACTACCCTGCAGTCAATCTTACATAATACATTCTGATGATAAAACTCTTCTACATATGGCAGCTGTGCTAACTGAAAGTGGCTGTGACTAACTCACTGTAATGGGAAAATTCAGCTTCCTGAATATAATGGGAAAAACGTGGAGGAAGCGCAAGTTCAGACTTTAATGCAATGCTGTAGCCTAATGTGGTCTTAAGCAATTCACACAGGGGTTGGAGGTGGTGAGGGGGGGAAATAATTAAAATGAGCTGTCATGAAATTAAATGTTTTTCCTTCACCAGCTGGTAGTCATTTCACTGTCAGGGTGTGTATAATTTCAGCTGATAGTGGAGACAGTTCTGCTCTAAGGCACTATTTTTTTTCACAGCAAGAGTGCTTTTAGGGGGCTCCTCATACACAACAAGGCTTTCATATTGTCCATCTTCTTGTTCAAGATAGTTTTGCTTTTGACATTGGATAAAACTGCATCAGGGTTAATATGAAGCTGTCATGTTCTGCAGAGGTTTGGAGAGTCAGTCAGAAATATGCTCAAGCACAGAAGCTAAAAGAAGAAAGGCCATAATAGTCAAAGTTAAGGTTGTACAAATGGAGCATAATTACGAATTGTCAGGTCAAACCATTTAACTGGAGCTATGAGTAAGTCACAACACAATTTAAGTTCCCCTCCAGATATGTTTTAATATATACGAAAATACTCTGCTTTGAAAAATAATTTGTGTGTGATATGGTTTTTTCCCCCCAAAAAAGTCCTTAAAATTACAGCTTCTCCTCCCCCATCTATGAACATGCAAATATTTTTCATAAAAAGATGTCTCACTTCACTGAAAAGTCCATTCTCGGTTTATGTGCACTTGAGTTTTACAAAGTTGCATTCTAGACCATGTTTGATGTCACAGATCATGCTCGTAAACGTTCCCCCCTTCTGCAGATGAATGTGGAAACAGCCTTGAAGGGTCCAACTCTGCACATACATCATTCTGCACAGTGAAGCAATAATGAGCAAAGCATATATTGTTATAAAATTATTTTGAGCCAATTCATTAGCAATCCATTCAGCATGCTGAATAGTGGATAAAATGCATTATATTTCAAAGTCCAGCTTCAAGACCACTTGAGTCCATCTGTTTCATCTGTTGCAGCTGCTGAGACAGTTGTAGTGTAGTTATAGTAGCTGTAGTTGTAGTTCTTTTGCCCTACAACAGGGAGGTTGTTAAAGCATATCCACTATTGAAGGCCAACATTAGAGTCGCTTGCCCTCAGAGCAGTCTGTGGCAGATTCCATTTTCTCTGCGAAGCGAGGACTCCCACCTGAAGCTACTGAAGCACAGAAATTGTTGTCATTTAAAAAACATTTAGTGGCACCTTCATCTGCTAGCCTATGGTTTATGTGTGGGACGATCAATGTATTGTGACAGAAGAAGTGGTAATTCGTTAAGTGCGTGCTAAGGATTGTGTGGAATCCTGCTGGATTTTTTTCGGATGGTGCAAGGAAATAAAATGAGATAAAAGGTGGCAGATGGAGAATGAAATTACACAGAAAAATTGCTCTGATTGATACCTCTAGTCCCTTCAAAAGAAACCTGGAAACGTTTTGGAAATTTTTATTTATTTTTTTTTTTTTTATAGAGACATTAAAGCCACAACACTACTAATCAAACAATCAAAAAAACCTTCAAATAAGCTTTTCTTTTTCCTTGTGTAATACATTAAAATAAGGCTGAGGAGATTCCCCAGAGAACAAGAAAAGCATAAAAGAGGGAATGGTTGACTGCTAATGCTCAGGGCCATACAAGAGCATTTAACTAGCAGAGATTAACTACTGTATTCCCACTGGTGGCCTACATGTCCTAGTGTACCGCCTCAGGGAGGAGAGATACCAGAGAGGGATGTATGGAGGGAGTAAAGGAAAGCGAGGTGGGGGTGGAGCGTCTATGTAGTGCTGACAGTTTCGGTCACTTGAGAGTATAGAGTGACAGGTGATACAAAACAAAAACAGCCTCCTCGCCTCCATTGTTTTTAGAATTTGAGTAGCATTACAAGGTTGTGAAAAGAGAAATGACGTTGTTCCGCTGAAAAAAAAAAAAAACAGAAAAAAAGACAGCAAACTCTCTGACTTGAGTTCAACTTTATTTTTAATGCATTCAACATGATGGCACAGCAGCTGACTTCACTACTCAATTTATTCCCTCCTTCAAACTGTCTCTCATTTTCTCACTGTCTTGATACAGACTTCACCTACAGTAGACATGGCAGCCATCACTCTAACTTGGACAGACACATTTGTGGAACTTCCCCCAATTGCTCCTGATCCATCTGTGACATTTTCTCAGGCCATTGCTTGTTAGCATTCATAACATCACAGCCATACCCTCTGGCATTCAAGTTATAAATACTGTATGTTATACATCATTCAAATCGGTCACGGAAAATCCAGTTGCCAAGTTTAGTCTACTACTTCTGGGTTAGGGTGATGTGCAATCAGCGGTTATTTAGTCAGATTACAAAAATCCCCCTCCCCGTCTTTAAACTGATTGGAAGTGAATTCAGAAAATCTACTGCTACTGCTTTGTCATTCAGGAATACAGTTCATTTGGCATCTTGCGTGCAAGAATTGTGGACCACCACCAATGAGTTGCCATTCACAATAATGTTAATAAAATATCAGTTGTTTTTCATTTATTCTTATGAAGTTTAGTTTCTATATGTTTGCATACAATAATTAATAACCTAAGAGATCACAACAAGTGTTTAGCACCCTTGCAATCAAATTTAACTGCAGTTGCACAAAAACAAATCGATGTATGACATTATCATTCACTGGCAGGGCGGTTGATCAAATTTTCCAAGTTTGCCTGCCTTGGTAATTGGCACTATATTGTTCTCACAGTTCTTTTCTGAATGCCTTACAGCAACTGAAACAATTAAGACCCCCAACCAGGAGAGTGGACGCCTCTGTAGGAACACCACTGAGTTGTTTACTATATCAATAGCTTGCACTGTAGGTTTCCCTCATGTCTTGCATGTGCCTTTGGAATATATGAATGCAGGCAATGCACAGCAGGGCCACTTTGTCTTTTTTTGGCCCACCATTTTCCTTCCTTCCTTCCCTCCCTCCCTCCCTCCCCATTCTCTCTCTGCTTGCCTGCATCTTTCCTCTGTGTTTCTGCCTGGAAGTGGAACCGATCGTTCTGGATTCTCTCTTCCATCACTGAAAAAGCTCCTCTACTTGTGATGCAGAGCAGAGCAAAAAAAAAAAAAAAAAAGCACAGGAATATGGCATGTCTCCAGCACATTGGTTCAGAGAGGAGGAGTGCAGCATTTTGTATGCAGGCAGGATTAGCCTAATTGAAGTGTCAGCCTGAGAAAATTGTGGATGCGTGCGGGTTAATGTCTGGGTATAGCAGAAGCTTCACTCATCACAGTGATGATGAGGAGTTTGGCCATCATTGCAGGCCTCATTTGACTGTGTGTGCGTGCGCATGGACCCCACCCTATGGTGATGCTAAAACCTACCATCTAGTATATTTATGATGCTGAGACAGCAAGGTGGAAGCTGTTGGCCATATAATTACTTTACACCATCAGGCCATTACATTAGGAATCCACAATTAAAAACAGCAGTAGTCTTGATTGATTCAATCTATGTGAAAACTTACGAACAAACTGGTGAGACTTTTCTAACACTCTACATTACGGTGGTGTAAGTTGAATTGTACAGCTCCAACATTTCTCCCTCTCCCTCTCTCTGTTTCTATCAGTGTAACTGTCACTGTAATTGAAATGTATCAGTGTGACAGTGGTAACCTTGAATTAATGCTGAACCTAAGAGAGGGAAATAAAACGATACAAGCCACACTGACGGAGCAGCACAATTTCCCCCCATTCTAAGTATACACAAGAGCAATTACTGCCTTGTCAAGGCATGGAATCAAAATGACTACCTTAAGCAGGTCTCACTCACCATGGTCTCAATGTACCCAGCAGAGATGATGTTGAAGTTTTAGTGCTTTCACAAGACTTTCAGAAGGAAGGAACAGAGTTAGTTGTATCCTGAACAGCATGACCCTTCTTTTTTGAAACAAACACCAATACCTAATTTCACACTACACTTGGCTTTCAGTTTCTCTGTTAAACAACTAAATTCAGACTAAAACCCACAAGTAGCACCTATCTTTGGTAGGAAACTGATTAGCCTTTTTCTGTTTCATTATCACTGCTACCAGTCTTCCAATGCAGCTACATTCCTATTAATTTACCAGACTGAAACGAAAGTGCATCCCCAGGGGTGCTTGCTGCTCTAAATGTAAAGCATTTTAGCTTGATTCTGTAAAAAAAAAAAAAAAAAAAATGATGGTAATTCGATGGTACAATTTGAAATTTTTAACATCAACAGCCCATTTTAATGAGTTCTTGCCTGTCGTCTGAACAAGTTTTACAAGTTGGCGATTTTAGACAGTGATAGTGGATATCACCAGCTGATATATCCAGTGATGGCAAATGTCACTGCCTGTAATTAATTACAGTCAGTTGATCCACCTATAACATTTATGCTCACTCAAATATGGTTTACATGACAAAGAGACACCAATTTGTAGAGGGTAGGTTTGTTGTTTAATAAGAACAAGCCTCTCTTGGTTACATGATCCAACTGATCATATCACATCATTTTAGCATTTAGCTAGGTAGTTGAATGAACTGTTCTTCGAATGTTAAACAGGCTAAAAGGCTCAATTTGGTGCCCATAATAGATGTAATACATGTAATTGATACCTCAATTTATTAAATTAGGAAGCACAAATTGATAACTTATTAGTAATCACTTATTCTATGCATGCACCTTGCATGGACAAATAACATAATGAAAAACTTTACCTTCATTATCACCTGCATTCTGTAAAACAAGTCATGTAACAACATAACAAAACAAAATAATTTGACATCTTTTACAATAGAGTTGCTACTGTGAGCATTTTGAGTTTCAACATTTACGTGGACCTTCTTAATGGAGTCCTCGTGGCACGCCTTTACATTCAATAAGATGAATGAATGCCATCACCAGCAAGGGCAATTTAAGTACCAAGGCAAGATATTGTGTACGACACAATGACAGATGCAGTTATGTAACACCTCAAGACCAGCCCTATGATATACAGTATTTCTTATAGTCTGTGCTCATACAGATATATGGCCACACTATAAAACAAATAGAAAAATGTATATCCCAAGCTCAGTTTGAGTTATTTATTCATGCTACATACTAATAATAGTGACCATTCTGTTATTATTCCTTCTGTTATTTGTAACAGTGGTTACATTGAATATAAAACCAAACAGTTTAAAGGAAACACAGCTGAAGAATCCATCTAACCCATAATTCAAGCATAGATATGATCTCATTCAATAAAGGATGGGATTCTCTTGATCAAGCCAATTAACTTAATGTGTGTGAGATGGGATTGGAAGCTCTGATCATGTCCACTATGGGGTTACCCTATCAGTAGACCGCCTTGCAGTTTATTATTGCTGAGTCATGTTTCCTGAAGATGAGGTCAGCCATAAATGCTGCCGTAGTGATATGGCTCCAATAGTGATTTCACTGAAAGGGGCAACTGTCAAGGTAAAGACCTCTTTGGGTCCTTCTGCACCTCATGTCAGCTCACCCTGGTGTCAAAGAAAAACCAACAATAGCTACTGAGACTCATGAATAATAACCTTATAATACAGTGTGCTATAAACAATGCTAAATGGTTAGATAAAATGCTGTAGAGAAAGTATTCATACTTAGAATAAATCTATCATGACTAGTTATATTGTTTTTTCTAACTTAAAAGCAGGAACATTTTACTGCAATACAAATTTACATAGTTATATAACCATAATGTATAACTGCCATAGTCCTTTACCTGCCTGCATTCTAAACTCGTATGGCTAATTCATAGCAAAGCTAATGAAAATCTCCAATAATGACGTACTAAAACCTAGCACATCTAGCAGCCCAATCTGAAAGCATCAAGCCCACTTTGCAGTAAGTAAACACCTAAATTACAGTTAATTTACACTGATGAGGAAGAGTGGGCGAGCAACTGGTAAATACACAGTACAACTGTAGCCAGTGTCTATCGAAGAGAGCCCAGCTCAGAGTTGGCAAAGGCACGCGTGGGATGGATTAGTGTCTTCTTGTTTATTGCGCTTTAATAGGATTTGATTTTATAGATTTTTTTGGCAATTCCTCCTCCTCCGAACATGCCATCTGAGGGCTGAGAGATATATAATATGGATTAAGAAATGCCTTCTTTGAGAAAAAACGTGTCTGTTGCTTTGCATTGCTTCAGGAAGATATTATCCTGCCTTTAAAGTGTTTATAAGTAGATGTATATTAAAGTTATAAATATGTAATATTTGTAGCAAAAAAATCTTCATGTTAACATGAAAACCCAGATGAATAATACAAAGAATTATCAGATGGACTTGCAGGAAGTGAATTATTGCCATCAATGGGAACTTGAAAGTGATGTCACGTCATCTTAGCTCAACACTGTGAAGATTACAGTAGCAATTCCACCCAGATATTGGATTAAGCTACTCCCATAACAGATGAGCCAGTTAAGTGTTTCCAGAAGTATCTGATGAAGTACCATAGTAGCTGTAGAAGAGTCAGACTTAGTAAAGCTGTGCTGAAAAAGTTTCACTGAATACCCAATGGCATCTGTCACAGCTGGAGTTAGGGCAACTATTTCATACTTAAAAATAAACTGCTCATGTATAGGGTACACCCTTTAGCTGTCATTACACAGCACTGCTCAGGACATGTCTGGCTCTACATTTATAGCAAACTATTTGTAAAGATTGAGGTCACAGTAACAAAGTCAATTCAATTACTGACTAAATTTATGACTAAAATCTCCATCAGGGTGTTAAGAGCATCATCATATGTTACCATCTTTTAGATAACAGCTGTCTAGAAATGTAGAGGGATGTAATACACTTTGTATGTCTTAACAAATTCACAATTTCCTGCTTTAGTGCATGTGTGCAGAGTTTAACAAAAAAAAAGAAGTCATCAGAGATCATCTTATTGCCATCATGAATGCAACTACATGGCATCTACAGAGAGGTTGAGAGGAAGTATTATTGTAGTTTCATATGATGTTCATACACAATCTCAATAAAATGTAGCTTTAAAAGCCTTCAGTTCACCCAGAACAGAGCAACAGCACCAGGCAACATAGTAGGGATGTTTGGATTGTATGCTTATGAACACACACCAAAACCATCTCTCAGGAGAAACATTGACAGTCTGCTCTCTTTGCTGTGAGCTACATGTTCAAATATTCTGTTCTGTATTTGAATGGATGATCAGGAGGACTCCCACTTACAATTAAATGTAAATATTTTATGACATTTTTTTCTCAGGAGCTGAAAATGAATGGCTGACATTGTTGGGATGCACACATTTGCACTGCAGTGTAATTCTAGCCAGCACATTACACATGGGTAATAATTTTTGGGAAGGAGACATCGGCTTTGCTTTTTGAAGTGGAAAGCTTTCACCCCTTAACTTGACAGTCATTTTATTGTAGCCATTAAACCTTGAAGAGCCTCAAGTTGTTAACATGACAGAAACAAAGACAAAAAAATCCAACAGTTTAGTGGCCTGCTCCCTTCACAAGAAAAGCAGGGAAACGGGCAATGTATCATGACAAACACTTTTTCTCATGTGTTATAATATCAAACGTAAAAGCTCAAAGAGCTTGGGGTGCCAACTTAGTTTGGACAGAGCACAGATATAATTGGCTTTGGGTGTCGTCCAACCTCTGTAAGCCTCCCAATGCAACCCATTCGAGATATATTTCCCCCATTTTGGCCTTACTCTTTAATATAGCGAGGCAGTAAGAGAGCTTCCGCCCGACTAAAGACTTTCAAACTTTTGTCATATTTTTACCTTATCTGTATTAATTCCACTGACAGCCCACAGATAAATTCAGAGCTGTCTCAGAGCTACAATGACAGCTCCCGGAAATCCTCTGTGGCAAAGAACCCAATCACCGTGGGATAGGGCTGGAAAACCCTTATGAACTTAAACCTGCCATTTGTATGCAGATTCCTGAGTAAAGATTTACCAGTGATGTACCTATGCAATTTCCCATAATCACAAACAATTAAAAGTAGCGCCAAAAATGGCTTACTGCTCTGTACATATTAATCTTGCAGTTACTAACATATAACTGCATAGGTCCTTTATATGAGCGTTAGTAGAGGTTAGCGGAGTAGAAACAGTCAGCAGGATTTAGAGAGAAAATAAATGGAGGCTTCTCAGTTCATTTGCTACAGTGTCTCCCAGCCCCAGAGCAGGAAACTCATCCTCTATGTAACATGTCAAATATGTGCTCAGGAGTCATCACAATCCTTGTCACATTCATTCCTCTCTTCTGACTTTCAGAAACTTTTGAAATATCTAAAGAACTTAACCAGGTTCTACTTTTTTACTGAGGATATTTCTATTCTTATGCAGTCGCTTTCGTTTTATTCTGTCATTGAAAAATATTTACCAATTGAAATTTAGCCAGACATTCCCATGTAACTATGGCATCAGCTTGTGCAGTGTGTTGAGAGTGGTCATGCAACAATAATAGGAAGAGCTGCTTATGACAAGTGTCATAATCGCACAAATGCTGAGACACAAACTCACGACCCTTCCAATGCACCAGTGGCCCTAATGGGCAGCCTTGTCACTCCTTCTGCTACTCAAATCATTCTCCACCATCCCTCCCTCCATCTGCTCCTCTCCCCACTGTATTGTCCTCTCTCTTCAACTGTCTTGGCAGCAATTTGTTTTCCTTAAGTCCCTCTGCTGAAAAAAAGCAATGGAAGACAAGACCACAGTTCTCTAATGAACAATGAGTTGGGTGAGTTTTGTCAGATATGTCAACATATTGCTCCGTATGTAAGTTCAAGTCAAAAACAGATTTACCAAGTGCAAGGTTATATACTGACGGCTTTAAAGCAATGATACAGAATGTTTTATAATACCGTAAGTGGGAATTTATTGCCAAACAACAAATTTTCAAACAAACAAACAAAGCAAATATTCAATTCAAATTAAGAAAGTGAAGTTTTCTCTTTTTACTGAACTAATACTTGGGGATGTGAGGGTATTTTGCAGTAAATTCACATGGATTCCTTGGTTTTATATATTTTTCTTTCTCATCTGGGTGGGGAATCATATAGGCTCCAGAGAAGATCAATAAGAGTTTTGATAGCATTGTGGATGCATATAAAGGAAACTCGCTACTTGGAGTAGGAGCAAGCGCAAATCAATCAAACAAGCAAAAGCATTAAATATACATAGATAATGGGAATGGATAATGTTATGTTATCTTATGTTGAGTTTCAATCATAAAGATGACATCAACACTTCAATTAGTACTGTATGAAATGTACCTCATGTGAAGGCATCATGCCAAATGCATGATGAGGGTAAATCCCTAAATCACATCAACTATCTGTCTTGATTTGTTGAAGACGTACACATAACCTCTACTCCATTTACATGGTTGTCTATGAGACCGGATGAAACAGTCTAAATGATATGACAGAATGGTTTCAAAAATATTAAATGACCTACTAATAAGTTGATACAGAATTTGGTGAATATGATTGGGGCGTTTTGTTTAGTCAGGCTCACTGTAGACTCCTGCAAATTGAATGATGTATGGTATTGTGCTGTACTTTTTAACACCTGCTCTATCTCACCACTTTAGTGTTGATTGATGAAGTATCTTAAGAAAATACATTCAAGTCCTGTGACGTTTATTGCTTTGGTTGTTGTCCAAGCATATGGTCACCATTCATCTAAAGGGAAATACAGGAAATCCTGGGTTTCATTCAAAAATGGGCTGAGAACAGCTGCTGTGCATTCAGTGGGAACCAGAAAGGTAAACTGAACAGGAGGACAATTTCATTGCACAAACCAGGCATTTTGCCCTATGATGTCATGGTCAGGTCCAAATCTAAGGCTAGCATGTGAGTAGGAAGCCAAGGGTCTGTCATCTCTCAGCGTTATTTGGGATGACACGTGCTTAAAAACACACCATGACCCCTCTGTCGGGGAATGGAGACTGGGGGAAAAGGGGGAGTAAAAGTGGGGGCAAGTAGTGCTGGAAGCTGGAGCTCCAAGCAAACAACTTCTTGGCAGCCCAACAGAGACTACTGCATAGGGAAACCACTGCCCTGACAGCAGGCAACAAAAAAATCAGAACAATAGTCAGAACAAAGGTTCAAGCTGCATGGGTCAAGGTATCTGGGTGACAAAATCACAAAATCAAATTACCACAATAGACACTTTTGTCACGCCTCTGCTGTTTACAGGCACAATAAGTGTCCATTTTGCTTTCAAGGACATAGCCTACAAGTACAACAGGTTATAACTACATCACCCAATTGAATTATCACTTGAGCAAGTTGGGATTGCCATAAAGAGAAGTGTTCCACATCCCAGTCAGCAAATGTGTAATATACACAAACAACAATTGTGACATATTGTCATTATCTCTTCCATTTACCGTTTTCACAAGTCATGTAAGACCTAATGAAAGAGCAGCATGATTGCTGCTGCACTTACAGGGGTATCCTCCACAGGGAGGTATGAGCTCAACCTTATCAGCTGAACGAGAACAAAGTTTAATGCACAAATAACACAAAAAATGGTTTATGCAGCTCAATTAAAGGGCTTCACTTGTGTTCTGAGAACTAAGGTTGTAAAACACCACAGTTGTAAATTAACAATGGCGTTCAATAGTAAAATGCCAATAAAGCAAACTGGTTTGGATATATATATATATATATATATATATTTTACAAGAGGTATTTTGGATTTGCACACGAAACAAAAATAACTAAGCAATGGGCCGCAATCTTGTTTGTGGAAGCCTTCTATTTGCGTACGTGAATCACTGTGTCTAACAGACCAGACTCAAATGAAGCATTCAGTAGTAGCATCTAGAAGAAACAGGGTTTTGTGGGTTATTTCCAGTGAAATCCAACTATTTTCGACTTCATTAGGTGCAATATGTGAGGGATTTCATCTGATCAATAAACCTGAGAGATGTTTATCCCTCAGTTAGTACTTTTTATTATAGTTAATACACACTGGCATATCCACTTTATCTGCACTCAAGAGAATATCTCTAGGTTTGTGAGGACAAAACACGAGCACTGAAACTCACATGGACATAGAGATACATTGCTGTGCTGTATGCATCGTTTCTAGACCTCTAGAACTTCAAGGGTAATTGTATGGAGACTTAGGAATTATACTCACCATAGATTGATTGCTTCACCTTTGTGCTGTGTGGTGTTTGTGTTGTGCAATTTTGTGCTGAATAAGTAAAGATAACATATCTTTGCATTTGTAAGTAAGGCATAAATACTTAAATAATCATGTACAAGTTACACCATTTTCAATTATTTATCATGTTTGGTGTATAGTGTATGGAACAGAAATATGATTTAGCTGTGATACTCCTGAAAGTTAGGGGACACTTTTAATCAATACAGCCAAGACATTACCTGTTCTTCTCTGCTTCATCCAATACAATGATTGTTGATCTGGCATTATCAGTTTCATTCAGGGATATGTTTTAATTTGCAAGTGCCAGTATCACACAAAGTTATTTTAGGTAGACAGACAAATTATGAAGTGCACATGAAGAGACTAGATATTACCTGGTTAACACCTATGCAGCAGATACTAAATTAATTGTACTGAATATCAATTATCACACAGGCCTATGTGGTATATACACTGTTCAAACTGGCATAAGTATTCACCAGCAAGATTTAAATAAAGTCCTACAGACTAGACTGCACACCTACTTTGTTTCCTTTCCCAGAAGATTATTAATATCATGCAAACATAAAAGGTAAGAAGCTGTGAAACTCTGGCCTACACAATCAAAAGAAAGAAGTGTAGGAGGCCAGAACGTCAACATGTGCTCTTTTTGCATACCATCAGATCCCAAACATTAACCATTGTTTGTACATAAGAGAGAGTTGGATTGTCTTGCAGGGATTGAAAAAAAAAATCACATTAAAAATCTCATTAAAATCGGGTAATCATGCTTTGCCTCAGGACTGGGTGGTGTGGGGGGTTCGGGAGAGGAAACGCTTACAAGTTGAATCAGCCTGAGGAAGAATACATCTGCTTTTGCTGCATGCCTTAATGCTCCAGAGTATTATTAATGTTGAGAGGAAATAGATCCCATGTGGTACAATGAAAAAAAATGGATGTTGCCTCTTCTCATCCTGCATTAGGTCATCAACTGATTTACTATTGTGGCTGCATCGTGGTACAGTAGAAAGTACTATGCAGCATTGTATTCCCACACTGGATGAGGCAGGTGGCTTGGGGAAATATACCTAGTGTGGGAGAGCGGTCACTCAAAGTATCATTCTGACGTGTGCTCCAAATATTCCTCTGTATAGCTTTTGTTCCGTAGAGAGTAATCATTTTACTGGACGTGATTAGTGTTATATTTCATACATCAACCTATAAAACTGGCTCCCTTAAAAGGAGGTAATGCCAGAGTGGATGGTTTGGTTCTTGTTCAACTGCTGTGCACCTGGATACATTGCCACACATCAAGAACCTTGAGGTTACTTTAGCAAAAATCAAAACTTATTCAACATGGATTTCCTTTATGTGGTCTGATTTTGACTGGCCTGAAATATCAAAATATGTTCATACAATGAATTAACAGCCCCCAGATTTTTGTTGGAAAATGTACATGAATAATATTATCTCATTCATAGCTGTAATTTAAGAAACTCTCAGATCCCAGCTAACTGAGCATCATTGATGCCATTTCACATCTCATATGGCAAGGGTCAAACAGAGTTAAATTAAAATAAATAAAAATGTGCACTGAAAGCATGTTCCACATTAAACAGATTTCCTGCTGCTTGTTCCCTACTTATTCCTGGCATTGCATATTTCAAGCCTTCCTATTTGCTTTGGCCTCCTAGAGGTCATGGCCACAAATATAGTACAAATAACAGGCACCATATGTTTTTCTGTAGATTGTTATTCTCACCTTTTAAGTAATTTAAAGCCATCATTGGAAGGACGTGTGTGGGCGGGAGGCTTTGTTTTACGCGGTATATAACCTTTTTTTTAACTGTGTCAGAGTAGAGATGGGTGACTTCAATACTCATGAGTCAAGTATGGAATACCTTTATTTAAGATTAGTTTGTGTCTGCTGTTGATAATTCTGTTAAGAATGGCAGCGGTAATCAGAGAGAACACATCAAACTAGCTAATTTTGTTTCTCATAATTGACTATTCGCGAAGCCCCACCTCCCTCAATCACTGTTGCTCCGTCTGTCGAGCTTACCATTCTGGCAGTGCAAAGATGAAATTTATGATGATAATAGAGGCAGATATACCATTCTAAATGAACAGTGTATGTTTATAAACAATGGGTACTTGACTTCAGACAGCAGATTCTCATTTATAGCCAATGACGTTTGATTCTGCTGGCAGAATTGATAACTCTGGCAAGCAGATTAATCAACTATGGCTAACTATCCAATTCATGAGAACTGGCTGAAATCTATGTCCCTAGCTGACGTGATAAAAGAGGAACCCTTTAAAAGGCTGAGGCTACGGTGGCATGTCCCATGCCAAATTAGCATCCATGCCAGTTGTCGACCATACAGAATGTGCAGAAATAAAGGAGCTGCATTGTTTTTGTACTGCAAGCAAGAGCTGGTTGGTCCCAGTACTATAATATAGTATTATAAGAAATGTAAGATCAGACTTTATTTATATATATATATATATGTATAGTCATGTGTTTTTTCAATTTCGGCAGAATTCTCCAGCACAACATTATTTGTCTTTGCTTTATAAACCTGTTACAAATCACTGTTATAAAATAATGATGTTTTCTGATGTAACTGCTCTGTGGTTAAGGTCTGGTTAGGTTTAGGCACAAAAAACACTTGGTGAGGTTTAGGAAAAGATCATGATTTGGTTTAAAATAATCACTTTAAGATTAGTTATGTGACATTTGTTGTCATGGCTACAATTACATACATTGGGTTAAGATCAGAAATGCCATAAGTAACGTACATTACTATGTTTTAAGAAAATATTCATGTCCCTCAGTCTTTGACCTTTTCCAAAATAATGTTGTGTATCCATTCCTATTGTTTAAAATAGTGAAGATGAACCCAAATTTTAAAAAAACAAACAAACAAAAAAAAAAAAACAGGCATCTATACACCACTGGGTAAAATTTACATGTATATGAAATGTATTTATCTTTGTGCAGTTTATGTTTAAACAGGCAATGCTAGGCAATGGCATTTCGACGTCAGGTCATAATTAAATTATAAAAAGAGCAGAGGAGAATGACCTGGAACAAACCTTTGCCAAGCATTTGAAGTGCAGGAAAGCTGTCTGTCGAAAATGCAGTCAATGTGGTGAATGTGTGCTCAGAGTGTGTTTAAGTATAGTCATGTGTTTAAATGAGGATGATTCAGCCTGGTCACAAAAGTTCATTGTGAGTAAAATGTATTTCTAGTTGACTGATTATTCAGTTTTATTTTACCATGTTACTGTTTGTGGTTTATTAGCCTAATTTTCCTGTTGCCTTAATCCATTTGCATGAATGGAACCCAAAGAGAAATATATATTTGCGTTATGATGTTAGAAATGAAAAGAAAAAAAGCTTCAATGGTTACTTCCAGTGTCTTGGCGATGTTCTCTAATTCACACATTGTTGAAATGCCTGAATTAATAACTGATTAAGCCACTGCAAGTGTGGTGGTTGTTTGTTGTTTATTATTATGGTTCATTATTGTCCATTTGGGGTATTTAGACTACATTGGTAATTTAAATAACATGGGTTATCTCATTAAGGATGAATGTTGTTTTATAATAATATCACACATCCAAATATGTATATTATCCATTTTCAGTGTAATTTTAGACTGATTTATACTGACAGCAATGCAAAGCAATAAATGCCCTAAAAGATACTTAAATTATAAAACAGGACCAAAATAAAGGTGATGCTTAACCAAACACATTTTGTAACATTCCTTTTTGAAGAACATTTTTGTACTATGGCCGATAGGACAGCATCTGTCACTCAAACATAACTATTTTTTTGTTTTTAGTCAACTGACATTATGATCTGTTGTCTCGTTCTTCTTGGGAGGGCAGTCTCAGTGTATGAAAGAGCAAAGAAAAAACTTTTTATCAGTTTATTTATCTTTTTATTGATTATTGGTTATGTGGTTTGGAAGGTTTGAGTCTAACACCACCTTCAAAACTCTTTGCATACCAGATATGTACAGCCCCATGCTCACTGCCTCAGCATGTGGAGAAATCCAGAGCTAGTCAGACCTATCATGCCGAGTTATGGTTACTAAGCTATGATTGGTTGTCAGCCAACGGTCAACTGGATAAAGAGACACATTATAAACTAATCAGCTCTGTTGAGTTTACCTACCTTTTACTTATGACAATACACACTCAATAAAAGAAAAGACAATAAAGAAGATAGTTGGCTTATGAGATTGAATGTTTATTTGTAACTGATTTTCAATAACCGTCCACATCATTGATGTGTGCAGAAAAGGTCAGGTGATATCAATCAGAACTCTCCTGATTCCAAAGGTCTCCTTGCTCGAGCCACAGGGAAACATTATCCTCTGCCTGCCTTTTAGTGCCTGACAACTGACATTAATTACAGTACTTACGCTTCCTTTTAATTATGCCCAATTATGTGGCATATGTAATAATGGTCCACACACGCCAAACGCCAAATGTTGAGATGATAGGTAGATTGATGGTTGGATGGATCGGAAGAACATCCTTTTTGTGCTTGGCCCAAAATTAACACAGCAATTACAGCATTTTTATAGCTCACACCGGAAAGGATAACTTTGATATCTCTACCATTACCTCCCAATAGGAAGGGAAAAAACCATCCGTAAATCAACCAGGCCATCTACAGTGGAGTATCACACAAGGCCGCTGTAAACTCTAGAGACATTAAGAAGGATGTGGGGACCTAAAACTGTGGAATTTATGAGTGCGAATTTATATTCTCATTGCTGCAGAGGGGCTACTTTGAAGGCATGATTGATTCGTCCTCCTCATTACCGAGCTATTCAAACTCTACTATAGATTTTTGCCCCTCATAATGATGTAAATGGGGAAAGATAAACAAAACAAAAACAGATCTGATTGAGCTAGAAATGCATTGTTGCTCACATTGAATTGCAGGCTTATTTGTGTAAAGAGAGGGGATCTTGTTTTGCTATAGCTGACTTAGTGACACTAAAATCACCACTGTCCATATGTATTTTCTTTATATTTGTTTGATCAAAGTTAAACAGCAGTGAAAATGTTTCATCATGGGCTCTCATGGCATTGAAATGACAGTTTTAGTGGTTTCATTCAAGGTTATTTAGTGGACACCAACACAAAGGATATTTAGACTAAAAAAACCATAAAGGCTGATTTGTGGTAGGTCGCTTGACACTTTTGATAAGTGTCGCTCAACAGAATTTAGAGCCACAGGACAATTTCAATTTATGCTTCAGAGAAAGGTTTCTATCATCTCCATGGTAACCAGACACTATCTTCCTGCCAGCTTGTTTAGTAACATTATATCATCCCAACTGGGACTAATTAAACAAGGATGTTACAAGTTACCTAAAGTTACAGATCAAAATATCAATAAGGAAGTTCAGTGAAAACTACAATCGTCATGGCGACATTAGTAACACTATCCAATCTCTTTGCACAACAAAATATAACTATGTCCACGACATAACAAAATTCTCCAGGTGCGTGAAATGAAAGGACAGTGCCGAGAGACACTTTTTTCTGTTGAAAATTAGTAATTTCTGTTGAGCTACATCTATCAATGTGTCAAGCAACATACCATATATCAGTCTTTCCACAAAATCAACAGCAACACTTTCTGCTACATCGAGTTCAGGAACTCAACAACATGAGAAGCCAACTTCAAAGTGAGAAGGACCCATTTTTTCCATGAATCATCCTTTCTGGAATAACGCTTGCAAACCTTAATACCCCAGCAGAGTGGAATAGTACTTATATGTAACCATAAATTTTCAAAACACCCACAGTGATTTCTTAATGGTACATAAGCATCAAAAATTCATTGTGGAATTATTAAGTATAGGTTCTTTTGACCGAAAGGGAAGTTATGAACTAACTGGAGAAATTATGTCACTTGAAAACTGTAATTGCCCCTAACATCTCTGAAAATGTACTTGAGATTCGGTCTCTTTTCAGAGGAAAGCAGTCATTCAATGACAGAAACAGCTGTGGAAATGATAAACTCTGAATGAGGTTTGCTTTGAGCAGTAGATGTGTACTGGCTTACTGTTCCACAAAGAAACTAAAATAGAGACATACACCCTCCTAAATATAACACTGATGTACTATAGATACACAGGTTAGACAGGCATATAATCTTCCTTTCATACATAACTTTTCAAATTTTCAATTATTTTAACTTTTCAAATCCCCATTTCCGTCCCCCCAGTTTTACAGTCTTCATTTCCTTAAGAAAATCTCTCTGTTCAGCCACCACAACCGAGGTGAGAGAAGATACAGGCGTTAGTGGAAATGTCAATTTGCTCTCGTCAGTCGCCTTTGATTATTACAGAGGACAATCAGCAGTGAGAGGTGCAGTGAGCATCTACACCCTTGCTTCTGCTTCTTAGGCAACATAAAGTCTGCCCCACCCTGTTTATAGGAGGCCCTGCTCAAGGCTGAAAAATGTACCTCCACCTTCTCTGCATGTTTTGACTAAAAAAATTAAAAGTAATTCACATTTATATAATTACTCATTTTACCAGTTTACCTCTGAAACCCAACATACACCCTTGAACAGAACTACTACTTACTTAGATTTTCCTGTTTTAGGAAACAAATACCAACTTAACACCTAATATAAATATTCTAATTTATAATTATCTGTTCAATGTTGATTCCATAGAATTAATACTGTATGCGGCCCACTATGACGAAGGAGAATCTTGTGCACAGGTGCATGTAGTATTAGTAGCAGCAGCAATGTAGTACTGTAGTAATGTAGTCGTTAGCGAGTTAAATGTGACAATTAATCGTGATACTGATTTCAGTTGATACTGCCAGCCTTACCTGAAAGCATTGTTTTGAATAGCTTATAGTCATATAATCTTAACCTGTATTCAGACTGCAGCTGTTGCAGTATTTTTCACTTTCTCTTTCTGCCCACCACTTGCTTGCATCTCCCAGCTCTCAGTGTTTTGCTTTCTTCTCATTCATTTTTAATGAATTGTTTCAGGTGCAGGCGCGAGAAGAGCAAATCAAGGGGACATTTAGCACTGGGAGAAAGGAGGTGACTATTGAGCCGATAAACCAAAGTAATGAAAACAGGGGCTCCAATCTCAATGCTCTCCACAGGACGTTTGTCTTTTTCTCATAAGCGGCGCACCATCTCAGTAGCTCAGCCTCTCGTGAGCCATAAGAGTGTCAGCCTCAAGATTGTAAAAGGTGAAACTTGGGCCTATTGTGTGAATGAATTCCCACATTTCTTGTGTTCAGTTCTGCCAGTGCATTGCATCATGTCTGGTGAACATTTTGGTTTTGTGGGTGCTAGTGTGTACACTTTGTGGGTGGTCTTAAATTAGCCTGTTTGTAAGAGGTGGAACACATAGGAAATTCACCATGAGGTCATTAGTGATGAAAGGTTGAGGGTGTGTGTGTGAAACTATTGAATCTGCCGCAGCAGGATACATTTGGCAGTATAGAAGATATAGCGTGCCATCATTCATTTTCTCACATAGAAAGCCCCATAAATAGGGAAGGACTGACATAACAGTATGGCTCTCCAAATCGTGGTTACTGTACAAACAATGTGATTATGTTGACATCATAGCACTTTGGTTATATGAGGGACTATTACTGCCTGACCACACAGTCCTCTGACTTGGCCAGTGGTGGGGACATACTTACGTAATGGGAAAAGCTGTGTGGGATCAAACTTGTATCCAGGGCTGCTTTGGCAACAAGGAAAAAGTGGATAATTTCGTGCCAGGGTGGCACACTGAAACAAAGACTCTGCTGCTCAGAGTACATTTTGTCTAGAGCATTTCAGAAATTGCCCAGGAGTTACAGTTTTGTTGAAAATCAGACTTGATATTTTACATGTGTCCTGTGACCATTTAATACATTGGTATTAGTTCTCATATATATTGTTTTGCATTTTCCTTTGTTGTAATTGGGAGATTCTCATGCTTTCCTGATATGGAACTAACATGAGGTGAACTTGATAGAAAGTCATTATGGAAAAAAAAATCATGAGCACATACTGTGCATACTTGTATGCCATGAGGAAAAGTGTGGCAGCCATTTTGGTTTAAAAGTTATTCTTTTCTAAGGGTACACACATGCCCACAATATAACACAATGCAGTACATGAAACCCCTCACTGATTATAATTATCATAATTTCACCTAATTGTCTACCTGGATTGCATGAATTATGTTATTTTTGAAGTTGGTGTGGGCTGTGTACCTACAGCCTGTCAATGTGACAGGCGCCAACACACTTTTTTTTGTAGAAGTGCTTTGTTGCTCTGCTTTTTCTTTTCAGATAAACTTCTTTACTCAAACCAGACATCAGCACTTAAGAAATCCCTCTTTGCCTAAGTCATAGAAGAAGTGACATTATATTTTAAATGCTGATGACAATGTGAATCATAAAAAGATCACTAAAAACCTTTTGGGGAGACACTATCCAATTCTCTGGAAATGGGATATCTCACCGCCTACGAACAAACATGAATCACAAAACTGAGGTGTAATGATGTCAATTCCAAGAGTTTGTAGCAAATGGCAGTCCACCTGCTGTGAAAAGACAATCTTTTCAGCAGGGGGCCAAGATCCACAATGCACTGTGTTATGAGCTCACTTAATAAAACACATTTTTATGATGAAAGTTTGATATAAAAAATGGTAATGTATAATCAACGCTTTATGAGACTGATGGCATTTGCCAATCAACTGCAAATGAACTGAATCTATTTAGTATTTCTCACCACAAGCATAAGATTTAATCTATTTAATGTCAATCTGGAAAACACTGTGTGTAGTGTCAGTAGTTACTAGTCACGTTCCTTTGCCTTTCATGGTTCATAAGTTTAAAATGATAAATAAATCTGATAATGTGCATTATTTCAATGATCTGGAGAAAAAGTTTGTTTTTTAGGATTAAATCCATATTATGGCCCCTTTTGTGCGTTTTCTTTGTCTCTGCACTCATTGTGATTTGACTTAGGGCTGCTCGATTATAGCAAAAATCATAATCAGGATTATGGTCGATGCTGAGATCACGGTTATTTAACTCATTGACTCTGGAACAAAAATACTTCCATTTTATTGAATGTATAATCCACACAGACTCTGAGACATACGTGAGTAACATGCATCTCATGGAGACCCCCAGTCTATTTCTGTCCAATTTAGTGAAACGTAATCTGCACAGACAATTGTTAAAATCACACAAATATCCTGCTGTGTATGTGTTTTGAACTTATTAAGGGTATATGTTGATTGATCAAGGCTCCCAATCTGTCTGTGATCTCCCAGTTTGACTACAGGCAGGTTCCCCTCATTCGCTATGGTGAGCAGGGAATTAAAATCAATGAATCAGTAAATACAAACACTGTCGATTTCTTCTCATAGAGCCAACATGAATACTATTTTGGTTCAGTAGTGTTTTATGTGTACATGTGCATTGTGACATTGTCTGCAAGTCTGTTGTGTGATGCAGCAGCTAACAGCCCAAGACAAATTTCCCTTGCGAGACAATAAAGTAGATCTTATCTATTTGACATGAGACTGTAAATTGTGTAGACTTGAAATTTTGCACACTCACTGTAAATGAGTGCCTCATGAAATAGTCTCAAGTGGCGTCATGTCAAAAGTATCATTAAACTTTCCTTTTATCCTTTAAAGCAGTTATATTTCACACACTCTCCATATCCATTTATCATACGATAAATCTAACTTTGGATATGATCATGTTGATAATTACATTATCACAAATTTATTCATTAATTTTCCCAAAACTGAAAACATTTGTTGAAGAATGATAAACAAGTCTGCATCCTGTTCATATCGAACAATAATTGGCACTATGGCTGCAACTAATAAATATTTAAATAATTGATTAATCTGACACTTATTTTGTATTATCTCTATTATCTGGCCTCTTAAGGTAAGGTAATCATAATTAAAGCCTGGTGAAAACTTAAAACCCAAACGTAATAATTTACAATTATACAAAACAGAGAAAAGCTGCAAATCCTACAACTGAGAAGATTTAACTAGAAAAATGGCTAACTATTTTGTTCTGTGTCACATAAAACACACTTCTTATCTTGTTGTCATGACCATATGTTCACAATTTTTCATCAACTCTCCTCCAATGAGTGAAACAGCGACCCTCCCAGTTGTAACCGCTGGTGAATATCAGCACGTGTGTGTGGTCAAACATGGCGTTGCACCCTTACTGAAATCTAATCTTACTGAAGACAAGGAAAAGAAACTAAACTGTGAAGCCAATTTGGTCTGGCTTCATACCAAACAACTTTTAAACTGGGAGAGTTAGCTTATTTTCCAGTGTTGCTAATAATATCAGTTGCAATGTTTTTATAAGAGTTGGTTAACCAGCAGCAACAGAGATCTGTCAACAAACAAAATGACTGCTCTATAATGAGTAATGAGCTTAAACTACAAAAATTGATAATTTGATATTAAATTTTCAGATCTTAGTATTCAGCACTGAATTTGCTAAGAAAATACATAGCATGTACTGTAAGTAATGTGTCTATGATATGTGCCTTGTTTAGCCTTCTTTTCACATGAACCTTATCTAAAAGTTAACTAATTGGATGTTAGGTGCTTTGTTGTATCACACCACAATGGAACAGTACTACAAATCTGCATTTATTACCTTTGTTGGTAAAATGGCACATTTTCCTACTTTAAATTTTATTTCTTTAGATGACCTGTCTGACGTGGCTTCAAACCACTCCACTGCTAAAAGTGAGTGCTGATTCAACCGGCTGTTTATTTAACTGGCCCCTGTGCTTTAAATAGGCAAGAACCACCTCTGCAAAAGTGAGTCAAACTGTATTCAATTCAGGTCAGTTTTCCAGCTCAATTATGTTTTAGTCTCTCCATCACTCTGCTCCCTATGTTAGACTGCATTAAAAAAGACCTTCAATGTGCATTGTTAAAAGTGGAATTTGAACAGTTCAGTGCTGTATAACACTGACTAGCTTTCCTATACATGACAAACTGTACCAAGCACTAAAATTTAAACTGCGCCTGGAATGCCTCATTATAAACTGCAGAGAGAATGTGACATCCATGTTGTCAAAATGTACTTGCCGGGAGAGCACTTAAATCAATTATTTGACAGCAATATTTGTTGAGCGGAGGAGCAAACAAACAGCTGCACCACTACAGAGTGACACCCACAGAGCCTGAAGTTTCACATGCACGGCACACCATTAATCCAGGTGGCTCATATTGATGTCAGACATTATTTGTTTCAGATACAGAATTGGGTGACTTTGTCAGCTGTCATATCAAGTCTAGTCTTTTTTTTTTTCTTTTTTTTTTCTCTTTACCACTGCAGCCAGGTATTTAAAAGCATATTCACCACCTAACTGTACTGTATTACCTTTCAGCAGAGGAAAAAAAAAGTTGAGCACAGAGGGACTAATGATTTTCTGTGACTGTGATAAAGCTTTCAGCTTAGTGGCGTTTTCTCTCTTTTCTGTCAGCGTGGTGCTTAATGCAACAAAACATCCAGACTCCTGAAAACTAAAATGAGCTGTACAGTGGTTGATTTGCTCTCAATCAAGACAGGCTGTAGCCTCTGTACACCAAAAGCAGCTTAATCACTGTTTTTGTATATAAAGTGTGTATCTTTACAGCTAATTTGCATCTCTACCATCTCCATGAGGTTTGGAGATCCTGCCTAAGGGGTGTGTTAATTATGTCTAATTTTACACTCCGTCTTTTTGAGAGGGACCCAATTTGGTGTCTGGCCCCCTTAGCTTCCTTAACCTGCCATTTACCACTCATCACTACAAAGTAAACAGCCTGAACAATAGATAATCAGAGAGGGGAATGATGAGGAGAGTGTGGCAGATGCGGCTCTGCATTGCAGATATCTGCTGCCTCTGCTTCAAATCAATCGGCAATTAGTGCCATTTCACCGCAGCTGTTATGAAGCGATTTATTTCACTGGAGTGATCCCCTTTTCTGAGCGCCCCAAACGTAATTGCAGAACCCTCCAAGGCCTTGCTGAAAGAAAAGAGAGAGACAGTAAGAGTGAGAGGGAGAGATGGATGGTAGGAGAAATAGTGCATGAGAAAGGGAAAGGATGAAACTCATGGAGAGAGAGCAGAAAGCAATGACTGAATTATCTGAGTTCAACAGCACAGGAGACTGCTGCTCTGAATTGTAGTTGACGTTTCAACAGCTGAGCGCTTTTTCACAGCTCGGTCTTGATAGTGTTCTTTGAAAGTATGGAAAAAAGAAGGAAAAAAAACGCTAATTCCATGCTTCTTCATCCACTTTCAGACAGTGTAAGTTAAATTTAGGAAGACAGGGTTTTATGTTCAATAGAATATTGTTCTTCTGAAATACCAGTGGAATATATTTCGAATTAACCACCAGGCTAGTTTCTCATGAATTCCTCCAGTAATGCAGTAATTTGCTTTATCAGTGGGGTATACTGCATGCACAGTCAATTCAGAAATCTTTAATCCTGCATATTGACTGTGAGGACTTGGGTGGGACATTACTTAACCTAAAAACAGCAGGAAATGTGTTATTTGATACATTTTGCCTTGTTTAAAGGGAAGTAAAACTGTTCCCGTATTCACATATTAACATCCTTATCCACATACTTTTGTTTACTTTAGGCCTGAGGTTGTTGTGTAATGCTTTGGGTTAGGATGTATGCTAGATACAGGTGTTCTGCTGTTGATACATATGGCATAGGTTTTGATTTATAGTTCAGCATATGATCTCATCGGTTGATAGCCCCACAGCAACACTAAGACTGATGTATCAAACATAAACAGGTCTGTGATATCCTGCTGTGATTTAAGTCTCCACAGTAACCGCGGTTACATTCTTTCATTCACTTTCTGATACAAGCGACAGATGTTCATTCATGCTCTGTGATTGAAAGTGGTGATCACAGTGAGTAGGAAGTTGCAATGGATATGCCTTTGCTCGATGTGTGTTACTGAAAAAGCAGAAGCCTTTTTTTTGTTAATTGCTTCAAGGTGTCTTCACTCTCAACATATGCTACTACGAAACACAGGCACTGTAGGAAACATAAGTAGCCCAAGATGACCTATCACACGTCCTGCGGTTCCCACTTGGTATCTTTGTAGCTGCTGTGGCCCTCACATGTAGTTACATCTTTGTATATGCAGTTGTATTTTTGAGGAATCAGCTAAAGTGTAGCTATCCACATGTAGCCCATGTAAGTCCTGTATGATATAATCCCTATTGCAGAAGTATAAATTAAGCTTTAGTTCAGGGGAAATCTGTCAAAAGTTGCCCAAGTTGAAGATTTGAGGCAGATTTCATCTGATGTAGAGGAGCAAAAACCAATCACACCTGTTTGATTCTCTATGGCAACAGAAGCATAGATGTTTTCTACTCAAACAACTGTGGATACAGCTTCCCCATTGTGCACCACTGGAGTGGCACCTGGAGAAAATAACTGTCCAGTCAGAGTTCAGTGTGTAAATATCATGCTCATCACACACACACGTTTAAGGGTCAAGAAATACAAAAGGGAGCCTGCTACTTTGAATGAGTGTGTGTGTGTGTGTGAGAGAGAGAGAGAGCGTTATAGCATACAAGACTAGAGTGTACCTCTAACTTTATGGCAACAGTGCCGGGAAGGCACTTTTCTACACTGACATAACGAGACAAAAGTGAGGTCCATTAAGAAATGGTTTGTTGTTGAAGAACATTAACTGACCTTCACAGATCCCTTACATCATAACCCATCAAACACCTCTGGGATGAATTGGGATGCCCACTGCAAGCAAGACCATCACCCAGCCTTATTGCTTTGCTAATGTTTTTGCGGCTGAATGGGAGCAAATCTCTGCAGCCCAAGTCCCTAAATCTTGTGGAAAGCCTTTTCAAACGAGTGGAGGCTGTTACAGCAGCACTTTAATGGCCATGGTTTTGGAATGAGATGTTCAACTATTATATACAGTGTAATGTACTGGATGTAAATGAACAAGCTGTGAAAGAATACACAGCATGCTTCATCCTGTTGTGTTTTTTTTTTTAAATGTAACTACACTTTTCAAGAGTTCATGCACACTGTGAGTCAATAGATCTATAAAACATGTAGCATCTTTTTTCCTATGGATAATAAGCCAAGTCCTTACCTCAGACAGCACGCAGAGGTACAATTTCATCTGAAAAATCACACACAGTGCCAGAGCAGTTAGCCACCACAACCTACAATTATGGCTGGCCATAAGTCATATTATCGCTTTAGTCTTTTATGGAAGGAATTTGGTTTCTATGCTAATGCCTCTAAATATAGTAGTGCGAGATATGAATGCATTGTAAAGACGGTTATAGTGTTAAATAGAAAACATAACAGTCAGAATGTTGATTTTCCACCAGATCAATTAGTAGTGGAGTTCTACAAACTTAGATTTTTTTAAGAGAGGAAATTAAACATGAATGCCATTTATCTATCCTCCTCTTGCAATTTAGGCTCAAGTCACATATAAAGTAAAATGTTCAGGTATGTTTTCAGTTTTATAAGCAAGTTTTGTGACAAAAATTTGACTGAGATTGACATGCCCTCACAAGCAAACAGTGACACAGCTGTGAACATCTACACCGAATCATCACCTCAATTACGGTTCTGTGTGTCATAACCAAGAGTCCTTAATGCGTGACAGCAGTGGGCAACGTGCACATGTCACACTGTTCTTGTTACAGCAAGTGATGACAATTTCCTGTATGTACATGTGTTGGAAGGGATCACTGCTAATAAAATATATATATATATCTCTTGTTGCCGTCTCTTTCCTTCCCCATCAGCCTGTCCCATCGTTAAGTCATCTTTGAAACTCAAACTCTTATCAACACATCCCTGAAAAAGTATAAAATGAAGTTCTCACAAGAAATGTTGATAACACGTCAGCTCACTGCCGACATGCCACTGATTTTATCTGCTGGACTGAGGATAGTATTAATTAAACAAAATCTTACTTTGTCCTCTTTTTCACTCCGCTCATACCGATTTACACAACAAACACATCCTGTTATGTCTTTGTGCGGGACAATTATTATTAAAAAAAAGGGATAAGGAACAAAGCTTAACACTTGCTATAATGGTCTGTTTATGAATGACATTTTAGACAATCAATCATAGGCTTTTTGATTTTACAATTAAATATTTGATGATCTCCATTTTTATTTATCTGATGTTAAAGTGTGACAGCCACATCTTGAAAGGTTTGTGTATTCTAAAATTTGCATGCCATCCTTTTATAGTGGTAATGTGGTTAATTTCCATATGTTTCATCTTCATTCTTCACTGCACATTTTCACACTGGCAATAAAAGGGCTGTTCTCAGTCAGAACCTCACAATTGGCTCTTGCTGTTTTCTCCTTGCAAGTCCACTTAAGATGACAAAAGTAGCCGTCTGCAAAGATATATGGCCTCAAATTATGTCCCAAGTTTTTTCCCTAGCTGTTGCTGATTGCACTTTGGGAGGAAAGTGATAGCAAGTTGTGAGAAAGCAAAGTGGCTGGGCTTTATGACCTATTGCCTTGTCTGCCATCCGCAGGGATCAATTAGTCTTCCTTGTGTAATAGCTGAGAGCAGAAAAAGCTCAAAAATATATACTTTCTCTTGAGTAATAACAGGGTTTCTACTTGCTTCTAGTATCTAGGCAGCATTGCACTGAAGCTCTGTGCTTGTCAGATGTGTGGCTCCCAATACAAATGTCCATATTATTTTGCACAAATATAAGAATAAACAAAAAAGTGTCCCTTCCCATGTCAAAAAAAATAAAAATAAAAAATATATATATATAATAATCTGATTGTAACGCTTTCCAATTTCACTATATTTATCTCTGCTCCAGCTCTCACACACAGTGATGTACATCCCCAGCTGTTGTGTCTGGACAGCTGTGATTGACTTCAGGAGGAATGGAGTGGAGGCTGTTGATTTGACACCATCAAAGCACCATATTTAATGGATCACACCCAAGAGGTAACCATGTATCTTTCTAGTCAGATAGTCCTTCCCCATGCTATATGTTCACTCTGAACATCACAAAGTCCATCTTGTGAGCTAAATAATCAATGGTTTCCTTTCTGGCAGTCTCTTGGCTATCTGGCAGAGGACAGAGAGAGAGAGAAATATTGCATGTTTGCTCTGGAAAAAAAAGCGAGGGAAAAAACAGTCTGTAGCATTTTTGATCCTTGAGGGGAAGTGAGAACAGAACCATTTTCCTCCTTTACCAACTTTTTCTCCCCTAGGTGACAACTTGTCACCAGCGTCAGGAGGACAAATGTTAATTGAGAGTGACACCCTGATATGTTCGTTTGAAAAGGACCATTGCACTGGGAAATAACTGCACTTTATCAATCTTTAAAATGTTTTCCAATCTACGGACTGTTTTGGCAGTTGAGAGAAAGCATTTTCACAGATTCTATCTAAAATTTACCCAGCTGGCAGCTTGTAAAAAAAACCATATAAAAATAACACATATTACTGTTTTTCCAAACAACATACCAAGGAAAGATTAAATGAAGCAATATAAACATATCAGCTGCAGTCTTGTTCTCCTTTTCGTTTACATTTTTGGGAAAAGGTTAAGAGCAGTTCAAGTAAAAAGTGGTGGAACTAAAAAAACTAAATTAAATTTCTTATAAAATAGTTCCTGCTTGATCATTTGATTGCATACCTGCTCTATTTCCTGTAGCTCCCCCACCCATCCAGGCTCTTACCACTAAGAGTGCCTTAAATCTCCGGAATAAATCGAAGCATTTCACCACTGGGCATTGCAGTAGTTTACTTCCTGTTTCCCAGACTTCCCAAGAAATGTTTCGCCTGAGGGTGCCTTTCAATAAGCACATGTTGATATTAGATTTTCAGAGGTTTGCCATTAGATAAATACATTATATTGAGAAAATCAGAGTCCACATACCTACAGTAATGTCATATAACCGCCTCAAGTGACTTGCGACTAAGCCAGGGATTTCATTAGTATGTTACCCTCTCACACGGTCTAAAAATGACCTCAAAACTAGAAGATAAAAACAAAGTCTACCACAAGAAAGAATTTGTTTTGTCTACGCAGAGTTATGAAAGAACATATCAGAAAAAAAGGAGTACAGCTCATTGGCCACAGTCTGAGAGAATATTATTATATGGTCACCTGTTCTATAAAAGAACCATTCCATACCATTTTTTCAAGATATATGAAACTCATGCCTTGCTTTTATTGTTGTCACATGGTAATGTATCACAGACTTTCATATCACTGCACTTAAAACTAAACACAACTTAATCTTTTACAAAAATTACAGTCAACATCTGAAACACTACATCATGCCTTGGAAAATAGTCTGCAGTAGATTATTTGTTTTTTATTCAATGGGCCAAACATGCAGTAACACTTTAGGGATAACTCTTTGGCTGATAGAGTATTCATGCACTTTACGAGTCATAGTATCTTTTTCATGACAACAGCTGTGCACCCTCAAATATGTATTCGTTCATACATTAATTCATGTTTCTTGCCGTCATGTGTCAAAAACATTTTAAATATGTTAGCTCACAGTGCTCACATCAAGATATTCACCAAAGTGGATGCTGCTAATTGTTTGGCCTCGGTGACCACCACTGTGACTAACCTCAACTGAATCTTCCATTTACATGAGGTCACCCCTTCATTTGCCATCAATGAATCTTCTGTACTGTGAAAATACTATTTTATTTTATTAATAGTTTGCGAGCAGTCAGTTGCACAAACAACCTTGGTGTCTGAAACAGATTTTAGAAAGTAAATATCTCAAGGGGTCAAAGGGGAATAGCAGATATGGATATTACCACAGTGATCTTTATTTCATCAGAAAATGCAATATAGACCACCTTTATGACAATGACAAACGTTTAAAAAAGTAAATGATGGCAAATATTGCTCAAGAATGTTTGTACTAAAACTGAGTATCATTTGAATGAGAATGTCACTGCTATTTATTAGCTGAGCCACAGCTTCACTCATGGAAACAAATGGAAAGTTTTAATCTGAATGCCATTATTTTGACGACAGCTGTTTATGAAGAAATCAGCAAAAAACATATTTTTTCAGGGGGCACTTGGGTTTGCAAATGACTTTGGAATGTTCAGATAAATCTTGCAACTACAAACTCTGTAAATCCTATTCTTTAGTAGGCAAACTAAGCAAATAGCATTGACATTTTGTCATCCTCAAGTGAATGCTGTGTTGATGTGAATAAATTTACTACATTTATCTGAGATATGTCCTTGTAATACTGAAGTCCCTGTTATACCGAATGACAAAACATACAACTCATTCTGTGTTTTGCTTCCTTTTCAGGGATTAGTAGACATAATCAGGAAAAAAGTAAACAAATAATCACCACAAAAGTTTTATTACCTACATTCAGAACTGTTTCTACATAACTACTTCATTCACTAAATCATGGAATTAAAATGTAGGTTTAATATAATGCTGTACTTTCAGTTAAACTAACATCACTGACCCAAAAGCACATTATTTTCCAATTAAGTTTAAGATGAGATAGCACATGCTGTCAAAAGTATGGAGAGGCAATAAAAAGCAAATGGCTCAAATGTCCTTTTCCAAATGGTGTGCCCAATGAGGCCTTCCTAACCTCAGGCGAATGTTATTATTCCCATCTTATTTATTTGGAATGGAACATCCATTTTTATTTCACATTTGCTCAGAAATCTAGACAAGGCAATCGCATCTCTACCGCTGGGCCCCCATATTGTTAGAAATTACACTTTCAATTTACCACCGCGCAGCCACACTGTAGCCTGCCTCTTTTGTGATGATCGGCGAGGACAATTGAAAATACAATGGATTTCAGAGGACGGACTGTGACTGTTGTGACTGGCATCACAGACGTATCAGAATTTCATAGCAGAAGTTTATGTTTGGGAAATGGAGCAATAAGACACAACTCGGCATTTCTTTGTTCTGCAAAAGATATTATTTTGCTTTGATGGGACATTGATATGTATGGCAAATGTGTATTTGCTGATCATGACAGGATGCTTTGGTGAATCTTGATATTAGGCTGTTGAAAATCTCACTCATTATTGCTCATTGCATGTTCAGCATTTGAAGCATGTGCATGGTAATGCTAAGTATATGTTCCTTGGTATTCTTCCCATGCGTTTGTCAAATAGTTGTTATCACAAAAATGTTTTAGTGATTTGGAGTTCTCTCTGATTCCAATGCAATTAATAAAAAGTTTTAAAACTAAACCAACTACCTGATAGGATAGTGACTGCTTTATGCAAATAGTGTTTAAGAATTAAGCAATTTGATTGGCTGTATGGAAACAATTTCTCTATCCACATGGACCCAGAATGAACAATATTCTGATGGATTAATGCAAAGACAGGGGGGGCTATCAGGAAAGTAAAAAAAAAAATACAACTTATTCTATAATATTTCTCCCTTTGGTTTCACTTTTGTTCCTCAAAGGAGAACACAAAATAAGTAATTTACATAGCAGATGTGCATGCTGTAGTAAATAGATATACTGTACATCACTTGTCACATTCATTATATCTTCATTATATGTGTAAATGATAACACCTGTTTTACTTCAACGATATTATATGTTTTGCATAAATCTATAAATCCCTCTTGTTGCATGGGCATATTTTGTTTTTCCATTTTGTTGTGCCAATGATGTATCTGGAGCTATTTATGGACACAATATCAACAGCTCCAATGCTCCAGACAGGTTGTTCCGTCTGGCTTGACTTTTTGCTGAAAATACAGCGCAGACTCATCTCGAGGAGGGGGTGTGTGTTTGTGGGAAGAATCAAGCAAGTCAACCTGCAAAGATTACAGGGAGCTCATGTATTTTTTCACCCGCTGCCACAAGTAACTAAAAGAGAACTGAAAGTCCATGTGTTAGTGTTTGTGCAGACTCCTGTTTTTCAGTGAATTCAAAGGATATGAAGCTGACTCTTTATGAGTGCTGAGTGAGACTAGTGCTTACTCTGAGATGGGCAGTACTCTGAAAAACAGGATGAGGCTAAAGCCACATTTGGAAGCCACATTGAAGAGGTTAGGTAATTTTAACATTGCATACACTGATCAATAAATTTAATGATGTCTAAAGCACATGTGAGCTTGGGATTTTTTTCTCTCCCTACCTCAATAGTTGTTACAGTCCAAATACTTACTCTTTGCCAGTTTGTCTGACTTTTTGTTCGCCATTAAGTTTCATCAACTCAACATGCAGCTGAAGTTCTTTGTGGCAATTGAAGAAGTAACCTGATGAACTCATCATCACCAACAAACAATCCTATTTAGGAAGAAGTGGGAAAAGTAAAATCAAGCAAGACTCTGCATCCTCATCAAAGTTCAGTGACAGAGAAAGCAGCTGCTGTATGAATTGTGCTGTCGGATGAATGCATACATAAAATAGTCGAACAAACACCACCCCCTCTTTGTTATTCACATAGTGTTGGGTTGTACTATATTAGATTTGAACCTGGGTCCCTAGTTGTGAAACATCTGCCAGTCAGACAAAAGGCAAATCCCCATCTGGGTGAAGTTGATGCATTATAATAGAAAGGCAACCATTTCTACAGTATCTGTCTGCAAAACAGTTGGCCTCCTGAGTTAATTTCAAATGCTTGTTTGTTTGATTAAATGGTAAGTGCTGACTTAATTAATTTGGAAATTCTGATGTTGGACATATATTTGTTTAATTTTTTTCAGTAGGTATTAAAAAGATTAAAGACCATGACATTAGCTGTGAATAACCGGTGTTGCTGCCACAAGGGTCCCTCTGCCAAAGATGATTCAGCCGAGCAGGTTCCTCCCCCATGTAAAAAGAGCTCTCTTGTTATGTGTTGTGCCCCAGAATGCAGAGCTTCACAGCTGAGTGGGTTCCATCATCGTTCCAGCTACCTAATGAGTGATTGTTTGTGGGCTGATAAAATTAAATTGCAAGCCTCGCTGATTTCAGCAACAGGTGTTTTTCTCTGTCTCATAATAACATGAGAGACAGGGGTTTTCACCACCTACTCAGGATGATAATGTATTCTGGTTTACCGATTCTCTTGGTTTACCATTTCCCTCCCACAAGCAACAAGAGAGGGAAAAGATTTAACCAATTATGCTCCATGGAGGTTCATTATGAGAAATGATAACCTTCTAATATCAAAATAAAGATAAAACACCTGTCCTCTAACCACAGATTCTTGACATTTCTTATTGCTCTGTGTTGTCTTTAAGATTTTCATTAAATCAAATTGCAAGTTGACTTAACGCGCATAAAGGATTCATAAGAAATGAAGCATACATGTAATCCAGCACTATTTTAGCTCATTGATAACAGTGTTTAATGTTCACTGTCTTTTCACCGCATCAGGGTAAGGGTTAAATCCCTGCAAAAGCAAACAGAACAGCCTACTGCTACTGTTTCACCTTTAAAGAATCCAAGTAGTGAAACAAGGGGTGACTTTTATTGTGAAGATGTCACAGGGAAGCAGTTAGCATTAACTGAACATATAGAAATAGAAGGAGTTCTGATAGATGAAGAGCTGCAGGTGACAGCTGAAAATTTTGCGTGTGTCTTTCCGCTGACTTTATATGCAATTTCTAAAATTTTCTTCACGTTCTGTCTGAACAAACAGTGAGGACTACAACTTTTAGTGTCTGCACACAGAACTTGTTGGGAGTTTGTCATGAGACAAATTATTTTCAAATAATTGTACAGCTTATTTTCCAGGGGCAATTTCTTGTATCCAAGAATCTGCACAACTAAAGAAGAAAAACAATACTAAGCCACAAATAAAATCTAAATATGGAACTGGCTGGGTCCAGTGATTTGTTGTTTATACAGTGGTTAAATTCTTCTACTTAGCATTAAAGTTCAACAGCTGGTTTTAATTCTCCAGCCCACAGGGATTTCATATTTTTCAGATTGTTAGCAGAGGCACAGGATTTTGTTTTTCCCATTCAAATCCACAGCATGACTTTCAGTTCATTCACACCACTACTTCAGAAAACAATCTTCTGTAGTAGCTGTATTATAATACTGTCGCAAAATACAAGCAAGTTTCATTTTCCATTTCTTATGCTTCTAGAAACAGTATGTAGTGTATAAGCACTGTTCAGCACTTCAAATGTATATCTATAACACTTGCTTACTGTTATCTGGGCTGGTGGATTGGCATCAAACTTGCATTTCAGCTACCTTATTCAACAGAATTTAAATTGTTCTTTCAAGCAAGACACTTCTTAATGAAATCATATCTGCAAGTACTTAATATGATAATCTCAATTATGATCAATTGTCGGGGTGTGAATATGCCATGACTTCTGTAAACAAAAGTAGTTCTGCTCAGTGGCAGGATTCACTTCCAAGCCTTCAGAGAAATAAAATGTTTTAATAGCCTCTTTTCCTGTTAATGATATTCCGTTCGTTCTTAACACACCATTGCACAGATATTGAAACTATTCATTTCTGTAATAGGGAAAAGGGGCCCACAGAGAACTCAATCTGAATGTTGTATTCTTGACAGTTAGTTTTCTGTGATAACAGTTTTAACATCTTGCACTATCATCTATTCAGTGGATTTACTGATGTTATAGATTTTATAACAGCTTGATGTTTTGGTTTGGTCAATTCCACATTTCACCACAGCCAAGAAATCACCTCAGATGTTACTGACACTCTTTATCCTCCAGTGTAATAGTGAAAGAAATATTCAAATGCAATATAAAGCTTTGCCAAGTCAAGAATCAGATTTAGCATTACAGGTCAGTGCAATTGCAGTCTTGCCCATACAGACGGTGCTGCATAGTTGTGTATTTACAGTATGAGTAACATTCACTAAAGAGTGCTCTTACTGTGACCTCAAGCAATGTAGCAGCAGCTTGCCTTAGGCAGGAAAACATGAATACAAATACGTTTCTGAATGCTTCACATAAGAATAGCTGCTAACCACATCAATATCCAAGAGTCTTGACTCAAACAAAGCAGCTGCTGTTATTGCAAAGGCTGGTACTGGTTGTAGTGCAGCTGAGCTGGTTGTTCAACAACTGTTTTTAATGTCATGGTCTTCCACACTTAAATTCAGTCAGGGTGGCTGTGAGGGTGATACCTAATAAAAGATTACAACTTCATGGTAGCTGTCTGTCAAGTGCATTTATCTTAGACATAAATAACTGAATGGATTGAATTATTCTTTAAATGCAAAATACATATTTTCAAACAAGCAGCAAATACTTTTCTTAACATTCATCATTTAATGTAGTAATGTGATGTAATGTATGAAGTCAGCAGTTGCTTCCCCTGGGCCTGTGCTGGATCCAAAAAGGCGGTTAAAGCTAAAACAAGCCAAAGGTGCAAACAGCACCCGAAGGGCTTTATTGAACACAGTGTTTGCGGACTTAAGTAAAAGGCTTTATTCAGATCGATAGACAACACATTAACCTTTAGCTCTTCAACACAACGGGATCAATACACTCACACAGTTAACTCACTCCACAAGACTGTGGCAATGTTGTTTAGATGAGAACAATCTGGATGTCTTACTATTTCATTAAACTAGCTCTAAATAAATGATGAGAGGTCAAGCAGGCATCGTGATTTTAAAGTGTCTTTGTTGCCTGATGTTTAGATTCATCCCACTGATTATGTAATGATGCGTGTCACTAAACAACCAATGGGCACAATCATTGCCATACGCAACACAGGTTGAATATGCAGATGTAAAGTTTTCACTACAAACGGAAAAACCAAGAGATTTAACTTTGACTTAACTTTGCAAGTTATTAATCTCAATGATAAAGAGTGAGAAATATAGTAATAGACAAGAAGAATGATGAGGCATAACAGAAACAAGAGTGGTTGGGATGTTTTGGTCAAAGACGTTGGAGCACTTGACCCTCGAGCAAGGTAACCTCACAGTGCTTTAAGTGACTAGTGGGATAATGACAGTGTTCTGCATTAAAAGTTAGATCCTCCCGACACTAATGATAAAGAATATTTCCACAAGGTTATAAAACATTCAGAATACTAATCTGCCGTTGAATCCCTTGGGTATGTCCCAGTCTTCTTCCCCAACAAATCTGCCAATAGAGACCATTTGAACGCACTTATCTTTTTGTATACAAATTGGTTTGAACCACGAAAAAGGACAACAGATTGTACTTATCTGGGGATGCTGTGATTATGTGTGCATTTGAGTGGCAGGCGCACACTGCCAGCAGATTTTGTCTATTTTAAATTACACTGCACTGCAGAATGTGAAACTGATTTGTCATAACAAAACAATTGTCAACACGTTAGGTTTTGTTTTGTTTAATGCAACTCTCTGGAGTAATGCTGTTCCTACGTAGGTCTGCAAAGTGTTGTGCCGTTATTGCGGTATTGGATTGGAATGAATATATAATATAGTCAGCCAAACATCACCAAAACAAACAGCCAAAAGGTGGCCACTGTGGAGTAAACAATGCAATCTGTGTACAGACACACCGACTCCAACTCCCTGTGGCACAATAGAAAATGGAAGCACCTTCCAACATGGCTTTTTCAATAATTGTATAAAAGACAAATGAGGTGGGGACTTCCAGACAGTATTCACACATTTCCACTACAGTGGATATATCCCATGTGCCCACTGAAATACACCAATAAGCCAACACCCACACCATTGTTTTCATGGTTGTTTTGGCCATACTGTATCCTTATGCTTAAATGCAGGCAAAGCACAGACTGTCCACAATGCATACCATTCTCTTCAATCCTCATGTACGAGGAGCAATCTTGACATGTCATCGCATCAGTTAATTTCACACTTCACTTGATAGTTTGTGATGTAATGGGAAGCCATATTTGCCGGGGTCTTGAGCAGTCAGTCCAATCATTTTCACTGAGAAAATGAAGCGGGTGAGGATGTAAAAGAGTTGCTGGAATTACTGAATGTGTTGTAGGATTTCATTATGTTATAATTTTGGACTGTGGCAAGTAGAGGATAAGGTAGATAAGGTAAGGGCACTGTGTGTTTGTGCGTGTTTGTGTGTGTGTGTGTGTGTGTGTGTGTGTGTGTGTGTACGTCTTTGAAGACTGTGGTGGGATGATCTGCAGGGAACAAACATCCAGAGTATTAGGGCTTTCCTTATCATACAGTCACATGATTTTATGACTGAAAGGCCAGCTCATCTTCTGGTGGCACTGACTTTGAAGCAGGTCATGGGGATGCTATATTTTTCCTGCTCTATTCCATACTTGTATTACCTTATACAGTATATAGTTATGTGTATTTTGGCATTTTGCATCCTGGTAGGCCAGAGTGAATATCAAACTCAGTGTATGGAAATGTCAAAAGCCACATGTATCTCACTTATTTAACTCCCCACCTCCTTATCAGCTGCAATGAACTGCACTGCAAATTCTTCAAACTGGACAAATGAAACAATGAATTTGAATCATCACTGTTAGTGTGGTGGTTTAAGAAGAATTAATTCCCACAAATCTTACACTCATACCACATGCATACCATGTTCAAAGCATCTGGAGCACATGCACATCAAACGTGGGGAATGCTGTCATTCAGTTGCATTTTATAATGCAACATTTCAAGCCGACATGACTGCAGATGTGCAGGTCTATGCCGATATGTGAAAGGAGACTAGCAGGTGTCAATTTGGTGTTGGTGTTGCAGTCTGAGGCAAAGTCACATCACCAGTTGAAAATATTTTAACTTGGGGGAACATTTTTCATTATTTGGAGTTGTGTTGTCCAAGAACGCACAGAGGAATGAACAGAAAGGAGAGGAGTCTGGGGAGGGACTTGAGTTTTTAGTGAGTTTTGAAATCAGTCTGCACAGTCACACAGTTGCTTGTTGTCACAGCAAACATCTGCCGTGGAACTCGTCCATTGACTGCTGGTGGCCAAAGACACAAAATGAAAAACCACTCCAGTGATCAAAGTTAGGCAAATATTCACTCTGCTCTGTACTTAAACACAGTTTTCTCATTATCTTGAACTGAATCCACAAAGAGCTACACTACAATGCTCTGCTTCCTCCATGCAGCACTCACATAGCCAATTAATGGGATTTACTTGGAATTGCAACCGGTTTAGATAAACATAAAAATGATCACAGACATTTTATATCCTCAGAGGATTACCACTAATACAGCACCAAGTGACCTGTATTGAAAGTTGCATTTTCTGAGAGACAATGTTTTCTTTTGTTTCTTGCATTTTAAAAGGTAGTTTGTCATTTTACTGCTTTGCAGTCACCAACTCTTGAAAAAGAACCAACACGGAATTAAGTTTTGACAGACTAAATCATAAGGGTCTCCTTACTGTAGCCAGACTTCAAAGTCTTGTCAAAGACATCGTTGCTGGTGAACATGAATTACAACTTTAGAAAGAAAATCTAACATTGAAAGATAATTAAATGCCTGTCATCTATACTGTACAAGTTATACTTGAAAATTTGAGTTACTGTTTCGAAATGAAACACTTCACATATTCAGTTTTGGCATAAACTGAATGAAGCCTACCACAAATGTGGTAGCATGCAAAAAGATCCAATGTGGGAAAGAACATTAGAAATGACTTCCACAGTTATGGACCATAAACATGAGAGCAAACTCAGATCAATGAGATTCCATTACCATCCTATCTCATTTCCCAGAGCTGAATTGGAAATGGGTTAGAGATGGATCGTGTCATTACCAATTCCAGCGGATCCACGGGAGCCATAGATGAGTGTGTGTGTGTGTGTGTGTGTGTGTGTGTGTCCTATCAGCACCCGCTGCCAATGAATAGGTTTTTAGTGACAAGCAGGAAGGTGAGCAGGAGTTCATGCACTATCACTATCATCATAGTTGTTAATACGCTTGCCTCAGATGCAGAGCTACAGGAGGTTCCCAAACCAAACCATTTCTGACAACTTCTTGTTTTGAGACTGAACCATGGCATATTTACAATCGCTTTTTGATGGTCAAAATAGTTTAATTTTAAAGATAAAGATTATTCCTAAAATGTCTGCTAGTTAAATCACAGATGGAAGAATATTTGACTGTGGAGTGATCAGCCGAGAGATTGTGCCTTCTCTGAACACTACACCTCCAATATGGGGTCATTCTTTGTCTGTTGTATTAAGATTCTTCATACATTGTTCTTACTATTCAGCACAGTGTCGTGACAAGTGAATAATTATCCTACCAATACCTCATCTGACCCTCACAAGAACTCACAAAATGAAGCCTTAAAAACCAGGAAAATATAAGCATTCAAAAAATTCTAATTTATTCCTCTGTAATGTCTTTATCTTCCACATTCAAGCACACTGCACCTCTATAATCCCCCTTTGCCAAATATTTCACTTGAGCACCCACAGACGTCCCGCTCAGTAGACATGTCCTAAATAAGTTTTTTTTTTTTAAACACCAAGTTATAGGCTCATAAAATAGATAACATCAACTAATCATAGACAGCATCAAATATCGAACCTTATTGATTCAAAAATACATTTTGTGTTTCAGATGATACACTCAGTTATCAGCTACTGTACACTTTGCAAAACTTATACAGAGAGACAGAATTGAGCTAGTGACGAATTGGAAAACTCAACATATAGATGAACTGCAATAGTGGTTTTATTTTTGAATCATTTACAAGGCAACACTAAAAAAAAGAAAAAAAAAGTTGTTTCACTAACTTGAATGCAAAGGATAAACTACCATGACAAAATGTTGTCAATACTCAGAGTTCACCAAATTTACACTAGAGCCGAGCGTCACTGATGGTATTGCCAAACCACAAACTCACATTTGTAACTTGTCCATCCAAGCTGGGAAATTCCCAAGCAAAATGAAAATTGCAAGTTTATATATATTTAAAGTTTATATAAAGTTTATATATATATATAAAGATGGGGATAAACACCATTTTACAAATTATAGGTTTGTTTCTTTACTCACTCTTGGTTGATTGTGAGTTTTATGAATGGCAAACACTGAGTTAATTGTTTGAGTTATTAAGAAGGGGTAGGACCATGTAAGTGTATACTTCTTCCTACTCCCTTATTTCCCATTGGACATGTAATATTTATACATGTATTATTTATTAATGTTGTTTATGAGAATTTGTTTATTGAGAGTTTGTAGTAAGTGTTTAATGTTCATTTAATTTGTTATTCTTGATTCATTTTTTTACTTATTTATTTGTTACATGTTTGAAATAAACAAACACTGTTGATTTTAAGTTTTTGTTTTGGCCTAATACTGTTTTTAATGCTGTTTTGTAAAGTATTTTTGGTTACATCTTTGCATGAAAGATGCTACACAAATAAAGTTATTATTCTTAATAATAAACAAGCATTACTGAAAATGTTATTATTCTTAGAGCCTTAGTTAAACAAAATGAGAGGAAGTTTATGAGACATTCGTCATGTTTGGTGTGGCGAGGCACGGCTGCAGGGCCAAACAATGTGCCGTTAATTTTCTAGTGGTAAAGTGTGTGGGTATGTGTGGGTTCACTGTGGGGAAGTGTGGGCAGGGAAAACCCACACTAATCCCACGTGGACCCCCTTTGTGATAGCCCATGCAGGGCCCACAGCAGTTTTACTTCTTCAGGCCACAATCAAGGTTTTCTGTGGGCAACCAATGGTGGGCTTGCCACTGTGGGAATAAAATGAGCCCCAGAGGGGCAGCCCACTGTGGGCTCGGTTACCAGCGTGAAATGCAGGGCAAATGTGGGCCCAGGTGGTGCCTCAGTGGGACATAGTGGGCTGAGTGTGAGCCCTGGCTGGGCCCACTGCGGGCCTGCAACATGCCTCAGTGTGCCCAGGTGGGCTGTGCGGGCCCTAAAGTGTGGGGCTACAATGGGCCCAAAGCAGTTAACCAAAAGGATTGCAATGTAATTTAAATCTGTATATGTGGGGCCCACAAAGCCCACTCAGGCCGACTTGGGCATGCAGCGGGCCCACAATGGCCCCATAGTGTGGGAGCCACACGTGCCCCACATATCACGCCGGTAATGGGGCCCACAGTGGGCTTCCAAAAAACAAAGTGTGCAGGTTGTTGCATTCAAACCTGAGTCTGACCCAGCCTGACAACTAAATAATTTTCTTTGCTTGTAAAAGAGTGAAATGCTAACACACCTCACATATTGTTGTACTGTACTGCTATTGAAAAACTTAATCAACATTGGACTAGACTGTGGTTAAACTTCATTTGTATTTGCTAGGAGCACATGATGTGCAGAGGTTGACTTTTAGCGCTGTGCTGGACATGAAAATGGAAAGCTATTGCTCAATGTCAAGGCAACACTGCTACAGGCTGCAGTTAAATCCTGGACTTCATGCATTTTGACAACAGGGAGATATGACAGAAGCATCTGCAGACTCTCTTGGAACAGATTGCGCACAAGTACACTGGCTGTTACAAGCCAGGAAGAAAGTTGATGAACAGTTATGCCAAATGACATGTCAATGCTAATTCACCCAGTACACTGCAAGCAAAAACAATTTGGCATCAAACTTTGGACACCAAAGAGAGGCTGAAGACATTTCCTTATTAACACTACTAGAGAAAGACAATCATGATGCATCTCAGAGATCCTGTTTCACACACAACGGGAGGAATGTCAACATGGTCGATTTCTTTACATCCTGGCCAACAAACAATTGCCAATAAGACAACTCTACTAACAACCATGAGTTAAATAAGAAGGGAGCTGTCACCCTCTATAAACCAACATGCTGAGAGAACTATAGTCAACAACAGTGAAGACAGCTGGCAAGACAAAAATTACATTGTACACATACAAGCCAAGAATGTATTTGCACTGTTGATCCTAATATGAGCCTAGGGATGGCCAAGATGTTATCATGATAAAAAAAATTTCTTCCAGCTACTAATTAATTTGGAAGTATACGTAATACAAAATACACATAGAGTCTGGTGTGGAGGATTTGAATCTTGTACCAGAAAAATCTCAATAAATATCATAAATATTTAATTATCAAACTTAGGAAGAGTATAAGAGAAAACAGCAGGACATACATACATGCAAACATACACAGATGTACAATTCATGAACATAAATATACATGTACAGTATAACCACAAATAGAATATGCTTGAAGGTGTCATTGTGTACCATATGGACATATGTTTCTCTTCTGTTTAAAATTCAACCATGACCAAAACCTTATTGAAATAAAATTGGTAATGGTCAAAGTCTGATTTGTGGTTAAACTGTCTAAAACGAAGTCGTTCTGCATGCTAACACTTGACCTTTCTCCAAGCTTTTTACATGAAGAACAGTTTTTACATATAATTGTACATTTTTTCAATTTTTGCTCCTTTCCCAAAACTCAGATTGATTGCTAACCCTGCATATCAGCAACTCCCTGTGGTGCACACTTAAGTGAAAACTAATTAAAAATTTGTGTCAAAAGTGCAAAATGATTCCAGTTACAATAAATAACAATGGATCCAAAAATGGATGCACCTTTTCCCCTCTATACCACTGGTCCTGCCTTTTTTCATTCACTACAGGAGAAATAAGCCAAAACGTATACACAATGTATGTACAATTGCATATTGAACATCGACACAAGCAAAACCACCATACTGTACCAGTTGTAGAACCAACTTGTAACAGCATACACTTTGATCAGTGCATATTGTATGTGTGTAGCCCACAATGTTATGCAGATATTTCTGCATAACAGACTTAACAACACTGATTGTTAAGTTTGATGTCCATGCCCTCCAGAAAGAAGATAAAGCAGCCATAAAAGTAAAAAAGGGAAGAAAAGAAATTAAATGAAATACTCCAGTTATTTTTAATGGCTTAATTGAGACATTTTCTCTTTTACCTAGAGTCAATATCCAGTTGAGAATGTAAATTTGAGCTGAGATGTCTTCATTTATAATTGTGAAGAGAGAGCATTCCCTCCAGTTGATTACATTCTGATGAAGAGCAAATTAGTGCAGATGCCATCAGTCACTCGTTTGTGTAATCATGGATTCTCCATATATAATTCAGGAAGCATGTACATACTGATAAGAAATAAAAATAAAAACTATAATTAGTTTAATACTTATTACAATAAGTTCACATATTGTAAGCCCTATGACCAGCGATACCAGTGAATTTTTATATAATATATAACAGGAGGAACAGGCCTTATCAGGTCAAATTAGAAAAGGCGCTTAATTCAAAGGGAATGCAAGAAAAGGTCACAGTTCAAGTTCATGATGGCTCTATAATGCTTTGAATGTGGAATGGCAACACGACAGGGGTAAAGACACTGCCTCTCACTGGACTACAACTTTGTGGGACTCACAGAACATCCTACAACCACAGAATGAAAGCTCAACTGGCACAGCGGTGGCTTCGAAAAGCAGTCAAATTTGACCTGCAGGATGACAGTTACTAATAAACACTGTTCCTGTTTGTGTGATTCTTCATTATTTACAGTTCAATGAAAGTTTTACTGGTTTTTGCCATCAGTTAATGTAGTCCCAGACATGCTTTGACATATGCAAACACACAACTAGCCTAATCTGACTGCCAATACCTCCAGCTTGTATGTATTGCCTCTGTGTACTGCCTGTTGGCACCTACATGCTATTGAGCTCAAACTTAGCTTTATGGCATTTACTTGTGTTCTCTTGGGACTAGATCCTTGCTTGTGTTGTATTAACTGTCAGATGTATGTTGCTTTGGATAAAAACATCCTCTTAATGAAATAGCAAATTATAAATTGTAAAAAACAATTTTTAAAGTTTAGCTTGAAAGCCCCTGAGGAATTATGAAACGCTATGATTTGTTCTTTGTGCACAAAGTTTGAAACCAATTGTATCCTGCATGCTTTAATTAAATGCTACACAATGCCATTTTGCAGATGTGGTAAATAACCCTAACCTGGAACTTGATTTTTGGGGAACTACCATCTATGTAGGGGAGGTGATTTACAAGAATCTCTGCTCGTAGTATTACATGAGTATATAATACTGGGAACAGAGGAGAAAAGAGTGACAGAAGGAGGGTGGGAGTAGGGAAGAAATAAATTCATGTTGGTAAAACATAGGAAGTGGGGTGAGTTTGGAAAGACCAGATTAGACAAACTACAGACAGTGGTACTTTGATGAGCAGAGCTGCCCGTATTTATGATTAAAAATCGTCCGCTTCTCTCTGCCAATAAGCCCTTATCTGTACTGCATGCATATAAGTCTGATAGGGCCTCTAGCCATAGTGAAAGATAACAAAAATAATTAGCTAACATTCAGCTTTGAGCAGACAGACATTTTATACTAAAGGAAGAAAAATACATTGGAGAAGCAAGATAGGAAGAGGGGCAGCAGTTTCACTCACAGTTTATTCATACATTAAATGTTTCTGTTTATTTGTGTACGCGTTTGACAAAACGACATTATTTCCTCTCAACATCACTTTGAAATAATAAGCAGTAATAAGAAAAATCTGCACTTGTACCTTGCCGTTCAACTGATGTCATTCTTCAGTGATCTAAAAATGGATGGAGCCTCAGCTGGGATTTCTATGTATAGGACTGCTTTAGCCTTTGGGTGATTTTGAACTTGTACCTTGTAGAGTATATTTAAACTTCACTGTTGGATGAAATTAATGTCCACACATTTTCAGTTATTTATTCACTGTATCAACACAGATAGGCTACTGTGAAGACAAAAAAATACCTTAAATTACTTTAACACCATTATAAAAACAGATTCTAGTGCATTAGTGGGTCTAATGTTATTTAGTGCTGCTTTTCTTTCTTTTTTTTTTGGAGAACTAAACAAAAATGAAGGAAAACATGCCACAGCAAGATACCAATACAACTATCAACATATCTGCATGACAATAAAAATCAGTGTTAGATCTTATGGACATTTGACTATCAGAGTCAACTAAGTCAAAGCTGTCAAAGCACCTTTGACAATAATGCAGATATGACTCATATTGGATGTACAGTGTTGTTATTTTGTGTGTTTCTGTAGTTATTACATCACTATTACTCAAAAAGACTGAAGATTCTGTGTCAGGTTCTTTTTCTCTCAGCTTCCTCAAAGTGAAATATGAATCTTATTTACTTACTTCCCTTGAGTGAAACTTCCCTTCCCGGCGATGCGTTGAACACTGATGTTTTCATCTGTGAACACAATGCAAGCAGAGACAGAGAGAGAAAAACTGTGACTGTGAAGATAAAACACGAGAAAAGTGGGAGATTGAGAAAGACACAGAAAGTGTCCTACAAAGGCGATGTCTCATCTTTATTTATCACCGAAAAGAGGATAGCATATGGGATCCCAACAGGCGTTATTAATATACTACATTATTTAAACATCTTGGCCAGATTGAATTTGCCCTAATGGCAGTTGTATTTGATAAACAATAATGTCCAATGGAAGGTTAGGAATACAGTTTTTGTTGCACTTAATAATGGCTGAGTGCCAAAAACGTCCCACAGTAATTCCACTTAGGGCCAAAACATGTTAATTACAAATCCCTCAAAGAAAGAAAAATGAATTGTCTAAAAGCATAACATCTAAACTTACTAGGCTGGCAGCAAAAACGTACTACATTGTACCTTTCCTAATAATGAACTCATCATGAAAACAGTTTTTTATTCATTTTAGCAACAGCAATCTAACAAATTTTTGTTAATATGGCAGTTAACATTCCTTATTGTCATTGTTTTTGAGACTTTCGGCTGCCTTGAAGGGCATTACCTCACATCAGGCATGTAAAAGTTTTACATTTTAAGGAAAAGAAGCTTCAACAAAATCAGTGCATGTGTCTAAGTCTCTATAAATGTAACCTCTACTCTATAAAAAGTGCTGAAGTGAGAAGCAGATGGAATAGTTTTTTGAGAAAACTTAGAAAGTATGATTCAGTGAGGAGGGAGTAACATGACATATTAAAAATAGGTAAGAACTTGCTCTAATATATGCATTGAAAGAGGATGGCCCAGATCCACCATCTCACTTTAGGAGTTTGGGTTTGGGTTGGCTATTTAGCAGGATCTCTCAAAAACAACGGTTAGGTTTAAAAGAAATTCAACAAAATAAAAACGTGACTAGACTTTTGTGCAGAGGCACATTCAATACTACCACAGTGTGGCTTCTTTGCTCATAACCATCATTATTGACTGTGATGTGTAGAAGCAACCTTTTTGGTGAATATCTCTATCCAAACATGGATCTATCAATATAGAAAGCAAATTTATAGTCAACATCAATCAAAATGCATACCTGGTTCTATATCACTACAACTCACAACCCTTTGCAAGTTGCAGGTACAATTTTAAGTTTTGCATTTGTGATTTGCAGAAATAGCACTGGTTCATATCTCTTTTAACAATCTGACCAATGCAAAAGTAGAGGTTTGTACTGTTGGTGTCAATACTGGATTGTTAACGGCAAAAGTGCACTACAGTTCAACGGCAGACACTCCACATAGTCTGTTGTCTGCAACCAAATTACAGTACAATCAAGTACAACCGAGTGTTGGCAACACTAGAAATTTGGTACTAACATTGATTGAGTAAATGCAGCAACCCCTCCCCCCCGAAAAAGGATGAAACGACAAAGGCTGATTTCAGGCAAGATTCCTTGAGCACAGTGTGACCATAATTGGATTAGAAGGCTGGTTGCTACAGACAGAATAGGAGAGATGGAGTAAGGAGCTTTTGCCATTTATTCTCTTTTGTGTGGTTGGAGGTGATTATGACTAATCAATGCTGGCAAGTTTCGGAGAGCTGCCAATGAAAATGAAGCCCTTTCTCAAGTAGTTACCATTGTGCATCTACTCGGTCTAATCTGTTTTAGCACAATGTGACTCCCTATCACCCTTTACTTATCAAATAGCTTTTCGAGTTGTCTTTGAGGGCCTGTATGTAAGAATAAGAGTGAAAAAGTTATCATTTTAAAAAAAATAAATCTTGGAAATACACTCACAGCGTCATATTGATGTTATTAATAAGGATGTACAGTATTTTATACAGTGACAGAGGGTTGGATATTTTCACATTGCTAAATGCTAAAACAATATTCAGAGATATGCTTGAATTCCTATTAGTTATATAACTACCTGAGATACACCACCCTCAACGTGAAAAATAATCTTCATCTTTTTTTTTCTCTAGAGTGCCAGCACACTTAATAACCCAGTTCATGATAGCATCTGAGGAGGTTCCACATTTTCTCTCTCCGTTACATGAAAATGGCCACCTCTTCACCAGCTCTCAGCCAGCCCTACTTGAGTGAAAAGGGTCGAGGTGGGGGTTAGGTCAGGGTCCTTGATTTGAGTGAACAATATGACATCTCACAAATGAGATGAGTGGCAGCCCTTAGACCTGTTTAAAGAATACAATGTTTAATGATCACTCCTGTTGGCACTGTGTTAGGAATTGTTACAAATTGCATACTGTAACATTTACTTGAATTGCAAAAATTAATATGGCTTCAGCTGAGAGAAATTGCAGCTTACATTTTTCCCTACATCATTTTTCAGGCAGATCTGATAGGAACTGGTTTAAAAATTGTTCCGCCCTCAGATACTTTTACATTTTAAGCATCAGTCAGTGACATTCAGTGTATTTTAGGAATTATTTTGTGAATAAAAAGTGCTGTGATTGACATTTGGGCAGGAATATACTGTACCTCTACTGATTATTCACATATTCAGCTACAGATCTATTGTTTTACCTACTGGCTCACTGGTTCATGACATTCGACCACAACAAACAGATAAGTCAGACATACACACACACGCAATTAAAAAAAAAAGTCAATTCAGCAAGCAAGACTGAGCTTTGAAGTTAAATATTTGAACTGATGTATTGAGGTATGGTTTGTCTTTGTTTTTAAACACACAGTTCTATTGATATATGATATAGGGAAGCCAATTTATTCACCATGACATTAGGCTAGCAAGGCTCTTTAATCCTAAATTCTGTTTGTCCACTTCATACCACTGGCAGGCTCTGGAGCTTTCTCGTCTAGGCTGTGTGGGTATCACTTATTAGTGATTTATTGAAAAAAGGATTAAAATGCTTTGGACAAAAGAGGCAACAAATATAAACTGACCCAAACATTAATCAACATTATTATGGTAAAGAAACAAAACATATTTGAGATTTGTAGCAGACATTCATATGTGAGTGAAAATGTAATCAAGAAATCAGAACAGCACCTCCAATCATTTTCTGTTACACCAAGAAGTTACACCAAGATCAGATTTTGGTGCATTGGCATTCATTTTGAACACATTACCCCACAATGTATTTGCTGTAGCGGTTCATGGAGTCTGGAAGCCATTGCATCATTTGAGCAACTAATTAATGCAATTGCGGCGTGCGACACACAGCACCAAAAAGACATTCTCCCCCAAGCCGGAGGCCCCACAAGCTCAGACAAATACCAAACTAAATAACCCAGCTTTGTTTTGACTACTGTTCTGCTTTAGTTTGCCACAGTCTGGTAAAGTCCCGGGTGCTCATTTCACGTCTCTGCCTGGATGTGACAGGGTGAGTCATTACTCAAATCCAATTTGCCTGCAAGCCTTTATGTTGCCCGCTTTGCTCATGTGTCTTTCTGTCGACATATAAAAAGCTATCTCTTTCTATCCCTGGCATGTGACCAGCATGTTTTTTCCTTATTCTCCAAACATCATTTGGCGAGGGGGGCAATGAGTAGACAAGATGCCATTTTTACCGAGGGCAAGAGAAAATGAAGCCATTCATCTCCCACTAGGTCATGAAAAGAGATGGGAAACTCAGAGGGGAAACACTAGTCTGCTTTCCGTTATATTTTCATAGATGGGGAGGCTGTGTGAATGCCTCTCATTAGAACAGTCCCCCTCCTTTCCAGCCCCTACCCCTGTGGCATTGACTATGGGTCTGTGCTGACTGCTGCCACTACGCCCAGCTGTGAACAGATGGGTGGCACAGAGCCGGCCGATATGTCAGGCCTGATGGTGTACTGCAAGAAACATAAAGATTTTGCTCTGCATACTCAGTTCAGCTTCAGTAAACGCAGTACAAAGATCAGAAGTGTGCTCTAGAAGACGCTACGTATCCAGTATCTGTACAATGTGGCCCATTCGAACCACTTTGATGAGACAGTGTTCATTCTTACAAAACTGACATGAAAATCTGTCAAAGGTACCATCTCACTGGTTTTCCTGGGAAAAATTTTTAATATATTTGCTCCCCAACTCATTAAACAGTTTGTCTTCTCATGCCATTCGCAGTCAATAATTAGAATTTAGCAGTAACTTCTTGGCAACAATTCACTTCACATTGTGCCATTTCATCCATAATAAAATACGACTTGACTGTCTGTCCCACATTACTTTTCCCAAGGAGAGACCAGAGCTCTTGTAGGTAACGGCAGCACATAACCCATTCTAAGCCCAGTGAGATTGATGAATACTTGATAGGAACAACTGCTTCTGAAAGTATGCTACAGGAAAGTTATAAAATTAACAAAAGCAATCACAATGGGTATGTCAGTGACGGCGAACCAAAACTGTCAACACTAATTGTTTCCATGCCACTGTATTTGGAGAATTCACAAGTCTCTTGTAACATCAAGACTGGTTTTGTAGAAGAAAGACTGTCTTGTTACGATCTCATTATGAGTTAAAAAATAAAACAGGGAATCAAATATACTGAATTAAAATACCCTAATATATATATACTGTACACTTTTTATGTAGCATTGTACTTAACCCATATGCATACAAGGTGTTGTGTGCACTGATCATACCATATAAAAAAATGTATGTATTAAGTGCAGAGTCTACATGTGTTTAAAATGTGTGAGCTACATACATACTGTAAAAAAAGGGAAAACCCTTAATATTACTCAATTTTCAGACTCAGACTGTGTACATAGATATCACAGCAGAGTCACCAAAAGCATTTTTAAAATTGAAAAAAAAAATCCTAAATGTTATCTGGGATGGCAACCTGAACATCCTAAAGGTGATTTTTCTCAGTCCTGGATGACTGTGTGTAGAGGATTTTTTTTTCTCTGGGAAGGACAGTGGTGTCTAATGCCTAGTAAAAAAAGATAAAAGCAAAAAAAAAAAAAAAAAAAACTCAAACACAAGTGCATCAGTGCATTTGTTCATGGAAAAGATATTGCTAGAAATGTGGAAAATATTTCTCAAGGAGCTATAAAGTACATAAGGATGTGTTCAGTCAAAGCAGAATTTGCAACAGACCCCTAATGTTTTGTCATTTCAACACACTCCAGGACTCCATTTTTCTAAGCGGTCAAGTGTTGAAGCAGCCAGGGCTGCACAGCTTGTCATCTCCCCCCCCTCCAAAAAAACAAGATGGACTCTTCTGATAAATGATTAGCTTGATGAGGAATCATGATCTAGATCAAGAGCAGGCTAATGTCAGCAATCTGTGTTGTCCATCTGTCTCATTACCCAACCAACCACCTAATTCACTCCACACCTAGAGAAAATCAGATCTGCTTTCTGCAAAAGTGCAGCTGTGAATGAGTTTTCTAGTCAGTTTCTGGTTGTTTCCAAGATGCCTTTAAGATTTTAATGTATAATGTATGATCCGTGTGGTTTTCCCCCTCACGTCCGGAAATAATGACCCTGAAACTTGTATCCTGTTTGGGGCTTTACATAGAGCTGCCGTGGTAACACAATCACGTCACACAGACCACAGAGTCAAGTTGATCACTGCTTCACCACTAAGTGAGCGGTTTAAGTGAAGGAACATTAATTATTTTCTCAGTCCTGACATAAAAAGTTATGTGCCTGCCAATATTCCTGCTGCAAAGTTGGCCTCTTAATTACAACATTGGAATAAAGATAACATTTAGACTACAGTGGCTATAAAGAATAGACTACTACAGGAATAAATGCATTCAAGAGGTTTACCGTATTGGTCTGAATATAAGAGTTTTTTTCCTGAAATACGTCTGAAAAAGTGGGGTCATCTTATATCCAGGGCCTAGACATTTACGTGTTCATAACATCAGATATTCTTTTTGAATGGATAAAGTACTGGTGTAAAACCGACTCCTACGCAGAGTGTTGCATTATGGGTTGTTTGTGGAATTAATGTTACTAGGCTAGCGAGTGTCTTAAAGTCTGTTTATGGTGAGTGTGTTAGAGTCAGCACTAAAAGTGTTTCATTAGTCCAGTTTTACTGGCAGGAGTTTCTGAAGGCTGGTGTAACGTGGTTTTCTGCCACAGACGAAATAAATTCATGACGAATAAAAACGAGTCCAAATACCACTGTCACAGATGATAAGGAGCTCAAAAAGACAAACAGGCAGTCTTATAAAGGCTAACTGCTGGAGAAAATATTTTTTGACTGAGAGTGTAAGTATGTAACTATTTTATGTTCTAAGTTAAATTCTAAAAGTATTTTTCCAAAAACAGGTGTTGGAAAAGGAAGGTCAAAATCAAGGTCCTCTTCTATTTAGTCCAATACAGTATTTAGGGACCAATTATTTTATAACATCTGAGGTTTCAATTATTTTTATGGCAGTTACCATGACAGTTTGAATGGTTTTATTCATTTGTGCAGTAAGGAAAAAAAAATACTTAGAACTGAGGGGAGGTGCTGTGTTTGGAAAGCATAGAACAATACATTTTTACAAATTTTATAGTTGATTTTATGAGTCGATATAATAAAGTGAGAGGAGCACCCCTGGTTCTGTAAGTAAAAGTACATTTTTTTCCTATTGACAATGCTACAGTTGGAGCACTTCTGCAGCTTGGAACAGCATTAAATAATTTCCAGATGAGTCAGTACAAAAGATTAACAATTGCGTTTCACCAATGTCTGAGAAAAAGTCAAAGGTTCAAGTCTGTGTATATAAAAGCCTTTGATTTGAAAACAGAATCTGCAGCATAAATCAATTTACTTTTGGTTTCTAGATCAGTTTTGAATTATGCAACTATGATGCTGTGTTTTCTTCACAAATCCAATGACAAAGGGCTTTCACAAATTCACTAAAGCTCTGATTAGGTGCTTCTGACTGGCATCTTAGACATAGCGACTGCGCCCGAGGCTCATGGCTATTGTTGTATTTAGACCCATCCACAGGATTTCTCGGGAACAAAGCTGGAATAATTATAACAGGTGGTCATAATATAAACCTTTATGATCATTTCATCCAGGAGAGTCCAGTGTTTCTATGCTAAGAAACACTGAGAAAATAATTTCAAACAAAAGCAATACAGTATGGGAAAAAACACTTTCATTTCTAGAAGCTCATCCTTTGCTTTGCAACTCTATATGCAAAATAAACACAAATCCCAGACTTTTATTCATTCACAGCTTATAGTGTAGAGAAGGTTAGTATAGATACAGACTGCACAGCCTAATTTCACTGGTGCTATCTAGCTTTGGAAATTACAATCTTGAAACTTCTACAAGACAACACACGAAGGAGGCTCCAAAAACCTAGCTTAGCATAGTTAATCATTATGGTAATGAAACTTCAAATTTGGGGAAAATACAACTGTGTCTGTCGGTGAGGAAGTACGGAGCCCCAGAGTGCTCATAGAGAAATAAAATATATATATGTATAACATACGTCTTACTACATCAAGTGCTCAAAATGCTACTGTATGTGCATTATTTGTTCCCACGTTTTGATTACTTTGTGGACACAAGACACAGCTGGCACATGGTTCTTTTTTATTTAGTGGATATCGATCAGTGTTGTTGAATGAGTTGTGTGTCTTTAAGCACATGGGTGAGTGTACTTGGATTAAGACTTACCGTAGTTGCGTGTTTATAACCTATCTATGCATTCAACATAGGCTTTATTATGGTGAAGAAATTGATGCCAAGTTAAAGTTGATTTTATAGTTCAGTCCTTAATTGTCAGTGTACAGTTGGTGCACTTGTTAGCTCATTGCACCTGCATGTAAGAATATGTGTGTGCTCAAATCATGCCGTGCATTATTAGGCCTGTGATTTTAAAGAATGTACTGTGATGTAACCCCATAAGTCAATTGGCTGTAAATAAGGTTCTACAATAGCAAACACATGTTGATTGATATCACTAGATATCTAGTGAACTAACCGGTCTTTAACAATTGAAGTACAATGATAGTGACTGAATCATAGATACAGTACTTTCTGCTTTCTGTATATACACTCGTGCCCAAAATTAACCAAAAACATGGGAACGAATTGTATGTTGCGCACACGTAATAGCATTTCAAGCGATCAATGTAGTAAAACTTTTTTTTTTTAATTTTCTCTCTATGACAACTCTGGCTTTCTGTAGGGGAGAGAGGAAAAAATGGGTTGTCACCATGTACAAAAAATAATGTTTATACAATCATCATGAACATCTTACCACTAATACCTGTATTTATGTCACACCGAGAAATCTGAAAGGTACTTGTCACATGGCGCCACATGCAGGCAATGTAAAGGATAATAGTGAGTGATGTGGTGAAATGGCTCACAAAATGAAGTGCTGCTCACTTGAGCTTTACCATACACTGCACCATCCATTTGAATTATCTGCGGTCTGGTAAACACACCTTGTGTGGCATACAATGTTCATGTGAAAGCTCTGTGCAATATGTAAGCTGGCAAGTGTGAGGTGCACACAGACAGTGTAATTTTTCACCTGTTACATGACAGAGGTCTTAAACTGTCACATGTACAGGTTTTGTTTCAGGGAGTTCTTGGAAAATAAACTGCTAGTGTTTATGTGGGCTTCACAGATCTTACATATACTTGCACACACACACACACAGTGAAAAACAAAATCAAAACAGGTTGAATGGCAAGAAATGATCTCTTGCTTTTAACCAATTACAGCCTTAGGATGCCAGGCACTGAGCAACGCCAGAGCGAGGCTGCTTCATGCCATGCATTAGTCTCTTCTGTTGCCTACATTGGACAGCAATTGCTAAATGCAAATTTTAACACTGAAGAAGCGACATTGGTCGCACATCACTTGTCCCATGGGTACCTGGCATTTCTGTGCAGAATGTAAGGGACGCCAATCCTGCCAACCTCTATCCTGGCACCGAGCTGACCCAGACTGCTGCCGATGGCATTATCACCAGCTTCCCCACCTTCCCTGGCATGTCATGTCTGGCTAATCTCATAGCCAGTTTGTATCTTGGCTTGGCAGAGGCTCGTCATGAGGTCTTTGAGCTGGTGCAGAGACAACTTCTATGCCATCAGAGGGAGTACAAAGGCACTGTAAAGTCTAATCCTGCTGTCAGGTTCATTCATTACAGGTAAAAGGTACAAGGCTCAAGTATCTCCACTTTTAGACAGGCTTTATGCAGTAAGCCCTTTTCACAGCAATGAAAATTATCATTTTTGTGGTGAGGTGTATTCAGAATACAGCATTGGAACGTACTGTCACACTCATATTGATTGACACTTCTATAGACATATGTACTAACCTGAAGACAACATCCTAATCAATGAGTATGTTTACATGCACAAAATATTCAGTTTTTTGCTGTTATTAAAAAAAGACGATGGGCCTCCTTCACTAATACATTCATAAAAATGTTCTTACTTTGTGCACAAAGTAAGTGTGCGTGCAAACTTACTATTGGATTCATGACACATGCACACTGGCCAATTCTGTTCTTACCTCCATGCGTATTAGTTAGTGAATCAGAATCATTCTAAATTGACAGTCGCATGCCAGCTATCGGTAATTAACATACTACCAGGCCTCCATTTCTCTATCCAAGGAAAGCTCTGTTGAAGAGGTGCAGCAGTGCAGAGAGCTGTCACTCACTGCAAAGTGGGCCATGATGGTAAAAAAGTAGAAAAACTTTGAATTGCAAAACAATAGTTTCAGAAGTAGAAGCCAGAAAAGGCAGGTCTGGCTGGTAAACATATTCAATTATGAATCCTGTATATAGCTTTCATACCTGTTGTACCATGCAGTATGTCTGTAACACAATAAAAAGTTGGAGTTCTGTGGAATTGATCTAAATAAAAATCTACTGCTGCACCAGGTGCACATTGTGCTTTGTCTCTGTCCACAACAGGCCATGATGTACCGAAGGCAGAGTGCAGGTAATAACATATTAAAGAATCCCAGATTTGAGTTTAAAACATTTGTATGCATGGTTTAGGCAACGATTTGTATGTACATGAATGAGGCCCAATATTCCTACTACGCTGTTTACATGGCTAATTAAAATGAATATTCCTGTTTACATTCAGATGGTTTTCAGGGTTTTCCTCTGCCCCAGAGGGAATTGGAATCACAAGATCTCTGTAGGCAGTGAAGTAAACCAGCGAGGTAAAAAAAACATTAGTGAGCTGCTGCCTGATATTTATCAGTGATATTAATATGAATGATATTATGAATTTGTTGTTATAGGAACATCCAGTACCTAGGTTGTCCCATGGTGTTCACTACACTGCTGAGTGTTTTTGGTGCATCACACCGAGTCGTTGCCGTCCATGGCCGCATATCAGGATAATAATCATTCCCTTCCGTCCCTGTTATGGAGACAGTGCGCTCTGTTTTCCCAGCCCACCCTGAACAGCTCTCCACTTTCCTCTCATTCATCTCCTCTGTCTACCTTCCTTCTCCAGCAGATGTCATTTTGTCTGCACAGGGGTGCCTTACACAACCAGCCCGTCACGCATCTCTATCCCAGCCTTGCAAACTCTTGACTAGTTGGTTCATTTACAACACAAAGAGCTGACCGTAAACAGGCAAGAGGCTGTGTGTTGCAAACTGAGATGAACGATTCCAAACGTGCTGTATACATGTCTGAAGAATGCACCTAAAACCTGAACAATAGACATATCCCACATGTCTTAATCTGAAAAAGCTACTTTCATATTATGGCCTAATTCGGAATATCCAAACGGAATATGCTGTTTACAAGACCTATATCAAATTTGGAATACTGTCATATCTGGAATAATAATGGAGTATTAGTGTGCATGTAAACACAGTCACTGTTGTTATAGTATCTTATGTCGTTAAAGGTTCCTTTAAAGCCTTACAGGAGTAAATACAAGAGTAAAGCAGACCAAATTACAAGTTTAGAAGCACATAAAATATTTATTTTTCATCCAAGTCAAACTCTCCAATATGTGTGAATATAACTAATTAATACAATCAAAAATGTACTGATTAGGTCTTTAGCATCCTTTTGGCTCAAAGGAATCGTGTTTAAATTATGAGTGGAGACCCACCAGACTGACAGGCCGACTATGGCTGCAAAAATTAAGAAATATTACCTGTGGGGAAGGATTCTGAACCTAAAAGCCGGAGGCCATATATTATCCTGATATGTCATGTCGACCTGAGCCAGCGGACCCATTGTCAAGCCCCACCACCTAATGACGGGAAACTGATAAGCGGGCATACCATGTCATTGGCGATGTAAAACAAAAATAGATTCAATTAATCATATGAATTGCGAAAGAAAAAAGAAGATGATGGGACAGGCTCCAGCCAGGTATAAGGGCCTAATGAAGAATAATTGGTCAGTGAATCATTAGGGTTTGAGTGGAAGGACATGAGATTTGAATGCCTGGATAAAGAATGAAGAGTGTTGGACTATCTTTGGGAATACAGTAGGACAGAAAGTGTGTGAATGAATAGTATTCATAGTTGACAATACCATTAGTTATCATTTATTTCAGGGCTACATTTTAGATAATACTTAATAATGTATATAGCTGTAGTTATTGTATATACTGTGAACCGCATGTAATCCTGTATTTTTTGTATGGTGTATTGTATATTCCAGCCACAACTGAAGTAAAAAGATGAATAAGGAGCACTGACATGCATGACTCCATCCCTCATGGTCTCCACATCCCAATCCCACTGAATTTAAATGTAGTTAGTTTAAGGGGAAATATGTTAACAGAATGAACAATGCCATTGTTGAAGAGACTTTGCTTTATAAATGTTTGTCCAGTGAATTAAGAGTGAAAGAATGAGGAGAGTTGTGTAGTAATATAGCAAGCTTTATAAAAAAAAAAAAATCTAATTTAAGGCACTGAAGAACATCAGATGCGGCACTATCTCAAAGCTTGTTAAAGTGGACTGACTTGCTTGGAGACATTGTCGATGCCCTCTGAAATGTGAAATTAATATCTGTATCTTTGGGCAAGTAAGGAGAAACAAGTCTAATTGCCTGCACACCAAGTCATTTATTTATAGATCAGATTTATGTCCAAAAGACTTTTTCACTACCGAGCTGATAAACTGAATAGTATCCCAGTAGTCTGTTAACACTGTTTTATAATAGCTAAAATGAAAGCTGTTTGATGGCTCCTCTTAAATAAAGGTTAGTAAGAAACTTTGTCACAGCTCATTCTGAACACCTGAGGATGGTGCATTGATATTTTTGGTTGATAACTACCATGGACAGTTTTCTTTTTTTAATTTCCTGCTTGTACTTTCACTAGGAGTGTGGCATTATTTTTTTAATGTAGATTTGTTGTGAATATTCCACAGTCAGCGGCTGACTAATATCTTTTCTTTCTTTTACACAGAGAACCTTTGGATAGATAGTCTATTCTCATCAGTTTGTTTCGCCTGCTTATACAAGTCAGTATTGTCTGTATGTTTGTTTTGCATGTGTTTAACTGATTTAAGCCATCATTCTGCCATCTTACCTTTTCCCCCTTTCTTAAGGAGGACCACCATATGGAACTGGCATGCTAGCCTCTTTTTATGTGGAGGTCTAATGCACCCAAGATCACATAAAAGATAGAAATAGGCTTATAACTTGAGCTTAAATGGAGTGCAGTATAAATCATCTGCAGTTGTTGATGGATGTATACACCATCAGAATCAAGAGGAAAGATTAAGCTCATAGTCATGGTTTCATTTCAAAAGCGAAATTACAACAGAACGAACAAATATGTGTCAATGTCAATTTAGTCCTTCTTGAGCAGTTTTAGTGGTCCCCTTTTTTCAGTTCCCTTATTAAACCTTTGCTGGTGCACTACTTAACACATGTCGGGGAATATTGCATAAGGTCGTTCCAGGTCTATACATTCGCACCACCACTCTGGCTGCCTTCACGTTGTTCACCTGTCGCAGACTGGCAAGACGTACCAGCACTGAGGCTTTAAGGGGCATGGTGGTATGTTTAATATAAGGTAAGGAAACAAATTCACATTGAATTTAGCAGCTCACTAAGACATTTGTTTTAAACTTAACATTGTCTTTTATTAGAGTTTCCAGGGGACCAGAGTAGAGAGCGTGTGAGACACCAGAGAAGACAGCTGTGGATGGCTTGTCACTCACCTCTGATGGTTTTGTTTAGGTTTCACATGTCAGCTCTGAGTTCCTAACTTTACCTACCAAGACTGGCTTTCACAATGAAACACACTCAGTACAAAGGACTAAGACACACAAGGTACTGGGTCTTTACAGTTATTGAAAATATTAATAAATGAGTTTAGAATTTGTAGTGATCAGTGATTACATACATAATCTGGCCTACTTCTTCTGTAAGAAAGAATGAAGTGACTCAGAGAGGCACCACACTGTTTAATTCCAAAATCTTATCAAAGTATGACAAGATATGGGATATCAGTAAAAACAATTGCAAATGGAAATAAGAAATTCATGACACTTGAGTCCTGAGTGAATTAGATACATTTTTTGCATGCACAGATTAAGCACGGTCTTAATTTACTGGATGGTTAGAAGAGATCAGTTGCATGACCTTTGTCTTTTTCAAAATAAATAAAAAGGCATACTCTCCCTTTGTTGTTGAAATTTTTATCCACTTTTCCTTGCTAACGGGCTAAACACTACAATGGCTCATCTAACAGTCACTACTTTAGTGTTTTATGAAGAGGGTTGGGAGAGTTACTTTAAAAATGTATTTCAATACAATTACTAATTACCTGTTAAAAAATATAGTCAGTAACCTAATCCAGGTATCATGATATTAAAATAATATAACTTGATTACTTTCCAGTACTTTAGGACCACTTCAATACCAAATAAACAAATACAGTAAAGACAAGAGAAAAGAAACACATCAATAAGATGACTTTTACTGAAGTGTATTCAGTGGACAACAGAACAACGAACCTTAGAAAAGAAAATGGGGAAACCAAGATTATAGCATCAACTAACTTTTTATTAAGCAACTTAAGGCAGTAGCCTGTAGACCTGTGATGAAAGTGAACAACACATGATGTGCATCACAGAGAATATTCTCAGGGAAAACCTGATGAAGCTGTGCTTTGCCCACTGGCTGTGTGAAGCTATCACACATGTACACTATATGTCGCAGCAGGGGAAGACCTCCCGCCGGATATTCATGCTCACTCTACGAGAGCTTTGTCGTCCTCTACAGCTCTTCTCAGAGGAATGGCAGTGGCTGACATATGTGCAGCGGCATCGTGTCTTTTTTATTTGGTTCTATCTGTGTGATATATTTTGAGTTTTCTCTCACTCATTCAGTATTGAACATGCTCGGCAGCTCTGGGCATGTTATACATAGACAATCATCTCAGTGGAGCGCCGTTATGTACGCTACAAGCTGTCACGTACTCAAACTCTCTTTTAACTTATTTGTACAAGCTTTTGGAACTGCCACAGTGCGTAAAGACCGTCCCTGCCTGCTCTCCTAACGTAATTCACTGTGTGTGAAGTGTGTGTACATGCACCCACCGTGCGCACCTTCTTGCACCATGTGGTATCATCCTCTACTCACACCATCATGAAACAGGGAGTTATTTTGTTATTATAGTTATTTTCATTCCTCCTCTGCTAGCCTTTGGGACTTTTACAGTGCATGGTAGTATATCATTCTTTATTTTCAAATGTATTTTAAAATTGTAATCCTGCTAATAATTCCTATTTTCACTGAATGTATCAGTAATCTGACATCTTTTTTCTGTAACTTTAATGGGATATCTTGTTTTTGTATCCTAATTAGCCAACACATTTCCATGTATTCCATTTCTCCCCAAGCCTGTTTGTGACTTCATCATCCTCTATGTACTGACAAAGGGAATGTCTTGATATGGATTTATGAAACATTTTAAACAGTGAATATAATCTGCAACCTTTGATCGGATGTAAAGCTTCATGTTGTTTCTAAAACTCTGCTTTGTTTTGTATCATCCTGAATGCAGCGTCACTAAATGTGAGTCTTTCCTGCATACCTACATGGAATACTCATGTGAAATATGTTTTTATTGATAATGTCAGCTATATTATGAAGTGACCAACTAATGTAAGCAATCTTACCCTGATTCTTAAAGATTAAGGATGGTAAGATTTTCTGTTAGACAGCTAAGACTGGCGATATTTAACTTACTGTAAGTGAAATGCGGCAAAAGAGCCCAAATTCAGACTTGCTTAATTCTATCTGGGCTTCACATTTTTAAAGATCTTTATTGAATTTCATAATAAATAAAACTACAAATACAGTATATTAAGCAATAAAGTGCAACCAGTGTTAAAGAACAAACATGTATAAAGTGCATAGAGTTCAGTGATCTTGTATAAAAGTGATGTCAGTTCATAAGTCTAATATATTCCAGAGAAAGCTGAGATTTGTCCAGAATTCTCCTCCTCCAGAGGTCAGCAAGTACCTGTTTGATTAATGTGTCACTGTTGATTACAGTCTGCTGTATTTCCACGGCACATCTTGGTTTTCCACAATTTTAAACATACAACACCTATAATTATTTGTATCAATTCTGTGTGTTAGGATGGCAATGCATCTTCCATATTGTAATACATGACAGATTTATAACATAAATCAAACTGTACGCCAAGTTCTTTCAGTTTATCCTTCCTGAGCTCCGCAACAGTCCATTAGAAGATGCTGCTGGGTCTCATCATCATTGGACATTCTTTTGTTGTGACATAACTCCAAGAAACAACTGCTCTAACAGGAAGTCTTCCCACAGATATCAGCCACCAAACTTTCCTAATGCTCTCTGACAGGTTCTTAGTTTTTTTTTAGGGTTTTTTAATCACTTCTGTGTCTTCGTCATAAGTTAAGTTTTTATCATCCATTAAACCCCCATATTTAAAATAATTTATTTTGTTATATTATAAATCATTTTGCTGGGTAACCAATCTGTAATGGATAATCTTAAGACAATAAAATATAAGTGTAACAATATGTAGACTGTCTCCTATTAGGAGTATGCTGTCTTATGGCTGAATGTCGAGTGTGAGACTTCCTGTCTTCTTCCCTTCATGTGAGCATGTTCAACTGCCGGTTCCCAGAATGTTAACAAGGGCGAAGCTGTGATTCTGCCTTCAACCTTAAAATTCAGCAGATAAAGACGCAGGTGCAGAAACCCCCATAGATAGAGCTATGAATGGGCCAACTGTTAGGGTGACGCATTGTCACTACATATTCATTCAGGCATCTCTTTTAGCCTAGCAAACTAGGAGATCCGAATTTGCAAACGTTTATTGCGATAAACTTCTGAAAAACAACTTGCTCTCTGTAAAAATGATCTTTAAATTTCCATGACACCACCCTAGTCTATTTGTAAATGTTGATATTTTGCAATAAAATCTCTGTGTAACAATTTATAAGTTTTGCCTCTTCTTTTTTTCCACTTTGAAAGATCTCCAACCCAGAGAGCATTTCTGGTGATGGTGGCAGCTATGTTTTGCTTTTTTTGTTTGTTTTTTTTTACAAATGTAATTTTTAATCTGTCAGAGTTCTTTAGCATCCAAACCACCATATGCTTTGCTTTTATATATTTATTCTCTTTCAGAGACTTCCCTGGTTGTTTCCCAGATTAAGTTGACACACTGTTTGTTTAGTTGGATTATTATTTTGTTGGGTGGAGGAAAAATATTTGAAAGAAAATGGAGCTTTGACAGGATAAAGTTTTTGACAGTATTTACTCTTGTTTTGTAATGAGTATCTTTGTTTTCCCATTTCTCTACCTCTTCTTTAATTTCCCACATTTTTTCCCAGTTTCTTTCACTACATTCACTGTTATTGTTACTGACTATTATTACTGTTCTTGGTTGACTTCAATATTAATGTTTTGTCTGTCACTCTCCGATCCAAACTCCTCCAAATGATTAGTCAACACATCCCTCTCTGCCTGTTGTTGTTTTTTGATGACAGTAATGTCATCAGCGTAAGCAGTCGCACTAACTTTGTGTGCATGACCTACACATGTTCCAGCAATGACTGCCATTGTTTATATGTTTAATTAGAGGGCTGATGACTAAGACATAAAGAGCTGCTGCACTCAATGGACAGCCCTGCGTCACACCTCTCTCCACTTCAAAAGATTCGGTTAAAAACCCATTGACATTTACACGGACACTTGATTTCTGGGCTTCGTCAGACCCATACATACTGTTGAGAGAATGATTGCAAGTTCAGAGCCTTCCTAATGGAGCATGAGTAGCATTTTAGAAGACAAATCTAACAGACAGATCACACATTATTAAATGTATCATGAATCATACAGCATGCCTCAAGTGTTGTAAACATCCCTCATTTTCTAATGAATTTTCTTAACCTTGCTCATCTCCCTTTCCCCAGCAGAAGATCAACAAGAAGGGGGCTAAAGATAATACAACTGGCCTAATTTTCCCCACATTAACATAAAATTTCAAACACTTACAAACAAATTTTAAACAGGTTGTCATATAAATCAAGTAATATTTATTTTACAAACCCATGTTGTGTGATCAAACATTGTTTAAACTTACAATAGTGAAAGATCAAAGTTTTTGGTACTTCTGTATAGAATGTTGGATTTTTGTGTCATTTAATTTAGTGTAAATGTATATATCATACATAGAGTGTGTAACTAACTCTTTGTTCAAATTCACATTCTGTAGCATCTTATCACTTGTTGTAATACATTTAAAATATATTGAGTTGAATTTATATACAACACATGTCTGATAACACCTAAACAATGTGGTGAAAACAGGCCAACAACCTCACTATGACTCATGGCACAAAATTAACTTTTTTGTCTACCAGCCACTCAATATTGTTTTTTTGGCTGGTGAGTGAAGCAAATCTACCAGGCACTTGCATATTTTGCCAGCATTTGGCTGGTGGCTGGTGCTAATTTTGTGTACTGAAAATTGAAATCTCTTATTGTGGTTTTCATATTGTGAGTTTAGCCACGTGTTATTATTCAGTGTTCAGAGGACTCGCCTCAAACTGAAACATTAGGATCTAAATTGATAACCGACAGTTCCTTTACAAGACAGTTTCAAAATGCCTTGATGTGTTACTGAGCTAATTCAGTGAAAATTTAAAATTACGCTAAATTATTTGTGTACTTACTGCAAATTTATTGCATTTAATCACCACCCACGATTAAAAAAATGACAATAATGATTTATGATGAGAAGTTTATTTTATAGGACTAGTATGATCCATTTTACACAACCAGAATCTATGAACTCTTACATTTTTTCATGTATAGATGCTGTGATGTATATTTAAAACACTCAGGACTCAAAGTGTGGAGTCTTGGATTGGATTTTTGACTTCTTGTTTACAATTGTTTGCACTAATATCATCTTGTCATACTTTGATAAGACATCTAGTATTAAACTGTGTGCTGCCTCTCTGGATCACTGCATTATTTCTTACCAAAGAATCAGGCCAGGCTGTGTATGTAATCATCGATTAATTGTTATGAGGGGCTGCAGAGCAAGTGAACCCAGATGCAGACACAGATGAGGAGACTGGAATTAAGTAAAAAAGATTTTTTGGAGGCCATGGGGAAGATGGGCTGCAGGCTGAGGGAATTTGGGCTGGTAGCTGACAGCTAGGAGCTGAGGCTGGGGCAGGGGCAGATAGGGGCCGATGAAGCAGGTCTAGAGTGAGATCTAGATTCAGAGGGGCAAGAATCAGAGGTCGGAGGCCTAGCAGGTCAGACATGTCCTTAGTTTTAAACTAATTTTTTAAAAAATTTTAACTTACAAATCAGTTAACTATTTTTAATTAGCTCCATCTTTAAAGTTCTTCAGCCTCTGCTAAACCAATGATGCAATGATGTCAGACTGTAAACATGCAAACTTATGACCCTCAGATAAGAGGGCATTACGTCTATGTTTACTTGAACACTCAAAGACACATGTACATATAAAAACCCATTACAGCACAGAAACAGCACTCCTACACTGCCTTCTTCAAACTCCCATTAGCCTGTGAGACTTATGACAGCTCAAATGGAATTTTTATGTCTTTAGGAAGGAGGTGAGCCTTAATGGCACAGTCTTCTGCATTATAAATGTATAAGTTTCCAGCACTGACAATGTAATGGTCTGGTACACGTGTCAACGTCTCACAATCATATTCAAAAGAACGGTACTCTCTCACCACCCAACACTACCAATCCACTTTTGTATCTACTAGCTGATAAATACAATTAATACATAGGAACACTTGAAGTAAACTTTTAATACTCTAATACATCTGTGGTTAAACTTCACACCAAAATACACTGTGCTTGTCGAGTTCAGACTAATTACGGTATTCTACGCTTCATCAAAGCCTTTAAATTGGAGTTATATGTACTAGTGTTACTTATATGCATAATAAACAAATGAAGTAATTTCTTCACATATTACATCTGCTTATTGATCCACTGTAGAGTTGCACAAGAGAAGTTTTGCCCTCCAGAAGTAATGAGTACTATATATTTTTAAGCGGCTGATAATGTGTGCTATTGGTCTTTGGGTTTTATCATTTTTCTCTACTCCCACCTTGTTAACTTGACTTTTGTTCTCTTGAATCCTCCTTTTATTCCTCAGCTACAGTTCATATGTTGCTCCTCAACCTCATTTCATTCACTCTTTTCCCTCTGTCTTACCCTTTCCTCCCGTCCCTTTTTGCTTTACACTTTCACTATCTTGCTTCCACAGAGGGCACAAAAGCACAATGTTCTGGGTGCTTGCAAAGCATCTGGCTTCCAAGCCCATACATCCAGCCAGCCAATATGTTTGCTCCTACAATGTTTGTACACAAAGTACACTTGTGACTGCTTGCTTGAGTTGTCAAATACAAATTACTGGCCAGCGGGAGTCTGAGCTGTACTGCAATTCTAAAAAAAAAAACTAATTTCCGTGGCTTTATTTTGTTTACAAGACATGGTAGAAAGAGAGAAAAAGCTTTTTAAAGGAATTTAAGGATAAGGAAATTGTACCTTAAACAGTTTGTTTCAGCAGACCATGACAAGTGCAGCTGTTACAATGCAATAGATGTCAACTTGGACTCTCACCTTTGCAAAGTGGCCATTATTGCTTTGCCTGTAAGAGATTTAAGTCCAACACTAGCCAAAAGCAATGGATCAGGTATTAATATAAATAAAAAGTTAAGTCTCTTCAGACTGCTGACAAAATCTGAAACATCAAGTACATATATTTGTATACACACTATGTGTGACCTGCCATAAAGCAAAGTCGCAACAGTAGCCATTCTATGAAAACCCAGGAGTGAGAGCTGCTGCCTGCCATCAAAGAAAAACAGCAAAATGCAAATGATCTGAAGACCTTTGTAGCAGGGCAGAATAAGCATCAGAAGCTTCAACACTACCTGAGGAACTGACATATTTGAAGAAACATTTGCAGACACATCACACAAAGAAATACCAGAAAATTGTAGAAGCGGCAAGCTCAAAGAATGGAGAGTGCCAGAACAATAAACATAGCTGGAAGCAATACAAGAAATGCCATCCTGAAGGAAACAAAGGAGAGGTGATCATGTTATATTGAGGAATTTGTTGTGCTGAACTTCTGTATGTAGTTTTTGATACTTAATTGAATGTACTGGGCTGCTCCATGTATATACTGAAGCTAATAAACACCTTAGTGGATATTAGCATTGGTATAGGACAGGTATTGACAGATAAACAATGTTGCGGTACTGGTATTGGAAGTGAAAGTGTCATCAGCCACCTCTGATGTTTTTAAATATAAATTCCAAATTGAATCAATATATAAATACTAAAATACAAATGTTTTACCTCTTAATTAGGTAATTTATGAATCTGTCTGTAATCAGTTCCTTGCATTCTTCAAAATAAAGCTCTGACAAAGGCCTTTGCTCAACTTCAACTATTATTCACACTGGGCTTGTCTTAATGAGGCAAAAATGCTCTGAAACACAAACAGGAATGCCTTGCTGTTGGCCCCTGAACTAAAGTGTATCAATCCAGTCACATCAACAGACTCTGAACTGGCAGTGCTTTCTGTTAATATGAACCTGCATTATTGCATGTATTTATTAAAAATATTGAGCCAGAAAACAATATGCCCTTGAGAGAAAACTACATTACTAATTGGGCACTCTCATGATCAACCACCCTTCAATAAACAGTTTTTGAGTCATTTAATATTGTTTAAGGAAATCCTAGATCAGTTGTGGAAATATTTTACATGACACACTATAAGACTTTTACTGGGCACAATTTTGTCTCAGTTTTTCATTTTAACCTAGATTAAAAAACAAACACAGGACTTAATATTTGGGAGGTAATGAGCTGAATTTCTTAATGGTACTTGGATTTGTATTACTTTTTTGTTTTGGTGGAGAAACAACTACAGAACAACTGACAGAAATGAGCTGCTTTATTTTTGATGAGCACTCAATCAGATAAGCAAAGATATGTTTGCAATTAGCCCTGCTTTTCTGTATGTTCAAACTGCTCACACATCATCTAAATTGGTCAAAGATCAGACAGACATGTGAAAGGCACCTTTCCTTTTCCTCTATTCACCCTCTTACTTGTTCATTTCACAGGCTGTTAATCATTACTGTGATTATATAATTAAATAACTTTTCTTTTTCTGTGGCCCCAAGTCTGTCTACAAAGACTGTGCAGTTGCCATGAGCAACGGTGTATGTGCAAAGGAGGATGTGTGACATAATGACAAGAAAAACGTCTGTAGGAGTGGCACCGGGGATGGCTTTGTGTCCTTCTGACGAGCCCACAGTTGGATTCACATGACAGAGATCCGCTGATGTCGACAAAGTTTCCACGCCGTTTCGTCGATTAAACTCGCCGTGAGGACGACACGCCACCCTGCCGTATATTACGAGTACATCTGCAAGACGATTAGCGAGACACACAGAACTCAGAACTGACTCACAACTGGTTCGGTCAGGCAGTTCTCATCAAAATAAACACAATTGGCTTGTTAATAATTACGCTGGTTCTAGTGAGTCTGTCTGGAAATTTGTGAGAACCAGTAAATCTATGATAATTTTCACAAAAAGCTGTATGCATCAATGAACATACATTTTTATATTGATTTAAGAACTTAAGCCAAAGAGAACAATCTATACTTCCGTGCATTTACAGTAGCTGCACTAACTACACTGTGGCAATATCAGGTGTAACATCACTTTATCATACTGTGCCACTATGGTTGTCCTTAAAAGAGTTATTAGATGTGAGGGACCCAAAGGCCATAACAGAACTTCTAAAACTCTGTGCGATAACTCAACTTCCAGGCCTGTGTCCTCTCTGCGTCTTATTGAGCAAGTATTGGCAGCTGTTCAGAGGAGTTAGGCCCTTCAGGTGCATACACTCCAATAGTGTTTCATTCCTCTCCATTAATTCGTCATCAATATGGATCCATCTTTTGTTGATGGTGGCACAGTTGCACCTTCCTTGCCCTGCTGCACTGCCCTGGACAGCCCTGCTTGAATAAAAATGAGGCCAATTTCTTCCATCACGGCAGTCATTGTGCCATTTGTTGAGTAAAACACACAGGTCCATTATTGGAGTGTCATGAAGCTGTGTGTTTGCAATGCGACAAATCACTGCAGGCTGTCACCCAGGCAGTTTTGTGGCATTACTCTCAGCAGAGAGGAACGCCGTTAATGCTGACAAACACTGGAGAACGAGGGTCATTTACTACACATCCATTAAGCGGGTGCCAATATTCCAACAGCAGCAGAGACGTCTCTCACTCTCACAGGGTTGTGTTTGCATACTGCTGCCCAGCATGAAATCTCTTCAGCTGCTGCATGTTCACTAATACTATTAGCAACAGCAGGTAAAATCTGTGAACACACTACATTTTTTTTCCTTCTTAAAGAAACAGAGTGTTTGATTTGATTTTTAGTTCATTCATCCATCCACCCATCAATTTATTGAAATTAAAAGGACAATGGTTCAAGCCCAAAGCAACTCACAGCCTTTGTGTCATTTCCCTACTACATTAAACACTGATCAAACCAACAGACCAAACGTTGTTTGGTTTTTGTTAAAATGACCAGGGAAGCCTTTCAGGGTTGCCACACAGTGTTTTCTTTTGAGGACGCAAAAAAGATCACATATTTCAAATCCCTGTAAAAGCTCTTGCTCAGGGCACTAGTTAGAGCTCATTAAAAAGTCTAATCAAAACACAGCAATAGCATAACATGTAAAGTTAATTTGCTATTTTTTTCTTGATGAGCAAGAGACCATAACAATATGAACCCTCTTGGCCCCAATGAAATATTAAAGATACGATCACAGACAACTTCCGAGTAACAGCTCACCTCATTTGAATTCCAAGAAAAATGTAATTTAAGACTTAGGACTCAAAACTCTTTTTTTCCTCTCTATAATTATTGATATTGCCTGAAGGCACTTCCTTTGTTGGATTTCTAATTTACGTAAATGAGTGAAAATTATTTTCACTTTTGTCCCCACCCCTAGGAAGTCAGGTGTGGAGACGCTTATTTCCTTAGACGATTGATTGCCAAGCGTGTGCAACTGACACAACTGAATTTCAACGCTGTTACAGAAACGATATCTGGAATAGATTTCCTCCATAACACTTTATTAGAGCTGATATGATGGATGGGTGAGACATTTCAATTCTGACATGAAATATGAATCACTGGAATTGACATTTGCTGACCTGTTCCCATGTGAAGACTATAAAAGGTCCTCTTTGAATAGACATCTTGAATCTCATAAATATGACATAGGAGAACCTATGACCAATTTTGAGGCAAGCACAGAGCACTGAAATAAAACTAACATTGCTAATATGCACATTTCATGCATCATTAAAACATCAGTTCAGAAGACTGGAGAGAAGGTCATTTCAAAGTAGCATGCTGCTACAAATGGTATGTAATCAACCAATGAATGATCTGTTTGGAGAAATTTTAAATTTGAGGTAAGATGTACAGGCGTAAGATTGGGAAGACTCGTTGGATTTGTGTGCGTGTATGTGGGTGTGTTTTACTGTACATACAGCAACTTAGCTTGCATCTCACAGCCACGTCACCAATGACTTACTTAATTTATGACCACTGGTCACAGTATTGTTATGATTCTTATAAAATTCCCCATGAATCAACTCTTATAGACTGTTGTGGTCATTGTGGTAAGACTGATGCACCACAATAGCATGCAACAAACCATGCATGACAGCCACTTAAATTGCATATATAAACACAAAAGTTCAAACATTTTCTCCATAGAGACAGTAATTATAGGATATAGCTCAAAATCACTGGCACCAATAACAACTATGAATGAAAACAGACTTTATGTCAGAGAGTGGGAATGGTTTACTGGCTTTGTGACCATTAAAGGAAACAAAGCACCAGTGGAAATATTATGGGAATTGCATCCAGCGTTTCTCCATGGATACGTTTAAACAGTTAGGTCATATGATTTATGTTTAAGGAACATGTCGTCACCACAAAGGGTTTCAGTCAAACTAAGCTGAAGTGTGTGTTAAACGGTTAAGAGTTCACTGCATTCTGTTGTACATATAAATGATAGGAAATGAACAATAATGTATTTATTAAAATAAGCAGGGATATAAACATATGTAACAGCAGAAAGACTCTATAGCAGAAAGACTCTATATCATACAATGCAAGTTTTCTTTAATGGTCTACCATAATGTTTTATTTATATGGAGAGAGGAGCACCAGTGTGTGACAGGAGGTTTTGGACAAGCTTTGAACAGGCTCTCTTCAATATCAGCATGAATAAAATACGAACATTCAAATGTAGTTTTGCACCACAGCACAACTTTTGAGGCACAGTGGGCCTGCAAAATGTATTGGAAATGGATGAAAAATTATGTACTCAATGTGGCTTTACTTCCAAAGCTCACTGATAAACACTACCATACTATGTGGAATTTTTGGCTCTCCCATTTCACCATTCAACAACAAAGATGACAACTGAAAAATATTCTAAGTTCAGTCGGTCACAAGCCAAGCTAGTGCATTACGTCTAGCACTAGTGTAATAGTAGCCATAAGGGAGCGTTTCCACAAAAAAGAAGACACCTTTGAATCAAATTGACTCCAACTTATTTAGATGGCTTTAAAAAAAATAAATTAAAAAAATCAATGCACTGCTATGCATCAATTTTACAGCTTTTCCAGTAAAACATGACTGATCATTTGTCATGGCCAGAATAAGAATACCAAAAATGCAGCACTTGGGAGCCCTGGTGGCCAAGTGGTTGAGGTGCTGACCACGGACTGCTACGTCCCAGTTTCTTGTCCGGCCCCGTCTCTCCCTCCCTTCATTTGCTGTGAAATGTGTGAGTAGTGACTAGCAGATGGGAATGGTGGAGCATGATGATGGCTGCAGTATATGGAAGGCTTTTGGGAAGGACAGTCCCTCAGGAAACACTATGAGAGATGACAGAGGAAAGAGATTAAAGATGGAGGGAGGGTGGGGCACGGAAAATGAGAACAAACAGGGCAGAAGGGCGCCATTTGTCCTATAAAAGGAAGAGGAGAGCTTGAGGTGTGGTTTTGCACCTGAACTACAACAAAGATTATCTCAACCTTAAAAAAAGAAAAGCATCTTTATGGCACACCTCCATTAGAGGTAAAACATGTTTACTTACCAGTTGCTTAGTTCATGGCCAGCTTTCAAATATTCTAAGTACATGAAGAAAGTGGTTAATTTACTCACCAACTACTTTGCCTATGTGCAGAGTGTGACACAAGAAGGTTGCTTTCATATTCATCTGCTGAAGGTGCAAAGTTTCTCTGTACACACCGGAAGTCTGACTTAAAGGGTGGGCCTACAAGCAGGATGTGTGACATTACAACTAGTTCAGACCCAATTAATTATCTTATCACTTATATCACATTTGCTTTACTTGATACTGGCTAAATGCTTTTGGTGCTATTTTGGTGAGAGTTTATTTGTAGATTGTGTCATGATGATGAGACATTTCCGTACTGTTTTGTTTACTTAACTCCCTTTTATTTAATAATTAATTTAGGTGCCATTATGTCGCTACAAACACTATTTTGTTTATTTCAATTTAGACTAGTATGATGATGATGACATGACATTGTTTTGTAAATACAATTTTCAGATTTGGTATTTTATTTGTTTAATGTTCAGATACATGAATAACCATAATTATAATCATATAACATAAGTAGCAAATTTATATTACATCCAGTTATCACATCATACACAGTTAGCGCAGTGGGAGAGCAGCACTTTGATGTTGACACAATTGACCACAACATGGTCAACGACAGCATATTACTAGACAGACTGGAAAACTGGGTGGGACTTTGTGGCACAGTAATAAACTGGTTTGAATCATACTTAAAAACAGAGTCTACTTTGTCTCTATAGATCATTTTTGACTTGCGGAGTTCCCCAAGGCTCCATTCTGAGGCCTCTTCTGTTAAACATCTACATGCTCCCACTCACTCAGATTATGGAAAACAACAAAATACGTTTCCATAATTATGCAGACAACACACAAACTTAAATAGCCATATCACCAGGGGACTATAGTCTAATACAAGAACTGAGAAAGTGCACTAAACAAACAATTGGATGTGGATGTGAAGACCTGAATTTCAACAGCCACATTAGGACAATTATAAAGTCAGCCTACTATCACCTGAATAATATATCACAAATTAAAGGACTTATTTCTCAGCACAATTTGGGAAATCTTAAGTAGACTCAGTGACTGTAATGGTGTCTTTACAGGTCTTCCTAAAAAAAATACAGACAGCTGCAGCTGATTCAGAATGCTGCTGCTCAAGTCCTCACTAAGACCAAGAAAGTGGATCATATCACTCCAGTCGCCAGATCATTACATTGGTTTCCTGTCTGTCAAAAACTGATTTTAAAATACTGCTGTTGGTTTATAAAGCACTGAATGGTTTAGGGCCAAAATACATTTCTGATCTGCTGCTACGTTATGAACCATACAAACCTCTGAGGTCGTCTGGGACAGGTCTGCTTTCTGTTCCCAAAGTCAAAATTAAACATGGAGAGGCAGCATTTAGTTTTTATGCTCCACATATCTGGAACAAACTCCCAGAAAACTGCTGGTCTGCTGCAACTCAGTTTTTTTTTAAATCACAACTGAAGACTCTTCTGTTTGCTGCTGCGTTTTATTAAATCAAATTTGAGGGTTAATATCTTACACTGCAATGCAACTTTAACTCTTCTGTTTTATGTGTCTTGTTCTATTTTAGCTTATTTTTTATTTCCAATTTAACAATTTTTAATTGTATTTAAATGTCTTTTTATATTGCCTTGTGTTGCTTTTATATTCTGTCTTGATGAATTTTATGTTCTCTGTAAAACAATTTGAATTGCCTTGTTGTTGAAATGTTATACAAATAAACTTGCCTTCCCTTGGTGTGGACATCGTTGGGCACCATACTGTTTTAATCCAGCCCAGCCACTCAGCCACCGTGCCACCCAAGCGTGCTATGGATATCACTATATAATAACAGTCTTTAACTGTGGGGCTGCAGAATAACAGAATTTAGTGTTTGGAAGATGATTCATTCCTTGAGGGCCAGAAGACAAAGAAAAGACCAGCATGCAATGACTTACGCAGAAAGAGAAAACCAATGGCTTAGATGTTGCAATTACAAAAGCACAAAATTAAGTGAGCCCACAGTTCGACAAAAAAGGCTTTAAAAGTTCCACATCCTCACAAGTTCTGAAGTAATAGTTTACTCATATGGAAATAGACATGTTTATTGTGATGATTTTTTGAGCTTTATATAGTTAAGTGGGGGAGGAACTTCAGGTGGGCTCTTGCAAACACTACAATTAAAAACAGCGAGGAAAATTTCCATAGCATAAGCATATCATTAACTCTCAGGGAAGTAGAAACAATGTAGTCTCCAGGGTGGCATCCAAAGATAGGCCTCAAATCCACTGTATGTAGGTGGTTGCCACAGCACGCTCCTCAAGCTAATAATCCACACAGTATTTACTGCATTCTTAATATATCCAATTCCATAATATTTGCAATTCCAATATAATCTCTTCCAAAATATTAGAAGATTTCATAATATATTTGAGAGTTTGGTCAAGTTGTGTGGAAACAATCGGGTGTGTAGATTGTTAATACAATTTCTGTAGGTGTACAATACATCTAAAAGTGCATTCACTCAAATCTTGCTGTCATGTTTCTTTGCAACTAGACCAACCTTGATGCACATTAACTTCATTTGAGCAAACAAAGAGGAATGTATTCGTACTTTTCCTCTCTTTTTGTCAATTCTCTTTTAGAGGGCTATTTTGAGATGTCCTAAAGAGGACTAGGTTTACTGTAACTGTTGTAAACAGTGTCCCGTTAGAGCTGGAAACAAACATTTTCAGGGGCCATAGCCCATCATGACTGCCATTTAAAATTATCTGAAACATTACCTACTCTTGACATGTGTGGTGCTACAGGCATGGCCACAGAATTTTTTTCACACGGCATTGGCGAAATGCACATCCACTTTTCCTAAACATTATACATCACTCCCTTGCAGAAGGTTTTATTCATAACCTACCATCTCAGACAAAGGTTTTGCTAACTGATGTAATGTGAAAGGATCACAGTCTTGAGCTACACCTAAGGCCAAGAATTCATCATCCTTTTATTATCCTCTGTTTTATCTCCTGATAAATCATATTTCTGAATCCTCTACTCCTTCCAAGCCCAAAAGCCAGAGACAAATATGCTTAAGAATCATTTGCAGATTTAGCATAAGCCCACAGCTCAAAGGGTGCAATGAAGGGGTTCAATGAGGAAACCAATGAAAGGCAGTTCCTAGAATTTAGAGAAGGACCCAATGTAAACAAGACGTATTCACTATAGCAGATATAGCCATATGGAAGTCCCTGTCCTGTGGCCACTAGGTGCAAGTTATACTGTTTGAGGCTAGATCTGTAGAAAAGGGAGAAAGTGAAGAATTGTCAAATTATTTATGGTTTATTCCAAGGATCACAAATTGTAAGTTTTCCTAATGTCATTGCAAAATCTCTTAACTCACTCACTGAAAGCCTGGAAACCAAGCAAAATAAGAGCGAAGTCCTGGGAAAGTAGTCAGAGAGTGGGGTACTGGTTATCAATCCTCCAGTGGAACTGTAAGTTTTGTGAAGGAGGATTCATTCCTGGGAAAGGTGGTTTAGAAGAAATAAAGGTATAAATATAATGGCAACTATAGGTTTTCACACACGGTGAACTCCTAAGTGTCTGGTGTGTATGTGTGATGTGTGTGTTAGAGGTAAATCTGTAATCAGAGCCAACATTAGGTTTTAAGAGATGGTAGCATAGATGGCAACCAGTCATCAACTTTTGGTTGACAGTTTTGACAGAATTGTTTCTGCACTTTAAATTAAAATTGGAGTGTTGATGGCGCTGTGTGATTACACCCTGTACTTTATTGATGAAAAATGGGTTTTATAATGGTTTTACATATCCTCTGACATACACATATTTCAAATGTGTTATTTGAATTGTCAGTTACCCACAGTGATTCCCTGACTTACACTTTCTTCAGCCATCACCACCACAAGCCTAACCCTAACCCTGAGAGTATTAAAAAAAAAAGTCCTAAAATTGAATTGTTTTCCTCATGGAAACCATTATTTTCCACCTTTTCTCTTAAAAGGGAAATGAGTCTCCATAATGTGACTGGGTGCAAAACATATTGTCCTCATAATGTACACATACACAGGTGTACTCGGTACACATCAATGAGATTCACAATGAAAAACTAGTACAGCAATGCTTTGTGGGCTCAACTTAAATTACAGATTTGGTAATGTGTTCAGTAGAGTAAATTGCCATATGCAGAAAAATGACCTTTAATCTTCATTACATCATCAGGTCAACCTGATTGAATGCATTCACATTGTGAGAATCAATTTGATGTCTGTGGTGAGCCTTCTGAGCTAAATGTGGAACCACATGGGTGTGATTATTCCCATGAAGTACCTTAGCTAGCTGAGGTTAGCTGCTATTTGAGGTGATCCAGCCTCTAACAAAACAGGCAATTAATAATGTTGCTCTGCTAGAGTTGCTAAAGTAATGATTGACTTAAAGCCCAAAGCTGCACTATATGGAAAAGTGCTGATAAAGTTTTCAACTAGTCATAAAAATCTACACCCCAAAGCTTGACTAAACTTAGCCAACTTAGAGTATACCGGCTATACATAACTAGTGTGCATGGGGCTGGGCACCGAACTCTGATACTATTATGGCACCAACCACATTGCCTTGATAATATCCAGTATCGAAAACTGCCTTGTCATTCAATACTAAATTTTGATACCTAAGGAGTGAGCAGGTGAGCAGCACCGCTCATACAGTGGTTACCACTAATAACATTGTTACAACCCACATTGGCGGGCCAGCACTGTTGTGGAAGTGTAGCACCCACCCTCCAGTTCCCCCCCATGTCACCCCGATGAGTAAGCAGCTCAAGGTTGAACTGGCAACCCCTGTTAGTACCGTTACCAATGCTAACCTCCGCCATTATAGCTTGGCCACTTCCGTGTTTACACAGAGCCAGAGGCCTTATTTTTTTTCTCCAACCCACCTTCCTCGAAAACCTGGCCTACTGCCTCTGACTGGCTAGTAGTTGTTGCCTTTGTTGGTGAGGTTGGTTTGGTTTAGGCATGAGGATTAAGATGGTGGAAGTAAGAAAATCAGGGTCAAGGCCAATCAGAGGCAGAGTAGGTGAAGGTCTTTGCAGAATGCAGGTGGGAAGAAAAATAACACAAGCCAGGTATATAATATCCCGACTATCTTTGCTTCTCTGAAGATGGCGATGAAAACACAATAGCAGTGGAGGAGCTTTCCAGGCGAAACACCACACAGCTGGCCAAGGTGAGTGTTTTTTCTTCACCAAATGTATACAGTGGACCTAAGCAAGAGGCCAGTTTCTCACCTAGCCCTGAAAGGAGATTTTCCCTGCCATCCTCCGCAACCAGCTCGCCAGCAGATAATGTGAGCCCGCTTCCAGGCCCTGTTTACAGGACCCAGCCCTTAGTATATATGTTTATATTTTTTTACATTATGAAACCGCTTTGAGTGCGTAAAAATGCAGATGACGTGAAAAATAAAAATAAAAAGATTTGTACAGTAATGTGCAATGTAATTTTCTTTTTGTTAAATGGATTTTATAGGAAAAAAATATTGTTCAGGAACTGGTATCGAAGTCAATTGTATCAGTGTCGAAAAATTTTGAATGATACCAAGCCAAAAGTGTGCATAAGCATGTCTATGTAAATGGTGATCTTAAACAAAAGTGGGCTTTAAATGTATCACTTTCAAGTATACAAGCATTGATATTTTTAAGTCCCAGAGGATTCAGAGAGGTGACATTTAAACACCTTAATAAAATATAGCCCAAAGCATAATTCAAATGCACAGCAAGGGAATCTCCTTTTCACACAAATAAAACCCTTCTACAAGCACCCCAACCCCCAGAGACAGACACAAACACTTCAGACATGTACTCAGGCAGCAAACACAAGCTGGTTAGATGGTGGATAGTCTTCCATTAAGTGGATGGGCTTTAGCCAAAACAATAATCTATAATGCAGTAATAAGATGCTTTAATAATGGAGCCTATAATGTCCAGTCTCTATATGTAGCAGAAGCAGATTAAGTTTTACAACCAACAGTTTATATATATGTAGGAAATTAAAAACATGAGTTAGCCAGTGTTGGAGACGAGCATTCAGTGTTATCACGGGTACTGTATGCACACAATAAGTGAACTGAAAGATAATAAGCATAACTCCTTTATTAGTCATTATATCTTCCAAAGGGTAATTTTGATCCAATAGATAAGCTTCAATGGGCTGTGTTTTGTCTTCATTACATCCACAATACATGCTGGGAACCTTAAGTGCTTCTACTGAGTTGACTAGCCAAAGGAATAACAATGTCCTGTCCACAAAAGGCAGGCAAGATGTCACCTCAGCTGTGGCATACAGGTGTGACATTATACACCTTTGAAGGCCCACTGTCATACACAAAACTCTCTCTTTGATCCACTGGAAAATAATGACAGCTATGGTGTTGATTTATTTTCTTCCATAATACAATTGAATTTAAAAAACACAAATTATGCGGATGAGGTTTATCAAATAGAAACTAACTGACCAAGTGCAAAAGAAAGAAGGCCAATTGTAGAGTTAAATCTGTTGAGATGTGTTGATGCAACGGAAAAATGCCTGACCATGATATTAAAGGTGCCCTAAACATCACATCCTACTCTTAGTAGATAAAATTCACAATCATAGGGGAAATTCAACAGGAATGCTAAAGCCCTCACACATGGGAGTTATTTGCTCCCAATACCTTTGGTAGAACGTAGAGAAGCATTATGATGGAATAACCTTGCCCTGCTCTCCATAGTCTATACCAGTTTATAGTGGCATCTCACCCTTGGCCAGACTGCCCTGCATTTCCTCTTAGGATTTCTTGTTGCAGTCTTAATGATCCCGAGTATTATCTGACTCTTAAAATGACAATAAGATGAACAGAAGTATCTGGAAGGACTTTTAGATAACCACACGTCTAAGCAGTAATGAGCACTAATGAAATGTGACCAGAGGTACAGCAAAAACCCAAGATCTTAAAATAAGGAGACCAATAGCTATCTCTGTTCTAGGGTATTTTGTTAGGTCCAACTCTAGCATGTAGACATTTGACAACCTATATATTGACAATACCTTTAAATCCTTTCAGAAGCTCTTTGAGAAAGTCATTTTACCTGGACTTACCTAGCAGCCTCACCTATTGACTCTTTATTAACCCAATTCCCTTCCATAAAGGGTATGATCTCACATCTATATGATCTTATCCACTCATTGCTTCCAGTCTCTTTACATAATATAAAACCTAAAAAGGAGGAGGATCTGGGGGAGGGGATTTCAGAGGAGCTGTACATACTTCACTAAAGTCAGGCTTTCTTTCTTTCTTGCAATGCAATCTGTATTGCAATGTATGTTATACTCAATGTCTGTTATACTTGACACAATATTGAAATCTAAAGCAAATTTGAAAAATCAAAAACAGAGAAGGTCCTTGGTTCCAATCACCATGTCAGTTCTCTTTGTTTGGAGATTTCTGAAGTATGTTCTCTCTGTGTTGAAGGGTTTTAGGAAACACAGTGACACTACCTGTCAAAGCTATCCAAGTGTTGCTTCACTAATTGTGGTCTGGAAAAAATATGTACAATTTCTTCAAGCAGACATCATTGTGTAGGTTGCTAATTCACACATAATCCTCTTTTCCACTAACACATCAACATGAACTTCCTATGCTGTTTTCAAATGGTAGGCACATGGCTATTTTAAACATTTCTCTAAAACTATCAAAATCAGTTTCTAAACAAATGAGGAATATAGTGTTAACAGCTACAAAATCTTGTGAAACTTAACTGGACATGTAAAACCCCTAGTACATATTTCTGAGGTGTGCAGAGAGGATATTCATTAATACTCATTGATTGGTCCATTACGTATATGACTATTTGAATATACAGTATGTAAATTATTCTCAATTGATGTTGTCTACACTTTCTGTAAATCCTACAGAAAAAACTCACAAGTACAGTTGTAGAGGCAACATGACAATATACAATATGTGTCAACTGTCTGAAATACTGCCATACTGTTTATAGTTTGATAGCTTAATATAGCTGTGTTTATTGGGCCACTATGAAAGAGGCAATGTGAAAGACATGCAAGCCAAAGAAAATTAAGTAATGAAGTCTTTTTTACGTTAACCAAGTACCCACTGAAATACAATAATAAACAAATCATTAAGATGCATTTCAATATTCACCCTCACTTTGAAAAACATAATCAATGCCCTGTGATCTCAATTGCCATTGGACTGTTTGGTTTCATGTGCTCATATTTCTACTGATGTTAGTGAGACATACAGTCTGGGTGAAGTCCTGCACAGCTCCTGGTTTGTGTGCGTTTGTGTGCACATTTGATGAGGGGAAAACAAAGAATGATCTCATGTTAAATTTTGGGACTTTCTCTGAGAGCATGACCTGACTCAGAAATATGACCTTACTATTCTTCACCTCATCTGAACTGTGTGGGAGGGAGAATGAATGACTCATACATGCATGATAGTTTTGATTGGTGGTTGTCTACACACTGGGTGGTTTAGCTTTTCTTCATAATGGTTATACATTAATCCAACAGAGCGTAGGAAAATACTTTTCTTGTCTGAAAATATAAACATGTGAAGTGGAACATCACTCAGCATTTATGGGATAGACATTAGCTTCGATCTGCTTAGTCCCACTGCATTGGTAAAAACTGAAATGGAGGCATTCAACTCAAGGGATGCACACAATGGAGTATAATCATGTAAAAGCACTGTGATTACTTAGCAATCACATGTTGATCTGTGTCTTTGTGGTCAGTCTGAGGATAGAAACTGTTGATCCATACAGAAGAAGCAAAGCCAATGTAATGGTGGGGTACTGTACTTGAAAGTGGCCACCATGATGGTATAGTGTAGCTTTTTCAGTTTTTTGTCTTTTTTTTTTTTAAAAGTTGTTAAACTTTGGGCTTGTGTTTTTGTTCTGCTTTGAAACCAAAGTATTGCAAAATTTTCTTTCTTTATCATTTAGTTTTTGGTGGAAGTCCTGTCAAATAACTTAACTAAAAGCATTCGTGAACAGTGTGGTTTTGAGTCCTGAAAGTTTTGAGGATTAGGCTACTCTTAAGTTCAACAAGGAGTCTGTTTCAGATATGTGCAGCATAGTGACAAACGGTTGTCTAACCAAGTTTAGCCCTGGCACTGGGCACTACTAACAGCCCACTCCAACTTCACCTGAGAGGCGTGGCAGCAGTGTACTCCTTAAACATGTCTGCAATGTATTAGATCCCACTCCATGTAGTGATTTATAAACAAGCAGCATTGCCTTATATTCAACAGGAAGCCAGTATAGTGACTTAACAATCAGGGTGATGTGGTCTGACCTTTTAGTCCCCATAAGAACTCTAGCAGCTGCATTTTGAATGAGCTTAAGTTTTTCAATGGTCTTTTTGGTGAGCGGTGTCATAAGACCATTACAGTAGTCAAACACTCTAGAAATTAAAGCGTGAAGGCATTTTTCTAGTTTGGCTTTTGACATGAAGTCCATGAGTTTGGCTGTATTTGTAAGATGATAAAAAGCTGACCTTGTTACTGCTTTTATGTGGCTCTTTATACTAAAATCATAATCAACACTGGTCTAATATTTTGGATGTTTAATTTAGCTTAAATGTGAAAAAATAATGTGTACAGATAAAGACATCCATTCTGGTTGGTTATTACATAAACTGTATTATTTCATTATCATAAAAAAGTACAACTCCCACATTTTATAATAACCACAACAATTACATAATTTATTACTAAACACAGGGAAATGTATTACATATTGCATTCAGACTCTTTATTATGAATTGCAGCAGATTATTACAAAATGCAGGTGCTATTACATAATGAGTTGAAAATTTATTACATTTTATTGAGTTACGAGATCATGTGGTGTTATAACATGTTGTTAGAAACGGTAAAAAGCACAAAATACACAACCTCACCAATGTTTTAAAAATTTAGCAGCTTTTTCTTTTTTTTGTTTGTTTTGTTTTGTTTTAATGTGTTAGCCAGTTACTTTTGTTGTTGGTAAGAGAGAGAGAGAGAGAGAGAGAGAGAGAGAAAAGAAACACTGTGGTGTAAATTTTGTCATTAGATGCCTAGCAACAGTGTTCACATAAGGAACAACACTTCATGGATGTATTCTTGTGCCAAATTGCAATTAAAATAAAAAAACTTTCTTGAGTTCCTTGATTTTGACGGTCTATGGTGGCCAGCAATAGTAAAAGAAAAAGTATGAACACTGGTTTATACATTAACTATCCTTTTATTCCAAAAGTCATACAAGAAAGCAATGGAAGTACATTTAATAAAGCCCTGGAGGGCAGGAGTGTATGAACCCAGTTAAAGAGTAACTGCCCGTATGGGACGCTCTAAGAAGTAAAGCAAACGCCATCATTTCATCGGTCAACACTACACCTGGTCTTCTATTGGTTGGGGGATATTGACAGGGTTATTGCACAAAAAATTCAAGAGCGGAGCAGAAATCTGAAAGCAGATGTTTTGTGAGCGCATAGAAGCAGTCAGAGTGCAAGGAGAAGGGCTGAAGCAAGAGCAGGAAATCTGTACAAGCAACAATACATCTGAGTGTAAGCATGCAGTTTAAACAGAAGCAGAGAAAATCTAAATGGAAGCATGGGCTATTTAAGTATCAGGACAAGGTTTGAGGGAAAGACTTACAAAATCTGATGTGAAATCAAGAAAAAATAATGCTCTTAAATTGAAAGACACACTCTTGAATAAAGATACAGTAGGAGAAAAGCCTACATAGTATACAGTCTTCAAAATTTCCCATGTGGGTTTCTAAAAACAGGTAATGAGTCAACATACTGCACATCCACTGTGATTCATCTAATGTGCAATTTACATAAAGCAGAAAAGTCAAATATCTTGAGTAAGTGCATATTTCAATATGGAGAGGCACTCACCCCGTCTGCCACAGTATGCTGACATTTGTACACACTGTGTGCACATTATACCTGATGATTTATCCGATAGGTTTCATTTGTTAAACTGTATCACCCTGTTTACCTTGCGAGACAGCCGGATATGCAAGATCACAAGATCATACGAGAATCTATCTCGCCAGCCTTCAAGTTATGTGCTTGTGTCCCAACTAACAGTGGTTCAGACCGATCAGTGTTGCAAACCACCGGTGGTGCGGACCAATCAGTGTCCAAACAGTTTCCATGGACGACTTCTCAGATGGTTCTGTGTAACAAACCATCTGGCATATTAGGTTATCACCCTATGATGTTTTAGACCAATGCATTGTTGCTTTAATAAATTTTGCTGGAATGAACTATGTCTATTAACATATGATCTATTATCTATTAAGATAATACTTTGGTGAAAGACTACAAAATTTCAAAGTCAAGAAAGACATTTGACAAGAGGAAAGTTTTAAACAGCTGGGGTTGGTGGGGTGGGGTAGGGATGTCTGTTTATATGTGCGGTCGTGGTGGTGGAGCTACAACAAGCGATGAGGTAAAAGAGGGAACAACACAGACAAGGCTGCTTGACATAGATAAATTCTGCTTATTCAGAGTAACCGGAGAGTGCAAAGCAAAAATAATAGGGCCATTTGTGGGATGGAAGGTTGCCAGATCTTACTCTGTTGAGCAGATGCACAGCCAAAAAATGCATTTGAGGAAGCTGACTTAGAAATGCCAATATGGAAATTTCTCAGTTTTTTTATTCCATTTTTTTTTTTTTTAATTCTGGCTTCCAGTGTTGACATCAAGTATGAAACCAGGTTCTTTTACTGTGCATTCAAAGAATAGCACTGCCGTAAAGCAATCAATAAATCTATACATTCCCTTCTGTTCAGCCACTGTTTATGATTGATTTCCCTGGTGATGTTATTGATTCATGTACACCTCTATACCCACACCTCTTTCTAATTGCATGTGAATCAAATCATGCGTAGATCATTGTTAAGTCAAGTTAGACCTTCATAGGTCACTGACAAAGATATATATAAAATAATATCCTTGCATAGAACCCTCATAAAAATCCATCACACCAAAGGGACCAAGAAGATCCCCTTGAACCAATGTTAACAGCCTCACATGTCAGGTTTGAAAACATCTAGTTGGCCACGCTGGACTGAAAACATTTTCTGAAGACCTACTTTGTAATTGATGGTGTTAGAAGTGCTGATTGGAGGGTCATAATCTGGTTTGATCATTATGTGGCAGCTTTCATATTTGGTGCTTTATTTTCTACACAGATATTAGCTTGGCTTTTGGTTGACAGAGCCAAGATCCAATATGACAAGCTTACTGTACTCTAGCAGCCCAAAATGGATGATGCCTTAGTGTCTCTGGCCCTATATCAGTGTAGGGGTCAGTTAGTGCTTGTAATCCAATGAAGCAGAGGCACCGATGGTGTTTAAGAAGCTGATGGTTTTGTAACATAAATAAAGCTACTGTGGCACTCATCTCATTACTCATGACTGACCATTTTGCCCATGATCAGCACAATTTTTGCCATCAGTGTCACTAAATACTAACCAGAGTGTAAGGGATTTAATCCATTTTGTCTTTACAAACTAATTTCTTGGTTGTCTGAATGTCAAAAACTACAGCTTTATTTATATATCACAGATGGTTGGGGGAATATGAAATAAGCCATGTCTTGCCATGTCTTCTATGCAATATGGTCACACAGCTGTGGATCTTGGTTCCATTGTTTGTAAAATCCAAATTTTGCTGTCCAGTTGGCTGCAAAGAGCTAGCCTGCAGCATAATTCTTTCACTGGGAAGCCAAAATGCAAAAGAATGTTCTACATAGATTATGTTAGAAGCCTGTTGAATTTTTAACAATGGAATCCAGTTTAAAGCTGATGAGCTAACAATGGACCATTCCCTTTTTTCATAACCCTTCAGTAGAAAGGCTACATTATTGCTCCATCAACTCCTGCAGGTTAAGTGAACTCTAAACTCCAGTCAGGATGCAAGAGACATTTACAATCTTCACCCTCAAATTGTTCTAATGTCTTTAGTCTCAGAATAAAATTGATACCCTTTAATGTACTTTATCTAATCAGCTCCAAGCTCTTTATGCGTCTTTTAAGTCCTACTCATTTTAAGTTGTCAGAAGACTGCTATTGATGGCTTTTAATGCACCAAGCTATAAATGTGTACTTAGTCTGCTGTTGCACTCATTTCCAGCTCATCAGCTAAATGCCAGAGTAAGAAACCCTAATATTTGTTGGCCTGTGAGTCTAGCAAACCAACCGATAAACTATGAGAAAATTTGTTATTAGAAATCCAGACTGCCAGCAAGTGAAATACAGAAAGAGAGAAATCAAGAGATACATCACAGGAGGATGAACTCTCGCAAATATAAAATGAGGCACAGGCTGCAAAGAGAAAGAGGGGAAGATCTAAGGCTCATTACTCCCCTCATAGCATGCCAAGTGCTGACCTAGCAGCATCCAAGCCCCCAATCCTCCTCTTGCCCTTCAACCCCCTCCCCCAGCAGGTGAGGGAGTCACATACTGTCAGGCACACCCTCCGTCAGCCCATTTGGTCTGTGACACCCATAAAGCAATGCAGGATGGTAGTGTTCCAAGAGCCTTTAAAGCAGCCAATGGCTACTGTAATGGATGGCTAAACTATTTAGCTTAATTCATGCTCTGTTCAAGCCTTACAGGGAGGATTTGACCTCTCTTAGGTTAAATAATGGTCCCAGCGTAGATGGGTTGGTCGGGGGGGTAAGAAGGAGATAAATGCACTGTGACATTCAGCTCACTCCAGCGTCCCCTGATGTGCGATTTGAGAGCAGTCTATTAGGCATACGCTTTGCTTAAACATGGGAAGAGTTATTAGACAGGGCAGCAATGACTGGGGGCTGTGCATGAGGCAGGATTTGAAGAGATAAACTGGTGTGGGCAGAGCTTGACAGCCATTTATCAAAGCAAATCTGAAAAGTAATGCAGGAATCCGTTCAAAGCGATACTATGACAAATTTAAGGGCACAGCTTGCATTATGTGAAAGATGTACAAACAATAAAAAAAGGAAAGTACATTTGAACTACAAAACTGCCGGTGAGGAAAATGTTTATCTCTTAAAATGAAACTAATAAGAAATCACCATGCCATGACACAAAATGTTCACACTAACAAAGATTTATTGTAATATTGAAATTAATAGATGGTTAATCTATTGGTCAATCAACAAAAATGTATCGAAAACAACATGATTAATCCTTTAAGTCATTTATCAAACAAAAAGGCTAAATTTTTCCTGGTTCCAGCCTTTCAGATGTGAGCATTTGCTGTTTTTCTCTCTTTTCTCAATGTTGTGTGACTGTTTTATGGCTGTAAATTGTACTTTAATTTCAGATGTTTAGTAACGTCCTGCCTGAAGCTTGGATCTGCAGTGAACCACCAACCACAACACAGGATAAACGGGTCAGCAGTCGGACAGTCACTGAACAACCGCAGCACTTGGAATAATCACGTCAGTTGAATTTTTTTTTAATTTATTTTCTTGGTCTTCACTTGCACGCGATGTGCAATGACTTTTTGAGCACCACTGGCATGGAAAGACCAGTGATAACTTGACAAAATGACCTCATTATGTGAAGCATGTTTACGTATTCATATGATGATGGTGTCCTGACATATTGACTGTAAATAAATCTTACAGAACAGCGAAAGGATGTAACTCAGACACTAGGAACGAAAAGAATATCATGTTTTTACATGCGGCTACAATAAATCCTTTTACAAACCACACACATTTTCCATTTAAAAAAAAAAAAAAAAAAAAAAATCACATCAAATTTCTGAAGCTCATGATAAAAGTTAGTAATGAAATGCCCTCTCTCTTCTTTGAGAACAGTGACTGCCACTGAGCACACAAACACCCTCTTGCCCTTTACAACCTCTTCATCCTAACCTCACCCTTAAACTGGATTCAGAAATAAGCAGGGAAAAATTGGAAAATTAAATCTAAATATGGCACCAACAAAAGTGTTGTGTGCCTGCTGATGCCATATTATAGCCCTAACCACACAATCTTATTGGGTTATAAAGCAGTGACGAACCATAACCAGAGTGGTTACTCAATGTACCCTCAAGAAATTCATGATTCTAACAAACACATTATATTGTTGTGCCCCAATGTCCCTTGTGATTTAAATGCACGGCAAAATATATACAAAGATTATCTGCATTATTATTGACCCCAAGGTTTGACATAAACCATGGCCCAATGGCCCGGGGTCAGTAAAAGTTTATACAGGGCAAGTTGATTGGCCATGGCCAATCAGAGTCTGTGATGTGAGCACATTTATTGAGGTGTAGCCTTCATGTCTATGTCAACATCTACCGCAGAAATTTCTTCCATAGTACAGATATAACAGCTGTTGCTCTGTTTCCATTTGTTTAACTGTGGTTAATATAGGTTTAAACCTAAAGTAACTAACTGGAGGTTTAGACTGAACGTGGACAAAAGCCATTATGTTCTTTCTCTCACTGTTCACTGTTGGTACATTTCTGCAGATCTCTCAGCATTTATTTAATTGTTAATGTTGATATATATGTGATCTTCCAAGACAAGGTCACAGATCAGGCTGAGCTGCACTACAGCACCTCTGAAACTGGTAGGGATTCAGTTTCTTTTGTAAAGATACAGAAGCAGGGTGAATATTTGGAAACACCAAGCTTCAACCCAGACTCTGGTTTATTGTCCAATTTCTCTAGGCTAGATACAAAGAAGTGATATGGACTAACTACACATTTGCTCTTGAAATCATTCAGTATGTTACATGAATTACAAGTCACAAATATCCCAAGATTAAATCGATGGAATGACATATTCCTGTGGAATAAATGTAACCAGTAAGATGTTCACCAACACTTTATCAAATTCATTTCACACCACAGTCAAGACAAGGAACATTTGATATCTGATGTAATTTCTTTCTTCAAAATATTTGCTTTTAATTTGAATATAATTTATGGCATATATATTTTGTAAAAAAAAAAAAAAAAAAAGAAAAAAAAAGACAGTACAATCTTTCAGTGAGTATAGTTATTTCTCATCATGGAAACACTATGGTTTCTGGTTTCAGTTTACAATATTGGGCAAACCCTGTTACTAATTGGTGAAATAAGTGTAAAAGCTTTTAGGTTTTCTCTTCCAAACAATGAAGATGATAATGAATATTTCCACCCTCCAGACACTAATACCATGTTGTGGATTTAAGTTGTATTAGCACACAAGTGATAATGATTTGCAGTGTCAAACTCACTTTCCTCTATGGAATCATCTCTACTTAATCAACAGGTTGGCAAAAAGAAACCACTGATGCATAACTCATGTCGGAGTAAATGGCTCTTCTACAGACAGTACTGTGACTTCAAGGATACATTCAACATTGTTATTGCTGATAGAACCAGCTCATCTGTCAGTGATTGAAAACAGATCTAAAAAAGGTAGGAAGTGTTGTAAAAGTTGGGTTTTTCTTTTACCACTTAAATTTTCACCAGTTTAAAGAATGTTCTCAAAGCCAAAGACACTATTGTGAAATATATGACACCACTTCACTAGTACCAAGCTAACATTAAGTGAGTCAAGAAAAATGTGAAATTTACAGTTTTGCATTGAAGTGAGTGAAACTAGGTTTTTTATTAATGGTGCCTAATGGTAGTTCAGTAGTAATTTTATTGTCGTATGTTCCTTACTTCCTCCAATCACGTATCTTAACAACCAATCTCTCACAATAGGTGGTCCATATTAACATTCACTCAGTCTGTATACAACAACACTGGGACATTTAAGTCCCTCTGCCTCCCCAGCTCCCTCCTTTATTAACATTTAGTTGTTCATGAATTTCAAATGTTTCTTTAATATGCATTCATGTTCATTAAATGTTGTGTATATCAGTCTTTGTCTGCTGGAGGGGTTGTGAGCTCAGGGACAGTCTTCATTCTTGCTCAGATTTGTTTCGCAGCATCACATACATACTACAAAATTAAAATGTGTATTGTTACAATAAATGGTTAAAATCTTGATTTTTTTTTGACTAAATTGAAAAAAGAGTGGATTTACAGCAATCACTGCTTTGTTGTACAGAACATACATTTGATTGCAATTAGTTTGTGTTTAGTGCAACAAACTTGTATCATATAGCTTTTGTGTTCATTTTCTGAAAATAATTACTCTTGCACTCTATGCTACAAACTGTCAAGAAAGAAGCTCTGCAAGACCTGTTAAACTGTGAGAGAGGAGCGATTAAGTGACTGACCCATGAGTGCCCAATTATACGTTATTTATCACCCTACCCTTATTCATCTCTAGAAAGTGTTCATTTTCCTGAGGGGGTCAAGAGGACTGTGTTGCTTTAGATTCAGGTTAGCATGGAGATGTGTATAAGGGTCAGGCCAAGTTTGGCCATGCTGTCTCTATCTATCTTTCTCTGTGTGAACATCCTAACATCCGCCCCCATCTGCATATTCCCAGAGTGACAAAACTAGTTAGCTGAGTAATAAATCAAACCTCGGCTGCCCAATTTGGTTTCCTAATGTAATTAATAAGTGCTAAAAGCATTTAACCGGCCATAATTTGCGGATGCCACTTTGAAGTAGCTATTTAAGGAAAACTTTGTGTGAAAGAAAAATATTATGTTGGCACTGATATCTTTGCAAGAAGTCATATGTAACACCATGCAATGTAAGCACACTCAAAATACATTGTGCTTGAAAACTACTAATCTGTTAAATTGAAACTACTAGTGAAAACGGAAAAAACTGTCACTATATTGAGATCTATCAACATTTTGTCTAATCATTGCTGGAGGAAAGCAGACTATCTATGCATCTACAATCCATTAAATCCATTATAGTTACAGTACAAAAGACAGTATATTTTATGTCACAGTGTTTTTCGACAAAGGGGTGGGGGATTATTTGGTGTAAGGCTGCAAATTTTATCAATTTCCTTATTTGTTAGCCTGCCACGTTACCAATTGAATATTGATTAATAAGTAATTTAACATAACCATTTTAATACCTGCTGTGATCTATGTTCAATGCAAAATCAGAGCATGTTAAGAATTTAAAGAACAGATTAAGTAAACACCAAGTTAATTGAGTTATACATTAAATAGAACAAAATCCAAAGTATTAAACACAACAAACAGCAGCACAACTTCCATCTTCCGTAGAGGAAAAAAATCACAAAAATGTGACTCAGATGTCGTGGGGATGCAAAAATACTGTCACTCCAACTGCATCAGTCCAGGAAACATTCATGCCACCACTAAAATGCATTTGTACTCAAAGCAGGGGAGTCGCGCTTATCGCTTTTATGCTGATTTTGTTGGCCCACTGTGCAATTAGAGTACTTCTGACCCTACCGTTAGCACCATAGCTACAGCAATGCTCCCTGCTGTTCTGTTGAAGATGCTAGTTTAGAATTAGCAGGAGTCTCACATAGCTAGCTAATCCGTACAGCCACCAGACAAAAACTCTCTGGAATTTTTTTCTTCCTTGGACAGCAAGGAGGTGCGTTTGTTTTACATTTACAGCCCTTAAATGTGATCACTGAATAAACCTGAATCTCATTAAAAACAAAGTGACTCCACCTAGTGGTGCAACCAGGTACTACAACAGGTATACACTAAATTTTCTGACAATACACAATAGACAATGTTAAAATACATGTCATTTGTCTTCTGCTTTATCAGTTATTATATTTTTAATTGATTAAATTATTAATGGTAATCAAATAATCGATTATTAAATGACAATGTTTTGATGGGAATATTAAAAAAAACAAATAACATTTAGTTTAGTAGACATATCACTTACATATCTCACAATATGCTAAACATTGACTGGAGGTGATTTGCCCAAAATTAGATAAGGGTTAGATTATAAGATTTACAGAGAGATACAGAAAGACAAAACATGATTTATTACTTGATAATCCAGTACAGATTATACTTTGAAAGTTACTTTCCTGATCCTGACTTTTTCTATTAATTGCTTTACTTCCAAGTTTCCTTGAATAAATCATTATCTAGTCATTCACACATTCTAGTGCAACCTATCAAAAAGATTGACTCTCTCAGAAAGGATCTATCAATTAAATCTCTATGACTTGAGACCCAGTCCTTGCAGTCACTTCCAGACTTGCTTAATCCTCTTCTCCACTTTCTCTCCGCAGCAAACCTCTGAGAGGATAGTGCAGACAGAAGTGAGCAGAGGGAAGGCGAGAGGGAAGAAGTAGAGAGGGGTGATTGCCAAAGAGCAGAGCTTGTCATGAGTGGATTTATGGCTAGGGAGACAGCGGCGGGAGGCGGGCGAATTGATGGGTGACACATAATCAGCCTCCTTATCGCAGCCCCGCAAAACTGGATTGCATCCAGAGGCTTGTGATCCGTCCGGATTTGGCTAATGTCTCCCACTCCTCTCCTGAGCCCCGACAGCTCTGCGTTATCAGGGCCTGGCCTGGGCTTCCTTTCCTTTCCTCTGACTGCTATCCCTCCACCCCTCCATCCACTGCCTCCTCCTCCATGCCATCTGTATCTTGGCACTGTGTCAGGTGAAGAGGCAACTAAGGGTTTGTTGACCAGGTCTGTCCATCCACCTCTCTTCCTCACGCTTTCTCATTCCCCAGTGCTACTTTAGTTCTTCTCTCTCTCTCCCTTTCTCACAGCAGTGCTTCCTTAAATGCCACACCAAAGTTTCCACAAGACAAATTCCCAAATGTCCTTTTCAAATTAGTACTGTTTGTTTACAGTATTGTTGGTAGAAATAGAATCAAACCTCCAAATCTGTCACTTCTGTCAAAAACAACTAAGTCTCTGTAAACTGTTCTTGTTTACATTTTGTAAACCAACATGCCAGTTTTTTTTTTTTTGTCAAGGATGTTTATTGTTTCATGACTTGAGTTACAAAAGCAACAGTTCAAGGAAGGAGTAAATCACAGCTTCCAGAGTGGTTGGGTTCAAAGTTTTACAAAGTGGTTTTGGGTAAAACAAAGCTATGCTATGACATAATTTGGTTCACTCACATGAGCTCTGCACTGTTCTCAACTATGTCTCACGAATTGGATGGTAAAACACTTATTTATTGTAATAAACCACAGGAAAAGAAGATCAGAAATATATATATATATATATATATATATATATATATATATATATATATATATATATATATATATTTATGAAAGAGGCCTTGCATATCCGCTGTCAAAAGCTGTCACTGTTGGGTTCATCACTGCACACGTGTGAGGATTTTCTTTTGCGACACAATCGCTCTCAGATCCTCATCTTTGGTATATAATTCTGTCATGACCAATTTTTCTTCAACATGTTATGAAGCAGTCAGAAAGAAGAAGAATAAAAAAGACTCAGCATCCAAAAATAGTCCATCCATGTCCTACCTGCCACACCAACTACATCCTGCTGCCTGAGCAGACGCCTTCACGACACTTCATGTGGAGCCCTATGACTGGGGCTTTCTCCTTCTCCACCACAACCTGCCAGCCCACTGCCTGCCATGGAAGCACTTTTCCAGGGCCCGCTGGGCATCATCAAAATGGCAGCAGAGGGGCATCCCTATGCTGGCAGACCTGCTTGCACCTGCTCTCTGCATCCTAGGTGGAGATGTTTACATTCAGAAATCCCCCGGGGTGGCCTTGCTTCATAGTGTTGTGGCCCTACATAGAAGCAGCATTTTCTGACCCCAGAAAACTGAAGGCACTGGTGCCTTTCACCAGAGCCCACAGGGATATGAAGCACAGTTTTCCCACTGTCCTGCTCCGCTCTTTCCACTATGGCCACAAAGACTGGTGCACTTTCCCCAGAGTTAGCAACAGACCTCAGCCAGCACCTGCCCCAGTGCAACCTCCTCCTCCTCCAACAGCTAAAGCCCAACAGACTCTGCACGTCCCACCACACCATCAGGAACCAACATCTAACATGAACCTGGACCACCCTGCCTGCCGGGCCACCTTACAAACAGCAGTAATGGCAATGATGGGATGCAAGGAACATCTGTATTGATCCTTTTTCCAGGGCTGCATATTTCAGGGTCTTATTTGTTTCAGCTAAAAGACATCCCCCTATACATGCAGTCAATTTGGCAGTGGTTCCTCAAAAACATCACACACATCCACACAGGCTCCACAGATGTGTTCACACCCACTGATCAATGTGGTAAAGTTTGCTCTCCATGAATGCATGGATGGCAAGATTAATCCTAAAGGGCTACACACTTCAGTGTCCCCCACTACCCCCCTTTACCAATGTGTTGGAGGTGGTCATGTCATTTCAGATGAAGACATAATGGCTCTGACATCAAAGCTGTCGGAACTCCTAGAGAAGGATCTCCCCTACCCACCATGCAAGGAGAACAAGGGTTATACTTCCCACTATTTCCTGGTGCCGAAAAAAACAGGTGGGATGAAGATGATTTTGGATCACTCTCTCTTCAACAATTGCATAATGAGGAGAGGAGGAGTATGTGCACCCCGGTTATTGGTTCATATCTATCGACCTAAAGGATGTGTACTTTCACGTGCCAATCATCCACAGGCACATGAAATTCCTGTGTTTCTCCTTTCAAGGAGTACAGCATCAATACAACCAGTTAGTCTTCGGTTATTCACTGGCTCTGTGCACCTTCTCCAAATGTGTGGAGATGGTTCTGGAGCCATTATGCAGGAGAGGCCTAGACAATCTGATTGTCATGGCACCCTCCAAGGAGTCAGCTGTGCTCCACAAGGTGCAGCTTGTGCAGCCCCTCTCAGCACTGGGTTTTGCCATAAACTGGCAGAAGAGTTCCACTCTCCCCTCCCAGGCGATAATTTACCTGGGCATGCATAAGGACTCTTCCACCATGAGTGAAGCTGTCCCTAGCTAGGCTGGAAGCACTCAACTCTCTTCTGTCATGCATCGCACCTCACAGAGTGCTGACAGTACTGTCAGTGATGAGCTTGCTGGGTAGATGGATGATGCATTTCTCTTAAAATGGGGAGGAAACTGATAAACTGCCTGGAGCTGTCCACAGTGCTGAAAGTGCTGAGATACTCTGCTCCACTGTTGAAAGACAAACATCTAGTGGTGAGGACAGACAACATGACAACAGCAGCAAATTTTAATGGCCAGGGTGCTGTGGTTCTCCATTAACATGCAACACGACTGTGAGTGGATGCCTTCTCTCACTGGCCAAAACTCCTCTTTGTGTTTTCCCCAGTTCCCCCGATGCTTTGCCTCTTAGCGCATTCAGGAAGAGAATCATTCCGGTGGCCACAGAACAAACAAGCGCGTCTTATTTCCCAACTATGGTGCAGCTGCTGGTGGGGGAGCCATGACAGCTCCAGTGATAGGCCAATGGTTGTGGGCCTGGTCCCTGCACAGGATCATCTGAAGAGGTTAGGACTGCCTCATGCGGTGATACACACTATCCAAGGAGCGAGGGCTCTTTCTACTATTTCCTGTCATGCAGGTTGATGGTCCACTTTTCAGGGTTGGTGCATGGAGAGAGGGTCAGATCGTGTGTCCTCGGCCTCTTGTGCTAACCTACCTCCAGATGTCGGTAAATAAGAAACTGGTTCCATCTATGATTAAGGCGTATGCTGCAGCCATCTCATTCTGTCACGAAGACTATAGACAGGGCTCTTGATAGGGATGGCAACCCAGAAGAGAGCCCTTGCACAGGTTTGTGTGCTCTGAGATAACATTATATTCTGCCTTCTACTTGGAAGTGGTGAATTTACAGCTCACCACAACTTAACACAATATAGTCTCTGGCTTTTGTTTGACATCTAGTATTGGCAAAAAATGTTGCCGACACTAGATATCACTATGCTATAATCTGCTAAGTACTTAGCATGCATTAGCTCAGAGGGCTAATTTGGCTTTTTGCGGTGTCCAAAAGTTCTTGTGTTCCTGGGTCATCATACTTCATATTCATGTAATTGAGGATTTTCACATTAATGGTCTGTTAAATTGGCGTCATCTTCCTTTTGTTCAAAAACCGTTGTCTTCAAGAGATGAAGGACTAGTTTCACATATGTAACAATCACAATGATTTCTCCGTAAAAAAAAAACATCACTAAGTTCTCGCAAAAGGTGTAATACCAAGTTTACAGTCTCAAGTACATCCAGGTCCTGCCAGAATGGAACCACATGCCATGTTTTTCGGTCTGCCAAGAAGACATCAGATATGGCCCACCGCTACTCCAAAACCCTCTCCATCATCTTTTGCCTCGAGCCCCACGTGATTGGGCATTCTGTGATGAGTGAGTGGTCTAGGACATTGTGCTCCTGTTGTGCTTCTTTCAGTGCCATCTTCTGCTTCCAGCTATGGGAGAAATGTCTCACCAATTTTTTGCAAAGCCCAGCAGCATGGGCAATGTGGTTTTCATCTTAAACAGTCTTTCTGAAAAGACATGAAAACACTCAAAAAAAAAATTAAAACCTATAATTAATCATTGTAACTGAACTGCAAAATACAATAATTTTGTAATAATTACAAAGTAATAATTCAGAAACTACATAAATAAATACAACTATTACAAAGTAACAATTCAGGGAATGCACACTAGTGTAATTACAGTAATTACAAAGTAAGGATTCAGGCACTATGAGACACACTGCCATTATGTGACATTTAGTAGTAGTTTAATTTGTAGGCATGAGCTCAAGATCAATAGGTTACATACAAACAACAGACACAGATATTCTCAATGTATGAGGCGTGCCTCCCCTGAAACTCTGGCACCCCCAGGAGAATGCAAAAACACTAGCTGGATGTCAAGCTCAAGTGTTTCCAGACTGTGTGCCGTCAGTTTAGTGTATTTAAAATGAAGTTTGCCATTTTTTATTCACATCAATAATATTCAGACAGTTGCCTAAATGCCATCACATGATTTCCCCCTCAGGCTCAGGTAAAATAAAGCCTGTGAGAACTCTGTCTTTGGCTATTCAATGCAATTGACAACAATAATATTAGGTAATAAAACGGGCATACTTGAATCATCTCAATGAATAATCCAATCTGTTTGGGTTACAAACAGATTACGCACTCATAAAACTCTGAGAAATGGACTGTTGTTGCTATGATGGGAAGGTTTTAGATTTTCTGCCACTTGATATTTGTTGTTTGGTTCGTTTTAAATTGCTAGTGTAGTTCTTTATGGTTGTATTGCAGGTGGAGATGGAGGCTGGTTATGCTTCCTCTGGAAGTTGCCACAGCTGCTGCATGTTTTACCTGTGTTTGTAACATGTCATCTTTCCTGAATCCAAAATAATTCTAAATAGCAGATGTGTTGTTCTTTTTCACCCCAAGGTCTTCATCAACCACATTTTCCTCGCTCTTCTGCCCATCTTCAGCTATTGTGCTAGCTATCCTCGCAGCCACCACCAAATTGACACCAATCAATCTGAGGGTAGCCGACGGCCAGCTGGGGATTCATCCGACTGGCTTAACCGTGTGAATGCAGCGTCTGTGGGCTCCATCTAATATGACAAATGTTAGCATGCTGACAGTGAATGCATGTTGCGTGTGTTCATATTAATTGTGTTTCTTTTGCAATGCCTTTATTGCGATGACGATAAAAACACGATTCATTGGTCAAGGTGAATTATAATGTAATGTAATAAAGCGTAATTCCCTGAGAGTCAGCATTATGAACCATCATAATAATAAAGTGAATGGCTTGTTTGTCAATATCAAGCTCAACTTCATGTTTTAACTGGTCAAATGACAGTGGCTGGTTAACTGAACCTCAGAACCCAGAACTGAACTGTGTCCAGGCATGACTGCAGGTCAGACATCATGCTGCCACTATTAGAAAACACAAATAATTGGGGACTTTTACAAACCCTCCTCTACCATGAAGTAGAATTATTTCTTCTACTTTTGGTTATATTGCAAGTCTAATGTGATGTATAAACTATGGTCTCTGCCTCTTTTCCTACTTAACATTGTGTCACACATGCTGCAGTCAGAAAGAGAACTAAAGAAAACATGCAAATAACCAAACCTGAAACTGACCAAAGCCTGCTGACATTGAAAATCTTAATTTTAACTTTGTTATAAAGAATACAGAGTATAAGGAAAATACCAAATAAAATGTCTCAGATCTGTGGCATTTTCTGTGCTTTGTGTGTTGGCAGGCAGAATGCAGACACAGTAATGAGCTTAATTGCTTTGCTTCAGAGCTAACATGAAGCTGTGTTGCCAGGCTGGTGGATTAAAAACATTTACGGCATTGCTTGACTGAACCTTCTCTCATAAGAGACAATTTACAAAGATCAGGCAAGTTAACACACCAAAACACTTATTCAAATACCAGAGAAGACCTACAGTAATGCACTGTAATGTAATACAAATGCCCATAACATAGTGGTGTTCAATCATGGACTGAATGAATGACAATACAACTGGATGACAGCAAACAAACTTGTTTCCACCCATCTAATAATTTAGAAACAATGTAAATCTCCCAGTAATGATATGAAGTGATGTACAAAACACACTGTATAATGGGACTCATTTAGCATGCCAATACTCCACTATAATATCACACTCACTGCCTAATACACTGTAAAGTGCTGACACAAGGCTTCAGCACACATCATGGACCATTTAGGCATTGTACAATGATATGATACATAAATACATCCACTGCATAGAAGTCTTTTTTTTCTAAACAGCTGTCATCCACTTTAGCTGACTGTTCAATAAGCTTTATGACAATAAGATTCAAAATTGGGCCTTCTCAAAATGCACACACATGTACAGATTATATTCTAATATCTACTGAAGAAGCGTCAGTAGAAAGCCAAATTGTATGTGAAGTTAACAAATATTCATCCCTTTTCATGCTTACAGATGTTCTATTGTTTAGCTTTCACATAGTTCTTGCCACAGATTAAAAGGCCAACACAATGTGCACAACTATGCAAATCTCTGCCCGTCCAAAAGAATATACATACAAAGTAATGATATTGATTGTGGTTGCCTTTCTGAATGACACAAAACCAAACCAGCCAATGCTGACATAATACAATAAGCTCATTACACAGGAAATATTACATTTACATATAAATTGAGTTAAGTCACAACTTACTCGGCTGTTGCTTAAGATTATTCAGTCTTATCAGGGAAGAAGTTGGGTGTTTTTTGTCACTTTAAAAAACCACTGTTGACATTGCATTAAAAGAAGGACAAAGCGTGCTATTCTTTCTCCGGAGAGCATCAAAAATAGTGCTAAGCAAAGTCAGTTTGGTGAATGTCCTTTGAGTTAAGTTATTATGCTGCATAATGCTTCCTAAGTATCAATGAAGCAACACAAGGACAAAAGGATTTTTCCATTTATACTTTTGCCTGAATTTCTTCAATTTACTATTCCAAATATATTTTACACTAAAAACCCAATCCAACAAAAAAATGACATCTTTACACACCCACCAGACTCCAACAGTCTGCCAAACTCACATAAACAAGACCAAGAGTCAAACAGAGTCTACAGCCACACTGGAAGCTCTGTCAGGCTGTACTTATGCACAATGGTGCTTTGAGCTACATGCTAACACCAGCATGATAGCATGGTCACAATGACTAACATGCCGATGTTCAGCAGATATGTCAGCATGCTACCATTAGCCAATTAGCACTAAGCGCAAAGTACAGATAAGGCCAATGGAAATGTCTTAAGACCGGTCACAAGCCATTTTCTATCAATCCCTTAACAGAAGTGTCCAAGAAATGCTAATGCTGGAATTTGAGAAAAACATCTTAACCTGTAATAATTGGGAACATAACATCCTAACATTAATGTCAAATGTCCACAGCTGGCATTACATCATTTCATGCTATTCTTTCTAGTGGACCAGTGCTCATGTGCGTTAATCCAAGAATAATGACAATACATTATGGGTTAGATATCAATAATTTGAAGATATTCCACTGCATAAACTGTGATGATTAGGAAGAAAGATGCGTGGGGAGACGTTTGCTGCCATTATGAGTCTTGGGCTATTGGATCCTCTATAATGGCTGAAAAGTGGCCATTTACTAAAGGTTGCTACGTGACTGTGTTTGCTATTCCTCAGTCAGTCATTCTCAACATCCTCCTCCTCCTGTAGGGCTGCAATTTTCCCAAGATGCAACAGCGGGATGACAAATGGTTGCTTAAAAAGCAGTTTAAGAGGATTACTGTCTGCATCTGTGCTGTGTGTGTGTGTGTATGTGTGTGTGTGTGTGTGTGAATATATGAGAGCATGAATTAGAGAAAATAGAGTGCAAATAACATCAGCCCACCACTACTGATTTATTGTTTGTGGAAAGACATGAGGAAAATATTTACTTTGGTGAGTTAGCTGAAGGAAGAAGGAACATGATGATTTACTTCATCACCTTAAAAGAGATGATGCTCCCTGCAGGTTTGCTACAAATCCTGTGGCAGGAAAAAGGACCAAAACGTCCATCAAAACCTCTAAACTGTATTTTCTAGTCTGTCTAAATACACTGTTTCAAAGTTGACCAACTCAAAGCTCGGGAAGCTCTGCCAGGAGGGAACAGCTTTTTTACAGCCACCATTCAAAAAGGAGTGTTGTGATACTCCAAAATATGCTTTGTACAGAGAATTATTGTCTGCCTTGAATCAAGTCTACCTTATATGTTCTTCTTGAAAGGAGTGTCTACATTCAGAGGCTTATTGTTTGGAACTTGGCATAATTCCTTCTAATATTATTACTCCTTAAAAAAAAAAAAAACACTGTAGATGTTTGCCAAGGACTGAAAATGATTAAATTCTGTTGTTTCACAGAGTTAGAAGATGGCTTTTCATTTTCTTGAATGAATGCCCCATGACAGTCATTTGTTATCACACAGTACCATCCCATATTGATCACTTGGAGCGGTCAGGCTGTCTGATGCCACCTTGTCCAAGCCATCAACTATAGAGATTCACCATTTCCTACAGATCAACAGAAAAAAAAACCTGCACAAAAAGCACACATCATATGTATGGGACTTTCATGTCAAACACAGTGCTAAATATTGACCAAAACGATGGACCCCTTTTTACCTCTTGTCTTGGCAAAATGCAGCATAGACAAAAACAAACGAGAACTGAAATTCAAAACACTTCACATGTACCCCACACATAGTTAATGTGATTATGAATGTTTGATCTCGATCGTGGGAACTGCTAGCATATATGATAAATAACAGGTCTGTCTGGTCATTAGAGAGTAGTTGAGTTGTTTGTGTGGTTTGCTTGGCAAGTTTACCCTGAGGTTTGGAAGCTGCCATAATGTATGTGGTCAGCAGGTCAGATGTATCTGACAGCTCATAGTTTGACTGTTCCAATGCCCACAGACTCAAAGCGTGTTCTTTAAACAAACAACATTTTTACGAGACCACCTTCAAATGAAGGGAAAGTTGACTACCTTTAAATATACTGCATTCCAAGCCAAGAGGAGGCAAGTCTTGGGAATTTATATATATATATATATATAAATATATATAAATATATATATATATGATGTGTAATACCCTCACATATGTAAAACAAAACATTTGTAACATTTGGCTTTAGTTTTCAATTGCAATTTAGCTTGGGATCATATATTTGGAGAGGAGATTTTTAACATGTGATCATAAAGACAGAAACCATAAAGTATCCTTGAAGTTCAATATAATGTGTGATGTGTGTATGTTATTCTGGCTTGAAGGCACTGTGTGTGTGTGTGTGTGTGTGTGTGTGTGTGTGTGTGTGTGTGTGTTACAACAAAAATGGTTAGATTTGGCAACTGTCTTCTAAGGGAAGATGCTATTGGCTGTTTAAAAGGTTACTAGAAATAACAGATTACATCATGCTGATCATGTGCTGGTTTACATTTAGAGCACCAAAACATTCAGCTGTATGGGAGCCTGGAATATGAGTCACAGAAAGACCACCTAAATAAACATACTAAATTCATACAATACCAAACAGCAGACTGTTTAATACTTAAATATTCTAAAATGCTGTTAAGAGTCAGGACCCTTTCACAGATTGAGACAAAACAGGAGGAAAGATAGTCCTCCTCTATGAGATAACCTCCATTCCAACTTAATAGAGAACTCTGGATGGGAGCCTGTTCATTATAGAGGGATCAAGGATGTGTGCACTGATCCTTGTGCTGTGCCACTTATGGAAAACACTGATCAGACTTGTTTGGATTAGACAAGCAAGTATTGTTAATTGGCATGCATCAGCAATAAAAAAAAAGCATTGGCAATTACTTTGGGAATCAAATCAAAACATATTGACTGTGGCCAAAAAAGTAGTGGATTTGTCTACTACTGATAAATAAGGCTGCCAAGATGTCTAGTGACAGGGTTTTCACTGCCTATCTAACTCAAAGGCCTTTGTATTACTGGCCACCTCCTTTGTTGAAATTTCCGGCATGTGATGTTGACGGAACGAATAAGCAGCACCCACACAGTGCACAGTGCTCACATGCTAGTTATCTTCAAAAACATAATAAAAAGAGCAGCAGTTGCAAGCATGTTTTGATTTAATGACTCAATTACCTTTGCACACAAACGTGAAGCATATTGTGAACTTCTGACACTGTCCCTCAGAGACTAATGTTAGCAGAGCGGAGCAGCAGACTCCAGCAGTAACAAATGAGACCAGCTGACCAACACATAAACAACTTAAACCAAATCTGAAGTGAAAAAACATCTCAGTGCTCTGTCTGTTTCACCTCAAAAACTCTGCACCTGCTCAGCGTCTTGGACAATGATGGCTTTCCCTAGAGCTGCTGGGTACATGATGTTAATAACACAGTAGAGCACCCCACCTCCCCCTCATTTTGTTATTCTCATGCAGGCAGGAGACTGTAAGATGCTTTCAAATTAATGAATTCATTAATTAATGTTGTTAACTGTTTAAAATAAAAAAGCCTGCAGGCCATTTATCTTATCTGCCAGTTATGTTTCATATTATCTTTCAGTGGAATAAGGACACCAGAGACCAGTCTGGCACACAGTATACTGGAGTAAGAGACTGCAAATAGTGCCACCTTTTCTTACCATTCAATCAAGAATCATGAATCGAATTGGCACCCAACTATCGTGCTAATAATGAATTGGGAGATAAGCATATTTTCTCAGGACTACAAAATCCACACTGTCATTTGTCACAACCTTTATTTTTCGTCTTTTTGTTCCATCCTGGTATAAAATTAAATCTTTATGGACATTTTTGTCTGTCAAATCATCATTTTTTAAAAATTTAAGCGCACTATAAAGGTCTGCATACCAACAGTGCACAAAACAATGAACATACCACTTCTACACAAAAAAAAAGCAAAAGCAGAATGTAAGGGAAGAAAAATACTAAATCTAACTTCAAAGAAGTCTGAATGCTTAGGAAAAAAAACCCTAGACTGCTACATTTCAGGACATTTTCTGATAGAAAAACCTGTCCAACAATAACAAATTGAGGTGAAAAGAGGAGGGAGCATGGAAAATGTCCTATGTGACACTGCCGCTCACTCTGGTGAACAGGCATTGAAGAGCTCCCTCCCTCCCTGATCTATGGACTGTCAAGATGGATATTTGCTGAAATACTTTATCCCATTTCTGCCGCACCAATATGAACTGCCTCTGACACTTGCTAGAGGAAAGAGGGAGTTTAGAGAAACCACAGAACACCTCTTTTTCTACTATGTATAAATTAAAGCTTTTGTGATATTGTTCAGGTAGGAAACAGAGGTACGAAAGACTCCAGTGCTGACATAGGGTGGTTTGATTCAAAACACATGTTTTGTTGTTTCTCAGATTTTGTACTGGGAACAATGATTCATACTGTAGACTGACCCATCAATGTTGTGGTTGAAACCTTGACATTTTGACTTCAATTTAGATTTGGATTATTCACAGGCAGGATCCACTGGTAGGCAGTTTGCCGTATGGAAAAGACATATGTGGGTAACCTCAGAGTGCAACATTCTTCATCAACAAGTCTCTCACTTTGTTTGTGTGTTTGTCTATTTGTTCCACTCAAAAATACAAAAAATAATCTAGTGGTTAACTTCTGCCTCTGGAACCACATATGGACCTCCACTCTCTGTCTAAATTGCATTAGTGCCCCCCCCTTTTCTGTCTCTTTACTTTCTCCATTGCCCAAATAAACAAAGTAAAAAGTGCACATCCAACTCTGCAAGAAATAATAATAATAATGCAGCCCCACTGCTTCCCTGTAAAAACAACTGTCAGTTTTGGCTTTGTGCTGATTTGTGGTTTTTGGCAGCCTAGCATAGTCATTAAACAGTGCCCCCTCTGTTTAGTTAGTTACTTTCAGTTGGTTTCAGTTTATTCATAAATCAGTTAAAATACAAGTACAATCATATAAGGCATAATGGAAATATGTGAAATGGGACATCCTGCTATCTGAGGCCCATACACTAAGCAGATGGTATTTAAAATATGTTTACTAACACGTTGTCTAGATTTTAAAAGTGCATGTATTATACAGTTACATTTACAACTACAAAACACCCAAGACTAACCCGAGACCCTAAAAATACGACTAAATGGTCCCAAGACATTTTTCCATCAGTCTAAACACAGATTAAATAGGTAAGATACAATAGAGACATATGGCAAGTGGAAATAACAGTATAATTTAAATGGATTTCAGAGTAAAGTGACTACTTCAGAAGTCCCTAGCCAATCAGTTTACTGAAGCTAAAACATATGTTAGCAGCAACTGCTGCCTTAAGCTCTTTTTGAAAACAGACACATATAATGACATTTTATAGTGTTTATAGTGTTGTTGTGTTCCACAACTGTAGATCTCTGCAAACCACACTAAAGCCCATGCATTTAAGTTTAGGTTTCTTATCCTTCATAAGATGCTCTTTTCTAGTCTTATATGTATGCAAAGGAAGGCAAGTCAGAACAATTGTTGTTGTTGTTGTTGTTATTATTATTATTATCATCATCATCGTCATCATCCAAGTATTGTGAATGATATTACATTCAGGCTCATCAAAATCTCAGAATACACTCAGCAGCCAGACATTTCTCTGTTCTGTGTTTAAGAGCGACTGAGACTGACACTAAAATGAAAGTTGCTGGTCCACCTTAAATGTCAGTCCTCTTTAAGTGAGCCTGTGCAGGTTAGACTCATCCATTGTTGCTAATTTTAGGGCTAACCTCCACTGATAGAAGTATTTTCTGCAGAATTTTATTAACTGAAACACTTACGGCTAACCTTTTCCTCTGCTCCGCTTGCATTCACTGTCACTCTTCTGCTGCTTGCTCTCTCCACTCGCTCAACTACACAATGGGAGGATGAGTCAAAACACTTCCACAGCACCAAGGGTGTTATTGTGCTTGAAAAACATTAGTAGCCCACTGATATTAATGATCATGAAATTTTAGTAGCGGTCGTCACAATTTTGCAGCGGCAGTATGTTTAATGAATATAGGGGAATCACTGCAGAAGGAAGCGGTCCTAAAATGGATCCCTGGAGCACTCCATATTTGATGTTTTTACTCTGAGATTTGTGACTGTTTACACTCAATGATTATCTCTGGACCAACTGAGCGCTGTGCCTGACACCATAATGTTGTAGTTTGCTTAGAAGGATTTCAAAGTCAATAGTGTCAAATGCTTTTGATAAATTAAAATTCTGAAGCTGCACTCACTTTTATCAATAGCGTTTTTGATTTTTTTTAGATGAGAATAAGAATTGCCATAGAAGTGGTGCTTTTTTTGAAAGGCATACTGTGATATGACAATAATATTTGATTTATCAAAGTAATCACAAAGACTGCTATACACAATTTTCCAATACTTTCCATATAGTAGCAGTAATATCAGGAATCAGTAGTTGTGCAAATCATTTTTACCACCAGATCTGAAGACTGGTACAATTCTAGCAATCTTTGTCATTTTAGGAATAACCCCACAAAGTAGAGAGAGACAGCATAAACAAGTTGCTCCTCAATTTCATTCAAAATTAGCTTTAAAAATTTTGCTACAGATTTCATCTGCACCAGCTGTATGGATGCTTTTCATATTTATGAATTTAGAGACTTCATTTCTGTCAGTTGGCATAAAAACTAATGAATTCAAATAATTGTCTTGAAGATAATGTCTGAAAGTAGCACCCTCTGGTTAGCTAATTGTGTTAAGATAATTTCATCAATGGTGATAGAATAATTGTTGAAACTGTTAGCAAGATCATCATTGTCAAAATCATTGCTGGCATTTCCGGAATTACGCTTGATTTTGGTGTCAGGAAGCACAGTGCTTTTGTGACCCCAGGTGAGGACTTTATTGAGCCCCTTCCAGAATTGCTTTTGCTTTGAGAATCTTTAATTGGCTTGGTGTCTTTGCTTCATTAGTATTACATGTGTGACCTTATTTCTTTATTTTGTATATGATTCTTTATTTCCATCACTTGGGTTATTGATATAGCACTTCCAAAGTTTGTTCTTTTTATTGATTGATTTTAAGATTCCCCTACGTAAGCTATAATTTCTGATCAACAGCAACAGGTTTAATCACCTTTCACAATGGTGCAATCAATGGAGTGAGTTATTTCATCAATTAAAACATATGCAGTGACTGGATCTTTACAGTTATAGACTCACATTTTTGCTCACATTGTTGTTGTTAAGTTTTTTTCATTTAGAACTTTAACTTTTGTTTTAGGACATGAATAATCAATCTTTTAGTAAGATCAGTTAAGTGTACAATAGGAAAATAGACTAATATTTCTGTATTACACCTGGGTCAACACAAGAATTGTGAATATTTGTAATAATGTTATTAGTGACTGACTCGCTGGATTTCATTTCACTATTAAATGTATTTATTGTGGGGGAAAAGGATTAAGAAAATAGTGTGTTAATAGGATTGTTTTTAGCTCTTTAGAAATACCAATATGAAAATCCCCAAGAATAAAACTTTTTTTTATTTTAATTTTTATTTATGCTATATAAAAGTTCATCCAGTTCGATCTTCAGAATCAGAGTCTAGGGGTTGGTCAATCACCCCAACAATGAGATTTTTAACATTGTCTATCTCAATGAATAGAGAATCTGAGTGACCATTTTCAATAATGAGGTCATCACAAATATTTACAGTGTCATCAATATGTAGACACACTCCACAACCTGGTCTGCCAAGTCTATTTCTGGTGTATAATTTGTAATCATCAAGGTTAAGAATAATCACACAAGATCTATCATTAAGTCAGGTTTCACTGCAGCCAATCACATCAAAACTATAACCTCTATCAGCTAAAAGGGAGACTAAATCATCAAGATGCATATCAAGATTTCTAGTTTTAAGATGTAGCAACGAATACGTTATTTTTTAGTTATTTAGTATAACTTGAAAATAGAAAGACAAAAGATTAAAAATTCAATTCAATGTCCACGGAAAACAATGAAGGCTAAAAAAACAACTATATCAAGATTGAAACCAATAAGCAGTAAATATGAAGAGATGTCATCGAGTGATCCAAACTTTAGGAAAAGCATGAATTACTGGCGGTATCAGACAGTTTACTGATAACATGTCATTGGTTTGAGTTTGTAAGCAGGTAGATGCATCCATCCCACGTCCAAGTGACCACAAGCTTATCCTTGGGTTCTTTATGCAAGTCATCAAGTTGTTTCACTCTCTTTACTGCACCACACAACCATGGTAGTCAAAGGTAACAATATCTACTTGAAACGACATGTTTATTTACAGCAGGTACTAAATACTGAGGAACCCAACACTACTTGTACTCCTTCATTAGCATGTACTAAATACTGAGGAACCCAAAACTGCTTTCACATCCGCCAGGATCATACTGATCAAGTTTATAACACTAAACAAGAAGTAAAATTATGACTGCAGGAGTCCACCATGTATCCATGCCAGCTTGTTTTTGAGATGAAGAAAAGGAGAGGATGGACAACTGACCACCATGGATAACGTGAAAAACATTGACCTGGAAATGTGTCCCCTGTGCTCAGAAACTACCATGGAAATGCCCACTCCCAAATGCACTTGTGCCTCAAATGCTCCATTGAGGCAGGGCAGGTCCAATTTTTGTGTAACTGAGTATGGAATAGCATCACAGAAAAGTAATATCTGCCCTCTCCAAACAATATCTGGTGTAAATAAAGGTGTTATACTACATCTGTACAAGACAGTAGATGCATATGTAATTTTCTATTACAGAAACTGTTAACAAAACTATTTTAATTATAACAGGACTTAAGTTGAAAGTAAAACATCCTGTGTCCATTTCACTTTTGTTTATGGTTGAACCAATTAAAACCTCTAAAGCCAATTCTTCCTCTCATGGACTGTTGTCGTACATAAGTAAATTGAAGAGGTCTTCGAGAATCCACGACAGCTCCACAAACATTAACATTTTCATTCTCCTTTCATCACTAACAGCCCCAGGGAGACCCAACCATGCGTATTCTATTAACAAAAGGCACGCCCAGTGCTCCCAAGTCTCAGTCTCGATTCATACACATCCACAAATCCCTTGGCAAAAGCTGTTTGTGTTCACTAGAGCTTGCAAGAGGGACAGAAAGAAAAAAACACTGAGACAAAGGGAGAGAAAGGGTAGAGAGATGTAAGAAAAGCTGAAGAACAAACACTACAAACATGTGACTTTTTGCAACAGTACACAGCCTGTGGCTGAGCTTCTTTATGTCCATCTCGGTAAAACCACCATTTTACCTTTGGGGGTTCAGCCCTGGCTCCTTCATTAGCCAAAAGATCCACAAAAGTGCATTACATTAAACTTTAAACTCTGACACTTAACAACATTACAGCATGTTTCCTGAACGTCAGCTCTTCTGCCTACCTGCCTGTCCACAAGATCAAACCTAATAGGGAGCATTTATGTTTGGAATGGGGTCACTCATAATGTATTTGCAGATTCACAACTTAAACACAATCCAAAAGGACGATAAAATACAATGTTGAAAAGCTAAAAGTTGAAAAGTTAAAAGTTAAAGTCCCCCTCCACTCAAAAATGTGTTCTGCTTATCGTGACTTCACTTGGATGTTTGACCTTCACTGTGCAGAATGATCCATGTGGAGAGTTTGACACTAGAAGGCTTATTTTACATTCATCTGCTTCATTTTCCTGTGCTCTCCTTAAAAGGTATAATATGTAATTATTCCACATTAAAATGTCTAAAAACAACTATACCTATGTTCTATATGTTGTTGAGTTGTGTACTTACATTATCCCTATTGTTACCAACAATTTTCAAACCCAGAGAAATCTGTAATTTAATAAAAGTAACGGACGTTTCATTTGGTCGCATGTCAATAGCGTCATAAGTCAACACAGAGTAAACTAACCTTTGCACAAGATGCATGCGTCGGCGCTGTGTTTTGTCCGCTGCAATGGCATCTACCAAAGAGTAACTTACACACTACAAGATAATACATCAGCATTGTGTTTGTTCCACATAAACTGTTATAAATGGACTTTTATTCAGTTTTAAGCCACATTTTCGTTTTTAACCATATCTCTTAGCCGGAAGAAGGATTTTAGTTTCTGGACGTTATCATGAAACAACCAGGCAAACGTTAGCAGCAGCTCGGCTAACAGCCCTTCCAGGAAATCCGTGATCACCAAACATAGCCAGAGAAATATTGATTTTTTTAGGTGAAACAGCTTCAAATAGAATTTTTTTAACGATTTCAGTTTGTGTGTACATTTGTTTTTGGAGAAGTGGAGACCTCTGCGGATAAGTTGGGTCCCGGGAGGAACCGTACGAACGTCTGGATGTAAAGTTATTAAGATTAATAAACAAGTGTTGACAGCAGCTCAGCTAACAGCCGTCCGGTGGTCACCAAACATCGGAGAAACACTGATTTTTAAGGTGAAACAGCTTTAATTCATATTTTAACGATTTTAATCTGCGTGTACATTTATTTTTTGAGAAGTGGAGACCCCTGCGGATAATTCGGCTCCCGGGAGAAACTGGACGAACGTCTGGATGTAAAGTTATAAGATTGATATATCGAACAAGTGTTAGCAGTTGCTCGGCTAACAGCCCGTATCTGACGTCCGTGGGTTGCCGTACATCGTCGGAGAAACACTGATCTTTTAGATGAAACAGCTTTATTCAGTGTTTTTACCTGTAATCACCGGGTCCATTTGTTCTGGAGAGGAGGAGATCCCTGCGAGTAATTCGGCTGCCGGTATAAACATCCTGAACCATGAACACTGGAGTTAAGTGTCCGCGATGAAGCTGGTTATTTAAAAACGAAGACAACAACTCCCATGATCCCTTGCTACTTCACACCGTCATCACACTCCGTTTTTTGTTATTGTTTTTTTTGAGAGACCCCTAGCGGCTGAAATTACATATTGTGCGATTAAATCTCAGTTTAAAATGTGTACTTATGAGCATGACTCGTGACATCACAACTAGTTTGGAGCCCGTCGTGGCCCAGTGGACAACTTACACAAGTGTGACGTGGAAACTTAAAAACCTTCAGTACATATACACTAACAGTGGACTTTTCAGTGAGATAGGAGACGTGTGTATAGCAGTTGAACATTTGAAATAAAAAATATTTGCATATTTCATAGATTAGATTTTTAATGAGGAACAAAGGGTAGATTTCATTTTAAGAATTCCTAATTATGTAATTGAACTTTATGTGGAAAAACCATATCACAGACAAATAATTATTCAAAGCAGAGTATTTTTATATGTCTGGAAGGGACCTTCAAGGCACAGAAAGACCGTAGCTGACCAAATCTAATGATTAAGCTGTACAAGAAAGGTCTAACAGGAAGCATGTTACAGCTCAGCTAAAAATTGCATAGCATGAAAGAAATAACCATTTTGTTAGTATTTCCTTTTTTGTTTGTTTTTGGAAGGAACACATAATTTCCAGATCCATTTTCCTCTTGTGTGTGTTGTTTGTATAAAACTACAAAACATCAAATTCATCACTGCAGACATCCCAGATCATGTTTAGTGACAAATTAGTGCAGCATCTCACTTCAAATATGCAATATCAACTTTAGCCACATCAAATTTTGGTGTTAAAACAGTTACATCTATGTCGGATAATCTTCAGATATATAATTCCCCTTATTCATTGTTAATCATAACAGCTTTACCCGACTTAAAGGAAGTTAATGTGATAAATGACAAATGACGTTTGTATTTGTTCCAGCTTCGATCAAAGGAATGAAATCTGCAGGACAGATTTAGGCACTGAGGACTTCAAAATCATCTCTGACTTCTTGTCAACCCTACAGCAGGTGAGTGTTTCAAATTTTGGGTGGGGTATCTCTTTAAGAAGATCCTCCCTTTCTGGGGGGGTTTAGACCAGCTGACATGTCTCTAACAAGAGCTTAGACAAGTGCATTCACACACCTGCAAAGTCACCCTGTGAAACATCTGCAGAGTGGTGACATCATCGATATGTAAAAAGGCTTTGAGCCATAAAGAGTGCAAGAGACGTGGTTCACATGGCTGCAGGCAACACAGGCTGGGATTAAACGGCTTGATGTCCTCCCTTACCCTCACACCCACATTCCCTTCAAACAATTAACTCTGGTGTATTGTGTTCATCAACTAGAGAATGAATATTATTTTTCACAGGAAGTCAAATATTCCTTCAATTTAATACTCTTTGCACACCTTTGCAAGTTTTCTGCACTCACAACACGTGGACTGCAGGGATCCTTTACTTGTCTGATAGAAATTGAATGCAGAGTTAATTTCACAGTAGGTACATGTAGAGCCACGAAGAATTGCTGATGGTGGAAGTTGTTTGCCCAGCAGGTTAGCAACTCATCACTGACATTTGCCTCTATTCATTTGCACAAGGTCTTGAGCCTGCTGCGAGGTAGACCAGTCAGAATAGTAAAATGGTCTCCTTGGTGGGGCAAAGTTGGAGAACCAATCATACTTAAGAGCTGGCTTCTCTGAGGGGATCGTGAAATACACGTGGTCATGTAAAAAACATATTTGGAAATTGCCTGGTGTATTTTTCCAGTCATCTAACGATCAATTAGAGCATCTAAAAATAATCGAGGGGCTTCTAGATGCTGCAGACTAGATTGGCATCATTAGAGTCTTTTTATTTGTAAAATGCACACCCAGTATTCGGGTTGCAAGAGCAAAATCATAAACTTTGGGACTGGCAGGAAAAGGATATAACTTGTCTAAACAAAATAAGTTTGGTCTTAGATCTGCATATGTTGTGATACCAGAAGAAAACACTGCACAATCCACATTTGAGTTACAGAATCAGTCCAACAAGTTTACTGTTGCCGTTTCTGAATCCAACTTTCTTGAACTCAGAGTACTGCACTGCGCTGGGCTCTGATAGTGAAAGGTGTTTATCATGTAATGGTATCCACAGTGGAGCCACTGCAGGGCACAGATAGCAAGCTGCTGTTTTCAGATCAGTTCTGTTCCAGCAGTCATAATGGTTGTTGCTATGATTAAAGATGGAGAGACAGTTCTTGGACCTTCATCTTGCTCTCTCGAGGGCAAGTCGGGGCTGAAGTGATTCATCGTTCAAATGACATAAACACAAACGCAATTGTGTTTTTAAACTTTCCATAAAGTTCTGTATAATTAAGGCCATCCCTTATTCCCAAACTACAAGTTCCAGTTTTCCTGTGGAGAGCTACACATGTGTTTTCCAAATTATTCATACTTCTGGCTTTTTTTGGACCCCTAAAAAAAACCCAATAAATTGCACACAAACTCCTCAGAGATAAAACCACAGATGGTTGTACTTGTAAATGTTGTGCTTGAAAGAAAGGATGAGCTACAACTACCGAAAGACCAAAAAACCTCCAAAAGTGCTATGCTATGTGGCAGTAGTAAAGAGCAGGTTCACACTCAATGTATTTTGCCCACCCCCTCACTTGCACTCTGTGCTCTTCTTATTCTCCTGTCTAGATTGTCTAATCACACATCAGATGGTTGGGTCCCTCTTCTTCCCACATCTTGCAAAAGCTGTTGAAGTAAGAGAAAACTCACCGTTTCCCTCAACCCAACAGAGAGGAGAAACCATCTTTGTTTATCACTACAATAGTAGTTGTGACTTGACAGGGAAAGACAACACTGCCCCCTAGGTGTGTAAAATGTAACGACATCCAGAAAAAAAAGCAGAGTGGAGGTGAGAGAGAGGAGAGCAGGCAGGTGTGGTCTCATACCTGCAGAAGCCTATAATAAGCTACCTCTGCTGCCTGGGTTGTGCAATCAAAATGTTTAATTAATGTTGATTAATGTTATTGTGGTCTTTACCTAACTTGAACATTTGAATAATAGCAAAGGATTCACTTCAGTAGCTCAGCAGTGAAAAAAAAGTAAACAATCTTATTATTCTGATAAGCTGGTTTGGCTATGACACCAAAAAAAAAAAAAAAAAAGGATTTTGGTGTGTGTGTAAAGAGAGAAAGTGCCAAAGAAAGGGTGGAATTAAGTGTTCTTGTTACCAGAACTTTCTCTAGCTCTGTATCTTTACAGTTCAAGGCACTCTGTACCTTACATTAATTTAGTCAAGCTCAACAGTATATCATCAGTACTCCAATTTAGAGCTAGACAACCATCTCCATCAAAGCAAGAATTGAGCCCATCAACAGCTCATGAATCCCCTCGCTTCTTTTCACTCTGTCTCTCATATGCAGTTCAACTCGTTGCGCCTGGCTGTAGCTAATCTGGCTCTAAGCAGCGTGGGCGGCAGCAGGCAAGGGCACAAAGGGGGCTGCTGGGTAAAAAAAAAAAACTGTGGAGAGACAGCAGTGATTGACGGCTATAATTAGCCTGCTGAAGTTGTGCCGACGGAACGAGGCCGAGGGGAGGAGCTGGGGTGTTGAGAGCATCTAGTACACTTGGATACACACAAACATGCACGTTTTTGTTTTTTTTTTTATGCAAACAAGTGTTACAATGTAATGTGCGCTCCTGCTATGCATTCGGAATTTACAATGCTTGGCAAAACACTACAAAAGTAACCATGTATGGGTTAGTAAGTTCACATACTTTACATGTCACATTGGGGAGGGGAGGTTTTCTTAACTTTTGTTCTTCTTAAGTAAAGACATGAGGGATGAATGTAATCATATGTCGCATCATAAAAAACTTCTCAAGTTGAAACTTTTGTATTTGCATAATTTGCATAAATGGTTTGAACACAAAAACATTAAAAACAAAACAAAACACACACAAAACCAGGCACGCAGCATCATGCACTGTGCACATAAACACAGAATCTCACTAACAGCATTAGCACAAATTAAACTGGGAAAAACAGACAAGGCGATAATGGGCAACCCTGACAAGGCCTTGAAGCAACACAACTTCTGATCAAGTTAATGAAAGTTTTGCACCCTGTCTCGCTCCTCTTGGCTCCTTTTATGTGGAATATCATGTCTGTCAGCGTGGCCATTAAGGCAGAACGAGGGAAAGAGGGGTGCAACTCGCTGCCAAATGGTCCAGAGAAATGAGGATTCCATCAGGCTGACAGACCCCTCGCCGGCTTTCTGAAAAGGTGTCATTTGCTTTAATTTGATTGTTTTTAGGTGGCCAGTAATATGGCTTTTATTTAGCCCACCTGCAGATGTTTCTCAGTCTGCCCTTTGCCAAATAGGCTTATATGTACCTGTATGCAGATCCTTTTAGACCATTTACCATTCAAAGATATTTTGGAGCAATATATGTTTAAACATTTTCAGAGCTATAATGATCTGACAATTAAAATCATATTATTGTAGTGATTGTTAAGATGTGTGTTGTATGGAGAGTGATCAATTCTAAAATGATCATTAATTATGGTACTTTGAAAAAAAAAAGAGGTTTGACAAAAATCATTGACTTGTATTATCATGCATTGCATTTACATGCACTTGAGTAACCAGGTCACAGTCAGTTTTCTCCAGAAAGCTGATTTTTTTTTTTTTTAACTGTCATGTTATCTAGAAACCTGCTTTCTGTAATCGGAGTACGAGATTAGACAAACCTGGTTTCCACAGGTAAATTTTTCTCCCTGGAGAACACAAATTTCTCTGCCATGTATACACATAACCAGGTTTCTAATCACCTTTCCACAAGTAAGCATGTGCATAATAACAGCCTGCAGACAGAAAGCGGCTGGATGAAAGGAGAGATCTTTACACAGAGTGAAGCATGCTTGTATCTAAAATAATAGCATCCAAAGTCAGACTGAAACTAAAACAAAGTAGCCTGTAAATGTCTAAATAAGTCAGTCTCTACCACCAAACATTTGAGTTTGTTAAATTCAAACTCTCACTGCGCTGTCTGACTGCTCCAACATTGCTGCACTGGATTTTTAACACAAGAAAATTGAAAATAAAATTTGATTAATTGAGCAGCCCTATATCTTTTATCTTTCTAGAATGGATTTATAATCTGTCTTGCATAACATAGGCTTCTATGTTATTCAAATAATGGAAAAGCACCCCTCACCTGAAAAGGTGAAACTTCAATTTACAACTGGCATCTATAGTCTTTAAAAGACACATTTTGACATGAAAATACTCGGCTTGACCTAAGATGTCTGCTACCACACTAAAAAGTTCATTCTCAGTGTATGTACACTGGTGGCTCCAAGTTTCCATATCATACTTGTTAAGTTATATAGTGTGCCACAACTGGCTCCAAACTACTTGTGATCTCACAAATCATGTTCATAGGTGCACACTTCAAAAGATAAGGCTTACAGACACAATGTGTAATTTCAGCCACTAGGAGTCTCTCAATCAAAACAATAACGAAAGACGGAGTGTAATGACAGTGTGAAGTAGCAAGGGATCATGGGAGTAGTTGTCTTGACTAAAATCCTTCTTCCGGCTAAAAGATCTAGTTTAAAACAGCCTAAATTTATCATGAAAATGTGGCTTAAAACTGAATAAAAGTCAATTTATAACAATTTGTGCAGAACAACCACAACGCCCATGTATTATCTTGTATGTGTGTAAGTTACGCCATTGTAGCGGACAAACACAGCGCTGCTGTATGTATCTCCTGCATGTTTACTCTTTGGTAGAGGAGGTATGACATCATTGACATGCAACTAAATGAAATGGTCTGTTACTTTTATTAAATTACAGATTTCTCTGGGTTTGATCATTGTTGGAAATATTTGGTATAATGTAAGTACACAATTTAACAACATATATAACATTGGTCTAATTGTTTTTAGACATGTTAATGCGGAATAATTACATATTATACCTTTAAGCCTGATATATCACATTCCTCTGTGCCGTAGACCTCTGTTGTCCAAAAAAGTTTTTTTAGAGGAATACGATATATCAGACTTTGTAATACACACATACACACAATACTTGCAAGCAGGATGAGTTCATTGTTGGTTGGTTCTGCACATAAGATTTGTTATTGAGAAAAATATAGAAAATTGCCAACCTTATCCTTTAAACTCTGATTTTTGGGGAGTCCAGAGGAGATAAATGTGGAACTGCCGTCTAGTGTCAAACTCTGCACATACATCATTCTACACAGTGAAGAAAATATTCACTTAAATCATGGTCACATTAAATGCTAAGAAAAATCCTTCTTTTCCTCAAAATGAAACTTTTTTTTAAATATCATATTTACAGACACTTACATATACAAAAGATAGATATGGTGAGTTTGGGTCACCCCGCCTTCCTTTCATCCCAAAGTGCAACACCATAATTTGTTTTCCTAAAACTGCTTAGAGCGGATGTCAGTATATTGCACCGTCTACTGTGTGTGCACATAAAATGTTGCTACAACAAATCCTTTTTATATCAGTACTCCATATATTCAATTCCAAATTCATTTCCCTTCAGACACATATGACCGAAAGTTGTTACCTCAACTACTGATGGCCGACGTTTATGGTTCCAATGATTCTCAGTGAGTATTATAGTTTCTGTAAAAACCTTCCCGTCTTTCCTTTTCTGCATCAGTGTCCACCAAACGACTTGCAGTAGTAAGTTAGCAAGCTGTGGCGTGATTTAGGACAGCTTAGCTGTTACAACTGTCAGCACCCCCTTCTGACACATGGAATTCATAGCTACTGTACAACCTCTTATTTTAATAAGGTCTGACTGCTTCCAGCCTGCACTATAATTCTTATTAAGGGCGAGGTTTCAGAGTACTGTCATAATCTAGTGCTGCCCAATTATTACTGTACCTCCTAATATGGTATGGGTTACAGGGCAACTTATGTTTTAACTCAAAAGGCTGTGAATGAGAGAGAGTGCGTGTGTATGTGTGTGTGTACGCACATTTTCAGACAGGACTGACCCTTTTCAACATGAGACTAAAACCCCTTTTGGATGAAGCTTGATTAACCCCATTGGTGGTATTTTCAAGATGAAAGAGAACCAATTAAAATTTATTAACGATCAGCAACTGGCCCAGTGAAAAGAAAAACTACTAATTACAATTTTAGCAAGTTTCATTAAATTACAAACAAACTACTTAACAAAATACTACTATTCAAGGAATATGTTCTGGTGCAAATCATCTGGAGTAGCCAGTAGACCTGAAGGCAAAAAAAGAAATATGGGTTCAAAAAGGGGACAACCCACTGGGAAATGATTGCCACTACTTCAATCAGACTACCACATATGACTCTATATCCATTGTGCATGGCAGTGCATTATGGCCTAAGTGCTGGACTCTAGTGGAGCACAATATTTCCAGACTGTGATTGACAAGTACCCACTCTCTGGGGAGCTTGTTGGTACATTCAGAAATTAGAAAATGAAAACAGATTAGAGAAATGCCACAGGACTGCATCTATCCATTCCAGATAAAATGGCCTTGGAGTGTGTCACTACAGTCACATGTCAACTATATCGACTTTGCGCACCTTTCTTAAGCTGTGGTGCAATCTCAAAACCACAAAGTTTGCTTTCTTGCTGCTCTCCAACTGTGATGGTTTTGCTTGGTCTGTCTAGCCTGAGGCTTAAACTGGTGTGTTATTTGTCTTCTTCTGAAAATGTCCACATACAAGTTAAGTTATTTGCTGTCAAGAAAGCAGGAGGCATGTCATATCCTAAAGATTTGTGTAGCAACTTCAGTGGCTGCACAGTTTTGGAGACAGAATAAATACCTTTGGGGCTTTCACACTGACAGGTTAAACTTAATCTGGGTACAGTCTACATCAAAATTTGATAAGATACTTTTTTGAACATGGGTGCAAACCCAGTGAACTGTATCTAACCTCACCTGCATGAGGTGTTTTTGTACAATTTCATGAATCAAGTCCATACTGATTAAGGAAGATTCTGAGGCAATTATAATTCAGCATCAATCATCCTTTTACTTCGTGAGCATATGAGCAATCAAACTCTGAATGGATACTTAATATCAAACTTTCTGGGTGCTTGCATTTTTAACTAAACGGGTGCCTTGTCACATGTGGCAGGCAGCATGTAACAGGGAAGCTTTTAGTATCAACTTACTATAGAAAAGTACAACAATAATAGTGTTTGAACATGCTAACCATTACACACTGTTCAAGTCAAATTTGACCCATTTTGACATTTGAAAGCGACACCCTAAAAGACATTTTTTAAGTGTGAAATTTTATGACTTTTCCTAAAGTGGCCCAGAATATACAAAAACAGAAATATGTTTCATGCAGTTTGTATGAATATTCGCACATAGAGGGTGTTCTGGGTCAAATTTGACCCATATTTATATAAAGAGATTTTAAAGTCACCAGAATGGGTCAAATTAAGGTAAAGGGTGGTTATGGAGAATGTTGAAACATTGGCATGTGAGCATATTTCTGTCATTGGGACAGTGGGGAGGGAGCTCAAGGTGGACTTTGACAGTGTCTGGCCGACACTGGCCGTGTTCCCAACATATTGCTACACTTGCCAGGTTTCCCACCCAGGTGGGCATCTACACCTGCTAACAAGCCTGTACAAAGAAACAAATCAAACCCATTCCCAGGCAACCAACATAGTGGTTGCCCAACATAGACCTCCCTTTAGTGGAAGGCAGCTTTCATGGGACTATAAAAAGTACCAGAGCCAATATTTCAATGATTTGGTGGAGTCGAAGGAGTGATTTGGTGGATCTGTAGATTCCAAGATGAAAAGGAGATAGTGAGATGAAGAGTATTACAGTATTAAAGTATTAAAAGAGGACAACATAGAGAAAATTGAGGTAAGGCCCTCATGCAAAGGTGACACCACATGCCAGTCACAGGAGCACAATAGACCAAATCTTGCCCTGATCTGTCTGCAGTCCCAGTCAATTGTCAGTGTTTTTACAGTTTGGTTTGCTTGAGATTTGCAATCCAGTTTGTTGTTTTCAATCAATCAATGTCAATCAGAGACTTTTGCATAACTCCCAAAGTGAACATTGGTAACCCTCAAGTATAGTGAGTGCACCCACTCAACATTTTTTACAAAAAAAAATCTAACATTAGTAGCAATTAAAAGGCAGGTAGCCTCAGCAAACCAGTCTATTTTCAGGTAGCAGTATGTAATATTCTAAAAAAAAAAAAAAAGTAGAATAAAAATAAATAACATAGTCTAGACTACAATCAGAGACTTTAGCATAACTACCGGAATGAAAATTGGTTCCAAAACATAAAACACTGTAAATGGCTTATTAAAAAAGGTTAAATAAAAAAATAAACTAACTCTTGCAATCCATATCCATATATAAGTGCAATGTGATTTAAAACAATCATCTAAAGGTGAAATAATATGTCTGAATACTGACTATTGAAAACCAAGCAGCTTTTGAACATATCTTTCACATTGTCTGACAAATTATAGTCCACTCCTTTCTAGAGAAATACAAAGTATGACAGATCACAGTCACATATTTTTAGCCAGGAAAAATTGTGTATTGACTTTATGTGGCTCGAGAGTTGCTCTGTGGCATGTGACAATATTGCCACCAGTGCTAAAGACTCTTTCTGAGGGAGCACTTGTTGCTGGAATGCACAAATACTTTCTAGCTAGTTTGATAACTCCTGGAAAGTTTCACTCATGGACTTTCCATCATTCCAGAGGATCCATCTCACTGTCTGCATTTGGTGTGGACAGGTAGGCCTTCAATTCCCCATCTATTGCCTCTTTTAGAGATGAGGAAGCAGACGTGGCTGCCACTGCTGTAGCTACAGCACCTGAGGTTTTCAAAAAGCTGGCCGGTGTTTTCCTTTCTTTATTCGGTGGTGTTTGTTCTGCCTAAGGGTTCTGGAATGTAGAAGTAAATGTAGGCTGAACTGATGCTGTTGGATGCTGTGCTCCTACAGTCAGCGGGGACTCCAGCTCAGGCACAGCTCTGGCTTGTATTCCTTCTGTCCTGTCACTGCCAATGTTTTGAGTTTTGAACCTTGAATCAACAAGCAAAACCGTATCCAGCAGGTCATCAGTGGGGGATGATGATATTTGGCAATGAGGTAATTGAGAATTGTTGTCTTAATTGTTTTTGTTAGTTCAATGTTGTCGTCATTCAGGTTAAACATGTTGACTTTCAACAGGTGAAGCGCTGGCTTTACATAGGACAAACTCACATAGTCCTCACCTGAGAGAGGATCTGTGAAGTCCCTCAGTAGACTCAGGACCATCTTCACAGACTCCATCACATCAATTTCTTACCATGATGGCACCAAGTGTCTTGTCTTCTTATCTACTTTCAAGACCTGAGAAATGGCCTTTTCCTGGTCCAACACTCTCTCAATCATGCCGAGTCTGGAACCACATCATGATGGTGACTCAGTGATGAGTTTCTGCTGAGGTAGTTTCAGCTCTGTGTCAGCCTTACTCAGGTCCCTCTGTTTCTTGCAGATAGATGTTGTGCAATCAACACAAGAGTCCTTGGCACTTTTTTCTAACAAACAGACCTGCCAACCCTGGACAAATTTCTTGAGTACCACTTTGGCGACCTAGATGCATCAGATGCAAAGCACTGATGATTGCACAATGAGTTATTGTACATAATTTGCATACATATCCATAACAGTGCATCAGTTGCATACATGCAGCAGTCAAAACAGACAAAAAAGTGAGAAAAGCACTGATATAAAATTTCTTGATATCATTAATAAAAGTACCTATAAAACCCTAACCAGCCCTGGTGAAATAAATATTTTAGAGCTGGTTAATACAAATATTCTCATCATAGGCAAGCTGTTATTTAATGGTATGATGACATAATAATAACAACAACAACAACAATAATAATGGCTGAATATGTACATGTCTGTTGAAATTGTAGAAGTAACCACATTACCACATTTATATATAAATACATACATACATACATACACAATCATTTGGAAATCAATAGCGTTTGCGAGCCTCTGAGCAGCACTGTTTTGAAACATGAGTCAATGTCTGTGTCAGTGTCTGGGAAACTGCATGTAGTGAGAGAGCAAGTGCTAGAAAAGTGATGGAGCAAATGAAAAGGTTAATAATAACTTGTCAATCTGGCAGTAAATGTGCAGTCCAGACTACAGTGTGTCAGTTAATAAATGCTGCAGCTTGTCAAGACCAAGAAGGGGGTTAGCTCCAAAGTTAGCAACAATGGGTTAGCCTAACCTGATGATGCTAAACAGACAAATGGAGAGCGGAAAAATATGCGGCTGCTAATCTCTCCCACCAACCCTGGAGTAGAGCAGTGAACTTGTGCGCTCGTTGTGCATGGAGCAGATGACCATATGAAGAAATGCATCACAAGCCAACATCAGCTTGGTTTGAAAGTAGAAAAAAACTGTTAGAAACATAATGTTTAGAGCAGTCTGAAGCCTGGGCTTTTTGCTCAAAGGGATTAGTTCTACACATGTTTACCTTATTATTTACCTACAGACAGATCTGTAGGCATCTGCAAATTTTTTAGTTATCGGACAGATTCATCATCATATAATTATAAGACCTAATTGTTGAAAATCATTGAAAGTACCCTCTACACATATAAATTCCATTCAAATGTAATGCAATGTACTTAATCTTTAACAGCGATAATCAGTTCCTTTTTCAAAAACCTGCCGTAACTACTGTAGTGTATGTGAGAACAATTTCTCTTCCTCTGTCAAAATGTCTTTTCCCTCATGGATGGTCTCCTATCTCCCCCTTTTCTGCCCTAAAAACAGACAATAAGTCTTATATTGTGCTGCTCTAAACCCACTGTTTACCAGCAGGTTTAATGCAGCAAGTCCTTAATTGCATTCATTATCTAAAGCTCCAGGTCTGGGCCAAGGTTGCGGGAAGAGATGGGGGATTTCAGTTATCTCTTGTTTATTCAAAAATATATATAATCATAACTGCCAGTACTGTAGATAATAAGTAATGAGCACATATTGTGAAAATAATGAAAAAGGAAAGGATTTCCCCTGCACTTTTATCATCCCCATTTTCCATACAGAAAAGAAATAAGGATGTGTAGGCCATCATAGCTTAAGACGTATTGAAAGTCTGGAGGAAAATGGAAGTTTCTTTGTGTGAGGGGACACATAATGGAGTTCTCCCCATCCCCTGAGGTGAAGTGGAGAATGGGGATATAATTGAAAAGCAGTGCATCAACATAAAGAGGACGATCTGAATTTACCTGTAAGGAATGCCATGTCAGTTGACATTAAATAGATTCAAAGTTGGGAGGAGATCTGTAAACTGAACTGAATAATTGAGAAATGTTAACACAGAACATTTTTACTTTGGGCTACTTCTGTTAAATGTCAGTGCATGTGTCATGTTAACAAGCCAAATCTCAGCATGGAAAGATTTTAACTTGTAACATAACATGCTAATAATTTTCAAAATGTCAGGAGGTCCACAAAACGTATGAATTCCTGCTTTCAAAGTATTATTCATTACCATACCTTATAACAGGTAAGTCATAATTACATAATAATTTGTAAATAACCACAGAGAAAAGTGTCTAAACCCTTTATCACACCAAAACCTTTAGTTTCACAGTGATAAACTGGCGGATGATTGCGCAGCAGTGCACCTGGTGTGGCAATCATGATGTGAATGTGTATGAATATTCTCTCCCCCTTTATCTAGAAGCAAAGATTGACAGTCCCTATAATAATATACTGATGCTGTAAGAAAAATATCATGTCACACTTGAGTAGCAACAACATGTATGACATGATAAATTAACAGTAAGATAAAGACGGGGGAAATCACGGAGCATAAATATACCACTGATGAGAGAGAGAGCATGTGATGAGAAACAGTCATGTTACAAATTACATGAAAGAATGTAAAGTATGTCATGTTCAGTGTAATGTCACTAAACCCTTTCAGATATGTTCTTGAAGAAGTGCTCTGCATTATTTATTTTTGCATGTATGTATGTATGTATGTATGTATGTATGTATGTATGTATGTAAGTAAGTAAGTAAATAATTGCTTTGGAGATTATCATCATCATCATCATCACCAATTAGCCATACATTACTACTCTTTTTACTGCTAGCCTGTATATACTACCACTGGTCTTTTCACCAGTGCATACCACTGTACAATACTGCAGTGAAAATAGCAGCTCGAAAGTCAGCCACAAGTCATATGGAACCACCAACTGATGTTGACACATGTCAATATTAACAACGTCAACATGGCTGCAAGCACCAAGATTAATGACAGCTGGGTCAGAGTTCACTCCTGGTTCTCACCTGAAATTAATATAGCTTTCAAATGAAATTCAGATGGATTAAGAAAATGCCCCAATATTTGTGAACAAGCTAAAGGAAATAATTTTAAACAGGAAAGGATTTACTTTATTTCAGTAAATATTTTTCAAAAGGTGCCTTTTTACCTGGCTATAAGGACTAACATTACATGCTCCAAAAATGACATTATACAAACCAAGTGAATAAAAACAATACTGCTCCAACAGGGCTTTAGGAAAAAATACTATTATCTTATTTACCCACTTAAAAGAGGCTATTCTACATTTTAACATTCAAGAAGCCCCATTCACAAAATAAAACATGGACACAGTAGCTGCTTGATAGAGAAGAGAGACAAACATATCTATAAGCCTACAGAGAGATTTTAAAAATATACCAACCAGGCAGGTCAGTGCAGTGCAATTACTGAACAAATTAGAGCTTTGGTTTTCTAAATTCTCAAATGAATTGGCATTCTCTTCTAATAAAAGCATTCATACATTAGCCTCTGAATGAATACGTTACAACCACCTGGCAGCTGAGCATGTGCTGATTCTGACTCAGTAAGGTGTAAGCTCCCATCCCAGTGAGTTACATCAGATGACATATGTAGGGGCAGATGGGATGGATAGTTCTTCCAGGTTTATTTATCAGGGATGTCGGCAGCATGTTGTACCAACTGATCAAGCCAGGTGCCAAATCAGATAACAACCTGATTGATGAAAGCTGCTCTAACAAACACCCACCTGAATATGGAGAATACTGACAATGACAGTGTCTTCCTTGACCTAAAACATTTTTCTTCTTATAAAATATTAAACTGAATGTGCAGTAACTTAAAAAATCACATTCACTCATTTAGTGAGGGAAAAAATGACAGTTTTGCAATATAGTCTTTACAAGATATCACACTTTTATCACAGATGTTTTAAAATGATGCGACAAAATACTGTAATCACAGAGTTCCCTGTAGCAGAAAATGGTCAGACACGTCTAGCTGGTCACAATGTCACAATAGTTGATGAGCTGAGAGCTAGGGCACACACTTTCACTCCACCGGGACACTGCTGGCTTCCTGTGGACTCCATGCCCATATGCTCTTCTCTATTGCTTGTAATATTCATTCACTTTTCCTACTTCATCCTCTCTGTCTCCCTCTCTATCAACTGTATACCTGGCATTCATCCCAGAGTACACTGCAGCCCTAACAGAATCTCTGGAGACGTTTCTCCCTGGCGCCCACTCTTTCTATTTCTTTCTTTCTTCTCTTACCATCTCTCTGACACACATGTACATGCACGCACATCACTGAACTGCCTGAAAAATCCCACACATCCAAGCTGGTCTTGAAATAGAAAAACTGTAGGAATGAACACAGAAATAAGTCATGTGACATGTCATGCTGACCCCTCTGCAAAACAGCACAAGGGAATCGGGTCAGTTAGCCACCCACACCTCACACCTCTCACCTTTAGACTCTAGAGCTACAGTGTAGAAGACGACAGAATAGGCATTCCCACCTCCATAATAACTTTAATGGACAAGCATGCTGCTTATTAGCTTATTACAAGTCAATCATTCAGGTAATCACATGTATATTCAACAAGCAAAATCCTTCAATACTGAACTGCACACTTCCAAGTACTACCATCATCGACACTGACACCTTGAGGCAATTGTATAAAGTGTGATGCTCTCATTTGTTGTTTATCATTTTAAGAGCAAATGTGAGATACAAAGGCTTTTGAATTTCATTAGTGCAAATTTTTGACTTGTTCTACTACATGTTCAACATGCAAGTGAAAACATAGGGGTTGTCTAAATGTACTGTGAGTGGGCTTCCTTCATAGGAAGCAGGACAAGATTCTATGAAGGAGAAAAGAAAACACTGGTTAATTACACTATCAATGAGGGTAAATTTAGTTTCGATATAAAAATAGATTTTTTTTTTTTGGTCGCTCAGGCACTTTTCTGTTTTAGTCTGCAGGAGCAGTAAAAAAAACTGTCAAGTTATTTCAGTAATAGTGTTGCCACCTTGCTGAATTTATAACCCTTTTAATATGGCAGAAGATGGCAGGAAGGAAAGAGGAAAGGAGGGAGACGATTTTTATCTGAGCGAGGAAGAATGACAGTTCCATTACCTGAGAGTTGCAGATGCTGCCTGCAATCCAACAAGTACACTTTTTTTCCTCCCCAATGAGTGCTTATCAATACTGAAGGTGTGCCATTTTGAACCATCAACAGTGAGGGCTCTCATCGATCATATCCTGAAAAGTCAATCATGGTTTTCACTAATCAAAGGCTGCAAAGATTTATGAGTCATCTTTGGACGGCACTCACATGGAGCACCGGGTGAACCATCACGCTGTATATAATAAAGTGGATCTCCTCTAGAGCTGTGAAAGTATTGATGATTTCTCACTGTAGTGATAGAACAGTGAACCCCAGCAGTTACAGTAGGAGGCTTTCAAACAACCTCACACACTGGACTGTTGAACCTAACTAAAAGTTGGAAAGGAGAGGACTGACCTTGAGGTTTGATCTTCACCCAAACTGTAGCAAGAGCCTGTCGTGTGCAGCTTTTTTTTCCTGCCAAAAAACATTTAAATGCACATATGGTCATTTAGACCAACTTTAACACACCAAATAATTAGTGGTTGCAAATGTAGTTGACAGAAGGCTGCAGGAAGATATAGCTGCTTCACAATAAACTAACCTAGCCTAACAGTAGTTGGTAGGAAATGTTACAATTGCATTGAAAAGAACTTGTGTTGCTGCCTGATTGTTGTTTAGTAACAGGTGGGGATGTATTTCAGTAGTCATTTCAGCCCTCCACATAAAAATAAGGAAAGTGAAAAATCTCTAAAATTGATCAAAATGTTTAAGTTGATACATAAAAACAGAAAAAAGAACAAAATGACCTCAAGTAAGAAGGCAAAACTAGTGTCTTAAAAATCTGCTATTTTGGATTTATATTGTATTTCTTTATCTGTTGCTTGTCAACAACCTAAAAGCCTAATTACATTCACTGTGTGAGGTTACTGCGTGTGTCTTTGTATTTTGGTGTATAATTGGTGGACTGGCAGAGTGGGGGTTGTGGGACTGGCATTTACAAATCCTGTTATGCACTGGCCAGTGTACTGACCACTCCTTGATCTTCTCACAAATGCAATCAGGCCAAAATGTTTGGACTGCATCTAATCAACAATGACCAATTATTGCTGTCAAGATAGCCATTCCAGATCCCATTCCGTTATGATGTCAAAGAGGCTAATGATTCTCGAATGGTAATTAAACTTCAAATATAGATCAGTTGAGCACATGTAAGCATTCATCTTAGGGGCATCAGGCACCCTAATGTAAAATGTCAGCCAAGCATGAATAATCAATTTTGTCAAAAAATCCACAGAAAAAACAAACAAACAAACATACAAAAAAAAAATCAAGCATCACACTGGCATACATGAGCTCACATCTTACATCACACAGTGGCCTTCTTTTATTGTTACAAGTAGAATTTCAACAATGGAGACACTTTACAGTATTTCTGAATTAGTATTGTTTAGCTCGATATAATTAAATACTAGCACATACTGAGGTGCATTTTTCTAAACAGGGTTTCCATAAACATAAGCACACCAAGTTATTTTTTCTTGTATTTTTTGTTTCTACTATGTATTATTGTATGTGTGTTTGTTTAAGGAAAAAACAGCTGATATCAGTTTAGTTTTTAGATTATAATAGTATATTATAATAGTTTTTTCATGTACGTAAAAGACAGAAAGAAAGAAAGTCAGAAATCAGTCTTTAATCAAATATTTTACGTTTAATCTCATAGATTCCAACTACCACAAATACATTTTCATCCTTTGCACACACTATGTGCACATTTTATGCACCACCATACAAAGATACAAAGTATCTCTGAACAGTTAAGATAATATCATCCAATGTTAATGACCTTTATTTCAAAGCTGTATGACTGCATACCCAAGAGCCAGTGGATTTAAACTTTAATATCTATGAATAATTAAAGCTCTGGGAAAAGACCATTTAACTGGCCAATAAAGATGAAGGGAACTGCCATGTTAAATGTTGAAATTTTCAATAGGCCTTGAATATCGCTCATTTGGAAAGTATTAAATTACACTGATTCACTTTTTGGTCAATAAAGGCTAAAAGCCATCAGATTCACTAAATAATGGAGAAGGCCCTCCCAGAGTATCTAAACACTGCATACCCAACATACTATTCCCAATTGTACACCACCTGCCCTTCCTAATAATATTTATTGAACTCATGAGCTTGTTAGGGCTTCGTTTGAGCTTCATAGGGCTTCTGTAATACCAACAGGATTACAGAGCTCCGGGATGAGACAGAGGCTGAAAGGCAATGCCTTTGCTGAGCAAGCCGTCTCACCAACTACAGCGCCCAAACGTGTAAGAATGTAAGTGTGTGTGCAAGTACACTTCCAAGTCTGACTGGAAAAGGATCACTGTGTATAGCCTTGGCAGAGTAGAGCCACAGACTTGAAAAGACTAAATAGTGAGAGATAAATTAAATCGCCTCGTCATCGAGCACTGATGCCAAGTGCCATTACACACAGCGGGAGGAGAGAATGATAGGCCTTAAAGAAAACAAGTAGCATCCACAGTTGTGGCTTAATGTGAGTACTCCAAGTCATCATCTTTACAAGCATTAATGACATTTGCCATCACTACTGGGCAAAAACTTCATTACACAGGCATAAATGCATAAAGACTCCTACTTGGGCCTCTGGGTAAACAAAGCTGGCTCTTTTTCCAATAGAATCTGTAATGAGTATTTTCACTCATCTACTTCTCCATGATGATAAAAAAAAAACAGCAAGAAAAAACCAACTCATTTCAAGACATTTTGGCCAAAAAATACTCTCACTTGAGAATCCAGCAGAGTCCAACCTCCAGCAGAACCTACAGGGTCAGCGTAAGACACAGAAAAATGGTAAATGTGTTGGTAAACACAAAGGGGGCATTAACCTACCTCTGGCCTAGTCTTGTCCTGGCTCCCAACACTCTGAGCTCTTCTTAGTTTTTGTGCTGCCAACTTTGGCCCAGCTCTGTCCTTCACACTGACGGAGAGGACAAACGGGCTGAACTTGGGCCGTCGGCCGACCCGTGATGGATGAGCATGAGCATGTCGGGTGTTGGGCCATAAGATGCCGCGCTCCAGATAAATGCCTGTGCTTAAGATTTTTAAGCATTCTCTTCTCATAATAAAGATGTCTATCATCTGTGAATAAGTAACCTTGTCGACCCGCCAAGTCGGCGCTGAGCAAGGGGTGGAGGGCGAGATCAGCAACCCACAAATCAATCACGCATAAACAACACGACAAGATGAACTCGCCTACGATAACAATTCCAAGAGAATATTGCAGCATAAAAATGGATAATGAAAGCCAAGAAGCCATGCCAGTAATAGCATCAAGCTAATAAAAGAGATAAGCAATCAAATGGGAAGCTGACTTGCGGTAAAGGGAACAATATCAGTTCTCATTCTTTCTGATGGCATGGGGGGGAGGCTTTTCATAGCTGGAGTTACCCAGATTAAAAGAAAGTCTTTTCAAAAATATCACCCAACTTTGAACTAGGAACTAATTAAAAAATAACATTAAGACAAAGAGGCCCAAGCTCACAGGCAACTGGAAGCCTTATAGGCTGCTATATGTATGTTCCTACTATATAATACTATATTGTGGACTACAGGTGCTTTAGAAGGAGGTTTCTTATCAAATTGTTGATTTTTTTCTCATATTTTGTTAAAGAGCACAAGTAGTTGTACATTTGTATTTGTAACATACATAAAATACATCTAATACATCCATGTGCATACATCTAAAACTCTACATTAAAATAGGTTTGGTACAATCGGTCACACACTGCAAATACACTGCCTACTACGTTAGTTTACCACAGTTTGGTACTATTTTCAGCCAATACTGTGTACAGACATGCCTTTCAACAACAGTGTGCAGTCCATAAAGGAGGGGAACTGTCCAAACAAGAAGGAGTTAGAAAGAGGATCACAAAAAGGAGGGGGGAGTGAGTTGACAGAAGAAGAGGGAATTGGCAGAAAGGTACAGGACAGGAGCTATGTGACTGGAATCCGCGTCATCCTCCTCACTCCATCAACTCCAATACACCCGCTCAGATGATGCATGAAAATCCATTTATGTTACAAGCTGGGAGGGAAGACGACGCAGAGAAAGAGGGGGAGAGATACAAAGGATGGACGGAAGGATAGATGTATCTCTACTGGTTGTGTATGGGCAAAACCAATAGTACCACTGAGCAAGTCAAATTTCACACTTAATATATGAAATTCACTTCTGGCTTCTCAATAGTAGATCAATCTGTGACACTTACAGACAGTTATTTAGATCTTCCATCGTCAGACTTGAGGGGAAAATCTGTCTCATGAATAGATGTACATCAAACACTGCTATATTTTGTTTTTTAATAAAAAGACACACTAATTACTGTTTGAATGTGGGAAGAAATTAAATATTCAATCAATCAAACAATCTGTCCAAAGTCAAAGTTCAGTGTATAAGAGCAAATCGCTGTGCCAGGGTGGGCGTGTTGGTAAAAAAAAGAGCCTGTCATATTGATCAATCAAGTAGGCAATCACTTTTAATTTGTTAAAAGAAAACTGGAGGAAACTAACAGCCATGATGACCAGATGACACCAAACTAACTAAGAAGTAGTGTGTGGATTGATTCATGTTGGATTTGAAAAGAGTGAATAAAAGATAACCACAACATTTTGACAGCATTATTTAGAAATAGGCTATGTGCCTTATGTTCCAGTTAAGTCAAACTATAAGTGATAAAAATTCCACCAGTTGAGAATTAAAATGTGCTACTGTAAATGTGCCCTTTTGATTTCATTTGCATATAAGAAAAACAATAGCTTCCTAATGTTCAAACTTCTATCAAGGAAGTAAGACTAAGCCCGTGTGATGATTTATGAAAGTGATTTTTTTTCAGTCACAGTTAATCCTGTACATTGTATACCTATTTGCATCTTAAAATACAAATTTATATCAAGTCTGTTGTAGCTTTAATATAGTCCTTGAAACAGGCAAAGTAGCTTTGTGAAACTTTTGTAAATAAAACAAAAAAAGGTCCATAATATCATTAATGCTACAATCCAAGTAGGATTCATAAACACATACATTGGAAAAGGATAACGGGAAAATGCAGTCACAAATAATGTTGTCCAAGTTAGAACTTAATTACCTCATGTTAGAATGAATTCAATAATGCACAATACAAATACATATTTTACAGTGGCTATCAGAAATATGGACATTGTGGGAAAGATTATGTGTAGTGTTGACTCCTGTGTTAAACTGATCTGTCTGCAGTGCTTGTACAGTGCCTGGGGAATGTGGGTGTGAGAGCTGCTCTTTATAAATTGGACTTTACCACCCATCACTATGTACTTGAGTAAAAACTTGACTTTTATACACGTACTTGCTGCCATGCCACATTAAGAGATGCATTTGCCAGAGCACATTGCAAAACAAACAGGACACTAGTTGACACAAAATACTTTCTAATTATTTCATTATTTAGTTATGACTGAGACATAAAAGTGAACGATGAAAACACTGTTGGCGATTCATCTCTGATAGAGAATAAGAAACATACTCTGAATTTGCAGGAAATGTCATCTGGGATGTTCTCCAGCTCCATCCCGCTTGTGGACCCAGGTGTTGGACATCCTCTTTAATTGCCCCCCATGGTTTGCCTGTCTATTACACACCTGGACTTCGACAAGGCACACAGACAGTTATGGCTATCTTAAAGCACGTTTGCACATCTTGTTATGAAGAACTTTTTTTTTTTTGTGACAACTGTCAGAAATCCCTGAACTTTTAAAGTCAATAAACAGTATAACTGCTTTGAAAACAGTATATTTAGTGCTTCTGTTGCTATAGTGAAATGCACAGCTGTGGCTTTATATTTAAAATTAATGTTCTGCAATTTTAGTGGTAGAGCAGTCATCTTTTCCCTAAGCTTCATCATATTGCATTCAACAGTGAATATCTTTAATTGGTTGAGACTTTCGCTGATGGCCACGTAATGGTCTCAGGTGATGGTAAAGTCCAAACAAACAAGTGTTTGTTTATCAAAGCTGGGCCAGTGTGTGATCTGACTGTGTGTCAAAAGTCCATTTATCTTGCAGAACAAGGTGGCAGAAGCCGACCAGGATTAAAGAACTAGGTCTCTGGCCGACTCTCACCTTCAGCGCTCTCTCAACTCGGAATGAGAGTGCTCCATCATCCAACGCGCTCCGTGACACCGGCTGGGCAACAGGGTGGAAAGAGCAATGGGGTGTCGTGCTCTCCACAAGCACCTTCCTCATGGCACGACTAGGCCTGCTTTGGTTTCACCTCACGCATCAACTGCACATGAACACCTTGGTGGCTGCTCATGATCAAGGCCGTTACCATTGTCCACAATATACAAGAAGTATTTTGTCTTTTGTACACTGAAGTTTAGTTACCACAAAGCTGAATACATGTTGCGGTTTCACTTTTGTTTGGGGTGTGGACCATACTTTTTCCTTAGGTTACCAGCCATGACTACAACTGGTTTCTCATTTAGCCTTACAAAAAGGTGAGGCTGCTGTTTGACTTTCTCTCCTTCAACTTGTTTTCTAACAAGAAAATGGTTCCCGTTGTTTGCATCACATTCATTCTAATTAGAGATTGTGGGCATCGCAAGACGACAACATGCATTTTAATTTAATCTAATTACCTGAAAAGCAGGACTCTATCCATAACTGTCACTTTTTAATCATGAGGTTCCTTTACAAGAGCAACAAAATAAGTGAAACTGCAAGAGTTTCTCATCACAGTATCACAACCTCTTGGGCATTATCAATGCTGTTGGGGGGGTTTGTAGAGAAAAAAAATAGCCTTTAACAGTTTTTAACCACATCATTTCAAGTCAGTAAGAACCTTTCAATCCTTGTTATTAATTTCAATGCATAGCATGCACGCACACACTTTAAGATATAGAAAAATATGTATCTGGAATGCATGGGAAGTTTTTTCACATTTGCCCCCAAACAGTCATGCTGAAAATCTAAGGCAAATTTTCATTTTACGGCCCGTCAGCTCCCTGATACAGAGCAAATGAATGCAGCAGCAAACAAATCTATCAAATCCTACATCAAAACAACCATGCTCTCTCTCCCTGTGACTTAAGGACACAGACATAGCAGAGGAGGGAAGAGAGGCTGGAGAGGGAGAAGTAGTGAAAGGGAAGAATTGTGGCCAATACTGAACATACGGCCCAACCTGCTGACTTCAGAGAAGCCCCCAGCGAGGAGGACCTTTGGCTCCACTTCCTGCTAAGTGCAAACTCATTGCTATTGCTCCTAAGATCTTGTCTTATACACTGTAACAGTCCTCTGTGGTGAAGGGAAACAGCCAACGTGAGGGCCTTGAAAATTAATCTTTATAATTATACACCGACATTACAAGAAATAACAAAGGGTGGGTACTACTCCGGTCTTGCTGGTGTCTCATAATTAGGCTACCTGTTTGGTTGACACCACCCGAGACCTGTCGGATGACCCAATGATTTATGTATCCCTCCAAGATCTTCCAACACGTTCAAGATGAGAGACGTTTACTTTCAATGCGACTGGGAAAACAAAGGGTCTTTCAGGAGCTTTGATGCGTGAAGATGGCAAATGAAAGTACAGGTTGGAACAGCCACAAGTGCACTGACGTATGGGGCAGTATCAGTTCAGTTCAATGCTTCTCGTGAAGCATTATGGTGGGTTGAAAATGTCAATTTCATGCCATATAGACTTTGATTAAAGAGCCTAATGGATACCTGTCTGGAACATGACAGGTTAATCAGTGTCTTTTCATCAAGCTTTTTGTCCATCGCTGCTTGAGCGTTCTTCGCCTTCAAAAGGGAATGGCAAGAAAAGAAATGGAAAAGACATGCACAAGATGAGACATTAGATCTTTAATTAGAGGCACACTTTTGAGCCAGTGTGTCTATCTCAGTGGTTCCACTAAATGCATGCTGCATATTGATGCTCTCGAGAATGCTCTGAGGCACTTAGCTTGCTCGTGGTCCTCCGGGCATAATGACATGCTGGACCTTTAATTTGAGACGAGATTGGTTGATTCAATAACAAGAGAAAAATAATCAGATGTAGACGTCACATATACGCATGTGGTGTCTACATAGAAATGAACCGTCTTTTTTGAAATGTTTGAAATACGATTTAGGAGCATTTATTGCCAGAACTGATAAGAACTACTAAAATTAGGCTCTCTTCATCTGAGGTTTTTTTTTTTTTCCCCAGCAAGTCACTGCACTTGAAATGATGACTTTGGAAAAATTAATGTGCTGCTGGGTTACTTTCAAAAGGCTCAGAGTACTGTGAGGGGGAGAAATGCAATCAGTCATCAATGGCCATAAATTTCATTGCAGAGTGAAGAGAGACTGCTGCATTTGTGCTGACACTGTAAAATAGTTTGACAGAGCGCTGGCTGGTTTTACAGTTATTTTTTCGCAATGAGCTTTTCCATTAGGGAAATATCCACTTGCGTCTATACCTCCACAGAGGTGCTGAATGTGTGTGTGTGTACTGTATTTATGTGCGTGTATGGTCCGCATACAGTACATCACTGCAGAAAGAGAGAGGAAGCAAGTGGGTGGTGGGTGAGGTCATTTCCAGTTAGGGAAGTGCCAGTGAAACCATTTAATTTAATAAGCCATAACTCATTGTGTTGCCGGGACATCTTACTTAGGAATCTGAGTGATGAATTGCACTTTAAAGGCAAATAAACACTATCAGGGATCTTCTTTTTAATGAGCATGTGTACTGAATCACATCACCTGCCACCCTAAAGACAGCAATCGAGTTTTGATGCTCATGCCAAACCCTTCAGAGTCACGTGGGCACGACAAACAAGTATTACTCTGCAAAAAAACTATAAAACTGCACCATAGTTATGAGACATAATAAAATAAAATGAATCAATCAATCAATCAAACTGGGTGAGCTGCTTCTTCCAAGACAATCTGAATTTCAAGTCGTAATATAAAATACTGTTTTTATTTTTGCTTTAGGCAATATCTTTAGCAATGATTACAGTACAGGGATTTGATATTAGACTTGCCAGGGATAACCTGGCATTATGCTAAAACTGTGACATGTTAGCACTTTGGTTTCTCTGTTGATGAAATTTGAGTTACTGTAGCTACATGTCCAGATTTTAGTCTGCTCAGTCATGGAAGCTATCACTGGTCATGCTAACTATTAGCAAAATAGAAATAAGTTCTACTTGTGTGATAGAGTTACAACTCTCCACACTCACATTTTCCTGTCTAATGTCCAACTGGACTACTATACTACAATGTTAGACAAAATGTCAATTGACCTCCAAAAGCCCTTGTGAGGTTTTTTTTTTTATCCTATTAAATATTAATATGTTCCTATAGTCATTTACAATAATTACAAATGTAACAACTGTAAGTAGTACAATCTTAAGGTGGACATGTAAGGATTATGGTTACTATCACCTAATGTCTTCCATCAATCCATATCCTATAACTCTAAATCAGTACCTTGTTCTTTGTGTTTGGCTTTACTGAAGACTTTTTGTCCCTGTTCTGTCCTTATCGATTCAGCTCATTCCAGCATTTTCAGATCGGGATCTTTCTTGTTTTATTTGATGTCTTACTGATATCAAATTTGTTGTGGAGAAAGAATCCTCCCAAAATGGAATCCAATTATGCCAATGTTGATTAAATGTTTGTTTCCTAAATTGTGAAACAAAGAATCAATGCAGTGTATCAACACCAGTACAGTAATCTTCATTTTTCAATCAAAAGTCAGGAAAATATAGCAAATGAATTCAAATTCTGCATCTGCAATACAGATATAAAAGCTCAACATATATGATCATGAGACACAACAGACAATGCTGGGGAGGGTAACAAGTCCCGTCAATAAAGTATTTAATCTGACAAGCATAAAAAAATAAATCACCATCTCCTGCAGCAAGAACCATAATTTAAGTGACAGCCTAAAAAGTGTTGAGCCTCTGACATGAAAAATATACATTTACAAAACAGTCAAAGACTATATTGCTGAAGTCATTTGTTTCATGCATGACTCTCAATACTGGCAAAAAAACAAGTGTCATTTTAGGTACACAGTAGTGAATTATATATGATATGAAGATTGTATCTTACAGTTTGTCCTTTTCAATGTACATGACCCCTCTTCATTGTACTTGACTGTTGTCTTGTGATTTTTTTATTTAATTTTTCATGGATACAGTTTTATTCAGTACATTAGTGCATTTAGTCAATGCGACTGTCCACATCTTTTAAGTTATGTTCACCATGTCCTTGTGTTAAAGCTATATTTGAAATGGCAGCTGTTTCAGGCGCAGTAAAGCTCAAGCATTTGAAACCAATATAACGTCATTTTCCACTGGATGGGTCAATGGTTGCAGGCAGGGTAACGTACAATGGTAGTATACAAACTGATGCAGAACCGCTTTTGCTTCAGTTTTGCACCCCATCACACCACCCTAACCCTCTTGCGAGTCCCCACCCCACGCAAACACACACTTTAATCATTTAGATTTCCATTATCACAGCTTCCTCTTCTCATTACTCAACCTACTTCTCCTCACTACTGAGCCATGAACCAAAATTAATTCATTACCTTGTCTTCACCACAAGATTGCTATCTTAGCCGGATTTGAGTTCTCATTTCAAACTCAAACATTTGACGTTTTCTATATTTTCTCACAAAACCAAGCTGGATTAATTAGAATAACTTTGATGAAACAGAGAAGAGACAACATAACTGCTCGAATGAATACGGCAAAGAAGAAGACTACAGGCTGTCTCAATATCACTGAAGCAATTTTACTGAGACAGGAAAGTGTAAGTGGGAGGTTCCCATCTACAGCAGGTTGTCAGTTACAGAGACCTATGCCTGGCGGCTTTGAACACTGTGTGTGACCGTGCTTGGCTTGTTCTTTTACTCTGTTCTTCACGCCACCCCTCCCGCCACCTATTTCCCTCCTGCTTCAGCGCATTTCACATCTAAAGGAAAACAAACAAGCAATGTCATTCCTCTATTATTTGCCAGGAAACCCACTACTCAAGTCTTGACACTTGCATAATGAGAAGTAGATGTACATGCGGCCCCTTCTCAGATGAGAGCTCTATTAAATGATCTGCAGAAACAGCCCAAGGAGTTTGATGAGTTTGTTGGATAAGGAAAAATACACAGTAGTATAATGCATGGATATGTGCTCCAGTACAAAGGCAAAAATGTCCTCCGTAGTTCCTTTTGTTTTCAAAATACCTCCTCACAGGAGGTGTTGACAATACATTGAAGAAAAAAAAAAATCAAGTAATCAGTATAATATTTGAAGTTGTACAATACACAAGGTAACTGACCTTATTGGCTTCATTAGCATGTTAGCTACGTTCTTCTCTAATGTCAAAACAACTTTTCACAAGCAAATTTAAATTGCCTCCTCAGAGTCCGCTTAAAAAACGGTCATACCACAACACTGAAATTGGATTATCTTTTTTTTTTTTTCTTGGGTGGAAAATTCTGCTGCTTTGGCATATAAATATAGTAACAGTCTCTGGCGGCTCAACATAGATGCTCTCTGGATAGCGAAAAAAAAAAAAAGGAAAATTAATTGGGAAACTCTGGGCTAGAGTGTGATTGTGACTTTGATCAATGACTGGGGAAACTCATTACCAGCGTGGGCCAGTGCGTGAGGCGGACCCTAATTGCGTGCCAGTTTGTAATTCTGTGCTGTAATTGACAGCTGGATGAAGCAGGTGTGCCCAGTGACACAGTGGCACGATGAGAGAGACAAAGGAGAAAGGGACAGAGGGATCACAAGATGGGATGAGGGAACAGGAGTGATAATCGATTGAAAAAAAAAAAAAAAAAGCAAGGGGAGATTCTTACCATTCTCTGGATATTTAAGACTCTGGAGATGGGAAAAGGAAGGTTCCAACATCCAAAGAAAAATAATAAAAGGGAGAGGGTGGGAGGATGCAGAGGCCAAAAGAGAGGAAGCAGCTGAAGCAAATTAGCAATGTACGGTGCATGTGTGTGTGTGTTTTGTTTTTGGATCTGAATATTTGAACTATACACTTGAGTCTTACTAATGTGTGGTTGCCACGTTTCTGAAAATTTAGTACTCACTGGAAAACAGTGTGACACAATGATTTTCCATTTTTATTTTGTCTTACCAAACAAGAGAGTGTAAAGACACACATAGCTATAAGAAACTGCTGCTGTAACACTGATTATAGTGTTAATAACTGTTGCAGCTTTCCACTTTCCTAGCCTGTAGGTGGTGACACTGCCATATATCTGCAGATCTCATTCACTTCTGCTGTTCCTTTCTGCTCCTAAGGGTGGCATATGTTGGAATGTGTGGAACTGGACTGAACAGCCCCCACTTGTGGACAATGCACAGCAAGCTAAAAGTGAGAGTCACATTGTGAGTTTCATGAGGTGCTTTGCATCTAATAAAAAGCACACTCCAAAACAAAGCCTGTCTGCTTACTTGAAGTGATACACCAATACAGGGCGGCTTTTGTAGGCTTTTTGCCATCTTCTGGCAAGCTCATAGACCAGGGGCAAAGAACGTTGAATTCAATCAAGCGCACCATAATTCCTTGCAGTGTACGAGTGGGGCTGACTCACAGGCTTCTAATGGCTGCTCGTAATCAAGCACCATGATTAAGCACTTGGGGAAGTGGGCACACACTGAAAATCCTTTGGAGATGTCCTTTCCCTTAGAGCTAAGTACACTCATTACCTCGCAACAGCGGGTACGTGGGTGCTTCATTAGCTTTTATGCCGAGTTGCCTGTATTTACTCATAGTTTTTCTGATTTCCGTAGAGTGAAAAGGCGCCTAAAGAGCCCTTGACTGTAGCAGTTTGATGTCTGTATGCTGGCTACATGGTAACAGGAAAGTCTCAAACTGTAGTGATTGCAAGTTTCACGGTCTCACTCAAACCAAGAAATGGAAGAACGATTTTTTTTGACCAAAATCATCCATTTCACCTCTGATAATTTTACATAACGCACTATGAAACTATTGAGAACTGCATGATATGTAATACATTTTAAACATCTTGAGAACAGCGTGACAATTCAAAAATCCAAACGACCACCCTGCAGCTCTGACATTACAGACACTTTAGAGTACTCATAAAACATTTTATAATCCTACTTAAATCATCCCTGCTGAAACTACACCAAGTATTATTTCTTATATTCTCCTACAATAAGGCAGGATAAGTTCATAACAACAGTTATGCTTCTGTTGTAATTTAAGTGTAACATGAAAAAGCACAACTTCCATTCAAAAAAAAAAAAAGAGCCACTTTTGATAGGTCATGGTCAGCACAAAGTAAGCTGAACCACTCAGGAAGCCTTGATTGTAGACTAATTATAATATTAACCCTGCCGGTGGAGACCTGGCTGTGGCTCGAGGCCAGACGGTGGATGACATTCTCCACATGGCGAGCTACATTAGATATCCAGACAGATGCTTCAGCCACACAGACTCATTAGCAGGGGCCATCAAGGTTCTGAACTAGTAACTACAACTGTGACCATAGCCATCTGTATTCTAAAAACAAACATGTATCTGTTCAAAGAGCATTATAAAGTCAAAATTACTGTTAATTGAAAATTTGGTTTCTTCAAATAAACCACATAACACACTACACAAGAAATACAAGTGTGGTGGTGTTTCTACTGGTTAAGGTCATTTTCAAATGCATGGATTCACTTAACGCAGTCACTGTTCAAAAGGTTGCACTTTAGAACATCTACACACATTGCTATGCTAATCAATAAACAGAATCTACAGCAGTTTTGAAAGTATGATTCTCAGTGCCTGAAATGACCTGGTACTCACCAGTACTGAGAACTTCTGATTACTAATACTACTTCTGGTTTTTGTCCACATGAGTACCCTTACTTCTTCTTGCATACCACCTGGTGAGTCTAGGTACGCACCCCTAAACACCTGTGTAACAGTGTCTCTGTGTAAACACATAGCTAGCTTAAGAGAAAAAAAAACATAGGATCAGGAAGAAATTTGAGCAACTAACAAGGGTTCCTTTCTGAATGCTACAGCTGCTGTTACTGTGTTCTAAGTAGCTAGCTGCAGTGCAACTGACTCTGACCCTGTCGATACTAGTTGCAGCCTTTCCCGACACTGTGGGTGCACAGTGCACCCAACTGCTGGACGAGGGACCAAGTTGATTATTTCTGCGAGGCAAATGATTGGCTCAAAGATAAGAAGCTTGGATGCTGGATTTGCAGAGAAGTTGTATGACCCTGACTGTACTATAATTTGTCCGAAATGTAATATTGGCAAAGATACATACATTCATGCTTTCTGAGAATGCCTAAGTAGCGTGGAATTTTGGAATAATGTTCAGAAAATATTATGGTATGCTCAGATCAGTCAATAAGTCAACATCAAACCCAGCCATCTGTACGTTAGGATTAGACGATGCAGCAAAGCATACTATTAAGCATAAATATATTTTGAGAATTTGTTGGTATGCTTCAAGGTTACGTATTCTTCCAAAGGTAGATGGTGATAAACCTCTTGATGTTTCCCTTTGGTTTGAAAATTTCCTGAATTTAATTCCACTTGAACGATTTTCATACATGACTAAAAACAGATTGGACCAATTCCTGTACACCTGGCAGTCAGCCAGTCTTGATTAGTATAGAAGATGAGCTACAAATTGGGCTTCAGAAGTATATGAATACATCACTATTGAATTGTGACTACTTATGTATGTATGATTTATCTTGTAGATCTGTGACTATTACTAGTACTAAGGTATGTATTATGGCTGCTTCCTGTGAGTGTGAGTATGTGTATGTGGGCGTCATTCACATAATGTACGTGTTTGTTTCCCTCAGGGCGGGGGTAAGGTGGTAGGATACTGTAGTATATGATTATTACTGAATTAGAGGAAGAATGGTGTACTATATGTATTCTTTGTTTACAGTTAGACCCTGAATTTGCATAAGTGTACACTTGACTATGCAATACTACTACAACAGAAGTTAAAATCGTTGGGAGTACACCATGGACAAGCACTGAAAACTATAAACCTGAATGGGGTGAGTGTGTGGTGACGCACTTCAACCACGGCAAGTACAAACAACTACTAAGCCTCTGAAAAAAGATCAAACACCACAAAGAATCAATTGCTCATGAAAAGGCTGCTGACATCCTGAAATATGCTTCACGCAAAGCAATTGAGAAGCAAGTACAGGCTACACATACATCAGATTACGAGAGCACGGCTGGAGTCTTTTGAACAGCATATAAAATTGGCAAGCATGATCAGCCGCTGGTGGACTTGCCAGTTGATCTGAATTTGCAACAGCTGAATGGACTAAATGTGGGCAGGGTCCAGTGAAATGTGTGGAGTAATAATTGATCACATTGCAGATTTGATGTAGGGAAAAAAAATGGCAAAAGACATCAGAAAATCACAAGAAAACTATGTTTTGATCAATGAATCTATCACTTTTAGTGGCTAAATCTATGCTAGTTGCATGTGTATGTTCAGCATTAGTGGACGCTAACTCTGAAACATGTTTGGGAGTTGATTGAGTTGCATGGAACAACTACAGATGCCATCACTAGGGCTTTGATGGAGTGCCTTGAAACATTTTACTGAGGATTTTCTTAAGATCAGTGTCAAGTTTCTTTTGCTTGTGACGAGGAATCAGTAATGTTAGGGAGAAGAGCAGGTGTTGCTAGCCAGCATTTTTGTGTGGCACTGCTTAAACAATGATTACTAGTATTCACTAGTAATCATTTTCAGATCTTTTTTGATAAACTGAACTCACTGTACCATGCTTCCCCCCAAATTCAGAGGGAGTTATGGCAGTGTGCACAAGTTGGACAGCGCCTACTGATGACAATATGTGTTTTGTCCATTATCAAGTCAAAAGGAGTGTCAGAGCTGTCTGGCAAAATTACAGAATCCTTCATGATCACTTCAAAATTAGCAAATGGCATAAACAGAGATTCCATAGACAGGGTAAAATATAAAAAGGGCTTGATGATGTGCTCACATCTGCAGCATTTGTCAGCAATCTGGGACTGATGTATGATGTGCTCACACAGCTTAGCGACCTCTCTCAGCAACTCAAAAAAAACGATGACACAGAAGCAGACGGGCTGCAAACCTCAAGTTCCTCAAGTTTTTGAGTCCATGGTTTCCATTCCTGGCCCACATGTGACTACAGCTCATGCAGCTGTGGAAGAAAACACTTTTTGGGGGCAGCTGTTGCTCAGGAGGTAGACCAGGTTGTTCACTAGTTGGAAAATCAGTGGTTTGATTCCAGGCACCTCCAGTCCACATGTCAAAGTGTCCTTGGGCAAGATACTAAACCCCAAATTGCTCCCAATGGCTGTACACAGGTTGGCACCTTGCATGACAGCCCCTGCCATCAGTGTAAGAACGTGTGTGAATGGGTGAATGTGGCTTATAGTGTAAAAGCACTTTGAGTGGTCAGAAGACTAGAAAGAAGCTATATAAGTGCAGTCCATTTACCATTTACTTTGAATGGGTGTTACCCTGCGTGTGTGAATTAGACACTGGATGACTTGCACTTTCCCCATGTCAGCATCTGAGAAAATGCATTACATGACCATTACAAAAATCCAATGCATGACATGAAAGTTCTAGATCCTGGTAGTTGGCCTAGAGATGAAGTTAGAAATAAAGTGTGGAGATGCCGAGTTGCCACGCTTGTACCAAGTGCTAAAAAGTGGAGAGAAGAGAGTGTGTTCATGAGTTTCGTGAATACAAGGATATCAGGCCTGCCTCGTTAAAGCTTCTACTAAAAGCTGTCAGGGCTATTGCCATTTCCACTAGTGAGTGTGAGAGGGCATTCAGCACCATGAATGAACATCCTTATTGCAAAAAGTAATGCACTTTCTGTGAGCAGACACCCACTGTCTGTTTTTTGGGGGGGTTTTATCCCCTAAATGCAACAGACCACCACTGGGACAGTTCAATCCAGATGCATATGTGAGGTTGCGGCCTGTTGCGGTCCAGCTTGTGACCTTCTGGAAACTTTTTTAAGAGTGTCGGCGCAAGAGAGTTATAGTATAATGCCATAAATAAATTAGGCTAAATTAAAATGTACACAGTATGGTGAAAAAATGTTGGCAATACATCTCTACTACCTAATGCATTGTTTAATAATAGAAGTTGAACTTAAAAAGATAAAATCTTAATCTATCTCACATACACAGTATGAATCCTAATTACTTACTTGTTGATCCATCTTATTAATCTGAGTCTAATTTGCAGATATGGTATGCGTATCCAGATCTTGAGGACATCACCATTGATTTCAACGCTATTACTGGAGACAGAGGCATCAGATGTTCTTTCATTTCATTTATGGACATTTGTTTATGATGGAATGTAAAATGAATATTTGCAAATTCAAAGACAACTTTCCAGTTCCAAAAAAAGAAAAGAAAAGAAAATGTATTTTGTAAAGAAAGTTGGTCACAGACAATTTACAGACCTGTGTGTTCACCACAGTGTTCACTACCGAGAGCATATCCTTCATCTATAGGCCTTATATGGCAATCATCTGCTTCTATCCAATTTGGAATGTCAAAAAAAAAAAAAGTATGACAACAAAGCACTGAAGGCCTGCATGTTTTTAGGCCTGAGCCAAGGCAATGTGCACACATGCGAATTGGATAAGAGGCGAAACGTCTTCATAAGACAAATCTAAGTCCAGTTGCTTTGGAATCATTGTTGCCTAGAGATTTACCATAAGATATTTCAATAATACGTTTTCAGTTATACTCAATAATGTTGATTTGAGACACTGTACTTCAGAGTGATATTGGATGTAACTGCACCATTAGAGCTAACTAAATGCAGTCTTGCCTGTACATTATGGGCTTGCCTTTGCTATTCCTTCTTGTTGTTCCAAAAGGGTGAACAAATTCAGAACTTGCACAGCAACTGTGCATGTGCATGCATACACACAGACACACGCATACAAAGCACTGCCTTCAGGCAAAGGAGAAGATGGATTGCCACTAAGTGTTTTCTCAATCATATTACAGTCCATAGATTATAAAGCATTATAGGTAAACCTCCTGGCAAAAAGATGAGTCTAATTAGTTCTCTCTTCAACTATGCTCATCTTTGGTTGGACACATTCATGATGCATTGCCTCTTTAAAATTTAGAGAAGTTAGTAGAATGCCACTTTAATAGAGTGTTTTACATCTTCCAATCTGTTTACTCGTGTCATCATAATGAGACTTGAAATGCTTAAATGGTTCTCGAAACGATTTATTAATGATTATTTTCTTAATATTAGTTTGAGAAAGCCTGGCCGCAAAAAACACAAGAAAAACACAAGAAATGTTTGAGTTACTGTGACTCTTCCACATCAAAGACGTCTTCCATCAACTTTGAGCCGTTTTCCTCCTCAAAATATGGATTTGATGATACTCATCTCTCACTGCTAAAATAAGCGCGGACAGATGCCTGACAAATGTTCTGATATCTATCAAAGTACTATCTCCTTGTCTTGTTTTTTCCCTATCCATGCAGCTGCTGACAATACATCACTGCCTTTGATCCCAAATGTCTAAACTGTCTGCTGAATGTCACGTTTTCAGTCAGGTTGTCAGTGTGTGTTTTGCACATGTACCGCTGTGTATGACGGCATGTGCAGGTGCTTGATTGCGTTCAAATGCACGCAGATGTGCAAAGAGCACTACTGTATTCTGTCTGTATGTGTGCGGGTGCATGTGTGTGTACGTTTAAGCACAAGCCTTATCCAGAGAGGGATAAATCCAATCCATTACCTGGCGGGGCTCAGGGCAGCTCAATCGATGGCACTCTCAGTGGCTGCTGATGAACTTCCCTCTCTGACAAGGTGTATCATTCAGACCTGTCGCAGAGCAAGACTCTGTCTGGCATTTCAAAGCATCAAGCAAACTGAAGGCTAAATTTTTTTTTTTTTTTTTTACTGGTGTGCACACTACTGAATGTATGTCCGTGACACATTTACAAACACAAATGTGTCCATGACACGTGTGTGCGTAAATGATTTCTCCCCCGCTGCTAACTTTAACAGCTGCAAGTAGAGCTATGTGTATCCATTATGTCAAATTCCAAGACTTTAGAGCAGCCCTAAGCACTGCTGAATGCGTTTTCTATCAATTCATGCATGGGTCGAACATAAACTGTAATTATATTCAATCACATCGAATAAGAAAACTCTGAATAACATGCTTTTGGCTTGTCGAATCTGCACTCATCTACAAGCATGTTTTTTTTAATATTTTTTTTATCGTCTGGCTGCCACTTCCCTTCAACCTGAAAAAAACGAGAGGGATGGAGAGATGGAGGAGCAGTCAGTGTGAAGGAGGAGGAGGAGAAGATCAAATGGCAGGGCGGTTATGAGATGTGTGTCTGATGCCTTTTCAGACTGCGCTGTTTTGGCCGCCGCACCAGTCAATCACGATTACAATGGCGAGGAGAGATGGGAGCAGTGGTGCAGAAAGAGCAGGAGTGATAATTACAATGCAAGGGACAAGATAATGGGAACACGCTGCACTCTCCCAATCATTTCATGTATCAGCTGCCGACTGACCCCCCCTCCCCCTTCCTCCCCCCTCCACCTACTGACAACCAGCAATCACAGGTCATATTTGTGAAATCCAAAATGAATTAATTTGATGACACCAGTGGGGGTTGTGATCTGTCTCCGTGTATGCATGCGTTTGTCTATGTGCAGTTTTGTCAAATGTCAAAGAATATTTACTTGTACTTTTCCCTATGAAATCAGCACATGAACACGGCATTATCACTGTAGGAGGAAGCAGAGAAGGGCAATGAGTACAGCACTGTAAGCGGCTGTTTGTGTTGCAGTGTCTCACACAGTCACATGGCAAATCAAACCCTGGTCTCATTGGATAAAAATTGGAGCTTTTACATCATAAAAACTCAAAATTCAACCAAATCAACGCATACTACATTCTCCTCTGTTAGCAATGCACGTCACTTTTTATATGCCCTAACCTGCTTAATATTGTAATTCATAATAAAACTGATAAAATTCTCAACTAATATAATAATAAGAGGAGATGTGGCTTCAATTCCTGGTTTTGGAGAGATTTCTGAGGAAAGAACTTGATTTGTTTCTTTATTAAGATATCTAAATGAATTGGGGTGTCTGTAGCCCTGCTGGAGTGTGGACTGGTTTTGGTGGACCAAGCACATATTTTTGTTCACCTGTTCAGCCGTTTTGGGAAGAAGTGGGTAGTTTAGTTTCAGTGACTCTAGACTTGAAACCTGATTTCTCTTTCACTTTTTTTGTACCTTGGAAATATTCCCAAAGGTCTCAGTAAAAGTGACCCTCCCACCACCGCCCTTCTTACCAATATTATGAATTCTGTTCGCTCAATTGAAAACATGACTTTTACCCCTCGACTTCAAAAGAAGAATATACTGGAAGATATAGGATTGCAGTAGTCGCCTAGACTTTTAGCCATTTTTCTTTTTCTTTTGTCTGAACCTTTAAGTGCATCATGAACTGTAGCTGTGCTTTTTTTTTTCTTCCATTGATTGTGCCATTATGTCCAAAGACTCCCATCTGTTCAGTGTCCATACAAAAATTCAAGTTTTTTTTTTTAAATCTACTTAAAATTCTGCAATTCCCCCTGCCATCATCTACAGTATGCATTTAGTAGTCTAGTTAAGTATATTTTACTCTCACATCAAAATAAAAACCTGTGCATTACTGCCTAAAGCCGGTTGCTATCCTACAGTATGTATTTCTTCACTGTGCTGGAAGCTGTACATGTTCTCCCACTGCTCCTCTTAAGTATAGTCAGCTGAGAACATTAATCACAGGATCGTCTAAATTAAATTTACCATAAAGCGTAAAGTGGCTTAATGAAAATGAAGTTGTTTATGATGTGCATGATTACCAGGGTATCTATCTTCTTTTTACTGGAGGTACTTGAGATGAGCAATGGGATTTGAGCCATTTGGAGAGGGACGACTCTGATCACACAGTGGACGCCCAAAAAGCATTCAAGCAAAGTGTATAGGGATAATCAATCATGGCGCTGTTATTGGTGCACATAAGTTCTATGTAACTGATTTGTACTGCATGATGTATTTGAATGTACTGGCTCAAAATCAAGTTATAACCTCAAACCTGTTTTTTTAATCAAATATTTGAAATATTACATTTCATCAGCATTTTAAGCAGTGATGCTCTGGCTCCACGTTCTGATGTGAGGATTGGCTGGTTTTCCTCGTGTTGTATAACTCTAAACTGCTTCTCTTTGGCTGTTGGATTGTTAACCAGACAAAAAGGACTTAGGGAATATGTGATGGAGATTTTTTTTTCAATATTTTCTGACATTTTATAGATAACATTCTATGAAGTTATAGGCAATAAATAATGAAAAATAATCATTAGTTGCGGACAGTCTCAGAACACAGGAGCATCAAGCTTGACCATTTGCAGTAAGCAAAGGAACAACAGAAACAAAAAAAAAAAAACAGTTACTCTGAATACTAAAAGTCTTTGAGAGCATTAATTGTGTCTGCTTGCACAATGTCAATCAACTGATCCTTGCAACCAAAGCTGTTCACACAAATACATGAGGAGTGGATGATGGAGATTACAAATTATATGCATCCATGGTCTGTTTAAACAAGTAGCAAAGATAACGTTGCTTTTCCTCCTTGGCATCAAACAAATGACAAAGTTTCAAAGCAATTTCAGGCTAAGCGCAAGTGAGCGTACGTTAAATGACTAAAAGGTTAGATGACCTTGTTGACCTCAGAGTCAAGGTTGCACTGTACACAGGATATATGCTGCACTGTTTCAAGTTTTGCCAATCAATATCATGTGAACGTTTCTAAAGTAGAGGAGAGCCCGATATGTTAATAGTGTATGTTTTCAACACATGAAGGCAGCAAAACCGAATAAAACTCATCAATCAAACACATCAGCCTCATGCTCTTTGTACACATATGTGCATTTCTGCCTGCTGTTTGAACGGGTAAAAAGGTTCAAGAGAAAGAGACCACACAGTTAAAGCTGCTTGAGGGAGAAGGCAGAGCTAATCCGTGGTTATCAACACCTTTAAGCTTGCAGACTTCAGAGCCATTTGCAAACGCTCCTCCCATTTCTACTTCGCCTTCTCTTTTCACTGGCACACGAAGACGCTTGTGTTTCCACCTGAATCCGTGACAGACTGCCTGCAAGTGGCAGCGCAGTAATGGTTTCCAGGGAGACAGTAAAAGCAATGCTCCTAGAGGTACAGGGATACAATGCGTTCCGCCCCATTTCTGCTGGCAGGCATGAGCTTCTATCCAGCGAGCTTCTACTTGAACCCCGTGTTTACCACATCATCTTGGGCAGTAAGAACTGTGGACCCTTTTGCCACCTGCTAATGTGAGTGTAAGTAATTTCAATAGATATGGCCATTTTGCAGCCTCTTTACATATTTCAGTACAATCTGTATGGAGGAATTACCATAATATGACTATTATTAATGAACAATTAGGCAATCATTTGAAACGTGCTGATAATTACTATTAAGTCGTCGCTGTTCTCCTTCAAAATACATTTACTACTATAATCCCTGGCCTTATATGATATTATATTCTGAGGGGCATTTGTATTCAGAGAAATTGTTAGCTACTGTAATCCAGTCACATTGCCCCTTTGAATATTCAGTATTCTTCTCACCAGGTTAAACTGTACAGTTAAAGTGGCAAAAGAGGGGAAAAAATATTTTTAAGTAAGAATTAATCATAAGTTTTCTTATCAGCCTCAGAGTTCTTCAATGCTAAGTGAGGCCCACCAGTAAAGTCAAAATTTCATATTTTTGGCATTTATAGGATCATTTTGTTAAAAATTAATGTGTCAAATAATGATAATGAAAATAATATTGATGTTTAAAATTCTGTATATTACACAGGTTTACATATATGCCAATAATCTGTCTAAAAAACAAAAGGAGAACAAAGTAAAAACAACTACTAGACACAGAGTATCTGTGACTGATACTATCAAACAAGTTGTTACTGCACAAGTGTTTCAATGGTAGATTCATCTCACTTTGTTGCATTCAGCTGCTGACACATATTTATAGAAACCTGAAACTGAACCAATCCAACTAACCAACAAAATCCTAAAGTCAGTCTCACAGTCTACCTCAACAACACAAAATCCTGGACACACACACACACACACACACACACACACACTTCATTTCAAAGGCACGGCAGTCGATGTCATTTTTGTCTGAATATTTACAGTTCAATGTTAACTTACAGGGCTTAGCGATGAAAGCAAAGAAAGGATGTCAAGCATTTTCTAAACGGGTTTTAAAAAGCGATCTGCTGGGGTCAAAGCACTAACATGCAATCAGTGTGGCCTTTGTGAAAAGCAGAACGATTATGGGCGGCACAAAGAAAAAACTGTTTTCTCAGCTAAAGAAAGGATTACAATTTTCAAATTGCAATTAAAAAAACATCTGGGGGGAGGGAAAGTTAACAGCAAGCACTTATTAATGAAAGACACATTTCAAGTTCAGTGTGCGGTGTTCAATATATTTTTCTATCATTCTAATCCTTTAGAGTTTAAATAGAGTCTAAGCTTCCTGCTGGCATAATATTGATTTGTTGCAAGTGAGGAAAGCCGACAGCGGTGCAGAGAGACAAACAACATACCATGAGTAGGCAACAAAAACAAACACAAACAAAACCGTGTCATGTCGTCATAGGAAACCATCTTGGGTCGAGCTTTACATAATGAGGACAGAAAAAAAAAATGTCTGGAAATAGGTAAATAAATAAAGATAAAGATGGGGAGGCATACAGCTAACAATTCCTTACGACGCTGCAGGATGAAGCATGTGGTGCCCAAGCCTCCAAACATCAAGGCCATACCATCTCTATCAGTTCAGCCTCTCCAGAGTCTATGACATGAGATTGGCATTATGTGACTAGTCTCAACGTGTGTCCTCCTCCACTCCGGCATTGCCAGGGAAAAAAAAAAACCCCAAAAAGAAACATGTCGTTATGTCTGTTTTTATTTCCCAAAAGACAGCTCTTCTATTTCAGTGTTTTGCTACTGTTTCTCTGCACCATGCAGTCATTATAGTGATTTTGTTTCATGCAGGCAAGTGGAAGAGGCACATAAGTGGAAGTGGTGGAAACTGGCAAGTGGGCTTTGCCAAACAGCCTCAGGCAGGAGTGGAAAAAAACAGTGCTTCAATGCCCCCTAGTGATGAATAGTGATAATGTCATGGGAGACACCCTATATGTCAAATAACCTCACAACTTTTTATGTATAATTTACCAAGTTCATATATATATATATATATATATATATATATATATATATATATATATATATATATATATATATATATATATATATATATATATATATATATATATATATAAAAAATTAAAGCTAAATTAGAGCAAATGTGTGTATATGCAGCTGTTTAAAGTGTCAACACTACATATGCCAGACTGTTTCAAAAATCACCTACATACTTTGATATATCTGGCTCAAAAGTATCTGCAACCTATAATATCTCGACATCACAAAAACATCCTTTAGCAAGTCAACAGTATTCCACTATCAAAACCAAACTTGCAAAAGATGCCAGGAAAAAGTAGCTATTGCCACCTGGGCACCCTGCAGCTCTCCACTCTCCCCGTCTTCTCTTCAGCCACCCTCTCGAGTCTGACAATTTGGCAAATCCCCAGAACAGACTACACCCTACTGTTCTACTTCTTCAGCCTGCTCATATTTAGGATTCCACCGACCTCACAGGCTCCTCTTTTTTTAAATCTTCTGAAGCAATCAGATTTCACACTTTCTTCTGTCCCAAGTAAGAGGGCCTCTACCCATAATCCTGTTCCTACTGCTTGTCAGGATGACAACGAGAACAGAAGCCTGTGGGCATGTGTGTGCATGCGTGTGTATGTGTGTGTGTTTGTGTTCACACAATATGCACACAACTCGGCACAGAGTGGTCTACTGAAGAAGTAATACAGAGCATAAAATAAAATCTGAAAAAAAGCTAGGGAAGAAATGGGAAAAGTAAGGAAGGATAAACTCATAAAAGTCAACTTAAAAAAAAAAGTAGAATATGCTTTAACTCAAGCAACAATTCTGCACTTATTGTTTGCATTCATACAGAATCATTGTGGATTATTTGCTAGGGCGAATGTAGGGCTTAGATTTAGGATTATTAGAATTATCAATTTTGGTGAAAAATGTCACTGACCAAGGTGCAACCTCAAATGAAAAAAGATTCTCAGTTTCCTATCATAGAGAACTAAAGAAACCAGAAAATATTCACATTTAAGAAGAAACCAACTATCTAAGAAAATAGTTGGTTATTAATTTTCTGTCAATCAACTATTTTTCCGACTAATCGTTGCAGCTCTAAAACCTATACTTGCAACTAGGGATGCACATTTTTAAGAGGACCTATTGTGCTCATTTCCAGCTTTATATTTATTCTGGCACTCCACTACAGGAGCTTTACATGACTCACAGCTCAAAAAACTCCTTATTTATCTTATACAGGCCCTTAATGCAGCCCTTCAGTTCAGCCTCTGTCTCTCAACAGACAGTTTGAGCTCCTGTCTCTTTAAGCCCCCCCTCTCTACTTCATGTTAAGTTACCGCTGATTCAAACACATTTCCTTCTTTACTGCTTCAAATTAAAAGCTTATTTTACTTTGCTCTGCTGTCTAATAGAGTCATGGCTCCGCGTGACTAAACAATGGAAATATGCCATAATGTTAGGGGAGGAGCAGTGAACTCGCGCTGTGCATGGAGCAGATGACCATATAAAGGAATCTGCCAGAAGCCAACACTGGCTCAGGCAGAAAGTAGAAAGATGGTGGAAACCCCGGTGTTCAAAGCAGTCTGAAGCTGGTGCTTTTTGCTCACAGGGATAAGTTCCACATATGTTTACCTCATTATTATTTGACACTAGCCCATAAAGTGATTTAGTACATTAATGAACCCATAAGGAATTTACTGTATTGGATAGTTTCTGTGGTACAGTAGTAAAATGACCATATTTCACTTGTGTTTCATTCACTAGACACTAGAAAATGTCCCCTTACCTATAGGGAAGGCAATACTAGAGGCATTCTGCTGGGTTTTTTTTAAATAAAAGTTAGCTACACATAAGCTAGAGGTAGCTTAAAATTGCTTCTTACTTTGAAAAAGGAAATCTCATGACTCACCGATGGAGGAAAATGCTAAATTTAGGCATCCTTAGGACGGTGTCTTCGATTTTTTTAAGTTCATGGCTTGAACCGTCTTATCCGGGGCAAAGAAGTTGCTAAACTCGGTCCATGTATGTCCAAAGTTAACCTTATGTCCGAAGGTTTTGTGGGCTCCGCCACCAATATATTCGACAATAAAGTGAGTTGCGCTCGTCTCTGTTTTGTTTCCTTAAGTTTTATACAGAGTCACTTGTATAAACGACTTTTTTTTTGTTGTTGTTGTCCATTTAACTTCATTGTTTGGGTCTTCTTCGCAGTCGCGCTTACACCAGGTGCTGCTAATTAGCCGGTGCGGTGTCTCACAGGTGAGTTTGCAATGTTGCGTTCAGGAAGTCCTCGTAAATTCCCCCTTCCCTCACAGGTTCAATTTACTAACACAATTTCTTCTATGTTGGCACAAAATCATTTTTTGTAACCGTTTTGTTTTCTCGGCAACAGTTCAGGAGAATAAACATCGATGTCAGATGTATTTAATATATCAAAACACGACCTATTCTAATGACTGCAGGTGAATTTCATTACAGTCTTACACCCTTTCATCACACCCTTAACCTTTTTAGTTTCAACAAGCTGTAGGCTATGACCATGGAACTCAAAATTTAAATATAATTAATTTGTTAGTCAAATGTTGTTGCATGTAGGTTCTTGCCCTGCTTGCATATGTTGTAAAGTCATTTAATGTCAAGTATTTACACTGAATAGCAAATGATATCAGAAGCTTCCTGACAGCATTTAAAGGTAGCATCAGGGCCAAACACAAATTATATCTAAGACATGAAGCATTCCAATTTCTTTATTACAATCTTGCTAAATGTATTTAAAAGAACACAATGAAAGGAAATAAGAAAATCAACCAGGAAAAAAAAGCCAGAAAAAATCAACTTTGCAAGTTGATTCTTCTTCTTCTTAAACAGCCAATTTAAAGAAACCCTGAAAAGAAAAAGGAGGTCGGCTGAAAAAAAAAAAGCAGTATGGGAAGAATGGTGCAAGAGCAAGGGCAGGAGAATTTTTAGCAAGAGGGGAAAAACTGAGGTAAATTGACAGAGTGAGAAATCTTATGGATGAAGGATGTGAGTGAGCTTGAGGGTCAGTTTGCAAGCGAGAGAGACAGAAACAGAGAGAGTGCAAAGGGAGGAGAAATGAGAAAACAGAAGTCTGACTCTGACAGTGGAGCACTGAGCTCAGCGGATGGACCCTAATGAAGTACGGCAGCTGCAGAGGAGGAACACACACTGACAGGCTGAGTCCCAGTCTGACGGATGGTGGACAACACACACACACACACACACACACACACACACACGCAATGAGGAGCATTGGCAGGACATTGTCAGGATTCTCTGAATACATTGCATGGTATGAAATTTTCATTTTCTTCCTTCAGTGAACATTTGTAGATTGAATTATTTTCTGCTCTCAGGTTGGTATTTAATAAATTCTTAAATATATTTCTGAGTTGTCTTTCTGCAAGAAGAGGCAACAAATAAGTTTAGAAGTGATTTATTTATTTTTTCTGGGCCAGTGATGCCAGTAAAAGTCTCTTTTGTTTCATCATTTCCTTGCTTTCATGTTTATTTTAGGAACTTGGATATTTCCAGCCTTGTTGAAGGCTCAGTAAAATCTTGATATACATGTAGTTAATCACCTTCTTTGTTAGAACTCTGGAGAATGAAAACATGTTGAGGTCAATATGTTAGAAGATGTACAAAAGTGAAATAATGCTTAAAATATCTTTTTGCATGGAGTTTCATCAGTGTGATGTTAAATGAAATGCACACTTTTCACTGTTTTTGTGTACCGAAATTCTGTAATGAAAGCCTTCCTACATACATAATGTCATGTTAAATCAGCATACATAGATGAAGTTTCAAAGTTACAGTGCACAGTCCTGTGAATGTCTAGTTGCAAAGTTCTCTACTTCCCTCTTGAGGATGAAGCAAGTATTATTCACTTTTTGCATAGATTCATCAAGATAAAGGAATGATTCACTACAGGAGAGCTTTAAATCATAAAAACACACATTAAACATGCATTTAACACCTACATAGTACAAAGTTCTTGAGAGTCAAAATATCAGTATTACTGACACTGATGGCCATGCAAAATAAGAATGGGCAACTACATTGCCAATGTAAATGAAAGAATGTTGAATCCATGGTGGTTGAATGGATTAAACTTGACTGAGGTAAATTTGATTTCATGGTAATCTGGACACTATCTCACATCCTAGGAAAGTTAAAAAAAAAATATGTTGATCACTGATGCTTCTGTGTCAAAGTAAAGCAGAATAACAACATGCTGGTTTACAGGCTGGGATTTTTACTTGCATGGCAACCACTTCCTAGTAGGAGCATAAAAAACAAATAACAGCAGGTGGCAGCAAAACACCATCTTTTCTAACGTGTTAGACCCACTCATCTGAAGTTTCACTGCTGCGTCAATGTATTCAAAATGTTTATCATCCTGACTATATTTTAAAAACTAAAACAGATCAATGAAAATAATAACATCAATCTTAGCCCAGATTTCCTCTCACTTATGATCATACAAATGCTGATCTTGGACCTTCATGTTCATGAATGTAAAATAGCTTGACACAGAGATATGGTTAAATAAAATTGTTTATTTAACAACCGTTAATCAATAAAAATAAAATAAAATGTTACAAAATCTCAGAAAGAATTGTACAAATCATGGCTCCAATTCAATCTTCTCTTGACATAGAAAAATACAAAAGGCACTGTGCATTAAAGTCTGCTGCATATAGAAAACATTTTGAACCAAAAAAATAGTACACTACAGAGATTTACAAGATTTTATCAATAACCCCCCTAAAGAAAAGCATCCTGACATGTCCATTTCCTACCAGTGCAGACTTGCTAATAGGAGCTATTTTTAAGAAACAGGAAAGGTAAATGATCAATTTATAGATTTTGCTAGAGACAAAAAAAAACCAAAAAAACAAAACAAAACCTGGAAGCTTATAACTGTTAAAAGTGTGAAACAAGAAATGATCAACCAGAAATACAGTGCAAAGACATAGAACATAGTTAATATGTAGGGTTGACAGGATGTGTGCAGGTGTGCATATGAGAAGATAGGGACATGCCTTAAGTTAATGTGCCACATACTTTTCTACCAATTAGCATTTAATTTAACATATAGCCCCTGGATACCGCACTGGTAACCAGAGTTGTTTTGTTTGGCATATTAGACCTCCTCAGGTTGACATATGACTCTGTATGTTATTTCCAATGGTCATTAGACTCCATGTACCGACAAGAATCCATGGTTGTAAGCTGTCTTACTTTAATAGTCTTAAGATGAGTTCTCATTAGCCAAAAACCATTGTGAGCTTCATATTGACACGGATCCTTGGGATCCATTTTTAAGTCATGCCAGGAGTGCCCAATAAGTAGCATCACTTTCTAAAAGCAGCAAAAAACAATCAAACAAACAAACAAACAAAAAAAACATGTTCTGAATATGACTAGAACCTCTCGTGCTCTTTATAACCCACTGAAAGGTAGGTATATCATGTCAAAAACACTTCATAACACTGAAATGGGAGTAGTTCAACTAAAAAAGTCTTCCATAGAGTGAGAGTAGAACTGCAAAAAAAAAAGGTTATGTCTTCATGTGAATTTCTCTTAATCCCATGTGGTAAAGTGGCTTTTTGTGACATTCTCACCTAAACCCTTTCAAATTCAAAACATCCAAACATGATCAACAGCAAAATGTTTCAGGTGTGTTTCTTTCTGTACCTTTCTGGTGCTTCTCTACTGTGCAAATTCAATATTTATTCAAAGCTATAAGTAGCTCATACCAAAACAGCAAGATCACTATTAGAGACCTCTGCAATTCTATTTTTTTTTTTTTTTTACAATGTCTCAGGACCAATCTCTTTGGCATCCAGATTCATGTCCAACTTCTATGACAAGTAAAGACACATCCCTGTAAGAAAGATTCAAACTATGTAGCACTTCCTTTTGGCATCCAGTCATGGGATCATTCAAGATCCATTGACGCTTTTGCTAAAATCATAGGAAACCATGCTCATCAAGTCCTTTTGGAGTAACTGGATTCCACTTTGCAGTAGTCTTAGTTGTAGAATAGCCTACAAAACAAAAGCCAAACACTGAATCAATGAAAACATTCACAAAACGGCCAAAAAATGTAAGTCAGACACTCCAGTATTGATACTAATATACTGTACTATTTGTACCTGATTCTGATCTGCTTTTGGAGGGCTCTGGCGTCTTAACATCTGGCACAGGGAGTCCCCTCCCTTCTACATCGCTCTCCCCTGATGACGTGTGGTCCTCTACTTTCATGTACAAGGCAGGCCTCTTATGGTACTTGGCCCGGTAAGTGTCTGTCATACAGTTATCCACAGAAAAGTAAGTGGTGGGAAGAACCATATCTGTCAGAGAAGCAGAGTCTGTACCATCGTTGTTGCTGGGCTTTGGACTGGGTAACCTGTCGTCACTCTCGCTGGCCGAAAGATCGTTCCTGTCCTGGTCTGATGACCCCGACTTTGAGCTGGCGTCGGATGAAAGCCTGTGCTCGGCAGGTGTCTCGATCCACCGGCGAAGGGTGGTGTGCGAGAGTGGGGACAAGCTATTTTTGGGTTCATTGCGGGGGCTCGACCGCGTTGGCACCTCCAGCGGCTGCGAGTGGGCGTCAGATGGGTCAGCGTGATTGTTGCCAAAGGTCTTGGGAGGTAAAGGTGGGGGGTAGTTGTGCAAGAAAGGGTCTACGTGGGCCACAGTACCAGTCTCTTCTTGTTCGGAGAAGGGTCCAGCGAGGTCATCTGAGCTATTCCACTCTGAACTGCTGGTCTTTGTTAAATAAGGAGGCATGGGGCTCACAGGGCTGCCATCCACATTTTCCTCTTGTTCGCTGTCCAAGCCATTTTCATTTTCCAAGATTCCTGGAGTGTATCGGAAAGCTCTACTTCTGTTGAAGTGCAAGAACACAAACATCAGTATTTTACATGATCCTTGTGCCAACTAACCTTTTTTATTATGCAGTATTCCTGTTTTACCTTTTTATTATCTGACCAGAAAGGATGTTTGTGTCTTGCAGATCTGGAGATTTTCTTCCTTGTTCACCTAGACAATAATAAAAAGCTCATCAGCACTTTATATCACAAGATACTAATTTGGTGAACTCATGATCATCACTACCAGATGCTCAAAATAGAGCTAAGTAACATCTGTCATGGGTTTCTATGTGAACGCGGCCAAAATATTTTTTTTCTGTGTCTCTCCAGCAAAGACATGTTACCTAACAGGGGTCATGGTGAGGCCCTTTGCCTGGTGCTGGGAGAGGAAGTATCAAAGCAGCTAGTCTGGCAGAGCGCCCTCAGGCCCCCTGTGTACCACTCTGACTGTCTGATCCAGCCAAAGAACGTGGCCCCTCAAAGGGAACTTGGGTTCATATCCAGGCCCTGTTAGCTTTGAGTTAATAGTCCTAATGAAAAATAAGGACCCAGGATGAACTCTAGCAGATTTAGAAGTTGCAAAATACACAACCTAATGAAAAAGAGAGGAAAAGTTTTCTGTCCTACAAGGTCAATCAGGTTTTGCTGTAACGTCAATGAATTAAAAGCGGAATAATGTGGGGATAATAGCTGATTTCACTCATTAGATCAACACAAACACATGTTTTAAAACATGTCCCTGGGTGGTGGGGGTGGTGGTGTGGAGCTTAGCCAAGTTAGCAGGGTGGGTGTGATTTACAAGGCCTGGGACAGACAACAGCTGACTAACAGGACAAGGAAGAGAGTGAGTGGCTAAGGACCATCTGTGATGTGTCAGCATACCCTCTTTTTTTTCCTGTGCTCTCTCAAAGCATTAGTGGCTAAATCCTTTGTGCTGGCATGCAATTACGCCGGGGTCAGACTCCAGACTCCAGATCCCCTCCACAACACTATTGCATTTTTAAGCCGCTAAGTCCATGTGGCAATTCACAATTTGATGCTGCTGATCTGCGATGTTGGCAAGCAAGTGTAACAATATCATTCTTAAAACTAAAAAGGGATGCAGTTTACAAGCCTTTCTCCTTCGAAAATCCCTGCATCTTTATGGTCACGTGCGCGGTTGCCAATAGAGAGCTTGAAGGAGAAAAGCAGCTGGATAACAAAAGGGCAAGGCGATTGTGATGTTGGGTTGCCAGACTGTCTGTTGTTGTTGAAATCAAAAAAAAAAAAAAGATTTTTCAGACAACAGCTATCAAATCATCACTGTACTTCTATCTGAACTTAACATTTCAATTCCTCAAGTTTGGTGGTCTGGCTGATATCCAAAGAACATTCATTACAGTGGAATTTTTGGGATCACTGCCGTAGCTGCAAACGCCAGCAAAACAGATGTACTCAAGGTGTCCTGCTGTTTACATGGCCTACTGCACTGGGAAACCATCCATGTACTCTAAATGCATGGATTAGACTGTGGTTCAGTGGCATTCAATCCACTATCTAAACTACACCAAATGGTGTACAATACAATTCCCCATGTTAACTGGAAAGCATGGTGAGGTTGTTATAAAAAGGATTAAGTAAAGTAAAGCCATCTCATACGCGTATACAAGTTTTTCTGCACTTGTATAAATGTGTAGCTGTTTTATTAAGACCCATGTTGTGTTTGCTACTATATATTCAGCTTTAAAACACTGGTGAGTATAAAGATACACTATCCTGATGTAAATCACTGTCAGAACTGCCTCAGATCCCATTCTAGCCTAAGGGATTACTCTGAGAAAGTTCAGGAGCAACACCTGTTCGGGAGCCGCTGTTCTCCACTAATAAGTTATTCAGAACATTTAACTGAGGGGAACAGAGACGTGATTTGACATCATTTCAATTATTCCGACTGCCAGAGTGTGAAACTCCCAGAGGAAATAGAAAACATGCCTCTATAGAGACCATGAAAGAAAACCCTAACTAGGTTTTGAGAAATCGTAGATGCTAAATTTCTTGACAGTCCTTTGAAGTTTAGTTGATGTGACACGCACACACACAAAAAAAAAAAAAACTACACATTTCCGTTCTGAAGCTGTCAAGTAAAGATTTGTAGTTTTCTGCGTTCTGCTGTCTGGGGTACTTAAAATTCTTGAACATCAATCAGATTTGCATGCATATTTGCAGTTCAGCTTTTCATGAAGAACTTAACTATGAGGGAAGAAAAAAAAAGAACCCTGGAAACCCTTTCATCTGATTTAAAATTGAATCTATCAGAGACCAGAACTCCAAAAAAAATCATTTAGTAGTAGCTTTTGTGTATGTTTGTGTTGAGGTGGCTCAGGCATGGGAACATTAAGCCACAATATAAATGTGTACTCATCCCGTGGCATTAACACTTTGGTTATCACATCAGTCACTGTCTTGTTGAGTAGGCTGACTAAGCAGAGAAGCATTACAGCTCTCAACACACTAACTCACGGACAGACATGCGGTAGACGTTTGCAAACAAACGCAATGTATAACAAAATCCATTTAATAGGATAAAAAGGATAAAATACTATTTTTATCTGTTTCTGAAACTTGTACCGGAAGTGTTGTTTCAGAAAGGCAGAGGAACGCAATGTAGTGAGCATAGTTTAACACCATCTTAGGGCAATATTTGTGTCATACTTGAGGTGTCAGTTAAGTACACGGCTAGTAGGTCATATGGTCAAGTGCAAACAGAGCACTAATAGCTTCTCAAGTGTGTTTCTATGGAGTCTTGATGAGGTGTTCAGGAGCCACCGGAGACAATCGGGGTAAATTGAGCAAAGGCATGATTTACTGTCTACGCAGCAGGTTAAAGTGTACGAAATTCCCACCCATCTCCGTGGCAGCCGTGACCTTTCATGCCATTATAGACAGGATGTTCTGCCACAATTTCCATTTCAGCATGATGTCGCTCACTGAGGTTTATTTGCAACAAGGACAAAAGGTTGTCATTAAGGCGACCAAGAAGGCCCTGATCTAAACTTTACATCCCTTCTTTGATGATCTCGAACATAAGAATAAATGTCTGTGGTCAAAATGTCAACTGTGCTCCTCACAACAACCCTCCCCCCCCCTCCCTCCAGATGAATGTGCTTTTAGAAAGGATTTTGGACTTTAATGGACTACTGGAATCTGCTCAGGCTTCTCTGCAACTGCAGCTCAGACCAGACTACCACTGCTGAACTCAAGCCAAATTGACTTTGGACACATTTACTGCAGCTTGTCAATACAATTTGCAGACAGCACGGCGTAAATATCCTATACTGATTCTAAAATAGCTACAGTAGAACAGACCTCAAAGGCCCTATCGGAGGTTTTTAACCAATAAACATTTACATTTTTGCCAGTTTAACAATAAAAAAAAAAAAAAAATCCAGCATCAAATTAACCACCACTAACACAAAACACAGCTGTCGATACTTTTCAAACGAAAACATTTTCCTTTTTCAAGATTTTCCAAATCAAAGAGGAAGCAAGTGAATGATCCTGGCAAAGTGTGCATCTATAGACACTGTCATGTCTCCTTAAAGGCACTAGGGGGCAAATAACCTCAATAAATGAATGTTCTCCAGAAAAAAAAGTACCATCATCTAAGGTTAATTTCCCAAAATTATTTCCATACTAATCTGTACAAAATGGAGGTTTGTGTAATCAATAATAACCACAGTTTTATCAGATAGAGACAAAACCAAATCAAAAGGCCTATATGCAGCAGTGAAAACATGACTATGCCTCAGAAGTGTTTGCCAGGGATTGTTTCACATGAATCTCTCTACATGTGCAGATGCTCACAGGCCAATAACAAGACCAGCATTAAATAGTACGCTTTTTTGCTTCTGTTTCCCAACTCACCACGCTTGTGTAAAAGCTATTTTCAGCCCTGAATAAAACTTGGTGTAGATTAAATTGAGGATGCCGTTCACAGCTATTGTTGTGCCTTACTTTGAAGCTCTTTGGGACCTTGAAATAGTTGCAGAGCTACAAAATGGCATTTTATTTGCCTCATGTTTGAATACCACCTCCTGACAGACCCAGTCATGGCATTTTCTGCCCGGCTGAGCACAGCTGGGTGGCCCCTACGAGCTCACTCATCTCCCCCTCTTATTCAGGATTAACTGTGTGTATTCCTGTTGAGAGAATTAGTAAGGCTTTTTTTTTTTCAAAGATATTTGTGGAATTGTAAGATAGTAAATGTATACTAGATAAAGAAGGTGAAGCGTGTCCAGTTGGCAAACCTCCTAGTGCTATTCATGTCATCTTATCTCCATGCATTCTGTCAGGATGGAAGATGGAAAAAATATTGCAACTTTTCATAATAACTCATATTTGAGGCTTTTTTATTTTTACAGATCTTTTTTTTTGACAAAAGTTCGGCCTAACCTGATTTTTCCACCTGATTTTGTATCCACAGCGATCCAAAAAGTTTTTGAGTGTACAGCTACGAGAAAATACTATTCACTGCAGTTAAAATTAATAAGGTTCTCAAGGCTATTTTTTCACTATTTTCCATTTGTCCTTTTATTTAATGTGCAAGAAGGGATAAACATTATTGCCAAAGCAGGATTTTAGGCGTTTCCCCTCAGCCTTGAATGAGACTTGAATTTAATTTGAAAAACATGTCAAAAACGAGCGAGCATTGCTAGATTTTTTTTTTTTACACCAAAGTACAATTTCAAGAAACAAAACCTGTTCTATACTTGGGTTGGGTTTTTTTTTCCTTTAAGTTCATGTACATTTCTCTACGTGCTGCATAACATAAACTTTCCTCAGGAAAAAAAGGTCAAGGCCAGTCAGTGAGGAACTGGAGCACGCTTATTTCCATACAGTATCCCTTCAATCAGGCTGTGACCTTAACACTACTGATGGAACAATAAATCAAGGAAATTGCGGCGTACTATCTTAATGTTTCAGATCCTTACAGCACACGGAAGTCTAGCGGGCAGAGGAAATTTCTTTAATGTCAGGGCCAAGCTTTGTGAAAGACTTCCAATTTGCCACAATGTAATAGACAGAAAATGTATATTCCTCCTGGATTTAGTGGTTTCATTTAGAAAAAAAATGTAAAATAAATAAAGGGCTTGATAAATATAAAATGACAAATATGAACTATAGCATGTTTTAATTCTAGTTTAGACAGAATACACACTTTTTTTCTACAAACAAAGTTATTAGCATGCAGAAATAAGTCAGTGCACAGGGGTGGAGAGTTACTTACCAGTGGAAAATGTAATGTATGAGTGCAATATGTCAGCCTTCATATCATCACTTCTTCTTTGAGGGAGGTCCCTAAAATATAAAACAAATTTAATTTACATACATTGTACATTTCAGTGCATGATCTTTTACTCAACATGTAGATTTTCCCCTTTATCAATCTCTTAAAAAGGACTAAGATGGTGCTGTGAGCAAAAAAAAAAAAAAAAAAAAAAGGTGGAAATAACCCCTGATGACCTCAGCCTAAATATACATGTCCATCATGAAAGATTTACAGTGTTGTAATCTGATACTAATTCATGCAACATTTTTTGCTTAAATGTTAAAACAGCACATATACAACTATCACGTTCATTTTAAAGTAAGCCTGTTTTGTCCTGCAGTTTCTTTATTAAGTTTTATGCCTCTATAATTGTTATTCTCTTTATCTGCAATGAGATATTATAATAAACCTACAGAAGCTGCTTTTACACATTCTCAGTGACTTAAGGACTGAACCAGTCATAGAGGCATCTTAACCATATGTTTACAGAATTAATAATTAAGGAGCACTTTACCAATATACTGTCATAGACATAAGCTTGAATAATGCACTAGCAGTTGAGCAAGTCAGCTATGTGCTCGCTCTCCCCTCTGAGCACAGGAGTTGTCAGCTAGTTGGGATCATTATCTCCAAACAAGACCTGTACTACAAAGCCAACAAATGACAGCCAAGCATAATAAATAAATAAAGGTTGGTGTATCTGCATCGTGTGCATTTATGTTAAATAGGTCTCGCTATTCTTAGAACAGTTTGTTTGTCATGTTTAATTATTTAAAAATGGCAGCGCTTTTGAGACTCGGAACCTTAAACGAGGAAGGCGTGAGATGATGACAAAGCCTCATTCTGACACCAGCATCACACAGCAAAAAAAAAAAAAAAAAAAAATCTTTAGAAAATGAAATACTGGCACAGCTATTTTCGTCATACTTTGTGTACTTGTAATAAAATATGTAGGAATAAACAGGATGATTAAGAGATTTTACCTCGTCTGATGCAGCTCGGGTATCGGCCGCAGGTCTTTGGATGAAAGGTTTTCTACCACAGGTGAGTCAAGATTTGCTGAGCCGTTGCTTAGCCTGTCACTACTTTCATATCCAGATTCAGTTCGCTGGATCTTCCAGTTGTCGTTGCGGACTTTAAGAGTCGCTGTGCCCTTTGACCTGTCCTTGTCACTGTAGCCGCCCCGGCCATCTGAGTCCAGCGAGCTTCGGCTGCCACCGGTTTCGTGCCTCTGCTCGTCCTCATAAATGGTCATTAGGCTCTTGGGTTTGCGCTCTTCCCGACCTCCCCACGTATAATCTCTGTCTCGCTCCCGGTCACGGGAGGGCGACTGACTGTTTGGTCTTCTCCTGGGGCTGTGCTGCCTTCGCTCTTCGTTTACAGAATTGCCACCGCCGGGACTAACGCCGCTTAAAACACTGTCCACGTTTAGCACCTCCCGCATGGGCTTCCACGGACGGCTGGACCTGCTGCGGCTGTTCCCTCCGCTTCCAGGACGCTCTCGGGAGTCTTGGCTGCTGTCGGTATCATATCCGTTAGAGAGCTGTTCTAGTCTCCGGCTGTGATGGCCGCCGCTGACACCGGGCATGCTGGGTAACACCTGGACCCTCGAGTGAGAGCGAGAGGGCTCATGGGAAGACCGGTTGCCAAGGTGAGGTGGTCGCTCAGTCCGAGTTGGACCTTTTCCTTGGCTGCTGTACAGGCGAGTCTCCAGGTGTTTTTTGAAGCCGTTCTCTGGAGGGGAGGCAGAGCGGGAGTAGGTCCTGTCCTGACCTGGATCTGAGTTTAAATAAAAGAAGATTCATGAGACTTTGAACTATGAAACTCGACTGTGCTATGAACTATGAAATTCAACACGTTCTGATTCAAAAGTATGATTCTCTGTAAAACATCTAAACAATGAAGAAAAGAGCTTTTATCTTGTACATCAATCTTCCCTCACCTCCAAAAAGCCGGATCACATTTAATGCATTTGGATTCTTTTAATCATCTTTTAAGAATGCTGTATACAATAGTAAATATAAGGCAAAGCAAAACAATTCAGATGTTTTTTTTTCTTCTGCAAACTAACGCTGATTTTTCACACCATTTAGTCTGTTCAACATGTTGTTCCTGCTGCACCTGATGCCTAAAACAGTGCTCTGAACACCACTGCAAAAGACCAAAAAACTGACTTTCACTGACAGCAAGACACAAAGCCGTGTTAAAGAACACAGCAGGTTGGCCAAAAGTGAAGGAAGAGCATGACAACAGCAGGGTTACTGACATTTATGTCTGCAGATGACAGGAAGGTGTAAATTACAGCCAACAGGAGTCGATTTTCTTGTGTGGCGTGTACACAAAGGGGAGCCTCAAGTACAGACATCCATGCAGATACTGATGATAAAAGGTTGCACTGTTGCTGCTGTGTGTTTCTGTGTGTGTCCATACATACATATATATATATAAATATATATGGATACATGTGTTTTCCAAATGCACAAGTGACCCGTCTGCACATGATAGTGTGTTGCACGGATGTGTGTGTCCGCTATTCCAAGGACACTTCTAGTCATGATAGCCACTTGCAAAATATATGACCAGACATCCTTCCTGGAAACTGGTTCCCTCATGTGCAAACACACACACACACACACTTATTTTTACACATTTATGCATCCACACATTCCAAAACAGAGATTTCTGAACAGCATCTGATGTTTTTTTTTTATGTGAAATATGTCAAAAAAAAGGTAGAAAAAGGACTTAAAGTTATTTTTCATTTAATTTCTACGGTTGATCTATGAATCAGAGGCTATGTGCTTTGTAATGGTGTCAACATTGAAATGTGATCTGTGGTAAAAGGTAAAAGGTATAAAAAGTGAATTTAATACTACACAGACCTGTCAGCCATTGGAAATAAGCCCTCAAGAGATGGAGTCCCCGTTGCTTTGGATTTTGCTGACTGTGGGCCAGACTTAAATCACTTCAAACATTTCTGTCTACCTTTTTGCTCATATACTGATACCAGCGTGTTTTAAAGGAGCTTCTACTGCTGGCTCAGTGTTGTCAAAAGCATACAGGGCTGCAGATCTTTTTTGGAAAAGAAATCAATACAGTCAGAGATTATTTAGATTTACCCAAAAAAAGGTTATCCCACAGTCCGATGTGAGCGGCAACGTTGCTCGAGTGTTTTTTATTTTCCCTGGAGACGACTTTTTTCGTAAAGTGCTAGCCTGAGCCATGAGCTGTGCTGCGGTAAATTTATACTACTTACATTAAATGTAGTGTCACCTCCAGCCTTACCATTCATCACAGCCAACAACACTAGCCTCCTTTAGCCTACTGCATTCAATCATAATGGTACGTGAGCTCGGTGCTAACACGGGGCCACTGCTGTTGATGAGGATTTGGAAGCGTGTTACGATTGTGTTCCCTAATGCTTTCACTGATACTTAACTGAAACCAATGATGCACTAGAAGAGTATTAAAGCAACCGACCAATGATCCCACTGTTTGGAACCATAACATAAACTCAATCTGTGAGGTACACAGAGGAGGAAACATGAGAAAAATAGAGTTAAATTAACCCTCTAATTAAATTATACAGCATTTATCTCTATTTGTTTTGACCTGCTTGGTTTATAGTGTGTTTATTGTAAATGTTCATGTAAACAACAGAAAGGGAAACCAATGGCTCTGACTATGAGAGAGTGGGATGAAGCCAGGCTCCAACAGACGTCAGCACTTAATCCCCTTTCTGACACATTGCTCCCGAACCGAGGGTTACGTAAGGGCTGGAGAAGTGGAAAGGCTAGCCTTTTGTATCATAAAGCCTGGTAATTCTTGTGTGTATGTGTATGTGTTGCATCAATAGATCTACGCACTATACATCTGCGACCAACCTCTGTATCGTGACTCCGGCCTCTGCTGACCGCTTCTGTCAGGCTCTCTTCTGGATGGATGCATCCCCCGCACCTCTCCTGCTCTCTGGGCAACTTCTCTAGAAATCTCCCTGAGGCGACTCTTTGGATCAGTGGTGCCAATTTTCACTACAAAAAAAACGGAGATATGTCAGGTATTACAATCAGGCATTTGACACATTTTCCCCAATGAGAGAAAGGGCATATAGCCAGTGTGTAATTAATGCTGAATATCTTTTTTTCCAGTCTCAGTTGAACCTCTGCTGAATCAGGAGGGGATTTCCACCACTGCAGACACCATCAAGAGTATTTTTATCTTGGAGTACATTTAGATAGCTATTGTCACTACATCCATTTCCTTGACATTGTTTTCCACCTCTTAGTCCCAGAAACTCCCCCAGGCACTAAGCAGGTGCTGAGTGTGTAGATGGCACATATTTGTACTGATCTATATGGTACAGTTTCTGCTAAAAAAAAAAAGAGGGAGCAGGCAGCAGGGTGGAAACATGGCAATGTAGAGGCTTCTCTGCCCTTTCTCTGGCAGATATTGTCTTTGAAATGCCATAATTAGTCATGGCACTGGAAAACATGATCATACTGCAGCTCTGTTAGCTGTCTGAGTTTTCAACAGTGATCGCTGTGAAGAGAACATGATGGTTCAAAAAAAAAAGAAGAAGAAGAAGAACACCACATTTCTGAAACTATATTTTTGGGACTCACAATTAGATTTCAATGATTTGTCTTTAACACTTGAAAGTTTTATTGTCTGGCAATCTTCCCTGCCTAGTTTACGCAACTAGCTTTCAAGAGTCACATTTTCTGACTAATCATTACAGCTGTAGATAATATGTGCAATTTCACCTCTTACAACATCAGATTTAACTTTTTTGTCTTTCCAGTAAGGCCATTTACTCATATTAGAAAATCTCAATCTCAATTTATACTCTTCTCTCGAATTATGTGCAGAATTGGCAGGTCTTTGTTGACCTCTCTCATCTACATGGGTCCCTAAATCCCTTCTGTATTACCAACATGGCCAGATTTAGTTTTCTAGTGAAGACATTTAATTATCTCTTCCTCTGGTTACCATGCCAGATCCATGTTTGTCACCACTCTCTGTAGACAAAAATATTTATAAATTCAAGAGTCTTTTCAAGGCTCAAAACTTAAACCACCACGCAATGTGACTCATCTCTCTCCGTTTCCTTCTCTCGTTCACGGCAGAGCGCTACATTTACACAAGTATAAATTACGCATTCGAACCATGTTTGTTATCTTACATCCTTAGAGACTTTCCAGTCCCCAACTCTTGATTCTACTTACGCAATATGCTCCTCTGCATCTTGGCTTATGAATCACTCTCCTTCTTCTTTTGCTTTGCAATCACAACATACTCAGTCCTTACATATTTCCTTTATTCTTGTCCCTTACCTGGTCCCCGTCCACCGCTGGTCTGAGCGCTGCCCCGGCTAAAGGTTGAAGGGGTCTTCTGTTTGAAAGAGTTTTGACTCAACAGAGCGTTCAGGTTCTCCCTGGTGAGGTCCAGCTTCTTGGGAGCTGAAACTGAAGACTCAAAGCCTGAGTGAGAGAAAAGAAGAAACACAAATTTTTTTTAAGCAAGGGCCATTTTTTGCACAATTGCCTTTTTCTGACAGACAACAAATGTTACTAGTGAAGTTTCATGATATAACAGTAAGTCGATATAAACAAATCCAGAGACTGCACCTGAAATTAAGAAACATTTCAATTACAAAATCCACACAATGTTCTTCTTGGTTTTGGAGGATGATCCAGTTTGGTCCGGCGCCCTGTCAGCTCTGATGGGCAGTGAGCGGCTGCCACAGCATGGACCTGGTGCACGGCCAGCGTGGAGAGTTGGAGGAGGATCTTTAAAGGGGATGAAAACCTCCCCTACCAAACAAATCCAGGGATATATAATCCAAACAGCGGAGATGTTCAGCTGTTGTCATCAACACATTTTCATTACTGCCTGCAAAGGCAACTAGTATGGTCCGGGAGTTTTTGTTTGTTGTGTTGCTTGAATTTGGTTTCCATTTAAAAGTATTTAGAAAAGCAAGGACATTTTATTTACAGTTAATTAAGTTGTGCCTCAGCACTCAAGAATTTTATTTAAAGTGAAACCACCAGTTCAAAAGATTAACAAGTCCAGCTTAAACTCACCGGACCAACATTTAACTCTAAACTCTAAAGTTCTGACTCTGAAATTTAGCATTGAATCCATTCAACTTTGACTTTAAACACCACTTTTGTCAGAACAATAATGAAACATTCAACCAGCAAAGAACAGCAAAACCCTTTTAACCAAACTTCTTTCCCTCCCTGATTCATTCGTACAACTATGAAGACTCAACAAGAAGAGCTGCACACCCTTTGTCAATGCACCACAAAAGCCTTCCACAGTATAAGTTCATATTGATGGGTGTTTTATGGTATGGCATTATGATCCAACAGGTCACTTAGAATAGCATTATGGTTAATTAATGCAAAGAAAAATAAATAATAACCAAGATAACTGCATCTCAAAAGGACTGGATGTTGCAATTTACAGAAATGGACACAAATCTATAATTAATCTTACCTGATGTAACTATGTTGACAACAGAAACTGCTACAGTTGACAATAATTATGATTAGGATTTTTCTAATTATTATTAGGCTCCTCATTCCAGTAAAAGTTGGTATAAACAAATACAGAAGCAAGACTGATTTTGAAACTTTCTACTACCTTGTACTTCTCCATTGACAGGGGTCTTGAAATGTGTCTGGCTGCTGTTTTGTCGAGAGACATCTTCTATGTTGATGGCGCTACCATCAGGGTTGGAGTAAAAAAGGAGAAGAGGCTGGAAGTGACCTTTGATACATTTGCTGACGACATCTTTCCACCTGGAGCCAATCTACAAAAAAAAAAAAAAAAAGAAAGGTGGTCAAAAAGCATATACAAGCAGATTTAATCACATTATGCACAGGAAGGGTGTGCCTGAGTCTGCATGATCATAAACAGTGAAACAAAAAAAAGATTTACAGCATTCCTTTGTGTGACATTGTCTGCCATCTACATGCTTTCTCTGGGATTAATAAATACCATGTTGGTTTCAATCAATTTGAAGATACTAAAGAGGGTTTAAAATGCAGGATTTTCTTCATGGGTCCTCAGATATATCAGCAGATCACACGCATTTTTGTTGTGCAAATCAAGAGACTAGACCAATTCAATTTCGAAAAGCAGACAGATTGCAGACAACAAAATACTCGACCCATCTGTTTTCAATCTACAAAGAAGTATCAGAAACTGCCATCTGATATAAAGCAATTTAACTGATATCACAACTGAACACTATACTCGTCTCAAGTGGCATCACCAGCGACACAAATCAATCTTAACCTGTGAAAAATCAACTAAAGTGCTTTAATAAACTGACAACTTTAAAACAAAACATCTCTTTGGATGGTCTAATTTGTGAGTGAATATATCACACTGAGGCCAAATCACACAATCACATTAGCTAAGCTGTGTAAGGTGTGTGTCTCGCCACAAAGGCGCCACAAAGGCAGGCTGCGGGCTAACAGATGCTTGTGTGCTCCTTAATTAAGCAAATGACGGGGGAAGAGGGAGGAGGAGACGGTAGGAGAGAGGGAGAGATGGGTAAAAAAGATGAGGTAAAGAAGACCCAATGCCAAGCAAAACAAAATATAATAGAGGGGCTGCAGTAGAGATGGGGAAAAAAATATATAGCAGCAAAGAGATTGTGGTACATGTGTGCACAACTATGAATAAAGCGTGTTTAGCGATCTCTACTTCTATATTATTAGCAAATCAGGACAAAAAGTCTACAGCCTCTGCAGTAGTCCCATGAAGCCGTAAAGCTCATTACACACCAGAAAACAAAATTGTTGGATGGATGAAAGTTAGAGAGACAATTGCTATTTTTAGATCCTTACCTCCACTGAGGCACAATATTCATTATCTGAGTTAGCGATTCGGCAATTTTGGCCACAATGGATTTTTTTTCTACAGCTGTCTTTCAAATCCACACTTCACACCAGCTATCAACTATCCAAAAGTTCTTTATTTTCCCCTCTTCTAAGCGGAATTGCAGATATCCAAAGTTTAAATTAAATTTGTGCTAGCATTAGCATTCATATGCTAATGTTTTTACAGGTTACACAAAAACAAATTCGTAGCCTCAAAACAAACTCAAAAGCTCTTAAGTTGAACTATTGATGCCTCACTGTTACCTACTATTTACATAGATTTATTCTAAATAGTATGATGTGCCCAGTTATATTGTCCATGATAAGAAAATAAGGGATAACTCCCAGCCAATCAGAACTCTCAGTGGCCATGATATCAATAAAAGCTACTCAGAAATTTAAAAACAACCTTTGCAAATAACTGTTTCATTAAAAAAATGTATTTTTTGTGCTCCGGAAAAAAACAGCCGTCACAGCACACTACTGTAGTCATTTAGCAGCTGGGACTTGGGGAGTCACGGAAATGCTGGCAAGTTTCGATCCAGGTATGGACTTGGCAGGCGCTGAGTACTGAAGCTCCTCCATCTCAGTCAGGGGGGGCTGCACACACAGCACAAGCTGCTGATGGATTGACACAGAGCCAGCCAGCCAGCCGCTGCACCACAGTCCCCGAGAAAATTGTGAGGATGTGAGACAAAAAGGCACGCTCACATGTGCACACCACAGAAATAAATCCAATATACAGGAGGGGGAAAAAGGGAAGAAAAAAAAATGGATGAAAGGATTCAGCAGCTATATATTGTAACACATACACACAACCGCTAGCCTGTAAAACACAAACACACAAATAAACCTTTTATCACACACACACACACACAGACAGCATACACACAACTCAGCATTCTCAATGACCCTTCAACTTTAACCAGTGAAGGGATCAGTAAAAAGATCTTTACTTGTTAAGCTTCACTTCACTACTGCAGTAGTTTGTGATGACAGGTGGGGAATTGCAGTAGAAAGGGGTTGGGGGGTGGGGGGTGGGGGTTGGGGGGTGGCGGGGGTCGCTGACTCTTCAGCACCCTAAAGGCTCATCAACCCGGAGGCTCAAGAAGGGCAATCGATGTGGTCCTTATTGGCCGATAAAGAGACTTGGTGGTGGAGATAAGAGACTGAACATCGCTACTTTCTCCTGCTGCTTGTAAAACAGCGACAGACAAAATGTTTTCATTATCAGTTCATCCATCAATTACTTTTTCAATTAGTCCATTATTTGTTTAGTCTATAAAATGTCAGCAGATATTGAAATGTGTGCATCATAATTTCACATAGTGTGATCTTCAAAAACAGTACAAAATCCCCAAAAAGTTGATCAAACAAGAAGATGAATGATATGAAACTAAGAAAAGCAGCAAATCTTCATACTTGAGAAGCTGAAACCTGTGAATGATTGCCATTTTTTCTTGATAAATGCTTATACGATTGATTCATTCATAATTTTCTGTTGATCAATTTAATTAATCGAGTCGTCGGGTCATCGCTGACGTGCGTTTTCTCACCTCTTTAACTGTGGCGTCATCAAAGAAGACCCATTTGGAGGACTTGGTGTGGAATGCGAAGGCACAGTAGTGACGGCTGGAGTAGCAGATCATCCCCACAAGCAGCAGCTCTCCCTTTTTGGCATGCTCATCTGTCACCCTGTAGAAGAGCTGTGTCCACGCACACACACACACACACACACACACAAATAGATATATGAATACATACACCAATTACTCATAGGCATCAGCACTACAGTGAGTGATGTTGATAGCTAGCAGAATAAGTTCCTCCATCTGTTTATAGATTAAGGTCTAAGTGAACTAGCATTGATTTGACAATCAGTGCAAACAAAGGCTGGTTTAAATCAACTACACTTGATATCTAAACTAGCTACAGTGCTACACAGTATTATTATTGAGGGCCTAAATACTAATATGTAGTCGTAATTTCTAACTTAATTTATTGTAAAAATACCAGCAAGAAAGAAAGAAAGCACCGAAGGCTACAGCATCAAGTAGACATAAAAAGAAAGTAGTTTTGAAACAGTCACTTGTTTCTTCCTCCTATGTTTCCTGCACAGCCAGTTCTCAGTCTGCCTCTCACTCTCTCAAACAATAGATTTCAAAGCAAGCGATGGGGGTGGAGGGCTCCCTTTAACACCCAATAAAGTCACATGAAAACACTCCCTAATGAATCAAGGCCTTTGTGGCACACTAGTAGGTTGGTTGGTTGGGTGGTTTGGGTGGGTGGGTGGGGGGGGGGGGGGGGGGGGGGGGATCTGTCAAATTCCTCTGATAGTATGCTTTGGAAACGCACAAGAGGGAGCTGTCAGATAAATGGTTTGAATACTTCAATAAAGAAGTTATGTAATGAGTGGCGTGTATAAGCCAGCCCTGATTTAAACTGAACTGATTGAATTATTTTGCTTGTGAATTTCACCCAACACAGTGGACTGATGTGAAGACATGACTGAGGAATATTTGGGAAATCATGTGCTATTTTCTTTACATATGAACACACAACTTAACTATACAGAAATATGTGGGGAAAAAAAGCGGAGAAACATTCCAAATTTATTCATATTTTTAATTAAGAACAAGAATGAAGAAATATAAACACCACAACAAAAGCCCCCCCCCCCATCTCACTGACATCTATTCAGCCCCTGTTTTCCCTCAGACAGGCATGTACACACATACACACACACATACAGACACACAAAGATGAGGGGAGGGGTTTTTGACAAGCTGACCAAGGCCAGCAGGGGCTTTTTGATCAGTGGTGCGGGCCAACTGGGCATTGGGCGTTGACTGCTTACGCAACAGCTCCGACTTACAGAGAAATAAATCCCCACTTTATTTCCCACATATGTCCGATTGCACCAAAATAAACTGACCCCAAAACAACAAGAGAAGAAATGGCAGGCTGTGTGAAGTAACTGCGTGTGTGCATGTGTGAACAAATTCTACTAACATATAGACAAACTGAATCCAGCCTGAAGGCGTGTGTTTCGATACGCTGACTCTTCATTTCATCTGAGAAATGTTCTAACTGTATGTATTGTTGAATATGACATTTCTTAAAACCTAAATCCTGAAATCAGACTATTTTATGTATCTGTGTGAGGTGAAGAACATTTCCTTTTTGTACAAAACACCCTGTCACTTTCCAACAATGTCATATTAAAAGACCACACAAAATCTGAAAAGTGTCTTTTAAAAACTTAAACCATAAAGTGGACATAAATTGTTGTTGATATTATTCTCACCGCAGACAGACTGAGATGTGGCCCCAGTGAGCGGATAACATCCTCTGTGAGGTCTGACTGGTCAGAATCCCAGACGAAGCCTATGGTAACAATCTCTGGGGAGTTCATGAGGACTCGTCTGATCCTAATCCTCTGGCCACAGTTGCTCTGGAAAAGAAAGACAAAGAAAAATTGCGTTACTCAAAAGCAACATCCGATCACCACGCAGATTCCCACACTGGACAGTCAGTTCAAGTTAGTGCCAAAAACTAAATATTTATTTAATATTGTGTTGTTGTTTTTTTTTCTTAAAGCCTTCAGTATTAAAAAGACTTTGAAAAGGCTGCTTACTGGACAGTTACGAAGGTCCCCGATCGTACATGCAGCTTGTAACAGTTCCCCAAATGACTCGTCTCTGCGCTGAAGCGTCTGCTGACTGAAAAAAGGAGAGACACATAGTCAGCTGTTGCACTGGAACAAACTCAGCGTAGAGGAAGTGAGACAGACAGAGACAAATAAACATTAAAGACATGTGGAGAGTTTTTTTTGTTTTTTTGTTTTTTTAATGGCATGTGTAAAACGGCCTCGAGATAAATGTGCAGAGAGATACATGAGAAGGGAAAACAGAGTGGAGTGGGACAGATGACAATGGGGAGGAAAAGGAAGTTTCATATTGCTCGTGCTTTACCAGAGTGCTGTGGTGGAGACGTAATGCACTAGCTCTGTAAACGGCAGCGGGTCCGAGGACGCCCCGCAGCTACGGCACACAGACTGCAGAAGGAGTCGAGAGACCAAGAGGGTGACAAACACACACACACAAAAAAGTTACACAAGTACACAATACAAATGTGTGATTTTCAGCCACAGTCAACGACTAATTATAAACTCAGCATTGTGACAGTTGTTTTGTTTCAACTTTGACGAGGACAAGCTTGTCTTTCTGCTTTCCTTGTAGTCAATTATAAACTGCGGGCTCAGTGATATCCTCTTACATCACCATCTCAAATGATTGACATTATCAGGCATCCAATTTAATTTCTGAACTTATAATCTCTCCCTGAAAGCAATCCTCATTAAGGCCTTGATAATATATTTGTTGGATTGTGTGCTGTGAAGTCGAGGTAGAACGAAATCCACTGACTGTGCCCCTGAGGGATTTAGTCCAAAGGCGTATTACCTGTTTGATTCAGAGATAGAACTGGTTTGGGACAGGGACAGAGTCAGAGTCAGCGATGGGCATCACAGCCACAGGGAAGGGTGGTGTGTGTTATGTTGGAATTTATGTGTGCGCCATCTGTGATTTATCTGGTGCTGCTTCTGCTTCTGCTTCTGCTGCTGCACTGAGGAATCTGACCAGAAACACCCTCCTTATTCCACACTGAGGCGATCCAGTATCAAAACATGACGTATTGGATTTCTACCGTCTCAGACAGTGATTCATGCACCTGTGTGTGTTTGTGTGCGTGTGTGTGTGTGTGTGTGCTGCTTAATCCTAAAACTGGCGAGCTAGTGTATGAAATAAAACATCAACAGCAGAAAAAAAAAGGAATAATATCATCAATACCTCTTTCACAAACAGAAAAAGCCTTGTGAATGAACACATGCTGTACAGAAACATCATCTCTTTCTCACAGATTAGCACAGAAACAATGATGCTCTACGTAAAATAACATAAAAACTAATTAATACTTTTCTAAGCTTCTACTGACCTGCTCATAAAGCGACATAGCAAACTTCTGATGTGTGATGCAAGACTTGGAAGTGCAGGCATCCGTCTCCTCAGGCACAATATGCAGGTGAATCCTTTCCAGTATGTTCTCCTGTGACAGAATATGACATCCATTAGGTATGGGACAAAAAATTTTTCCAGTTTTTTTTTTTTTCTTAAAAGTATCATGGCATCCAGGAACAAAATCACAGTGTAACGGAACACAATGTTAAATAAAAGGAATTCAATTTTACGAGTTGTATCATAAACATGACAGCAGAAGGAACATATTTTAATTTATACTCCAGCAAGTTATACTCCAAGTTAAGCCACCTCTCCTCTCCTCTCCTCTCTCTCTCTCGTTTCTATGGAGTGCTTGTGGATTTATAAAATATTAAGGCTGCAAGGTAGGCCTGCAAAGGTTACAGGCGCAACTTCACAGCCTATTAATCTGACACTGGCTAACTCTTCACATAAATTCTCTCGCTGGCATGCTGCTGCCAGTGCATTGCATGGTGAATGCTTAAGGGCAAAGATCTGTATGGGATTAAGAATTAAGATTGTCTATAAATGATAGCAGCTTTGGCACGAAAGCTTCATGTGTGGATGGAAAAAGTTCTTTCAGTTTTTGTATTAGGCGATCAAAACGCCAAAAGTTGTTGCATCAAATTGAAAGGCAAAAGCTGTAACGTTATGCAGTGGTAATTATTATTATTATCAATTAATTTTGTGTGAAAATGCTAACATATTGTGCAATCTTCTCCGCTGCTTGTCAAGATACATTTCATTCTCTCTTTTGTTTATCCGTTGATGTTTAATTGGACTTCCTGAGTGAATAAAGGATAAAAATCAAGATATTTCTACGCTGTCTGGCTGTACTGCCAATAAACAGAGGTGATATAAATCATGAGAGAAAAACAAACGAATTAAGTCTGCTGGACAGAGGAAAACATGGGTACGTGGGTACAAAAACAAGGGTAAAAAATGCTCTAGGATCTGGTTTATATTTGATGGCTGGAGTCACAATGAAACTGGAACAAAGGCAAAAAAACAAAAACCATGAAAATTACACTGCAGTTAGAGAAAAACAACTTCTGGCCAAACAATTCTTTGTTGTGCCAAAAAGAGCAAAAAAAAACAAAAAAACAAACAAACTGGAACCGATATGCAAAAATGATGAAGGACGAATGAAATTGACTTTTAAAAAGCACTGAAATTATGCAACATAATATGGTAGCATAAAACAGAGAGGTTCAAACACAACCCTGGTGCTTATATAACCTGTCATGATGATATTTAGCGGCAATGTGGCAGGGGTTGATGGGAGGGGAAAGGAGGGACAGAAGCTCTTTCAGTGACCTCGCCAAACAGTTTGTTGCAGTGCATTACCCGAACTGTGTGGCAGGCGAACACACAAACATAAACATACACACACACACACACACACACACACACATCCCTCTCCATACGTTCCCTCAGGGCAGCCTGGTTGCCACAGGAACTTACAAAGCACTCTGCGGCATCATCCATGAAGCCCAGCTGGAAGCGTTGCTCGTCCTTAAAGGTCTCTGCCAAGGCGTGACGCAGGTTGTCAGAGGGCAGGGCACGCTCCCGACTGTGCTGGAACTGGGAGAAAATGCCCTGAGGAGGAAAAGAACTTGTTTGCACATGCACTGTGGGACATTTTGTTTATCAAAAGAATGTGTGTCACCCTCGCTGCTCAATACACGGGCTGAATCCAAATGTCCGGACTTCACCGCGTCTGCAGACTCGTAAATTTTGCGAGCATGTTCCCTGGCAGTGTGCGAGCGCTGAGGGCCGTCCAAATCCACAATTCTTCGAGTCCACAAGGGGCCTCAAGTGGACTTTCTGCAGATTTCCAGAGTCTGTTTGAGGTACAGACTTCACCAGACTTTTGGAAATTACTCATAATCCTGCCACAATAGTCTATAAAGTGACGACGTTAAGAATATTAGTATATATTATTGTCAATAATACTAAAATAATAATCATGATAGGCTGTGTAAAATATTTACTACATGCTGACTTTTCAGTTTAGTTGTGATGTAGTGAGTTATAATGTACACACAGTATAATAGGCCTTTAGGCTTAATAACATGGATTTGTTTGTCATAATCTGCTAGACGGGCAAAGGTTGGTTTTTGTCTGTCTACAATGTGAAGGTCCTCAGTTGAGGATTTAATGTGAATATAATATTAACAATGTTTAGCAGTTTATGTAAAGGGGAAAGCTCTCTCAGCATTCTGACCAGATTTGGTGAGCGCAAAGCAGCAGAGCTGCAAAGAAAAACAATTTGAAATGAGTTACAAGTCAGGAATTTCAGTTTATCTCTGTGGAGGTCCTTAAGGTCTTAAGTCCAGCGCGTTTTTATCATCTTACAGTTCAACGCACTCACCGACTTGATGTGATGACAGTGAACATGTCACGGTATGCACGGCTGAAGTCCACAACGGCTCAGTCTGCAAGACCAGCGGGTGGACATTTGGATTCAGCCACAAGTTGGCTATGTGATCCAACAAGTGGCAACACTAACAGTGACAAAACACGTCTCCCTACCTTTAATGCACAAAAGATGCATGACTCTCCCAGACAGAAGTGTCCAGGTAGCTGCCTCAAGCTGCGTCTGAAGATGTCCAGCTGCCATAGTACCTACAAAAGGGATAGCAGAAGAGGTCATGAGGGCTCTTTACAAGAAAACGTGACATCCCTGGGTTCTTTGTTACATATGGCATTTAGGCCATGTCTCCAAGGTCATGTAGATGAGGACTGCGCAAGAGGAACAACTGCCTTTGCGCAGAAGCGAAGCCGCAGGTAATGTTCATCTTCAACCAGCTCATCAGTTGTCTCAGCCTCTGAGTCACAGTCTCCAAGAATGACCTCACTGTGGGCTGGCAGTAATAACAGTCTAACTCACCAGCAAGTGCTTCACTAGTCAAAAGCAAACTTCAAGTACATTAATAAATTGCTGTGAAGCTCTGGCATATTTAGACAGTGACTAAGCTTTGAAATTTCCTATTTTAGTAAGGTTGAACATGGTGCACAGCGCCTGGAGGAAGACAGCAACAAGTGTTTATTGAATAAAGTCAAATAAGAAGTGGTTACAAGAATAGAAAAGTAAAAGAAGTGAAGTGCACCTTCGAATACAGTGCTGCATCTCACGTCTGGCATACTTTTAACTCCTTAACTGTTCATCATATTGAGAGGGATATCGGATCGCTTCATCATCCCAAGGAAACAGGAATGACGTTTAGCTCCAAACAACCAAAGTCAAAGAACAGACCTACCTGCACAGCACTGTTCAGGAAGCAGCTGTTTTGGCCCGGCTCGTTCAACAGTCCTTTGGTGGGGGCCAAAGACAGCATGCTCCCCGGCTGGTACGATTTCCCCAGATTGCCCCCCGGCTTCCTGAAGAACTTGACCCATGCCATTGGATAGTGGGGTCTGCCTTTTGACAGGTGGGATAGTCAGACGACAGGGTGGGTCGGTGGGTGCTGGGATTAGATCCGTCTGCCCCTGAAGGAGTGACTCCCCAACAGTCTGGGGCTTAAGTTATTCCACGAGCTGCAGCAGCTGCCCTGCTACACATGGGCTCCTAGTCCATTTCTACAACACATGTAGAAGGTTACTTTTATCTTGTCTGCGAGTGAAAAGTCTTTATATGTATAAAAAAAAAAAAAAAATGTCCACAAACAAAAAAAAAAAAAAATTACAATCCGAGTCTCTGTATGGGAAAGCCTCTAATGTTCACTGGTCTGATACTTCTGATGAGACGCATTTTAACCACAGACAAACCAGTCATCCTGTAGTCTTGATGGTTCTGTACAAAAGCTTCACAGCAGCTTCAGTAGGGATTGTGGACCCCTTGTAAGCAACATGGCTGTGATGCTGTTGAAGATATTCAGCTGCAGTCAATCGTCCCTCTCCAAGGTTCATCCATAGTAAAAGTTTTATCCAGGCATCTCTTAGTACTGGACAGCAAAGGCGGCTGGGCTGTTAGAGAAAAAAACAACAACAATATATTAAGATTTTGAGAGATTAAGATTTTTGCTGTAGTAGTTTTATGATTCTTTAATAACTGGGAAGTGAACTGTACATCTGAATCAGTCTTATTTTCCACTTCCCCGTACTGGTTAAGATGTCAAACTGGACTTGTACAACAAAGCTTGTACATTAACTTTTACAGACACCCTTTGCACTGAAGGTTGTGTCAAACTAAAGTGACCTCATCTAGAGTTATATAATAACATTCAGACAAATGTATTTCAACTTCCTGTACAGTACAGATACAAACATCATAAATACATGATAAACACATCGTAAAAACACTGAAATACAGCAAGCTCTTAATAAACATGTGACCTCATTGGTTTCATGTGTGTTTCATTTATCTGTACATGAGGTAGAAATATACAAAAAAATAAATAACTGTCAAGTCTTTTCCAGCTCTCAATTTTCTGCACCTCTTAATATTCATAACTTTAACTGGATAGAAACAACTCCTGATTGTTTTCAAAATACCTGTTAGAGGGCAAAAAAAGTAGATTTTGCCAAGTCAGCAGTTAAATAAAAAGGTCTTCAATTTACAATCATATAAACTTAACAACTTGACTATCATAATTTGTCACTAATTAATCTTCTGTTGCTCAACTAACCGACTTACACATTTAATATGTGGTTATGCTGAGAAATAACACTGCCGTGTTTTCATGTGCTGAGAGGATTTTATGTCGATTTTAAAACATGAAGTTGTTCGTCATTAATTTGTGACTTGAGATTTTTCCTCTCAAGTTTCATACTCGTGTTGTCGGCTTGCCTGGCATCGTCATTCTTTTATAAACTCAACTTGCCTGACCTATTTTTAAACATGAGAAGAGCAGTAAAAAGGCATTATAACAAATGACTGAAGAAGCTGTTCAATTTGTGAAACTTGCAGTCTATGCGGCTCCATCAGCATAGAGGAAAGACAAATGACAAATTCTGCAGTGAGTGTGAATTGTGCACCTGTGAAAGCGACACTGAACACAGACTTTAATAGGTTTGATGGATGAATATGTTTGTGCTGAGTGAGGCGATTGAAAGCTGTGTCTAGGTTATTACATTACTGAATACCCCAAGAGGTACATATAGTTAATGTGTATATTGTTGTTTTATAGGATATTCTTTTATGCCATGAAAAATGATGGCAAAGCAGGCGTATTTTCCAGACACAAAAATACAAAAAAAAGCAACAATGAGCAATTGTTTTTTTGTGTTATACATGGTGATTCATCCTCTTTTGAGCTCTCACACCTAAAAGAAATAACCTCAAAGAATAAACCTCAAACATTTTGTTATTCACAGTGAGGACAAAAAAAAAAACACACTGCCCTCGTTTGCACAAACAATGAAACTTCCCTCTTGTGACAGTCTCCAGAACACTGAAAGTTTCAGCCAAAACCAGTTGGACGACACTGCCATCCTGGTATTTCAGGAGTTGTCAATGGATGATGATGATGATGATGATGATGTTACACTGATGTAACTTTCCGGCAGGTTAAAAGTAGAACATCAAGTTTAGTATTCACACGTAGCGTTTACAGTCATCTTCCCATGATTCAAGTGAGAGGCTAACGTCTCTGCCTCTGTACTTTGCAACTGGACTCCATAGCAACAGCATTCCAATGCAATCACTTAAGCTCAGAGTTGCTTAAGAGCTGCTGTTTTCGGATTAGTTTCAAGGCTGAAGTGGGAAAAAAAAAAAAAAACTGTACAGTCCTCCTATGCAGTCTACCTTTAATTAATGACATCACATGCCTTGACATGTTGTTACCATGTGTATGTCTCATGCATGAACATCCATTCTGGTAGTATGATGATGAAATGGAAAAAACAAAAATTACACAACATTGTTTCACATTTCTTTGATAAGGAAGGAGAAACTAATTACAAGTGAATTACCTGAAAAAATGTCCTAAAGTCATTACTCTAACAATCTAATAGCACAATTATTATTATTAGCTTTTATTACTCCAAGGTGTCAACATCATTTTGACACCAAATTAAAACAATGACCCACATTCCGGGTCATTGATTTCTACAAATAAGGGGTGTTTAGTGCTTTTTTTAAAGCTATCACACAAACTTCCAACATGTCTGTGAAGCATCTCTCCCTAACCAATCTAGCAGCAAGTAAAAAAAAAAAAACAATAGCACACATCCACATGTCCACACTACTCAACGTCAGTTCAATGACATGGTGAAACCGATGTACAGTCCTGTATTGTGACATTGCTGACAACAGCAGGAGTAAATATGGCCCTGCCTTTCTAGTCCTAGAGATTTTATTGCATTACGGTACTCCACTTGAGAAACTGCCAACCTCACTCATGTTAAACTACGTCTTAGCCTGAGTGAAATTGGCACTTGCTGACTAATTCAATGACATTTCAAAAAAAGATGATTTGCAGCTGTTTAAGGGAAAAGAGCTTCTTTTTTTTTTTTAAACAAAGGCAAATAATGCCTCTTGTATAACAGACATTATTTTCACTGTAGTTTTCTTTTGTGAAATGTTAAGGCTGAAGCTGAGAAGATGCAACATTTTTTCTTTTTTTCAGAAAGCATTTTAGGCTTATTAGATTAAGCAAGACACCTTTTGTCTGGCAACAGGAGGCAAGAACCATGAACGTCCATGCATTTTTAGACATGGACTTGCTGAGTTACAACACACAGAGGTTAAGATAGATAGATAAGTAGATAGGTAGGTAGACAGCTTTGTCATTGTACAAGACAATGAAATTGCAAAACCCTCTAAGTGCACAGCAAATGTAAGCTACCTAAATAAAAAAAAGTAATAAGAAGCTCAGATAAACACTTATTAAAACATTAACATTAGACTGTTACTTATAATACTTTAAGTGCAAAGTATATGAAAGTACTGTTGTGCTCCAGTTAGTGCACACTGGCGGGTGAAAGGATAGGGGTAGTAGTGCCACAGCCCTGGAAAAGAAGGGAGGGACAGCTTGGAGCCGCTTCCACACTGTGTGCCGCCATCTTTAAGTATGAGAATAGCTACATACAGTACATAACCTGTGAGCAGGATACAGATGAAAGAGTGACGAGTTGCAGAGAACGGTTCACATTGTTAGTCCACAGGCAGCTCTGCTAACTCTGTTAATTCTTACTGTATTTTGTATGTTGTTGTTTCATGATTTTATAATCTCAAACACTGAAAATAGATCTCCTGAAATGGATTTGAAGTGAATGCAGCCACAGTGGAGAAAATGACTTAACTGGCTGGTCACAATTTTTGTCCAGAAGCCAGGATTTTACATCATTACCTCATAGAAGCCAAGTTGTTGACACCCTTCCGTTTTCAAGTCATCTAGTTCAGGTTGTTTTTCTTTCCTTCAGGTTGATTCTAATCACTTTGTCCATATTTAAGTCTCCCTCAAACTCCCTGGCTTCATGACGTCAACAACAACAACAACAACAACAACAACAACAAAACATATAATGAGCTCATGTTCATAAGGTACCCGGTTCTTCATTCAACAGCGGTCTCTGTAGACTTATCTTGCAAAGCAAATATCTAATATCTGGCTTTCCTACACCTCACACTACCACATGCAACACTGACAGATCAAGAGCACAGTCTCTTTCATATGAAACCATTGATCCCAGTGGAGGAAATTAGGTCACAGCAGCAGTAAAAAGTAACACAGTGAGATAAAATATATGACATCTAAGTGCACTCCCAGAACATGAAAAGCAATAGAATAGCAGAAAATATAACAAACACTACAAGCTATTCTACATCATGTGTGTGAATATTATATATGGTTTCATTTGCAGCTGATATTTTACATGTTATATACATTTGAGTGAAAAGTAATACATTATAACATCTAAGCATTAATGGAAGCACTACTTCTGCTGTTGGAGCAGAGAAGGTGAAGGTGCACGGAACAAAAACCAGTTAAAAAAAAAACCAGCAAATATTCACATTTGAGAAAATGGGAAATATTTGACTTTTTTTTCTTAATGATTAATCGATTATCAAAATAGTTGATGATTAACTTAATAGTTGGCAATTTATCGACTAATGGACTAATCATTGCGGCTCTAATTGAGTCTATAAAACTATCTTCTTTTCGACAAAGTCACCTCATGTTCTCCAGAGCTACAGTGATGGATTAAGGCTGCAACAAGCTGCACTGAACCAAAAAGGAACAACATAAAAGAAATTCAGTGCAATTAATATTCTACTGTCTATTTTATTAATGACTGTTGCAACTAAAAACTGACAACCTGCAATTTGTTTAAAGCTCTGTTTTATAATCAGAGAGGGACACTAGTTGTACAGCAAATGTTTTTTTTTCTTTAATATTTAAAAGCAGACAAAACTACACCAACACACACTGAGTATTGAGAATAACATATTGCTATGAACATAACTGAATAATAATGTAATTACCAAATTATAAACAGCTTAGGGACTGAATGATGATGAGTAAACTAGCCAACATAAGAATTGTAACATTCTTCATATTGTAATTATTTACAGGTCTGAAACTAAACCCACATCACTCTTACTGTATTATGGAGGTTTGCAAAAAAAAATAGTATAAATCTGAGTGGAAGTCAAACACTTGAAGCAATTTCACTTTTTCCTCTACAGCACACCAGTACAGGAAGTCCAGTCTTCCTTTGTAAACAAACGCTTGTTCCGACTTGTGTGTGAAGCAGAGTCCAGGATTGACTCTTTTTTCTCCCTGTTGGCATCGGAGGGGGAAATGCTAAGGCTAGCAACCGTGGAGCAATCAGCCAAAGTGTGTGTTGTGCATCAGCAAGTCTGACAGGCAGGATCAAGATCGGTAAGATGTAGACTTCTTCAGTGTGAAAGCACCGGGGGAAGTCAGATGCTATAATTTGTCTATTAGTGATCTGCTGATGGATGGTCTCATTAAAAATGATTCAATTGATCTCCTTTATATGCCACGAGCCTTCTGACGAATCAATCTGTGGTGAATTGAGTTGTGCTAATTCAATATCTATAAGGTGTGCAATCAGAAAGGCATCGTGGGAACAGCAGAAATATATGTGTAGGCCTTTGTTGAAATGATTTAGCTTGCATTTTCACTCGCCAATACTCATTACATAGCACTGTAGGAGAAGATGAAACAAGGTCTCTCCATCATTCTCCGTTTCAACACACGCAGGTACCATCTCCTTTTTTCTCCATACAGATCAATACATCTTTCTATCAAGCTGGTGCATTATCCACCTGCATGACAGCCGAGTGTTCCCTCATGTTACTCCTCAACTCTGACTCAGTGTTGATGAAAGGCTTTAGAGATGACATACAACAGCAACTCCTACTCCCATAGGTTGCAAAGTATTGTGCTTTTTTTTATCTCCTCTAGTTTTAGTGCATTACAATAACTTTCTATTAAACAAGAAGCTATATTGAATGTGTCCTGATTTCCACTTTTTTTTTTTTTTTCCTCCCCAGATCTACATTGAAGTAGCCCACACAGACACACTACTTTGGATGTAAAGTATGCACAAATTGCTGGCTGACAACATAATTAGATGGTGTCCAAAATTAAACCAAGCTGTTGCCGAAGTAAACGAGACACTCAAGTTTTTAAAAGATACAAATTTAAATACAAAAACACATCCAATGAGCAACCACTTCTTTTATAAGAGGGTGTTGTTTTCAAGTGTGGGAAACAGCAAAAGATATCTAAAGGAACGCGATGAATATGCTGAGAAAAGTAAGACATCCTATTGTGTCTGTTATAAATTGTCATTTCAAGTCCTTCTGTTGCCAAACGCACCTGTCTGAATTCTACCTGACAACCAGTGAATTTAAAGTCATTCCGTAGGAAACAGTGACAATTAAGAAGCGGACAATCACTGACATCTTCTCTGTCTACACACTACAAATTTTTAAAAAATGCACTATTTTTAGGTTTAGTCATGCAAACTTCTCAGAAGCAAGACTCATATGGTAATGTAGGAATAAAGTCACAAATGACAGTCTCCCACACGCACTTCTTGTACTTCCACTTGATTCTCACTTAAGTCATGCAAACTTCTCAGAAGTCTGACTCATAAGGTAAATGTAGAAATGAAATCACAAATGACAGTCTCCCACTAAGACTTGTACTCCCACTTCATCGCTGATATCTGCCTATCTATATTCCTGTGTATCTAACACCTGACTAGATTCAACTGCGTTAGCTCTTCACATTTTTTTTTTTAATTTAGATTTGGAACTGGGCAAACACACAAAAATCGAAAAAGATTCAAAATCCCTAGCACAGACAGACATCTCAAGTAACTGAAGGGCCAATAAAAAAAATAACATGACCCCGCATGCTAAAAAGCTCTAAAATAACAGTGAAACTTCACTGTTAAAATTCCCTCCTGACTGCAGACATGGTTTAAGCCTTTGGGCAACAATGCAGCGGCCGTTTCCTGTGTAGGCTTCCTGCTCGAAGGCTCGCTGCTTTCCAGCACACAGTCACCGCGTTCAACCCTGTGAAACTGAACAGGTCACCCACACCAAGCTGAGTCACCCATTATTCCTTACCGCGTCCAACAGAGGAAAAGGGAGAGAACAAAGGCACATGTTCCAAGATCCCATACTGAATAAGGTTTCATTGAAATATAACATCCTCCACTTCACTCTTCAGATTGTTTCCTTAATGTCTTCCACTTAACAGCCCCCCCTCAAAAAAAAAAACATGAAGTGTAATGATGATGACAACTTTGTTTGTTTTTGTTCTTATCTCTTCTATAATAGTAAGCTAAAAGTAACAAACTCCTAGCTCAGGTATGTTACTCACACTCAGCTGCCATAATACAAGCTTCATGAAAAGCACCCTGTATATTAGACAATAGAGAACTTCAGAATAAAGGAGTTTTTACAAGTAGTCTTGCTCTACATGCTTGCAAACAAAGAAGTGACACAGACTTGCAGTCAAAACTGGTTCTTCAGCATGCCTCCATATTTACTTCACCATCTCTCAACCACTGAAGGAAGTGTCCCACATCCACATAAAGGATGAGTGTGCATGGTGTCTATATGGCTCATGATCTCACTGCTTCATCATCATCATCATCATCACCGTGCTCCTGTGAGTGAGTGTGGTCTGCTCTACTCAGGGTTCTTATCACTGGAATGAATTAAAGTGGGAGAGACCGGTTCACAGGGTGCACAGGAACGGTGGTCTGCCAATGAGTTCAGAATGAGCCTCCAATAAACTCGTGAATGTTTTTGTCCACATTATAAAAAAGGGTGTGTAAGAATTACTCAATATGTAACCGCACAATCCACACCACAACATTTAACAGGAGACTTGGCAAGTTAGCTTTGACTGAGCTTGTTTATCTTGAGGTGACGCAACACTATAAAAGATAAAGGAAGGCTTTTTACTTTAGAAAACAACAGTAAAAGTGTATTTATGAGCCTATATATGACTATTACCAGTCGGTTAATGAGATATTTGGCTAAAAAAAAATAATATGAGAGGATTAGTAACTTAGGCCTCCTTTAAGTTAAGCTACTTATTTTTATATTAAATGATAAACTGACATATAGCTAACTTAGCTAGCTGTCAACAACAATGTGACACCGGACGACTTTTAAAAGAAAAAAAACAGCAGTAATTTAGACAAAATTTTAAAAGCTAAAATAGCAACAGGAGTCTGGTGTTTTAAACTTTTCCACATTACGTTTGTATTAACTTGACAAGTGTTGTAACTAAAGCTACCTGGCCGACTAACTCAGAGGAGGCTAACGGCTAGGCCTACCTGGTTTACCTGAGTTACAGGTGAAGCTACGTTTCCGCCCCACGTACTACTGTAAAACACGAACCAGGAAAGTTTGAGGGACTTCTTATTCCCGACTCAAATAACATAACACTCACCTTAAAGAGAATAAACACCCAAGTGCGGTTATATCCTCCAGCGTGGAGAGTTGGGAGTATTTTGGTTGAGTTTCGAAAGGGGGAGGAACTGACGAGCCGCAGGAGTCACTGGTTAAAATCTACTTCAAGAGGCAGATACTGGAAACTAAAGCACCTACCAGAGGGGGGAAAAAAGTGTTGTCTTTACGCCGCTGAAACTTCACTCTCCCTGGCTTTTACAAGGTCTACCCTCTTTCAGAAATTCCACTTCGGACACAGCAGCCGTCTCTGTCCACTTTGCGATACATATTCCGGTTTTTTGAGAGACGTGCAGTTCTGCAGCAGTTCGCTGATGCGCGGCGGTAGTGAGCAATGCTCGCTCGCTCGACTTCGGCACCTGAAATACTGGATTAGAGATGTTTTCAGAGCTGAGATGTCAAACCCCGCCTCTTCAACACTGTATTTACTGCAGTCTGCCATGCTACTGTACACCACTGCCACAGCTACAGCGCGCGCGCGCGCACACGCGCACACACACACACACACAGACACACACTCACACACACTCCCAATATTTGCAGAGCGCCAACTCTGCTGGCAGGATCGTTAATGTTGCTTTATGGTGCAAGGCTTTGCAGTTTGCAGCTCACTACTACAGTTTGTAATGTTAGTTTACAGCTCTGCTTCTGCGAACTGTATTTTACACACATGACTGTTGTTCAGAATGTGTTTAAAAGTAGTTCATCTCTCTTTCTCTGTCTTTTTTTTTTTTTTTAAATCGCTCTCATGCAAAGCATATTTTGGATCTGTTGTCATGGAGGTAAATAATGTCAGAAAGTCACAAAAACAAACAGCAACCAGTAGAATATTTGGATGCAGACAGTTGAGTGTGAACTATGCATTGCAGCGGTTGTGGTGGGCAATGATTAAACATGCTTTAAGGGGTGTTAAATATTTACTTGCATTGTTATAACCCAACAATGTGGTGACAATTATAACACTGATGATTATGAAGAACACAGAGAGCAGAGGAAAGTGATGTAAGGCTCTCGTTACCCAAACACCATCTGCCTGATCCTGTTATATAAAGAAAGCGAATGAAAGGGATGTAAAATTAAAGCTTTTCTCCCCTTTTTAGAAGCAAGGGAGACTACTGATTGTGATAGCCCTATCATGTTTCATGACTCAAGGCCCTCACCAAGCTGCCCACATTTTTTATGTGGAATAATTACATTAATTAAAATAAGTAGTTTGGATTGACAAGAGGGCACATTATTGGGATATAAAAGTGTGATATAAACTATATTTTTGATGGTCCATCCATTTACTTCCTAAAACATCTCTAAGCAATAACATTTCACTTATACCACAATCATGAATGATCCTAATCATAAAGAGAAATATTTCAATATTTCTTACTGCATGTTTTTTTTTTTTAAAACAGCTGTCATGAGAAAAACAGTTCATTTGGCACAGTAATTTAGATTTAATACTGTCTAAGGAGACCCTTACAGTCAACGTAGCTCCTCATATAGAGAGACCCATAATCTGTTGTAAAATCATTTGCGATCTGTCCGCACATCCAACAAGCTTAGAAAGAACAAATTTTCAGCTTTCTAAAAAAAAATAAAATCAGCACAGTCACTCATTAAGGCAGAGGAAACTGGACACAAGGATTGAGTGTGTGGTTAGGGGTCACAATGTATCAGCGTGGTCCAGCCTTTCCCCAGGAAGTACTTGAAAGGGCTTATCGAGGAGACAATGCCATTTCCCTCCACACACAGTTCCTCAAGGGACATATAATGCTTCCCTTTAAAATATAAAAAGGTTTGAGTGTGGTAATAATCTGTTTGAGTGATGTGAGCTTTAATGTTGTTGGTAGTGAAGTATTCAACTTACCTTGTAACCACTAACTTTACTCTTAAGCACTGTGAGAAATAAAATAATCCAACAAACTTTAAGCCATCCTGTAAAATATTTCAACAACTTTTTAGATAGGGTGAACAAAAAAAAAGAATATGGTATACATGTGCTACTCTGAGCTCACATAGAGAAGTCACATTATGACACATACTGGACATTCCCACCCTGGCTGTAAGCCCTCCTCGCTTTGAAGTGCTGCCACTGAATAGCTTACATTCCCTATAAATTATGGATCAGACAGGTCAAGCAGATCAGGTCTTTTACAAGTTCCACAAATGTAAACTTTTCTTTTCTGACCTTGGTGGACAGTTTGCAATCAGCTGCTGAATCTGACCATTTGTGCCCAGTCAGCATTGCTGCCTCGCTCTGAGCCAGAAGTCTAAAAACGACTGTATCATTGCATAGACACATCATTGCTTGGCTGGAATGTGCTTTGAATGACTTCTGCAGAATAGTGGCTCATTAGTTTTTGGACATGTCTACTTGTCCTAAGTGTTGGCTAATTTGCTTGTGTTGTCAACTTTGCAAATTTATGAAGTCCTGCAATGAGATTCTCTAAGTACAAAGAAGTATGTCTTTGTGAATTTGGGAATCAAATTGTTCCTGATCTCAAACCACTGATCCTGTGCAAGTTTGATTCTGTTGTGAAGGGCATTTTCATTTTAGATTAATTAGTGAGACTTTGTCAGCTCTGCAAGGAGACAGTGCACGTAGTAAATGTCCCACTGAGAGCTGGTGCCATTGCCCTGACTTCTCACCTTGAGCAAGCCCCAAATGACCAACAAGAGTTTTGCTGAACACAGTGAATAAATACAGCTCAAATGACAAACCTGTGTCCTTTCTTTGCATGTGGAGACCTTTTTGCAATTTTACCAACAACAGCACTAATAAATGCCAACTTTGTAACACATCAGACATATTTTATATAATTTTCTGGTCCAAAGTTTCTGAATAACTTTGCATTTGTTTTTGATTGATATATAGATTCACTGATTGGGTCACTGGGCAGCTAAATTCCATTTCATCCCAAATGTGCTGTACCATTTGAAGTGGGATATTTTTAGCACTGTTATCTGGCTTTTCAATCCATACTTACTGTACTCTATAGCCCTGAGACACAATTGGAAAGTGGGGCAACAATTCCACAACCATACTTTTTTTTTTAAAGTCTGTACTTTCAGTGCATTTTTCACACCAAGACAAATGTAAAATAAACCATACAAGTTGGAAGTTTAGGGAGAAATTAATCTGATTAATGACAAACGCAAGAATATATTCCTGACAGGACCGTAGGTAGATAATGTAAATAAACATAAAGCAAAATGAATAAATAGGCCAAAGCTTCTTATGTTGTTGCTCTCATCTGTTGTGGTAATGGTTACTGCAAGTGTCTAATTAAAATGTAAACTTAATCTGCTCCTGTCTGGGTAATAATAAATGCCCTAGTTTATGTGAGTGTTTGTGTACACACACTTGTAAACTTGCATCATGGGAAATGCAAATAATTCGAATGGAACAGCTTGTACTAATGAAAAGTAATATGAGGACATGAGTTGTCCTGACCGTGTGCAGAAACGCAAGCAGATATGGGATATTTGTGAAGAATACAATTGTGTGTGAGTTCAAACTGTGAGATTGTCAATCAAAGCGTTTCCCTTCAAATGAAAACGCCCTTTCTTCGCTTTCTACAAAAACTGCACAAAGTGAAATGACTGAACAAAGCAAAGCTTGTAATGTGTTTTGTGAACACCATTTGTTGTGTTATACTATTGGATTACTACTAATGAGGAACCACACAGAAGTGAATGCCCTGTTGTTATGTAAGAGATTAGACATGCTCGAACGCCACAATGGAGGCCACGGGAGGCAACGCCTCTGAATCAACTCGTGCTATATTTAACCGGGGATTAAAATCCTGTAATGATGAGTTTTTGGAACGAAACCGCTTCTCAAGTATCTTAAGAACAACCAAGTCAGCAGTTCTTTACTGGTTTTTTTTTTGTTTGTTTGTTTTGTTTTGTTTTTTTAAATCCACTTTTCAATACTTCCTGTTTGTGACATCTGGGAATTAATTTCAGTTCAGTCAAATTTAAAAATAATGGTCCACACAAAGCATAGTTCAAACAATCACTGATAACATATAACAAAGTGTCATACAGCACATCCTGTCCTTATTGTATGTTATCACTGGAATAGTATTTGTGTGCCGTCATGATGACTTGGCATGACCACAGCATGATGTTGCAGCCTTGATGTATTTCAGGTGAAAGATTTTTCCCATCCAGGCAAGTTAAGAGCTAAGACTCCTCAGTGCTACACTAGCATGTTAGTGTGCATTTATTGTATTTACATCTATGTTTTCTCTCCAGTCCCCAAGTAGAACTGTACTCATTGTTTTACTGTAGAAAAGTAGATGACATAAGCATAATTTTTTTGGCAATTGACCATGATACATTAATTCTGGAGTGCAGCCAAAGGGGTGACTGTGATATATTTCTCTGCTGTGTCTGCCGTATCCGTAGTAGCTGCGGCGCACAGGAAAAGCATGCTATCGCCTCAGTGCTGTCTGTCAGGAAAAGTAATACCCGTCAATGACTGAGATAAGGCACATCAATTATTCTTTCTCCAGCAACATAATCAAAAATGGGCTATTTCCTCTGCATCTTCACTGCTACTCCTCTGCTACTTTCTGCTCTTTCCAAGCATGATTAGATGAGAAAAGACCTTTTTACACATCACCTTAAGACTCAGTGCTACCACTTTGGTTGTGTTAGCACTTGTAAGTTAATAACTCTTCACTGACTATTCACCAAAGAGAGGAGGTTAACATATATTGACCAGTCAGGAATATAGATGAGCCCCCTGAGGTAAAAGTCAGAGGCTGGATTACTGTGAGAGAACACAGCTCTAATTGGCCTCGAGGGCTTTTGCAAGTAAACAGGAACACAGTCTTGAATGTTCATTTGTCCAAACAGGCTAATTACTAGCCTAGCTGTGTGCATCCTTACATCCTACAGTGGTAAATGTCTGTGTAGGTTATCTACTTAGCCTCTCTGCACTTGATGAAAATGAATACACATTGCTCAACAGTCATTTTACGGATGTATTTGTACCAAAAGATCATAGATTCATTCTGGCATTCATCTAATGATCCCATTGAATTCAATAATGCCCCAAAACTCACACACACACACAAGCACACTCATTACTGTTTGTGGATGAAGGTGCACATATGCAAGCATTCACCCTCGCACACCTCACTGACACTTGATGGATTGAGAATGTTCTCAGAGCAAACATAGTTCAACCCATTGCGTCATTTCACTTCATTTCAGGAGTGGAATGTGTGCTCCGTCACCCTTCACCTCACCTCATCGGCAACCCAACACCACCCTACTGACCCCTGAGATGCTTTATTTTCACTCATATTTTTAGATATCCCATTGGGCTTTGCACTTCCCCGCGGGAATGACCACCTGCTGTGAACATCCATCAGCCAAAGCGAGTCTATGCATATTGTGTCATCAGATGAGATAGACATAAATTAAAATGTTGACACACCGTAGATTAGCTGTGCTTTGCAGTTATTTACAGAGTTTTATGTCAGGGGGTTGCTTTAACACAATATTATGAGGTTAATCTCAGATTTCCAGCATGTCTAGTGGAAAATTTAAGCATAAAGTCCACCTGAAATCTGACCGCCAACTCCTCAAATGTGTGTCTGTATGCTAAAACATTTGAGAGGACAATACGTCTCCATCTGGGTACAGGTTAGTGCCCTTGCAGTTTTTATTTCATAACACATTTGTTTTCTCACCCAACTCATGCATACTTAAGTAAATCCTTGTGGGATATTAGCTGGTGTTGTGGCTCAACCTTTTAACAATTGTCTGTGTCAGCAGCATACTGCACACTCAGTGTTTGGTGCTGTGTGCGCAGATGGGAACCCGAGGGACTTTAGCTTTAAAAGATGACCGTGAAAACAACAGCAGCAGAGTCCATTGTTATTAACTGCTGATGAAGATACCGAAGGCCAGCTGCTCAGAAATTTAGTTGAATTAAAAATGGCTATCTCACTTCTTGCACCTGTTGAACACACTGAAAAAAAGGCATGTTCCCACATTATTAGGGTTCTTGTTACATAACAAGTGGTCACTCCGGTCTGAGATAACTATCATGTGTTTGTGTACTGCTTCTCCCTATCCAAATGCAGTTATAAAAAAGCATTTCAGCTCACAGAGACTCCAACATGCTATCCCCTTACTTTCCCTGATGCTCTTATCCAGAGCGATTTAGAAGGACTATAAAGGACAGGTTTAACCTCCTGCTCAAGGACAATGCAAGAGTCAAGCTTCAACCATCAGTTTGGGGACGGGATGTTTAGCCAGTAGGTCACTCTATTAGGACAAAGCAATAACTCTAGACCTCACAGCCTATAATCTAGTGCCTACTGTGCCATCTCATGCCAAGGCAAACACGCTGGAGGGGAAACTAGTTGCAGTTAGAGACTAATAATCGAATTGTCTGGCTCCCCGACCCTAAGCCTACGGTCCCTGCCAATAATATTTCCGTTGCTGCATTTTGATAATGGCTACAATCACAGTTCAAAGAGAGTTCATGCCTGCCCTTGATAAACATTGCTCGATATTTACTGTGGTACTTGGCAGAGGTAGCGATACTGTCGGATGCTGGGCGGTGTGCTGTACACACCGTTCTCCTGAAGAGGCTGGCGAGAGGAATTCAATAGGACCGAAAAAGGGAGTGGCACCATGTGCTGCACATTCCAAAGGGTCTCCGACAGAGGCAAGGAATGCCGGTGCTAGACTTGGTCACATGGCTTCACAAGACTAAACACATCCCCCTCTTCAGACAAAGATGCGCCCATTGTCCAGACTGTGGTCATACCTGTAAAAGTGCTACACATGCACAAGGCTCACATTCTACACATTCTACAGTGAGAATCATATTTGGAGAGTCATAGAGACATATTTTAAACAATTTTTTTGCATTTATTTAAAAAAATTAATCTTTGACATTATTGGTGTTATTGTTGCCCATCTTCAAGGTGCAGTGTGTAGAATTAGTGGCATCTACAGGAATGTACTTGGCAGAAATGGAATATAATATTAATAAGCATGTTTTAATTAGTGTATGATCTACCTTACCTTACCTGATCTACCTTAGAATGAGCCCTTTATATCTTCATATGGAACAGATCTTCTTCCACGGAGCTTGCCCTGTTGAACCTCCATGTTCCTACAGTAGGTCAGAACAGACAAACCAAACACTGGCTGTAGAGAGGGACTTTCAGAGTTTCACGGCCACCGTAAGTTCTCCTACACGCTTGGAAGGGAAGGGGTATTCAGTTTGTTGCAATCTGCAACCTCACCACTAGATGCCATTAAATCCTACACATCGCACCTTTAAAAGATACTTCTGTAATACATATATACTAAACTTTGTACTGAGGAGGTGCAAGTTTTCCTTTAGACTATGGTGGCTTAGTTGGTCACAGGTAGAATTACTTCATATGCTATTCAGTGATTCCACAGGATGAGTAAGATCTTGGAGATGGTCTGGGACAAACTGGAAAAAAATCTGTATTGAAAATCAGATTTTTTTACCTTCTCCATTGCCTCAGGTTTGCTGCAGCTATTCAAACATAAGTCTTGGTTTGAAGCAGTATTTAAGACAGTAAAGACACACATTCAGTGTTTTAAATGACTGTTATATTTCTCACACTTGTAACATTCAAGAAAATAAGTACATATAGACATACAAAACACATCTTGGTAACATGCATGCTAGCATGTTAGCTTGATGATACTAGCTGCAACATGCAAAAAAGACAATGTAAGTTTTTTATGACAGCAAAATATATATCCCCATTGAAGTATAAATACCTTACATTCAAAATGTTGCTAAAAATACCTATCTAGAAGAACCCAAAGACTTTAAAATAAAGACCAGGCTAAATAGGGCATTTTTTTTTTTACATTTAACTGAAGAAAACATGGTTAACTTTCTATACATTGTCTGTGCTTCTCTTATATAGACTGCTGGTAACTTTCAGTCAGTCAGGTCTGTTTGCTTGAACCTGTTATCTATGAGATAAATCCTTAAGTGCTGTAGTAATAAACAGAGAGATAGATAAGAAGTGGGCACAACTCATCAAGCAGCTCTCCCATCAATCGCAATCCTTCGACTGGGCATAGCCAAAAGGTGAGAGACACATCAGTCAAGCCGCTCATGTCAGTGAAGCAGATTTGATTTGTCAGGCGGTGTAACCTTGAGCTGTGTTACAGTGGCTCACATGTATCTTTGGCCTCTCACACGATGCAATAAGTGATGGGTTTGCATACGACTATAGCACACAGGCACAGCATCATTCACTCAAGTGAGCCTTCAGTATGGCTCAGACCAACTCGCTGTGAAATTATTACCCGGGGGCATGTTGTGGAATATGTTAGAGATTTCCATGTCCAAAAACGCAAAAGCCTCAAGAAAGACTCAAACTAATTTTAGTTACAGTTTTAGCAGCAGGAAATGAAATTTAAGTTTAAAAAAACAGAAAAGATACCGTTGGACTTGTTGCATTCCACACCATTTTATTGAGCAAAAAAGTATGTCTGCAAGATAAAATATTCTTATGCACATTAATATACAAATTCCATTTATTCCAGTAGTCTCTGCCTACTGTTCAAGATGATTAATTTATTTCTGAGTGCAGAGCAATTTTTAACATCCCTGGAAAACCAAGGGATACTGCATACATGGTAACTCGAACCAGCACAGCCCAACGGGATGCTTTTTCTCACCCTGACTCTGTTCTGACCGAAACACTACACAGCCCACAATAACCTCGGGTGCAGCAGCAACTAAGTAGACAGCATCTCTGTGTGACTTCATTATGGGTTCAAAGGTCATCTGACTCAGGGATGAGCAGAGGCTCAAGGGAAATTGTAGGGAGGGTGACTGAACCGCCTGCCGACACCCACCCCAGAGCAGATCTGTTGAAGGAGGGTCGGTTTACGATTATGTCCCCCTGGAGTTCGGGGTACTCTGGGAGGGGCTCCTCCTGCTGCAGGGTCTTGATGGGATCAGGTCTGGGTGTCTTGCTGAAGCCACCGAACGGGGTTGCCACCCTGGAGGTGACGGAGTGACAGTGTTAACAGTAGCCGTCATGTGCTAATGAGAGGGACTGCAGTGACAGTTGAAGTGATGCAACTAATTAAAAGGAAGTAGACTTTGACCAGGGGACATATTCTAAGAGAAGGCTGCTCAGAGAGAGAGGCATACTACATTATGACTTATATGAAGGATGTCACTTGTTTTGCTCACTCAGCACTAAAACTACATTAAACATTTAAGATACATGTGTCTGCTTCTTTAATACTATCAAACCACTGCGCCTTTTAATCACATGTTTTCCACCTGTGAGGTTCTTACCTGTTGAAACTTCTGTACCCTGGTAGGTCTGGTTGGGGCTCTGGCTCAGGCATGTGAGTGATGAGAGTGTCAGCCAAGGTCGGGTCATTGATGATGGCCTGTTCCCAGGGTGAGTGGTAGGACTTTGGTATAATGTTGAACTTCTCTGGAGGGATGTGTTTTAAAGGACCTCCATACCCTGAGTAGGTTATACAACACAGTGATTAAACATAATGCTTGTCTGACACACAGCAGGCATTATCTTCCTTTTTTATTATTATTATTTTCTCGGTTTACTTTCTTTGTATGTCTATTCATATGTGTTCTTCAATTTTTCTGTATTTTTCCAAAAGAGTGCTCGTGTTAGGGTTGGACATTTCTCCACACATGGTCAGTGATGAAGTGAAAATTAAAAGCCAAATTCAAAACTATCTATTTAACAGAAATAGCAGACATATCCAAAAAAAAGCTGATGAAAGAATAGTCAGATGGTAATGAGCAAACTGAGTGTATGCAGCTTGCTCACCATATGATTTTGGTCTACTAAAGTTCAAAAATGTCATCACTGGCATTTAGTTTAGCTAAAGTTGCTTGTTTTAGCTTTAAAGCACTGGCTATTGCATACAATTTAATACATCAGATATTTTGTTTCTTTTTTTGCATGATAGAGAGAGAAAGGAAGAGAAAATGTGTGTGTGGTTGTGTGTGTGTGTGTAGTGTGTGTATAACGCAATCATATCAATCTGAGTGTGTCAGATTGCAACACCCCCTAATGTTTTTCTTTAGGCCTGTATTCCTCGTTAAAGATCACAGCAAAACAAAACAAGGGGCAGCTTCCCTGTATGTGTGTGTGTGTGTGTGTGTGTGTGCGCGTGTGTGTGTGCGTGTACCCAGCTGCATGTATGTCTCCCTACATAGTCTATGTGTGTTGATGGGAGAGGCCTATCCAAAACACTATCCTTCAAAACCAGCGCTTCACTCAGGGGGGCTTGCAAGCTCCAGCATTACATAACACGGGGCGTTGTGTCACGTCCTAACCTCTCACAATGAACAATCCCCCTTCCTGAGTTTATGTTTTGCCCTGAGGGGGAAGCAGGAGAGACCAAACAGACCTGTGGGGAAGTTTACGGTTTTGGGGGGGAATCTATTACAAAACATTGTGTAAAAGATTTTCTGAGGCCATGGAATATTGTTTTTATGGCTGGATGTTTGGCTGAGTTGAGATATTTGTGGGAAAGGACTGTCACACACCCAATTCTACGCTCTCTCTGTGGAGATGAAAGAAGGTCCTAAAAAAAAGCAGAGAAGAAGACAGGAGCCTGGCTTTTTCTACATAAATGTTTTTCCTTTCTTTCTGAACTATCTATCTTCAAATGTGGCAACATTTAGTCAAACTTGCTAAAGATGCATTTTGCTATGCTTTGGTTTCAAAATGGAACAAAACAATACAAATACAAAACTACATAAAGTTATTACCATTTCCCCTCTTAAGCTTTCCAAACCTTCAGTGTATTTTCTGACAATTATCTTGTCTTATTTAAGCTCTATTAGAATCTAAAGTCCTGCCTATATATCAGTAGAGTCTGGTTAAAAAATGTACCAGTCCAGGCACATGGAACATGCACCCCTGGGTAGATGAGTGCGCTATTTTAAGAGTTCTTACCATTTGATACCTAATGCACTTTGGCCTGATTTCTGCTACAGCTGGAGTGACATCACTCAGACGCTGAAGGGTGGTGTCTGGTCCTGAGGTCCAGAAATAACACCCCACCCCTGTGTGGACATACTCATCCTTAAGTCAGTATTGGTTTTGTGTCAACTGGGCAGAATTCAGACACGAGGAAGGATGTGAGTGCAAAGCTGATGGTATCAGTGGCACGGGAGGCAAACAGGAAACACTTCTCATGGGGTAAAACTTTTTCTAAAAGATGGTCAAAGCTGATTGTAACGAGGAGGGGTAAAAAAAAAAATGTGCAGAGTGAGAGAATTAGGGGAATGTGGAGGAGTAGACATGGGACAAAGAGTGGGATGAAGATAGAAAGACTGGGAGAGAAGGGAGACGGGCGGGGAGAGAGAGAGAGAATAAAAAGACAAACGTGTAATCATATTCTGCCTGAGGCCAGCAGATTCCAGGCAAGACGAAAATGTTTTCCTACGTGATCAAAGCCCGCGTGAGTACAAACAATGAAAAGCAGTTGAATCCTTATCAAAACACGGCACATCCAGTGCTTTGTAGAGAGCACATCCACACAGTCTCTCCACCAGGAGGAAAACAGTTTATAAAGCACTGTACATTTAATATGTAAGCACATTTTTTGAAAAACTGCATGCCTTAAGTGAAAGTTTGCAAAGAAAACTCAAACCAAGTCTATCTCATCTATAACACACTACTTTGGACCAGATTTTTATCATTGATGTAATAAACTGAAAGCAGTTTCCAGTGTATTGTTCTGCAGAAACAGGGACTAATAAGGTCACAGAGTTGAACAGAGCTCGTCTTGTTTGTTGACCTAACTTTAGCTACAGTATATCACTGCTGCAATGTTTTTGGGTCCTTGAAATGTGTTGCTGTTCCAGTATGCTGTATCACCAGTGTTACCTACCCGGGGCGATACTGTCTGGATTTGGCTCCGTTGTTGTATCTGGTGTGCAGGCCTGATCAACACCCAAGTTGTGTTCACCACTGTGGCTGTCCACAGCATGCTCATTCTCAGCTTGAGAAACCACTGCGTCCTAAAAGAAGGACAGAAAAAATGTGTTTAGGCTTCAACAAAACTATGAAAATCTGTTTAGATTGAAAGTCCATTCTTTACCTTGGAAACAGTAGTTGACCAAACAGTCTCACCACAAGGTCTATTGAGCTTTCAATCATATCACAAGACTTTGCTTGGGAAATGGACTTGCCCAGTTGTCATGAAACTGAAATTGCTGAGCAATTTAAACCTCTATTAACCTTTCCGACTCAAGGAACAATTATGTTTCTGGCCACTTGGGGGCAACAGAAACAAGGTGTAAAACAACACTGACATTGATATGGTGAACTTGTGTGCAAATAGTTACTAATTTACACATCCAGCATATACAGAGCAACATTTGCATTCATTTGGAATTTATAGCCACACGATGAATGTCCACTCTTCTTTTAGCTCTGTATCCACCTCCACCAACCCCTGAGTGAAAGTCTTTTTCATAAGCTGCTAAATGTTCCACATCCCTCACTAGCTAGTCACTGATTTTGTCTGTCTGCTGTTTGGTGCTGGGCAGGGAGCATACAGTAGGTTTATCAGCTGTCTGCTGCTGCTGGGAAATGACTGATGAACACAGTGAGAGTGGACGGAAAACCAAAACAATGTGCTGAAAGATGCTAAAATTCTTAGTAGAGATGAGTAAAGCGACAGACACAGGTGATAATTTCATTGTTAGTATAAAAATATTGATTATAGCTGCTTTAAAGACTTTTCTTCCATGTCAGGTTAAAAAAGACAAATATGGGCAAACTACATCTGCTAAGAAATGTGATAAAGTTGAAAACTCTGGGACAGCCACCAACATAGATGTGAAAAGTACTTAAAGGACTAGTGTGTAGGATTTAGTGGCATCTAGTGGTGAGGTTGCAGATATAACTACCTGAATACTGAATACCCCTCCCACTCCCCTTCCCCAACCCCCTCCCCATGCAACATGGCAGACTGTGTGGAAGAGGAACCGCTCCCCATGGAGATATAAGAGCTCATTATAAGGTAACAAAAACGCAATGATTCTTAGTTTCAGGTGATGATACACTAATTAAAACATACTTATGAATACTATATTCCATTTCCCAATAGATCCCCCTGAATCCTACACACTGGGCTTTTAACATGCTCAGAAAAAATGAAAATCGAAAATCTACATTTCCATTATATGTGAGCAAACTCCTTCTGCTGAAGAACATTGTGTAATGCAATTGAAAGCTCCACAGCTGCTCCTAGGTGGTCCTTGTGGAAAGAATTTTTTTGTCAACAATTGACCTCATGACACAGGACTATTTTTTGACAAAAGGCAAAAATAATCAACCCTATCAGTTTTCTGACATGTTTAGACTTATTGAAATACATACAAAATGTGCTTTGCATGTGCAGTAAATTATTGCTTCAGTAGATTAGCTGCTGCTTATTGAAACCATTTTCCACTTTTCAGTGTATTCAGCAGAGAAATTCTTTGCTTGACCATTTTTCCTCAGTATTAGAAACATTGTTTTTTGGGCTTGGATGAAATGAACTGCAGTCCAAGTATCCAGCTTTCATCCCTCTGAAAGATATTTATGATGATTTACTCCAGGACTTCCTCAGGAAATGTTGACAACTTGAAACAAAATCCCTCCATTGCCCCGAGCAATAAACAAACCAGAGATATGTAAGTCCTTCTCACTTCAAAGATGAGGGGAAAAACTTCCTTGGAGCATAATAATTATTTTATCTAGAATTCATGAGGGCAGTGAAAAGCACACAAGGTCACTACACAACTAATGAAAGAGGATATAACTAGTGCTGCTAATTAATTAGATATAGCCAAGAGAAACTTCGTTAGTTTATCTTGATTCAATTTTACTGAGAGCCTCGCTACATAAAGTGCTTTATGTGTGACCAGGTCAGGCTAAGATAAGTACTGCTGGGAAAAGAAAACGCTGACTTGGCACACTGCCCATCTATACACAAAGGGACATTAATAAACCTACTTATGACCAACTAGAAGACTTTCACAACTATTCTTTGCTGCTCGGCGTCTGTTGCACAAGTCAAATAAACACCTCAAGTGCTTAATCTTGCCAATAGGTGATACTATGTAACTGCTGTTATGCTACTTGATAAGAATAAAAAGACAGGAAGTATTACAATGTGTGGAGCTGTGAAATGCCCGCCCACATTAAAATATGGAACATTATTCTGTGACCAGTGCTTCTTTTTAAGTGCTTTACTACAAATACATGACAAAATTGGCAACAAGGATGGCCATGGCTATTACTCCTTTGTCTACTACTTTCGTACAATGTGTGGGAGAACCTGCAATACTATTTGAAACAATTCTTGATTTTCTACACCATGACAGAAAGAGGTACCACCTATGATATGTCATTGCTAAGTTTCGCCAACGAACACAGAGACATGATGAAACTATGGCACAGTATATCTCTGCGCTATGTAAGATGCTTGCATTGCATGAATTCAGAAATGCAGAGCAAGATGCTACGGTAGAGGATAGCTGCTTCAGATTGCCAACCAAGTGGAATCGGCTGCATGCAATGCTATTGCTCTTTCAAAGTGCCAGTGCATCAGATGAAAATGCTCCCAAAGATGGAACAAAAATGCTCCAAAAGCACAGGTAACCAAAGAAAAGGTGAAACAAAGTCTTAACACGCATGTAAATGTTACAGATGTGACTCAGACAAGCACCTAGCAAATTCAACAAAATGACCTGCTTCAAACAAAATATGCAAACCATGTGGAAAGACTGGGCACTTTGCAAAAATGTACCAGTCAGGTCAAAAACATGAGATGAGGGAGGTTGTTATTACCTTGTGAGGCAGGTGGATTCGCGAGATCACAAGATCATGCTTCAAGTTACGCACTTGTGTCCAATCAGCGTCATGAATCCAGCTGCCTCACAAGGTAAGACAGTGATAGACAGATGGTTCATCCAATCACCTGCCAATTATTTTTTAAAAGTGCCTGCCCCTTTTCCAAACAGTTTCCATGGACAACTTTTCAGATGGTTCTGTGTAACAAACCATCTGGAACAACAGGTTTTCATCCCTGAGCTGACTGTGCTGTTTCTGAAAGATACTGTCCCAGGAGAGAGAAAAATAATGTGTGCCATAGAATTAGGCACATTTTCTAATATGCAACCATTCAATTCCAAGCCTGTGATGTGAAAAGCTTTCTGCATGAAGTCAAAGTGATAGATGATGTGAAACCCGTGCAACAGAAATTGAAGAGATTGCCCTTCTCTGTCAGAGATGATGTTTCTGCAGAGATAAAATGCTGATATCATCAAGAAGATCAACGCATCTCCCTGTGTGTTACCAAGTGTTGTGACTTAACTGAAGAATTCAGTGAGAATATGGATGTATGCAGACCTTAGGGAGCCCAACAAGACTGTAGTGACTGATTACTTCAGCTATGATATGTCTATAGGCCTGGTGCTGAGAACCATGCAGCAGACTGCCTTTCTCACTTGCCACTGCCATATGAGCAGGACTTCTCCTCAGACATGGAACCAGAGACTGTTGCTGCTGAATGACAATACAACAAGAACCCCCCCCTTGCACAGATGATACCATTCCCTTTGCCTGATGGACCCTGGCAAAAGATTGTTTGCCCTTTTGAGACCGGTACTGCTGATTACAAGTTCACTTTTACCATGGTGGACTACTATTCAAAGTGTCCTCTTTCCTGGAAGAACGAGCTGGCACATAACCCTCACTAAAACCACTATTGGACATAGTTTGCCGTACTTTATTAAATAAGCAACAAGTAAAGGAAGTTTAAGAAGCAGCTAAAGAAGTTAATTCTTGGGTAAAGGTCTGTAAAATGTCAGTAACTTTTTCTCTCTTTGGTTTAGTGAAATTTGTAGCTCAAAGCATTTGGTAAATGTGGTCATTGATACTTGTTTGTATGTATATATGTATGCATGAGTAAATAAGTGTATATGCGTGTGTTTATGTTTGCATATATATATTATATTGTATGTATACATACACAGAGAGATGCATAAAGAGAGTTTCACATTGTTCTATTGTATTTGTTTTTTGTAATGTTTATACTGTTTTAATTGGGGTGGGGGACAGGGTTAGTGCTGTAATTGTATTTATGTATGCATGTTAAAGCATGTGTATACATTAATGTTCTTCATGTGGACACCAGGAAGAGTAGCTGTGGCCTCAGTAACAACTAATGGGGATCCAAATAGACAATAAAAACTTTGTGTTTTCTTGTTGTTTGGTTTTTGTACAGATGAAACTAATGATGTGATGTGTTATCTTATTTTCTTTACTTTTGGACAGAGCCAGGCTAGCTGTGTCTCTCTGCTTCCATTCTTTAAGCTAAGCTAAACTAACTGTCATCTGGCCTTAGCTTCATGGTTAACTGTGGCTAACTATTGAAAGTGGTATCAATCTTCTCATCTAACAATCAACAAGAAATCAATTAAGCCAATTTCCCTAAATGTTGAACAATTCCTATAAGACAAAATTACATCGAGCTGACTGAATAAAGTTTAAGTTTTCACTGCATCACAGTTTCTGCTTACATTCAACTGCTTGTTGTTTTCGTTCTGGATGTTCTCAAAAGTGTATTTTTCTGAGCGCTTCTGGCGCATTTTGAAGAGACGGGAGCCCCGGTTGGAGGCAAGAGATAGCTCTTCCAGCATAATGTCCTTAGGCACACACATTTTCTTCCCCAGATCCATGTCTGTATCTGGACATAAAGATACACACAGAGGATTAAAGAGATTATATGCACATATACAGTATATACTTGTACATTGATCAGACCTCTGTCAAGACAAATTTATTTTCCTATACTCCCACCAATATGATCTGATTGAAAACAAATTATATTACATATAGAAAAAAAAACCTTGCCACAAATAAGCACTCTACATGAATTGCTGACATGGTATTACTGCCAATATGATAAACGAGGAATTATCTTCCCATGTAATCCACTCGTGTCCAGTGCTTGTTTTGTGGTTAGCACTGCGTGCTAGCTACTGCATGCTGATCATGGAGATGTCACCAGCCAAGTGTGAGACGTATAATTTGCCAGAATATCTTTCAGCTGTCCGTAGCCTTCAGACCCTCCCCATCCCAGAGAGCCACACAGTTGTCCTCGCCTTGAAATAGCGTGTTCAAAGGACAACGACAAAGGGATTAGTTACTTTGGCCCATAAAAGTATTCATTTGCTTATTTATAGTCAGGGTCGTAGAAGGGAGGGTTGGCAACCACTGCCCTGGCAAATGGTTGGCTCATACCTTCTATAAAGTGAATCTGGCAGTGTCCAGTGAATGCTACTTCTTACAGTAAAGTTAATATGTATGGGTCTTAAAAGTATACTGTAAGTAATGGTGTTAAATCCATGTCTATGCTGATATGTGTGATAAAAAGCATAGGAAGGGGCTGAAAGGAGCAGGATGTGAGGAGGAAGAGATGATGAGGTGGAAACAGAAGCAAAGAACTGATGCAACAAGAGAAAGAGAGAAAAACTGCGAAAGAGTTCGAGGATTAGACAACAATGTAAAGAGGACACACTATGGCTACCTTCCTCGCCTTGAACCTCCCTGCAGATTGCTGCCGCCTGCATTTTCCTCTCACTGGTCGTCATGGTGGAGAACTGTGACATGGCTGCCCCCTGGGAAGCCAGGGGTGAGGAAAAAAGTCACAGGAGACAGCGCACATCAGTACAACCTGTTCAAACACACAATGAGACACAAAAGCAAGACAACACGGCTGCATGTTGGCCATCGATTGACCAACATCAAGCATCCACACCACGCACAAAGAAGCACCGAAGCAGATAGAATTTATTGGGGCAGTGAAAAGGGCAAAGTTAGCACATCCCTTTAAATAACCTTGGGCCATTAAACGCCAAGCACATGCTCTTCAGACATGGCAGCCAGCTGTGTCAGGGGTCTGGGAATCAATATGTTTGAAATTACCCAAGTGGGCTGAAAGGACACAGATCGAGAACATATTGCTGTCACAGCAAACACGTGAGACTATGGATGAAATAGCACAATGGAAAGTTTACGACAACGCGTCAGTGAACACAACACAAATGTTTAATTCCAATCCAAAATACCTCCAACAAGGTTTCGTGATGGAACAAAGGAACACCATGCAAAATCACTCCATCATTCAGTTTCAGCTCACCAGATAAGAGACAAAGGTTGTAGAGTTAATTCTCAGCTCCCATAAATCAACTTCAGAATCTTGTTATCATTTTTGATTAAAAAACATTAAGTGGAAGACAAACATAAAACTTGCTTTATGCATACTTGTGTGTTGTCAAAATCAGGATATGGACACTTAAAAATGTCAAGCAATAATACCAAAAAGGAGATGCATTTATCAAAAAAACATTAATAAAAAATAGATATAAAAAAATAGATTTTAATTATGACACATGACAAGCTGTGTGATTGACGGGAAAATGTGTAGAGAATGAGTGTGGTGAGAGTCATGCTTGATTTTAAGTGCAAGTGTCACATGATAACTGGACAGCAAAGCCACAGCACACCTGTGGAGAGGCCCGAGTGATGGCTTACCTGTCCTGAAGGACCCTCAGGGGAGTCTCAAGCTGTGCCTGTCTCCACTGGGTAGGAAGTCAGAAAGGTGAGAGGCGAGAGGGTCAGACTGGGTAGTGCGACCTGTGTGGGTGCTTGCGCTCCTCAGGACTGGGGCTTGTCGTGGGGAGGGTGTAGGCGGAGGGGGCTGCTGCCTGACCCGGCTGACTGAGTGACTGAATGAGTGGGTGGGGTGGGTGTCAGTTTGTCTGTTGTCATTGGTATTTAGTTCACAAGCGGAGGGGTGACTAAATTTAGAGCGCTGCCACTACTGCTCGCTTTGCCCTCCATCTATCTCTCTGCCAGTATGATTACAGTAGCAGGATGATCTATATCAGTGATTCCCAACCAGGGGTAGGCTGCTTCTACAATTGCTAGGGGGTACATGGAAAGATTGTGGAATAGCATAACTAATTTGATAAAATAAAATAGAATTTACAATTTAATTGAAAATATATATCCATATATTAAGTCACCCATAACACCAGAACAATCTTGTGACTGAGAGTGTGTGAATGAGTTGGTGAGAAGAGTATTTAAATGCATAAACAGTTGCAGATATCTTAAACTATAGATAAATGATTAATAGCCAATAGCTAAGTGTAATGGATAAACACTTAATAGTTAGCTAAAAGTAATGGATAAACTGTTGTAATAGTTGGGTAAAAGTAATAGTTTAACAGTTAGAATAGCTGAGGATATGCAATGGCTAAATGGTTAGAATAGCTAAAAGTAATGGATGAAGTAACGAGCTACAAATAATGGAACAATGGTTGAAACATCCATGGTAGTAACACAAATGGAAACATATAAACTGGCCTAAACATTAGTCTGTTTGTTAAAAAAAAAGTAAAGTAACACCTATTATTATCTCCAGACATTATATTATTAATAGCTAAATAATTCCCAGTTTAAAATCAGTTCAACTGTACACATTTTGAATATTACTGCTGTTGTTGATGAAGGGTAACGTACTTATAGTTGAGAGGGCTGTGTGGGTACAGCTGTTATTTGACATAAAAGGAACCAATAATAATTATCAGGATTTTTTTTCTTTTGGGAGCCAACGGTCTACATAACTCCTACATGGCCTAGCTACTATCACCTCTTCTGTATTCACCATGATTGAGAATTTGCTCCATCTGTGGGAAAATAAAGGCAAGCCTAGATAAAGTGGAAACATAATGACTCTTGGAAACTACTGACAAAGCTTTAATATTAAAAAAAAAAGTTGTTTCAGCTGCAATTGTCTTTATCAGCACTCCGGAATTGCAATGCTCAGCCAACAATAAATATATTCAGTGGCATCCAACATGGGAACACCGCGCCCTCAGGGCATGCAGACCAATCAGATACTATTTGTTTTAAATGCCAACATGTGATATAGAAGAGACCAAGGCTTAATAGGGTTTACTCACCTTATAATCCAGCCACTATGTTTTAATTGACCTTGCTAAATTTAATTTACCCCCTATATATTTTTATTCACTTGGTACAAGAGAGAAATAAAAGGAGTCAGGTTGAATTTGTAGCACCCAGCAGGGCAGGGAAGGAAAAGGTGGCAAATTAAAAGCAGCAAGATCATAGGCATACTGCAGTGCCTGGCATATAGAAAATGCCAGTAACCCCATACACAAAAGGGAATATTTTAAAGCTATGTGTGTTGAGTTTTATGATGCAATATTTAAATTCTGATTCAAGCTCCACCCTTTAAATAGCATTCAAATCCCATTTACGTTACAGTGTTTTCCAAATCTAAATTGGAAGGGAAATAATTTCTGTTTATCATTTCCCTCTGTGTCTTTATCTCTCATTCTCCAATGGCTCAGCTACAGTAGGTACCCACTGTTATTATGTAACTGGTGGTCACCATGGGAACAAGTCCCCACCAACCCCCCTCCCAAGCCCCTTCGCTGGATACGGAGAGAGTGACTATTCAAGACAACACATCATATAAAAAGCTTCATGAGATGGTACAGCAAGCAACAAATGGCCTAGAGCAGAGTATTTTATGCTTGGAATAAAGAGCAAAAAGCACAAACACACAGTGCAATTTGTGAAATAGTGCTATTTGGTTGTATTTATTTTGTAAAATGCTTTATGTGAATTCATATCTGAAGTAGTTTTGGAAAAGAAAATGATTACTGGTTTTGTACTATCACCATAATAAGTATCATTCATATGGAAGCAATACAGTGGCATTTTCACAGATACAATATACAGTAGCATGTCAGTATGCTCAGTGATTCAATTGAGACACAACACAATGCTGTGTGACACTTATTTACGTTGATGAGATTGCTTGGTGAGAATCACATTAGGACTTTATGTACACTGTGAAAACACCAAACTAGCTTTAATCTTTGGAGATGATAACAAATCAGCAATCTATAGCAAAAGCCCAAACCAAACACAAGCCCAGTCATTCTATAAGCAACTTTCCTCGTGCCATCATGCTATCATGAACTAAAACAATATTTTGCATGGTCATAATTAGGATCCTTCAGCATTCCCCAAATTAACTTTAACTCAGCAAAGACACCCAAAAAACAGAAAAACTACATTTTCCTTCTTTGTAATGTGTCTCGCTTTTTCATATACCGTACAGCAGGCAGCAATTAAACAATTACAGTAAAGGAGGAAAAGGTCTAACAGTAGAAAAGATGCCCCATTATAGGCTTCTCATCTTCCCCCTCTCTCTGCATAGTTAGTGGACACACACTAATGCACTAATTAAAATGCACCTGGTAAATTAATGAATTAATCTCACTTATTAGAGCTTGCATAACAACATGTCCACCCACAACATACTGAGTTATAATAGCACAAGCCTTTCCTCAAGTCTGAAGCCTTACTTCCGATGCGTCACTAATTGCATTCCCACATTGAAGTGATTTCCTGATCTGAAAACACAACAAATACATATTTCTTTGGAAAATGCAGCCACCCTCAAGTTTCACGGATTTTAAAAAAAAAAAAAAAAAAGAAAAGAAAAGTGCACAATCACTGCAAGAACCAGCATGCTAAATACCCACAGCAGAAAATCAAACTGGGATAAGACAAAAAATCCACAAACTCAATACAATTCAAAAGACAATCTTCTCTTGCACCTTACTGTATGATGGGTGGGTCACGGTTGCCTTTTAGCAATGTCTAATGTCTTTATACAAATCTCTTTTCTCAAGACATCATAATTACCCATTTTGTATATTCTGAAAAGTTAACTAAACTAAACTCACTAAACTAATGTCTCTGTATTATCAATTAAATCTTTCCTCTTATTTCATACTAAACATGTCCATTCATTTAACACTCATAATATCCATTCTTAACAACATACTCAATGCCTAATCTGCTACAAGCCAAAGTCCATGTATTTACCAAACTATGAAGTCACTAAAATAAAACTGAAGTCTATACACCGTTAATTGTAACAGTATATGGATAGCAATCATTGATATTAATTATCTCTGTTCACATTTCATTATGCCATGCAAACTTTATGATTCCAACTACAGTACCAATCAAATGTTTGGACACACCTTCCTATTCCCTTAAATGAGAAAGTGTGTCTAAACTTTGGTACAGTAAATTTTATACTAAGTCATTTTATACTAAGAGCAAAATTTTAGAAAGCATTTCTAAAAATAAAAGGAGCTTATTAAAGCAATCTTGCAATCTTTCTAAATGTCCATCTCTGAAAATGTTAGCTTCAAATATTAGCTCTCCTCATTCCTCACACAATGGTTGCATCTAGATATTTATCACTAAAAGAGAAAAAGCTCTAACTGCAGTTAAATGTGTTATGGAATCAACGAGGGGTGTGATATTATTCATTGAAGGTCAGACAGGTATCCTACCGCTTCCAACTCCAAGTTGTATTGCTGGTGTACACAGACTTGTAGGTTTGCTTCCCCAAGGGCCTCTTATAGTCATAGGAGGACACTGAGGGCCCCAGGTTTGCCTCTGTCACAGACCTGTGAGGCTGCCACTGTCTGGGCAGGGACCTGTAACCAGCATGACTGGCAGGGGTGGAGACAGCACTCCTTGTTGGGGACACAAATGATGGCAGCGACGCTCGACTCTGACTGCGGCTTTGGCTCTGGCTCCAAGTCTGGCTGCCTGTTTTCTGTGGAGCTTGGTAGGACACCTTGGCCTTCCACTCTGCTGGCGGTTCGGGGAGTATTTTGCGCTGGGCTGCCAAGCGGACGTTTGAGGCGAGGGTTTGCTGGAGGTTCTGGAAAGCAAAGGCTTCATCCACAAGGCCCAAGGGATGCCTGGAGGCAGCCTCCCAGGGCGTAAGGGGCTTGTGGCCCTTCTCCAGCCAGGATGTCTGCCTTGCAGGCGGAGTTGCGGGAGCCCGAGCCGGAGGCTTGAGGGTAGAATAAGCCGAAGCTGACTGCTGGCCTGTGGATGGCACTCTGGCTGGTGGGGAAAGGGAGTAGCTCCTGCCAAGTGCCTGTAAAGAAAGACACAGACATGTTTATTTTAGTAAGGGTTCATTTTTGTTTGGCTGACTAACCCTCAAGCCAAATCAAATCAGCCTGGAAAACATTGGGAAATGAAGAAGCTATTCTCCAACACATTTCTTTTAAGTGCTGAAATGTTCTAATTATGTATTTAATGTTTAAACATGTGTGTATCATTTTTCTGTATTTATGTATAAATAAATGTTAAGATCTGAAGTAGCCAACAAAACAAATAAACTGTTAAAACTCAAACAAAATTGTATAAAAATGTATTTTGGACTCATCCATTCCACAGTAAGCTTACTTAACCCAGTACTTAAGCATTTGTCCAAAGAGAGTGTCCTACCCTGACATTTCTCAAACAACTTGCTTATAAAAGTAGGCTGCTCAAAATAAGCCACATTCAGCTTGTTTTAATTGGATCTGACCTCTGCTTTGCTAGATAAAAACTTTCAAAGTATATCAATGAGATTGTGGAACTGCTAAATGCTCAATAGAAAAACCTCTATTAGCAGGCTTAGACAGCTATGGGTTATGTGGGGTGAATAACACCCTACACACTGTCTAACGTGCAGAAAAGGCAGTGCTGCCATCATCTGGTGAAAAATGTGTAAGATCAGTGGATCATAAGGGAACAGAATAGAAGAGAGTGCAGTCATAAAGAATGAGAAATGTAGCTGAATGAGTCAAAGGGGAATAAATTCTCTGCTGACTCAGGTATCTGGTAGACCTAAAATGCCTGCAGCAGTGTTAGCCAGGATTAGGCAGACACAAGAAGGGATAAATAGACAATCTAAGGGATTAGTAGACAATCTAAGGTCATATTTTCATTCTACTGAAGGAGATTGCTTATATGACCATGTATTTGCAGCAAAATTTTTTCATCTATTTTTACAGAATTTAACATATATCTTGCAAATGGAGCTGAGCAGGTCTTGGGAGATGGTGTCAAGGGTAGTGTGAATAGAAAGACTTCCATTTTGAGCCAGATGTTCAAAATTGTGTACATGTGTAGGAGTGTTACAGCTTTGTTTATGTGGAGCTATGCTAAGCCCATGGTAAGGGGTTCCTTAGTTAGTCAATAAAAAAGTGCATTTGAGAGTAGAAGGTTGAATTTCACTCAGAACTTAATCTGATTTATATGTAGAGCATCTGCCCTATAAATTTACACACACACACACACACACACACACACACACACACACACACACACACACACACACACACACACACACACACACTACCATACAAATCTGTGTTTGGTAGTATAAGCATATATTTAAGACTGTGTGTTCTGTGAACATGTTTGGTTAAAAATTTAAATAACACTATTAAGTGTACTACTTTATGAATAACAAACATTTAAATTTAATTTTGTCTTCAGTGTACACTGAAAAACAAAAATGGTTGAGATAAAGATGCAGTTGTAATGGACCAATGAGGTAGTGATGGTCTACTCCAGCCATTTGAGTAGGAATCAAATTCCTCCAGATATTCTGTAACTGCAGAAATCTAATATTAAAACTTCCACTTAACAAATAATTGCCCTCTGCATGACACACCATGGCTATACATTTCACTAGGGGCCCACTCACTTGGCCTCCTGAATTACCCAAAGAGGTTGCCTGCATTCAATGAAGTCACCAGTCTAATAATACCCTTCATAAATGCATCATCAGGTAGTCATTCTGAAGGAATGTGCTTTTCAAGCACCCCTCAATTCCAGTAAAAGTAGGTGATTTGGATAATGAGGTGTTTCTGGCTGATATTAACAAGATCTTTATAGACTGAAAACTGTTCTTTATTGTTGGAAATTGATTAATGTTTGAATCACTGTTTTTGCAAAAAAAAAAAAAGAAGAAAAAAGATAGGTGTGAGTTAGTCTAATGTGACAGTACATCAGTTGAGATTAACTGAACAACAACTTAAATTCAATCAATATTTTTGTCTGAACAAATACTGCAGACTGGCTTTAGTAGTATTTATAGCACAGGTGGAGTGGTGAAATTCAGAAAGCTGTAAAGAAAGGGACCAGAAATAAAAGAAACCCAAAAAGCATGCTCAAAGGACAAAAGAAAGGAAAGTCAAACAAGGATAAAAGACATTTTAATGGCACTGCAGTGAATCATACAGAAAGTGCACTATGAAGAGAAACACACAAAGGAAAAGGAAAAAGAAAAGAACATGAAGAAGGAAAGCAGCCCTGTACCAAAAATAGATTTGTGAACATTACCGGGCTGGTTATCCTCATCCCTTTTTTTTTGGTATACCATTCATCATCTATTCATATAAAACAAAACCTGCAGAAGATGCATGAAAGAGTAAAGCTAGGAGAGTGGCCAACACAATATACTTTCTGTTATCAGAAAAAAATGGTATAAGTGTCTGAGAGACGGTAGCTTTCACTGGCTTAAGTTGAAATTTAAGCCTACTATCTCTGGACCTCAGCGCTCCCTCTCATGAGGCAGTTTAAATATAGTGCCTAACATGATGCAACAGCTGTTAAAACACTTAAATATAACTAACCCACTTAAGTAGGTGCTATGGAAGAGACACTGGAGTAAGGCACTAAAGAATAAATTGTTTACTAATCCAGTATTTGAAATTAAGCAAGCCAGTGTTAGTTGTCACTTTTTGTAAGGAGTACTGCTGTATCCTCCTGCCATCACTTGAAACTCCACAGAGTTGCTACGTATCCTATGTACTTGTGACATCAGTGATGTTGCAAATTTAGCCCTCTGCTTCTACTTGGTATCTTTATACCCCACTAACCCCACCCGACTCCCGAGCTACTTGATTTTCATTTTTACTTTGTGATCATATTCAACATTATTGTATTGTATTTTAGTCTTTCTGTTTATCACATAAGATTAGGTGCATTTACAATTCTCAATTTTCAACTTTTCATTTCAAAAATCAACCTCTTGTCATCACTATCCAGTATCATCCACTTCTGCTATTTTCTTTCACTCCTTTCTTTCATATCATACTGCGCATCATACTCCCCTACATTCTTATTTTGCCACCTCTTCAGATTCTATTACATAAAATAATATTGATTTATAAGGATTTTCTAAGTAGGTTTCCATATGCACCATTTTATTTATAAACATGATAAAATGTACATGCTTTATGGACTTGACCATTCGTGTCTGATAAGGTATACTTACATCCTGTTATTACTCTTACATACTTAATGTGTTTGTGATGCCCTTAACATTAGCTCTCAACACTTTGAAAACCATCAAGCTCTGCTCTATGACATTAACAATGAGCAGGTGGTGGAGAAGATAGTGCAGCTCAAAATATTCCACTTGGCAGTGGACTAGAGAGCATCAAATCTTTGATTCAAACAGACAATCAGGCATGTCATGATCCTACCAGAATCACTCTTTATCAACTGCTGTAGGCTTCCACACCTGAGCTGAACTTTTTTTGGCTGTAAACTTAGGTTTTGGAGCAGCTATAGGGTTACCACCTGATGCAGGTTCAGGCCTTGCAGCTACAGGGAAACTAGGAACAACATAGCTACTGGGAGGCTGCTGCTGGTAAGGTACTGAGGGAGCTGCCAGGTAGGGCGGACTATTGGCTGGTTGGTAGGGGACCTGGGGTAATTGGTAGGGAGGATTTGGAGACTGAGGACCTTGGGGTTGATAAGTAGGTGGGACAGGTTGTTGATACTGTTGGTTGTATGCTTGCTGGTATGGACCACCAGGAGGTTGCTGATAAGGATTGGAGGGAGGATAAACGTTAGTTGGGGCTTGCTGGTAGTGGCCATCATGCACCATAGGTTGCATGGGCATCCCATAAGCCTGCTGGGGGTATGGGGCATTAAATGGTCCGGCTGGCTGGATGGTGGCCATTTGATCATATTGAATGGGTTGGTTTTCAATAGGTGGGTTAGGAGGTGAACAGTCGGGCTTAGGTGCAGGGGGCTTGGCAGCCTCTGCTGCTGGGCCAAAGGTAAAGAGTGAGGAATTGAGTTGATAGGGTTGATGCTTCATGACATCTATTACATTGAGGGGTTTGGGGGCAGGTGTTTGTTTGCCTTTTTTCTTGCCTTTGGTTGAAGGACTACCTGGAGGGGGCTGCTTTGCTGCTGCGGGGGGATAAGAAGGAGAATGAATAGGATTATATGCCCGTGAAGGTGGAGCACGTACATTGGGAGTATATTTCCACTCATTTGGTAAGGAAGCAGCTGGTGATGTTGATCGGCTTGCCTTGTTTGCTTCCACAGTCTCAGAGTCCACAACAAACTTCTCCATACGAGACTGCCTCTTGGCAAACATATCCGCTCCTTTCCCTCTGACGGCTGGCATCTCAAAAGCTGAGCCGGAGGATGATGTGCTAAAGACAGTGGCCATGGGGTTGATAGGTGATGAAGCTCTTTGACCAATAGTAAAAGAGTTGAGTCGCTGTGGTGGAGGTGGTGGGCTCTGGTTTTGTGGGGCATTTTGAGGTGGTTGCCAAGGTTTTGGAGAGGGTTGAGTATTCACCATTGATGATGCAATATTCACAGGTGTTTGCTGTGACTGTGATGCCCAGGCATTTACAGGTGTCTGAGGTTGTGTTTGAGCTGGAGGCCAAGTAGTCATTGGTGACTGTGGTGGAGTTTTTGAAATAGGCTGTTGCCAGTTTGCCTGTGGTGTGGGCTGGGGAGGAACCGATTGAGCCCAAGGTGGGTGATGTTGGGCCTGATTTTGCTCTGGTCCCCAGGAATTCATGGGGGGCTGCCCATGTTCTGGAGGATTCTGGGGCCATGATGGTTGGGACTGAGCCTGGGCAGGTACTGGTGCCCATGGATTCAAATTGGCTGCAGGGTGTGGTGGAGGTTGTGCTTGGGCTGCTTGCATCCAAGGAGGCTGAGGTTGAACTTGAGTTTGTGATGAAGGCCATGCATTAATTGAAGGTTGCTGTTGCTGTTGCTGCTGAGGCTGAGGCTGAGGCTGAGGCTGTGGCTGTGGCTGTGGCTGTGGCTGTGGCTGTGTCTGTGGCTGTGGATGAGACTGAGGCTGAGGCTGAGGCTGAGCTGAGACCCACGGTGGTTGAGCCTGACCTGGTACATGGGCCTGTGGCCATGCCTGCTGTGGAGCCTGATGCTGTGATGGCTGAACCCATGGTGGTTGTGGCTGGCTTTCTGGCTGAACCTGTTGAACCCAAGGAGGTTGTACTTGGGATTTTTGCTGTGATTGTTGCACCCATGGTGGTTGATGCTGAGTGTCTGCTTGTGATGGCTGTGCCCATGAGGCCTGGGGTTGCTGCTCCATTGGTTGTTGAGGTTGTCCCCAGTTTGGCTGCATTTGCTGCAGGTGAGGCTGCTCATTAGATTGTGTCCAGGGTTGCTGAGCCTGTGGTTGAGACTGTGATTGCTCACGTGGCTGGGCCCAGGGTGGTTGAGCATGTGTCTGGGCTTGTGCTTGCTCACGTGGCTGGGCCCAGGGTGGCTGAGCATGTGTCTGGGCTTGTGCTTGCTCTTGAGGCTGATTCCAGGATGTCTGAATTTGAGGTGCCCACGTATTTGTTGGGGGCTGAGGCTGCACTTGGGTCTGAGCAGGTTGATGTATAACTTTTGGTGGCTGTGGTGGGGACTGACTTGGATGTGGCTCCTGGGGCTGCACTTGAGCTGGATGCCAAGAAATGGTGGATGGCTGTTGTTGTGCTTGTGTTTGTGCTGAAGCCCAAGAATTCACTGGAGCAGTCTCAGGCTGTTGAGTAGAATTTATGTGACCATTTTCCTCCTGAGTTGTCACTTGCTGTTGTTGGGATTCAGACTCCGGGAGAGTCCATGTGTGCTGTTCCTCTGTGGTGGTGCTGGCAGGAGCCTCCTGCAGGGCAGGAGGAGAGGACTCAGTGGCAGGTGCAGGGGTTGGCTCTAGTTCTGGAGCAGGGGTAGTCTCTGCGGTGGGGGCTACAACAGCAGGTGTGGATACACTATTTTCAGCACACTGAGGCATGTCCTGGTTGGTCACTTCTCCCTGTGGGGACCAAGGAGGAGAGTTGGGATTGATCACAGGCTTTGGAGCCACTGGTGGAGGAGTCTTGTGCTTAACACGTTGAGGCTGGAGGAAATTACAAGCCTCAGCCCCAAGGCTGAGATAGTCTTCCTCAGGTCCTGACTCAAAACCCAACTTCTTATCACTCCTGTTGAGGAGGTTCAGCAACTCTGGGTTAGGTGATACTTTTGGTGCTTCCTTAAATGTGAACATAGGTTTGCCAGCATTTCTTCTCCTTGCATCCAGCAAAAAGCTAGTTTTAATTGCAGGGGTAGAAATGCGCTCATCGCGGGAAGCTATCTGCTCTCCTTGGCCCATAGAATCTTGATTGGTTCCACTTATTGCGGGAGAATAAGGATTGACTGCCATATTTTGTACCGAAAAAGGCTTTGCAGTACGATTGCTGAAAGAGCTCTGCAATTCATTGGCTTGATGGTGGACTGTACCATTGATATTTGCAGAATAGGCCTGAATTTGCTGTTGCTCTTGATGATATGCATGTGGTTGTTGATACATTTGCTGTTGTTGATAATGCTGTTGTTCATATTGCTGCTGCTGCTGATACTGTTGTTGGTATTGCTGTTGCTGTTGGTATTGCTGTTGTTGCTCATAGTACTGCTGTTCTTGATATTGCTGGTACTGTTGTTGGTGTTGGCTTTGTTGGTTTATATTCACATCCATGTATGCATGATCCTCTGTTGCAGACTGCATGTACGAGTGCTCCACTTTCTTTTCAACTTCCTGCATTCCCTCCACAGGAATCCCCTGGCGCCTAAGCTCTTCATGTTCAGCAGAAATCTCATCCACCTTCTGGCGCCGTTGAGCAAACATTAGGGCACCCTTTCCTTTGGTTTCAGGTAAACATTCCATCTCTGCTTTGTTGTTCAGGTTCCTCTCAATCTCAAGGAGACCCTTGTCCCAGTTGATAGTTAGCACACCTTTGCTACTATGGGCATTAGTGAGGAAGTGCTGATCTAATTCAGAGTCGTTTGGAGCCACAAGGGTAAATTCAACAGCATGGGTTCCTTGTCTGCTGTCTTCGTTCTCCTCGTCCTCTTCGTCACTGTACTCTGGTTCGTCTTCTCCTGTGCCGTAGCTGACAAGTGTGTATTTCTTGGCCCTCTGCCGATGCTTCTTGAACATCAACACCCCCTTGTTGTTGGGGTTGGGCGGAGCAGCAGTGAGAAGGAGAGCAATACGTTTACATTTGGACTTAGCCTCCTTCACCTGCTTCTCAGACAGACTCTCACTACGTCTGAGCCCTGTATAGAAAAGGAAAAAAGAGAGTTTATTCACAAACAACTTACAATAAAGTGTCCTACACAGGAGAATCAAAAGACACAGAAAGCCTTCATCTGAAATTAGAGGTATTACTAACAGTGGTGTTAAGATCACCACAAAATATTCAATTTGCTTGGAGAATGTGCTAGGAAAAAAAACAATAGCAATGAAATAGCTTGCATTTCAACGCCTCATTTTTTTGTATTTTTGTTTGTATTTTTGTATTATTTGTATTTTTCAGCTCTTTGATCACTGACTTAAAGCAATGCCTGTTCACTGTATCTGCATTGATGATGTAATTTTAGTTGATTAATTTACTTTAAAGCAGGAATGTGGAAAGCTATTTTTATAATATGCCCATCCTGAACATCAGTTGGAAAGTAAGATTATAATTTATTATATGACAGCCATATTTGGTTTAGCACTCATCTGAATACTAAAGATAGAGCTTGCACATATAACAATGGTGACAGATGACAAAATGAAGTTTCAAAACAGTTAAGCAAGAAACAAAATTGTTTTTTTCAGCATGTTAAATTACATTAACTGAAAAGCAGAAGTGACATGTTTCTGTATGATAAATTAACCATTTATACTATACAAGCATGTACTGTTGAACAGATCCAAACACACAACAAATAAAAATTAAATAAGTTAACTGATTCATTCATATGAAAAACATTCCATTCCATATATTCTTAGTCCACAAATAGTATTTATCCATCTATAGCTATGTATTTTTCATGATTGTATTACTCTAAATTAGCTCATCCAGTGAAACATTAAACAACACATAAAGCAATTATGAAATTCTCTGACCCATGTTTAATATCCTCATTTGTTCACAAACAATGCATTACATTAAATCAGATATTCATCCCCATAAAGAAGCCATGAATAGGAACTGAGAGAGATTAAAGATAGCCTGCATGCAGTAAATTTACCAGAACCAGAGCGTCTTTACCAGTCCTTATCTGTAAGTTTGCAAGCTGTTCAGTTAAAACCTTATGCTCCTCTTATATCTCTCACAATTGCTGAAACTTACACCAATCTTATAACAAACATCACACTAAAGAACACTCTCTCAAACATTTAACAAAGCAAGACTGTAATAAAATAACAAGTCGGCTTACTTTTTTATATTCCTACAAGACTAACCTGAAGGTGGAGGACACAGCAGGAGTGAGCAATGGACTCACTTTTTTAGCTCAGTTAAAGCACCCAGTTTGAAAGGATCAGGTAACGGGTTAGGGGAGCACATGCTGGTGTCTGTCAAAGGGCCACTTCTGCAGGCATCATCAGTGTGCTGGTGTTATATTTATGTCTTCCACACAGCTCAGAGAAACGCCTCAGTATCCATATTCATCATCAAGCCTTTGCAAATGGATAATTTAAGGCTTTTTATAAAGTGTACCAGCTTTTTGAAGATGATCATATGGCATACTTTTTCATCTTTTCTTTTTGGTAAATTATATTCAGCTTTTGTTGACTGTCACCATCCTAACTGCACTGTGTCCCCTTACTACCACTTTGATTCCGTTTTAATCTAGGTTAGATCCGGATATATCTGCTTCCCTTCGAAGGAATGAGCACCCTCCTCCAACTGTAGTGAGAGACACATACTATTTTGAGGAGTACACACACTGGACATCAGCTTTGGAATGCACACATGTTGTTGACAAATGCAGTTTAGTGTTGACCTATTAACTTGGAGATTCTGCCTTAAAGAATAGACCCTTATCACCACACACACACACACAGAAGATCATACACCATGGTAAAAATGGAAACGGTCCACATGGTACTCACTGGCGTGCTTTGCCCGGTGTTTGTTGGGTTTGTCTTGATCCCCCTCAGATTCGGAGCTCTGCTCCTCAGCTGGTGTTTCCTCTTCTGAGGGAATTCCAAATGAGACGCTGAAAGACCCAGGAGCTCCCTCAGAGTGCCCTCCTCCTTCTTCTCCTTCGCTTTGGGATCCAACACTTCCACTGATCCTGGGGCCACCCACACTCAGGATGCCCCTCCCTGCTCTTGATGCTGCTGGCTGCTGCAAAATGACCTCCACCTGCCTGAGCATCGAAGGGGAGCTGAGCACCACTCCATGCTGGCCGAGTGGCTCTCTGACAGAGCATGGCACATAGTGAGATGCGGTGGTGGTATGGAGTGTCTCTATTGCTTCTCTTTTTGAGCATTCTCCCTCAATCCCATGAGCACTCCCAAGAGAGGTACAGCCTATGTTGTCCAAGGTCTGCTCAGAGAAGGACACCTGGAGTTCAACCATGGCACCGGGGGAGAAGCACCTTGGCACCTCATTATCATTTCCCTGAAAAGCAGGCGCCGGGCCTCTCCGGTCACCAGAAGAGGGAGCATGTAGCTGGGTGCAAAGCAGCTGGGGTCCCTTGTTGTAGTAGGCTTCGGTCTGGGACTCAGATATGTAGAGTTCTCTTGGACTTTGGGATCTGTGCTTTGGGGAGAAGATGTGGAGAGTGGTGCTCTCTAAAGTCTCAGCAGAAGAATCCCTCTCACCATAGTATGTTTCTTCTGACTCAACATTTCCAGGGGGGCTGGAGCAGTGTCTTTGAAAGGAGAAGGGGAGAACAGGGATGAGTGAGTGGGGCAACTTCTCTATTACTCAATAATCATATAATTAAAATTAACAAGAGACACTTAAATGCTAACAGAAGGGCATATAAATGGCAAGTAATAGTTTGTCACTATGAGTGATTTCAAAACTAATATAAAATTTCTATTCTTCCTTCAAATAATCTGACTTTACATCAGTGTTTTTGTTTCACCTCTATATAAAAGACGGATTAGGTCTGAACATTTTTTCTTCTCATTAAATTACAAAACCATTTCAAAAAGCAATGCATCATCACTGAGGAATGTTAAGGAGACAAAGCTTATCTTTCACTGCTGAAGTTGTCAAAGTTATCAAGTAGATTTAATCATCATGCAGCTAAATGAAAGGGTCAGGTCACTGAAGTGGAAAGTAATCATGTTTCAACATCATTCATGCCTATTTTCCACCTTCAAGGTCAGCAAGGAATAGCATAACAGAATGTCATTATGTGAGTGCAATTATTAAATTTAAGTCAATTAGACCTCAGTGACTAGTCCTTTTCTCCAAATGGGAAAGAGTGTCATATCATAGTAATAGATTTTGATAGCTACAAGGTGAGGTCATCTGCTCTGCAAGTCTATAGAACTGGGATTCTACAATTATTCAGTCATAGATAGGATCTCAATACAAATCGATAATCGTGTACTGTGATCATAGTCCTGATGTTACCCAGAGAACAATTTCTTTAAATCAGAAAGTAACACAAAAAGAAAGAGAAAATGTATGACAAACTGCAGTTTTAATAAGGACTTATGAAGATATATGCAGCAATATTTGAGGACATGTCGTCCTCATAAACACACTGGCAATTCCAACTGATTAATGGCTGAGCAGCTGCATGTCAATCAGACACACAAATCTGTAACACCTCAGCCAAGCCAGTTGGAAGGTCAGCATGGCTCACACAATTTACACACAGAGACATGAATGTGCACACACACAGTGGTTCAGTGAACTATATGCATAAGACCCCAGGTCATAAAACAACATGTTATCTAAATGCTAATACAGTGGTGCCATAACCATTTTGCCTGTTGTGAACACCAGGGCTGACTGCATGGCTCAGTTGTCATGATACAAAGATATTACAGTGTTACTGAACTGCCTAAAATAATAAATTATTACACATTTCATTATATTTCACATACACAACATCATCTTAATCTGGCAAGATGGAGTATACAGGCATTTTCAGACATGATGTGTTTGTGTTGTGTTTTTTGCAAATTCCAGATTTTCTTGCACAATCATTCATTTTCATATGGCTGGTACGTGGCATTACCTTTTGACAAGTAACTGCAGGCAGTCAATGGACGTGTCGATGATCGCACAGGCTCGCAAGAGGGTGAGATCAGCACATGGCTCCCCGTTAAGTGACACAACCTCATCGCCTTCCTGCACTCCAGCCACGAAGGCACGGCCACCCACTTCTACCTGTGGAAGACAAAATTGTAGTAAGAGGACAGAAAACTACCGGGAAAAAAGTTATATAACATACTGGATGTGTGTCCATTACCTGCGTCTTCACTAACAGGGTCAAATTAACATTATCATTATCCTCCAGAGCCAGTGACTCAAAAACACAAACTCACTGCAAATGCCCCCTGTGTGAAAATTAGCCCCTAACCTCCACACATGTTGCTATTTACAGGGAGTCAAAATAAATGTTTGTTCCAATTCTCCCTCAGATCGGTCCAATTTAATCAAAGTCAGAGAACCGTGCAGCACTTTAAGTCATAAAAATTAGCAAAAGGGCACTATGCATGCTCATTAGAATAATATGAGAAAAGTCTTGGACTATGTGAGGCATATATCAAATGCAAGAGAAACATTACCCAATCAGAGACTGGATCATTAATATTTTGGAGACATTAAATTGAAGCTGTGTTTTTTTTTTCTCTGAATTGATTCCAAACATTTCAAATTTACTCTAAAAATACACAAGTAGATTCGGGCAATGATTTGCGCAATTCACACTGCAATGTACAATCAGTGTCACTGACATGGAAGACAAAGGCCTTGTACTTTGTATTTTGACTGGGCAGCTGCGTATTATTGCTGTAGGCCAACTCTGTGCAGATCCATTCAAAGGGCACCTCTTTACACAGTTAAACCAGTGACTGATGGTTTTGTTCTCTTGTAATTGGTTCCTGAGGCCAATAAAATGGTTCATTAATTAGAGGATTTAATAAGGAGAAATACCCCATAAATTTTGTAGAAAAGGCCACTTATACAGCTAGGGGGATAAATGATTACTTCAGTTCCATGCAATTAGAGGATATGCTTTGCCTTGATATGATAGGAAATATATATATATGTATATACATAAATATATATACATATATATATTGCAGATACTACAAATAAACAGTTTGAGGGATGTTTATAAGGTCTGTAATGATTTGCTGATTTCTTGAAATGGGTAACTTCTTCCAAATGTGCCAGTTCACCTGGGTGTTTTTATATGTGCACTGTGTAACTGTGACAAAAATGCCATAAAATTGATCTTAAAATACTGGAAGTGATAACATTCCACAGCTCAATTAATTCACCATAATCTTTTTTTTTTCTTATTGTAAGTCTCGGCTAATTACGTTAGAGTGTTTACTGACTAATTTAAAAGTTATGTGTGTGGTACAGCAGAGTAAATGCAGTTCTGCGATTGGTCAAGTTAATGTGCCCAAGCTACTGTGGCAGAATTTTGAATTATTTCATCATTCTTTATTATTTTCATCATTTCTTATATTTATTTATTATTATATTATATAAAATTGTTTGTTTTTATACTCAGAAAAACTTCCTGGCAAGCGGTAGTCATATAAATTGTGGAACAGCTCACAGCTCAGGCATTTCCAAACATAAAACAACTGTGGTTATCCATCTCTCTGTTTATTCTCACAACGATTTTGCTTTATTTTCTAGTTTATTAATGAAAAAAACTGAATACTGATATTTAAAAAAATCTGGTTTTGTTGCACTAACCACAACTAAATGTAAACTTAATAAGCTTTACCTTTTGGAATTTGACACAAATACTGATCACTTCATGCGGCACCATCTATACAGTATATGGACAACTTGAGATACTTGCAGTAAAACAATCTTGTCACTAGATGGCAATGCACACACACACACACACCCACACACACACCCACAGATAGACATATTTCTCACTACTGGAGGAACAAGAGGAAAATCCTCACACAAGCATAGCAAGTGTGCATGAGGAAATACTGCAATCTATTTTCAAAAACACACAAAATTATTAAAATAATTTGTACACCAAATATAGAGCACAGACTCAGTGGTTTTCTATGTCAAAACCGTATTACAAAGCATACCAGTCAAACAGTTGCTCATCTGTCTGGCATACCATTGATGCCTGTTGACTTTCATTACCTGTATTTCAAAGGACGATGCAAAAATAAACAGCACTTTAAGCAAGCATTCCAAAAATAAATATACAGGCAGCACTACCATGCCTGTGTATTTAGTACAAAGCCTCAAACACATATGCCTGCAATAAGCAACATCATGGGCAGTAAAATGAGGCTACTTTGCTTTATATACAAAATATTTTATGAGTTACTTTATAGAGCTGGTAACTTTCAGATAAAACGTCTTTGACTTCATCCCTGAGGTTTTAACAGTGTGCAAACAGGCCCTATAAGGCAGCCTGTGTGCCTGTCTATTGGGACTCACACCTCACTACAGGGATGATGGTTTGTCTGGAACAGCAACCACTCCTTCTCCAAAAAAGGAGGGGAAACATTTGTCTCCCCTCGCAACATAAAGATACACAGACAGTAAAACAAACAAAAGAACATACACAGTGTCAGGCTTTTGCTTCCCCAAAAAAAACATGATCCTGACCATCAGAATTTATTACTGACATCATGTGGGGCCACAATTAGACAACATTATATGCTTGTGTTATCCTGTGTTTCTCATTTTCAAATTATGTATTTAATGGGCTTAAACACAGCAGAAAACCACAGGAAACACAGAGCTGCGTAATGTGTCCACATAGCTCCCGGCAGTTCCTGATCCTTACAGCTTTAAGCAATTATGTTTTTACATTTCTGGAAAACATTTTCCAGCTGCCTTACAGGTAGCAATCACACCGTGTGAGGAGGATAGTTACATTTATTGTCTATATTCACTAGTGTTTTCTTTTTTTTTTCTTTTTCCATATAACTTTGGAGGGCCAGAAATGATCCATATGTTGAAATATATTGTCATATGGTGTTAATACAAGGGTCCCAGTTCCCTCAATGTATTATTTAACTTAGTTTGAGTTAACATTTATTTAATATGTTGTTCAATCATATTTGCCGTAGTATTTATTTTGTTTGCCAGTCAAATTACTAATAAGTAAAAAAAACATATTGTCAATATAACCATTATCTGCCTTCAGGTGAGGAAGAGGAACTTTCACATGTACATCCGACAACAAATATATAGCTAGTCTACAATTTAGAAGCCTATTTTGACCCCAAAAAATCCCCACTGTTGTAACATTATTACTGGAACTAATCCTTTTGTTTCTGTCATCATTTGGTGCGTCACACTAATTTCAACTTGGCCTCCCTTTTACCGGCACTGGCACAAACCGTTCACAGCCACATTCATCATTGCAACTCACTCCTGCATTATCAAATTATAAACCTGTAGGAGCACTGGCCTTCATTTGCTTAGCCAATGTCAAATAGAAGGGAGTGAAGGGAGAAAAAAAAAAACTAAAAAAAAAAAAAAAAAAACTAGCACAGTCATTATCTGAGGTCAATGTTGTCTGGCAGAGCTAGGATGTAGATGTTTTTCTGCAAAACACAACAACCTAAACTCAAGTCACGGAAGGAGGTGTGGAGCACTTTGTTTACTTCAGGAAGATGGCGCTGAATGAATGAGGCAATGGCATTTTTGTAATTGCCTGGCAGCTTAATAAGGTTCCTATGGTGCACTATTAAGGCTCAGGCATCAGCAACAAGAGCCCTTTTTGCTCTGTAAAGGGCAAGATAACCCAGCAAAAGTGGAATGTGTAGCATCTGACCAAATCTTTATAGCTGGAAACTTTCCAGACTTCACCTGTATTAAAATTATATTTGCTTTGTCATTCAGTGGTCCATAACTGATCTGATGCATGTTGACATTCCACATACCACGATGACATACCATACTAATTAGGAAGGTAAAATGGCTCCTGTACAGGGTGGCAGAATTTACACAATTTGTTATTCGGATTATCTGTTGAGTATTAATATAGATGACGGCAGAAAGTATATTTTTACTTTCGCAAAGACATCCAAAATGTGCATTACATCAGTTGTGGTATCTATTCTTCCGTCTAATCTCAAATGCTTCACCCATGTTTCATGTTCCCTAATGTTAGTTCGTGCATTTGTAGGTCACAACTTGTACAATTTTGAACCGTGCAGTTTCTGTATCTTTAAAAATAAAGTGACTTCATCAACTTTGTACTCAGGCCAGGACTCCAAATAAGAAGAAAAATACAGCCTCCCTTATATGGAAAGAACCTTTTAAGAGTGGATACCCTGTGCCCTTACACCGCACTGCCTGTCAGTACACTGAACAATCACTTTCTCCCAGGAAACAAAACCCAGTTTCCATCACATTCAACAGGAGCTTTAAAAACACACACTTTATCAGACACAGGAGAGCCTGGAGCATAAGAGCATTTCTCATGATCTTGGTATGTTTGCTTTTTCAACTTTTAACTAACAGACTTGGCTCTCTGTCCTTCCCACAAGAAGAGTTTGGAGAAGGTATGTTTAGAGTTATGCCTTCCAGATGAGGTGGACTAAAACCCCCAGATGTCCAATGCTGAGGCACACACTGGGAAGATGCATCATACTGTATGTGGCTACTTCACTTTAGAGTGGAAAATACTTAATGCTGTGTATTCACAGGGCTCTTATGTAACGAGATAAATCTTTGGAGACTTGAAATCTCTAAACACAATGTTTTTGTCTAAAATTAGACAGTAAAATGGGAATGGGGTTTACTAAAAATTACTGTTCTATCTGACTTGAATTAAAGCGTTGCTCCATAATTTACCCTGTCAGTGTAAAAGGCCTTCTGGTTTGTTGACTTACATGAAAATTAACAGGAATTTGTTTATATAAAGTGTTGCCTGTGGCCTACATTTGTGATTGTGTCTTATATTTTAATACAAGTAATGGAAACTATTTCAACAAAGAGCAAGAGTAAAATCTTATAAAAACAGAACAGAAGCAACTCACCAAATGCCAGAACACAACAAGGGATTTGTTTTAGTCTCTTCACATCATCCATCTACATGCTTACGATGCTTTATTTTAGGCTTCAGTCAATGTATGGCCACTTACTCAGTTCGAGGAGACTAATGCCAACAAATGTGGAAATAATGTCACGCAAAAATCACAATAAAAGTCACAAATGAACTTCAGAATTGTGGAGTCAGTTGTTTGAAACAAGTTAAGGGTCTGTCATTAAGAGGATCTATCAATGCTTCCCGAGTTTCTGAAACGCTCTTACGTTGGAGCTTTGATGTCGCAGGAATGCAGCTTAAGAAAAACATTTACATCTTCACTACGTGCATGACAAGTCGATGAGGGATCTGTGCAGCTCGAGTACTTGTGAGCATGCGTTACTATACCATATATAGAGTGTGAGCTGCTTTTAGAGTAAAGACACCTGGCTTCACCTCTTTCTGTGCATATTTACAACACAGCAGTGTGCTTCTGCAGCATTGAGACATTGTTATTTTTTGCATTTCACATGTTTAAGACTAAATGTACTTATGTTTAGGTGAACCAACCTGAGATAAAGCTTTGAAATCCCCCCCCCCCCCCCCCCCCCCCTTTTTTTAACCAAATCTAATTTCAGTTAAAGTTAGGATCTATCCACTTTCACAGACACTCATTCACTGCAATAGTAGAATACTATACTGAAGCATAATTTCAGTGCAGAGGGCTCTACCTGCTGATACATTATACAAGTTCACACACAAAACATATGTTTAATTGACTACTAAGCCAGATCTGGACATTGTGTGTGATCATGACATTACAGCCAAGTAGTTAGAGCTAAAAAAAAAAATCTCCACGATCTACTATATTTTAAGTTATGAACAATGTTGAACATTCTTGCTTGTGTAATGATAAGGTGTAACAGACAAGTTAAAGTGTTGAGAGTTGACACACACATTCTGTGCAAATAATAACTTAATGAAATGAAGAATATTATCCATGTGCTTCAAAATGAATAGAAAGAAATGCTTGTTGTGCCTCATGAGAAAGTAGCTTCATGAGTAGACACCAGAGGGCAGATCAAATACTCTGCTGTTACTTATAAGGTTTAATGGCACAACATCAGGCTAGACAAATGTTATGTGACTGAAGCGTTCATATAACAGAACTTTGAATTTGCCTAACATCCCTCTTGCCATTTATTTGAATGTTCTGTGATATCTGCACGGTCATATCACAGTTTAGCTTTACTTTTCTTGTATATTTCCTTTATAGGTATACCTGCATAACGCACATACCTTTCACTCTTCAGGCAGGTTACTCGGCTGGATATTGCTTTGGTTTCGTGCTTAAATCTTTGTGGGTGATAACAGATCACACTGCCCCCAGCTTCACACTCTCTCTTGGCCTTGACCATATAAGGGTTCCGAGGAATCTCGCACCAAAACACAGCCAACGCACACAAAAATGCAGCGAGCGCGCACTCCTCCAAATACATTCTCTTCAACTAAAAAAAGTATTCAACTTTTTGAAAAATCTGATCACTGAGTTACTAAAAATCCATTAGATATGACACCATATGCTGCATACTGCTAGTCCAAATTGGAGATCTTATATTTTTTGTAATAAAAGGCATAAATAATTAAAAATAATTTCAGATGATCAGTATTACCACTAATCAATATCTTATCTGTGGCATGTTCCTGCTAGGAAGTGCAATCTCACTTTGGTATTGGAACATGATATTAATAAATTGAAGACCTATCAGATAGATAGATAGATAGATAGATAGATAGATAGATAGATAGATAGATAGATAGATAGATAGATACCTGGGAAATCAGAAAAGGTGTGTAGGTGTCCCCCTCTCCCTCTCTCAGGGTGAATCCCCAGGGCGCACCACCACGCAGCGTCACGCAGATGTAATCCCCGGTGCCCATGCTGTGCACAGCTCCTCAGCCAAACCTCCACAGCGCTATCATCGAGCTGTCAGCAGAGCAGCAGCACTTTAGAAACACCACCTCCACCACACCGCTGTATAATCCCCATCATCTGAGTTCTCCCTGAGTCCAACCCGCTCGGAAACGTCACGGCGCACGGACCCGCCTGCAGGCGTTGCATGCAACCGGTGGTTTGTACTGCTGCTCTCTGCCAAACATAGTCTACATACAGACGTAGTATTATTTCCTAAAGTTTTGAGCCCGGCTATGAAAAAAATATGAACACCACACAGACAATCAGAAAACAACATATAAAGGTGATTTCTCTCAAAACTTATGAAAATATCACAGAAGCACGAAGATAAAACTATAGTCATCACAATCCATTTAGTTCTGATTACCACAGCCACGCTAGGAATAATATTACAAATGCATCAGGATATCACAAATTTGTTGTCTCGTTTATTAAATGAGATTTTATTTTATGTATTACAGGAATAGCTAATAATGTACAGCAACAACATTTCATTTATGGACATTTATTTAGCTTATATATAGTTCCAGTCGAAAATTTGGACACACTTTCCCCTTCTATTAAATGAGAAAGTGTATCCAAACTTTTGACTGGTACTGTAACTATATTTTATTCCTCACCTGATTTTCTAAATATTGCACACTGCATAAAAGTTAAATAGATAGGATTGTTATATAGAGCAAGACTTTAAAAACGTAGGCAATATAATCTATTTGTATGTAGAACTCCCCCTGAAGTTGACCTCAGTGTCCTCAGTGCTATAACAGCCCTTTCACTCAGCTATATCATTGTAGCCCTAATTATCAGTTGTCTAATTAATACATTTACAGCATTCCATCACAATATTCTTCAGTTATCCTCATCCACATTATGGTACATTATATATATTAACATTTAGGCTCCCCAGGACGTGATTATCTGATCGTAATAGAAAGTGAAAGCTGTACATCTTCAGTGTTCAGGTAAAAGATGAAGAATGCTCAGGTCCACATCCCCTGTGCTGACGTGTATGGGTTCCCTTTAGTTCACGCATGCGTACAGCGCCAGACATGTTGCACAGCTGTATCCAGAAGTTAGCTCAAAATACCGCGACCAAACCAGAAGTTCAGTTCCTTACTCTTCGAAATAAAAGCACACTGACGCAATCTAAAAACCTCGCTTGGGTGTACAGGACATTAGAGGTATTAATATCCTGTGAAAAGGCATTTAAAAAACATCTGGTATTGTGTTTGCTTCATTATGTATTGATCTGGCACATTTATTCGCTATTAACATTTTTATTTTGAATTTAACCACCGGAAATACGTCTTTTTCTCTGCCGTTGACAGTAGCAATTTCGTCGCGTAACCAACATAGCGACCGGCGCTTTGGTAGAGTTTGACGTGGCACTCTGCTTCCACTGAGAAGAGGACTCTGCCCGATACACAGGTAAACACCAATACGACAACATTTGGACACATAGCCAATACAAATACGTATTTGTATGTCATATCATTCTATGTGTGATGGTTTATTTATGTTTGAATTATGTGTGCTTCTCGCGCAAAGGAAAACTTTGTAGTAATTTGCGTGAAACCAGCTAGCAAGATGTTTTCTATCAATGTGTAATCAACAGTGAAGGAGGTGCTGTGCTGTCACGTCACAGCGCTCTTTCTTTCGATAACACATCAAGCTAGCGTTACTTGTAATAACCATGATATTATTGTAATTACTACAAAAGAGGATAACATGCGAGTCCGTTCAGCTTGATGTGAGCTGAAACCAGGCAGGGATGCTCTGGGTTTTTTAGCCATCATAACGGTCTTTGACGTGGCAATTCTCGGAAGTGTCTGGACACAATAAGTCACAACTATTCATAAAAAACCACGGTTAAGTCTTTGTCGATATACTTTTTTTTGGCCTAGGTAACATCTGTTCGTTATGTTGTAAGAAGTGTTTCATGTTTAGGAAAGTGAGTGTGTCAATACGCAGCTGATTTGTTGACCCAGCTGTGCCAAAGTTCATCATCTTGTGTTAAATGGTTTGACACGTTTAAAAAGTTTTCCGGCCCATAGCTTTTACTCTCAACTCATTCTTTACTGCGTAGCCTATAGCCCACCGACAGTTTAACCCTAATCCTACTGGGGTACCTGCAGACCCCACAGGTACACTTTTGTCATATCTCCCGGCTGCTTTATTACATCATTCCAAATTTTCATGACTTCTCAATCAAATTGTTTCTAATGACATCATGTCATTTTTCTGTTTCTGTTTAATTGGGGGGGATTCCCTTCAAAGCCACTCAATGCCACCTACACAGTTTCAATAGATGGAACTATTTACTGAGTTCATGTTTGCCATAGGTCCTAATTTAAAGTATCACACACTATCAAAGGGGTTCGAGGCACTCTGTCAGTCATTTTGAAGGCTTTGTGGAGAGATTGTACTCAGGTTAAATTAACTGTAACTTTCCTGAACTTCCTGAAATGGTTTAATAATCTCTTTTTTTCAGATGACATTAATTACATAACTAACAATGTTTTGAGAAGAAATAAAAAGGCCTCTGTGGTGGTCATAATGTCAGAATGAAGAAAATGCATGGGGTAAACAATGCCACTGAATTGTAGTTCTGACAGCAAAACGGAAATACACAACTCATGTAATTGCTTGAAGATTATATTACCAAAGATAGGACTGCTTTATCTCTCAATAAGCAATATCAAAGGTCCATGTTTCGCGAGTGTTGATGATTGCATGAGGTCAAATATCAGCTGTTGTTGGTGTAATCTTGTATGCACACGAAATAAATAAGTTTATGAGTAACAGACATGAGTGTTGAAGAATGGCAGGTTTTTTATGGTGTGACTTCCTTATACAGTATAATAAAATAATAATGATAATAATAATAATAATAATAATAATAATAATAATAATCATGTGTATTTTCTATACATCTTACACACTTTAACTGCATCTTTTCAACTTCACAGGTTGTCAAAATCCATTCATCTTGGCATGAGAAGACAGTAACAGCCGTCCCATCAAAATGAGTCAACAGGGTTATGTTGCTGCACCCCCATACTCGCAGGCCCAGCCAGGGATGGGGGGCTACCAAGGCGGATTTGGACCAGGTCCTACGCAGCCCCTCTATGGGCACTATGGAGGTCCACCTCAGGCATTCAATGCTCCACCAACAGGTGAACCACTTTCATTCTTTTGTTTGGATAGTTTTCCAAACAATATGTTACTGTAGATAGGCTGTAGATAGGCTGGTATTTAACAGGTCTGATCTTGCCATTTGAAGGTGTACACTTCAGCTCGTTCATCTTTGAATGATGTCAATGGTAGTTAATGAGTTCTAACAATAGCTTGCAATTGTCAAGCTCACAGAGTTAATGCTTGCTTATGTTAGGTTTTTGGCTGACATGAATATATTGAAATTACAGTCCAGAAATCCTTTGAAAATAGTAATTGGATGAAATGTGTCCTAGTTGGCAGCTGAAGGTATTTTGTATTGTATTGTGTTATGTTCCTTCATTAAGTAAATTTAAGTGCCTGGCCTTTAAATAATTCATATTCTACACTAACTGTAATATATAACACACATTAAGTACTAGCAGCACCCGCAAAGATAATCCAATAAATTTAATGGCTTTATTTTAAATGTCACTACACACCAATTGAAGTACATCTTTTAAATCCCTGGATACTTTGTAGAACCACTAGCAAACTTAAGGTCTTTAGAAAAAAAGGTCAAGTCAACATAAATAGTTTTTGGCAACAATGTGGAAGTATTGCAACCACAGTGAACAACACTGTCTGGAACCAGGAATCTATCAGGATAAACCATTTCAGACAAAGACATTTACTTTATTTTCTTTATTTAGCCTTTATTTAACCGGAGAGTCTCTTGAGATATAGTATCTCTTTTACAAGGGACATCTGGCCAAAATGGCAGCTTAAAATAGGTATCACAAGTACACTATTAAGGCAAACTGCTGTAAAAACCTCTCTCTCGCTCTGTGTCATGTTCCTTTAAAACAGCTGTCTCAGGCTGCACATCTGCACTGATGTCCCAACTCTGATCGTCTAAGAACCCTTAAAACCTGAACCATGTTCAGAGTCTAGTAACAAAACAAGTCATGTTCCTAAAATTTAAAATTCATAATTATCTGCAAATTATTTATCTTATACTCAAACAAGTCAGTAGCTTATTATTGCCATAATTGAATGCACAGTAAAGGTAATTAGAGCCTTGCAAATATTGTAAAATTTACGTAAAATTGTAAGATGCACTGGCAGCCTAAATGCGTCCAGACAGTGAGGACCATACAAATGTAATTATGGTGTTTGTTACTCACTGCAGGTATGATGAAACCACCGGCTTCCTCTGCTGCCGGCATGCCTCCACCTCCAGTGTCCAGTCATTACAATCCAAATGTCCAGCAGAATGGCGCTCATCCACAAAGGTAACAGTCTTCACTAAACAGCGAATGCTTAGCATGACTACTTTTATCTGAAATTCACAGCCAACATAAATTTGTCAGGCTGCATAAATAAAGAGTTCCACTGGTGACGAGTAACAAGAGGCCACTGATTTTCTCTTCATCATAAATTGTTGCCAGGTCAACTAGTAGATGAGTGATTTTTATATAATGTTGACAAAATCTCACATTGCTGGTTAAAAGCACATTCAGGTATTAAACACTTTGTCACCATTAGACAACACTGTACTTGTTGTATATTACTATATATATGTATATCACTAATCGTTCTTATGTTCCTCAGATACCCTGCTCCACCAACTGGATCTGGTGCTTATGGACAACCTCCACAGTCGCCATACAACAGCATGGCCTCCCAGGTTCCACCTCCAGGGCAGCAGCTTGCTAATCAGATGGGTGCTATGAATTTGAATAACTATGGTATGTTTGCTTTTTACTGATTTATACCATCTGATTAGAATAATTACACCAAGAATGTACTTACCAAATCCACGATTAATATTCTGTAGCCCCGGGACCCATACAGAGCCCTCCTCCTGTACCAAGCTCTGTAGCCCAGCAGCCTTTCCAGGTAGCCCCTCCTCCAGCAGTGGGCCAGCCACAGACACCTCCAGGCCCGCAGTCACCTATGACAAGCATGCCAATGGCAGGCCCACAGATGGGAGGACCACCAATGGCAGGCCAACAGATGGGAGGACCACCAATGGCAGGCCAACAGATGGGAGGACCACCAATGGCAGGCCAGCAGATGGGAGGACCACCAATGGCAGGCATGGGTAGACCCTTCCCTGGGTCACCTCCTCCAGGTCCTGGAGGTTTCCAGCAGCCTGGTGCTGGAGCTGCTGGTCCACTTGGATTCCCACAGCAAGCAGGTAACTTTGACCCCGCGTACCAAAATAAACTGAGCTCACACCATTAAAAAATATGCATCTTTAAAGGGATATTACAGCTTTGACATGTGATTTTATTGGTTACTGACTGGTAGTGATACTGACACATTGTCATTAGCTCAGGGTGTGGAAAGAATGAAAAATCTCTCTTTATTATATACAGTATGTCTTTGATCCTTGATTTTCCTTGCAGACGGTTCTCTATTTTAAAACCATTTACAGCTAATATTTAGTCAACGGAATAGAGCTCTGCGCAGAGTTCTATACTTTACACTTTAGCCAAATAAATATCTGCTGATAGGCATAATGTCCTTTTTAATGTTCAGGTCCGTTTGGGGGACCCATGGCTGGGCCTCAGCCAGGCATGCCTGGAGGCTTCCCTGGAGCACCAGCCCAACTGGCTGGCCCACCTCAGAAGAAACTGGACCCTGACTCTATCCCCAGCACAGTGAGTAGTGACTAATCCCCCTGGGACTGCACACATTCACATACCAACATACTCCATATGTCATTCCATATTTTCTGCCCTGAGCCAGCAGCTTATTAACTCCTCAAAGAAGGTTGCCTTCTCTTTTTTACTAGTATTTTAATCAATTGTATTAATTATACAGTAATGGATAAATGATTGTGAAAAGGTTTAGGCTTCCAGAAATCTGGTTGTTGATATAAATTTGTCCTTACATTCCTGCATATTATCAGGCAAAATGCAAATATAAAATTGATGAACATTGCATATGTGTTTGCCATGTACTTTGGCTGTCTCTAGGCCTGTGCGATATGATGATATATATCGCATGATGAGAGAAAAAAAAATGTGAAAAGAAAAATGTCTATCGTTTCATATTTTGCTCTATTGTTTATATTGTTGTGATGCAAATCACATTCTTTACAGTAATATTTTTCGTCATTTGGAGACTGTCCATCTTTTGCATGAATCACATTGATAAATTGCTCTTCTTGGCTTTTTACTCGCAAAGCTTTTATTGCTTTTACAGTAACATAAGTTTAGTTGTGGTCAACTCTCCACCGCTGTCTGTCTCTTCTCTGCTGCGCTGCACACACAGAGGACTCAGCCCTGCAGTGGTGAGAAAGAGCACAGAAGCAGCGACCATAAATCACAGCAAAACGCAGTAGACACAGTCTTTATTTGTGTTATTTAACCAAATTTATGTGCACTCTTTTATTTTCAGCTCAGTGTGTGAAAGTCTGTTGCGTTTTGCTGTCATTTATGGTTGCGCTACTCTCCTCTGCTCTATGGCCCCTTAACCCATATTCAGACATAATCAGGTGATGTAGCATACAGCCCCAATGTTGAGTGGAAGTGTGTGGGGGTATGGGCGTGTTTGTGCTTTAACTTCTGTGAAACAATCAGAATTTTTTTTCATTGATGTGATTCAACGGTTCTCTCACTACCAGCGCTCCCTCTCTCTCCATGCACTCTCTAGCTAACTTGACCACAGCTGGTGTCACAGCTGGTCTCTCTCTCTCTCTCTCTCTCTCTTATCTTTTTTTTTTTTAAAATGAGTTGAAAAGCCAAAATAAAAACCTTAACTTAACTTTTAATGTTATCAAATGAAGAGAAATGTCCTCCCCTCGTTCTAGTAAAGAGTAAGAGTTTACAGCTCTGATCAGTCTGATCTCCGTCACGCCTCTGAATCCGGAATACCGACATGCTATGTAAAAGCACACACAGAGGTGGCTTTATGCTGGTGGAGGGAGACGGGACCAACCATTTATTCATTGAATTAAAATGTGCTATATAGGGATAGGTATCGTTATCATGATATGATATTTTGGTCATATCACCCAGCCCTAGCTGTCTCTATTAATGTTTGGTATCTATCAAACAACTCTAAAGGAATCTGATTTTACTCTCATGCAAAACTTGTTTTTAGACCCAAGTCATTGAGGATGACCAAGCTAAACAAGGAGGACAAGTCTTCAATACAAACATCAGAGGTCAAGTTCCACCACTGGTCACCACTGACTTCACGGTACAAGACCAAGGTAACCCAAAATAACACTTAAAACTCTATTTAAACACAAGGTTTGTAGCACATGTTAATCTGTAGCAACTGTATCCCCAAACAAATTGTTTTGGGAAAGAACCTTTTTTAAACACCTTTTGTTTCTACAATTCCTACATATGTATACAGCCTTTGTAATTGTTCACGTTGAGAAAATCAAGTTTAGTAATATCTATTTGTCATTTGTGGGTGGTACCTTATAATTTATAGGCTTTTTTTTTCAAACTGTAGACATTTCCTTGAGGATTATAATTATTGACTATTTCTGGTAACACTAAATTAGACATAGAGAACGTGCTCTGTCATGATATTGAGGTCACTGACTCTTTTCACTAATCTCAGGCAATGCCAGTCCCAGGTTCATGCGCTGCACCACCTACTCCTTACCCTGCACCATCGATCTGGCCAAACAGTGCCAAGTGCCCCTGGCTACCATCATTAAACCCTTTGCCAGTTTGCCAAAGAATGAGGTAAGTCATGCTTTTAATCATTACTTGAAAATCAGTTGCACAAGTTCAAATAACATAAAAAAAACACAATCATCTGCTAAAATAAACAAGAAGAGAGAAAGATTGAATTGATTCTTAACATATTCGCTGGGAAATAAGCACATTTTCCTGATGTGCTGCAAGTCCAACAGTTCTAAAGAAAGGTTTGATTAGGTTAGTCATTTTGCTGATCTAAATGTTTTCACATGGATGTATCAATCAGTCTGTATTTTTGGCATGACCTTTGAAGGGAAGAAAAAAATAAGATAATACAAATCGTCTTGGCTGAGTCTAAATTCTATAAATGGTAAACTTTGCATGCAAAACATAGCATACCACACCACAGCATTTCTTGCCTTAGAGTGCACTGTGTATTTGGAATTTTCCACACTGTCAGCTCAATAATGACTTACGAAACTGAAACTAACTAGTGTATTTTTGTGCAGTAGGAACACAAAATTACTGCATTTTCAGTGAGTAGTGTCTACTATCCTCCAATTAGGGTTTTGCATTTTTTTTTTAAATAAATGTTACAATTTGAGATTTTTAGTCACCTCAGGCCTTAATTGTAACATTTATGATGATTTTTTATTTAAGAGTCTACTGAGGCATTAACCTGTATGATAGAGATTGTGTTTTTTTTTATTTTAAAAAGAAAATGGAAAAAATAAGTCATCACAGTATGTACAGTATGGTCACAGCCACCAAATTTAGTTCTCCTTTGATGGATGTTGTATTCCAAGTACTGTAAAAGTTAATTTGTCCTGTGAATGACCTCCTTTTGGATCATGTGTGGTCCAAGATATTTTCTCCTCCTCCTGCCTTCTCCTAGACACCAATAGACCTTTTTAGGCAATGTTAGCTTTCTCTCTAGCTGGCTGTAGGCTAATTAGCTATTGTCAGATCTACTTGGACCATTGACGAAGGAAGGAGGTTTATACAAAGGGAATTAAACTTTACTGTACTGCACTTTCAGATTTGATTCCATCCAGTACAACATGAGGCATATTCCCACCAGAAATATATCAAAACAGTTAAAATAATCTGTGGTCTGAATTTCGACATAGCTGAAAAGAGCACATTGTTGTGCTTGGATGTCATATCCATTGTTTTTTAAACTTTTTGTTAACTGCACTTCGTAAACAGCCTTCAGATACTGTAAACACTTTTATGTCCAAAGTCTAATAATAAACCTACTAGCTGGCTTGTGACCATGGGTTTTATGGAAGTTGACTGGAGCCAAACATTTTTTAATTTATATTGTGTCAAAGCCTGCAGGGAGCCTTTAAATTTATAAGGTTAAGAAAGTCTCTATAATCTGCAGGCTTGCATATAGTGCGTTGGTATATTAAACAGCTTCATGCTAAGCATTTACATTCCACAATAGACAAATGTTCTGTATGCATACAATGTGTATTGTTTGGATGTCAAGGAATCACTGATGCTTTGGACAGAGCAGTGTTTATATGAGCATACAAAATGTGCTAGAATACACGTCCAAGTAGACATTGCATTGGTGAAAATATAGCAAGGATAATACTAAAGAAGGAATAAGCCATGATCTACAGTATACACTATGTGTTAGATGTCATGCAGCCTATAGTTAAGATCTTACAGCTGTTACATCCATTGCCTTTTTGGAAAAAGAATTAGTTTTAATATAAGATTGACCGTAATGTCTTTTGTGTTTTCCCATGTAGACTCCTTTATATATCGTGAACCACGGTGAGACAGGCCCCATCCGCTGCAATCGATGCAAGGCCTACATGTGTCCCTCCATGCAGTTTATTGACGGTGGTCGTCGCTACCAGTGTGGTTTCTGCAACTGTGTCAATGAAGGTACATTATTGTGCACAAAAATTTGAATTACACAAGTATATGTAAGCAGTTATACATTAAACTTATTTCTTTGTCTTACCCAAGTGCCAGTCTTCTATTTCCAACATCTTGATCACATGGGCCGGAGGGTGGACTTCTACGAGAGATCTGAGTTGTCTCTGGGATCCTACGAGTTTGTAGCCACCCTGGACTATTGCAAGGTACAAGACAGCTGTTGACTGCTTCAATAAACATTATGCAAAGTGGATTGATTCGATATCGACGATCTATAAACACTTGCAGGGATTGTTTGTTGTTGTGTAGAGTTAATGCATAGATGACTCAACAATCACAAAAGATTAAAAGTCATAATATTAGTTACAGAGTTGCATCTACAAGACTGCATTGCTGAGTTTTCTCTAGGACCTTTTAGCAGGCACATTTCATTATTCAGCACATGCTGATTGTATCAAAGCTGCATGCAGAAGAGGAAGTGTAAAGCTCAGTTCTTTTGAGAACTCTAAAAAGATTGATATTAATCAACAACATGTCCCCATGGAGGCTGGTGCTGTTGAGAACAACATTAGAGGGTCAGAGTAAGTTGGCAAAGCTGAGTCACTCCATTGGCCTACTTTTGCTCTGTTTATTAAGAGTTATAAACAGCCTCTGCAGGCCAGCTATTAAACAAACGCCTGCAAGGTGAGTTTCTTGTCATGGGTTGTAACTGTGGAAACATAACAATGTCTCACTGAAAACCCTCTTTCACACAGCGGAAGGGCAGTTACCATCCATTCAGGAGTTCATACCTGCCATGATCTTCTCACAACTACCCCGACTCATGAGCAAATCCAAATTGAATCAATGGTATTTGAGAAGATATGACAGAAATGTAAAGTGAAGGGCAAAAGAGTAGAACTCAGGTGAAGTCAATGCAGGAGTTTTTAGTTTTTAAAAAAGAACCACATTCATTAGACCTGCTCCTTTCTTCCACAGAACAACAAGCCTCCAAATCCTCCTGCCTACATCTTCATGATTGACGTGTCCTATAACAACATTAAAAGTGGACTGGTCAAACTGATATGTGATGAGCTGAAGACTCTGCTGGACAAGCTGCCCAGGTACACATAATAAATCAGAAACACACACACACTCACACAGCACTGTTAGTAATTAAATATGCATTTCTTGATAAATTATATTCCATCCAATAAAATCCTGGAGGAATTGCACCCCTTCTCAAACTACCAGAATCAGTTTAAAATGTAAAACTCTATGCTGTTAATACACAACCAACACATGCCTTTCCTAAAAAGCTTCTTCAAGTCTTAAACATCAAGCAAAGTATTTATTCTCACCAACGGAATATTCTTACATGAGGTTTTGCAGATGGTGGGCATCCGTTAGGGATGGTTCCTAGGTTGCCAAAAACGGAAAATATTATAGTGTGTAGGCTCTCATCTTTGACAAGCATCCAAAACACAAACAGAACAAAACAGTTTGCTGTACAGATGGCTCTGGTTTTTTGTTAACCATTACTCTGGAAGTGAGTTTTTTTAAAATTTATCATAGAGGAAGGAATGATATACTTCACCTGGTTACTCCTAAAATAACCTGGAAGCTTTCTTTTCTTCTCTCCACTTCATTAATGCCAGCAGCACTATATCTATATTTGTCTTCTGCCATGACATCATGCTTTAAACACTTAGTAGAAGTGTACTCCAGATAAACCCTCTCCTCAGCTGTGTTTGAATTTTTATCTTTTGTTTTTATAGGCATTCAATCTTCTGGACACCCTGCACTTTTATGTGGTTTATGTTGTGTTTTGCTAAATTCATGTTTAATTCACTGAAAAAAAAAATTCCTAGTTTAAGTAAATGCAGATGTAGACTTTAAGCCTTCAATAACGTTTTTTTTTTGTCATCACTGGTATTTTTTTTTTAATCACTAGTATGAGAAAGAGCTAAATTACCTCATTCATTCCTCGTGTGTTATTTCTAACAGTACCTGTGACTTATAAACGTTGAGGAGTTGCATCTTTACTTCAAAAGGTCTTGCTGTAAATGTTCTAAACCACAATAGTGTGCCTGCGTGATTTACGAAGAGAGACCTACATACTGCAGTTGGTAGCGTCAGTAAAGAATGCTTTTAAATGACTATGATGGTGAAAGGTTTTGATGTATGGTCACGGTTCAACCTTGCTACCAGTTCCACACCCCAATTCATAGAGTTCTGGTAAATGTCAGAGGTTTTCATTTCTTCATTTCTTAAAGTATCCACTTAGGTAAAATAGCTCTTTTTCTGACAGTATATCTGGAGGGATCGTATAAATAAGCCAGACTAAGTTAAGTCTATAAATCAAAGAAACAGCAGGCATTACTCACCAGTAAAATGGTTTAATTGTTTCCTTCTCCAACCAATATTTACTTTGATTTTTGAAAACCTGAAGCCATTATTTCCTTCCTCTTTTTTTTGACAGATGCACTCAAACACTAATAAACAATTCCACATTGGATATAATTCCTCTCTTGGATGGATGTTGATACTTGACTATTTGACATGGTTGAGAAATGGGCCTTTAATAGTTGAAAGTTAAAAGTTAAAAAGTGATGTCCATCCCAAAAATAAACCAGATTCATCTCTTGTGTTTTCTTTGATGCTAGAAAAAGTGCCAGATTCAGCCTTTGAATGATTTTAATGGCATTAATGGAAATATACAAAAGGTCTTGAAAGCTTACAAGTGATAAGATCTCAATGGTGACTGCATGATGACATGACAACTGGCACAAACAGAGCTTCCTTCCCTTTATACACCGCGCACATGTATCCAACGTGAATAAAGATTTCAAATGACTTACCAGAAACATCCTGGAATTCACAGATGTTTGTTTTTTCTCTCTCCGTCACTAGAGAGGAAGGTGCGGAGAGCTCGGCGATAAAGGTCGGCTTTGTCACCTACAACAAGGTTCTCCATTTCTACAATGTGAAGAGCGCTCTGGCCCAGCCCCAGATGATGGTGGTGTCAGACACAGCCGAGATGTTTGTCCCACTGCTCGACGGCTTCCTCGTCAACTACCAGGACTCCAAAGCTGTTATCTACAAGTGAGACACATTTTAGCAAGCATGTTTTCCCCCAATAAATCTCAGTGAAGACAATGTAACACATCTCTGGTTCATTAAAATACAATAGATGGGCATGCTGCAAGTCAGCTGGATACTTGAGATACCACAGCAAAGCCATAATCCTGTTCCTTTCATCTCTAGTCTCCTGGACCAGATCCCTGACATGTTTGCGGAAACCAACGAGAGCGAGACGGTCTTTGTCCCCGTCATCCAGGCCGGCGTGGAGGCATTCAAGGTTAGCCACAGGGTGACATCTGTCAGCATGACGTGGGAGATTAAGGGCCTGCAGAAACCTTGTGGAAGCATGTGTAGCTGATGTAGTTTTGGAAACAGACTAATGTCTCTAAAGTGAAAGATCAAACATCATTCCCTGGAAGCTTCCTGTTTGAGGAGCCACGTTTTACTGGCAGAGCAGTGTTTCTCAATTTACTGTGACACTAGTTTTTAACCACTCATGGGCTCAATTAAAAAATCACGCAGCCAAAACACACAAACATTTAACATGTTTTTCACATTTGTTTCAGCTATTTTAGATATATTGCTCCACGCCAACTCACTTAACTTATCAAATCAATAAACTAGCAAGCTTCTTTTTTTCTCTCTTTCTTCCTGCGTTGTTTGTGTTTACTCTGAAGTCCAACAAACTTCCCCAGTGGTATGAGGTCAGCGTTTTGGCACACAGTAAAGGAAAAGTTCACACACAGCTTTTAATTGGAAGCAGTTGTGACATTACACAACACCAAAGAGTCAGTGACTTCTGGTTTATTTTTCATGCTCATTCATGTTCATATTTTTATTTTGAGTATTACTTACATCTTTATCTTTTCTTTATCAATTTATTTTGCAACACAGGAAAGTACTCCGCAAATAAAAGTTTATTATTATTGGACTATTTGATTCCTCTGCAGGAGTTGAGTTTTGAACCTCCTGACCTCATAGCTTCACTGAAATGCTTGAAACAACACATCAGGAGGGAACACGCAACACACCTTAGCGATGAGATCCGCTTATTTAGATATTTTTCTTCATCTTTCTTCTTCCCTCCAGGCAGCAGAATGTAGTGGAAAGCTCTTCATCTTCCACTCCTCCATGCCCACTGCTGAGGCTCCTGGCAAACTGAAGAACAGGGATGACAAAAAACTGGTCAACACTGACAAAGAGAAAGTGAGTAACTGTGTTGAGTGAAGTTACGCTGCAGTTTATTGTGAACTGCTGTCATCTGTAGAGCGAACAAGAATGAGACTTTTTTCATTTTGAAAACCGCATATCTTCTTTTCTATGTATAGGATTTATACATTAGAATAGTAAAATAAATGCGTGTCATGACAATAAACTAGTTTTGAGCTTTTCTTTGAAATAAATCGAAACCAAAGTCGTGCACTCACCTGTGTAAGTGTGGTAGGTTGCGTTGGAGGCTATCTTTAAGCTTTGTTTGAAAATCGAGACTGCTTCTGTAGAAAACCGCTGACTTAGCCAAACAAATTCTCTGTTTTGTTTTTTTTCCATAGACTTTGTTCCAGCCTCAGAAAGGAGTGTATGAGCAGCTGTCTAAGGACTGTGTGGCACAAGGCTGCTGTGTGGATCTCTTCCTTTTTCCCAGTCAGTATGTGGACTTGACAACTATGGCTGATGTGCCTTCACACACCGGAGGTTCTGTCTACAAGTACAATAACTTCCAGGTACATTTGTCGGCATGCCTGTTTATGTACAGGCCACATAGTATGTTACACAGCATATGGACAGTATGAGAATGTTTTTCAGTTTCTTGTCATTTTACTAAGAAGTCATTATTTAACACATGTGGGCGAGGGCAGTTGGAGCTCAGTATAAGCTAGCTGTAGCCACATAATGACTTTGGCACAGTAACGGCAGTCTAATATAGTACTGTCCCATAGGAATGATGCAACAAATCGTGGAAACTCCTCCAAACAGTACAAAAACACCACATACTAAACCCTACACTGAAGTGTTTTATTAGTAGCAGTACAATGTAGGCATTTAACACAAAGTATGATCTGTCACTAAGAGCATTTTATCACTCCATAAAAACGAAATAATGTAATTTAGTATAATATAAATACGCAATCTGTTATTAACTTTTGCCCAAACTGACATTTGAGTCAATGAACTCTGCTTGTGCGAGATGAAATTACCTGTGTTAAAGTACATTTATGAGCCCCGGTCTGCTTGTCAAAAGCATTGGACGCAGTGGTTACAACACTGCCGCTGACTCAATTGTACTCGATGTTGTCAGGTGGAGACAGATGGAGAGCATTTCCTGAGAGACCTGAGGAAAGATGTGCAGAAGAGCATCGGATTTGATGCCATCATGCGCGTTCGTACCAGTACAGGTAAGGGATATTATATTTACCCATGTGTATCCATGTGTAACAAAGAAAATAGTCACGTTTAACTGTTTAACCACACAAACTGATCTTAAGACAAGTGCTGAAATGACATTACTGCGTCTATCTGCTTTCAGGCTTCAGAGCTACGGACTTCTTCGGCGCCATCCACATGAACAACACCACAGATATAGAGATGGCGGCTGTGGATTGTGACAAGGCCGTTACTGTGGAGTTCAAGCACGATGACACACTCAGTGAAGAGACCGGAGCACACATACAGGTATGTGTCTTTTTAAAAGTTAGCCTCATATGAGAAAAACAAATGCTATCGCTGTTGTTAAGCGTTAAATCTCTGCGGTCTGATTATCACTGATGTTTGAACCTTTCTTTCCCAGTGTGCCTTGCTGTACACCACCATCAGCGGGCAGCGACGCCTCCGCATCCACAACCTCAGTCTGAACTGCACCTCGCAGCTGTCAGAGCTGTACAAGAGCTGCGAGACCGACTCGCTCATCAACTTCTTCGCCAAATCAGGTGACCGTCACTGATATTCTCTTCCACCGCTTCCACATTATCTGTTAACTTTATGAGCATGAAGCCATACATTTAACTTCATATAGAGAGAGGATAGAAATGATGGATTTTCCTGCTATGCTTTAAACAGTCCATTATGTCAAAGAAGGGGGGGGGGTCATCCACTAGTCAGCTCTCTTTATTCGAGGGTGTAATGTAGTGTAGAGGTACTCTGCTGATGTACTGCAGTATCATGTTGACCTTTGTTGAATTTACCCCATGCATCACTTGATAATCTACTAATGCTCACTGACTCATGAGTAAAAACAGAATGACTTGTGGAAATAAGGACCACATGTTTCACATAAAGTGCAGATGACACTGAGCCTTTCTGTAATCTGCACATAGCGAGCCTTAAGTACTGCTGTATTACTGACCCTCAGTTGCCTCCTTTCATTGGTCCTGCTACTCTTCAGCTCCCTTGTCTGCTCTTTTCTTCCCCAGTCAGATTTTTTTTATTTTCCCATCCTCTCATTTTTTTTGTGTGTGTTTTTTTTTCCTCCCTCGTACTTATCCTCAGCAGCCAGTTTGTCCCCTCTGCTCTTCTTCTGTCTTTTTAACTCACCTTTTCTCACGCCCACGCAGCTTACCGTGCCATATTGAACCAGCCTCTAAAGAATGTGAAGGAGATCCTGGTCAACCAGACAGCCCACATGCTGGCCTGCTACAGGAAGAACTGCGCCAGCCCCTCCGCTGCCAGCCAGGTCAGTGCAGGACAACACCTGGAATGAATTTAGACTTTGAATTCAGGTGCAAAATCCATGATGTGAACTTTTTTTTTTTTTGCCCCTGCTTCCATATGTAGCTGATCCTGCCTGATGCCATGAAGGTGTTCCCAGTCTACATGAACAGCCTGATGAAAACTGCTCCACTGGTCGGCAGCACAGAGCTCTCCACGGACGACAGGGCTCACCAGAGACTGTCAGTCATGGGAATGGGGGTGGAGGACACTCAGCTGCTGCTCTATCCACGCCTTATCCCACTGGTAAGGGACAAACTACCCTTTTTGGGACATTTACTCTCGCTTATCATACAAATCCTCAAAATAGAAACATTCATCTGACGAAAGGCAAGGGGGGCTACAGAAGGCTTTTGAAAATATGAATTGTGCCCAAGGAACAGAGGGTCAAAATAGGGACACATCAGAATTATTATTTTGTACATTTGCAGTCTAGAAAGGCATGTCAGTGGGAAACATGCGATCATGTTTTCATGTTAATAAATCTGTTCTTTTCTCAGCACAACATAGACGTGAACAGCGAGGCTCTGCCAGCTCCGGTGCGCTGCTCCGAGGAGCGTCTGGCCGACTCCGGCGTGTTCCTGCTGGAGAACGGCCACTCCATGTTCCTGTGGCTGGGCCAAGCGAGCCCGCCAGACCACATCCAGAACATCTTTAACCTGCCCTCCCTCGCCCACCTGCAAGGACACATGGTCAGAATCAATTTATTAGCACTTTGGTTTGAAAATATATAGACAGTCAAAGCAAAAAAAGGTATCTGTTTGTAGAAATGTTTGCAGAGGTTTCATTAACCACGTTGCTTGGAGACATGACAGTATGGAAAGAGAATGTTTGAATGTTTGGTTGAGCGGTTTTCCTCAGCCTAATCATTTGATACAGAGCCAGCGATAAAGACATGGAAACCTTACAGTGCACTGAGCTCGAAGAGAGACATTTATTTTTAAGGCAAAACTCAAGGGAAAGTAAGAACATGATGAATTTATAAGTCATTGAAGGTTGCTTTCCATCCTCTCAATGTTCTTTTACTCCTTTAAGTATGATACATGTGTTGAACCAGTGCCAGTGACTTAAGACTTAACCTTCCTCATTGTGTTTGTCAGTGTGCACTGCCAGAACTGGACAACCCTCTGTCAAATAAGGTCCGATCCATCATCAGTGGCCTTCTTGAAAAGAGGCCAAACTCCATGAAAGTAAGCAAAATACTCTCAAAACATCTTTTTTTTTTAAGGATTCTACTTTTTTTTTAAGCTAAGAAAAACCTTTCATGATATCTGCCTCCCTCTAGTGGAGCTACTAAGTAAATACGCCCCCCCCTACAACTGCTACAACAACCCTATGTAATATTAAACAAGCTAATTAATTGACACTTTTCTTTTTCTGCACTGCTCAGCTCCAAATTGTGAGGCAGAAGGACAAACCTGAGATGTTGTTCCGTCAGTTCCTGGTGGAGGATAAAGGCCTGCACGGCGGAGCTTCCTACATGGACTTCCTTTGCTACGTTCACCGGGAAATCAGGCAGCTGCTCACTTAACCCCCCCCAATCTCCCCCCCAAAGCTCAGTCCCTTCCTGACTGGCCTGGGAGAAACACGGCATTTAAATGGACCATGCTCAGATCTCACAGGGTCAGTCTCACTAGGCTCCACTTGATTCTTCTTTATTTTGGCTGCATATAGGAAGGATGTTTCACAGACAGGAACTTTTTAAGTGTTTTTTGGTTTTTTTTTTACAAAGACAAAAGAGGAAACAAGGAACCAGGGTGAGCCTTCTGAGATTCAACCTCGAGAGTCCAAAGCTGCCTTTCCAACACACCTTTGCCACCTGTTAGTGTACACTCAGTATGATCTCCAAATAACCACTCGTCACTTGAGGAACTTCCATTTTAATCAGGAGGACAATATGCGCTCTCAGTGCATTTCCCGTACATATCTTGTGTGATTGACTTTAGAATGACATCAGCGCCTGAGCCTTCAATGCATTTTGGCACAAGTCCTGTTGGCATCAGCAATACAACATATACAGTAACAGTCAGAAGTTTGTTTCCAAACTTTTGACTGGTACTGTATTTCCACTGTGCATTGAGTAAAACATTTTTTTTTTAATTTCACTTTGTAGATTTGCACAGTCTAGATAAGACAAACGGTTATTTGTGGGCCATACTGTAGATGTTCACTTTGAAAGTCAATAAATAAAGCTCGCCAGTCTTTGTTATACACTTTCTCCCATGAAGACTAGATATGTAAACAGTCTTAGTCAATGTCGTAATTTCATTTTTTTTTTTTTTAAAAACAAAAAAACAATATATGCTCAAAGAAATTTTACAATATTTTAGATGACTTTAAAGAGGTTTAAACATAGTGTAACATGTATTAAATAAACGCTTCTTGGAAACTCACATTAATTTTAAATATGAAGAATAGTGATCCATAATGCCAGGTCATTCATAATGTAAAAGAAACAATAGCTAAATATAAGCCACTGGGTTTCCAGGACTGAAAGTTGGTCCTGTCATTACACCATGAGTGATTCAAAGCATTCAGATTTTTCGACCATTTATGGCAGAGATACAATCTTCACAGTGTGCGTTGACGGAGAAAATGTTTTGTTTTCGTGCTCCGAGGATACAATGAAAAGAACAGCTGTGTTTCTCTACTTAGAGAGCAAGGACCAACTCGTGTTCCGATGAAGAATGTCGTTATGAATCATGAACACTTCTTTATCTTGGGCGCATGAGTCAGAATAGGTACTAAGAAGTGAGGTTTAAGGGATACTTATTTAAATATGTAATGAGACTGGTATGAAAGAGGAATGGACCGCTGATGATGCTGAGTCGGAATTTGCCAAAGGAGCAAGTTTAGGGATGGAATATAAATCTTGTTGCAATGATTCATTTAAGGAAATACTGTCCAACATAGCCATATTTTTATGAAAGAGCAAGCAAAAGCTGTATACCTCTGTCATGACGCACAAATTAGATATGTGTAAGATATCAAATTGTGTGGTTACAAGACCATCATCAGATTTTTGTCACTGCTCAACCATCCAAATTCAGCAAAATATTGTTACTAATTACTATTATCTGCAAAATAGTCTGTAATGATAATATTTAACATTTCAGTCATGAGTTTCAGTTTTAAGGCTTGCATTGTTTTTTTATGGAAGTCATTGCTTCTGTGTAATTCATGTTATGCATTTGCTAAATATTGTATGATCTTGTGTACTTGTGGCCTACAAAAAGTCTTTTGTACATGAAATACACAACTTGAGTTAATTATTACCATCTGCCTTAAGTTGATATATAAGTGGTTAAAAATATGTGTCTTAGAGGTCTATGTCTGATTCCAATCTGTTTGGTTTGTATGCAAACTTATCTCAGGTAATTTGAGTACCTTACTTCTTTACACAGTGATTTGAATTTAACTGGAAAGACGGATGGTTGGTTTTTGGGGTAAGACTTGGGGCTCGGTGTGCCATGTACATTCTTTTTTATTATTATTATTAAAGGACAGATGCAAGTCATACAATCTACAATTAAAGCAATATTTTTCCTTCTATTTTTCTTTTCTTCAAGAAACATCCCTCCAACATTTTATTCCAAAATCTATATATACACAGAAATAAACTTTCTGACCTTTTTGTTGCTCTATTACAAAATGTAAAATCTACAATGACAACCCATATGCTCATTGTGAGAAATCTACAACACAGTATCTATTTAGGATGATTGATTTAATTGCACATAAGTCCAAAATGATGATATAAACAGCAAACGCATACTTAAATCTGGTCCTCTGGGGATGTACGGTACAAATATTACTGTAGTTTCATCTTCTTTAATCCTATTCAGGTATCAGAAAGGATTTTGGTCTGTGCGTGTTATCCTCTTACCACCATGAGGGGGCGTCAGATGACCGCTCTTCAGTCAGAGACATTGTGAACAACATGTTCTGCTTTGTAATAAACTGTTTTTAAGTGCATGGATGAACACTTTAATTCATACAAACTATATTCTGAATATATAACTGTTTTGTCTGATGAACTGTTGATCAATTTTAGATATAATGTACAGTAAAGGAAAGAGATTAGCTGGATAACCAAAGCTGTGATTCTTCATGTGACACTAAAGAAAAGAACTTAAACTCTGAATTTAGGTTTCCGTTCTCTCCAAAAATTCAAGCTGACTGTGTAAAATCTTGCAAAGTGTCACGGTGTAATTGACAAGAGGCTTTCTGGATATCACACAAATACAAATTAATATTCATATAAAACATTCAAACCACAGTCAAACGTTCCAATAACGTGAAATTCAGAATTTGTGAGTTGAAAACCACAGCACTAACATCTTCTACTCAGAGGTATCAAGCAATTAAAATGTTAACCAAATACAATCAATTGACACTATTATAACACACTGAAAGTGGCAACCATGTATTATTCTACAGCTTTTAATGTGCATTAAGCCAGTTAACACAAACTGGGGAGTTTGAGGTGTATAGTTTATTTTCTTACTTTTGTCAGAAATCACTGATCTTAAAGCTTGCGATTTTATTTACAGAAGAAATGTAGAAACGTTACATTATGTTCAGAAAGTACATCAGGTGAGATATACTGTACTGCAGATATGTTTAAGGGGCTAATGTTGTAGAGATTTTTCATAAACATATGATGGAAAAAACCGAGCTGACAACCAAACACTAACATACAATTTTACAAACAGTAAGGCACACAAACACAAATCATTAAAAAGAATGGCAGGTTTGATGCTTTTCTTGAGCAGAATACGCACATTGCCTCCAAAAATACAACATAGAGAAATTCTTCCTTTAGTTTACTAAAATAATGGATGACCAACATGCCTTCACTGAAGAGATTGGTGTGTTTGAGACTGCAGCTCACAGTCATACAGTGTAAAGACATGAAAAACATTAACAACCAGTTCTTAAATATATGTCAGATATGCGGCTGGTTTGATGGACACTTGCTGTATCCAATATCCAAGTCATTGTAGAAAATAAAGAAAAAAACAGTTACACATAAATGTGAAGTAATTCTGTAACTTACTTACACGACATCCACACACTTCTCTCAGCGATCAAGAGGAAGTTCAGTGACAGACTTCTACCCAGCATGCCTTGAGTTTGCTCACACTTGGGGTCAATCAATGCTTTAATCACAGACAGCAGGGATCATTCAGGTTGATAAAGACCCGCTAGGACGAGGAGGAAAACAGCAGGAAGCATATTGGCCGAGTATCATACAAAGTTACAATGTTTGTTATCAACAACCAAACCCCACCTCCCTTTCCTGTTAAAAACAGTGATTTATATGAACAAATCTATAGACCTGAAATTCACCAGAAAGCGCATTTTCATTTAATACTGTACAACCGACAATCTTTTTGTACAATGATCATAATACCATATAAATAACCTCGAACACTGCTCTTAGTGTAAACTCCTAAACAGTGCTTCAAAAACAAAATAAAAACATTCTGATAAATGGTTTACTTTACAAGGAATATACATACATAGGGTTAAATGAAATACACTGAAAGCAGCATTTATCTTAAAGATATTGTTGTCTAATGATATACTTGTGGTAAATATAGCTACCTGTGTGCTTCTGGAGACAAACCATCAATATTATGGTCCGATTTGACATCAATACAGTCCTTGTGTTGTTTCATTCTAATTGGCAAGTAAACATGAACAAAGTTGAAAAGTTAGAATTCTTATAGTATCCATCGCTTTATCTATAGTATATACAAGTTAAAATGGTACAATGTATTTTTTTTTTTCTAAATGCTTCCTTCAAAAAGCAGAAAGACAGACCACAATGGTTAACTAAGTTAGGGTAAGAACACTCTGGAATCAAAAGCCAGTTTGTACTAAAAAGTATCTTGAATGTAAAAACTGATGAATGCTAAGTTGCCTTGGATATTGTGTGGTTGTGTTCTTTTTTTTTTTTTTTTTTGATGCTGTAAAAAGTCACAGTGATTTCACTTGGCAGTAAATAAAACAAGTCAAGGCTGCAACAGAGAGAGAAGAAACCTGTCTATACCCTTTCATCAGAAATCTCTTATTCACTTTGTGTTGATAAAGTTGGAGGTTCATGCAGTTTGCAGAACTCAGCAAATAGAAATGACGCTCCAGACAGATGGTAAAAAATCAACCTTGATGTTAAGATGTTTCGAGAATTCAACTAGGCCTGCAGATAAAAAAAACAACACTTTTTCCTCCCTTTTCTTTTCATTTTATGTAATAAATTTCCTCGATGTAATGAATAAAATGTTCAAGTGGCAACTAATTCCAGAGTGTTGTGGCCCATGGTGATGAACAATATTTTATCTATGGTCAAAAGTCTGCATAGCACACAGTACACAGTATGAGTCCAAGTCAGTTATTGGGCCAAGCTAAAGATGATATTCTCCTCCAAAGCTTCCACAGTCAGACAAAAGTTAAAGAACATTTTCAAAGAGGTGCATTGATCGCATGATATTTTCATCCTGCGGATAAAAAGAAACAATGTAATGAGAAACTGTAAGTATGCCAGCAGTAGTAAGATCAGAAGTGTCAAGATATCCAGCTTACATTTTGGCAGCAGTCGATAAACTCGTCTATGGTTACCACTCCATCTTTATTCTTATCCATCTTCTGTTAGAGAAAGAGGGAAAGAAAGGTAAGAAAAATGAACAAAGACTCCTAAAGCAATTGTCCAACATTTCGGAAAATGTGCTTATTTGTTTTCTTGTCAAGATTATATGAGAAGATCAATACCACTCTCATATCTGACTGCTACAGCAAATATGAAGCTACAACCAGAAGGCATTTAGCGTAGGTTAGCACGAAGACTGGAAGCAGCTAGCATAGCTCTGTCTGAAGGTAACAAAATGTTATTAATGTACAGGTGTTACAGTATGTGTGGGATTACTTCTTAGTCTGGCACAGACACTTCTTGTCTTCACCATGAACAGAGATTTCAAGAAGTCACTGCACCCCACCAAGAGAGTAAAACCACAAACCTTCAGATGGAGCCAAGCTAGCTTTTCTATTTTTCTATTCTATTTCTATTCTAAGTTTTTGCCTCCTACTTACCATATTAGCTCAATCTAATTCATGCAAAAAACAGTAATTAAGCGTATCTTTCAAGATGTTAGACTATTCTTTTAATTGTGAATCTACAGTATGCTATCAACCATACACTTGCCTGAAAGAACACTTCTACATGCTGACGAGGTGTCTCCTCTTTGAGGACAGGGTATGTGCATTTTCCCATCATGTCGTAGATGGCCTTCATGATGTCTAGCATTTCCTACAACACACAGAATTGCTATTAATTAAAAAAGATAGTTCACTTACATTTATATAAAAGTGAACCATGCAGGTAAAATTGGTTTTTGTGTGCCAAACCTTTGAGTTAACTGTGTAATGGAGGTAAATGGAACTGACAACAACACTGACACAATGTTCCAGTTACTTTGGATACTCCACACACCTCACTGTCGATGGTTTCAACTCAGACTATCATCTACTGCAAGAAACAGTCTCTAGCGAGGTTTGTGGATTATAAAAGGGACAGTGTGTAATTGTCCCTCGAGGGATTGGTGTCAACTTTGATTCAGACATTCATGTCCCGCTCATGAATTGTAATAACTGAATATTTCATCTTGTTCAAAATTTTAATTTGTTCAGTACTTTTGTTTATTAATACATCTGCAAAAAGTAATGACATCCCCATCAGCCTCAGCTGAACTTTGTATTTAGTGCTAATTAGCAAGTGTTAACATGCTAGCAGATAGTAAACATTATACCTTCTAAACATCAGCATGTTAGCATTGTCACTGTGAGCTTGAGGATATTAGCATTTAGCTCAAAGCTCTGCTGTGTTTGACTGCAGCCTCTGCTTGCATGTCTGTAGACTGCTAAGTCTTGTTTAAATGTCATTTTTAAGTGCAGGGAGCGGCACAGATGAAATTCCAGTCAGCTCCAATACTATTAGGAGTAAAGGGCAGAAAATCTCAGAGTCAGATATCTCAAAACCTCAGAAAACTAAAACTATCTACACTGCTACATATCACTAGTGAGAAAATGTTATTTGTAATTTGGAAGCAGTATCTGACATTTCAGCACTGATAGTTTAAAGAGACATACCTCTTTAGTGATATATCCATCTTTATTGATATCATAAAGGTTGAAAGCCCAGTTGAGTTTTTCCTGGATGGTGCCTCGCAGGAGGATAGAAAGACCCATAACAAAATCCTGCAGTGAGAAGATGATTTAGGGAGAACAAAATATACAGTTAAAAACAAGCTCCTTGTCAATAAACACTAAACAATGTCAACCATACACATTAATATGCAGTATTTCAGCCAATTTCAAAATTTCTGCATGCAGGTATTAATTTGAGACAAATGATCAAATAGGAAGGGTGCAGACACTAAAAAATCAAATATATCTCATTATTCAAATTATTAGCTGACTCAGAATCTGCTTCTGTCCTCTGGGAACCCCTGTACTTTGGAACAGAATGGACAGCACATTAGCCAGTGAAGCTTTGATTTTGGCATAATCACATTTTCTGTCCGAAGCAAATATACGCCCTTCATAAATATTAATCACATGTTGATAGCTTCTCAAGTAGACTATCTCAAACTAAATTAAAATGATTGGGGGTTGCAAGTTACATAATTCTCAAGTGTAAAGCCTGAGGGCCGTGCAGCATCTAAAGAAAGAAAATATCAAGTTGGATGTACTTTTGTGTGGGGATTTCAATTTTGGACAGGGCTTACTTCTTCTGAAATAGTTTTAATAATAATAATAATTCCCAACACACACACACACACACACATACAGAACACTAGGTTCTTGATATGAAGGACAGTTATTCTGTTGGTACTGGGAAAACCCACATGTAGCTGATCAAACAACAGGTACCATGGAGAGATCAACCCTATGGCAATACTTCTCTGGAACTTAGCACAATTTGAAAAGACAGTCCAGTCACTGTGGAACATCTTTATTTGACAGAAGCAGTCAATATGTGTTTTGGAAGATATTTTGAGGTGTCATTTAATGTTTTGGAAAAGCATTTACTTTCCAGAAACTGCAGGGATTTTTCCAAATTCAGTAATTACTCCCCAGGAGAAACAAAAACAATATTATAGTCCTGATAGTTGTCAAACTAGCAGCACCAACGGTCCTGTGATAATACTTGGCTTACCTCAAAACTCACAGAGCCATTGTGATCTGTGTCAAATGCGTTGAACAGAAAATGTGCATATGTTGAAGCATCTATGGAGACAACAAACACACACGTGAAAAATCAACAATATTCTGCAGCTCAATTAACGCCAACAATTACACCTACAATATCACAGCAGCAAACGAGAAAGGGGTTCAAAGGAACATTTTGTGGCTTTTCTGTACAACTTCAAAGAAAAAAATGCTACTCAGAACCTTTTTTTTCATGATGAGAGGGGAGCATCATGCTCTAAGCTATGAGTGGTGTGCCATTATGTTTACTGGCCTGCCTTTCTTCTCACTTCAGATATATCAAAGCCTCCTAACGTTTTTTCTTTTGTTCCTCGGGTACAATCTTTGCATAGTGATGAGTGCCAACAGTGAGCAACTCCAGGCTGCACAAATACAAACTACTCTCTCCCTCACTCTCGCTGTCTCACTGCACTGACTCGCATGGAAGTTTAACTCCTAAGTACTGTGCAGTTTTCTTACATGTAAATAAAACACTATTTGTGTCAAGCACAGAGAAGATAAGAAGCGGTTAGGTTAGGGAAGGAAAGACGAGCTGAAAAAAGAAAAAAAAAAGCAGTGGGTACAAACCTCCTTGTGGGAAGAACTGTGAGTAGATGTCTTTAAAAGTTTCTTCGTTGACGACTCCACTGGGACATTCCTAGAAGACAAAACCATTTGCACAGGTAATTATAATAACTAAGTTCTTCCAATAAATTTGTATAAGACGTGCCAACATACAACCTATAAAGCTGTGACTGAAACTTGAACCCTTCAACACACATACTTCCTGAGACAGCAGTTAAACTTTCAAAATAAACAAAATTTGCATATTCATAGGTCCTGGATTTTTCAAGGAGAGAGAAAAGCTAGATGTGCTCTTAAGAATTTTAAAAATGGTGTATTGATATATTTTTTTTTTTTTGAGAAAAAAAAAATCAAAGCAGTTTTTCTTTATCTCTTGAGGGGATCTGTAAGTTTTAAAGGACCAGTGTGTAAAGTTTAGTGGCATCTAGTGGTGAGGTTGCAGATTGCAACAAACCAAAGACCCCTCCCCTTCCAAGCAAATAGAAGAATTTAGTGTGGCCATGAAACAAATGAAAAATGTGAAAAGCCATCTCTGGAGCCAGTGTTTGGTTTGTCTCTTCTGGGCTACTATAGAAACATGGCGGTGCAACATGGCAGCCTCTGTAGAGGAGGACCCGCTCCCTGTGTAGATATAAAGGGCTCTAAGGTAACAAAACACTAAAAACTAATGATTAAAAACTAATTAAAACATACTTATGAATATTATATTCTGTGGCCTACACATTGCACCTTTAAGAGATGGAACTCAAGCCAGCCGTCCACGTCAGCCAAACACTGCTTCAGTAAACTTTTTTCTTAAAATATTTACTTCAAAAGAGTAACTTAACAGAAGCTGGAAATCTTGTTCTTGTTCCACTGGTTGAAACTCTCACCTTGCTCTGGGGAGTTGTATGCCTGGGTGTGTCAAATACACCATGACATCATTGTGGGGTGTGGTTATAGCTGCACCAAGACTACATTACTGACCACACCCAAACACAATCATTGTTGATGCTGAGCTTAACTTCACATTACCAATGAGATGCTAGTTCATCTCTACTTGATTTTATTTGATTATGTATTAAGGAATGATGGATTTAGAATAGTGACTTTTTACTTTAAAATTCATATTCTATTTGGTGCTCTTCAAGCTGCAAACCATCTGAGCCTTACTAGATTTCTTGTTAGCAGCCATTCAAAGTCACCCACCTGTGGCTGTCTGGTAGCATTCAGTAGAAAAGACTGCATGCTTTTACATAACACCATAAAGAGCTCAATTTGTCTCTTTCCAAAGAAAAGGGCCAACTAAAGATGATGCGGATGACCATGCCCAGAGCAGCATCTTGATAAAGGTAGGTACTTTTGCAGTTTCAATTTCTGTGTGGTGCGAGGCTGCACGCAGTGGCAGGATATTGAATTTTGGAACAGAGGAAATGCTCCACCAATAAAGACAGCTTCTAAACCGGCAGTCACACGTTTCTCTGGGTTTCTAAGTAGACCATGACCACCGTGGAGGCTCTTATAGGAAATGAAAGACACAGAACAGACAGTATATGAGGTTGATACAATAACATGAACACACCTCAACATAACATGATAAAGTCTCAACAAAAATAAAACAGTCAGAAAAAAAGGGAAAACTGAGTTTGTTACAGCCAGTTATTTGCTGCATCTCTCTGGGATGATAGGGTGTGCGAGAGACACAGTTTTCTAAGTGTGAAATGGGTAAGTATCACAAAGCACACTGGGTTTACTCCTTCCTGTGACCATTAGCGATCTGCCACTTTGGGAAACAGAGCTGTGGGGGAGGGGAGGGTGAGATTATAGAGATGAAACCTTGTTTTCTTGCTTCAAATAGGCTCCTTGTGTTTCAAGCTAAAAGGGTGCTGCAAGGTTGTCTGCATTAGTCCCCCAACACTCATCTTCTGTTCTCTCACAGACCCAGTTTATGTTGCGAGGGTGAGATAAGGTCAAGTATGGGGAAGTTAGGGAGACAGAATGAGTTTGAGAGTTTTTTTTTGTTTTTTTTTAAAGAAGTTTTAAAATTAAGGCAGTCATCAGTGAACTTTAAAGCGCTGATAGTTTGATTTTGTTAGCTTCAGAGCAAAGCTAGCCATTTCTACTTGTTTAAGCTTTCTATTTAACTATTTAACAGACATATTAGTGTGGTATCAATCTTCTCATCTAACTCTCAACAAGAAAGCAAATAACCCCCAAAATCTTGAACAATTGCTTTAGGTCTCTCGGTTCACTAGACAATTTCAAATATAACATCCACACTAAAAGCAAAGTTTCTCCCCAGCATCCATTTGTATTTGACAGTTGACAGTATTTCTTTGTTATTTAGCTTTAGTTAATTAGAGCATTGTTTATGTGTTCGACACTGCAGTGAACGGGCTGTCGACAGTCAACCTTCTGTTGAAGTAGTGCAAGGAAGTGTCATGTAATTAAGTACTTAAAGAGGGGAGGGGGAGACTTTCAAAACACCTCTCTTGTTGAGTATGTGCATGTTTCTGTGTGTGTGCCTGTACACACATGGGCAATTACAGCTGTCAAAACTAATAACACTCTGATAAGGTGGGACAGTAATATACGAATGGCTGCGTTCCAAGATCTTCCTCTACTTTTAACCTCACTAAATCTGAAGGAAAACTAAAGGTCAGTGAAACTCAGTGACCGCTGAAGCGAGTCTCACATTGACAGCAGAATTCATCTGATTATATTTCATTGTCTGTTTTGAGCCTCATGATGGCACTGGTGAGGGACGCAGTTTTTTCAACTGAGAATGAAGCCTATGTGTTATCTAGTTATGGTCACATGCAACACTGTTCACTGCAATTCAATTTAAAGTTTGGTGAAATAGTTACGCCTGCTTGAAGACTGCCTTAAGGCCACGTCAGGATAAACTTTCATGCCACAAAACTACAAGTCAAGACTTCATTTGAAAGAAAAAAGCTCATTAAGGACTTTCTGCATCCGGTTTTCGATGAAGCGCTGAGAAATAATTAAACAGCCTTGTGAAGGACATAAAACAGTTTACATTTACATGTTTTACATTTCAGATTTAACAGACTCAGTTGCTTTTGAGAAGATCAGACTTGCTTTCTATTGCACTACTGTAGCACTGTACTATGATATTTTCATTCCTAACCCATCCCCCTAAGATTTTGGTGATGCTGCATTTAAAGTTATTCATCATCTCCCATTTAAGCTGGATTTTTATCATCACTCTATATTTGTTTATCCACCTGTAAATAAAACCTGCAATAATGGGCAAAGAGCAGAGGAAGTGTGGAATAATTTGGGCACTATGTTGTGTAGAATAATAACAAATGAGGGTGTAATTTCACACTTGCCCTCGGATGTAGTTATATTTTGCACATTACTCATTGCCAATCTCATTACATGGAGTTAGAGGTCAGAAAAAACATATTTGTATTCATTTAATATGTTTGTAAAATGATCTCATCCATGAAAATAAAATATCAAATACAATCTGTGAAATGCAAAACCGGCCAGGCATGAAAGTCCTTTCCGAGACTCTTCAAGCGATGCGGCAATAAGCGGTACGAGGGAAATAAACTTGTACACAGAGGCCTCATCGTTGGTGGAATAGAAACTGTGAGATTTTAATCTAATGCCTGAGGCAATGCCCCAGACTGCGAACTGTGAAAGCCCGGCAGATTTAAACCGTGACGTGAGGACAATGTTGTGTTATTTCATATAGGCTGCGGTCAAGGGATTTATGAAACTATTCATTCTCGTATACCTTGAAGCTTTTGTCTTGCACTTTAAGGTGACCTCTTCTCACATTCCACCTGAAGAGCAAGACCCAGAGCCAGAGGTCTTGTTTTGGTCCCTGTTAGACATATTGCTGGATCTAAGACAAAGCTCCACTCTGGACCACCTGCGCTACAACTAAATGACTCGTAAAGTCTGTTGTCAAGACAAACGACCTCATCCCGCTACCCGCATTAGAGGCATTTGATTTGCTTCAAAACCCTGGACAGCAAGGACAAAGGGCCAAATCTCTCATCATGGGGACCATGCCAACTTATATTAGTCTGGCTGGCCTTAAAAGCCTGCCTGTATTCCGCCAATGTCACCGGGTTGGGGAAAGACAAAGATGAGTGGTTTGACCCTGGCAGTTAAAAAATGAGCTACGCTATGGACTCAGTGATGGACGAAAGCTATTTAGTAGCTGTAATTTAAGTGCCATGACTCTTTCCTTGTCTAATTTGGACTTCTGCCTGAACAATATCTGTCTTATTCTAAATTAGTGATGAGTAACTTTGAGCAAAAAGGAAAAGCAAATTTATCCTATCCAAATAATAGCAAAAAAACTTGGAGGTCTCTGTTAAAATATGCAATATTGTCTCCCACAGCGATGGTAGAGGAACTCAGGCAATGTGGCAAATTAAAGGTCTCATTAGTACACTTCTTACCTCTCACTCTGTCTCAAGTGGAAGTGGACTAATGGGCAGGGCTTTGCAGGGACTTGGCTGGAGCACAGTGCAAGCACGGCAGGAAACTGAAGCCCCGCGGGAATTCCACCATCACAGGACTCTCGCTTATCCTGCTCACTTTCATTGCCAGACAATTTGGGTTGAGTTAATTCTGGGTCATCTCATTACGCCTCACACCAGAGGTGACAATGAAGTGAGGTGGTTTTATGTGGGCCGCTCTTGAGGACTATGCGTGACCTGGATTGCTCATCAGTTATCTTCCACAATGGGTTCGAGGTATGACCTAATTATCCCTGGCACAGTGAACAATGTGCAGAAATTCCAATTTTCTGTGGTAAGCACATTTTGATGTGATAACATTTAGTGTAAGATGCAGGCGATTCAGTAAAATAGCAGTCCTCAGATGCTTGATTATTAACCCACAGTACACAAGCAGAGCTGAAGCTGAAGGAAGTGGAGCTAGAGACTCCAGTTGCAACACCCCTGCCAACTATAGAGGGTTGTACAAAAGAATAAATCAAATAAAATCAAAGCACATCTTGTTTTTTTTTTTTATGTCCAAGAGAGTGAGAGAGATGTCCAGGAGAGAACAAAGCCCACTGAGCTGTACATTATGTATGGTACTACAGCTGCATGGTGGCCTTGTCACTTACATTCTTGAAGCCGCGGTAAAGGATCTGTAGCTCCTTACGGGAGAACCGTGTCTGGGCTTCAAGCTGCTCCAAACCCTCGGGGCGATGGCGGACTGCAGATAGTTCCAGCTCATCTTCGACGCTGTCTGGAGAGGAGGAAGAAGAAGAAGCTCAGATGTGAACAGATGCTGTGTAGGAGTGCTTGCAAATGAACATTTTCAAAAGCTTTAATTAGAGAGATCCCATTAGACTTCCAAATATTGACAATAGCTAAGCAAACAGGCCCTCACAATTGCAACCTCTCTATCTAGAATGCTACATTTTGGCATGTAGTATCACAAATTGGGTAACCTTCAAGATAAAAAAAAAAATCCATACAAGTGATTTTTTCTTATTATATGACATCCTTTTCTTTGCAAAGGTTACTTGACAAAACCAAACAGAAATATGAATGCCCTCTTCTTTTCTACACCAAATATGACGGGAGAGGTAATTAGCGTTATTGAGACACCAGAACAAAGCCCTCGTGGCAGAGAGCTTCTTCATAAAGGAGGGCAGCTGAATTCTGTGAAACTTTTTAATGGGCCCGTAATGATGGCAGATGCTGTCTTGGCCCTGTCACCAACTGCACTGTCCTCGCAACGCAGTGTTTGACTCGTCTTTCTGGCGCAGGGCCTCTCATATACCTGAAGTGTGACACATTGTCTAAATGCCTCATTAGCTCCAAAGGTCTTATTGTGGCCCACAGCCAAAAGGCCACATCTTGTAGCAGACCACAATTAACCTGCTGCAATGGAGCTAAGGCTGTGAGATAATAAGTGATGTTAACCGATATGTTATAAGAAATTAAATAGTTCTTTGATCTCATATGTTGCTCTCTTCGTTAAGGTTTCATTGTCAAATTAGCCCAGATGTCACAGACTTACAAGCTGTGTGTGTGTGTGCTTTCAATTGTCAAAATCTGGGGAAAATTTTTACCAACAAACCCGAAACAAACCAAAGAATTTGGGCAAAAAAAAGCACCAGTCACTGTTCTTTCTACTTCTACAACTTCAAAACCAGAATGTTCTTTGTGACATTGTGAAAAAGATTTCTAAAAATGAATGCTGCGGCTGAAATGTAGTTTGAGCAATCATGTGTGACTAAAGCTTATATTGAGTGTATGCCCCCACACCAGGAAAAAGCCGCCACAGAAATAAAAAGCATCTTAGAGACAACAACAAGAAAAAAAAATAATCACAGAGAGAGACAGAGAGAGGGAGAGAGCCTTGGAAGAGCCACTTGCTTTGATTACTGGAGGAAGGCTTTTTGGCTGTGGAGCATGGACAGAGCCTCATGAGACGAGCTCTCACTCCGCGCTTGTGGACAATCTGAGGGTAACCTGGGAAATACAGCATTGAGTCTCACGGTTACCCAGGCAACTGGTAGCTTCAATACATTTTAGGGAACTGGACATGAAGACACCATGCAAGATGGGAGGGTGTTTTAAAGTTCATATAGGCATAAAGCTTCCTCTCATAGCCATTTCTTCAGGACAACAACACCACATTTGCCACTGTAATTAAGGTGCCCTATGGAGTTTTTGACCACTAGTAGTGCTATGTGTTTAAGACAGGGTCCCTGTTTGGTTTTTATCATCGTGCTCACAAGGATGCAAATGCACACGCATGCAGGTGTTCATGTTGTTTCCCTGATTCGCACGTGGTGGCAGTAACATGCCAACAAAGGTAGTGAAGAAGGACTGCTAGCTAGTGAATAGAAATGAAAACAATGCACCATTTCAAATATTCTACGAATGACTATGGCTTTTTAAAAGTTTTACAGGGACGGAAATGTATTCAACATGTTTTTAAGACCGCAGGGATACAAAGAATGTGTTTTGGCAAGATATACTTATCTAACTGCAGTCTTTTTGCAAGACTCCACAGGGCACCTTTAAGTTTAAAGCTGCATTAGAACTGTTTAGCAATCCAAAAAAGATGACTTGTAATTATATAATACGATTTAAGTAAACTCTACAAGACAGGAGCCTAAACACAAGCCCACACAACCATCTCCTATAATTAACACACTGCTACTTTGTTTTCATAGAAAGCTACAAAAGAGCCAGATGTCTAAAAGTGTAGGTCTAGATTTTATTCACAGACAATTGAATACCATGCAGTTAGACAGATAAGCTTTTTTTGCGTTTCTATGTCTATCTACATGTAAACCCATAGCTGTAAACAAGTTGAAGGCTGCCCAAATATGGCATCACTGCTAGTGACAACCAACTAGTTCACTGGGTTACATTATTTATTAATAAGTCTGCCATGCTGTAGGTCATCAGTGTAAAAGACAGGCTCTGAATATGATATGGAGCCTGTGACCTCACGTCAGGGTGTAATTCAATCTCTCATCAGACGTCAAGTCTTTTCACACACAGCACAAAGGTAGCATGGTACATGACTAGTAAACTACAGTGGACTATCAACGATTGAATTGATGTCCACAACACACAAAACATTCTCTTATGGTATATGTAGGACCCCTCTGTGGATATCAAAGTTATTAAGTAATAAGTTCACAACCTTGCTTAAAAGCGCACAAGCCCATTTCCCCTCTTGCTGCGGGCTGAAAAATGTAATGTGATGTTTCATGGCAGCAGTGGACATTAAGACGAGCTCTTGAGTGCTGCAAATCATTTGTCAATGACGGCAACACTTAATTAATTTCAAGGCCGGGACTGCAGGTGAAAATAAGAGCAGATGTAGAGCTCATGGCATGTTTATAAGTAGTCAACTAAACGTCAAGACGGCCAATGGGAGTTGTAAGAGGCCTCTATAAACCTGGGCTATAAAGGGACAAAGTGGTAACAATTACATCATTAAATAGAGGTTGTGAAAACTGTGTTATAAAGCTGCAACCTGGTCTGAAAACACCATGGAGGTCTAGTGGAAATTTGGCTCTGTGCAAAAAATGTCTCACTGTGAAACTACTGGACAAAAACTGATGAAGATTTGAGTGTAGTTCAGTTCAATAAGGTCATCAGTTGGAACGGTCTGAGCCATCTGCAACAATGACAGTAGCACTGATAAAAGTATACGTTCCTATATTCACATTGACTAAATGAACCATCACATTCAAATTCTTTGTTTTTGGACTTTCTTGTCTGTCTCTAGTCCATTAAAGTGCACTCGGGTGAGTGCAGTGAGTTCACCAAGATAAGTGAATTCAGCATATTCGATAGGCTGATGGGAAGGTCTGTAGTTTGTCAGGTATTTGGTCACTAGATGAAAAGTTAAAGATTCAGCAAAGTTGTTACTATTCACCATGAGAGGGGCATGGATGGTTGCACCAAATTTCATGCCAATCAATCCAATAGTTTAAGACATTTTACTCAAAACTAAACATGTCAAACTCATTGTAGAGGGGATGAAAAATATTTTACATGATCATGTTATTCTAATCAAATGTTTTATACATATTTATGTGTTAAATGTTAAATGCTCAGCAAAAATTGCAGCGTTTGAGGCAGAATACTGCTTGACCAAAACTGGACTAAATACTTGGCCATGATTTCCTCTCGTATTTAAATGTTGCCAAATACTTTATCAGCAAGCTGGCAACAACCGTAGAGAGAAAAGTTGCAAAGTCAAATCTTCTGTGGTTTCATCTTTTTGCCCCTATAGTTAAACACAGTGCAGATGCAGAGCAGATGGTTAACTGCCCTTGGCTCAAATCTGGCACTATGTTCATAATGACCAACATTATCGAACTCAACAAAATTCTCAACAATGAAAGATACTGTTGATTCTACTAAGCCTTTCTGTTAGCTTCAGGCCAGTTCATAATGACCTCTGTACTGACACAATAACTTTGAGATTTAGAGGACGAGGAGACACAGTGAAGCTCTCATCTATTCTAGTTATCTGCCTGACACACACCTTCCGTCCTGAGTGGAGAGGAGATGTCTAAATGTCTTCACTGAGGTTGAACTAGACAGATGTTGCTTTTCTTACCAGGATATAATAGTCTTGACAGCAAGCTGGCTTTATTTGGAAGCATTACTGCGCTATACAGAGACATCTTTTCTATCAAGGAGCTCCAGGACAATATGGTGGGCTACAATACGCTTTGACATATATGCTTGGCACCTGACCTGTGTGTGACTTTGAGTGAAGCAGCGCAAACAGTGCGACTGAAAAAGACAAATTTGATGATCTGTGCTATTTTCTCATTAACAGAACAGAAAGCTTGACCGTAGTTGAGGAGTTAAATAAACACGAGGGCAATAAAAACTTATTTCTGAAGTGGGGTAACCACAGAGCATGAGTGACATAGCGCTTAATCAGGCAGGAAAAGAGCATGCAGTGGTGGCTGTCTGATTAATGTTTGCCCTTTTAGTTTACTGACAAAATGGATACGACATATGAGTATGTGTGTGATAATGCAGAGAGCGCCTCATGCTGTGGCCCTGTGCTGTTACCCACAGAAGTTAAAGTTCACAGTTTTGCTGGTATTACATCACATGTCACATATCTACTAAAAAAAAGAACCGGTGTTGTTGTCCTGAAGAATCAAGTATATTAAACAGTGATGAAGGTTTTTGAGTCTTAACATGTTACTGCTTCAATCATTACGTGCACACACATAAAGTCATGCTGTACTTTTGCCTTCTTTAAAAGGAAAAAAAATCATCTTGCTTTCTACTTAGCAGCTTGTTGAGTGACTGCTGCTATGATGACAGGTTGTAACCGACTGTACGGCTCATCATAAATGTAATTCACTGCCCCCCTGAATAACAAAGCTGCCATGGCCATTTTGCCCCACAGTCGTACAAGAGAATGATATTGAATGCCTTATGAGAGTTATAAACGAAGAGAAATGCCTCAGCAAAACATAATTACCATGGGACACAGTGTAACAAGCTTTGTAGACTATAGCAATAAAACGGTCTACTACACAATATCTTCTTCATCAATGAGCCGACAAAGCCACAAAACCATTCAAACTTTGTAAAATTAATGTGAGAATATTATCCCCCTAAAATGAGTGTGGACTGATCAATCACAGCCAAACTGCTACACTCCCCTAAAGGTTGTGATCTGTGAGGTTCAGTGATCTTCAAGGTTAAGTCAAGCTAGAGGGTAAAGCCCTACTCACCTGGATCCATGACCCGAAAAACAGAGGCTAATAAATATTTGATAAATCTGTATTATGTACAAAATAGAAAAGTCTGCAGTTAACCATGGGTGGTTGCTTAAAATCAATAAATCTTGGGTCAATAATTGTGCTTGAAGCACAGTTTGATTAACATGTTCTGCTGAGCTTGCTGTTTCTTTGTTGTTGTATTGTATGAGAGTGTATGTACAGTTCATGCCACAGTACAGAGAGGCAAATGATGGCCTGGGGGACCACATGGGACTGATGAATTTAATACAGTAAATGCAAAACCTTGATATTCAGATTAGAATTATTATGGGTCTATGATGGGAAAAATCTGTGTTTAATGTGTGTGAAATTGGCCAAGATATATATTTTTATTATTTCTGGTACTGAATGTGTTCATTGAACCTTATTTCCTCACTGTCTCTCTCTTACAGTTGCTGTTACAAGCCTTTTTTCCACCCCAATGTTATGAGACTAAAATAGCATAGCCACATCTGTGTACATGATACCAGCCCCATGTGTCTTTTCTCAAGCGCTACTGTTATTGTGTGTTTCTGTGTGTTTCTGTGTGTGAAACAAGGTCCTAACTTATACAATTTAGCTCCAGCTCCTGCCATCCCTTTAGCATTGTGGTGCCAAGGAGGCGGGGCTCATAAAAGTAGGCCATGACTCCAAGGGAGCACAAATAATCTTCTGACAATTTACATGATAGAGTTACAGGCAGCAGCACCCTATATGCTGAGCCTACACAGCTTCAGTAGTGGTTTGAAGACAATGCTCGGACAGTGGCTCCACATTACAGTTAATGGTCGACTTAGTCTAATTGAACCAGTCTCGGTGACCTCTCTGGGTTTCACTCAATAATGAGAATACAAAGCCCATTTTCACACAGGTAATGTGAAAACCCCTTTAAATAATAAATCATTTTTTGGAAAACATAACCCAAGTATCATGTGCAGTGACACACTTTCTTTGTCAATAATTTGATTTACTCTACCAATAACCAATTACTGAATCAATAATCAAGTGTTTAGTAAGAAACATGAGTCTACAGTAATGCTAACAGCTCTGTGAGGCTGTACTGTGAAGCCAAGCATTGTTTTAAAAGGACAGGTTCACAATTTTTCAAGTCTGTTTTATATCGTCAGGTGCACATATGGACGTTGGAACAGGTTTTGATCACTTTTTTAATCATTCTTCTTGTTCATAATGGACATTAAAAGATCTCTTCCTAATGCACTTTCAATGTAAGAGATGGGGGACAAAATCTACAGTCCCCATTCTGAGCACAATGTATGTAAAAATGCATTTGAAGCTAATATGAAGCTTCAAATGCATGTCAAACATTCAAAGTTTGACACGATGATGTCACTAGAGGAAACATTCAAAATTACCAAAGTTATTACAATTCATCTTGAGGGGGAGATTAATGTGTGTACCAAATGTCATTGCAATCCATCCAACAGCTGTCGAGACATTTCACAGAAAAAAAAAGTCAACCTCACATTGGTGCCAGAGGAAAAGTTGAGGAGTCACCAAAGTCAGGCACGAACGTAGCTAAAAATGAACCTGATAATAAACATTTAAAAACTCAGTCTGGTAGAAAAAGTAGATGGAAAGTAACAATAATATAACTGGTGAATGGACAAGAGAAACCCTTTGATTCAAACACATTTGAACATCATTGGTATTCTTTGTGATCAAAAATCCATAAAAGATGTATAATATATGCATATATAGTATACGTATTAGATGCGTATACTGTATGCTGCATGCATAAATAAAATAGGGGCAGCTCAACACCGATGCCCAATCATGTTCAAATAAACCAGAATTTTTGTATCTGAACCATATTTTGTGATGGGGACGTGTTTTGTTTTCTAGCTATTGGTAGCTGATTGATCAGAACATGCCTAACTGTGATATGAAACTGACATCAGATTTCTCCATTTAAACTGCCTCAATCACTGTGAAGTTTCCCATTGATAAGTTCCCACTGCTGATGACACACTGTCTTGCTGTCACTGACAAACTAATATCGGAACTAAACTCAAGACGGATCTTATCTCAACCCAAGCTCACTCCTAATATAGCCTGTTCTGGCTCCTGGCAATGCAACACAGAACAATCAAGCACCAATCTTAGTGTATCGAGTTCATCACAAGGCTGCACCGTGTCTACTGCTTTCCATGTAAGGGCAAAGTATGTAAACATAGTTACACAACAGGTATGGATGATTGATGGCAGAAAAAAATAGAAATGATCTGTTACTTTCAGGCTTCAAGTCAAAAACATCATTTTATACCTCAAGGAAATTCTAATTGGAATTGAAATTCTTGGCCTCCGGTTTGATTGTATCATTTCTATTGGCACATTATAATCAGCAGTTACTTCCAAGAACTTTTCAACTCCTGTCTGTAAATGATTTTATCCAGAAGTGGACACCAGAGCTGCCCTCCTATCTTTCTGCATCTTAATGGCTCTCTTTCTTTTAAACTGGATCCTAGATAAGCAGTAAATGGAAGTAGTAAAAGCCAAGCTAAGACATGATCTGTGTTTGCACTACTCCAGTCTTAAAGTTGTATTATAAAGCAAGAGAAGGGTGGGGCAGTGAACAACAGTGTTCTCAGCCACCTTGGGGCTATTTGCTTTTCAAATTATACACATTAAAGCACATTTTAGTGGACATCTGTGAAAGTGTTTGGATGTTACTGGCATCCATTGCCACGTTAAAAGCTGTGTAGATAAACCTGACTTGACTGAATTTGCAAGCTACTGAGGGAATATTTTGACATATTTACTGTCCTCACATCGGGTATTAAACTCAGTGGTTCCCAGGTATTAATCTCTTAACACCTTAATCTGTCTCCTGCTAATCTATAGACAGATGGTATCAAAGTTAAAATCACTGAGAATCACTTAGAATCACTGCCTCTTTCACATGCAAAGATTCATACTAAAAAGAAACACACAATCATATATGTATGATATATGATGTCATATAAATAACAATTAATATACTATACATAACACACACACTATTTGTCCTTAATCCTGTATGGTCCCTGTAGATCCTTCATTTATAGGCCTTTCAAACCAAATGTGACACTATTAATGATAAGAACCAAATACATATATATATATATATATATATATATATATATACATATATATATATATATATATATATATATACATATACATATATATATACATATACATATACATATATATATACATATATATATATATATATATATATATATATATATATATATATATATATATATATATATATATATATATGCAGAGTCAAAATTCATTAATGATGTCTATAAAAAAAACAAAAAACCTGCCAGTTAAATGACATGATATTCAAATTAAAGATAATGATTGTCCACATGCACTGCTGGCTGGTCAATACTGTTTTTGAGTTTGAATTTATACTTTCCCATCTTTCTAAAGGTCAGCTCAGTATTAGTAACATTGTACATATGGAACATTTAGAGAAGGTCATATTGTCATATGGTCAATTACACAAGTGCAGAGGCAAGGCCTTTGGCTAAATTAAATCTAAGACATCAGCGAGAGCCAGGGGATAGGAGACTACTTTATATTGCATTTTTAAGCCCAATGTTTATTGTATCAGTGCGTGGACAGCAGGTTCACTTTAACACCTGATTCCAGTGTTTAAGTCCCAAGGCTCTGTGTTGTTTTTGAGCAAAACAGGACCAAATGTGATAGACACTTGGCAGCTAGCAATTAACTGAAATTACACCCAGAGAAACACGGGACAAGGACGGCAGATGAGAAGTGTCTGGCAGCCAGCAAGGCTAGTGGTGGATTTTATTCGTGTTGGCATGATTCCCAAAAGAAAAAGGCCAGTGTGATATCAAACTGACCTGCTATGATAAAGTTACACCAGCAATAATGGCACCAGCTCTCCCCAGCAGAAGACTTGACAAATTAGTACAACAATTTTGATTTATTGCTTAGATGATCCCTCTTCAAAACATAATTGAACAACAAATTGATGTAATACTACAGTATGTTCAATCTGGGGCTGATTGATTGAAAGAGAATTTACTACATAGTGAAAAGAAAACAGTCCAAAAGTTGGGGAAAATGAGTTTACTGTAAGCTGACTCCGACTGTGTGTATAAACTTTGGATATACACATGCAATGAGGAATTATTGTGAGTTCAGCATCTTCTGCCTCAGCTTTACTTGCTCGCATAAAGTTTATAAAGTCTCACTGTACAAGCAGTTAGTAATTGGAGGAGGTAGAATCTGGGGGATACCTTGAACATACATGACATGTGTATTGGAAGAGGAGGCACACGGCTGTCTTCCCCTGCCCCAGAAAAATAATCCCAGTAGAAATACACCAAATGATATCAAATGAGCCAACTGCAGAAAGGGGGATGGAAGTGCAACAGTAAATATATTGCCTGCCTATCCAGATCTGTCTGAGGACAGAAGATAAAACATCTAGCAGACTTGCAATGGCTGACTTTCTCTTTCCTGAGGTGTTATGAATTCCCCCTGTGTGGCACCAAATATTTTCTAATGCTTCAAAACAAATTATAGCTGACATCCAGAACACTAGAGCTGCCAACAGTGGACATCTGCTGATTACAATTCTGCTTTTGCAAGTGTTAGATCTGCAGATCCAAGTCAATAAAAGAAAAGTAATTCAAACAGTCCCCACTGTGTAATGAGAAAGGCTCATTTTTATGTCAGATAAATCACATGGATGATCAGGGAGGTGGATAAAGATCTGCCATTTGTTCCATTTGGTGAGCCTAAATACAAATAAGCCTTAAGATTGGAGTCATGGAGAGTGATATGTCATTGCTGTTATTTAATAAAGCAGCCTTCAGTTCCTCATGGCCGGCAGGAAAAATGGCAGTGAAACTGACTTAGAAATCGGAAGAATAGGAAGGAAGGGTCAAAACATCTTAAAACTAAAACCAAATGGGCAGATTATTATTGAGACTGCAAAGACCAACTGTGCAATAGTTCTGAATAAAAACACTGCTTTGCATTTGGAATCTTTCGGCTGAAATATTAATGTACTTATTTTCGGACATGACATCAAGTTTTGTGCCAGTGATGAAAGGCAGATCCAAATAAATCTGAGTCCAAGGAGACTGGGAATAGATCTACATAAACAGCCAAATGGACTGTAGCCTTGATTATTCCCTTCAGGTTAGCTACTGCAACAGGCAAAGGCAAAGTAGCACAAACAACAGTGCGTCTTTACTGGCCCAAAGAATGCATTAGTGATCGCTTTCTACCATTACTACAATTTGCTATGGTGCGTGTGTTGACTCATGCACTTGTAGTAGTCATAAATCAGATTAAACAAGCACATTTTGACTGGGCTATAAGAAATGTCAATGTCTTGAAGTCACAGAAGCTAATTTTTCAACCTCAGGATGGATGTTGCATATATATGCTGTCCTTTGCTGTTCTGAGTGTGACTGACTGGAGCTCCTGGGGACTTGATAGCAAGATTCTTTATGAGGGAGAGAGCATGCTCTCATGCTTGCTATAATCACACACCATGCGCAGGCTGAGGCATTTATTGGAATCCAGGAAGGAAAGGAAAGAGCAGTCTATGCTTTTAATTGCAATCATTTGTCACTTGGAAGAGTTTCAATAATGGTCTGTCTCAAAGAAAACCTTTCTCCTGCACTGGAAGTGTCCTTTGCCCTTTTTACTCCAATCATTTTAAAGATTATATGGTAGGACAAGGGATGAAAGGAAGGAGGTTTTGAACTTTCATGAAAAAGAGCAAAAAGAGAAAAAAAAAAGTTATTCAGAGAAGAGATTTATGAGTCACTTCCAAGTGACTCTTTTAATGGATTTATGGATTTTATTCTAACGATTTAAGAAAGACATTCACTGTATCGTTCATTTACTACCAGAAATCCCAAAACAACCTTTTGAACTAAAATCACATTTTGTGTGCATTTGTTTCTTGTGGTTGATGCTGGCTCTGTGTTTTTCATGCACCATATTGTTGTTGTAAAAGTAATGAAAACTCAATTAAAAAATTATATTAAATTGAAAAAAAAATCTCTATATACTGTCGCTCAGCCTAAAGGCAAACACAATACGCAAACTAGGGCAATACAGCATCTGTTGAGATTTGAAACTGTGGAAAATCTCCTCACCAGAAATAACAGACACTACTGGCACTATTAGCTCAGAGGGCTGATTAACTTTTTACTTACTTACTTTATTATTTCTATGACAATGAAGGTTTAACTCACAGTTTTAATGAAAAGGTGCCAACCATTTATGATAAAGTGATATAGGGTCTGCAACACCAGTCAATCAGTTTCATTAAAACAAGTGAAGTGATCTGTGTTTGTGAAGTTTTTTTGTGTCCTTTGTGCATCCATTTTTGTTTACCTTACAAAAGACTATCACTATTTTGTCAGCTAGATCTCTAACTTCTAACATTTTTTCTGGCTTCACAGCTGATGATTATATTTATTATATCTTTTAAGACTCAAATACAAATTCAAAATTATTTCTGTGCACCTAATGGTTTAAACATACTATAGAGGTCACTGGTAATGAGACTGGTTCACTAAAGGTACAAGTCAGCATTTTCCAACCCAGTGTCCAAGTTCTCGTTAGAATAGTGCATGAAGTTTGCAGAGAGACCAGGCTACTTCCACCATATGTCTTTGATCAGAAATGTTATCTTCAATCAGTAGAGGGAAAAAATGAACTCAGTCAGAGTCAGTAGCAAAAGAGTCAAAAGCATCAGCGTAAACCAAGAAGATAGTTTGCAGACTTCATAAAAGAAACATGAAAAATATGTTCTATGGAAATTAGAAGTGAGTATAAAGCCTGGTGCATTCAATCCATGTGTAAAAAAGCACAGAATCCTCAATTAGCTGTAATGTTGGCAAAAAACTATTGCATTATGCATAAGAACCTATGTCCTTGGCTTAATTACGGAAAATGTTGCTGGGTTCCTGTGGCAACATGATTATTCATTCTGTTAGCTAATTAAAGTCATGAACGTGCTGAATGAGCATACCAGTTGTATAGCCTTGATCGAAAAATAAATACCAAACGTGCAGCTTCAAAGCTCTGTATGGTTGAAGGTTTATAAATTCTGCTTATGTATTTGTATTTTCTTTTTACAGCACTTAAACATAAACTATGCAATATTTTTCCTTGAATAAGTCCCTGAAAATCTGCATAGTCAAATACTGTTGTGGTTCACATCACTGAAATCTGCATTAATGAATACCCCAAACCTCAACAAGCACATTTAATAACATCTGAGGATATCACTAGACTATCTGGGGCTCTGATGTTTTACACACTGTATTTTTCACTGCATCCCTTCACTGCTGTGGGACGGAGGTCATTTAATTAAATACATCTTTAAGAATACAATCTGCCTCCAGCTCCCTCTTCCATGGGGAGCCTTAAGCTCTGCAATCATCCATATCAGATCCTTGGCTCAGAAGCATCTGTCATCCTCCCACTATCAGAATTTATTATCTGTGATGTTTTCATCAAAATTGATTGCTTGAGTGATACTTGTCCTTGCTTTCCTGACTCAAATTGACAGACAGAGTCCTCTTACTTTCAATAAGCTCCTCTGCTGTGCCCTTCTTCTCTAAAGACACCAGAGGGACCCATAACTTAGGACGCTCAGGCAAAGGTTAAGTCAATCATGTCACTACTCTAAATAGGCATCATGGAAAATAGCCAAAGGCTAATTGGGCCAGTTGATTGTTGTCCTTTAAATGGATTGGTAAGTGCATGGACAATTTGCAGTTTTGCAGCAGAGCAAAATATCTCACACTTCAATACCTGCAACTGAGTCATTGTTTTCATATTTTAATCTTTTAAAATCATGTTGGCTTGCTTGAGTAACAATGAGATTTATTTGCCAGATGGACATTGCCAATTAAATTAACTGACATATATGCAATCATCTGAAATGATGAAAAATATACTAAACATTTCTGCTGACTCAACTTCAATGATGGATGTGTGACTCAAAAAAATGCAGCGCAGTTTATACCACACCCATAAAACAGTACGTGTCTGTGCTGGAAATGTACACACTTGTGCACTTAACAAAATGAGGAACATGCTTCAATACTTGACAGTGGTTCAGATCGATCACTGGTGGTCTGCTTTAAACAACATCGTAAATACCTATACAGGAAATGAAGACATGAAGACCACTCAGACTAAGCCTTGAACTCCAAACATAAATGTGATTCTGATATTGAAGGCCAGCTTTATGATGTGATTATTGATGACAGGCACGTCAGAACTGTGAGATCACAGCTGAATGTCACCAAATAACAGCAGAAAGGTCATTTATAATTTTGTATCATAAAAATTCAACAGGCATTTTTGATGTTTAAATTTATCGGTCTACAAACTCAAAATTTTGTTTTGACGCTAACAACTAGTTCACTAGTGAGCCCCTGTACCCATTCAGCATATGAATGTGTGTGTGAATGGATGAATATGATTTGTGTGTAAAAGCGCTTTGAGTGGTTGGAAGACTAGAAAGGCGTTATACAAGTGCAGTCCATTTACAATTTATTGTAAAAAATCCACAGGGGCAGTTTTGGCTCAGAAGGTAAAGCGGATTGTCCACTAATCGTAAGATCAGAAGCCCGATTCACAGCTCCTCCACTCAACATGTTGAAGTGTCCTTGGGCAAGATATTGAACCCTAATGCCAATGGTTGGAAGACTAGAGAGGCCCTATATAAGTGAAGTCCATTTACTATACCATCAACAGTGTGCCGCTACCATAGAAAGGTTATAACATATCAATAAAATGTAAACGGGACTGTTTATAATAATGTAGACTTTAGGTCACATTGTCCAATTCTATAATATTACCGTTTTAGTTTAATTGTGGTAGTATGGGTTTGGTTTAGATGCAGTAATCTGGATTGCCTGAATTCTGAAACACACTTTGTGGTTCAACTCAGGTCCTCATGCACCAAAGAGCTTACCCACCACAAATGTGTCCTGTTCATTACTGTAGATGTCACAACACTTTCCAGGAAGTGAAAACAGGCAATCGGCGGCAAAACCGACCCAGGTCAGTGCTGACACTAACTCTCTCTGCTGCCAGGCCATAAATCCCCATCAAGGACGCAGAGAACACAAGAATCTTGTTAGATGGATATCAGAGCTAAGACTCTCAGTGCTCCTACCCCATAATAGCAAATGGCAGGTCCAAATTGACACAGTGTTCCATCCCTGTTCATGTAATGGTGTGCTTGTGAATGTCAATCAAGTTTATTTGTCAGATGTAATCATATAAGGTACAATCACAGTGAAATGTAATGTGATTGAGGGGGTATGGGGTTGGAGGTGTCGTTGCGAATGGTGGAACCAGAGAATTATTTATCATTGTGTGACACACTGATTAGTGTGCACCCTATGGGTCTTTGCTCAGCACTTTGCACTAATGGCTCTGCATTGTAAGGGTGTAAGAAATGCACATATGTGTGAAAAGGATCACAGTATGTGTGTGTTTGTATGAGGGAAATAAAAAGTGTTCCTGGTTACACTGTATCTAAGAAAATGAGCCTTGGAAATGTGAAGATACTGCATATCACTATAGAAAGTCCAAATTTATCTGACAAGAGTGCTCATTATTATTGTTTCGGTAGCCAAGTTTAGCCTGCACTTGAATGCGTTGAAATTCTAATACTAGCCTCAGGATAGTTAGCACAAATATAATGAGACATCAGTCTTTCTATTCATAATAAAACTGAAAGAGGCTACTCATATGATGCTCGCCAGGCCTTGCTGTGTTGCTTGTAATCCCAGTACAATGCTCTGGTGATTGTGCACAGACTGATGCAATGATCTTGTTACAGTTATTTAACATGGAAGCACGCCACTGGCAGGGACAGGCTGTTAATAAACTATTATTCCAGGTTTGAAGTCCTTAGAATCAGTAGAAGTGATCAGTGTGTTACAATGTGGCATTGGGTATGGCCATTGCAAGGCAGACATATCGTTCTCTTCTTGCCATGTGTCGCCTGCTACGAGTTGACCTTAACAAAGCGTACAGTTTCATTCTTTGATGCCAGCTGATGCTACAGTAAAGAGTGGAACAGTGTACAATACTCTCAGACCACATTCCCTTTTGCAATTGGAAAGTTGCCAGTTCAAATCAGCAGCCCAGCTGAGAAACTCCCTCGGCATTTACCACGCCGAGACATTTAAAGCAAGACCTTTTTACCCCAGATGCCCCAGTGGAGCTGCTCAGGTGGCCAGCAGTAGAAGGATGTGATCATACAGGGCAGCTGCCAGCTGTGAACATGTCTGACTGTATGAATGTTAAGCAGAGCGTACATGTTGGTGAAACACTTTCCCCGAAGGTTTTACAAAAATAAAAAGATAAAAACAAACATTTTTAGTTATTGCAGAAGGTGACAGCTGCAAAAAGGGATTTGCGATACTCAAGTGTAAACCAGTGTAATTCTACATGACTTTTATATATTTATTTATGTAAAACAAGGCAGTGCAGTGGCTCAGTGGTTAGGAAAGTGAGTTTGCAACAAGATCTTGGAGTCAGATCTTAGACCTAGCCCTTTGTGTGTGATGCTAAATGTTGAAACCATCAGTACATTAATCAATCAGTTGATGAACAGAGAATGAATTTAATTTTAATAACTGATTAATAATTGATTAATCATTTACATTTTATCTGGCACAAATGCCAATTGTTTCGTACAACCCCAAATATTTTTTTTTTGAGGGGGGGGTAGAGAAAAACTACTTAAAGATGTGACTTTTGACTGTGGACAGTTTTCACCATTTTCTGATATTTCATAGACTAATCTCTTAGTAAAATTGATTATTCGGAAAAATAATTAACAGATGAACTGATAATGAAAATAATGGTAAAATGCAGCTCTGGTGAAGTTTGCATGACAGCTGAAATGATTAGTTAGTTAATCTGCAACTACTTAAATAATCAACAAATCATTATTTTTCAAGTAAAAACTCCAAAGAATAGCTGGTTACAGTTTTTTTAATTGATTGAGTGCTTTTTTGTTTTATATGGTAGTAAATAGAATATTTTTTGTACAATACAATTGTTTTAATGAACATTTTCACTACATTCTAATTATAAAAATAATAATCAAATTAATCAATAATGAAAATATTGTAATAATTGTTAGATGCACCCCCAGTTTCCTCTGACCCCAAAATACATGCAGCTCAGGTGATTTTAAGACTAAATTGCCCACAGTGGTGAATAACAGTGGGAATAAGTTTGAAAAGATCTCTAATTTTCAAGTCAATTTCTCTAACTGTTGAATGATTTTCAGACTTTTTCAGTACTCATCTGTATAGCCACTTTGTGTCCCCCTTTGTCTCCAGAACATGACTTCACACAGATGCACAATATCAATACCTATATTGACAGCTTGTCAGGTATCACAGACTCAGAAAGCAGATATTCTGTGAGTAATTACATTCAGAAACACCTGTCTGGAATACTGATTACATCAACAAGCAAAATGGTAATCGACATGTCAACGTTGAGGTCTGCATCTCGTCTCGCCGAATCAATATCGTGTCGGCTACGTTTGGAAATGCCGAGGGGGAAGAGCAAGTTTCAGCTTGCCGCTGTTTAGTGGAGCATGTAAACTGCTACGCTGAGCACGAGCTTCGCAGTTCCTCCAAATGAAAACACTCTCATGTGCCTTTGAAATAACACAGCCACAACCAATCTGCAGACGCTAACGCCTCAGTGCTCCATCTAAACACTTCTCTCAGGTCAGGTCAGTTTTTTCCAACTACCTGCGAATACAAATGATCACTTTTTCTATTTACTTATTTCCTCCCTGAATATGCATACAACAATGAAGACTTGTGATTGATTATACTAATTAGAAGATAAGAGGTGTTTACCAAACTGCTTACTATGCTGCTCACTTTATCTAATGATACAACTGCAGTAGGTCCAAACTAAACAATTTATTTTGGCTTGACACATTCTGTGCCTCGTGAGCTTTGGAGTGGCCTTACTTAGTAGTACATGATGGGTTTTGCTTGAGTGCACAATAACATACACATACATCAAGAAGAAAATCTTGCTATGAGGCAAGGGTACAATATGCCTGTACACATATTTAAATCCTATCCACACAAAGACAGTATACCACCCCAATAGACCAATAAAAAAATGAACTCCGATGCTTGAAAATGAAAGAAGCAGATTATTTCCTTAGCTATTGAATCCAGAAATCCAAGCAGAATGTTTCTGAAATACTCAACGACCACATCGGAAGATCACACATCATTCTGTCACATTTTCTGTTTTCACAACTTCAACTCATCCATTTGTTTTTTCTGTGTCATTGACTCTTTCCTACTTTAGTGTGGTGACCTCAATTAACTTCTCAAGCTTTCAAATTGCTGTCTGAGAAACTTAAAGTCTGTTTCAAAGCATTTCCAGCAACCAAAGACAAACCCAAAGAAGCTGAAAATTGAGGGGAAATGACTGATTGAAAATGTATTAGCAATTTTTAGAGCACATTAAATATCTCTCATCTTTCTCCTGATTCCTTCAATGTCTCCATCATCAGTGTCTTACCCTCTGAGAAGCTGATGAGCCCCAGAAGGTGCAGCAGCTTGATCGAAGCAAACACCAGCACCACGATGCCCACCGTCTGCAGCCCCTCTGTCTCCCAGATCGCACTCAGCATTGCTCCACCCTCCGCCCTGTCAGTGCCACCATACCCCGACCCGAACCCGGAGCCCGAGCCGGCCTCCTCAACCTCAGGACCACCGCCAGGACCAGGACTGACACTGCCACCTGGTCCTGCACTCCAGTTCCCTTGCACCCACTCCAGCGCTACGCCGGCCCACACGCACGGGCCGGGCGCCTCCCGGCACCCGCCTACTGCCTGCTTGCTCCCTAAATCCAGTCTGGGTGAGGTTAAGGTTAAAGAAAAAACCTGGCCTCAGGTTTGCGAGGAGCCTGAAGTCATTAAGGGTCTCTCTGATCTCGTTGGGTCACTGAGAATTTAGAAAAGCTGACTCAAAGAGGAAAGTCCTGACATGCAAAAAGAGATGCAACAGATCTCAACGTCTCCTTTCTTCTTTTTTCTTTCCTCTCCTCGTAAATGAGGAGACATGTGAGAGCTGGGGAAAAGCAGTGAGAGCAAACTCTGCTCTTCTCTCGACAGTTTGTGGCGCTCTCTCCTTCTTTCAGGCACACTGACTGCCTCGCTGCAAAGTAAAGGGAGGGAAGATGAGAGCGAGTAGATATGAGTGAGGGAGTAAGAGGGAGGGGAGATGAGACAGAGGCGGGGAGGTGTGGTGCTAGAAAATACACAATCTCCACTCGTGTAATACATGTATGCATCAACTTCAAACAGAAACACAAACTACTACTACTACTACTACTACACTACAACTGTACAGTTACATTATTTAATCATTGCCTTTTTTCTGTGGGCTATGAGAGAGATTGAAGTTGAATAGAAAAAAAAATCCAGTAAAAAGCAATATGGACAGCTTCAACAGAGACAGAGAAAAGCTTTCATGTTAAGAGGCTTTCAAAAAACTGTTGTCTTTAATGTATAATTATTTATCTTAGCCATATGGTAATTTTTCAAATGTAATTTTTTTTTTGTTAGGAAGAAATACAAATATATACTATAAAGCTATAAAGAAGCTAAAAAAAATCCTAAAAACTGTGCAACTGCTCATTTTGTCTTTTCTCTGCACTTCTAATGGCTGAATTATAGGATAGCTTGTTGAAAGAGTAGAGAAAGTGAGCTGAAAATCTGTATTTATGGCGGCACTTGAAACATAACTTCTATTAAAATGAAGTTTGATGCCGCTGAGATGTAGTGAGAACAATAGCGGAGTGAGAGATTGTGTGTGCGTGCTGGGAGAGGCTGATTCATATAGTCAGTGTTTGCAGCAAATGAGTGAAGACACCACCATCTACTGGCCCTGTGTAGACTGTCACAGTCATCGTCATCCACCACTAGATTCATTATTCTTTTCATACATGTTTTTACAAAACAGTGAACAGCAAGTACCTGAAAAAATATTACTTGATCCAATCAAGACTGTACTGAACATTACATAAGATTAAGTGTAAGCTCAAACCATATTAAACACTATTAAAAAAGCTCATGCTAGTCTAATTCAATCAATTGGACTATTTTGAGAAATATGTCTTTTCTGCATCAATTCATAAATGAACAAAGCCACCTTAATCACAATCATTAAGGCTGTATTTTATTCTGTGAAAGAAGCAGTGACTCACCACTTACTCAATTGCTCTATGATAAATGTTCAATATGAAGCAGCTTATTCCAGTGATGGAAAAACTCACATGCATTCATTTACATTCAGTCCATCTGCTGCTGCTCCTTCCAGAACAACACAGAATGGAAAATGAGAGGGATGTAATTCCACTTTTTAATTTTGTTTTTTTTATATATCTTTTTGAATAATTTAGTTTGACACCATTTGAAAAAGAAAATAATATTCACCAGACACATCCCACTTGATTTGAATGGCCCCTGGCCATGTGAAGAGTCATCTGGAATATGACTCTCATCCATAGAAAGTGAAAAATATCCACTGACAATAAGCCTGTATGGATCGGTAGAAAATATGATCATTTCAAGGATTCATTCTAACAGTGTAGTACATCTGGGTGTGTTTGTTGTTCTTAAAATCGAATTTGAGAAAAATACATTTTTAGACAAAGTGACGTATGCTGTCTGTTTGGGAAATTAGCTTATTGATCAGTTGTTCCACTTAAGTGTGACTGCAGAGTCAAAACTTTTTCAAGACGCCACTATGAATAAACCCTCTTTTGTTATTGATCCACAAAGAACAAACTAGTTTACAGATTCTTTATTCAAACATCATGTCAAGATAATTAACACTTACTGTAAAACTGCCAAATCCTCCAAACCACTAGGGGCAAGTGGATCAATACTTGTCGATTCTATTGATACTAAGACTTGTTTTAGATCTATTAAAAACAGCCTTTTACTGATCATTTTTCCCCAAATCATGACATATGATTCTGTAGTAGTGCATACACTGCTTTCAATGATAAGAACCATCCGTACTTGGTAAAATATTGGTGATTCTGGATTTAGTATTACATTTTATCGGATCAGAACCAAGTTTTTGTTGTATTGTCCACCTTACAAACTGCATTGAAGGAGATAGGAAGAAACTTTTATCACTGACGTTGATGATGATTAAATATGAAACACAAATTATGAACTACGAGGACAAATATTTTACTTCTGGTCTCTTTGTTTAGTACAATCCATCTGCATTTGCTCAAAAAAGCATTAGAACTACCAAATTGCTAAAACCTTCTAATGTTTTAGTGATGAGCACCATGGTAAGCTGATAACAGATAAAAGAATTTTGTTTTAAAGCATTGCCCGGCTGTCATGTACAGTGTACTGTAGTGCCCACTGGATTTTTCATTGTCTCCTGGGCTGTAACATCCAGCTCACAGGAATGCAGCCAACAAGTGGGTTCTGGCACTACATCAGTGAAGCTGCAATCACATGACATGTCATTCAAGTCACATATAAAATACAGCAGCAGACACATTTCCCAAAGCCTCAGGCCTTTTCCTGCCAGAGCTTGGCTCTCCAAATGGTCCCTGGTAGGCTGGTGGTTAATAAAACATATAGGAATGATTGACCAATCATAACCTTTTCCCAGCCCAGAGGTACTGTAACCAACCAATAAATTATTGAAGCAATGAGGGTGGAGGTGAGAGGTGTAGACATTTGAGAAAAAGAGAGTAGGGGGTGGGGGTTTCTGTGTCACAGAACATCCGTCCAAATATTAGAGGAGCTGTGATTTCATCAGCACTGTAGACAGGTAAATATTACACCGCACATCTTGCTCCATTAATGTCACACAAATTCTGGACAATCACCACTCTAACCCTGTCTAACACAGCATAGCAAGTCTGACAGATGCAGGACCTACAAATTCTGTATTTATGGACCTGACAGGGCAATTTTGTTCTGGAGGAGTCAAATTATAAAAAGAGTTTGTGTTTAAATTGGAGAAGGAAAATGGAAGCTGTAGAGTGTTTACATAGCTGAGATTTACAACAAAGATTTGAAACAAAAAAGGGCCATTAAATGATGTTATATGGAGTGCAATTTAGAACATTAATGACTCAGTGATGTTTCCCACAGAGAGCACGACTGTTCACGTTGAGTATTTGTTTAAAATGCTATAAACCATTTAAAAATTGAACACTTTATATGTGATTTATTAAGATCTTTTTGAATTTTGATTTGGCTTTTAAAAGGAGCAGGTTCAGCTCATTTTCAACTACATTTTATGGTTCTAAAAATTTGGATGACAATAAATGAAGTCTATCCCTCATGAGGATAGTTCAGAAAAAAAGCCAGTTGTGTTTTCTTTTGTGTCATACACATACAAGCGCCCAGCCCACATGGACTGAAAGATACCACTGGATTGGCGAAATGTTTGTCAGACGATTGTTGTTCTTACCTTCCTGAAACAAAACTGCTTTTTTTTAAATCATCCAACCAGAAGAGCTAAACTGAAGCACATTTTTATTTTATTTAACTATACCGCCCTTAAATTATCATAATGAGAAAAAAATCACAACCGACAAGGCCTTTTCTCCTCAGCAATAAATAAACCGACATGTTTCTATAGCTAGTGGTAATGTGCTTGAATGTTTAAAATTCTTGTAATATAGAGATACAGATTGTGAAGAAACTTCCTGCAGTTATTACTTTTGTGAAAATGTTGATCTTGAAGCAAAACTTTACTTTGTAAAACCAGTCCAGCACTATTTTTCTGTTTAGTCAAAGTGCATTTCACACCACAAGAACTTATGTTTACCATTTCAATTTTTTAGTCATAAACACCAAACATGTATGAATGGATCCCAAATGGGAACAAAAGCCTTCCATGCCCCACCTAGGTTGAAATTACATAAACAATGTATATTATATGTAAACACAGTCTTGTACAGTACATTGCTGTTCTACTTCTGTTGGGTGTAGTGGTTCGGATCACTTCTGGTTCATCTGTTGAATTGTACAAATGTTGATACAAAACTATGTATCTACTGTGATCTTCTGGAACATTCTGGCCTCATGTCAACTAGACAAATGACTTCAATAACATTGAGATTGAAGCTAAAATGTGGAAAGAGATGGTAGGGACAAAATTACTGCTATTATCTGTCATGAGATTTGATAGGAGAGTCGATTTAATTTTGAGAGAAAGAGAATTTTAGCACTTGACTGTATTTCTCAACAAATAAATAAAGATACATGCCATTTTAAAAAAGCTAATTGGTAAAATTAGTTTTATAAAGTGTGGCATTTTCCAGGCTGCTGCATATTTCCAGATGATGTTAATTAGAAAAATGAACCATTTAACCATTTAATAAAAGAATTCTTTTTGGGAAGTTGATGGCTACACACAAAAAACCCCCAAAACATCCAATCACTTCATGACAGTTTGTACCACCCAAATCACCACATGCCATCACGACTTCAGTGAAGGGATTCACAAAAACCTCGTCCATCCTCCATCACCTCTGACGGGTGGAATCTCTAACTGATCAAATTCTGAAATGTCAAGATGCTCCAAGGTCTGGTATGTCACCATCTCTTAGTCCAAATTCCTTATCTGTGTAACGAACAGGATAAGTCTGAGTGACAAACCTGCCGCCTTTTTGTTCATCTGTCTCCGTAGAATGATAGACATTGATCTAGGAAAAGATTATATATTTTTCTCACTCATCGCTGCCACCTATCTCGACACTATTCGCAAGGGGAGGATCTTATCACTTGTTGTCTGGGCAGAGTGGATACAAAGGACACAACCAGCAGCAAAGGTCAATGAATCAGTCTAACCAACATGTTAAACATAATATAGAGAGGAAAAAACAAACAAACCTGAATCCATCTATTTTATGCAAACAAGCCTAAAATGTTACCACTCTAAACTGTGGTGAATGATGAGGATGATAATAATTTCCTTCCAAACCCTTTAGACAATTAGATAAACAGTGTAGAACAATAAATTTTAATAAAACAAAATTGAACACCACGGGTGCAGAGGTAATTTGAATTCGAGTTTTTTTTTTCCTGCAAATGTAACAACCTTTGGATTTTTATTAGTTTTCTCCACGCAGCAATGAAGTGTGCTTAGCAAACAACCCCTGAGAACAACATTTCCATTAAGTATTGGACAAGTGTTATCTTTCTTGAGGCTCACAGTGACCCTCTGTGAAAGTATGTGAGCAAGAGAGGGGGAGCTAGTTTACGATGTAACCGTCATCAATCAACGCGTCGCCGATCGGTGGACGGGCAGAGAGACGAAGATGAGATTGTCTCGTCGTTTACAGATCAGCTTAGGGTACAAGTGGGTGATATAATTAGGCGACACCTGCAGTGATTTGCTCAGGCAAGCGAAGAGGCATTAGTGTTTGGGTTGTGTTTTCGAAGGCACATTAAAATGAGGCTGTCATATTTACTGAAGTGGCGCCTGTGAAGGGGAAGGCAATTATGAGCTGTGAACCGGGGCAACCCTTGGAGAAGCAGCATGTGCAATCAACCACGGAGTGCCATGGGGTGACTCTGATATTGAGGACTTACTTTTTAGACTCTAGATAACGCAGGCTCACTCTGCCTGGTGTGTGTGCATGCATACATCGATGGGAATACGCAACTTTCAACCCTTCAGCCTCTACCACGCACACACACACACAACAAAACTTATCAAAAGGAAAAAGGAATGAACAAGTCTCACAAACTGTTTCAGCTTTACTTTAGGTGTGAAGGTGTCCAGTCCACTACATGTCATCAAAGATTTTAGTAAATATGTGTCTAAGATGCCATCATTTAAGCTTGAATGAATAGTAAACACATTAGATCACCTTCTTTGTCTGATCATCTTAATCAATGGCGTTTGGTGCAGCTGGTTTTCCACTGCTTTTAAAGTTACAAATAATCATGTTCTTCAATCTGCATGCAGGTTTCTTTCACTGACATATCAATGAATACTTCAAGATGTACACTAAAATGAATTACTGTAACCCATGGGCTTTCACACCAAAGTGTGCAAAGTTAAGCTGTTGTTTTCAAAGAAGAATGCAGCTATCTTCTCTCAAACAACAAATTGCTATGAACTGCCTTGAGTTTCTGCAAGGTTTTGAACACAGCTTTAATTCTGACCACCTAAACACGCCAACCTTGAAAAGATGTATAAAGCATTCAGGTAGATATCAAATTTGACTTCACAGGGGCTGAGACACATACCACATATACTGCAAAGTCCCCTCTTCAAATCCAGCCAAAGACATTTGTTACATGTTATCCCCCTCTCTCCTCACATTCCCTTTCTGTCTCTGGCCTGCATACTGTTGATAAAAGACAAAAGGCTACATAACACAAACGAAATTTTATATTGTGTGAACGTGCGCTTTGTCATGTCAGATGTGATATGTGTCTGGTAGGGCTTCTCTTACACAACGTTAACATTGAGCATCATTAATTTTCACAAGACGTGCCAGCCTTCTCTCTACAGCAGGACCATCTAGATTTTTATCAACAGCCCAATTCGTCCCAGATGATTAGTTCCACTGTAAAAAGGAAAAGTCAATGGCATTGTCTGCAAATGGACAGTACCCACAAAGCTCAGGCCAATGTGTTAGAGCTGATAACATTGACCTGTTTTTCTCTGTGTCTTAGCCATATTACTTGTAGCATGGCTATCTGACAGCTCACTGAGGACAACATGTAAAGGCAAAGAGCAAGACATGGGTCGCCTTTGCACAGCCAGCCTGTCATCTGATTTACAGTGTGCTATCCTTCAGCAGCAAAGTGCCAGTCAAACTGAACCTGAAGCACAAAGGTCAATGGGGAATATGCATTAGCAGGAAGAGTAAAAATGAATGAAGACAAGGGGACATAAATTGGCAGACAGAATACAGGATGGCTGGAGCCACTGTCCAGACGATGAGATATGATAAGCATAGTTCGTCAGTAGGTAAAAGACGATGAGAGGAAATCAATACAGGTGGTTATTTCTTAAAGGAATTGTGAATGTGGGGACAAATTTATTGAAGCAGAATGTGAGAGCGAGACTGCTTCTGCTTGGTCAACATGAGAACCATGGAAAAGTGATTATTCATGTTCATTTATAAAAAGAATAATTTATAGTTTACATTTAAGGATTGAGTGAAGCCACAGGCAATATATCAGTGCAAATGTCCAAACTGGTTCAGTGTTTCCTCTAGGTTGACTGCTTTGGGGCAGTGGGGGGGAGCCAAACTCTGGAGAGACTCAGCAGACAGACATTTCTCCATTCTCTGTTTACAGTAGGAACAGCTGAGATTGATATTACAATAAGAATAGTCCACCTTAAAACGTCAGTCCACCTTAAGTGAGTCTGCTCAGGTTAGGCTTACCCATTATTACTAACTTTGGGGCTAACCCCCTTCACTTTTCCAAGGGTTAATGAAAAGTAATTCATGTTAAAACTCTATTAAGCTTTGAATCAAATGACTTCCTGTGATGAGACAGATGTGCTAGTGCTGCTGAGCTGGCTAACCAAAGACAGTCTGTTTTTGGTAGATCGAACAAAGGCTAATACGAGTGAATACTGAACCTGTATTCAACAGGCAGAGAGAACAAGGATTTCAAAAGGTTGGCCATGTTGCTCTGTTTTAGCTTGACATGTAAAGCAGGTATTTTCTAACATCTTAGCTATAAGAACTTGAGGCTTGTTACTGAGTTTGTTCCCAAGTCTACATTCTGCCATCTAGTGGTCAAAAAACACTAAATGCTGCTTTAAGTAAATTTAAAGGTGCCCTGGTGGTGGAGGTGTCTTGCGAACAAAGGTTCTCTGTACATTAAGCATTATGAACCAAAACTTCTTGAACTACTGAATTATTTCCTGTCATGTAAATCATCTGCAAAGAAGATTTTTTGATTCTTTTAAAGCCTGCATTGTTTACACCTAGTGGTATTATTCTCTGCTATCTTTGTTGGCAAACTGCTCCACTTCTTGGACATTACTGCCACCTGTAGATCAGTGGGATGGTGTGAGACCACTGACAGGAATGTGTTTAATGACAACAGGACCCAGAGATAAAAAAATAAAAAAAAAATCTGCTCTGTAGTGCTACGAGTGGTCAAAAACTCCACAAGGTACCTTCAACAGGTTGAAACAACAAAAGCAACCCACTGCAAACAGGCAGCCAATCCCACTTGAGGTTCCCCATACTTGTAATTTCCATGATGATAAAGTTTAATCTTACATAAAAAATTACACTACTGCCTGCTACAGGGCAGACAGAATCTTATACTTTATTGTATCCTGATTCACAATTAGGAAAAAAATTACACTTTTACTTTCACCCTTAAAGCCTGAATAAACAGAGAGCTCATAAAGAGCGTAATGAATAAAATCTACTTTAAGTGATCTGCTTAATATTCCAAGCAAGGGACACTCCTGAGGCAACCTTTGGTCTAGGTGTTAATAATCTCCCACTACTAAATATTCCGATGCTCAAGACATCTCATTCCTAGTTAATTGCGTGGAGACATCCCTTGTCATAACAGTATTAAATGAATGAAAATAATTTACTGGAGTTATTTTGTTCATGGATCTATGAAGCGGTTCAGATATCCCTTAGCATCAGAGCAGGCAGCGGAATAATGTACAAATCTGTATGACCCTAAAGACAAAGCTGAATTCACTATCACACAAGTTTCCTGAAATTCAAAGCACATGTAGATGAAGGGTTGGAGGGGTAATGCAATTAACCCCTTCTAAATATTATTCATCATGCAAATACCAGATCTGTATTCTAATAGCAGTAGTCAACTCTTGGAAAAGTAACCTCAAACTCAGAATATTTGTCAATGTTTGCAACAAAAAAATAGCACCATATTTTTTGTGTGGCACATAATCAGGCATTGTGTTATATTGGGAGGTGGCAAATTCATGTGTGACAATTTTGCACAAATAGAGAAACTGAGAGAACATTAAAAACAAAAAGCTCTTCTGTTTAACTGATTTTTTTTTTTACTTTACATGAGCTCATTCTAAGTCCTACACATCTCCTGAGAAGAAATAACAGAGCAAGTACAGTGAATGGAATTAAAGAGAACAAAAACAAAACAAAACATGATTATGATTAGTTTTATGAGACAGATAAAGCCAGACTTTAACGTCCTGCTCTTCATATAAAGCCCTGCGCCCTTGACAAGCTGCCAAACATATCTTGCTATTTGGACCCATCAAAGGGACATAAAACAAATTTATAACTCTTAAATCCTTAGTGTGATTAAAAGAGCTCCTGTTGGAAGAAACAGGATGTCTGAGAGAATTTCAACACCAGTAAGGAAAGGGGAGAGTCCACTTGAGGAGAGGTGAAGTGTTCACTTCAAAAAGGTTAATGACATTGTGCTTTATTTCTTTAAAGCTGGTATACAGTTTATTTATTACTCTTGTATTCAGTGGTGTCAAAACTATAACCTTGACTAAATGAAAAGCAAGCCAACTCAAACACTCTTAATACTGACACTATGAATACTGATTGTACAGTAATCAGCAATGTGGCTTTATAGTACAGCTGAACATTTCCCACTCAACTGATTTTCAATCAAACAAACAAAAACAAACAAACAAAAAAAACAATCTGCACAGAAATGTTCCTGTAGAAAGAGTCTACCATAAAACATATTACTACACAGTTCATGTGGATTTTGAAAATCAGTCTTTAGTAGCCTCCTCATCATTGCTGTGATGGATGAGAGGGTAAAGCTAATGGCTGTGGAAAACCAGTTCACCAGTGTTTAATTCAGTGGAAAGCTATTAATGAACAACGCTATGCCTCTGATACCTGTCTCAGACTCCAGGCTATTATCAAAAATTATAATAAATTGCAGAGTTTTTAATACTCCTTTACTCAATAACATCAGACTAATTTGTTTAGAATGTATGAAGAAGGCAATAAAGTGCACATTAGCAATGCTAACATGAAACCATAGTACAAATATTGAAAAAAAAAAGATTTTTAACTCAACAATGCCAAAGATTCACATTTGCTCATAGATCAGTGAACCTGCTCTATTCAAGCCAGCTCCCCTAGTCATCCTCTTGTCATCCTTATATTTTAGACACTAATGACTGCCGGAGTCTATATTCTAATTATCAAACCATGACTTTAATGTTTGCTTGAGTGTATTTTCACATAAAAGTTTACCAAATTGCTTTTAACTTTTTGGACTGTGTATGCCATCCCTAGCCTGTGAAGTAACCCGTGTCAAAGTAGCAAGCAGGATCACAGGGGTGGATCAGTCTCAGCTTACAATTATTTATAAAAAGCAAGCAATTAGGAGTGCACATGCCATTTTTAACTGTGCTGACCATGGTTTCAGTTTTTGCCCTCAGACATTTTAGTGTGCCTGCTCAGATCATGTCAAAACGTAAGGCCTCATTTACTTCTACTGCAATTCATTTACTTAACATAAGTCCAAGTCACTACATTTTATATTCACCACATGCCAACACATACTACAAGTGGAAAAACATAAAACAAAGACAATCAAAGCATCACAAGGTACTTTGTAACATTGATTAAACATACATACATTACATACATTGAGCTAATATTGTTATATATAGAGATGTCATTACTGAAAGCTTGTGCTTGTTGTTTATAATGCAGCTGCCCAAAAAATGACCCAACTTGGCACCAGTAGTTGCTCAAGTAATTAAAGCATAAAAAAGGTTGATTAAATGTGGAAAAGAGTTGTTTGTACTATGGGATTTTGTACATTTATACTGATTTATCTGCACAGAACTGCTTGAATAATTGTCAGAACATGGTTGGCTCAAAACTTTGACTGTGCTTATATTACTTCTCCCCTTGAAAACTACATTTGCAGATGGTGTGATTGGCTGAGACCGACAGTAAGCTCTGGTTCCCTCTGCTGGCACATCTGCCAACTCTCACATGTACTTCAATGGAAAGACTGCAAAGTTCAACCTTATTTACATACGGTGTTAGATGAGGAATATTGCAAAAAGTTTTTTTTTTTTTTTTTTAATCATTTCAAACCTGAAAATGACCATCTTTAGCCCAAACAAGTTATGAGGTTTTTATACTTTCCTCATATTTGTGTTCGTGCAAATATATGTAAAACAAATCTATTTATGAGCTGTGATGGAAAGAAACCACCAGACCTGATGTTTGAAATAACTATTTGGCAGGTTCTCTGTAGTATGTAGTTTCATTATCCAGAAAACTAACATCAATCATAGGACACAATAATAATAATGCTAGTAATTTGTTGTTCTTTTCCAAACCACAAAATATATCTAGTCTAAAAGCCACTGCATAATAGCTGGCATGCCAAACATCAAGCTACTTCATGCAATCTTTTCACTGAATGTGCCTCTTACTCTAAGTAGTAACATGTTATAAAACACATGCATGCATAAAAGCATCATCTTAGCAATTATTAAGAATCAAAGTATCACTCCACTGTGTATTCACATTGGAAATGATCACATTCTTCAATGTAATCAAACCATCTGTGATAAATAGGAATGTGGAAATTCAGAGTATCGTTGAAACCATGAACAGCTTAGGCCTTTGTTAAATATATCACATCTTCTTGAGCAGTTTGAACTGGATCTGTTTATATTCTAACCTACCAGATAAATATTTGCCATGCTGAATCACAGCTTCATATCACACTAATATGCCTCCAACTGCTTGAGAAAAACATCCTTAGTGAGTCAAGGGCACAGAGAATGTATAGTATGATCTCTAAACATAACCCAGGTGCTTCAGCTGGTATTTTAGTGAAGTAAAACCTGCAACAACAGGCAGATGATGTGTGACAGTCATGTCTTGGGATAAATTGTAGCTCTGAAAACACGATAACATACAGTATAGGGCTCAGATGGCTTAACTCATCAGACTGACATGTGGGACTTGTGGTGTGTAGTGTGCACTGTTTGACAGCAGTCAAACAGTGCTGTCATACTTAGTATGATGCAATGTGGTGTGCAATTTCCAGATCAAATGGTGATTAATGTGTTCTGGAAAGAGGATTTTTTTTTTTTTTTTTTTTTTTTTTTTATAAAGGAAAATCATTCCTCCTACCACCTGCAAACAACATTTAAAGTCTGCAGGTGACTGTACCTTTGTAAACTGGATCACTCATTAAACAGTCCTGTCTGATGAAAGCCACACCTTAAGCAGGAGAATAATTTGCAAAAACTGCCATATCAAAGGCTGCTTTTGTCAGCTGTCATGTCCCCGCGCGCTGGTGGCACTCCACTGTCACTCACTGTCACGCCACTAAAGAGACGCGCAGAGACTGAAAAGAGCCATTTGTGTCCGGCTGTGTTGGAAGTCTATTTTTAACCGAAAGCCATCAAGTGGGAGAGTACCACAGAGTAATAAGCTGCTCTACAAATTTTGGTTTTATTTCATGTCTTTTTGGGTTAGTTTTTGATCTAGACCTATTTTCATTAATAAACAATGAAAAGCATCTCAAATCCTACAAGATCATATCTTTAGTTGGGCCTCTGAAAAGGAAACTTAAAGATATAATATGTAATTTCTCTGCATGAAACTGTCTAAAAACGACTAGACCGATGTTCTATATGTTGTTAAGTTGTGTACTTACATTATCCCAAATGTTTCCAACAATTATCAAACCCAGAGAAATCTGTAATTTAATAAAAGTAATGGACCGTTTCAGTTAGTCGCATGTCAATGGCGTCATAGCTTTTCTACCAAAGAGTAAACATACAGGAGATGCATACAGCGGGGCTGTGTTTGTCGGCTACAATGGCATCTACCAAGGAGTAAATTACACACATACAAGATAATATATGGGCATTGTGGTTGTTCCACACAAACTGTTATAAATTGACTTTCAGTCAACTTCAGTTTTAAGCCACATTTCAGCCCATATCTGATGGGCCAGAGCAATCGTTTCCTGGTGAAGCTGGTTATTTAACAACGAAGACAACAAATCCCACGGCCCCTTGCTACTTCACACCGTCATCACACTTGATTGAGAGACCCCTAGCTGCTCAAATGACATATTGTGTGTTTAAATAAGCAACCATTTGGATAGTCTACCCTATTACTTTCCTTATAACTATTCACAGGATGCTAATAAATTGATCTATTAGTAATTCAAACAGTGACATATTTCTCTATCAAATAGTCTACATGTTCAATCAAAATGGTGATTATAATGGACTACTTGTCATGGAGCTGATTCAAAAATTAGCAGGCAAAATTCAAAACATCAATCATCATGTTTTTTTTTAAGATTTAATCAGGTTTTATTTTTTTCTGCTTCTCATGAGTCATTTGATTAAACTCTTTGGCAGTGTGGAGTATTTGCCAACTATATCCAACTAAAATCATTTTTCCAAACTGAAATCTGTACCTTTATCAAAATAAATACATTAATATTTAACACTGAAGAATAGAATAACAAGAACAAGCCCAAAAGAATAACAAGTAACTATGCATATGGTGCTACCTGAGAATTTCCTTGACTTGTTGCATTGTGCTTTTTAAAGAAGAAAAAACATGTAAAAGCACTTAAACAAAGAAAACCATCACTGGAGTATGAAATATACATTTTTCTCCACCTGTAAACAAAATAGAGGGGATTGGCTTTGGTGAGACTTCACAATTCCAAGTGTGAACATGACTGTGAATGCATCTTTTGAGTGGGTGTTCATATAAACATACTGTTTTGGATTTTAGACCAAGAAAAAAAAAACACTTGAGTTGAAACCAATAAAGAGACAAATGTTAACAGAAGGGCAATCACACCCTTTCTACAAGAGTAAACATTAAAAATGAAAATAAATTACAATTAAAATTTCAACTTGAAAGCGTTGAAGCAACAAATCTAATACTATCAAGTCTCTTTTTCTTGGTTTCTTGGATGTTTGTTTGTTTCTCACTTGTGAAACCCTAGCCATAAGGCAAACAGCTTGGCAGCCTGCACAGTAAGCATAACACATAAATAACGGGTGGTCATCATTGCCAGAAAAACCCAATTTGTGCATATTAAATTCCCATTTTCGAGGGAAAGAATCACCTTGACAAATCTCCAGTGGACACAGGTTCAACCATTGTTCTCTACTAAGCTACATGGAAAACAGCATCACAATGATGAACAGTCAGGAAATTGAAAACAAAAGTTTAATCATAAAGCAGACAGTCTTTCACAGTAATATGCAAACAATATTCAAACACCAATCAGCACAGAGCTTCACTGACAGAACTTTGTGCCTTTGTTTAAACCAAGACAAACTTTCCAGCCTTCACTGGTTAACATCCAGGTACCTAAAAGAAGGTTCCAGCTGCTGCAGAATTACATTCAGTCCTCAACTGTCTCACTCTCATTTGGCTAAACAAGTTAGCCAACCCACTTTCACATCCAATCTAATTTCCTTCAAATTTAATAAACTCAAACATCAAAGCAAAGTGTCAAGATGCTAGAGAGACTAATGGATATCAAATGAACGCTTGGAATGATATTGAGATACAGTGAAAAGATAAAAACAAGGATTAAAAGCATAATGTCAAATTATAATATTCACCCATATGCGTAATGCATGAGTCATCATGACAGTTGAGCCAATTAGAGGCAAAGTCAGGTGAATTATGCAGAGATGCAACACTTTAAATTAATATAGTCTGAAGGACACATGCAGAAACTGCGGAGGACTCTAGTTGTTGTCTCTTGTTGAGACAAACGAGGGGTCACAGAGGAAGTGGCCAAACTCTTCCCGAAAATGAGAACATTGCCACAACTTGAAATGCATCTATGACATTTTTATTACCTTCATTTATTTATGTTTCCTTCTTTTCTTTCTATTTGCAAATGGAGTACAACTATGGACACTATAAAATATATTAACAAGCAAAGGATAGAACGGGAGCAACAGATGGTAGCCCTCTCACGAAAGGAAATGATTATCTTCCCTGCAAATACTTCAGACACACTCTTCTATGAAAATACATCACTGGTTTGCTCATTCAGCAAACAACAAACTATTCATTATGCTTTAAACTTTGGCAACAACAAGTGGTTGATTGATACTAAAAGCAAAACAGGAGGATTTTTTTTATTGTCCTTACCGTCGTAGCTGGCTTCTAACAAACCAAACTGCTCCAGCACCTTAACAAAGAGGACGACAACCACCAGAACAGCAATCATTTCCAGTCCCTCCAAGTTCATAGTCAACATGTCGGATGGGTCACAGGCTTCCCATGGCCAAACACACAGAGCTCACCGTGCAGCACTGTCTGCAGGCCATTTAACTTCACTTAAGAGCCCTGCATCTCTGGCTCTGATGAGAGACCGGCATAAGTCAGAGAGAGAGGGAGGGAGGGAGGCAGGGAGGGAGGGAAGGAGGGAGGGGGAGAAATGTGTGTGGAAGAGAAAGGAAGGAGAGAGGGGGTGGGGGTGGAGTGGCAAGGAAGAGGACGAGGGGGCGTGAGGAGAGAATGTGGGGGGAAAGAGGCAAAAAGGAGAGCGGGAGTAGACAGATAGACCTGATCATAGTGACAGCACAAAGAGAGAAATGATGGCCGAATGTTGAGGAGATTCAAGATTCCTTTACTGTTACATCCTGTTATACAAGTATAAGACAATAAAATTCTTGGGTTTCGGCTCCTCGACTTTGTAGCAACAATAGCAATAAAATAACAATAAAAATAGCAGTAAAAATAGTGCTAAAAATGCAATAAAATATAAATAATAATAATGCATAGTGTGTGTGTAAAATGCTATGTGTGTGTGTAGGTCTTGTCTAAATAAATGTGCATACGTGTATGTAGTTGTGTGTGTGTGTGTGTGTGTGTGTGTGTGTGTGTGTCACAGACAGACAGGCAACAGACCGTTAGTGTCCACTGTTATAAAGCCTGGTTGCTTGGTGAAAAACACTGTACCAGACCCTGCTGGTGCGGGCCTTGAGGCTGTGGTACCCCTTGCCAGAAGGCAGCAGCTGAAACAGTCTGTGGTTGAGGTGGTAAGACTCTTTGATAATCCTGCAGGCTTTACTGACAGACTGTCCACTGTAAATGTCCTGGATGGAGGGAAACTCACATCCAGTGATGTTCTGGGTTGTCCCAGAAAAGGAGAATAAGAGATGATGGTAGTGTTCGGATGTGTGCAAAGGTCGAAAGCACTCAAGTTGCCATTTTTTCGCTATTTTTTTTTCTCATCATGGTATTGATGTGAAACATAAAAAATTGTCACCAATATAAATCTACAATCCCACACTTATTAATATTAGCCTGTAAAATGGTTGATGATTATCCTGATATTTCAAAACAGACAAACTTTTCCAAAATAATATTTCTTTTGAAATTGGGAAAATCATTTCATGTCCTTTTGTGTACTGGGTGCGAATGTGTAGTCCACTGTACATTTTCTGAATACATTTTCTGTTTTTTGCTTTGCTGTATTTCCTCTTTTTTGTAATTATAAATCATTACATTGAGCATTACTCTTGATTAGGGCACAAGGGCCACTTGTCCTCTGAGGAAAATTATAACAAAATATGTATTATGTGTAGTAAATTACACATGATCTCCAATTATTTGAAAAAAAAATCAGTTGACCATAGTGAAAACCATACATGAATAAATGTCTACTGTGGATTAAACAGACTACAGGTTTACAATCATGCTAGTGGCTCTGTGAGGCATAGCAGTGCTTTAAGGTAAAAGCATGCTAAGACATGCACAATAATAATAATAATGATAATAATAATAATAATAATAAGATGCTGATGTTTAGCAGGTAATTTTTTACCATGCTCACCATTCAAGCTTAGCATGTTGGCATGCAAACATTTTTGAATTAGCACTAAACAGAATCACAGCTAAGGTTAATGTTGTTACTAGTTTTGCAAGTGTCCAAACCAAAGTGTTCATTTTGACCTGATGATGGTGCTGGAGGAAACATTGTGGTCCAAATGTGAATCATCTTAAAGGGTGACGTATCATGCACATTTCCAGGCCTATATTTATATTCTGGGGCTCTACTGGAATATGTTTGCATGATTTACAGTTAAAAATTCCTTATAATGGTCCTCTACACAGCCCCTCAGTTCAGCCTCTGTCTAAAATATTTTAGCTCCTGTCTCTTGAATGCTCCCCTCCCCTCTGTACTGACTGGTTAGCTCCTGCAAGCTGACCCTTGGCAGACTGTGGGCAGTTCCAGAGGCTACATAAACAACACTCAAAAGGGGAACTTCTCAAATACATCTGTACATGTTCAAACCAGAATTCAATCCAAAATATGCAAGTAGACACGAAGAACCTGTGGAACAACCTTAGCACCAAATACTACGGAAAGGATGGCTGTTTGAGGGCATGGACAAACAATCATATGTCACTACGAGGAGCAAGCAAAAGTCAATTTCAGGGAGCATTTTTTTGCATACCATAACCTCAAGTTTTAGAGCTTTGACCATGCTAAATATAGACATCAGACATCATAGTAGTATAAAAACAACAGAGAACCACAAAAACCATATGCGCCCTTAAAGAAATCACCAAAGTTATTACAATTCATCCCATACAAAATTTTGAGGCAGTACATCCAGCAGTTGATGAGATATTTCAGTCTGGACAAAAGTGGTAGACCTATACTGACAGACTGACAATACCATCAATGCCTGTTGCCCTGACTAAAAATGAATTTCTATTTTGCATAATAATGACAAAAATTACTTTTGAAGACAAAGTTGTAAATTACTTTACGATGATAAGAGATGAAAGAGAGGCAGACTGAACAGACAACCTGTGAAAAAATAATATCCCCCAATGTTATCTCTATGGCCCCAAGGGAACAAAGGTTGAAATTGGCTAGAAACAGAGCTCATCACAAACCCTGATTTTTGTCTGAATAATAGCAGGATTTGAGACCAAATGTGTTGCAGGAATTTCACTGAAGGAAAGAACACCTCACAGTCTCCCCTTTAAGTAAATGCTGTGGAAAGATTTCCAGGGTTTTCCACCTTTTCAATATTTACTTTGTTAGGTAACTAATAACAGGTATGACTGAGTAGAGACTTGACAAAGAAGCCGTGGGTGGACTGATCAGTGTAAAATGTCAGCTCGAAAAATAACCCGCATGTGTGACCTCATCATCAACTGGACTTAAAATAAAGTACAAAGCCTTAAGGGAGATGACGAGAGAGGTCAGGGAGAAAGACAACACGGTAGAGAAAAAAGGACTTGGAGGTGGCAAGTGGAAATGTGCCTGCGGTCAGTAGCAGGTGGCTGCTGGAGACAAAGGAAAAGAATCTGGTGGATCCTCATTCCTTTAGTCGATAGTATTTTTTTTTTCTTATTCAACATTCAAATTCAGAATACTTTAAGATGCCAACATATAAAATGATCAGATAATCTCCACTACCTTAGACTGTATCTTTGAAAATGTAACCTCTAACTATTAACCAAGGACTCTGTCTGTCTTTCTGTGTGTTCTAATTTCTATGCATGTCTGTTCTCATTTCTATGTATGTATGTCTTTCACATATCTCAAGAACTGTTCATGCCATCTACTTCACACTTGTCAACTGTATTTTTGGGGACCCAAGAATGTGCAGTGTCGAATTTGGTGCAATTTGAACACGCAACACATTCAATATTATTAAACTTTGAATGAACAAGCAAGCAGAGCTCTGTGCAATAGCAGGGCTGTTTACTTAACGTCTGTTCAAGGTGGAGCTCTTAATAACAAAATAACAATCAAATAACAAAAAATTACCAAAAATACTGAGTGAGTGTTCATTACAGCATCAAGTCTGTGCATGAATTGTTTTCACCAAAAAATAGTTGTGTTTCTGATTGTTTTGTACTAAAAACCATAAGCAGGTGCACAGAGGGCGATCAGAGCTGTAAAGCAAATGAGAGAAAAGTTTTTCATGTGGTGTGCTCTAAAAAGAGAACAGTAGACAGCAAAAACAGAGGGTTTTAATCAAGAACGGACAGACTCTTAGGCAGAAATTCTAAGAGCCCAATGTGATCAATCCACTTTATTTTATGATGCACATTTTTTCAAAAGCTCTGTTATCTATTTTATTTTTAATTGCAGTCCTCATTATATTAGAAATGAGAAAAGACTCACTATTATAGCACTTAGCATCTGTGTGTAATAGAATGTTTCCTTCATGTTGTTGGTGTATATACTCATCCACACCTCACATCAACAATATTAATCTTTCATCTTGCACTGAAGCAGCAATACTGGACGCCAAGTATTAGTCCCGCTCCAAAAAGGTACAGTTTGAACAGGCACTGCACTAGTTTCTACTGTAAATCTAGAAAGTCCAAGCTCTTTATAAAGACTCACATGGAGTATATCCATCACTGCCTCACATGCTTTAGATACTAAAACTGACATTTACACAATTTACAGTGTGACTTGAGTGTGTCTTTAAAATGGGCCATATAAACCTATGACATCTGGCTGCCAAAAGCAGGTGAAAGAAGCTCTCATCTTTTTCCAAATGAACAGAAATAAAAAATTTAAAAAAAAATTCACACCACAGCCCTGTACAAAGCACAGGAAGACAATCCTTTCAAGATACTGCATGCTTATCAAGAAAAAGTGACAATGTGGTTTATAATTAAAAGCTGTCCCTCAGATAAGGCCCCTTGCACACCCTCTCAGGGATGGAACTGATCCCACAATCTTCATAGCCCATCAGCTAAAAGGGAATTGTTAGAACTGTGATTTGCCATGGAAACAACCTCTGTGCTGTGCATGCTATTGGGCAGCTCATTTAGCCCACTATCAGTTACTTTTCTTTGTTTGTGGCAGCTGAGCAAGATCCAAATATAGCTCCTGTTGCCCCAAGAGCATGCGTGTGTCTAGTGGTGGTGGTGGTGGGGGGTTCACGCTGTCTTTGGACATGACAAGACAGGCAAATGCGTAGGAAGCTCCTAAAGAACTGGGGCTGTCAAGGTGAACAGAAGGTACGATGGAAGTCTTGCTGGCAAATGCAGCAGTGAGACAGAAAAGCAAAGAACTTCCAGGTGTGTTTCAATTTGAAATGCTTTACTTTCAGCTTTTTTTCTGAGATGTGTTTCTGTTCAACAGTGGAGAAAACTAAGATCAGAACATGACCTAATATACAAGAAACTTCCCCCACTTTCCAACATTTGCTCTCCAATCACCTCAGAAGTTTGCATAGGGTGTAATCAAGGCCCTTGGCTAATGGTAATGAAAATAATCAAGGTTTGTGCGTGTCATCAGCACACAGTATGCTATATCAATCAGTGTGTGATTGGTGATGAGGGTAATTGCCTGAGCATTGTGGTATGTGTGTGTTAAAGCTGGGAGCATGCACTGTACTGTAGGTGGCAGAAAACATCTGCTGCATGGAAAATGCAAAAATACATGAAGTGATGTTCATTGTCCCCTCTCCCAAATACTCCTTCATTATACTATTAATGCCCAACAGTAACACCATTATATTTTTCACTCCAGTGTGAGAGCAGTCACTTCTTGGCCCACAGTTTAGAGGAATAGTAAAAACTGTTGTCATCTCCCTTGTCAGTCCTTTACTGTGGAGACTTGTTTACCAATTCAAACCATCTACATTATCTGTATCTGAAGCATAAAAACTATTTAAATGATCTGGTTGTGTACATCCAACAGGAGACAATACAACACAATCTCAACAGGGGATTAACAATTTCACTAGCCCTCCCTCTTCTCCCTATATGTAGGCCTACTCTAAGTCAAAGTGAATACAATTGTGATTTGTGGGCCTGCAAGTAAAACTCCTCTTAAATGAGTTAACACAACAAAGAAGCTGTTTCCTTATGTTTAGTTAAATCAAGTTACAATTGAATTCCCATCTGTAGACAAAGTGCAGCGCTCCAACATGGCGTTAAAACAAATTAATGTCTTCCATTTGTTGGGTGAAATTACACAAGAAGGCCCCAGTGGCCTGTAACCTTCAAACAATATGGTTAATTGCGAATGAATGTAATTTGGGTCCTGTTGAATTCCCAGTAATGGACCGTGGTACGATGAGTTTGCAGTCAAATTTGTTGTGCAAGACATTTTCTTGGAAAGAGAACATAACCTCATATAAAGTATTCATATGCAATCAAATCAAACAGGCTTTTTGGTATAGAAAACAATATTACATGCCCCGTTATGTAAGACAGATCTCAGATCAAGAGTGACATAAATATAAGAAATTACGAATTAATACAAACTAAACTGCTTCAATGCTTTTATGAGATTAGAAAAGAATCATTCCAGAAGATAAATAACCTGTATCTGGTGACATTCTGGTCACATTCATCAGGTTTTGATCAGTGTCAAATTCACAGGAGCTACATTTATTAGATTAGATTCCTACACTAAATCATCTTGTTTCTTTAGATGCAAACATGCAATCCTACACATATTCCAGTTTGAAGATGAATTGTTGCATTTCAGTTTCATTCAGGCAATCCAAAACAATTGCAAGAGAAAAAATCTGGTTGCTTTATGCTTAAGGAATTATTTAAAGCATTTTTCTTAAAATACAGTGTTGTTGGCTCCATCGTTTCAAACTGAAGAAGTTTGTTTCTTTTATTTTGCTGCCATCAAGTGGATATAGAGAGAAATGACATGCCAGAGCTCTGAACCAGGTGTAAGAGACCCAGGAGGAACTGATAAATGGGTCAAATTTGCTTAAGTGTGAATAGAGATGAAAGAATACTGTAAATACACCTACATTCTTATTTGAATTCAGAGGTAATAACCATGACACCTGATCACAATGCTGGCTCATACAAACTCTGAACTGGGGAAGGCTGGAAGAATAAACTAACACAGGTTGAAACTTGAAGTTGGGGAGACTTCTCTGAGGGACAACTTTTACAAGCAGATATGTTTCATAATATTAGTGATTGTTTTAGTTTGCTTGTCTGTGATTATATATGAAGATTGTTTTGTGTGAATGGACTGTCTTATTGTGAGTATATACTGTATAATCTATTCTCAGGTCTCTCTTGCAAAGATAACTAACCCCAACCCTGATCTAAATAAGATCCCCTGAATACATAAGGCTTAACTAACTATATAGGCCATGTGTTCTGTACAGGGCTCCAGGGTGCAACCATTTAGGTCACACATGTGACCAAAAATCTGTTAAGCGTGACTAACATTTTCATTGGTCGCCTGAAATTTAGCAGGTCTGAAAACAACTGTGTAATTTTTTTTAAGACACACCAATACTGGGTATTAAGATTTTTGGCTATGAACAAATATTATATAAACATATCTTCTATAAATTATCTTGCCAGTATATAGTGGGATTTTACGTAGGCTACATCTTATGTGTGTGTGTGTGTGTGTGTGTGTGTGTGTATACTGTATGTGCGCCCTGTACTCCTCCCACATCCCTTGCATGTGAATGAGAAAAACTGTGAGCAACGTAACAACCTTAAAATAGCATTCAAAATGGAACAATTGATTATTTTTTCGTCAAGAAAAACACTGTACAGCTGTACAGTGGTCCCTGGCCCTAAAAGGCCCAGTCCAGACCCGATATCATCAGTGGAGGTAACTGTTCCACCTGTCTGTCCTGTTCCCAGTCCTAAGATACTTAATCCTGACCCAACATATTCAGCAGCGATGCCAGAGCCTACCACATATAAAAAGGCCAAAATATATGCCCATATTTGAGTTTGATTAATTTATGAGTTTGCATGAGTCATGCACCTGAAACGTCAGCATTTTTTAAGTTTACTTTTTAAAAAATTGAGGTTATCGTGATTTCTAGTTGAGTGTGCTGTGATTTATATAAAGAAAAACAATAATTTGAGTTAAACGCACAATATGTAATATCAGCCGCTAGGGATCTCTCAATCAAAACAATAACAAAAGACGGCGTGTGATGATGGTGTGAAGTAGCAAGGGATCATGGGAGTTGTTGTCTTCGTTGTTAAATAATCACCTTCATCGGGATACGATTACTCCGAAATTCATGGTTCAGGGTGTTTTTACCAGGAGCCGAATTATCCGCAGAGGTCTCCTCCTCTCCATAACAAATGGACCCGCTAATTACAGGTAAAAACACAGCATACAGCTGTTTCATCTAAGAGATCGGTGTTTCTCCGACGATGTACGGCGACCCAAGGACGTCAGATACAGGCTGTTAGCTGAGCTGCTGCTAACACTTTAGCGGTTTATATGTCTTATAACTTTACATTTAGATGTTCATCTGGTTTCTCCCGGCAGCCGAATTATCTGCAGAAGTATCCTCTTCTCCAAAAACAAACGTCCACGCAGAACAAAATCGTTTAAATATTAATTAAAGCTGTTTTACCTTAAAAACCAGTGTTTATCCAACAATGTTTGGTGACCACCAGACGGCTGTTAGCCGAGCTGCTGCTAACACTTGTTCGGCTTTTTCCTATGACTTTTTCTCATATAACATAAGTTCCAGATGTTTGTCCGTTTCTGCTGGGAGCCGAATTGTCCACAGAAGTCTCCTCTTCTCCAAAAGCAAACGTACACGCAGATTAAAACAGTTAAAAATACTACTAAAAGCTGTTTCACCTAAAAAAAAAAAATCAATATTTCTGCAGTTGTTTGTTTCCTGGAGGGGCTGTTAGCCGAGCTGTTGCTAACATTTGTTTATCTGAAACGGTCTGTTACTTTTATTAAATTATAAATTTCTCTGGGTTTGAAAATTGTTGGAAACATTTGGGATAATGTAAGTACACAACTCAACAACATATATAACATAGGTCTAGTTATTTTTAAACATTTTAATGTGGAATAATTACATATTATACCATGTGTATGGGAACTGACAAAAAAAAGGTAACTCTTAAAATGCATTATTGTGGTGCCAAAATCTGTAGTAAAAAATTTTGGGTGCAATATTAGGCACACTGATGCCATCAATGTTAAAGGTTAGTATGGAGCCCTGCTATACCATTATACTATTTAACTAAAGAGAAAGTATTAATACTAGACTATTTAAATCATTTTTGTCTTTTCATTTCTATTCAACAGATTTGTATTTGTCTCATTCATTTATCATACGGTTTCATCAATTAATTATGTGCTAACTGTCTCAGGCGTTTTGAGATTTGGTTTCCCCTTTTGATTGGTTGTTACAGCCAGTGACTTTATTATAAACATGTTGTTTCACATTGCTTTCTCTGTAGTTCTCAGTACCATTTTGGATACAAGTTTTAATCAGCTTTAGTCTTATTAGCATTATTCAGATTCAATTATTGTCTTCTTTAGTATATATATATATAAAAAATGAGTTAGAATATTAGTTTTTTATTGTATGCTGCATACTAGATTAGGAATCTATGTGTCTGCTCATTGCCTCTCTGAAATTTGATAAATACTGATTATATAAAATATCTTCACTTTATCTGCAGCCGGGGGTGACAGTATCTGCGGTTCCTCTGCAGATGTCAGTATGCACTGCCATGACCCACTGGGAGCCACATTTCTCTCTGTACATGGCTAAGCCCACTTTTATGTACCTGCGGAGCTTTTCTGAGCGGGATGCTGGTCATTAATCCAGTTCTAAGTGAGCTCTCTTAATACTGGTCAGCATGCCCTGTGGGAATGGAGTGATTAATTTCACAGAACAAACTGCGGCACTGAGTGCCATGCCACAGCAGAAACCAAAACAAGCTTGCAGCCCCAAAAGCCAACTGGTGTGGCTTCGCTTTTCAATTTAAATGCTAATTTAGTGAACTGAAAAACCAATACAGTACAGTATAATGACACAGTGACTTTGAAAGGGGCTGAGATTACATGTTGCTGATAAGAAAAAAGAAAAAAAAGAAACCCAAGGGGAAGTGAGAACTGCATAGATGACCCCTCCTCATATCCTCATGTAGTAGCCTTTTCACATTTGCATATCAGAAAATATGCATATTTAAGCCTTTTGCACACCATGTGGCTTAATAAAATCAATGACATTTCCCAACTGTTGGAAGAAGAAATCCATTTTATTTCAAGATAATTTTCCAGTGGGAGACTACAGATTCATTCATATGCTTTTTAAAATGCAAGGTAAGCCTTATAGGAGGAATGTGTTGGAAAGTGGAAGACTGGTCTTCAACTAAGTGCCTCTCTAGAGTCTATAGCTGCTCAGAATAATTCATAAAGGACAATTAAGTTCTGGACATGATGTACCCTATATAAATGACCACTGAGTCCATAGAGGACTTCTTGCTTCTAAGTTAATACTGTGATACGGATCAATAGACTTGTACCTGTGGTGAGATGAACAGAATGCTAAAGAAGCATGTGCATAAATGTTCTCTCAAATCTCTGTCACATTGTGACATCCATCTGGCACTTCTGAACAACATGAGTAGTTCTGTTAAAAAAATTCTGCATGTGACAGATGGTTTGAAAAAATATAATGACACCATTTCAAAGTGCTCTAGGTATGGTCCAATATTTGCTTTATACTGAATTCTGAAGAAGAGGCTGTTTTTAATATAGTTCATACGATAAAAACTGTTATACAGGCATTTTTTTGAGACTAAAGAAGACAAAAGTTGTATCTAAAAGATGTCAATAAGAGTAAAACTGAACAAGACTTGTTTCCAAAATGGTAATGAAACCTATGGAGAAAGTTGAATTGAAATACTATACAGTTCTTTGTGGCCATTATGCTCAGCTCGTGGACGCAAAGCTTAGTAATTTCTTATTTATTTATCTTATTTAAGTATGGTTGTCAGCTCCCAAGGTTTGCATTTTTAACATAAATGATTTGCCTTTCATATGATCATATTTGGCTACGAGCAAGCATGGTGATGGTGGCCTGGCTACAGTACCACCAAAAATGACAGCTGCTGTCCCTGTGGTCGGCCGAATTCTCCACTCAATTCTGTAAACACCAGAAGGCCTGGAAGGAGACGGGGCCAGCAACAAGAACCATCCTGGACATCTCCATCACCCCTTGTGTGAATGTCACAAGGAATTCACACTTATCTTAGGTTACTTATTAGTTCTGCTAGATGACAACAGACCAATGGTAGTATTATTTAAAAAAAAACATCAGGCAACTATCATTCAATCAGACATTGTTAAGCAATTTAAATGCATTTTTGTAGTCTTTACAGTGATGAAAACACACCACCAACATTAATTTACCAGTTAGAAGCCTGAGTCACAGTTAATGTTTTTTGCGGTTTCCATTCGAGTGGCTCTACTTCTAAGTGTACCTATCTCACTCCTACACAAACTCTACTTATATCAGCAACCGACAACATAAACCGGCAAGACATTTAAAATAATAATCATTGAAAGTACAACAGGGCAAAACAAATCAGTAAGTACCACCATAATGACACTGGGATGTCTCTTATCCGTGGGACATTTGGAACACTCAAAGCTGGGCCAGGTGAGTTTGAAAATATGTTAGAGGGCAGAGATCCTATGGGTACTTATTGGACCATCATCTCTTGTCACGTAGATGAGTGCAGCTATGAAAACAAATGGATCGCATTAGAGTGGGTAGTGGAGTAGCACTAAGGTCTCTCAGACAGTGCATATTTTCATTATTTTGTCCTCTACTAAAGGGCTCTACATAGTGTGAATCAATACATCACATGGTTTGACAAAATACCTGGTAGAAATTTTAACACAAAATCTGTTTTGTAATGGATTTCCAGGAATAAGTCACTGAGTTTCACTTTCACATTTCAGGGTCAGTTTTTGCTGCAGGTTAAAAAAAAAAAAAAAAAAAAAAAAAAAGGAACAAAATTAGGGCTACTACTGACAAGTTATTTTCATTAGATTAATTTCTTGATAATTTCTTCATTAATGAAATTTTTAGTCTGGCTATAACAATATGCATTAGCCAAAGGAGAAAGGCAGCAAATATTAATATTTGAGAACTCAAATCATATCAAAAATGCTTTTACATTACAACAGCTAAATACTATATTAAGTAATCAGTTAATCAACTAATTGTCCGTTGATTGCACTCCTCCCCTGAACAGCAATTGTCCAACCATTCAAATAAACTTTATTTGAATTAAACTGATATTATTTTTGGTGCGAGGAATGGATGAAACTGTGAGTTTATCTGCTTTAACTTGCTATAGTAGTAACTAAACTTTTAACCAAATACCTTAACCAACTAACTAACTAACTAACTAACTAACTGTTTTCCTATTATTTATAATACTGGGAATAACGGACTCTAAACAGCAACACAAGAGCAACAAAAATGGAATATGCAGATTTAGTTTCAGTCTTCAGCAATATCATGTCCATCAAATGCATATTTAAAAACCTTTCTTACAGGATTATCTTTTTATAACAGCTGGAGATAAACTGTCACCTGAGGACACTTTTTGTCTACCTCTGTCTGAAATCAATGAACAATGGTTAAAAATGGCCATCTGCCATGTTATCATTGTAAACTGTATATGATGTGAGAAAACAGAAACCTTGACAGACATAGCAATTGTAACTAAGGGGGGGTGTAGGGAGGCTTAGCAAACAGTACATTTTTGAATTATCAACCATCAACTGCTGTGATGTCCTTTATTTCCCAAACACTATCCATTTTAAAATGTTCCCTTATCCTATTGATATTTGCTAAAAAACAATACATTTGGTCTATTGCAATTACTTAATACATCTAATTAAACACAACTATGTGGTACAGAGCACCTATACAATCTACTGCAAGACTGTGTGTGTATCTGGATCCCATGTTCTCCTTTCTAGGTCTCAGTGGAATGCGCTTACAGTGCACACAACTGCCTTCTCTATGATCTATTGCTTGAGAGAGTTACAACGAGCCGCTCATTCATTTTGCTTTCAAGTTCTCTCACAATAACGAAGTGAAATATGACTTACTGCGCTTTAAGTGTCATCCATTCTGTCTCTGCCACTGTACCACTAAATATAACCTCTGACAGTTATTGTCCTCCGCCAGCTACCCACTAAATATTTCATTGTTCTTTAATAAAGACTGGACTTCCTCATCTTTTGTTACAGTGACAAGCTGTGACGGTGATGCTGATCAGCACATTACTGCAGGGAGACAGAGATGTAACATAAGCTTGTGTGACTGCGTTGGCAGAGCCGATGTGGCATGCTGAGCGTGTGTGCTGCCACTGTAAAATCAATATTGGGAAAAGCAAATGGAAAAAGTCTAGCAAGTTTGTAGAGTTCAGGCTGAAATGTTTGCCAAAAGGTGGTTGATTTCAAGTCAATTTCATGGACTGCTGGTGTGGTAACATGAATTCAGATGGGATTCAAGAGAAAACAGCAAATTAATGGGGAACTTCCTGGAAGCTCAAGTCCAAAACGCACACAGAGAATGATGCAGGAGATTCCTAAACATAGAAAGAAAAACGTATACGTGCACATATTTTACCAGTTGTTTCCCTGGCTAAAGCACAACATAAAGATGGATCAAAAATCTTTTCAAACAAGTAATTACATGTCTTATTTGGCAATTAAATCAGCTGTTAACTAGCGGAAAATTAATAAAATGACATTGTCTTCTCTCCTTCCCATCAGGCCTACCTGTCGTCTTGCGTCTTTGTTTCGGCTGAAGAGAGAAGATGACCATTAAAGCCCCCATGATGCCCTCCAGACTTTCTCGCTAAGTGATCTGGAAGTCCTGCTAGATTTCACACACTTTCACTCCCACACTTGGATGGCTTGAGAATGAAAATGGGAAAGAAAGAAGAAACAAAGAGATGCTGGAAGCCTCACGTGAAAAATCAAGACTCCGGTCCAAACTTCCCCTTTATATTCAGGTGGTGGTGGGGGGCTGCACAACGAGCAAAAGGGTTGGGAGTAAAAACATGCGTGCCTCGGTTGAGTTTTGAATTTTGACGCGCACCCTTCACGGCCCCCTCCTTCTCCTTTTTCCCGCCCTCAAGTGTGAGCTTGCTAGATGATCTCTGTTCTGCAAAAGCCACTTTGTACCAGTTGAGCACCTAGATTAATTGAGCGCTCGGAGAGGGAGAATGGCACTGCCGCTCTTTTCAACAGATCTTTCCACACACAGGGAGGGAGAGATTGGAGGAAGAGGTGAGAGAGCTCATGCTGTAGATAACCATTATTCCTTACTAGCTGCATTTTAACTACATCTCCCGCTGGGAAGGAGAGGAGAAAACCATGCTGTGTCCACAACACTGAGTAAGAGCTGAGAAATCAGGCTTGCAGCGGCTGGTGTAAATATTTAAATTATGTACAAGCAATTGCCAGTGAGCATCTTCACTGAGCGTCTCTCCTACTTACTAATGCTGACAAACCATTTTATGAACAGATTAAACAGATCATATGAAATGTCAACATTATTTGATCACTTCCCCCTTTTAATGGGAATGTGTCTTCAAATAACTAGAATACTGAAATGAAAAACTGAAATTAAATCACTATTTCACAACAGGCTTTCTGTCAAGGTACCAAAAGAGATTTTAGTTTAACTCAATAATAATTTAATTCCCCTCAATTATAATGTAAATGCTTTCAATAATAATAAGTATCCAACACAAAATAAACAATATAAAGAAGAGTTGTGGTTTCAGCCCTCTACTCTGTAGAAAAATAATATTTTAAGAAAGAGTGAGAGAAAGAGAAAGAATGGATACTGATGCAACACTGATTCCTTTTTCGTAACCAAAGAGAAAATCTCCTGCCTCCATGTGAATGTTATTTCCCATCCCATCATAGAACCTATGAAAAACCAGTGTTTGCCTCTTGAGAGTTGATCCCGCGGCTGCTTATTTGCCAGACTCAGACTGACTTTCAGGGAGATGTTCTGGATTATGGAGAAGCTCTGGAGGTCAGAGTTATGTTGATGCCCACGTCTTTTCCCTTTTCACTCTCGCTCGGAGCGGGTAAAAAAAATACCACAGCGATGCTCGCTTGATGTGACACATCAAAAGAGAAAAAGAAAGAAAGAAAAATACTTCCGTTCCCTGTGCCACCCACACGCAATTCATTTCATAAACTGTGTGACGGCAGTCCAATTCAGCAACGGAACAGCCAACCACTGCAATCAAGTACCAATTTGCACCCACTCTGTTAACCTGCTTCCTGTCGACCACGTGTTCTTTGAGGCCTCCTACAGATTTCTGACAGAAGGTAAGAGAACACTGAGGTGACAAAGTTTACCAGTATCAATGCACAAACTCATACTGTGGGGGCAGTCTCTAAAAATGTGCACATACATTCTAGGTCCTATTTTTTTTCTTTATATATGCTCCCTTTGCGCATCATAATTAGTCACCATAATGTCAAATATCACTATTATACTGATGATACACAACTACAATGCTGAAATGCTGATACATGCTTTTATTCCAAGCCACTCAGATTATTGCAAGTCCTTTTTTACTGGTCTCCCTAAAAACTCTTTAAGAAAATTACAGTTAATTCAGAACACTGCAGGCAGAATTTTTAGAGAGATCACATTAGCTCTCTGCTTGTATCACTGTGCTGGCTACCGGTATCTTTTAAAATTGATTTTAAAGTCCTTTTACTTATCTACAAAGCCTTATATAATCTAGCACCTTCATATCAGCAACTGTCTTTCATTTTATGTCCAATCAAGAACTTTCAGATTTTCTACTGCCTTTCTTTTAGAAGTTCCTAAAGTGTTCCACAAGAAATCCGGTAAGGCTGCTTTCTGTTTTTATGGCCCTTAACTGTTCTAACATCCAACCCTCCCCTTAGATCTTAGAACAGCAAACTCCATTGGAATTTTTAAACATTAGACATTAAAGACCTATCTTTTTAATTTGACTTTTAATTTGTGTTAACATTACTGGTATCATTGTTCATGTTTTATTTTATTTTTCTCACTTATTACTATTGCATTTTTTTGAATCTTTGCATGGAAGGTGCTATACAAATAAAGTTATAATGACTATTATTATTATTATGATTATTATTTATATTTTAAGGGCTTAGGATGAACCATTTACACCTTAAATAGCAAGTTATGTTGCAGTCATGTTCTGCATTAACCATATGTGCATGTGTATTTACATATGTATATGGTAGGAAATCCCAGCTAGAGATCCCAGTTAAATTAAATTATAGTAGACATAAGTGGAACTGTGAGACAGCATCAATAGCATAGCCACTTAGCATGAACCCTTAAGCTGTAGCCCCAGTTTGAGCAGCGGTCCAAATCAGCTGAGCATGGCTTTTCAAAGGGTAGCCTAATTATGTTGGAGCAGTAATGACTTTTCATTAAATAAGACACTCCAGAGAATAGGGTGTAATAATCAAATGTCTCTGGGGTAAATCATCTCCACACACAGAGGCTTATTCCACACCACTTGAGGAAAACAGTCTAAAAACAATCTGATTAACTATACGGGGTTTGACAAAGAAACAGCAATGACAGCACAATCTTGGTGCCAAGTGTGTTATAATTGAAATAAAGTTGAATTTAAGGACACTTCTCAAACAAAGATTTCCAATAACAATTGGCTTTGGTCATTTCTGAGTCCAGTGTTCATCAGTCCATCACATCAAAATCTGCTTGAAAATGTAAGTGCTTGTACATCTCAAGTACATAGGTGCTCTGCTGCCCACAGATCACCTACATACTTGAGATGTCCTTCCATTATCATAAGTGGCAGGTTATATTCCTTTTTTCCCTTCTTCTAACCCGCATAACTTCCTCCTCTTTTTTCCCTTTTAATCAATGTGATGCCACATTCAGCACTTCATTAAAAGGGATGCTGTTAGTCTGAAGGTGTTAGTGAGTCAGGCACAGACTGGTGAGACAGTAGGTGGGTAGTTGCCCCTGCTGTCTTTTGAACTGACAGGGTAAACCAACTGTGTGGAAATGTAGTTGAGCCACCACCACAGGAACCCTGTGAACAGCAGTTAATGCATAACGAGAACGATGAATCACTTTAGTTGCACAGAAAGTGGCTCTAGGTGAAGATCAAAACAAGAGGTATGTGTTAGACATGATAGTTACTTTCAAACTTGAATTTTGGCAATCAAAGCCTTTGGAACTTTCATAAGGCATCTTTTTCCAATTTCATACACAAAGTACCAGAGTAACGCTGTAAAAAGTGTGATTTCCTGGAACTGCACACTATTATAACAAATTTTTATGAGTAATTTGATACCATACTGTAAATGTCAATTTGTGGCATGTGTTACAGGGTTAGTAAGCCTAATTCGAACATATTCTAATAAAATCCCAAGTACATCATTATCACAAATGTTTCAGTGGAAAATTGAGAGCAGAGCAGAGCATTTTGCCCCAGAGCACATTTACTATTCACATACTCTGCATCTGAATAAGGGCTCAATTGTGGAAACTGATTGCCCAACTATATACAACATGTAGTGTGTATAATTAGCTGAAATGACGTAACACTGAATAGCTGAATAGCTGAAATGACGCAACACTTTGTATATTATGTTAGGTAAGGAGTTAATGTGGCCAAATCTGTGAATTCTGTGTACTTGTTTGCTGTTTTAATTTAAAATAAGTTATGAGATGCATGTTGTTGAGTCCGGGTACATTTCTGCACAATTTTTCTCATGTCAGGTTTATAGTGCATCTCGCTTGCTTCATATTGTGATATACTGTGGTATTGTACATATTTTTCATACTTTGATGGCTGTGTATGTTAATATAAACCAACAAATATGTATCTGTGTCTGCAGTGGCCCAGTTTCTCTACAGAAATCATTAGTTTCATCTGTAGAACAGTATCTTATATTAAGAGTTATTTATTTATTGGGACCATGTAGAGTGTTAAACATAAATGTTACCATTTGATTCACAGTACCAGACTTAGCTTATAACCATTTTTCATCTGCAGTCCCTTTGGCAGGTCACAATTAAAACAGAACAGAACAATAACAAACAGTACAAAGCAAAAAACACAAAGGACACATAATACAAAATACAAAGCTACACACAATAGCACAACATCACATACACCCACAATGTCAACTAGAAATTAATAATGTAAGCTTGTCAAATTAAAAGCAAGATTATTTGCATTCATGAGAAGACCATGAGATAAACTGTAGAGTCAGTGGAAACAGAGCTGAGTAGCTTTTAATAGACTTCTTAATTTGGTTTCAAATCAACTGCAGCTCTTCATATTGTCAGGTAAGACATTCCACAGAGAATGCCGACTGCCCAAATGCAGTGCAATTAAATGACCACTAAGTGGCAGCAAAGTGCAACAACTACTTGCATCTTTGTCAGCTTTTGCAGTTAAAAAAAACCAAAACAACATATTTATGTTTCCATACACACTGCTGACTTTTATGTATGTGACAGACGGGACAAACAGTTAAACAAGCATTTTTCATCGTATTTTACAGCTGTATTCAATCAGTGTAGACACTAAGTACATTTACTTGTAATACATTCTCATATCCAAGATTGGCACTTCACACACGGGAGCTTCAAGCCTCAAGCTCATTTCCTTACACCACAATGTAAATTACTGTATAATGCTCTAATGCTCCATCAGTGCCTTTTAGACTGACATATACAAACAAGTGAGTAGACATCTAATCAATAAAACCAATGTAGGAGCTTGTTCTTTTAAGACAGGAGGAGCTCCTGTCAATTGATAAATTAAGTGCAAGGAACTTAACCAACTGATCTTATTAGTTTTTGTCACATTATCCTCCTGCAAGGAGAGAGGGATGACCACCTTACGGCTGCTTAAAAGTAACTGTTGGCATACTCTTCATTCCATCTTATTATAAAACTAGAAAATCAAAAAGGAAACACAACATTGGACCAGAGAAATGTTCTAATAAGCGCTGACTACTGCAGATCAATTTGTGGCACAATTGTTTTCCTAGGAGAGTGGAAATGCATTTAAAACGGCATTCAGGGCAATACGAGAAAATCAAATACTTTTTAACTCTTGAATTCCTGTAAACATACAGTAGTGGAGCATTTACCAGCTAGAAGAGATAGATTTTTTTCCTTAGGAGACCAAATCAGACCTAGGAGGAGTGTGATTATCAGACTTATCATCAAGTAGCCAGAAACACTCCAAACGAATGCTAATGTTGCTCTGGGTCTGCTAGAAGTGTAAATAACTTCCAAATATGCCACCATGTCATCCTTATAAGGGTATAATGTCAAAGCTGTGTTTATGGCTTGTTGTGCTGCCATCAAGTGGACAAAAAATGAATTAACGCAGATATAAAAATAGGATGAACCCTCACTCAAAAGAACCTCTTACTGTACAAAGATAGTGGATGAATGGATAAAATATCTGAGATAAACTTTTAACTATAGACATTATAAGCAGAAAAAACATACAGTATGTAACTGTGATCAATACATTGCAGATTAAAAACACCAACTGGTTAATACCTGATTTTAAATGAAGAGTCACTATCAGCACAATATATATGTTTAGAAATCTGATCAGATTTACAACAACTGAATAACCTCCTGTCAAAAACAAAGTATGTATGTCTCTCTCCATGTGATCATTTCACTGCAGAACAACTGTAATCTATGATTATCTACACCAGGACACTCCTGGTTCTCGTGTACATCAGGTGAACGACTGCATGTACACATGTGACTTAATCAATCCAGCAAAGACATTTTAATGTCAACCAACAAACATGCAGTAGGAAAGGTTGGAGTTATGATATAGCAAGAGCAATATTAAACATGTTCATTTTACTTATACATTGGTGCTTGGTACTCACACTACATTCATTAAACCCTGTGACCTACAACACTCACTACAGAATATAAAAGAGATATACTTACACAATATATCATCTTTGAGGATGTGATGAGATGCATGTTTTGGACAGTAGAGGGCGCAACTGACTTAACTTCAAAAAAACAAACCCAGCACTTCTGCATCTCCAAGTACATATCTGGGAGAGGTATCGGTTTGAATTTTGCTGTTTATTTTACAACTGACAATAATCTCATGTTATTGTGCTAAAAACAAACATACTACTATGATTTCATCGCCCCTATCTAAACAGCTTTTAGATCAAACCACTCTGCCTAAACAACTACACATTGGATACAACATAGATTTTATAACAGAGATTAGGGGCCCTTGACGAAAAGAATAATGTAAATAACAGAGTGCAGACGTGCTTTTCCATGATGTAACACACTGCCTGCCAAAAGCACACACTGCAAGGTGTCAAAGCTCTTTCTAAAACAAACTATAAATCAGTTTTTGGGTTAGAATCCAAAACTCAAAAAAAAAAAATGTCACACCAGGCAGTGATGATCCAGTCTGTTTGATCAAGATGGTGGGAGTTGAGTGGAAACTCTGAGCAGCGAGTCAGTGATTTCCGGCAACATTTGCTAGGGAATCTCTAAGAACTGCAAGCAAAGCAGCGCTGTTTAAAGAGGAAATGAAATTAAATGGAAATACTAAAACAAAATGGTTCACATTAAAAGCCTTTCCAGTGGCAACTCATCAAGAAGACAAAATGTGAAAATTGATAATGAATAGTGCTTTCTCCTGCGTCGGGAGAAAGAAACGGTGAGCAGCAATAAAGGAAATAGAATTGTCTACTACAGTATACTGGAAAACAGAAAAATGACTTTCCAGTTATCTTCTATTATGCTATAAGACCTTTTGAATATTAAAAATGAACACACAGAGAGCAGTAACTGATCCTAATGCAACCTAGAGCAGTTTTTAAGACTTACAACCCAAAACAAGAGTATTTAAGCAGCAGTTGGCAAAGGTATGCCCAGCATCCAGATGCTCATTTTGGAAAAGTATCTGCAACCTGCTGTTTCTGGGTCTTTAGAGGACATGAGAAACACAGTGGGCACAGAGGTTGTCATGAGGCATATTTTCAAAGCCACAAGGCAGCAGAAGGGGATGATGTGTGAGAGAGCCTGCAAACGCAAGCTGCGGTGTACAGTTATGAAGGATAGCTGGCACAGAAACCAACAACGGTAACAGCGATAATGATGCAACAGTAAAAATGTCAGCGTATGCACTGTCAGCATTGGCTTTATTTTTCCTCCACTGTCACCACAGCTATTACTATCATAAATATCTACTACACCTCCATCTGCAAAAGAGAATCTACTATCATCTTGAGACTGGTTTAACCATAATATGCAGTGACAACGGGCTACACTACCTGCCAGATGGTCTGAATCAGCAGGCAGTAGGCTTTGGGCCTCGTGGTGCATCCACCTGCCATCAATCACCCACAAATACAGCCCAGTGAAAAGGTTATTTCCTTTCAAATGGTGGCACAAAAACAAAAGCCTAATTTCCACAACAGGGCCAAGCGGGGAAACTCAGCCACGTTTATGTTTATTGAACACCAGTGAATCCACTATTTATTTGGCACTATATCTTGGCTTACAAAAGTCTTGTCCACATTGTAAAAAAGAGGGAGCACAGCAGTTTAGGAGAGTTTATCTAGAATAAATATTGAGAAAGCCTTGGCATGCTCAATTGTCCGAGGCATGGATATGTACAGTACCACAGTTTATAGACATTGCTTTTTTTATGATAATCTGCAAATGCTACTTGTCTCTATTAATGTGTGTGTGTGTGTGTGTGTTTACATCACTACACATAACAACTTTCTCTTTTTTTTTCTTCCATCTTTTCTTTGACCAGTCGCTGACAGTAAGAGGAGTATAGCTTGGAATTATTTTTGTGTGATGCACCCAAGTACATAACTTTCCTCAAGCTATAATAACAGCTGAGGAGCTGGCCAGAGTCATAATTTAAATCAAGTTGTCCTGCAGGACCTCGAAGCACATCCAGCGAATTTAGTATTATGGAGGAACAGTTGGTAACTTCTCTTTACTGCAGCCTGACTGCAGATAAGAAACAACAAATGGGTTTTGAACTCTCTCACATGCTGCACCAGTGGTTATATGGGGCTGTCCAACATGGACGCTGGCCAAGCAGTTACAGTTGGGCGTGAGTCTCAACGGCACCCGCTCGAGTTGATCTGTCATTAGTGTGGCCCGACCTGCTGCCATTGTGCAGCCAGTAGGCCCGGGGCCTGTGCCACATTCTTTTACACAATGACACGTAGCTGCTGTCTTCGTGACACCGAGCCTGATTGGTGTTCATCGAGCCATACAGGACATCGAAAAGTGTCCAAACTGACGACTACATAGCTGCAAGACCGGCGCTTCTGTACTCCATCAGGTGTAAAATGTATATGGTCAAGCAAAAACATATCAGGATCAAAATTCTCACCGAGCAGCAACAAATCTGCACAGATGCTTGCAAGGACATAAAGTTTTGGTTTCCTCTCACCAAACCCCTTCATCACTTCTTAACACAGTGGATATTGCATTATGGCAGTGTAATGAGCAGTGTTCGCTCTGAATCATAACTCCTCACACTCGATTCATCTCCAAATAGGAAACTATGAAACTCATGCTGAGATGTGATGATGAACTTAATAAAACCTTCCGTGGTACGTTCACGGTTATGACTGCTGCAGTTATTTGGTGTCCACAAATATCACTAAATAAGCAATCCAGATACTAGATGAAAACATAATTTAATGCTCCTTTGAATCGGAGAGGTCCAAAACCCCAGCAGCAATAAACATTACTCCTCACTACACTTCATTTTAGCAATATTATATACTGTACATTATCATTCAACACACCATCTTACCCAATTGTGCTCCACTTGAGATAGCAAGAGAGCAGTTTAGTCTTCTGCATGAGAAATTCTACTGAGCTCTTAAATATATTATTAAACATGCACAGTTTAATCAGCTTGCTATGTTTCAGTCACATCTCTTGTTCAGCTAAGAGGACAAGGATTTTATCCAGAAAGTAATGTCATGCACAAGAATGAGCACATCAGTGGTGGGAATGCTGGGAAATTATTACATTAAAGAAGGCGAAATAGCACCTTGCGGTTGGATGCCTCCAGTTTACATCCATGTATGTCCAGACTCATAATATTGTAGTGAAGACTGAAGGAATTCAATAAAAAGGTATTATGTGTATTTTCCTTGTATGTGTTCACATGCTTGGCCAATAAGGCTGATTCTGAACACAGAGTTGTAGCCATGACAGTAAACAACGCTTCAGATATGGATGTCGCTGCAAAGAAGCTACAAATTCTAAAACGTGGATGCTTCACACACAGTAGCACAGAAGATCTATATAATCACCACAGTTTCAAGATGGACACCCAAGATTAGTGTTACCAATTCAGTATCTGACCAAATGTGAAATATGATTACAATCTCCCCTTCTGTTCCCCTGTTATGGTGTTGAATAATGGCCAGAAAAGTGTTTTTGTGGAACCTCACAATGTGAAACTTAATTAGCGCATGAATTCTTGAGTTATGGTGTTGAGTCCAAGTAGATGTTTGTACCAGATGTAATGAAATTCTCTCCAGGCATTCTTGAGATATTCCCAGTGATCTTTAAATCTTTGACCACCAAAATCTAATCATTTCATCCTCGAGTCCAAGTGGATGTTTGTGCCAAATTTGAAGAAACTTGCCTCACACTTGCCCCACTTCACCACAGCTGTCGCTGGCACGGAGACATAGAAATTGCAGTTTGTTTTACTGTGTCTTATTTTTGTAGTTTCGGTCCTCATTCATAATAGCAAGCGACCGACCACTGATTTGCTCATTATGCTTTACACTTGAAGGTAGAAATGCCATGTCATCTGTGGCTCTGCAGGAGCTTTGTCAATCAAGTCACCTTGGGCTTAGATACAACAAATTTAAGACAGAAAACCAGCATTAAAAACTGGGAGCATGAAGTTTGACATTAGCATTTACCAAGCAGGGAGGATCTAATGAAAAGTTTATATTAGTTGCATTGTGGGAAATGGAGGACTCTGTTTCTGAAGCTCAGCCTTTCATGATCCGATAAAAAAAAAAAAAAAAAATCTTGAGTGCTCCATTAGTGTGGTTGACTTGAAGCGGAAATTCTAATATTATTGGATTTTACACTATTGTTCAGAGAAAATAAGCAATGTGAAGACACTTGGGCTCTAAGACAATGTGTGATTTCACAGTTTTTTTCATAGATTAAACAATCAATTATTAAACATTCTTATACATATTAATAATTATTTTTTAGTTGCAGCAGTAGTTTCTTTCAGTTTGATAGTTTTTAGCCTTGGCAGACTTACAGTACATACATCTTGGAAAATGCAGTGCAATGTCATGCATTTGAGTGCAACGCCTGCATCCCCATATGGCATCTTCGAATGTAAAGTGAGTTCTAATCTTCTCATTGCCAATTAAGTTTTATATGAGATAATCTGACAAAAAAAGGTAAATCAGTGTGGTGATGCTTTTAAAATATCATGTAGGAACTGCATTATGAATTGCGGCTGTGTGAGTCTTTGACCCTATGTGTACACTGGTACTATCGTGCATCCTTGGAAGGACAACCTTGAACAGCCCTTGGCTGTGCCGGGGTCTCAAACAGTACCCTGAATGACACATTCATCAACTGTCTCAGTCTACGATCTCATCTCAAATCTGATGACAGCCCATCACCAACAGTGACAGGTGAAACACAAACCGTGTCAATGATGCTAACACTGTGGCGACACTCAGGCCCTGCCCGGCATGCATGAACTCTCTATTAATAAACCAGAGAGTGGAGGGGGAAACCCTTATCCCTGGGTAAATGGCGAGACATGTTGAAAGTCATCTTCTCACACAGACCTGCTGTCCGTAACTGAACGCTAACTGTGCTTGAGGCTTCCGTAACACTCAAGTATCACCTCCTCTCTTAGGTTTCCCACATCAAAGCCAGATTACGTGTCACTGCTGGGAAGTTGCAGTATCAATTTCATCATGTTATGCCTGCATTCAGTTCATTTTCGGGACCTGAGAAAAAGTGATGATGGTGTATGTTGAAAACGGTTGATTTAGTTTGTTATTATAAGTCTAATCTGATATAGGAGGCAGGCAAATGATTAAAAAAAGCAGTGTTTACTATCTAATTTAAAAGTTGAAGTCAAGCCAAGAGCTTTTGGTCATTAATCCCAGCAGACTGAGAGGGGATACTAGAGTGTCTTTGCTTTATGTGTCTCTAAATTATTTATGTCTATTTGCATTGAAACTGGTTGTGGATTGTTTGTGGTTGCCTGCATCTTTTATCTGAAACTAGAAGCTAGTCTCACACAAAATGTTCAGCTCACACAGCCACATAACTTTCATGTAAAGGCCAAAGATTTCCGTATATTATTCACGCTGAAAGACTGCACCGCAAAAATGTTCTCTTATTAGTTTCTACTGCCTTTATGTTCTGTTGTCATTGCACTAATGTGCCTATTTTGCGATGACAAGAACAAAGGGTGAACACTGCTGGCCACAGATTGTCTTCCGAGTGGATGCCACAGTACAAATCCTGTCAAGCTATTTCAGTTGCACACACTTCACACCAACGGCGGGGGAACAAGCGCTGTGATTAATTGCTGTTGGTATCTCTTAACGTGCTGAGACAAAGGAAAGACAATTGCTTCTCCACCAAATGCATTGTAGAGATCTGGAGGTGGATGGGGATTGGGAAATGAACTGCTGCATGTCTTAAATCAATGTTTTCCAACCTTTTCAAGCAAAACAATGTCTAATCGCAATTCACCCAAAGAATGATGCTTCCTCTAAAATTTGAATTGTTTTTAGGGGACTGAAGAGGTAAAATTATGTAGCATATCATGATAAAAAGCAAAGATTATTTAAAAAATCATTTAAAACAAATGGATTTTTTAAAAAATTACTTTTATCCACTCTTGTCAATGATCTTGTGACCCCTCAGGTCTTTCTTAAAACCCATTATGGGATTGTCCAATTTGGGAAAAAAAACTCCAATATAAACACAAAACTCAAGCTGTGCACTTGTACGCTGGTCAAACCCACTAAAATTTGTTCTACTTTTTGGTGGAGATGTCAGAGTTTCCAAAGATACTAAATATGCCACGCTGAATATTTTGAGAAATTTGTATAAAACGATCTACTAGACATTGTGAATATTTCCATTTGATGGAATGGTACAACCATGAAAATATCTTAAATATTTTCCTCAGTATCAACATCTTATACTGTACTGCAGCTTTGATGAAGAGTTGGAACAAGTTGACAGAGAATATATACAGTATGATACTGTGAAGCATGGTGGAACATGATCATTTTTCCAATCTTACAGCTGGGGGAAATAGAACTGTAAAACTGGATGTTGAAGGGATGAACTGTTAATGTAACCCTTCAGTGTGTACATTTTAAGCAATTAAGTGCTTTGTGTTGAACTTGTAATTACAAAAGAACAGAAATGCAATTAGCTTAGAACAAGGCTGCTAATGCTTGATTTAGTTACAACACCATCAATGTCACTACGGTGTGTAAGATGATACAGCAGGTAAACCACCTATGTGAGCATGCCATACAATTTAAGTCATGCATAACTGAGGGCACAAATCTATGAATTATTCACACAACAATCCTACTACTACTGTACACACAGTTTCTCTCATCTGCCAAGCACTCCAGCATTTTTTCATTTTTCTCATTCTTTCTAAATTCACCTCCATACCATGGTATAATCACCAACCTTTCACCCTATTAAAGATATATTCCAGACCCAACTCTTCTATGGTGTACCTATCAGAACAAGGTTGAGTTCCTGCTCATAAAAATTACATGACTGGCAGAAATTGTGTGAATTATGCATCACAAGGTAAATACTGAGCTCTGACAGTGTACTCCATCCTTTCAGCTTGATGTAAGCTGTACACAAACATGGATCTCTCCCCTGGGAAAAGGAGAGGTTAATGGTACAGAAATCATTTGCTGAAGTCAGGTGGACAACCGTGATGTCATATTGTTGCTGGCAGCTGTGGTTGTTAATGGCGTGTTATGAGTTAGGCCTCTCTTTAAGTGATACAGTCATGGTACATTGATAATCCATATGTAGATGTGAAGGAGAATGCAGTGAGAGCAATTATTACAGTGACAAGGGTTGCCAAATTGTGTGAGTCAACTGTTTTCTTGGTGCTGTGCCAGACTCTGCCTTCACTGATACATGTCAGACTGGTGCAGTATCTGAGTCGTGTCGTCTACCTACTGTATGAAACACACATACACACACACAAGCAAGGCTTTCTCAGGTGTACCCTTCCCTAGATTCGCTACACTCTTTCTCTGCTTCAACCCACCAACTGTACACGACAAATACAAGTGAATACATTCCAGCATTTCCCCAGTCACCTTAGGGAGGGATTCATTTTCCCAGCCAGGCACCAGAGCATTGTGGGTCGTGACAATACTTGCTTGGTAACAGGCTTTTCACAGTTTCAGTTTTAAATCAGAACGCAATGCTAAAAAACAGCTTCCATGTCTTCAATTATGCAAGTAAATTTGATTATGCCGTTTGCAGGATTCAATAATACTAACCCACCCTGCAGGTTTATATAAGCCTCGGTGCAGCTTTAATGTGAGGCCACCTCAAATTACAGCTGTTCAGCATGCATTTGTCATGGTGGTACAAGTGAGCACTGTTCAAGTGTTAATATGTTGATTTTCATGCAACAGGAAAATTAAGTTACGGGAAAATTCCCATGGTGGTGCGCAACCACACAAATTCACACACACTGATGTCGAGGGACACCCATACACACACACTAACCAAAGGTGAGTTTTCTACCCAGAGCTTAGATTTGTACAGTATGTGCTCTGGGAAAGAGAGATTGATGGTGGATTTGGGGAGCTTTTAAGGCAGTGAGAGAGTGCTGCACCGTGTCATCCATCTCTAGTGGAGGACACACATCAGTCTGTGAGCCTCTGGCCTGAGCTCATAGCCCATTATCTTCTTTGCTCTTTAGGAATGACCGTAGGGAGAGCGACTGGCAAGTGTTTGGGCACAGAGAGAAACTGCAGTTCAGAATAGCAGAAATGAGGGATAAATGCTTCTGATCATAATATTGATTGATGTTTGAGTTAAGCAGTTCAGAGAATGAAATAACAGGACATAATCTAAATTAGGGCTGTAAATAATAATAATTTTCATTATTGATTAATGGCTTTCAAATAAATCAATGAAATGTTCCTCTGTTCCTTTTTCCTCTGCTCATTTCCAGTATGAATTTAATTTAGTCTTGCTGAAGTTAAAGTAACAGAGTTTATTCCTTTACTGTACATGAGCACAGAGACATCCAGCTACGACAGACTGTCTCATTGTATTTCAAAGTTAAAACCGCAATGCAGTGTGTCAGGAAGGGGGAGAAAAAAAACAGATCTCAACTCACTGTGAGCACAGAGACATTTGCTTGTGGCACATTTTGACAGCAGTTCAACTGCAATTTGAATTTGTACAAGTTCAATAATGTTCTTCTAGTATATGGCAACCGTGAGCAGAGAGCCCTTCAAATGGTCTGCGTTATGGCAGGTGTCTGCCAAATATCCCTTAGGAAAAGCACTGAATCCTGACCAGCTGCATTGATGTTATATTATAGCTATCCTGATCATCAATAAAGCATCACAGTAACTCTTAATTTTCAAACTGCGATGCACATTTCTGTGTCACCTGACTGCTGCAACACTGCAGAAAGAGTTAAAGTCTGCATCCAACAATGCACGCACAGCAAGCATCATAAAATCCCATTTCATGGTCAAGCTGTGGCGTCACAGAGCTGCTCTGTATCTGGGCTTGAGGTCAATGGGCAATCGATAAATTTCATTTCCCATCTTCATAGCTCAGAAACAGAAATTGACTCGATTCATTTGAGAACATGTAAGGACCGAACAGATATAGTTCGTGTCTGAATTCTGTGTGGCAGGAGGCAGGCATTTTAGAATACAATTTTTAAATGATCACTTTCAAATGAATTAAAGAATACTGCTAATGTGCACAGAGATATTTCTAAGCGTATACAGCATAACACAGAGAGCATATCTGGGTGCAGCTTTGTTTGTGGTTGAAGTATTGCTCATGTGAGAAGCTGCATCGAGCACACAGAACTCAATTACATTTCTGAGAGGGTTGCATTAATCCACCCCCCCCCCCCCCCCCCCATCTTTTGTCATGGCATTTAATCAACCAATTAAGATCATTAGATAAGCATCTCATTTGATTATCCAGAGAGTGATATATTCTTTTAAAGCATTCAGAAATTCTCTGTCTTTAGCAATTTAATTTACATGTTTAAAATAAATAATTCATCATCATTTGTGAACTTTCTCCTCACAAAAATCATATCGAGTTTCAACAGGGCAAACCTATTTCACAATAAGCATGGGTTTAAAGCAAATTCCCACTTCTGAAAGGATCCCTCATACCATGGATCTCCTTTATCGCCTCCAGAATTGTAAACCTTTAAGCTCAGTTAGGGACAGGCTCCCCTTTATTCTTGCCCCCATGGCTTACACATTAATTATTCACATTCTATCGTTTGCCAGAAGTGGGAAATTGAATTTTAAACCTCATAAAAATCCTGACGTGAACACAAATCCTCTGTGATTCATAGCTGAAGTTATAGAGTGTGTGAGCAGAAAGGGAAAAGAGGTGAAGGCCAAGTTTCTGTGTGTGTGTGTGTGTGTGTGTGTGTGTGTGTGTGTGTGTGTGTGTGTGTGTGTGTGTTGTTCAGTTTGTTTGTATAAAACAACAGAGAGTCAAAAGATGGGCGAATGATGAAATAATAATGAGAACACAACTGTCTTGATCGTGAACATGAGGTCTGTGTGTTTTGTAGCTGATATGTTGGGCTCTGTTGGATGAGTGGAGTCATGCTGAGGTCATGAATAAGATATTTGCACATGCACTTTCAATAATTTCATACACAAATCTAACTAAATAAATACAAGTTAGCTGCAAAATGAGTAATCTTAACAGCCTAATTGGGAAGGTATTAGTAGGATTTAATTACTGATATGACCTGATTGAATGATTGGATTCATTTCACATTTATATAAAATAAAATCTGTATTTTTCCTCAAAATGCCCTTGAGCCACATGCAATAGAATCTTTATCTGCATATTCTGTGCTGATGATGGCAGGCAGATTCATTGTCACAGCCCACATATGCACAAGTCCCCTTGAAATGTACAAGTATTTTTGCCCAGTGACATGAATCCACTCATAACCTCAGTGAAAGGCACTCTAAAGCCTCTGCAGTGACCACCTGCTATGGCAAAAAAAAAAAAAAAAAAAAAAAATCCTGACAGTTCAGTTGAGGGTTAACAGAGGAAATGACATGCGTATATAGGTGTGTCATAAAAGTCATTTCATATCATAAAAAACCCACAAAGTCAACAAGCATACATATGCTATAGGTTTACACAAAAGAACATACATCTAAATCAATGCTCAGTGCCCTTCTCTACTCTTATTTTGATAGGCCATTATATCACTATGGTTGACTTATCATACTTGCAAAGCGGGGGCAATCAGTATTAGCATAGGTTATACCCATGCAAGGGTCATAAAACAGGGGTAGGCAATCAAAGCAGCAGCACGTGGTTTGACTTCATAGTGAGGAGAAAGTGATGTTCCTTTAGTCTTGTCTTGTCCTCCTTATGGGACTGAAACTACATTTATGGTGTGCTTTAATAGTCCAACAGCCCAAATTCAGTTAATATGTGATAGGGGTTTCTTTTTTTATTTTTATTTATTTTTTGCACACTCATCAAGGACTGAAAAAAGAACTGCTATTAAAAAAAAACACCTTGGGGGCTGTTTTTATGCACTTGGAGTTTCAGAAATCTCAATTTAGCCTAAGGAAATTTCATATCAAATTTTACCTTTTGAACCTCTCTCTTTTCTCATTATTCCAGAGCTTTACCCACCCAAACAGAGTTTAGTTTGGCATGTCTCAGCTTGCAACGGTCAGATTCACTGAGCACATTGATCGTTTCGTTAAAGGACGAGTAATTGTGGGCGAGTGGTGTGCTCTGATTGCCTCTGGGCTTCTTCAAGACCAATTTGTCTGGTTGTCACTTGAGGGCTGCAGCTCAGAACTCAGTGTGGGGTAGGAAGGGAGCCTGACTGGAAATGTGATCTCCTTGTGACGTGTCGAGTGCTTCCTCCTCTCTGTCTGTTTGTGTGGGATGGCTTGCTGATGAGTAAGTGTATTTTCTTGTGTGTGTGTGTACTACAGGCTACCGCAACACTGACGATCAATAATGAGGCCCCTTTTGTTTAGGTGTTTGTAGCGTAGAGGGCTGGTGTTGCTTTAGAGCATAGTATTTCACATGTGACTCAGCCAGTGTAGTTTAGCTTCATAAGGATAGAAATGTTTTATTTTTCTTTATTGAAAAAAGGAGCAAATTAGTTAAGGTATAATTGGCAGATGAGGGAATATAAATTTATACTCCCAAATGTTCAACAGACATTTTTGCAGTGAAATTGGACAAACTAAGGTAGATTTCCCCTATTTGAACAAAGAAAGCAAAAATCAATAAATCCTATTCTGCTAGCTTCATTTACTCTCCATGATCCAGAGAGAATAAACACCTTGACTTGGCAAAGTAAATCATTTAATCAGCATAACCTTCTGAAAACACCATTCAACATGCCAGCGCTGTCCTTTCATGTAACACGCTGAAACCATGAACAATCTACAACAAGCCCATCTGTTTCAAGCTAAATGGAATTTCACACAGTTTGTCCCTGTATTTCTCTGATAAAAACAACATGCTGTGAATGTGTTCCTCGGTGTGGCAGTACCTGCAAAAACGTTTTCATATAACCTCATCACAAAAATATCACATAGCATCTTTAGCGGAGATATCATCACCTCTGCCTCTTCCCACTTTAGCGCATTTTCACTGTGGTTGCTCCAGGCTCTGAATTTATCCAACCATTACAGAACAAAGCCCATTTTTCATGTGTAATGGGGTCCTCCATTAAACATGAACCTGGAGGTACTATCATTTAGCTTGGCGCCATCACTTGCACACACCAGCCAGGGATAATACAAGAGATACAGCCTTTATGAGACACACTGACAAAAAGGTAAAGAGGGACAGAGAACAACTAACAGACAGAGCAAAGGAACAGATTTAAAGCTGTTCACATTCAACCTCTAGTATCCTGTAGCTACAAGGTTGAATTTACCACAAGGGAGGCTAATTACTCTCACCCGTGGCTTTCTCAAGGTGAGATGTCAGGACAATCTTCCTTGATTTTCATATTCTCAATTATACTTATATACTCATGCTCAAAGTTAGTGGCTCAAGATTTACACTTTTCTCAGAGCTATATAGCACAATAATATCCTGAATTGTGAAATGTGAAGATATTTTAGTACTGACTGTTGTTTTTGTCTAAAAATAATCCAAGAAATGTTTGAGAAATGATGATTAGTGTGTAGTGCAGGAATGTGTGATGCATATTGTGACAGTGTTGTGTGTTCATTTCACTTGGCTTTAAAGCTGCACTAATCATTGGTTTTATATAAACAATGGGGAAAAAATTCCTGTGCAATATGAAAGATGCTAGTCATCATCATAGTAACAAACCAGACCTGAGTTATCACCTCACTCTACCATTCCCTTCAGATCTATGGAGCTTTTTAAGCATCTTTAAGCTAATTATTTTTGTTTTCTGATCCGCAAATTTATTGTTTTGGTTCACTCTCATTGCTTTCATCAAACCAGTTTCTGTTAGCTGACAGCTGCCTACTAAAAAGCTCAGATAAAGCTGATCTATGCTATCAAAATTAGCAACTACTTAGTGAACACATGATAGACCAGATAGAAGAAAGATATTTTCCCAAGGTGCTGGTGGAGCCCAAAATAGAGCTAAAAGTAGACTTAATTTTGGATTTACATTTTCCAGGTAGATAGAAATAAAACTGCAAATGAATGCTGATGTTGCTCTGTATCAGCTAGATGTGTAAATAGGAAATTGTTGCGAGCATGTTCACCGGATCTACTTTATGGAGGTGCTATATCATTGTTGTCTTTACCACTTGTTGCACTGCTTGTTGCACTTGGTTACTGCATCACCATTAATCCACTTACCACGATGTGCAGAACAACAATAATAACAATAACAATAATTCTAATGCTTCAAATCCATTCAGAATGTTTTGACACTTAGCTGTAGCATGCGAGCAGCGTCCTCATGGATGTACCCTATGCTCGCCGGCTTAGCCAAGTTACCCTGGTTACCCATGCTCATGTATTGTTGCTGCCATCATCATTACCAAACTATGCACTGTTATCCTTATATTTAAGTGATATTGTGTCTCCCCCGTCCCCCTCCTCACTCTGTGACTGTTGGCTAGAGGGCTACACATTTACTCACAGAACCGGAGTTACATCCAGGTAACTAAGATCGTATTTATGCTTAATTGACATGCACATTATATAACAGGCACCAGGAGTTTATCCACCCTTGTTTTTTTCCCGGCCTGTTTTTGGGGTCAGCCTTTACTCGTGTTGACCACAACCCCAACCATTATCCAAGACTCGGCTTTTAATTGGCTACCAGCCACTATCGGAGGAAATATAGCAATGCCTTATCAGAACCAAGGAGTGTCTGATTACACAGACAATGGCAGTGTGAAACATGGCAGAGAAATCAAGCCTCCTACTGTACCACATTGAAACCCCACACCACTACCCCCACATGATAGACAATATCAGCCTTTCCGAGAGGACCTTGTCTTTGATGGCACTTTTCCGTCATCACATTGTGAAGTACACTGCTTCAGTTGCAGCCACTTAGCGCACGCTGGCACTCTCTATTTGCCCTTTGCGTATGAAGTCATCGCTCATCAGACAGCCTAAGTGAAGTGAAAGACTAAATCAGAAAGCTAATGAAAAGTTAAAGCAGAACTCTAATAAAAATTCATAAAGGGCAATCTGAGGTATTACAAGGTAAGAGTGGACAGGTATGCTAATGTGATTGAATTGTGATTCTACCTTACACAATTACAGATCTTGCAATATTGCATCAGTATAATACATTATCCCAGTCCTGATATTATTACAGCAAGGCGAACATTTCCACAGCCGATACAGTATATGCATAAATGCATGCAATACTCTACAATGTATTTGTCATAAAGTTGCCTCTGGCAGGATGGTCTATATTGAAAAAAGAAAAATTATAATACATTGCATAGTAAGTGAAATGTAATCTCAAAGATAGATGGATAAAACTACATGCTGCGATGTGGTAGAAATGAGGAATACATTTGGTTTGATAAAAGCCCTTAGACGGTACTTGGTTAGCTATCCTACTGCTCAAACCTAATTCAAATGCATTTTAAATGTCTCTTTAATAGCAGCATGCAAACAACATACTGGACCACATGCTGCCCTCTCTCAAACATCAAACAAGAGGTTATATTTATTTTACTTCAGTGACACCAATTAGGGAATCTACACATGCCACTGTGGACACATAAATGCAGTCATGATGCAATTAATCATACAAGGGCTCTGCATGACATTCCTTTTCTATCATACCACATACAACAGCAACATCCAGTTCATCCATCCTCTGCATCATTTTAGTAAGGCAGATGCATATATTCAGCCATTAAAAGCAGCTTAATGGTTGTTTGATGGAGCTTTTTCCATGACCATTCCCTCTTCCAGAGGACTTATATTATTAAATGTCTAAGTAAATGAAATTGATAAACTGTTTTCTGTATTTGTTTCAAAACATGCTAGAAAATCTCAACTGACTGTATTTTTTAACCTAATTAAGAGTTTGCAATTAAGTTTGGTTATAAGCAAACTAAAGCATAATTTCCCTCTGGTTCAGCAAGTAATTATAAACTTAAGTTGTATAATAGGGCATAGTATGTGTCCGAAAAAACATTATATTAAGACAACAGGAGTTAAGAGATATCTATTTACTTACCACTGAAATGCACATGTAGTGTGGTAATAACATAATAATTTTCACTATACTGTTTTCTCACTAAAACTAAAGTAAACAATCATCAACCATGTGACACTATTTAAAAGTCATGCTTAATTTCTTTTTTCAAGCCAGTCTCTTCACAGACCATCTCTTCTGTGATGTCCAATACAATCATGTAAAAATGACCATTTCCATGAATCCTCTGTAGAAAACTGGTCTGTCGAAAATATTTTTTTACACAGAAATACCTTGAAAAATTAATTTAACATCACATTCATCTTTTCATGTATTTTCTTCATCAAGTATTGGATTAGATTAGTCACATGTTCTATGTGTGGCATTTCTCATGCCATCAAAATATAATGTCAACTCATACAGTGATCTTATCAACAAGAATTGTAAATATAAGACTATATTTTATGTGTCTCTCAAGTCTGATTTTAAGTTGTGAGTACTCACAGTCAAATAAAGCTGGAGACATACTTACTTTTTAACCACATGTTCAGGTAGACAACTGGCTGTGTCATGCACATACTTGCCTATGTATTTTCCTTGTTACTGGAGGATTCCAATAGAGGGCAGACCAGAGAACTTGTGACATAAATAGAACTTCCGGATTTGCGTGATGTCAACAGTGAACATGGTGACACTCAAAGAGGTTAGTTAATTCCGAGATCACAGCAGAGAAAACAACAGCAGCACCATCATGGATGGTATGTAAGGCCCTGAAATCAAGCACATCAAGCGAATTTGTCACTCTGCAACAGCAATGGCACATTGTGCAGATGCAATTGCAGATTTGGTCTATGAACTTGTCTTCAAAACTTTTCACCATTGTCGTTGCTGCTGACCTGCCTACTAACCCCTGACCCTGTCACATCCTATTCTGCCCCTGCCACTCATGTGCGTATTTTATCTTGCGTACATGTAGCCTTATATCTGGCACAACCAATGCTCCAAATGGAAACAGGATAAGTGAGGCAAGCTGCAAGTTAAAAGCAAATATATCTCCAGCCTAACATGATTATAAACCAAAACTCTTGAACTGACCCTGACAGCCTGTTTATGTCGAAGCTTTGAATTTTGCAGTAGTGGGGTTAGTCTGAGTTCAAACACATCCTCTATTTCAGTAGATAAACAGTTTAAATTTAAGATGGGGACTTATGGACAACTTTATTTGAATAATAATAGCATCTACCACAAAGATCTAGGAATGTTTTGTGACCTTGGTTAAGTGTCAGAAGATTGTTTACGTGTCTGTTCATGCTTCACGCCAATCTCTTTGAGATTTTATCTCTTGATTTTATTTGATCTGGTTCACATTAGTTTGCATGTATCTCTGCACATATGCACAGGACTTCCGTACAATCACAAACCAAAAAAAATATCCCCAGTGTAGCTCTTTCAAAGTAAAATTCTCATTTAATATGGATAAATTCTGTTCTTGGTCTTTGTTACATAAAATAATAATTAAATAATAATTAAAAGCACTCTCTTTCACTTTAAAAACAATGCTTTCTTTCTTATCTGTTAATGTTGGCATGGAGAAATGGTTGGCTCTCCAGTCGAACTGTCACCTCAGAGAATAGTTTTTCTAACCCATTCTCTGGCATCAAGAAACACATTTCACAAAGGACAAGAATGAAAACACAGGAAGCAAATATTGCTTTGTCTGCATTTCTATTTACTTCTTTAGCTTTTCCATCTCTGCGCCACTGACTGCACTCTATTTACTCTAGCAAAGCTCAGATTACACTTTTTTCCCCTTTCTCCACAAGCCGTTCCTGTTGGCTATATGAGATTACATCTGTACACTGCAAAACAGGAATCCCCAGGCTGAGCAAGATGCAATGCAGAAAGAGCACAACATACTGAATAGAAACATTGTTCATAGGCTAGTTTACACTGAACTGGGGTGATTTTTGTGTCCATGTCTAAATGAAAGTGTTGAAATAACAAGGAACAGAATAAAGCACAGTAGTTTGGAGGCATGTAAGTGACGTGACACTATTGATGGCAATGTATTGATGTCACTTGGTTGATCAGAGTGAAATTTCTCAACCATTATTTCATGGATAACTATATTCTACATTCTCGATCCCTAGAAGAAAAATCCTTAGGACTTTGCTGATCTCTGAACTTTTCTGTAAGCGTCATCATGAGGTAGACATTTGGGGGTTTGAGTAAAATGACTCAATGGCTACAGACATTCATTTCCCCCTCAGGATAAATTGTAATAACTTTGCCGGTCCCATCACATATCATCTAGATCTGGTCAAAATGTTTTGTCGAAGGCTTTTTTTTATGACCCAGTACCTTCAGAACTAATGACATTCCCATAATCCTCAGTTATACTTTGTTTTTAGAGCTAATTAACATACCATCCTTAAGTAAGGTGGTGAATGTGATAAACACTTAAATGCTAAACATGTTAACATTGTCATTGTGCACTTGTTAGCATGCTGATGCTAGCATTCACCTTGAGGCACTGCTATACAGCTTCACAGAGCTGCTAGCATAACTTTTTCTGTTTTTTCATAAACAGTGTCATCATGATGGCAAGGCCTACAGGTAATACAGGAAAAGAGTAGTTATGACAGCTCACTCTGCTGTGCAGTACACCCTCACCCTAATGTCACAGGCAATGCCACAAATGTCTCCCTGTTTGCACTGTCCTCAAGCTGTCTGACCTGACAGACCAGGGTATGAGCTGATGTGACCTGATTAAAGCAGACTGTCAGCATTCTGTGCAACAATATTGTAAATGTCAATGAGAGATACAAAACATGTCACACACACTTGCCTTTGCCCACTTATTGTCAGGCTGGAAACTTGTGGCTCTGCATCCAAATGAGTGCTGCACAAGTTTATTTTCCTTCAGAAAAGGGTTACAGAAATCATCATCGCAATAGCTTGAGACCAATCAATGCAAATCAATCGAATAAATCCAAGTAACCCATTATCTGGAAAACAAATAGTGATTAAAGTCTGCAATAATATAACTGCACTATTCCATAATGCCATGTACCTGCAGATATGTTAATGTAAGTTACACTACAATCAGTTTAAATGGAAAAAGAGAGAAAAAGCACAAATGTCCTTTGGGGGATCGGTTTAATCACAGAAGAGAAGGAAAACGGCAGCAGGAGAAAAAATAGGGCGAGGAAGCTGAAAGAAGGAACAAGAGGAAAAGGAATCCATCCTTATTAGGCACAAATCTAATGTATCAAGCAGCCAGTCAGAGGCAATAACATGGTCAGTGTGATCCGTGGAACAGTGCACACCAGGAGATAGACCTTAGCCATATTGGCCGAAACACAGTGATTGCTGAGGCAGAAGTACAGTAAATGGCAAACACAAATTCCTTTTCCTCTGTTGCTTTGCATTTAAATTGAATTTGCAATGGTTTCAGTGGTGCGTGGAGAATGCAGGAGACAGAAGAGAGATGCCAAATGACACCTTGCTTCCATGGCGGATGCCTCACTGCCTGTTGTGTCATACATCACCTCCTCTCCTTTTTGCTACATTCACATAACCATTTAATCTGCTCAATGTATTTCGCAGTCATACCTAAATGTGCCAGAGGAAACAGCTTAGAAACTTATCCACAACATGATGATGTGTGCTGTGCAAGTTCTGTTATTATTGAAAAAGTCATTAAAGATTATGAACATTAGATGCTCTAATCAGTCGAGCACTGATTGGCATCAGCTGCTATTCTTTTCAAAAGACTCAACTGGTGGTCTTAGAAGTCACACATCAGCTAACTAATTCATGATGGTTTCTGATCTCCAACACACAGATGTTAGAAGTTTATCTACCTGTCTAGCCGTCAAGAGACGTCAAGAGAACTTTACAGACAAAATCTTGACTTGGGATGCAAAAAGTGCAGGGCTACCTTATTGTTTTAAGGTCAGATACATTTACCAGATGTCTGGCAGAGCTGAAAAAAACACATTTGTCTGGAATATAATTGAATCATCCAAGCTGCTCTTTGACCATTCAGACTTGCACACAGAAGGCAGACCAGGCCAGAATCTTGACGATAAGAAGCATATAATGCTGATTCTTAGGAGTTTACCTGCATACAAAAGGAAGCAAATAATCACTCTTCTCTGGAAAATGCATTATTACCTTTGAAAATGAGCAACAAATGAAGGAAAATAGAGTAGGCCTGTCGCAACAATCACAATATTGCAATACCACACTGTAGACAAGCCAAACGTGGTGGATGGCAAGCAACTGCCACAACCACGATATGTTTATGTTTTTTTTGTTTGTTTGTTTTTTCCATGAGGCTAGGCACTTCAATGCATGTGTACTGAATATTCGGCAGCTCCCCCTGTCCAGTCTAGCAGCTCTGGAAGATCCCATCATATGCCGAGTTCCAGCAGAATCACGAAAGCCTCCCACAGATAGCATCCAGGCTAACAAGTTAATCTGGCACCCAGCCCTCATAACAGAGTCGGGCTGAGGGTGAGCTGACTGGGGGTAGTTAAAAACACATCGTCTCAGTTATACATTTATACTTTCCCAGGTCACTGCACAGCTGAGCAGGCTGCCATTTAACCTCAAGGTAAAGTAGTTTTCCAAGAAATCATACAATCTAAAGGCACGTCCAACCAGACTCCATTCATATCTCCTAGGGGACTCGGCTGTTGGCCAACATTGTTTCCTACCACAGCACAATTTAAAGTGTTTTCTGTGTTCATTAAGTACTGCTACTCCATTCGGCCGACACATAATCAGACTAACATACCTCAATTTTCACAAATAAAACGAAAAGAAAAAAAAAAAGAGGCGCTAATACCACATTTAGCCTTTCGCTGGCTCTGTAACATTGTGTAGGAGTTTTCAGTAAAATCAAATCACACACATTGGTTGAGACGCACCGAAACCTATCAAAATAAAAGCACAACTCAGAGCTAAGACATAGTTATATGAATTGACCTGAAAAGGAGATTTAAGTCCCAACACACACAAACACACGCTAAATACTGAAAAACCACCCACCATACAAAAAGAATCAGTGAACACATTAAGCTTGCTCCAGCACATCTATCAATTAATTTGTCTTCTAATGGAGGCATTTGAGCTACTTCGTTATACTTTAATAGTGATGTCAGAAGGGCGAGATCCCTCCTGTTTACACCTGCCTGATGCTGACACAGACTTAGCCAAGTAAGTAATGGGGCTGAGGGTGGATCTGTCTGTGGAATGATGGAAAAGGAGCTCCATTTTCTGCATGGCTGTCCACGATGGGCTCTGCCAAAGAGAGTGACTGATTACACCAGTTTATAACAGAGGTGTGGGGAGTTGATGAGGGGGGCATGTACCTGGGATCAATCTTAGTATAAAAACAGTCGCAATGCCACACTGACCAAGACTCCTATAGACTGACTTGTTATGTGTGGTGAGGTTGTAGTGTCCTTGACTTTGAGCTTATATCATCAAGATCGTGGGTTGAGTGCTGAGGATGGGTAGGAACATTCTGGTCACACAACAGCACTTTATCCTCTGCACCCTGCCATGCCAACAAACCAGAGCAGGGTTCACAGGCGAGTGTATTTTCTCTGTTTGACCTCTGGTGCAGCTGAGACCATTGAGGCTATGAAAATTAAATTAGAATCATGAAAGAAAAAGGTGATTACGGTGCACATGATTTAAAGTGGAAAAATAAAATAAAAAATACCCCAAAAAACGAATATCAGTGCAATAAAATTTAACTGAAAACTGAAATCGACTTATTTGCATATGCAATACCACAGCTATTCTACACTGTAGTGCTTCAGATGCCAATAACACTGTGATGTATCAAAGAGCAAGGACTGCAAGGTGCACATACTCTCTCTATGGGATTGTATTCTGTGTGTGTGTGTGTGTGTGTGTGTTCTTCTTAAGCTTTCATGGCCAGCTGGGAACATGTGGGGCTGACTTTTACTCATAACACACCAATGTGAGAGACAAAATGAAAACCTGCTCTACAGCGACAGAAGCTATCAGGGTGTAATTAAGTGAAACATTGTTCACTTGCCTTGATATATGATGCTTGCACACACTTTATTTTCCTGATACTTCATTAACTTGGTCACTGAAACAAAAGCTCCTATAATTACAAAAAAATAATAGGCTTTGTACAAGATTATTAAGACCTGTCCAAAACTACAGAAAATCACTGAAGAGCAGCAGTCATGTAAGTACTAATTTGACCAAAACATCAGGTTTTGGCCACAAGTTTGGTCATGAGTCACTGCTCCACCATGAAAATGTCACAAACTTGAATAGGCTGTCATTTACATCCTGCCTCTTCGCTTCTGTTTATCCAGTCGTTTGACATTTCGCGCAAACCTTGAGATTGATCTGCTTGAAATTTCAATCTACAACCAATCAAAGAAGACATGGAAACCGCAGTTTCATCAGAGCGCCTGAGGAAAATAAAATATGAAAAAGAAAAATACAAAAGCTCAGATTCCAGTGGGACTGCAGCAAGAAAAAGTCTCTCAATAAAACATAATGTGTTCAATAACTGAGCATCTACTTTTATTTTCAGCACTTTCTTGGACATTACTAACAATTCTGCATGCATGCGGTATTGTTATGCATGATGAAATATGTCATTATCTGACACTGATAATGATTATCTGGCATTATCTGATACTAAGTCCTCTCTTGTGTCCCTTGAGGCTCTACTCCAACCCTCAAAGGTGTATTGATTCTCCCTTTGTTGGCAGGGAGCTGAAGCAGGGCTGCAGTTCCAGTAATTGCCAGCTAACGGTGCATGGAGAGGACATTGTCTCTCGTATTGCAGAGCGTCTGGGGCAGAGGGTTCACGTTTTGTGAAAACACAGGTGAGGAAACTGACAGTAGGCAAAGTTTAATACAAAGAGCTTCTATGGGACCCTAAAATTAACTGATTACAAGTGTGAGAGAGGAGATAAAGTTGAGCAGGAGAGGAGAAATGGGGGACGCACAGCTGGAGACAGTGAGCTGAATAATGTGGACAGAGAGGGAGTAAGCAGGAGAAAGAGAGGGGAACAGCAGAGGGGAGAAATTTTTTTAATTTAAGTTCACAATAGTAATGATCACTTGAGGCTGAGTCAGAGCAGATAGGCTGTGGATTTGAAAGAAAACAAATCCACAGCAAACAAATTAAGACCTCTTCTAATAGTCTGCAGTTTTAAAGGACACAGTCTTGTTTTGGCCATTCTTCAGTGCCGTTTCGATTCGGTCCACTGAGGTCGCCTCTCTCCTTACATTAATATCTAGCTTAATCATGAAAACGGTGTACCAATGATTTTGTTGTTATGTTGTTTGCTTTTCTTTCATCTCTGATATCGAAACCACAGTGCATTCAGAAAGCAGTGATACCTTTTACACAGCAGCCTGTAACTCAGCCGTGCCCATCTGACTAAAAATAACCCTTCCATTCTTTCCACTTAGGAATCTCGTTTACAAACATTAGGGCAAATGGGAAAACTGATTACATAGGTTAGTAAGGGTGAATTTAAATAGATAGTGTCATGGGATAACCACAGGCCAATGTAAAATGCAAATATGTGAAAAATGAGGGAATATGCAATCCAGACAACTTGCGGGGATTAGTTGTGTAGGTGACAAAGAGCCAATCAATACACAAACTTTTGGTAATGTGAGAGTCTACCTGATGAAGATTCCAGTGACAGAATTATTGTGATTTGCTAGTAACTTTCATCTCAATGTAATTAAAGGGGCACAATGAAATTTCTATAAATGAGCAGTTACAGTATGATGTCTTCTGTGGTTCTGAACTGAGCTCTCTCAAGTCTAAGAACAGGACTTGGAGACTATATATTTTTAACAAAAAGCCTTCTTTACATACTGAAGGCTGGAATGAAAAGATGTTTTCAAGTTTCATCATGGGAAATGTAGGATCCAGTTAGATCCAGTTGACATGGAGAGAGTAGCAAGGCCACTATTTATTTTTTGTATTTTGGCCAACTCACAGAATTAACTTTAAGAAACTACAGTTTAGTAAATGTATTATTGAGAGTTGTCCTTCTGGCTACTAAAATAAACAGTCACCAGATTAAACTTTTACTTGCTACATCTTGTTAAATTATTCTTAAGTAAATAAAATCATGGCTCTTGTGATTTGAAATCCATATCCCATTATGAGTATAAAAACAATTAATTGTTCAGGACTAAATCCAGTATTTATTTTTTTTTTTTTAGCTTGAACTACATTAGGGACTACAAGTCAGTATATCTCAGATTCTGCTGCTTTTGACCCTTTTTTTCTTTTCTTTTTTTTAATCTCACAACTTCAAGAACAATGTTAATTCACTGGTGTGTCCCTTTAAATGTGTAACAGAATTACTTCATTGTTTCTTGACTCTATACTCCTTGGATGGCATGCAAAAAAATAAGAATTAAACACATTCATCTCAGTAACAGGGTCTTTTGAAGTGAGGATTTGTGGGTGTAGAGTACACAAAAATTCTGACTAGAGTCCCCTGACACACAAATCTTTAATTACATTTCAAGCAAGAGGGTGAAATTTCTGTGACAAGCTCATCATTACCTAATTATTCATTTTACATCGAGTAATTATTAACAAAGTTGAGGGGGTGGTGTGGGACAGAGAGATTTCTCTGAACCCACAGCAAGTATTTGAATGACTGCATCTGGATTGAAATGTTGCTGTTTTTAGGGACATACTTGGAGCAGAAGCAATGGTGGATGATTTAAACTTGTATTAGTTCATGTTCAACTTTCTATTGACCTCAACAAGAGAAAGATTTTTTTTAACTCTAGTTCCACTTTGAGTTGTAGACTGAACATGATGGTGGCGTTCATTTTCCACTACAGTGAGCACACTCTCGCTGTCCTCTTTTACGTAACACTCGGTCAGATTGTCTTTCAGTACTTGAACAGGTCTCAACAACCCACCACTCATCCCCAGTCAGGGAAAGGAGTATTTGAGCAGGCCAGCTTGTAGAATATTACATTAGGACAGTAAATTCTGATAAAGTCCACAGCTTGGCCAAGCACTATACTGCCGAACAAGCCAAAGAATCTGTGCCGCTCTGGTGTTGGACGGCAACAAAGCAGCAGAAACCCGAAACCAGAAGAAGGCAGGGATGCTGTGAAACAAAGACACGGTGGATTGGGCCTGCCAGGAAGCTGATATGGATACAGATATCACGGCTGATATGGATACAGATATCACAGTCCACGTCTTCTTTCTGCCTTTGCCAAAGGCAGTGACCCTTGTGAAAGGGGTCATGGTGAAAGGTCACAGTGCAAGGTTAAAGAAAGCCTTTACAAGATGACATTGATACTTGTTCTCCCCTTTTCTATTATGTAAGAGGCTTGGCACAGATGCTTTGATGTTCTGGATCACTACAGCATCCTAATCTGTTGTTTCAATTCATGTTGTGTTACACATCTTGTGAAGCTATATTACTGTATATTCTTACTCTGTAGCAACATTAATCTCAACAATGTGGATTCCCATTATTTTTCTCTCACATATTATATATATATATATATCTTATGACATATGATATCTACTGTCATCGAATTCCTTCTTCACTTGCTGTCTTTTTCTATCTACAAGAAGGAAATAAAGGAACCACTATGGGTGATTTTGGTAGATTACTTCCTTTAGAAGGACTTAAAACACACTACAGGAAATTCAGCAAACTGTAATCAAGCAGTCACGTCTTGCACGGCGTGAACACAAACATCAAACTTCAGGCTGATTCAGATGTTTGTCAGGTGAATCAAGCAGATGCCATGTTAGTTCACTGGGTGTGAAAGGAAACATTATGCAACATGGTTAGCCATCTGGTATTGATGCGCCAGCCCAAACATCACGGAAGAAATGTTCAGCTTCTACAGACGGATACACTGCTTTATTACAAAAGATAAAAAAATAAGTGCTTTCTAACCTCTTTGTGAATTTAAGGAGAAACCTTTAAAAATGAAATATTGGAAGCTCCCTTGGTAATTTTTGTTCTGCTTTAATATATCTATGAGCTCTGCAGAGGTTGCAAAGGTCTATAAAATCAGCAGAAATTATTACAGAAGTGGCACAAAAGTTGATAGTTAATCCAAAAGCTAAATTTATTAGGTTTATCTATTAACAAAGCAGCAATGGACTTCAAACACTAGCTTATAATAAATGTCTACATGTGCAGTGTTTTATCACTGCCTATATAAAAGCCGTGTATACTTGGCAGCACTACAGGGACTCACTGTACATTATGACTGTTCTGTGGATTCTAAACCACATTAGATAAAAATAAGCAGCAAGTCTTCTCTTGCCATTCAGAATGGGGACACGGTTGCACAGACATGATGCCAACTTAACCTGCCTATGGGTATCAAATATTCAGTGTTTGGTCAGGGATTATGGGCTTTCAGTGTGCTGTCCTCATGGGACAGGTGGAACATGACCTGCTAATAGCCATCAGGACACCAAAGAGAGGGAAACAAAGACGAGCCTTCGCGTCATTGGCCAGGCCCCCACACATGTACATGTTGAAGAGTGCATTTTCACAGTATTGTTATATGGCAGTAGGATTGGATGAGTGGTTCCACTTCCACATAATGATCAAAGCAGAACAGACTTTTTACTTGAGGGAGAGCAATTTTATAACTTTGAGTTTGGTTTCTTTGGTGCCAGATAAGACCCTCTTTCAACTTATAATAAAGGCTAAAACATTTCAATGGTTCTACTGGAATAATTTATCAATTATTTGAGGAGTAGTTCAAAAGGTTATTTTTATTCCTTAAGCAATTGTTAAGACAGATATTCCTAGTTTTTAGACCATTGTGCATTTTCTCAGATGACCTTGGAGGACCTTCAACCAAAGCTGTAGTAGCTCTTCCCCATGAAAAGAACCATTAGAGGCATGTGGTAAGAACCCTCACTTTGGGGGTTGCACCACGCATGACAGTTTTGGGAATAGACCTCAGACTGACCCTTGATAAGCATCTCCAAGCTGACCTTTCATTGCCAGCGAAGAGCTGGCAAAGGTCCTGGGGAAAAGGAAGTGGGCTTTGCTTGTCCACTGACAAGCTGTCTAAATAAGCTGTCCATCTAACCAAAGGACAGGCTTTCAGATAATGTTGCTAAACTTGAATATACAAAACCCTACAAACAAATAGCACTAGTATACTGGCACCATTTGCATTGTTGAGAAACAACCTAAAGAAAATCCCATTTACCTGATTTAACAACAAAAATTAAAAATATCAACAGTGGAGAAATAATTGCTTATTCTGCATTTACTACAGCCCTGTGCATCCAATATGTAATTATTTGAAAGCTCAGAGACACCGCAATCGTTCATCATTGTTTGGCCAAGGAAATATGTATCTTCACTGAACTCGAAACAACTGCATTGACAAGCTAAATTAAAATATTTGAAATCAATACAAGCGGGTCAAAATGCTCAGTGGCTCATCAAAGCTCTCATACAGGAAAGTCAAATCAAGCCGTCTTTTATCCGTCTTGTTATAAAAAGCGTATGCAGGGCTTTGAGGACACATGTGCTGTGATGTCAAGTGATATGCTGGAATCAGTTACGAGCGTGTGAGCCTGTCCTGATGAGAAAAAAAGGATGATGCATTGCAGAAGCTGAGACGCCTGACAGCCAAACACTCGGGGACAAGTGAACTGTGAAGATGTGGAGAGAGATTCCAAAAACTATGGCTCTGATCTGGAGCAAATGGCAGATTTAATGTGTGTTTGAAAGTAATGCAGCTGAATAGAGTTAGAAAAGACATGTTTAAAGCTGTCCCGCTGCACAATCAAGGGTATTGACTACATAACGAATAGGGATTGAAAATGTGTCACTTAAAAGTAAGCAGCATAAATCACCCAGCTTTAGTACGTCTAAATGATTCTGATGGATACTCTGGTGGACTGGTAGCCCACCCGACTTGACTGTAGCAAAGGCAACGTTGGAAATGTAGGAGGAGATAAAGATTTCCTCTGGTGTGAGCACTCTGCACTACAGTATATTGAATATGTGCTGACTGCTGCTGTTTGGATTTATAACCTGGAATCCTGCGCATCTGTGATTTGTTTCCTCTCTTTTTTCCCCCTTCAGCTAAAAAAAAAAAAAAATCAAGGCCTAGTGGGCAGCAGTGGTGGCATGAAATACCAGTGGCCTACTGTCCCTGTGCCAATAAGGTAGTTCTTTTTGGTTCAATAAATGACTTCCTGTGCTCTTTTAATTACAACTTGATACCAACGTGCAAATTATTGCATTCAAGGATAATGCAGTCAAATGTAGACATTTAACATACAGCTTGTTTTGAAAGCGTATATTATGAAAAAGCCTGCGTGTACAGAAATCATTCATGACATTACATCATGTAATATACAGCAAAATATGCCAATGACTGTTCAGTTACATCATGCACATCACCCTCGACCTGCTCTATGTGTTTGTGCTGGCCTTAGCAACTAAGTGATCAATGAAGCAATGACTGTGGTGCTGTTCTAGGACAATGAACATCTCAATTAAAATCCCATGGTCTGCTAACTGACTCCATCTATCATTCTCTTCACCCGGTCAGCCAAAGATGGCGAGCCAGCTTCACTCTGGTCAAACTCCATTTATATTAATCTGTAGCGCAGGCTGTGTAAGATAAGTTAATATGCTGTGTTTATAGAGAAATGGATCCATTCAAGTGGAAATTGTCCAATAATGGGCTGATAATGGGTTTCGTAATTTTATATATGTAATTTCTTTATCTATAATTTGGTCACAAAGGATGTAGTTGAAACACGTGAGCTAAAGATGGGTTTTATACACCAACATTATACTTTGGTTAATATGCCTACATCTTATTGTGTCCAATAATAGACAATATGCTACAATGATACTGATGTCTTTACCAGACTAACTGTATGTACAGCATATTTCCAATACACTGGTTTAGAGACTATGTACTAGAGTTTCAAGGTTTTGTGTGAAGGTTCAGAAAATAGCAGCCAAACTAATATTCTTGAGGTCAATGATAAAGAACATGTTTCTCTACCTCAGCACACCTACAGTAATTGGACTTAGTCCAAAGGGAAATATGTCCAGCCTTGTACTTAACATGATCAATAATTAATAGGCACTGACATTAAAGACCACAATTCTGCACCCAAACAAACACTGTAGCCTGTAGAGCAGCAATGCCACATTTTTATCAACCAAAGCTTTCAGGACACTATAGGAAATTACTCCACAATATACCCTAATCATGTTGTCACCAAGCGTGAATTGCAATATGACCTAAATGACCCACTGGTAGCTATGGAAACCAACAGCAAACTCATTTGGGCAGATAGATGGATTTCTGTATCTCCCATGAGCCTATATTTATCAGTTTGAATTGAAAGCTGAAACCATCTACACCTTTTATAGGGCAGCCCATTGCTGGACTTCTTCTATAGCTGGCTCCCATCCTCCCCACTGGTTCTCTCTGTCTCGAAGGTCAAGGAGACTGTGGAAAGTAGGCCATGGCTGTACGGCAATATTCTAAATATGAACTGCTTCATTTTAAAATCCCTTTTTTCTTATAGATGCGTGTTCTCGCAATATGTAAAACAGTTTGGAAGGACCCACTGCTCGTAAAAATATCTCACATGTTCAGAAGCATGTTGAAATTCATTAGCATGTTCATGTGGCACCTCCCTAAGGACTAGCACCTTCTCACTCATGCAGCGTGATAATCAACAACTTACTCGACAGTGAAGCTCACTTAATGCAAGAATGAGACAGACGCAAGGGGTGTGATACCAGTGTAGTCACAATATCTGTACAATATAAAAAAAAAGGTACACTATACACTGTAAAATCCGATATTAAGCAACCACAACAGTCTGCATCACATATGTAAACATTCCATAGCAACACTTTGATGCATACCAGTCAATGCATACTACTGCTTGGTAACCTTTCTCCTGTATTGAACTCTTCATGGAGTAATCCGTTTGTAATCCACAATAATCCAAGATTTAATCTCGTTAAAACCATTGAATCACTATCTGTCTTATTAGAAAAGCTCTTGATGTGTGTACACGGACTGAAATGGAAACCCAAATCTATTGCGCTTTGCGGCATGATACAGGTACAGAAATAGTGATGAATAATGGTGTGTGCAATACAGTATGCAAAAACTTGCTTCTGGTGATGATTTCAGAAGCAGCATCTAGTTATTTTATTAGTTTTAGCTTTTCTGCTTTTTACTTTCTCTTACTAAATTAACACAAGTTCAACGTGAGAGCTGATGAAACCCAAAGCAACCGATATAAACAAGAATATTAGACTATAAACTATCAACAGAATCCGCATTGTATGCTGGTTGACAACATCAATGTGCTAAAAGCATGGTGACTGGAAGACTGAGCTGACATAACCAATGAGTTTTCCAAATCCTCAGGATGCATCAAAAAGTTGCTTTTGATAGCCATACTCACACACATGTTCACAAACTATGATGCAGAGCAGGTAATGCATTCAAGCTTACACTGTAAATCCTCACAGAACTCGAGCCAGGTTGCAGGCATACATGTATACACAACCTAAATAATGTGAGGCATCAGTGTGTTAAATTTTAACTTTATGTTAACATGAGCTAATTTTATTGAACTGTTAATCAACTGGAGAAGTTGGACCAAGCTGTCAGGAAGATAGTCAGGAAGATCAACAACATCTCAGCAGTTGTAAAAGAATCTCAGCAAATGGAAACAGAGAAAGGAGAAATCCACCTCTCCCAGTCCACCATGAGCCTTACCGGTGTTGAGTGTGCCTGTGATGAGCCTGAACAGGTACTGTGCGAACTTGAAAATCTCCCGCTTGCACCTTTTCCTGCAGCTCATCTTTGCTCCTTGGTGGGGAGGGGGGGGGCTTGGAAAGGTCAGCACAAAAAGAGGACTCTGGCTTCAGAGTTTGTTTTTTTTTTCTTAAATCCAGGGAAGACTCTTACTTTGACAAAGTCCCACAGCAGGGTGACAGTTTTCTTCTCTCCTCCTCTCCTCTGGCTGTGTCAGCGTGGCCCTTGTGTCTGTGTGTGGCGGGAGTGATGATCATGAGTGAGTGGAGAGCAGCGAAGGGGGTTCGTCTTGTGTGTGTGTGTATATGTATCCGGGCTCCTCTGTTACGCAGCTCCAGGGTAAGGCTGTCTGATCAACACGGGGATGTTGTGTGCTCTTTTGTCAGGTCATTAATATTTGCTTACCGGCGGTTTACCTCCTGCTCTGGGGAAGATGAGGAGGGGGTGCTTCTCTCACTCCCTTCTATTTTCTTCCTCCACAACTTCCTCTGAGCAAACACTCCTTTACTCTTCTTCTGAGTTACAAGACACTACTCTGTTGGCTTCACTATACAGTGGTTATCCAATTAGTCTCTCCCTCTCCGTCTATCTCAGACACACAAACAAACACACACTCCCACACTTGATCTCGTAGTGCGCCTGCTGCTCGCTCTACTCAGCACCATCTGTGGATGTTTTACCCTCACTGACGGTTGCCATGGAGGTGTGGCCTGATTGGCCCGAGAGAAGAAGAAGGAGGAGAAGGAGGAGGCAGAGACAGAGGAGGAGGAGGAGGAGGAGAAGAAGAAGAGGAGAGATAGAAAGCACATGAGGAGGAAGAGAGAAATAAAGGAAAATTAAGGGGAAAGTGTCCACCTCAGTGAATCAGCAATGACAGTACATTATAAGCCTGCCGCATGATGTGTAATTGAACGTTAAAATAATGAGTGACAGTAATGGACAGTGTTAATGGTACACCACTGGCTCTTGAGACACAGATAAGGGATGCGGTTAAAAGAGTGACAAACACACTATAAAAATAAAAACAAGTCCAGACACAGAGGAAGGGCAGAGAGAAGAGCTGTGGAGCCCCAGTTGGTGAGATTTTCTACAACAAAACGTCAAGGTCAGTATTAATAATGACTGACAGACTACGCCCTTCGTCTGTGATGACATTAGTACCAGCCAAGTGCATCATCTTCTCCACTAATTAGACCACACTGTACCTCAATTGCACTCATCTATCAATGCCAAGCTTGCCCTCTTGAAAAGCCTGTCATTAACTCAAACTGTTTCCCAATGTACTACTGCAGTGAATTTGCTTAAGGAAACACTAAGAGGCATATTTTCTTATTATTACATGTCCATCAGGCTGGCAGGCTCAAGTATAAAATAAGACTGGGCTTAAATCTGCTCTGAAACAAGGTTGAGACTCCACAGGTCACTTGACAGCGAGGCAAGTCTATTTTGGTGAATCCAGCTCTGTGTAGAGTCTCAGCAGACTCTGACCTTGGAGTTCTTGTCAGTGTTGTTATGCAAGCACATACATGTTCTGAACAGGAATGAGCAGCGAGGAGACTGTTCCACAGGCAGGAAGAAAAAGCGATTTCAAGGACTTGAAAATATAGTGTGAAACTTCTTACTGGGTCAGAGCAGCACAGAGAACTAGCGCAGTGTCTCAATTAGGTGAACAATTTACAAGGTACCTGTGGGGCGTAGCAGGCCCTTTGTGACACAACTGAGATTTCATAGGCTTTGGCAGGGGACATGACAGACAAATTCAAATGGACAATTACTTTCAAAACTGTTTTGCAGTCATCGTTCGATAAACAAGAGTTGCTTATTAATTGGCCACTTGCAAAGACCTGCCCCTCTTTACTTTTAGTTACTGCTGCTATGCCTGTCAAGTGTTGCACTCTCACATGGCATGATATGCTTCTTGATAGGCTTTGGAAGTGATGCCACGATAGTCTTACTACTGTTGGTAGTAAGCTAGTTAGCTGAACATGCTAATGACTGCAGTTTATCTGCAGGGTATCACTCCAATGAGAGCCCCATGCACACTGCATGTGCTGTGGAGAAAAGCTTGAAAGACCTGCTGACAGCTCTAAAGACCAGTAAACTTTTAAAATACATGCAGTTTGTGTCTGTTTCTCTGCATACACACTTGCAGACTTGCATTTGGTCCATATTTTTGCAAGCCCCACCCACCCATTTCTCCCCCTGAGAACACTTAATTTCAACATGTGTGCAACTCCATCACCTCTCACCTAGCCCGTGGTTTCCATTTCTATCCATGTTTCCGATAAACAAACACTCCCCTCAAGTCTCTAATTTCCATATAGGTGACTGGGAGCAGCTACGCTGGAGTATTTTCAGGTCACACAGTGCACACTCATCCGAGCGTCCGTGACAAAATGAGTTCAATGAGGTTTGTCACCTCACTATTTCTGAGGTGAACAGATGGCCCACTGTTCACATGAGTGATTGGCAAACGAACAATGACACAAAACAACATCATTCATGTACACTGTCACCAGCAAGTGAGGCATTTAAATTCAAACTCCAATTTGTCTCCTTTGATAGAGCCTACAAGTATCTGAATTCAAAGATCTCTCTCTAGGCTCTCCCCATCCCCCTTGTTGAGTCTGAAGTGTGATGTGTGGAACAAATCACTACATTCCAAGTCCATATACAGTCAGGAAAAACTCAACATGACTCATGTTTACCTTAATGAGTATGGTCAAGGCAAAAAAGTGATATGGGAGCTGAGGTCAATACAAACACACACGTCAGGGTATGTGTGCGTGGGTTTCAGGACACAAAACATGTAGAAGAGACATCTGGAGAACAGTATTTTTAAAAAAAGCTTTTATGCCAACATAAATTCTCAAGTAGAATTTTGTCTAGTCTGTCCCTAAATTGTTCTATTTCTTTAGTTTTTGAACATTGAAAAAAATTTGTCATCCAGAGCTTCACAACATTTGAGACAGACCAATCTAAATGTCTTTAAAGTCTGAAATGATAGTAGCCCAATCTCAAATTATGGTTGCTGTATCTGCTGCCTTCAAAGTCCTATATAAGGGCAAACCTCTTGAGCTGAAAATAAACATGTTTAGCACAGACAGATTTAGCTACAGAGCATCAAAGTATTGTGCACTTTAAGTAATAGTGGCCTTGACACAGACTGATTTGGCTAGGCATCCTATTCTTAAGTACCCTTGAGCCCACCAGAAGAGTTTACTTGATGAAGTGTGGACTGATTGCACCTCTGTAAGTTGTACGCCATATAGTATTAGCATTGGAGCATTTTTTTTCTTTACGGACTTTGATGGAACATGAGCTTTTTCCATGTTGCACCCTGCAACAATGACAGGAGTAACATGAAACATGCTCTACTCAGAGAGAAGTTGACAGATACAGTATATTGATCCACCTACAGAACACTGACTGTGGATTCCCAGGGACGAGAGTCGACATTACCACCGAGAGCTTTTCAACCCCCAGCTGTGTGCAAGCAGCTTGGTCAGATGGAAAACTGCCGTGAGCAGCTTGTCATCAAACAAGTGGGCACAATTTACAACCAAATACCCCTTTGCAAGATGTATGCATGGAGTATTGGCCATTAAACACTCAATCGGCAAGATGGCTATCGTAAATTTACAGACCCTAGCTCTGCTGTGACATAAACCATACCTGGAAAGACAAATGGAAAACAACCTTTGAATCTCTGAACGTCCAAGATACATCTCCATCATGGAAGGCCAGAAACTGGGAGCTTTCAGGAAAGTGGCCACTAAATTGAACATCAAGAGCTGAGCCACAATCTATAAAACACACGTCCGCAGTGGAGTGTGCTTCACTGTGCTGGATAAGTGCTCCACCCACTCATCTTGGCTTGTTTGACAATATCCAGAAAAAGGGCCAGAAAGTTGTAGTAGAGGAGTGGGGCGCTGCTATCAACCAGCCATCTACAACATTTCTCACATGTGAACTTCTCCACCATATTTCTAGCACTGAAATATGGTGGAGAAGTTCAAAACTTTGGGGTTTTTGAGAAAAAGAGTTCAAAATTTGGGGTTTTTGGGGTCTTTGGTTGGACAAGGAATGCTAATATCTCAAAGGTATTGAGTGAACATGAGGCAACTTGATTTATGATTCACCTTCATAAGGTTAACACAACAATTTAGTTAGCATATGAAGTGATGACTCATGAATTTGTGTTTTTTTTTTTTTTAGGCCAATTCTACATTATAATTAACATATATTAGCACACTTACATTATTTGGGCGTGACAAATGAATGGAGACTATTAAACCGTTACATCCACCAACACAGAGAACAAGAAACCTCATTAAACAGCAAAGCTACAAAAGTCTGCTTCACCAAACCCTGAGGACGAAGCATCTGCAGGCGGTCATTAGACAAGCACTGAGTATAATGTCTTCCAGTACCTGAACATATCGCTGAACAGCAGCATGCACTGAGAGGAGCAAAATCTCCAGTATTCAGTACCAGTGCCCAGCTTAGCTGAGTTTCGGGAAACAAAACAAGTGTCATTATGCCATCAGCAACGAACGTGGATGCACAGAACAGAGTGAATGTTACCCACTCTATTAGGGTTTTTATTTATTAAAGATTTCTTTATAATTTCTTCAATAAGTATAGTGTGTTTCCTCTCCTAGTTGACATCTACTGACTGAAATTCAACATGGTTATTACTGTAAATTTGATGTGTGAATGCAGACCACGTCGGCCTTGCGGGGATGCTTGACAATCGGACGACGGGAATAAAAAGGCACTGACAAATAAGGTGTTTATGCACTCCCCTCCTTTAACAAGCAGAACGTTTCAATATGTTAATAAGATGTTGCTAAGGATGCACCGCTCCAGCTTTTTCTATCCTGATCTGATACGAGCACTCTTCCCAAATAAAAAAAGTGTATAGCTCACTTACATGGAACTCACTGGAATCATTTAAATGTAAGGTAACATGAGGCAAAGTGACCTGCTGTGAGTAAATAAAAGCAACTTATAGCTGAAACACTGACCAAGAAACTACTGAGAGCAGTTTTGCTTGATAAATGACAAACAATTAACAAATTAACTTGATTAATCTTCTGCCAATCAACTAACGATTACAATTTGTTTCAGCACTCATTTGAATTTTGAAAAACTTGAACATATAGTCACTGACGACGAAGTGGAGAAACTGTTTAGCTTGCAAATATGGGAATTAGCATTGGTCCAGCGACCAAGCAGCACATTTTACTGAGAGAACATGCAATTAAACCAAAGATCATCAACATGAGTCACTACAGCACAGGATGTTCTGCTGAGTATACAGAAAGATGATGGGAGACTATAACTGCAGTGTCCATTCCTTTTACAGTTTTATTTCGGAATAAATCCTAGGAGAATTCCAGTTTAAACATTTCTACTGCAGTTGATTTCCACAGTAAGGGGAGAAGTAACTGGAAACAGTAGATATACTTTATACTGCATGCATTCAATTTCAAATAGAACCGTTAAGTCTGGGCTCTCTGCCCGGGATTGCTTACTGAACACACAATTTCATGAGCCTCAAAAATAAGGTGGTAATATGATGCATCATTGCCAAACATGCACACAATGACAATAAATTGGGACAATCTCACAGCAGAGAGGCAGCGAGTGATAGAACAAAAATATACATAAATAAATAAAAATATCGGGAATGTGCTTTAGCGACAGTTTCTGAATCCATATTCAATTCAGCAGAGGCAGTAAAACCTTGAACCAAATGCAGCAAGATGAGATTTAACACACTTTCCTGTGCGCAACCTTAAATGACCATAATACTTAATCAACATTAGGTACAGTTTTTTTTTAATCCTCTGGTAAAGCAGAAGATGAGTGAGCTGTGGGGTTCTCATTTATGTCTGGCTCATGCTTTCTGTCAGTGTGAACCCAATAAACTCAGGGCACTGTGCAGTGCAGCTCTCTCTTCTCCACATGAAGTTTATTGTTTTGCTCAAAGGCATTAGATGGCTGCCAAACTCTAAAAAAAAAACAAAAAAAAACACTGAATTCCTGCTTGTCACACCTCACAAGTCATCCAAAAACAGTTTTTTTCATGTTAGAAGTCCAAGCAAGTTCAATGAAAACTGTAACTGAAATGAAAGAGATTCAGTGGTGGAAAAAAAAAGAATGATTTCTGAACTAAATGGCTTTCACTGCAGGTCTGGATTGTTCAACCAAAAGGGAACAAAGAGAAAAGCCCTGCCTGCCTCAGGAGATGCAGGACACTCTAAAGCTATCAGGCCAAATGGCTGCTATAGTAACCTTTATGGAGAGACAAAGCACACAGATGCTGTCATTAGGAAAAAGGTTGATCGATTTTGTTAAGCTGTCATTAGGAAAAAGGTGAGCCGATTTGTTAAGAGCATATGAGGAAAAAAAAACCAAGCACATGACCCTTGTGATGAAAAACAGTCCCCTGACACGCAAGCTGAATGCTGTGGCTGCATCTCCCTCAGCAGATCTGGGAATAAACGTGACGAGTGAACAAAGCAAAGTATGGTTTACCATTTTGTTTGAGCTTATCCAGTCTTCAAACAATATTGGTACCAACAACCAATTAATATGCAGTGATAATCATTCCTCCTTGCTGACCATTATTAATTCAGCAAAAGCTGTACGGCTTGTCCTCTGGCCTGAGAGGTATTACCATCTTCATGTATTTTTAATTTATTTTCATTTTATTAAACTTCTTCATAAACCAAAATATAAATAAATCAGGGCTGAAAGTAACTATTTTAGAGCCCAAGGTGATGTTTTCAAATTGCATATTTGGTCCAACCAAAATTTAAAACCGCAAAATGAAATGATTATCAAATTTGTTGGCACTTGGTCTTAAGAATCAATAGCAAAAGCATTTAAATCAAAGATGCATATAAAGTAAGTAGCTGTCTTAAGTGTATTGTTGTTAAGTGAGTGGTTACAAACATTATTCATATTAATGGTTCATTCAAAAGGCAGAAGAGACCATTACATTTTAAATCTTTCATTAATGGAGCTGAAGTGTTTGGAGGAAAAACATAAAACTTTAAGCTTAAGCTGTTCCATTAATTTGCTTAAAAATACCACAAATTAAATACTGAGCCTATTCAAATATTTTTGTAATAATATCACACAATGTTATCTTTGTGAATGTGCAGAGCAGTGTATGAAGCATTTTTGAAAATGGAAGCTGCACATGCATTATCTTTTAAGGGAAAACATCTTCAAACCCTGATACCACAATGAGATATGTCCTAAACGAGGTGATAACAAACCAGGAGCTCGTATTCAGGGAAAAGCTGTTGCAGTCAACTAAAGCAATTCAGTGCTTTCTTGAAACGTAAGGTTAACGGTAGCTGTGACAATGCAGGGTGTCACTGCAGATAAGAGCCCGGTCGATATCTGAAGACAGCAATGAATTGCTTATGACATCAGTGTACTAATGTTAGCACAACGACTCCCTTAGGGCACAGCTGAAAAGCATATGGGATGCCTCCTCACATTAAAATCCATTTTCCTGCTTTGTATGCACTTTACGGATCACTCCGATACAGTGTGTAGTTTTTGCATTCCGACAGAATGATGGATAGCCATTCTGAACATATGGCAGGTTTAAAATTGTGCAGTGACCCAGTCTAAACGCTTATCAGGATGCCCAGTGCAGTCAGTCTTCATTGGCATTCATTACCGCTCTTTAGAATTAAGCAGAGATTGTTTTGAAAAGGTCATTACGGAAAACTGATATAATCCCCTTCATTATAAATCTGCTGATGTGATACTTATAACGGCACAGTGAGACCTGAAACGCTATCTTACTACTCTCCCCCTCCCCCAGTGAGAACGCACTACTATAGAGTACATCTCTGTCATTATGCCTCCAATGCACAGGATACATTTTATCTACACTCCAGTATCTGCCGAGGCTATTTGGGGAGATGAAGGCTCTTACAAGATGCTGATAAGGGTGACTCGCTTTGTATGTCTATTCACATACAGTTAAGATGAGACCTATAATGGGAAACTCTTATTTTTCTGGGAAACTTTAACTCCAAAACAGGATGAGCTTGGCCTTGCTTCACTTCAAAGATGAATGTTTTTTTTCCACCCTGCTTACATTTTAATCGCAGGCTCTGAAATGGTAAATTGACTTCTAGCTCTTTTTCAAGGGGCATTAGGTCTTTTATTAATGCCTACTGACAAAAGATACTTTCACACTGGAAGGCTTACTGCTCAATTCCAATGGGTTTTTTTGTTTTGTTTTTTTCAGACACATTCTGGATTCAGTGTGGTCAATAGCTAGCATGATCCTGAAGTGACTTACGTGCACAAAAGCAGCCAGAAATGTTTCTTTTGTTGAATTCTTTGAATGTTTGAACCGACCCCTAAGGCTCTTAATTTTGCAGTGACATTTCAGTCACTTTCACCTGTGATCCGGCCATTTCTTTTGATACGCTTTCAAACACTGACCGAGTTATGATAGGCCCACTGAGTTTTGCTTGAAGCATTTACAAATCCTTATGGAGGTCCGACACCTCATTATCCCTTCACTGAACAATGTCCTTCATCCTGACTTAGCAGCAGTGCCGGCACAGTGTATGCCATCCTCCCACTACGGAATCATGATGAACAAAATGTTAGCAGAACATAAAAGTTGTATGAATTCTAATAAGACTTTTCACACCACATATCAGAAAACCCATGTACCCATGAAAGGGGACCAAATTAGAAATTTCTCATTGGTTGAAATGTTACATTCCTTGTGATGATCGCTCCATACCATTTGGATCTGATTTGGACCACTTTAACCATACCCTCATTTTGAACATATGCAAAGCCTGGTGCGTCTCAAGCACAGTCATAAAAGCAGCTCTTCACCTCTGGCTCTGAACCAGTTACAGCTATGCCTACATCTGTTAGCAGAGCAGGTGACCTTGTGTGTAATTGGTTTGCTTATCTAGCAGCAAAGCATTCTGTATATCTTACAGTGCTGTACCATTTGTCAGAGCAAAGAAGTTAATATATGGTGCCCCTTTCAGCTTGATAATGCATGCAGGGGATCTGACTGTGAACTGGAGAGTAAATCAAAACCAAAGATAACTGATTGGCAGTGTTAAAACTTTAAAGTTTGCATCAATAGAGAGAAGTGATTAGTATTGGTGAGCACTTTTACAGATGGGAGTTCTTATTGCTTGTTGTTCTGCTTAGTGTTAGACATGCTAGAGCTCTATAAACATCCAGCACACAAAGAATGCAGCTATATTCTTCAGGGAACTAAGTGCTTGAGCAATCATTCTCTTTTATGCGATCTACATACATCATGGTGTGGGTGAATATGTCCCTACTGGCCAGAGCCCATTTCACCCACCACAAACTCTAGCTGCTTGCCTACAGTACCACATTAAACACAACTGCCTCAGGTTATTCATGAATGAAAAGGTGCATGACTGAAAGAAAGTTTAGAAACAAAGAGTTTAACTGTGAGGTAGCGGTTAGTCCCTGAAAGAAGGCAGAACTCTGTAAACTGCATCTTTTAGTTGTACTTCTTTATTACACAAAAGACAGAAAACATTTTCATCAGCTCCCGAGCACAGAACTGAAGAGAAATCTATATCAAATCCATAGCAATTAGACCAGTGTCTCCACTATCCGTATACATCCACAATAAGTCCAGATCAAACCACACTTACATTTTAGTGAAATGTTTCAACTATCGTCAATGTGTACTGAGTGCATTTACACCTGTATTCATTTAAGTCAAATTCAAACATAACTCAATCACAATAATTTGCTAAAATTACCAACATGACCAATCCATCACAGAAGTAAAACAGACCTAAACACTGCTGGATACCTATTGAATTTACAGTGAAGCAGCTGCAGAAGTCTTTCAGTAAACTGTACATGACACTGCAGTAAAATGGACTTAACAGCAGCACAGAGAAAGAAGTCTGGTTCAGAAAACCATGAGGCCTCCATTTGTCTGATGAATAGTGAGTGAGAAGAGGAACATAAGAGTAAAAGAAAACCCCACATGACAGCAACTATTTCATCACACAGCCAGGAATGCCAGTTGGCAATATCCAAAGTGCTAAGAAGAGCCAGCTTCCTTTATGTTTCTAACTGGCTTCTACCATCTTAAAGAAACTTTTTCGCCCCTCATGCTACAATTTTATGGGCCTTCAGGCATGTCTTGTCTTGACATTCTATGTTTACCTGAATACGTTCCTAAGACTGGATAGTGATGCGAATTGGAAAGACAGGATGAAAAAGTAGGAAAGGGGAAGTAAATCACTATGCCTGAGTAATGAACACATCAAGCCCAAAGAGCAGTAATGAACTTCATCCTATCTTCCTCAGCCTCATCACTCAGTGTGATTGAATGAGGGGGTGAGCATTTGTTTTTAGTGAGAGCAAAAACAATAATGACCTGAAAAGCATCAGTCCTTCATATTTACCGTCCCTGGCCCAGTCAGGAGTTAAAATATGATGGCACACTAAAGACACAGACATCATGAATCTCAAACTACATTCTGCAGGTGACTGAATGAGGAAAATGGGGCACAGTATGTCACCAGGGAAATGTAGATGGAATTTAATTATGAGTTTAGAGTGCTGCTTCTCTTTGAAAAGGTGTTGGTCCAGTACTGAATGTTGTGGTAATGTCTCAGGATGTCAGGTTTTTGATTTACTCAAAACATCTGGTATCTGGAAATATATTTTCAAGCTGCTATATGTGTTCTCATAATAGTATTTCAGCAAACAAAACAAAATTAAACATCCTTTAGCACAAGCAAGGATCAATAGAAAGTTTGTTTTGGAAATATTCATGAACTGACACAGTAAATCATCACACATAATACAGTTAACATACTGAACTGCAAAAGATTTTTTAAAAATCACGGCATGTGGGAATGACTCCAAAATATGGTTAAAGAGTTGTATGGTACTGATGCAAGACTGACATTGTGATGGATTGTGATACATGACACAGATTTATCTCCTTATTTTCATTTACAGTGCGGAAATGCTCAAAATGTTTTTTTGAAAGTGTGGAATTAGATGCAAATCTTGTGCAAATCTTGGTTTTGAATAAAATCACTGATTTTCTAGGACATTGATCTTGATATTCTGGCCAAGCACTCAGATCTGCATACAGATCAGTCTGTTTACGAAGCTGCATCAAACACCGTTTCCTCAGAGAAAAAAAATCTCATTCTCTCAAGATTTTAATATGCTTGTTTTAAATATTGTTACTTTGATACATTTTCAAATAATGGCACTGTTAGTTGTATATGGCATTCAGATGGGAGTTGGTTATGTAAATCTATTTGTGTAGGAGCCAATCAGCCTTTCATCAGTCTCTCAGGAGAACTAAATGCTAGGCTAAGCAGAGCCAATAAAGTGGTAGTGTTCTTGTTAACATGCTGATGAAAACCAGGAAAGACCAATGTATATGCACAGCATTTGTATTACCTTGAGTACAGCCAGGAAAAGGTTGTCTGTTTTATTTAACTTTTTTTTTCCTCTTTTAAAGTCCTGAAAACATATTTTTCCACAAAACTTGAAATCACTGGACCAAAGCACAGGCTGAACATTTGGACGGAGTGTGAACATTAATCCCGACACACTAAATCATTGATAGGAGCTACGGTGTTGTGGAGCAAATTCACCAAGGCCACCTGTAGTTGGCCCACTAATAATGTGGCAGAGGTAGCCCTGAGCTTTGATGGAGGAGAGGAAAAATACGAGCTGGGAAATTAGGTTTACTGCCGTGTGGCTGCTTTTTATTTCATGATTCAGAGCTGACCCACAAAGGTCCACGAAACTGCTTTTGTTATGGACCATGCAGAGACTGTAGCAACTGAGGGAGCACTTAAAATAGAGTGAAGGCAGAATTACACAGCAGAACATATTTTCAAGACTCAAACAGAGTAAACCCCTGTCTCACAGGACAAGTCAGGGTTGACAACAGCTGCAGTGTTGGTGATTATGTCGACATCTCAATTCAACATTTTAAGAAGATTAAGAGTCCTTTGCCACATCAGTGGTTCTGTGAGGCTTTACTTAGGCACAGATGCTTTGAGCACAAACATCAACAATGCTAACATGCTCACAATGACAATGATAAACTGATATTTAGCATGCTCGCCATCCAAGTTCTTACAATTCATCCTGAGGGGAAATGGAATATCTGTACCAAACTTCATGGCAAAGCATCCAACATGTCCAACCAAAGATATCAACCTCATGGTGGTGCTAGACAATCACCAAAGTCAGTAAGATATATTGTCTGGGAACCATGAATGTCTGTACAAAATTTTGTGACAATCCATCCAGCAGTTGTTAATATGTTTTACTGGGTAAGCATAAACTTAGATCTGTTGGTGTCACTGGACAGAAAATCAGGGAATCATCAAACTCATTACGATTCATCCCATGGATACCATGCACATCTGTACCAAATTTCAAGAAAATACATTAAATAGTTGTTGAGATATTTTGGTCTGGACCAGCTGGAGCCTTACAGCTGGCATGACTAAAGACAATTGTAGTATGTCACAATAATATATATATATATATATATATATATATATATATATATATATATATATATATATATATATATATATATATATATATATATATATATATATATATATATATATATAAACTATTTGATAAATGCATCAAAGCTGGATTTATATAAACTCTACATAAAATGTAAAGTAATTTATGAAAAAGCCTCCTGTACATGAGCTTGATAATGTTACATAACAATAATGTTCAGGATCAAACAGAGAGGCTAATTATTTTTTATGTTCTCCACAGTTATCTCATGAGACACATTTAATTGGATATCCTCCTATAAGGATAGAAGGTACCTTAAGGTGATGATTGGGGGTGTTTTTATGTTCTAAAAACTTTTTTAAATCATTGCCATCATTGAATACGCAACATTAATTAATCTTAATTATTTAATTACTAATACTCAGTTATGTAAATATGTAAATAATGTAAATATCAAAACTTAATTTAATTCACTGATATGATGACCTCAGGTCTCAACAGCCAGAAATTATTTAAGCCCTGTGCAAAAGTGGAAATTGCATTTGCAAGGGAAATCTGTTCCTAGCACAATATGCTCTACACACACACACAGTAATCAAAACAGGACACCAACTGTGTACAATAGGTGCAGCATAAAATAACCCTTTTGAAATATGCACATCACAGTTGCCATTAAGTCATTCAGAGTCTTCAGGGAACAATTAGGATTTGGCGTCTGGTTGTCTGTATTATTAACGGGGATGGATAGCGAAACTCTGAATTAACGGGGCTAAATTATAAAAGAACATAGTATTAATAAGCTCCAACGTTACCAGTTCTGCTCTTGGTATTGGAGAGATTAAGAAAATAGATTTCCTATTTATTTGGGCTACATAAACATTATCTTGCAACTTTTATCTCCCTTTCTAATTTGCAATTAAATCACATACATTTGTCTGTGATGCATTTTCGCTATTCCCAATACAGAAAAGAGACTCTCTCTCTCTCTGAGCCTCTCGTATGTGTGAGGGGCGGGGCCAGCTCTCTCTGCCTCTCTCTCTCTCTCTCTCTCTCTCTCTCTCACACACACACACAAAAACAGACACACACAAACAGACCCTGCTCTTAGTGACAACAGCAGAGAGAATTAAACACTCAAAAGTCTGGTTACACTTCACTAGTCGATGCCAACAATGCTCATTGTTACAAGTCTTTTGCAAGAAAGGGTAGAAAAACAAGCAATCTTTTCAAACATCTCATGAAAGTGCATCACATACAGCCGGAGAAATGCACAGTTTTCAACTGCTTAGCTCGTTGTTTATCTCTTGTTGCCCCAACTACCTCGGGTATGTTATGCATGCTAGCAGCCTAGATCCCACGCCGAGTTAACTAAATTATACAAACATGGGTCAATGATTAAAAGTAAACATTTTTTCTCTTAAAAACAACAAAAAGAATCGATAAGAATACTGTTAACGTACTAAAGTTTTAGTACTGTTAAAAATTTTAACGATATCCATCCCTTATTATTAACCAGCACAGATCAACGACGCACTGAGCAAATCAAAGTACCAACCTCCCATACTGTGGGAGAATGACCTTACTCTGCCTCACAAGCTGAGGCTCCATAAACCTGCAGATATTTATTCCTGAGAAATCTCTCACAGGTAGCAGCTCAGATATCTCCTTTGTTTTTAGGATGTGAAATACATTCCATAGCAGTGCCTGCTTTTCAAAGAAATGTTATTATACAAATGTCCTGGTAATAAAGTAAGATTAATTCCACATCTAAACTGGCAGACGCTTAAATGAATGTGTACCTGAGACTGTGCAATGTAGCAAGATAGGTATATACAGACGGGTGACAAATCAAAAGAAAAACTGGTACAAGCCTAAATGCTTGACCCCTACAGTGAGGGGATCTGATGGCTTTGTTATGCTGTGGGGGGCATTTTGCTGGCATGGTATGAGTCCACTTGTCCCCTTACAGGGAAAGGTCAATCAAATACAAAGTTGTTCTGAGTCGTCACCTTTATCCCATGATAAAACATTTCTATCCAGATGGGAGTGGTCCCTTCTAGGATGACAATGCTCCAATTCACAGGGCATGAGCGTCACTGAATGGTTTGATGAGTATGAAAATGATATGAATCATATGTTATGGCCTTCACAATCACATCTCAACACAGATGAACACTTATGGGAGATCTCGGACTGACATATTAGACAGCGCTTTCCACCACCATCATCATCAAAACACCAAATGAAGAATGGTGCTCATCTCTCCAGTAGATCTTCAGAGACTTGCAGAATCAATTCCAAGATGCATGGAAACTGTTCTGTTGGTAAATTTTGGCCCAACACCTTACTTAGACACTTCTGGTGGTTTTTCATCTCATCTGTAGTTAAAGTATTACAAGCTTGTCCTAACTATCAACAAACTTTTTAACTCGTTTATTCTGCAGCTCAGCTTCTCATGAGGGCTTGCTTTGAACCTTTTAACACTGCAGGGCACAACACTATTCTCTCTTGTAAAAAGATATAAAAGCTATTTACTGAATGCGTGCCTTGAAGATGAGAAAAATAAAACAACTTAGTCGCTGCCATGGGAATGGGCAGATTACACCCACCACCATGCAGTACAAATGGTCATTAGCACTGTAATTACTGGGAGTTTGAAATTCATCAGTAGAAGTGGATTGCCAGTAAGCACTCCTAGAAGCACAGAGAAATGCATCACAAGGGGATTATATGATGGACTAATGTCCTCTCTTTCACGAAAAAGGTGCCATTCCCTCAGACAGTTCCTGGAAAAGAGACCATGTTTCTTTGTAAACAATCATGTATCATTCACTGGCACTGTTTGCATGAGTTTGGATGTATGGATGATGTATTAAATGTTACATATAGAAACCATAGCTAGTAAATGATCTAATAGTCTTTTGAATTATTTAAGGACACTGAACTTTTTGGTTTTGGTTTTTTTGCAGGAAACCAGGCCTGTTCACTACACTTGAGTATAATGAACTAATACTATGACTCCAAAATAGGTGCTGTTACTTAAGCAGGTTCCGTAATGTCAAACAAACACACAGTGAGAACTCATGCAGACAATTTATTCTGGTGAGTGACTTTGTTAGTGTTAAGACAGAGTTAACTGTCATAACAAAGCATATATTGTGCCATGCTAAAAAGCTCTGCAGGCCAGCTGAGAGCCTTCGCTTTTCCATGACCTCATTTTGTTTGGTTTCTTCTAAGGAGGTCTGGTGTGGTTTGTTGACCTAATTTCTGTAGGGTGAGCGTGTGCGGACGGGCTGACATGCACAAACTACGACATTTATTTAAGGAGCACAGGCCTCGTCCACTGGGAGCTGGGAGATGCTCCCTGTTTTCCCCTCAGGTGAGAATAAATGGGACCGGTGCCATTAATGGAGCAGCAAAAATAGAGGTTGCCACTAATGTGTAGCTGCATGGGTGAGAAATTCCCAACCCTGTTCTCTGAGATGGTGTGAAAACCTAAAAGTGCCATTAAAAAAGAATGTTCTGGATTGGGTCAATGCTACCAAGGGACTAAACAACACCACTTTTACAGCTGTACAGCGAGAGGGAGGACCTTCACTATGACAGAAAGATAACAAAGTGAGGTTTCTTTCACAGTAAGTTCTATGACAGCTCTAAGGTCAATAACGGTGTACAGAGTAAGGCAAAGGCTGGTGTTTTAAAGGAAACTCATGAATTGTTTAATTCTGACAAAAACTTTACTGTGCTATATGTCAAATATATATTTTCTTTTGCTACTTGGGGGCAGCAGAATTTATTGCTAGTACAATACTGACAGGTTATCACCTTCTTAAACTGTTCTAGCGAAAATATTAGCAATCTGTTGCCTACTTACACAACTCAACTGACAAATGTTAACTCCAATTTTAGCTGTGTTTTTGATCCCCATCAAGTCACGAGGAAAATGTCTCCATTATATGTTCACCAGCTAGTCTCTAATTGTGTCTGTCTACTTGGTGCTGGTGCCTTTAATGCTGGGCAGGTATTGTCTAGTCAGTTTTTCAGAGATTTTTTCTGAAGAAAGTTGCTTGCTGTGGCTGGAAAGAAGGACTGGACCAAACACTGAAGTTGTGAAGCATAAAACCTAAATAATGAACCGAATTGGCAACAAAACGCTGTAGAGCTGAGGGGGAACTGCAGAGTCGATAATAAGTAATTGGCATTGAATTATTAAATCATTGAGATTTTCATTTGGTTAATTTTAATATTGAATAGAGTTAAACTTTCTAAATGTTAAATGTCAAAAAACAAACTTGCCTGAAGAAAATATAAATTGGCATTAAATATTACTTAAACCAGAAATAAGTTTTAATATTGAATTTGTGTAATATATACTATGTAAATAAGTGAAAAATTTCTTCCTTTTATAAGTGTTTCTCTTAAGCCTATTATTAAGGTTATCGTAGTTCAGTTACTGTCAAACATGTCCAGGTTTATTAGAACAGCTGCAGCAGACTACAGTCTGTTTAACAGACTTCCGCTTGTGTCTCAGAGGATCAGGTTTTCATTCTGTTTCAGGCTGCCAGCTTCAATGCTGTAAAATTTAACTATTCTCTGCCATTTCGGACAGAGCTTCCACCTTCAGCCATCTGTCTCTGTCTCTATTCCTGTACATGCACCATCCTTATCTATTCCTTCCACTGTTTCTCTCACTAATTACTCTACTCTTTCTCTCTCATCTTCTCTATTGTCTCAAATGTCTCCCTCACTGTGTTCTGTTCTTTACCCTCTGCCATGTATCGGCTCAGAGATATCCCTCTTGGCTGCAGTAATCTGCATTGCTGGGCTTGAGAGGTTGTTTCCACTTCCAGAGTATATAACCTTGCTCACTAGTCTCACAGGCTCAATTGCAGGATATTGGCATCACTGGCACATAAACTCCAAACATGCAAAACTGGGATATATTTCGGATGGCAACAGCATTAGCAAATCACCCAGAAGGCAGGGCTTACTCTCGTAAAGCCTCCCAGAATGTGATTTGTATTTTTTTGGAATATGAGATTTTAAAATCTTCCATTTCACATTATGACAACTTGTGCTTGTCTCCAGCTCAGTTTGTGGGCCCTTGCACTTTCCATTTGAATGAGTGTGTAGATCAGAGTACAGGACAGGGTACAGGACAGATAGTGGAGACACACAGAGCCAGCCAATCTATTCTATAACCAGGGTGGTGATTTGCCTTCCTAATGAGGGTGCAAAGTCACCATCGTTTAATTATTCATTTTGCTCTGACTCAGGAGTGCAAAGCAAATATGTATTCTTAAACAGGAAAAGCTGTAATTAGAGCTAAAGCAAAGGTTAAAAAAAGAACACTTCATCAACCAAGAGGTAGTCACAGTCAAACACTTATATGTACAGTAGACTCATTTACATACTAATGTAGACTCATTTAGTAAAGCTGTAAATGTCAAACATATCCCTGCCACAGAAATGCTAGCAGATGGTATCTGGACATGCTTTTAAACTGTCATGGAATCTCACGATGTCATCACACAGAGCCCTGCTGCCGATGCCTGCAACATTAACAACATTAAAAAAAATAAAAGAGGTAAAAACGGCTATGCAAAGATGTGCAAATTACAAGGTGCTATGTACAATATGAAAGTTTTCAAATTTACTTGTTAGTTTACACTAAGCTGCTACTACAGTTTTATTATTATGATGATATTAAAATGTATTTTTGCTTTTTAGATTAGCATTTTCGTGGTGACCTTAGCAAGGTTGCTGCTATCCAAAAAACTGAATATCATTGCCATCTTTGTGTAAACAACCTGAAAGTAATATTTAGATGTTGATATTTTTATAATTTGACTGGCTATCCTAGGGTTAGGATTACTCAGGACATTTTTTGTGCAATATTGCAAAAGCAGATATCTCAACACTGTTGCATTTATTATATGGTCATTTCTTCTTCTGTACATCATATGGTAAACATTTCCTTACAACTCACTTTAATTTCTGTTAGCAGGTATGTTGCCCAAAAAGTTACCTAATGTATGTTCTCAAGTCAACATCGCTTTTGCTGTTATATGATGTTGTCTTCAGATCATCGTACAGCTTTCTTATTATGATGGCTTTAAAATATATCTGCTTTTGTAATATTTTCCAGATTATCCCTAACTCAAGGATAGGGATAGACAAAGAAACATTACGGGCAACTTCTGATGTTAAACAGTACCCTACGAGTTGCCTCAGCATATTGGATAGATTTATGACCCTAGCTCTCACTGTTGCTTGCTGCCTGCAGCATTGTCAATATAATTGCAGAATGTATCACAAAGTTACCCTAAGCTCAACCAAAATCAATAACAGAGTGAAGTTTATATTTTGTTAGCTAGCAAGTTCTCTATACAATGTCAAAAAGTGCTTGCAATTTCACATGATAAAATGGCATAGCCACAAATAAATTATCTACATATTGTGCAATCCCAAAACATTCTCTAAGCATCCAATTACAGTTAGTTAGCAAAAATGTCAGTTCTGTCATTTGGGACCTATCTGCAGACAGGTGCACTGTTGGACAGCAGCTTCACTGTGATGCTCCCAGTAGGACATCAATCTTATTTCCTGCAGTGACAGTGATGCAGCCATCTGGGACAGTACCCACACCCTGTGTTGGACTTGTCATTTCAATGTCATACGATATGTTTGTTATGACATTAGAGACAATGTAATGTTTCAAAGATTATGATGGTATTTCCTGAGATGACATTCAGTATTGCCAATTAAAGTATTTTTAACTCAGCGATAAAAAAGCCTGTTTTTATTGGAACCCACTACACCAGCTGTCAAACACAATGCATGATGATACGGCTCTCCTTAGATTTCCAGATGATTAAGTTTGATTCTGTACATTATTTTGTGACAATTTACTCCAAGCAAACAGCTGTTCGTTGCCCATGAAATGTGAAACACATACATCACTGACTGTGTGAAAAAGGATCTTTCCTAAAAACTTTCTTGATAAAAGGTGTTTAGAAAAGCAAATTTTAAACTTTAGCAACAGTTTAGACAACTATTGACTTATACTAACTTTAAAACATTAAAATGTCCTGATATAGCTAATTACAGTTGGCCAGAGATGCGTATACTTGAAACTGAACATTAAATACATCACACCTCATTAGATGCTATCTCAACGGGAAATAGGAATGAACTTGCGTGGTCTTTCAGGCCTGACATGAACCTCAGCCTGCTGTTTGGATGCTGCCTGACAAACAGGGAGGGGAGATAAATTAGACAGTGACAGGGACAGGTGTGTTAAAGCCGAGTGACACAGAGGCAAGAAAGTCATTTCTGCCCTGCGGCAGCCAAAGGTTTACGAGGTTTCACTGTACCGTGTATCAATCAGGGGGTCTATTTATAGAGGACCCAGGCCGCTGCTAGAATACAAACACTTGACTGAAGTAGGTTACCGGCATACGCCTGCATCAGCAGACATGAGGAGAAAGGAGGACGCAAGAGGAAAATAAGGCAGCCAGGTTAAGGGTAAGGATAAGTTATACAGAAGCTGAAGATGATTAATGACATTCACAACTTCACTACAACTTTTCCAAATCTAATTTTGCATACATCTAGATTGGGAAGTATCACATCTCCATTGTGTGTTTACTGTTCCAACTATACAGAACATCAGTTTGAAAATCCAATAATCAACTGATATTTTCTGGACGCTGAAATCTGAGAAAATAACCCTCATGAAGTCATAGTGATGTCATCAGGGTTATCTCAGATTAGACTTGAAGACACATAAACTCCCCATTACAAATTTGTTGTGTGGAATTTGAAAGACTTTTCCCAACTATGTGGAAGCGCCATACTAAATCACGGAAATACCCCTTTAAAATCAATTAATTAGTAGACAGAAAGTTACTATTTATGACTGACATTACAACATATTTATGACTGACTGGTTGTGGTTATTAGTCACAAATTATTTTAGTTAGTTTTAAACGGCAAAAAATTGTCTGCAAAAGTAGACTGAATACTTTTGGGGCAGTATTTTCACTATTAATCATGAAAATATTTGCAGATTGAGTAATAAAAACAATCGCTGTCATTTTTATTTAATAAATAATTTACTGCTTATCAAAATAACTTTTTTTCATTATAGACTAATTTATTAATCAACAGATGGTTTCAGCACTAAAGAAGTGCATATGCTGACATATGGCTTTCCCTCAGAAACAAACACAGTTACCAAGTCTGTGGAAAAACACCAGCATGTGGCCACAAATGCATCTTTAATGATGTGTAGGATGAGTTCCTGGTATAGACAAAAGGAGCTGGCTTGGTTACAGCGATGACCAGCGCATAAGTCACATGCTGAACCACTCGGCATCTCAGATAGCTGTATCCAATTGACAGGATGGAGTGCGAGTGTTATTGTCTGTCAACAGGCTACTTTAAGGTGTTTTACAAACAACATGGTTCGCTGGGGTCGCCTATTCTCCAACTAATCCCTGGCTGTTAGCTGCTAATCCCTGTTTATCAGTGCAGGGTGCGGGTTGTGGCCAAGTAGTGAGTAAGAGAACGCCAGGCTCACTTTTGTGTGACATAATGGAAAGTGCTTCTCGACTCGTGTGCTACAGCTGGGTGATATTTGAGCCATTTATAGAATTGTTAGGATGTGTATTAACTGCATTGCACAATGACCAGTAGAAACCTATTGTGGTGTATTTTCTATAATGAAAAACATTAACTTGACTATAGATTAAAAAAAAACCCTGCATCATTACCCAAAGTGTAAAATGCCATATCTTTAACACAGTCAGTGCACTCAACAGAAAAGAACTAACCTGCTATTACAGCTGATGCTCTGCTAGTCAAAGATATGCAAGATTACAAGTATGCAGAAATGTGAAACATGCTGCCTACTGCATTTCAACAAACTCACTATCATCATCTCAGAGCCCATTAGTTGAAAACAATGTGTAGTATTTTCTCTCAGGCTGTCACCAGTGCTAGAGCTATGAATAAGATTAATGTCAGGGAAAGGTATCACTGTTGAATCTTTTCCTCCTCGTTCTCCAGCCACCGTTTTCACAACATATTAATCAAGTGAATGACAACAGTAGGACATGTCTGCATCTCAGCCAGCCAGCGGTCCCTGGCCGATCGCTCCTCTTCCCCTCTCCTCCTGACTGAGAGGCTGCATGCTGCCTCAACTTTCCCTCTAATCAATCATTGCCTTTTCCCATTTTCACCTTAGTTCTACAGAGGCCTGCACTGTTGACCACGTGGGGAACGAGATTAAAATGTCGAGCACATTTCTTTACAGAAAAACATACGTCCTAATACTACAGGCCAATTTGTGATTTCATAATCAAGACATTCTGCCTACTCTCTCAATGGAAAGAACCAAACTCATCAAGGACATACACCCTAGGCCATATTTAAAATCTTCTCCAAAACAGAGCATCACAGTGCCTGGCACTATTTCTCAAGGTTTAAGGGTCCTTGTAGCAACGCTTCTCACCATGGCGTCAAACTGTTGAATGTGGTATCACACTGTGCACCAACTCTCAGCAATTAAATTCAAATCAGCAAGGAGAAGCGGTGGGATTTAGATGTGACTATGAAAAGCTTAACTAACCACTAGTTCATCTTAACAAGTGTGGTAAAACTATGCCTCCTGAGCAAAGAAAAACATGTTTTATTAGTGACTGAGGAACAGATTGAATTTAGTAATTTTTTCTTCATGAGGATCCATTTATGTGGACTGGGCCAAAACAGTAAGTAATCAATTTTATGGCCATTGCTGTTTGAGCGAAATGACCATAAAATGCAGCGTCAAAGTGCTGGGATTATGCCACTTATAGCTTCAATAAGTAAATCTATGGAGAGTTCTAGAGCATGCAAGCAGACACTGTATCTGTATACACTCACCAAGCACTTTATTAGGAACCCCACATATCCAATACAGCAGTTTTGCCATAAATTTACAAAGCTTGTACATTTTTGTTTTTTATAGACAATGTCAGAAAGGTGATCATTCTTATTTATGTTTTTTAGTGATACTGAGGTGATAGTGGGTGCTGGTGGTGTATTGGAGTGCATTGTATTGAAAAGTGTTCCTAATAATTTGCCTCCCTCGTGCATGTTAATGGGGTGGGCAAAATATTAGAGACACCAAAACCTCCCACTACAACCTCGATTGTGAAAGGATTTTGTAAAATTAGAATTTATGGTAGAGCTGTTGCATTGGATTGCATTAGTTCGCACAGGTGTTCCTAATAAAGTGCTCAGTGAGTGTGTATATAAGGAGAAACAACATGTCTAGATGTTGTCTAAAGCCATATTGAGAAAACTAATGGCTAGAGACTGGAATTAAATTGCATTGCATTGTAGATTTTCCATCAAACATTGAGTACACTTCAGATGAAATATCTACTTGTTTAACACAACAGTACAAAATTATTATGTATATACTACGATATCCAGTGACAAAAACCAAGTCTGTCTATCATATCTTATTGTAGCTTCTGCAGAAAATGCATCTGGCGAAAAAAATGGAACAACTTGCCAGAGCTGCAAATCCCACGCGAGTGATACTTCCTGCTTGGATGTCCAATTGTGAAGCAGAATGAAATCTGAGCATCCATATTCATACTTCCCTCTCATCATATTTCAATATTGTGCTCTGCCACTATCAGCAAAGAGACACATCTCAGCTATAGTGAGTGCAATTGGTGCCACAGAAATTACTACTGCAGTGCAGACAGTAAGATAATTTATATGGCAGCAGAAGAGTAGAACAACAAATATCACAATCTGAGCGCTAAGACACACATATAATGTACTGGAGGGTAGTATTGTCTTACAGGGTTGTTGTCAGATGTTGACCTTGTGCCAAACTCTGTACATTCCAGTGAAAAACAAGAAGTATGAGCAGGCCAGGTAAACATCTGCAGCATGCTGCATTATTAAGCATCAACATTGACCATCTTCAAAGAGCCTATAGAGGCTTAGTGTTTTTTTAGGCAAGGCTGAAGCAAATGATGTACAGAAATATGCGTTAAATTATCACAACCAAATGAAACGACTCCTTTAATTTACTCCACATCCAACAGAACTGCTACTGAACTGCTCTGAATGCAGCCAACAGCACATCATCTTGAGTCATTCATTTATTTGTAGCTTGCTGCCCTCTCCTGGCTATGAAGACGAGGTACAGTGATTGATTTATACCAAAAGGTGTCTATAATCAATGCAGGAGGGCTTCTACAAATTTATTCTAAAAACTAACAGTCATTAACAAATTCAAATTCTTTCAAAATGTAATACATTCTAAATAAATAAAAATAAATGAACTCCACTTCATTATATGAGTATAATACAAAGCAAAAGTATAATGATGAGGTGCTCAGGTCCTCCGTAATTAGTAAAAAGATAAAGAAAAAAAAAGAAAAAACGGTTACTTGTAAAAAAAAACTGGTTACATACAACTCAACTGTAATGTTAACAGAAGCAAGTTACACAGCACATCATCATTTCCCATAGTGGGTACAACAAGTGACCCATTTGCATGCGTCAAACACAGCAGGGATTTGTGAAATGCTCTCTCAGAGCAGACGTCTGTCCTGTGGACACGCCATGGGGCTCGTATATTTCTAGAAATATCTGCATGCTCATTTTCTGGAGAGTGCTCAGACATCCAGAGCCTACTATTGCCACCTGGCAGGTCTATCGTGTGATCATGTGCATGCTGGGAGATTATTCTACGTGACACTAGGGGGACAATATTATTAGTTTGAGGTGACACTTAGTGACAAAAACACCTACAACTAAAACATATGCTAGGAGAAGCTGTTTGAATCCAGATTAAATGGTAAATTATCATTACTCTGCCAACTTGTGCACTCTAAATTCATGGTTGCCTGCATTAATGTACAAACATTAAACAAAGAAAAAAGTTTAAGGGTAGCTGTGCTCAGCAGTTTGGCAAGTGAAAGTTGAATTTCATACCTCAATAACTAAGGAATACAATTCCATTACTGAAATGCTATTGTAAAAAAGTTATCACCTTTCTTAGTGCAGTATACCACTGTGTTCCTGTTTCAGTTACCTGAAGCCAAATCTTAAGGTGGTATGAAAATGCTGCCTGTCCTCAGATGAAGGCAGCATGATGATGTCAATGAGAAAGAAAGCACTGAAAGAAATGAAAGTCTAAACAAATACTCTAATTCAAATGTGGCTGACAGGAACACCTGGGTCCTGGTATGGGTCCAGCTGTGCTCACCTGCTCACATGTTATTACAGGGATAGATTAAAATCACACACACACACACACACACACACACACACACACACACACACACACACACATAAACAGGAATAGGCCAACCTAGGGCTAAGCATGAGAAGAAACTACACTGATTTTGTGATCTAGAAGCTGCACCTGCCCCATCGACACCAATATAAATCAATACAAAATGAGAAAAGCTTTCTCTTTTTTTCCCACAAACGGTGAATATGCATAATCCTGCTATCCTTATTTATGACAAGAACAGTTGCTTCGGAGTGCTTCTGTTGTTGTTTTTACCCTGCAGAAAAATCTTTACTGCAGATGTCATTTAGGAATCCCTACAGAGACGTTCATGACTGTTTAATAGCATCCTAAATCACACCCAAACACAACCCATTTGTCTTAATGACTGACAAGCTATACCAATGTGTGACAGCTCCTGTCAATTATGAAAAGCTCCATGTTTTAAGATGATGCTTGACATGTTGCTGAGCTATTACACAATCATGGGAACCAAAGAACTCAACAGTAGGAAAACATGAGGAGAGAAAACAGCCTATCTTAATTTGAATCCATAACTTTTACTGTGGCCAAATACATAATCAAGATGACAAAAACTGAGAGAGCTTAGCCCTCATTACCACTGCACCACAGTAGGAAGTGCATATATTACTAAGAAAGAAATAAAAAAGCCCAATTTTAAAAAGGTCTTAGCCATAATGTAAAAAAAATGAGCATATTAGACATTCTTTTTATTTCAATATCTGATTTAGTTTTCAAAAATCTTATTTTTTTCATAAATCTTTAAAAAAAAAAATTACCAAAATGTATCACAACATTTATACAATTTCCTAAGAAATAGAAGATAATTCATGCTCTAATGTATCTAAATGTGATGTAATATCCTTGTCCAACGAAAGCCTAGTGTTTTCCCTCTGTATATTACCGCCTATAATGTTGCCTGTTCCAGTGTGGCTATGAATCCTGCTTTATAAGGCTATGAGGCCATTGTGAATATATAACCCTAGAAGTAATCAATATTGATCTAGGCTCACTGTGAATTCATTCACTGGAGCCATCAGCTGTGACTCATGGTGCAGTGCGATCTGGTCATTTTTCATTCCTGAAAAATCATAAATTCTGTTATTCCTATAAGGTAAGAGCATTACTGATCAATACAACTTGAATATATTTTAAATAGTGTTGACAGCCAGAGCTGCTTTTGGAGGAAGTCAGGGTAAAAGCACAGTTAATGAGTATATAGTGTTAGAATAAAACCAAATCTCAAATATAAGTAACATTGCACACATTCATTCAGACACTCCTCTGCAAGGAGCACATTGTATGTCTACCATTACCAGGATATGTATCTGGAACTGACATTTTCTTGGTTTCTCTTATTATCTGGTGACTAGTTGATTTGTTGGTTGACTTTAAGTGGAGTAAATGCTGCTGTCTCCCTGTTTTGTAATAATGTAATAAATTATGCTGTGAATATGTGACACATACATTATCAACTTGACATTCATGGTTTGCTCTAAGCAATGTGTCCTTGGCATAAAATTGCCAAATCCCAGCACCAGAAAGTTGATCATCTATATATGTAAAAACAAATAAATACTTAAACAATTCAAACATATTTCCTTTGTAATAAGGCTGAAATTTAACCGGTGCTGGCTTTAAAGAGTGCTGCACCAAATAACGTGTATTTTTTTCAGACTTTAATCTTTACCTTCTTTCTTGCATATAGAAAGCATTCAAATTAAATAATGAAAAAAAATCACTGATATACACAATAAAAAGTAGCTTTAGTAACTTTAATTAGTCAGGTAATCTCACTGAGATCACAATCTCTTTTTCATGAAAGATCTGAGAACAAAAAGAAAAAAATCCAGACTAAGCACTTCATAAGCAATTATCCCATGAGTGAAAGGCAATTAATCACATTTGCACTCATGGAGGAAAGTGCCTTGGCAACATGTAGCCTTAAACCTGGTTTTTGTACCTTTGGGATTTGGGGAGGCCCAGGTAATGATGCGCCGCACTAGACAGCAGTTGAGCAGGACTTTCTTGGAGAAGCCATGTTCTTTACGAAGGTGCCGCAGATCCTCTCTCCACTGGGTCCTTTTGGTTGGTGTACACATGGCTGGAACCTCTCTACTGTGAAATATAGTGTCCAATTATTTGCAAAGACTGTACAAAGATACACCCTAATTATTTGGGCAATTTTCAAAAGAGCTGTCTACAAGTATGAAACCCTAACCCCAAAAGTACACAGCTATGAGATTGCACTAAAGAATTTGCCTCATAATTCAAATGATGACCCTTAACAGCCTCTGGTAAACACTCAGACACAAATAGCTACAGCCACTGCAGCATGCAGACCCAACTGTCAAAAGTTCAGGCAATACACCTGAGAACATATGCTAATTTGGAGTGTTTTTTGCCCCTAAGTTACACACACAGCCATAATGAAATGCAAGACATTTCAGCGTGCCCTTTTGAAACTGGAAACTGCTTGTCTTATGTGTCCTGAGCTGTTGTTTCAAGAAGATGAGTTATTCATCCAAGCTATTCTAGGACCAGTGATGGTAAAAAATAAACACACCAAACTCACCCTGTTAATACAAACTATCTGCCTTATACTAATAGATTTTTAAATTAAGTCTACAGGTATTGTCTCCAGATAATTATCCAAGTATAACACACATGACTTTATGACACCTATAAATAAAACTTGACTTTGCAACATCCTACCTCTGCTCGTACTATCACACTCCTCCTGAAGGTCCCATTTCAAGAGCAGAAGTTTCAGACATCAACAGATCGCACATCATGCACACACACATTAACTGACTGGAGGGCTTTTGCTTTGCTTTGAAGATAGCAAATTTATATCTTCAATGCACTGCTAACTTGACTGAAACGGAGGTCCAGAGGGAAGGCTAAATGCTATCAATTGTTCATCTGAGCATCACCTTACCTTGCAGGTTAAAAGATGATGTGCGTGGTCTCTGCTGCTTCCTCAGTCTGCAAGTGATCCTCAGGTTTCACAAAAGCACTTTCCCTTTCCTGAGCTGATCAACAGAGTGTGAAAGGGGGTGGGAAGAGGAGGAGGAGGAGGAGGAGGAAGAGGAGAACGAGGACCGCTCTGTGAGGCGGGCAGCGAGTGAGTGAATGAGTGAGAGAGAGAGAGACAGAGAGAAAAAGAGAAAGGGAGAGAGGGAATTGCTGGAAGACAGAATGGCTTTTGCTTCAAATTAGTTGATGATACATGTATGTTTTCATCAGAAGAAGGAGAGAATCAATGATGCTGGTGTCTCTGCATTCACAGTTGGTCTTTTTGATCATCTTCCTTGACCCTCTCAAGTCGTGAACCCACCAGTAGACACGCACACACACACTTACACACACTTCCTCCCACAGATTACTGTATCCAACAGAAAAATCTATAATTTCAATTTATCAACATCTTAAAATGATCGTAAACAACTCTATAAAGAACAGAACTGTGCTTTGAAGCTAAATACTGTCTTGCTCATTCTTTGATCAACTGTGTTTTCATCATGACATTTGTGATCAAATGTTTTACTACTTTTTAATTGACCAACCTACAGCCATGTCTCTAATGATTGTAAAAAAAGAAAGAAAGAAAAGTCATTGTTGAGGAACTTGTGACTACTTTTGAAACTACAAAAGTAGTCACAAAAGTGAGCAACTGTACAAACAATCATTTTCCAAAAAAAGACTGAGTCAAAATGAGATATGACTTTAATTATAGAAAAAAGTGAATCAAAGCGGAAAGCGTGTCCTGTAGCTGACCTGTCCTCTGACCTCTATGTGTGCTAAATTATTGTTAATTAAAGTAACAAGACAGTTATTAATGTCAGATACTCACAAGGTTAGTTACAGATAAAAAATGATAAGGCTGATCTAGCTGAAGGGCAGATGCAGGCTTACTTTGTACCCCTTTAATAACTCTGTACTTAGGTTGTTCAGTTGAATATGATGCATACCACAGCATAGACATTACCACATAGACTTTACTACCCTGAATTTATTACCAGCGTTAATGTCTTCCAGTATATGTTCGCTGTGGTATTTTTGTCAGCAACCCTTTTATTTATGTAATGACATACAGTAAGTGTCATAAACGTACGTATGTGGATATGCAAATGATTTGTCCCTGGTCATCTGCAAAATGGGCTTAAGCTCCCATTTAAATGCACATAACATTAATTACAGTGCGGTGATAGATGGCTATGCTTAAGGGGAGACAGCAATACTAAATCTAATTGCTTCCCCTGAGATGAGCAAGGCATATCCTGTACCTGAGAAGACAAAGGGGGGCCCTGGACGGAGAGCTGGGAATAGAGCCATCCTTTCCCAGCAGGCAGAGACACACGCCTGATTGAAACAACCAAGCAGATTGGTCTCAGTGTTACGGTATGATACGCGTTCTGTGGTGACACTTGTTAGGTGAGCACATCCTGAGATACGTCCACATCCTGAGGGAGAAGCCTTGAGAGCTTTGTACCCAATATGTTGAATAATTTATATTACAGATGCCAGCTCATTGATATTCAAGACTACCTTGTCAAATACTCGTCAACTCGAAGACCAGGTAGAGTTGACTTTCGAGTCATGACCAGGTTTAAATGGGAATCAAGACCCAAGTCAATACTGGGAACAAAGCAAAACATGTCAGGTAAAAACAGTACCAATAATTTCAACAGAAACAGTACACGTATATGAAGGAGTTCTGTAATATCCAATTACCCATTAATAATGTGAAAGAATGTATTCAACCAATGATTGAATTGTAGACAACCATTATACACAGCTTAACACTTTTAAACTGTGTAAAACATAGAGCTATGATGATCCCTCAACAAATTGATCGACAAAATTTTGTGTGAGAGTAAAGTGAATATTTGAACTTTTTGTCAGACAAAACAAGCATAATGAAGACATCAGAGTGTGCTCTGAGAAATTGAGAATGTCATTTTCTCACTATTTTCTAGCATTTTATTGACTTATCAATTATTCGAGAAAACAAACAGCTAAGGATAATGAACAAGAACCATTTTCATTGCAGATATTTTTTGCCCATCAGAGCAGAAAAAACACAGGTCTAACTTCATAGTAACAATGGCTCAGTCTCATCAAGTGTCCAAGAGAACTATTCCAATGAGGAAGCTAAAGGGAAGGCAGTTGTTAGTAATGGTATTAATTACGCCTGTGTTTTTCCTATTATGACATCTGAAAAAGGTCAAGTGGAGAAAATGCTTCAAATGCTATCAAAAAATAAATAAATAAAATTCTGGATCCAACATTCTTTTCATGACTGACATGATCTCATGGACAAGGCAAGGTAAGTTTGTAAATTTGTATAGCATATTTCAGCAACAAGGCAATTCAAAGTGCTTTACATAGATCACAAAAGGCATTAAAATACAACAGAAAAGCAAGACAAGGAAAAAGACATAAAAACAATTTAAAAAAATGTTACATTTGTAAATTAAAAAAAAAGCTAAAAATGGGAATGAGATGGATAAAAGTGCAAACAAATCACAACCATGTAAATGGAATACAAATATGATCGTTGGTGGGGGTGGCGTGGATTAGTCTTCCCATCTAATCATTCTCAGATACGATTATCTGTCCTGTTCAGATCAATCCATGAAAAATGAACTGAAACACAGTCCACATACATTAGCTGCTGACTGTAATCTTTTAGGTGCCATATCAGTGGTGTATATGAGATTTCATATACGGTTGCTCTTGTCGTGGATGTCTTCCACACTTAAATCTCCATTGTTCCTCTAATACAGACACTTATCGATTATGTCAGAAACAATTTGCTGTAATGTATTCTGAAATCAATTTAGACAGCCTGCTCATGTGGAAAGGATTTATGTGAACGGAGAATATGTACAGTGAGTATTCCACATCTAGACCAGATAAAAATCGTCCCTGTGGGCATGTGAAATGTTATGTAGCGGTGATAATCAGGTGACCATCAGACCGTCAACAACGATGGTACTGAGTGCAGCTGATCATCCATCAAGCAGGTGCTCAGAGAGTACATTAAACTATGATATGAAGATTAAATAGTAAAGAAAATTGTCACATAAACCCTCAAATGTTTTTTTGCTGAAATTTTTTTTCATGCGTAATTCAATAGTGTGAGGAAGTGCGCGGAGAGAATGTGAATGTCATTATCTACTCTGTGTGAAATAATTGTGTGAACGGGCTGTGTGCAAGATAAAAAGTCATCTTTACATTCCCTAAAGCCAACATTCAATATTAGTCACTACTAGAGAAGTTTGTTATATTGTTATAAGTTATATTTCACCACTTTATGTATATGGGCAGCATGAATGTACAGTATATAATAGTACGAGAGCTGAAACACCATCATTTCAACACCAACTAAAGACAGACAAGACGTCTATGCACAAAAGGCTTGTTAGCAGACAAAGCAATGTTAATGCTGGGTGAAGTGAAGAAGTAAGCTTTGGAGAAGTTATGTGAAGAAGACAATTGAAGACACTTGTAACCCAGGTTACTAGGCTGTTTATAAAAAAGTCCAGCTTGTTAGTTTATTAAACAAATAAATTTAAAAAATTTCATGTGACAAATAAATAAATAATATCAAAATGGTTTTACATGGAAGGAATAAATTAGTTCATGATTAAAATAGTAAATGTCAATAAATAGGTTAAAAACAGTAATAATAATATACACAAATTATTATATCTGTTAAAAAGGGTGTTTTCTTTCATGAATGTGAATGTTTTACGTTCATTGAATGTTTATTGAAATGTACAAGATTCGGGTGACATGCGGAGTTCAACGGATGATCATCAATGGATGTAGCTATGTGAAAGAGTATGTATTTGTTATGAGGACGTTATAGTAATCTATTTCTGGCCTATATAGGCCGGGTTTTTTTCTTTACATGATTTCAAGCTGAAGATTCCTTCTGCTGGGCGTCTCCCTGCTCTGTGAGGTAGAGGGGGACCTCTGTGGTAGTGGCGAGCCACCCAAACAAAGGACTGTGATTGTGTGATGTATTCAGGATTTATTTTGTAAATTACTGTTACTGTTACTACTGTTGGGTAAATTGACACTGTTTTTTTTTTTTATTTATTTTATTTTTCTGACCTCTACCAATACAATTTAATATACTTAAACCTACTTATGGTCAATTGAATTCTTTTCTCTGTCACTACAGTTACAAATATCCCTTTCTCTTGTAGCGAGTTTAGACTTCTAAATTACTGGCCCACAGAGTTATTCATGTAATAGAGAAACATATCTGTATCATCCAGTTGTTACTATTAACGGTCAAAGCTGAGGTGGGTTACACACTATTGTCATAAAATGGTATTTTAGGTGTTGGCTTAAGAACAGCAGCAGAAGTGGTTTTCAGATTAAATGGAGTCCCGTTTTGCAGAGGGCGTATTGGATATATGTCACTGGGAGCAGATTAAGTGAGTGTAGCAGTACCTGAACTAGTTTGCCGTCTTACCTCCGATTATAATTATTGGTCCAGTTCAAGTCAATACATGAAAAATTGCCAAAAGTCAATATATGCATTTGTCTATATACAGCTGACTTTTAGGTGCTTTGCTCTAACACACAATCTTCCTCGTTTCTTTATCACCGACACCTACTGACTAAGTCTGAAGTAATATGCTGTAATGTATTTTGAAATCAATGACGACTCCTGATTTCTGGTCCTGGATAACTCATACAGCAAGTTTGAACACATTTTCAGAAAGAAGCGCAACACCACTGAAGCTGCAAAAGAATAGAAATAATTAACCTATTTAAACTAACACGGACTTCTACTGAGCCGAAGAAACGCAGCGCAACACACAATATCTGCCAGAATGTGAGAGCATGACTACGATTGGTAATGTTGAAAATATAAGGACGGATTAGGTTGTGTATGTACATGATGGACTGTGACGTGAAACGGTACCACTCAAAAAGATAATTGTCTGGAAATGCTAGAACATCTATGGTCTGATCTTCTCCCGACGAATATTAAATTCCCTGCGCAGTAATGCTGCACCTTCATCCACCGGATCGTTATCACAAATTACCTGTCCCTCTGTGAAACAGGCTAGAGTTACCCCTCTTTCTCTGGTTTGAGTTTCCCTCATTTCAGGGTTAACGGACTCTGAGTTTTCACTAAACCCACTTTGTAAATAATACAATTCATGATGGGTGAATTCTGTTTATCTGCTTTAGTTCCAGGGTCCTGGTGTTATACATGCTGGCTTACAGTCACACTGTCACGTCTTACTGTCAGGACACTTGAACTCAACTGAGCCGTGAGCCATGCTTTTATTAGAAACACCACTGCTCCCTTATCTATAATAAAATTTTGGCAGTGAAAGGGCATATTTCTTTGTTTTGGAAGGCCGCTGAAAACAACCTCGGATTGCATTACATCATTTCATCATACACTTGTAAACAAAGCAACGCTGCTTCAGCCTGAAGCCCCACAAACACAGAAGGATTCACCTTTTACTGAATAAATCAGAGAATTATCATGCCATTTCCATTTTTACCGCAGTGAGATTCAGAATATGTGTGTGAATTTACATATTCAGCTAATATTTCTGCATTAAAATGAAGAAGTGCCCTTCACTATTGCGAACACATTATTAACCAACTGTCACCCCAAAACATTTTACACTTAATTTCTAGCTGTGTTGTAAGCAATGTTTCTGTGTGTACACAATGAATTCAGATGAAGACCTTTAAGTTCCTGAGCTGAATATGAAGTCTTAATCATTTTAACTCACCAGTGTGATGCTTTAACTTCTGCACTAGTATTCTATAAATATGTTAACAACTCTTACAGGGCACCAAAATACAAACTTCTATTAAATTTGACATTCAAGTGTAAATAATTCAATACAATTAGTTGTTAAAGTTGTCAAAACTACAAATCTAAGCGGCAGAACTTCCTAAATCTGTACGTCATCGGTACCTTTAAAGCAAACTGTGACTCCAGCCTTTTCTTCTCAGTGGCGAGCACGATTTTAGAAAAACTGAAGGAATATTAACAACCCTGCTGTCTCAGTATAAAATGATTGAAGACGCACATTTGCGACAACAGGCTCATTTTGAACCGAGCCTCGCATTTCCATAAAACCTTGCAAGGATAATGCAATAGCCCATTACAGAAGCCATTACCCGTAGCCAAGGAGGACGCTGCCCGCCAGCGTCAGCAACATAACATGAAATCAGCTCTTTTATTCCTTAAATGTTCTCTACCACATTACTAAGTAGAACTCATTAATTGTCTTTACTACTTGAGTGTAATGTTAATGCTCAGGGATGTGACAGTTAAGTGCAGCTTCTCATATGAGGGTGCTTGCTTAGAATTACACTCCAAGAATGGGAAGTTTGCAATTATAATGTGTTTACTGTTATTTTGTTAATACTGTATTTTTTAAAAAAAAAATTGGACAAATGTATGAATAAAATATCCAAAAAACAAAGGAAAGCCTTATTCATATCTAAACTTTCTCAAATGATTGCCTCATCCTAGCCCACCCCCTTTGAAACTTAAAACCCACACACACACACACACACACACACACACACACACACACACACACACACAATCTACAGCCTCTGAAGAACCCTGTATAATATGCAGTCACAAGTTGGAACCGTAAACCAGAGTGCTCATTATTCTCTGTTGCAATAGCTTGAAATGAGCTTCTGCTTTTCAATGCCATCTTTCCTTTCCCAGCTCCAATGTCATGGTGGTCAGAGACCCCTGTGGTTCAGTGTTAGCGGGTCAATTGGTAGTCGCAGCAGGGCTAGACAGAAGACGCATTGAGCTATGTGGATCTAGGCTGGCTGTGCTGCATCTCTCTGCTTTCCTCCAACACACACACACACACTTTCTCTTCCCAATTTCTCACACACCCACAGTGACCTTGTCCGCCAATGTGACAGCTAAAATTAGCAGAATGCATATGGGGAAACAGCCCCGTGGATTAAATAAACTGCAATGCAGTATTTAAAGATGGGAGATCTAAGCTTAGCATCTTTGTGAAGGCACAGAATGTAGCGGTATATCACGGATCTGTTTCCTCTCTCCTTTGAAACACGAGAGCTCCATAACGGCGTCCTTTACGGAACCAGCGGTTGTTCACTTATTTACTTAAGCTGACCTGAAATCAATACAATCACCTCTTGAACCATCGCCAAGCAATCTGATAGGAGGGAGAATATACTGACCACACGAGAGCCAAGATCAGTGTCACATTTACAGGAAAAAAAAAAAGGTGGCTGCAACTTCTTAATATAACCTTGTAGTAAAGATCAGCTTCTTTTGTAGTTGGCTGTTTTGTTTTTTTTAAAGAAGTCCTGCCGCCCCTAGAAGAAAGCAAAAGGTTTACTCAGATTACAAGTATCAACAGCTTATGTTGCAAAGGCTAATCAAAAAGGTCACAAATGGATAATGAAAAAATGGCTTGCAATAGCCACAACAATCTTGCTGATACAATTATGTGTCAATCAAAGCGTTTGTTCATTATCATGCTTCAATTATGCACCAGTGTTAATTATTGCACCAATAAGGGTTCAGTACTTTCTGAAAGGGGTAATTGACAAAGCTCTTGGGATAAAGCAACTCAGCATAATGAAAACGAATAGTGCGGACAGTCCATCAGTTCACATTTGCCCACCCTCCCTCACACTTGCTCCTTTTTCCACTTGTTAAATGGACTGTGGCATTATGGGCCATGTAGCAGCCAAAAACTTAAAAAAAAAAAAACATACAACCCATACTGCAAATAGAGAGCTGCGTGTAGAGATAAACACCACAGAGACACACGCTTTTGAACGTGCACGCTTTGAAACAGTGATGCAAAGCCTGACACGAACCCACACACACACACACACACACACACCTTCAGACACACGCACGCACATCGAACCTTTTACCACTTCCCTGCCCTCTGTGGGTGTGTGTCGTTTTCTGAGTCAATGTGTTGGAATGCCTCCATAAATTATTCAGCCACAGCGCCTGCTATCTGAAGATAACAGTGGCTCTTTATCGGTCAGCGTGTACAGAGACACTGCGCTGGTGACTATACCAGCACCTAGAGGGATTTGGGGGCACCTTCTGTGTAAGGATGCGTGTCATTGTGGCAGTGGAGCATAGAAAAGAATATAGCTTATCTGCAGGTTTGTGTTGTAAGGTCACTTTCATTTTCTCTAGGGATACGCTCATTTTTAGCTCATCAAACAAAAAAAGGGCAATTCTATGCCTGTGCATAAATAATGCAGGCTAAAGATCAAGAAAGTTACCTGCCATTCATATTTGTTTACATATTTAGGAAAATGCCAGCGTCTCAGAATAAAACTGATGTTAATCTACTCCCAAACAATCCTAAATACATGTTTGTCAACTTTTTAATGCACACATTTTTTTTTTTTTTTTTGATTTTCCACATTGCCTCAAACTCCAATGATAAATCATTTGAAAGCAAATCACTGATTCCAGCTTCTAAATAGTGACTATTTCCTGGTTTCCTTTTCTGTTTTGGACTGTTGGTTGGAATAAATAAGCAATTTAAATATGTCAACTTAGGCCCAGGGAAAATTGTAATGGCATATTGTAAAAATTGTAATTGCATTTTATAGATAAAACAAGTAAATGAGAAAATATCCCGCAGACTAATCAATGAAATGAATCGTTAGTCGCAGCTCCGCCACCAATTATATCCTCCTGACCTGGAAGTCAACATCTATTTAAAATACACATTATCTGTTGTGTGTGTGTGTGTGTGTGTGTGTGTGTGTGTGTGTGTTTCCCCCTCCAGGTACATTATACAAGTCCATAACATCACTTTCTCATAGTGAACTATATATCTGGGCATATTCCAGTATCACACAATAAATATGCACACATATGTCAATACAATTTTAAAAAAAAAAAAGGCAAATAAATAACATGTGAAACAGGCCTGCAGTTTAAACTACGAGTGACAAACTTATTCTTTACTGATGAGACGCCATTTTCAGTGTACAACCACTTGGTGTCACCCTTGTACACTCCGTGGATGCCACAACGACCATACAGCAGACACATTCTTTCCATGTTTTGCAAGGTTCAATGTTCGTTGACATAACATTCAGAAAGATCTGCTTATAATCACCCAAAGCCGTTGTAGATAAGCCTATTGACAGTCTTTACTCTTCTATGCATACTGCTGTTATTTTTCCAAATCTATTTCAGGTCTCCCCTAATTAAAAAGGATGGACTCAGGCTTGCATATGGCTCATGTGTACACTTTGCATGTCCTAATCTCCCATCGGAACGGCAGATATGTTGTGTTGTCGTGGAGCCTATAATAAGTATTGGCAGTTCCCTGTAGGACATGGACTTTTGGAGTGGCTAAAGGCCAAAATAGGCTTTTGAGCCCCCCTCCTCCCCCCCTCAACGGGACGAGAAGAAAGACAGACGGACCCTCCAGTTGGCTACTCGTGCCAGGCCTGCCTCCACATATGGCCTGTATGATGTTCAGCTCTGACACCATTTCATCAAGAAGTCTGTGGAGAAGCTCATACTGACAAGCACACAGCTAACTCATTAATGTTAGTTTTATTATGCTTTTTTTTTTTTTTTTTTTTTTTACAGTGAAGAGTAATGTTGGGATGTGACGAAGTTCACAAAACTAGAAGTGAACTTGCTGCATTGTTTGCGCTTCTCATTGAAATGACAATGACTCATGCATGTGCAGTGATAAATACCAGTAATTACCCATTTATGCAGGTACGATTTCAACCCCCGGGATATCTTACCTCAAAAGAAACAAAAACAGAAAGAAAGCTGACGAGCAACATGTGAGCTCAACTCATTAACAGGATCTGAATGCCAAAGTTGCCACCAGAACACAACATAGTGGAAAACAGCAGGATCCGTCGAATGATGAGGGAATACAACAAATTAAATCTTTATAATAAAGAAGAGAGAAAGAAGCTTTGAAACAAAATCATTCATCTTCTATTGCTGATTATCCAAAGCATTTCCCAGCATGTGCTGGAAAAATGGTTTACACACTGGACATCACAGGGCACTATGGTTAGACACTGTTTACACTACAGATAAGAGAGTGATGAAAAATTAATCACATCAGATAAATATTGTGCACACGGCATAATGCAGACCTTACATAATCACTTTAGGCAGTCTGCAAGGTGTTCTATAAGAGAAATGCAATGGTGTTTCTGCCAAACATTTAAAATCTGCCAACAGAGCTTTAATTCACTCAAACTCATTTGTTGTCGGAATCACAACAAACTTAATTTAACATCTATAAAGATAAGATAAAACGACCAATAAAAAGTTAATGAGGAATATAACAAAGTTATGAGAAACTCAAGCTTTGAAATCTGACGTGCAGTGAGAAGAATGTGGCAGCAGTGTCCTGCCAAACTATTAAAAATTCACCCCTGACAAAAGAAAATGTTCCCCAGAGGTGCTTTGTGGGAAAAGTTGTGATTTATAGAGGCAGGACTTTTTGGAAGGAGTACTTTGAGATTTCAGACAGAGAGGTAAGAAATGTCAGATTCTTCTCGGCTTCGGGGAATGCAGTTTATCCTCAACCTGACCTTGGCACAAAGAAAGAAAGACGCCTTTTGCGAGCTGAGGCCAAACATTGGCACCCAATTGGCATCAGCTGTTTGGCACTCTATCCAAGGAAGTCAAATGGAGTGAATCAGTGGCATAAACAAGCCTGCGGGTGGAAATATAAACATGAAAGACGGTCCACTTCTTTTAGCCTTCAGCAGTCATAAACAAGCACCTTATGTTCTGCCATCCCTGCAGTTATAGCCACAGCAACGGTGCTTTGTCCCCTATATCCTCACCTCACCCACTTTATTTCCACATCTACTTCCCTCATTCTTCTCTGGCCTGAGTCCCAAGACAGATGGTCCACACGAGCAGATGCTCCCCACCCAGTCTCTCGAAGGGAAAAACAAAGGCTGGATCCAAAACAAACAAAATCTGCCAGAGGGTGCCCGAGCGACGAGAGGGGAAGTTCACGCCGCAATTAATCCTGGATTTGACCAAGGACCATTTCTTAATTGACAGTTAGAGAGGAAGCTCACAGGTGGTCATAAAGAAAATCTACCAACAACAGACAACAAAGACCACCATCTTGATGACAAGGACTACATTTAACCTCACAGCAGTTGGTATGCCATTAAGACCAACTGATGTTCTAGATCTAACTGTGTAATAGGTCAAACTGTCCAATTGTGAATCTATTCATAGAGTGGATATAAAACTAGGCAAACAGACCCTGAATATCAGTGATCCACGCTCATATGTTGACAGAGTCTCTTGACCTCTAAGAGGCCTGAATTAAGATTTATATCTACATAGGGAGCAGGTCGTCTTCCATGGAGCCCACCATGTTTCTACAGTAGCCCAGAATGGACAAACCAAACACCAGTTCTAGAGAAGGCCTTTCATGTTTTTCGCAAGTTTCACAGCCACCGTAGGTTCTTCTACACACTTGGAAGGGGAGGCAAGGGGTATTCAGTTGATTGGAATCTGCCACCTCACTGCTATATTCCACTAAATCCTACACACTGGTCCTTTAAGATAATCTTTCCTTTATACATTGTGGCTCTTTTTGCCTAATAAACAAATCAAACCACACATCTTTTGATGAAATAAAAAGGACCTTTCATATCGTGATCTAGAGCCACATACTGTCAAAAGTTTATTTTGAAAAGCTAAAACACACTGCGGTGCTGTCTGACAGATTTGGAGCAGCTTCTTCAATCTGTACCTTCGCTTCAGTGTGATCTCAGGACTCCTGGCTGACAGATGCTGAGAAAACATTCACACTCACGCATGCACCACCATCACATGTGGTCAGTTCATGACTCCACAACAGCTCAAAGCTGATGTCTAAGAAGAGACAACACACATCAAGACTCCTTCCATCCCTCTAACAAAACAAATACACAGCTTTTTGCACAATGACTACACGTTACTCAAGGACATTCTCAACTGAAACATCTCACACAGAAATTACCATGTGCGTTTATCTAGACAACTTATATATTCTATTGTCAGACCTGAAAACCTGGACATTAATTGGTTTATGTGTATTTGTTGAATGTTTTTCTCATTTCATGGTGACTTCACAATAAGAATGTTCAATGCTGTGAAACTGCAGTCACGATTAAATTTTGCATCCTTCTTGATGACTAAATAATAGCATTCATAAATGCTGCAAATGGATTGTTGCACCCGGTTGCATCACAGCCAAAGTACATAATTCATTGGCTCAAACATTAAAATCCTGACTCAGTATTGGTGTCCTAAATATCGATTATTTCAGAAAGGACTGTTTGTCTCTTGTCTGCATACCGTACTGTAACTGAGCTTCTGGACCTTTAACTCTCCACAGCGTGTTTAACACATCTCCCCATTGGTCTACTTAGATTGGATATTTCTTATGTTGTTTCTTGACACAAGTTTATGAAGTACTTCTGTTGGAAAATAATATGCATGTAGCAAGCTAAACATAAGCCTAAGTAATTAAATGCACATCAGAGTAAATGAAGCATTGACTCAACAGCTATGAGGTAATGCCTCGTGGTAACATTTCTGCAGTTTATGTTTAGTGCTGTTTGAGGCTGTTTGAGGCCCTGGATATACAATATGAGGCGTTAGTAATTAGCAATGACAATTCATGGTGGATTCATCAGCAAAAACTTGCGATGGACAGAGCTTGTTCTTTACTTTTTAAGTGAAAAAGACGGAGCTAGCCGTGGTGCTGAAAGTAGCTCGATCACAACAAACAGCAAACCTGACGGGGCTGCATAAATCACATTTCTGAAACTGAAGAATACGATACTAAAAAGGAGAGAACTGTCTAGGGGAGCCGCCGGCAGTAAGCAACCGACAGAAGTTGCAATGGTGATCTGAGAGAGCTCCGAGGCACTGATGCAAAGAATCACTGCACCAAGGAAGCAGCTCTCGGGAGGGATCGACTCATGGCTGGGTGGCTGTAGCATTTTTTTTTTTCTTTTCTTTTTTTGCGGGTGATCGTGACAGTCGAGGATTTACCTGGAGACGGACCGTGATGTGGTAGCCCACTGGGGACATAGCGGCGGGGGATTAGAAAGAATGACAAGTTGAGAAAAGGACAAATAAAAAGAAAGAATCGTGCTTGCGAGATAAATTAGTTTCTGTACATCTCTCTACAAGAATTAGTGATAGCAGTGGAAGCTACAAACAAATACAGTGGACTGACCCTCTATAAACCAAATGACATTTAAGCCAGTAGAATAATGAGAAATCTGGTGAGGAAGCAAGAGACCAACCAGTGTAATTCCAAACTTTTCATTATCTGCTAGCAGTTAACAAGCATCCAGTCTTTATTATAATCTACTCTTGGGCAGAGGACAGCAGTCAGTATCCTTCAATAACACCCAAAGCTAAGAATCTAGCCTCTAATACTGCAAGAGCCTTTAAATGATCATGAAGATAATGGTCTTTACAACTAATGACTTATTCGAAAAGTGAATTAGGTGTCGAGAGCCCAGATCCATAATCTGTATTATTACAAACCCTTCAGTAGCATTTGTCAAAGTCTGCACATCCTCATTAGTTTGCATAAGTTTTGCTACTCAGTAGTGGTTATTTTAGCAGTGGCATACAATTTTGTTTCCCATTCTTCATGTTCTGGGTAAGGGATATTAATGGGTGATCAAAACACCTGAGACACAACAGCTCATATCTATTTACACCCTTGAAGATATTACTCATATCCTTAACAAAAGGATAATTAGAAGTCGGTGTGAACACAAACATTAACCTGCACCAGGAATGACAAGCAGTGAACTGTTCTTCTGGCTTTGAGAGAGGCATTGAGCAGCCTGAAGGGAAACCTATGGACTATAACTGAGTGATCAGTATTCTGGATGTCAGCCAAGAACTGTGGAGAGAACCCAGGAGAGGATTTATGCCACTGAATCCTATGGTCTTTTTTTTTTTTTTTTTTACTGATGCCTGTGTGCCCTTATAGTCAATCACAAAGGGGTTCAAAAGTTGCATGTATGCAAAGTGTAAGCTAAAGTGTCAGATAGACATGAAGTGATTTCATTATTTATTGCAACAGGGATTTCTAAACCTTACCTAACAACATAAGTTTAACGCCCCATATATAAAATCATTCAGCAGAAACTGTGTTAATGAGCAGTAGGAAATTGCTGCTAGCCAGTTGAAATCCTTACAAACAATAGAAAAAGTCGCCATTATATCATCAAATGAACATATTATTACCCTTTAAAAGAAGGCAAAAGTCAAGACAGGACTCCACAGTTAAAGCAGTGACAAAAAAACAACAAACAAACCATAGAAATCTGTGTTGCAGAAGCATACAAGTCAAATGTTAGTGTGAGAAAATGTCAAGCTAAACTCAATTCAAAATAGAGCAATTTAACCGTTCAACAGCTACCATTTAGAACAACGGAACCAGGCGATATGGAAACTACTAATTGACATGTCGAATGAGAATAATAATGACCCGTCAATCACTTAACTTTTTCCAACTGAATTGGTGCTTTGCTACCTGCCGCCATACACGGTGCATTTTGATGTAACGTTGAGAAGATAGTGTGAAATAAGAATTTTTAAAAGTGTTCCTTGTTGTGTTAATTGCATGATAAATTAAGGAGTGGTCCTATGAACATGCAAATTCAAGTTACATTTTATCAGATATGTATATCTGACCACTACCAGGCAAAATTAAATTGCTTTTTTTTTTTGCTCGGAGTTTTGCCTGACATTTTCTCTACGCGTGACCGTACAGATAAAAAAATAAAAAAAAAACACACCATAAAATCGCCCAAATTATCAGCGAACGCGCCAAAACATGCGACCACTGTCCTACCAGCTGAAGAAACAGCAGCATCCACGCGGGCAGAAATGGTCTCCACTCTTTTTGCATCCATAGTTTTTGTGTCGAAGGTGGATTTCTTTTAAGCGAAAGAGCTTCGTTTCGGTCACAGGAGCTGGTGTCAGGAGCTGACTTGTTATCGACTGGTACTAGTTGCTGCTCATTCAACTCCCAAGTTTCGCAGCGTGTGTGAGACAACGCTGGAAAGCTGCTCGTGCACACGGTTACTAGCGGGAGCGAGCGTAAAAGGGGGAGTGTTGGTGGTGTGGTGGTGGCGGTGTGAGAGAGTGTGTGTGTGTGTGTGTGTGTGGGGGGGGGGGGGGGGGGGGGGGGGGGGGGGGGTTGATGTATTATATGCCACCTGTGTGTGTGTTGTCCTAAAGAACACTAGGCTGAAACTTAACAAAATATAACAAAAAGGCTGTAGAAGTATAAAGTGGGGGCATGCAGTTTGAAAAGTTTACTAGGCAGATAAGAACCCTACTACTGTGTTGTGGGAAGTAAGTGTGGGATCCAGCATTTTTGGATTAAAAGTCAGGATAGCTTTTCCATGGTTGCAGCAAATTTGGCCGTTCTTTTTAAAATCTCTCTTGTGAGTCCACCAACTTTATGCAGGTGCAAAACTAAATCACTGGTGGACCAACCTGACAGAACCAATTTGGTTTAAATTCCAAAAAATCTTACCAGATGGTATATGAAATAAAATGTGGCATTTCAATCAATTGGCATAACCTCAATTTATGGTGTCGCTATTACAATGTGGTGAGTTTAGCACGCCAGAGACTAAGTTTTAAGAAATGGTCAAAATTTAAAAGCTGTCAGATCTTCCACAAAACCTGATAAAATGACAATGAGGTGTGTATTAATAGAGAAATTGCTGAGATTAGAAAGAGTTATCTTTGTTCCAAAGAAATTTCAGCTCCGGAGGTTATGCCAAAAACCAGACTAAAACGACAGCCCGCGGGTTGAAAAAATGGTCAAAATTTAAAGGCCGTCAGATCTTCCCCAAAACCTGATAAAATGACAATTGGGTGGGTATGAATCCAGAAATTGCTTACGTTAATAAGCAATTCAGTTAGGTTACGCCAAAAACTAGAAAAAAACTCTTTGTCTTCTCAGCTTGAATCTTCTCCAAACTCGACACAAACAATTTAGACTATTACATAACTCTACACATAGTCTTAACAGTTTGGGATGCTGTCTGATAAATTGCGAGTCTGCAGACAAACACACACATACCTCTGGATGGATATCACACACATTCAATGCACAGTATTCTCTCTCTCCCTCTTTAGTTGTCTCTTTTTTGCACACAAACAAACTGCAGTGTAAACACTATATCAGCCGTTGGAAAGAACAGTAAGTCTGTATACAGACCAGCAAGTAATCAAGTGGAAATTTTCCACACATACTGTGGTTGCACAATGAAACAAGGCCACTACAGCTAACAATAAAGTCTATGATGAAAAGATGAACCAGGAAAAAACCAGACTGCTTCTTAGCAAGTCAAGACAACTGTCAGCCATTTTCAAGATGAGAGCATTTTTAACAACAGAGAACATCTGCGTTGTGGCAGCAAAGACAGTTTGCAAAGGATAATTTAACTGTCTTCCAAAAATAACATCAAGGATAGTTTTCTGTCTCACTATAAAACAAACAGGCCAGTTAAACACAATAGACAGCTTAGACAAACTATGAAACAAGAGGACATGTGCTCAACTGGTATCATGGGAAATTGCTGACACTTCACAAAAAGAGTAGCGCTACCTTTTTTTAATCAGCATGTGTACAAGTAGTGACTCTGAACGATGGTGTAATACATATTTTTAGATGGATTTATTTCTGGAATATGCATGCATCATATGTATTGTAGCTGAAAAAAGTAAAGTATGCACCCAGTGCTTATATGTGCCACATACCTGACATGGATTTTAGCAGATTTATTTAAAAAAAAAAAAAAAAAAAAAAAGTAATCCAGAAGCTTTCTAAACTTTCATGTTGCATGATTATGCAATGATTCATGAGGACTGGTCAGGTTAGTCAGTTTGAGATGTGATAGTAAACTGCAGTATAGCTTATCTGCATCAAAAATAAACTCCAGACTGCCCAAAACAAGTTAATCAGGGTTGTGTTAAAGTTACGTCCCTGCACACATCTTGATTCAGCATATTTTCAACAATTTAATTGGCCTCCAGTTGATAAAAAGAGTCATACAAATCAAGTTGGGACTTATAAATAAAATTGTTCATAATGAGGTCTTTAAATATCTGTCCAACTACTTTGGTTTCACTGTCCCCTACCTCCTCTCCCTTAAAAGACCACAATGGAAATAAGCCTGTCTTTCTATCTATCATGTCCTGAAAGCGTCTTTTGAAAAGTCTTGAATATTAGATCAGCACCTAGTTATGCATTCCAGCCAACCACTGAAATAAACTTTGTTGTGCCCCTAAAATAGCATCCCAGTAGCAGCAGATTGCAATACAGTCAGTACCGCAGCATTGTCTTTTGCATGCAATTATTATTGTCTGTGACTTTTACAAGGAAAGGGGAGTATTTGACATTTTGGGAAATAAATGTATTTGCTTTCTGGTGGAGAATCAGATGAGAAAATTTATACTACTCTCAAAAATATGAGCAGTATTGATCTTCTCACTCAACCATACACTTGTAAAAGGAAATTGGACGTAGTCACTGCATGGACATCAGTCATTGGTTTGTGGACTGCCGTTTTGAAGCTTTTGAAGCCTCAAGTTTAGCAATTCTTTGATCTTTAATCTTTGGAGCCAGAATTGACTATATTTGGACAGGAGGGTGGAACTAACCCTAGCACTAGCTGCTATCTTGGTTAGCACCATTGACTGTAAATAAATACAGTCAATCAATGGTTAGCATAGTGCATTCACAGTCTGATAATGCTTATGCACTAAGCAAGACCTTTTTAGGCAACCAAAAAGTTACAATGAACTTTGACAAACTGAAAACACTGCAAAATAACAGCAGCTACGCCTGTACTCTGTGGAGTTACACCATGGTTACCTCACGTTATCGATGTTATCACCATGGAAGCAACTTGTTAGTCACAAAGTAGCCACGCCTTAAACCATACCCTGCTTTACCCTCTATTTTACTCTAAATGGGACCATAATTTACGAAATGAACATCATGCTGTATTGATGAAGACTTGAAACTAGCGATTGACACCATAAACTCATTAGGAAGATGTTTATTGAGGTAATAAATGAAATGAGAAGTAGGATAATTTTCTCATACAATCAGACTTCTTTTTGCAACCAGTGGAGTCGCCTCCTACTGGCCATTCGAGAGAGTGCCGGTTTAAGGTACTTCCACATTGGCTTTACTTTTTACATTACATTTACATTTTTCATTTAGCAGACGCTTTTCTCCAAAGCGACGTACATATGAGTCTGATACATCACAAGCAGGGATCTTTTCAGACTGGGAGCTACCCGTTTGTTCCTACCTGTCTACCAGACAGCAAGCAAACTTATTTCCCAACATGTCAAATATTTTTGCTAAGTCTAAAATGACTTGATTTTGTATGCTGTAGTTAACTACATTAAACATTTTTGAGGTTTTGTTGTTAATGGGTGTTTGTGGGTCATCAACAATCTCACTAGACATAAAAAAAGACCACAAAACTTAAATAAGTTAGTCTTCGGATCATCTCATTGTTTTAAATTCTCCATCCACATAAAACTCCATCCCAAACCCTAGAGAATACAGTTAACTGTGCAGACAAGACAAATGCACTCCAATAGACAACTGTCAATTTCCAAGACGAGTGAGAGGGCCACTGACTAAAACTGTCATCGTGAACAATGACTGATACTGTTTTTGAGGTGGCTATAAATAACAGAGCACCTGGGCAGAAAAATGAAGCCAAAATCTGCCCAGACAGACTGGCACAGGTAGATGGATGGCAAAGTGAGGGCATTAATGAGAGCACAGGTCCGCCAACACATGGGGATGAGAGCTCTGCAGATGGCTTGATTTCATCATTATATGGCAGTTTGTGCACGTGTGACTATATGAAAAAAGATTGAAACTGACATTGGAGAGTGACTGACCTTCATTTTTTTTTTTTTTGTAATAATAGGGAAAAAATGAAGAAAGGGGGAATTCATATTGTTTAAAACAGCAATTTATCCATCTAGGTCAGCTGAGAACTTTGATTTTAAACATGTAGATGGCGATATATCATCATAAAATGTAGTTGAAGACCAGGCAAATATTTTCAGCATGATTCTGATGTAATGATATCATCCAGTAGCAGATCCCTTTTCTTCCTCACTCTCCTCCCCCTGAGATCATGAAATGAGCATCTATTTTTGTCTTCCTCTCTAATGGTGCCCAAAGTTTAATCACGATATATTTTGGTTTGCACAAGGTCTCTGTGCTGTGTTTAATGAGACTGTGCTGATATTAGAATTCCATCACTTCCATTCATCTAAAAAAATGACTGTAATATCTATCTGTAATATTGTCAAACACATTCTAGTAGTAAGGAAAAGTACTACAAGTCAAAATACGTCAAGGTTGAGTTTTTTGGCACTGTGGGGTGGGAAATTGTAGCTGATTTTGCAGTTTCGGGTGATTTGACGGAATGAGATGTGGAGTTGCAATCTCCAGTCGGTGACAGTCACCATTACTTAAGATGGCACTTACAAGTGGCTCTTCTGCCATTTGGACATAAAACAGTTTGAATGAAGTAAGTCAGAGAGGTAAAGCATTAATCTTATTCAGGCCCAGTACTGAATGTCACAAAGGCAATCTCAGAGCCCATTAATGCACTGTTATCAAAGAGAGGTAATAAGCTCTTCATCTGTCTGGTTTTGTGTCATGAGACTGTCAAACATGCTTGAACATGAAGGACACGGTATAACCAAGTAGAGTAAAGACCAAAAAAAGTTCAATATCTAAAGTGATCATCTGCAACAAAGACACGGCCTCAGAACAAAGGGTTTTTTTTTCACTGAGGAAATATGTTATGATTTTAAGCCAAGAGGCCTTTTACACTGCTTTGACTATTCGAAAGTAAAAATGAGGTCAGAGTTCACCAAATGCTGTGAGGATTGTGGCTTTTGCCCCTGACATCACAAACTGAAGAATTCATGCATTCCACGTTCAGTTATTTTAATCAGATACATAACGTGGACAGGGAGGTTTTCTCTATTTCTGATTTAGTTTCCCTAAAATGCCTCTTTGGCATTATCAGCATGAAAACCAAGTGGCATCACAAAATGTTAATTTGCAGACGGTCGCATCCTTTGGCTCCAGCGAGGATGTGCATAAGCCATTTTTTTTTAGAAAACATTGTGCAAATGTAATATTCTTCAAGTATGAAAAAAAAAGCTGAAATGCATATTAATAATATCAGAGTATCCGTGCGATGCAAAGGACAATTGTCAGTTTCAGCTTAGTAAGCATGTATTTGCCTTAAAAAATGCAATGTTATGTAACTGTGTTGGACTACTAAGTGTTTAAATGCAAACATTTGCAAAAATCCCTGACCTTAGCTTTCCTCGCATGTGACTATGCTTCATTTGCAAATATCTAAAGAGTTGACATTAACTTATCAAACTGCGTAAATTCACCAATTATCTCTGATGACAGCTGCTTGACATTCACAGTGATCATCAGGAACCCTGGATGCTAATTACTGCTTTAATCTATATGTCAGGCCTCGGAGGTTTGTGGGTGATTAGCACACTGCAGGTAAAATACTTTGGTTCCCCTGGACAGCCAAAGCCAGCTAATTACAATCAGCACAGTCAGATGGCTTCACTTTCGAGGAAGTATCAATCTTCATTCCAGTGGCAAGTTTCCACAACAAAGCCAGATGCTTCCTCCAGGCGCCACGAGCAGCGATTGGAAAATGTTGGTCGTCCCAGGGCCTCCCTGGTAAAGGATTGTGCTCAGCTATACTCCACAGAGTGCACCACGTGGAAACCGGGTGGAAATGTATAATAAATGTCACAGAAGGATCATCAGTGTATCCAAAAATAGTCTGTTTATCAGCAAGTGAAGCTTTGGGTGTTTGAACATAATTCTCACATCTCTGATTTATTATTTCTGAGATGTTTGATCTGACCTTAAGACATTTGAATGAGACTAAGAATAGATCTAAATGACTTAATTTGTTTTATCTTAATTTATTATCGATTTGTGCCCAAGGTGCCCCTGTGATTGTAAAGCAGAGATACTATCAGTTTATTTGCCTTGATGAGCTTTTACCCACACAGCACAAACATCCTGACTGTCATTCCTGCCTCGCTGACAACCTTAAATGAACTTTTTAACAGATGGAGGCGCTAAAGAACATTGGCGATTATTTGAAGATCACTCTTGCCTCCAGGGAATCAGCAAGGCTGCTACTAATCAAGGCGTAACTACTCTCTACATAATTCAAGTCTTATTACAATTTGTCATATCCAAGATGGCTGGGCAATATATCTTTGCCTGAGTGAAATATGTGTTTTATTAATATGTCATTAATGAAAAATTGGAGCTATTGAAGCTGTGCTGTCTCTGCTTATTCTGTCACTACAATGATCAGATTACTGATCGTTTCTTAAATGTACAAAATTGCAGGAATATTTCTCAGCATGACCTTCAAAAATTTCAAGATGGTTAGAGTTATGCTAATGATGATGATATGATGTCATTACTATATCACTTTCAAAAGGCAGTATTTGCCTTGTTTAATAAAGCAAAGAAACTCAAACAGTGTTTCGTGGAGAACCTCACAATGATTTGACATTTCTCACTGACAAAGTGAGGCTATAATGATTTATGCCCACTTACACATAAAAAGGGTTTAACTACAAATATGGGAGATTTACTCATGCTGTGTTTTCAAGTACTTGAGTATTTTCATTTCATGCTACTTCTACTCCACTGCATTTCAGCTGGAAATATTGTACTTATAGTTACTGGTCACCTTTTAGATTATTTTCCATAAAAAAAACCCAAAACATATGGTCAGCTTATAAAATACACTGTTAAAGATTAAACCAGTTGTTCCCAGTCCTTTTGGTTGTGACCTCTTATACAAGAAAACAGTGTTAATTGGGGCTCCTTGTCACATTTCAGCTGTCTATAAATTGCTAGCAGCTTTCCCTATAAATCTCTCAGATGGCTTAATTTAAATGGTATAATCTGACCTTACTGAACCTCAATCAAAAAGGCAATGATAAGAAAAATCCAACTTTTCTTGGCAGAATTTAGGAGTAAAAAATGACACTTTGGTGACAACTTCTGACTAGTTAAGATAGAAAAGAGTGAAAAAAGTGAACATAAGGCTTTAATGCTACATGCCCAAAGTGTTTCCCTTCGAAGACCTGGCAATGCAAACAACTGATCCAATGTTAGGCTTGAATGGTCTGTGGCTGTTCACACAATCACCAAGTCAGATACATTCAACCAGAAAAGTGATACTAATCCATCTCCAGAGTAACTCAGCATTCAAATCACACTCGCTGTCCGTTATGTGTTTTCTCCCCAACAGCGATGTCAAGCTGTGAGTGGAACTTTAGCTCAGCTGTTGGCTGTGGATGAGACAGAGAATGGAAGTAGGTGGAGACGCAAGAAGATACACTCCTCTCATTATCCTTTCTTCTCATGGCAGATTGGCTGCCCTGTGAGTCAGCTGTCAATCACTAGGCAGGCATCAAGTCAGCGGGAGCCCAGCTTTCGCAATGCAATCATCAAATCTGCCAGCGGCCAGGTAGAAAACACCTACAGAGCCCAAAGCCACAGCGAGTTGCAATTAAAGTGGTGCTCCGCTGCAGAGAAAGGGACCTTAGGCCAGCTGAAGGTCAGCGAAAAACCCAATTACCAGCTTGTCATATATTGTCAGCAAGAGTAATTCTTGGAAACAAAACAGCTCTGACTCACCTTTGCCCTGGCTGCAGAGACCCGAGAGAGGAGATTGTGAGTGTTATAACAAGAATAAAAACTTTCAATTAGGTAAATGGAACTTTTTTTTATTATTATTATTGTTGGGACAAACTAGAAAATTGGAAAAAAAAAGCCCCTCAGGGTATGAACAGGGCCACAGCTCAGACCATGCAGTTTCATGTACAGAACTCTCAAAATGGAATAAAGGAGTCGGGATTAAAAGTTATAAAAATAGACCATTTACAAAAACATATCTACAAAGACAGTTCAGTGGTAGTAATGTGGGTAAAATTTCCAATTATCATTTTCAAAAGAATCTTTCAAAAAAAAAAAAAATGTACAATCCAAAAAAAAAAAAAGAAAAGACATTTCACAGTTTGAAGGCGAGAGCATATCACTATGCAGTCTTTGGGACGGAAACTGTCGCTACACAGTAGTTTCATGTTTCCACAAGCCGGTCTTTATACTGGCTGCACTCTCTGAGTTAATTAAAGGCACAGGTTGTCCATTTTCTTTCAGTGTGCCACCGTTCTGAGTGACAAGGTTGAGCCCATACGACTTCGGTTGGGTTTCTAGTTCTGTGCTGCTGGGCTGCTTTACGTGACCGGAGTCTTTACTTGAGCTCGACGCTGCAGCGGTAGCCTCCTGCTCGGTATCCACACTCGCCACCGTCCCGTTCCCCACGCTGCTGCCGCCTCCCTTGTCCGCGTAGCGAGAGCGTCGCGGTAGGCTCGCGCTGTCGCTGCTGTCCTGCTGCAGCTGGCTCTGATGCCTCTCCCTGTAGGCCATGTAGGCGGCCCGTCGGCTGTTGCGTGCCGCTATGTCGTAATGGTGGTGCCGCCTGTGGGGGGCGCCCTGAACACTGCCGTCCACGCTGGTGGGTACGTCGTAGGCGTACTCTCGCAACACGGTTAACCGACTCGCCCGGTGCGCTCGTGCCCTGTTTTTGTGATGCCTGCTTGCGTGTCCGTTAGTGGCAGCTGCGGGATTGTTAATGTTGTTCATCGGGCGGAACTGCACCTCGACTGGTGCTACGTGCATTTTAATTTCATTGTCTACTGAATGCTCAGTCAGGCTGTTGTCCAAAACGGCGGCTCCATTGGCCGCCGCCGGTGCTGAGACAGATTTACACTGTGCTGCCTCTGCGTGCAGATTGGTCAGCTTGCTGCCGTGGGTGGAGTTGCGCATGCTTGGGGCGCTCTTATTTGTGTAGGAAGAGTCCGCGCTGCTGTGGCCACATTTTGTTGATTCCCCATCTGCCTTGTTAGTAGATCCTGCTGTGGATGTCATTGCCACGCCTGGCTGAGGCAGAAGAACATCCTCTTGTGCAGAGTAGGCTCGTCTCCCAGAGCAACAAGCCTGGGACCAATAGCGCCTCATGTCCTGCCTGTTGACACAGTGATGTGCCAATATGAACGCCCCGAGTGCCAGTGCAGCCACACCGTACAGGCAGGTAAAAGCTAAGTCGAACGGGTGGTCCTGTGATACCGCCATGGCTCCAAACACCCAGAGGGCTGCATACAATCCCAACGCCCCTGCCGCGCCCATCAGCTGAGCTGCGAAGGTGTGTTCGTTCTCCAGAGCTGACAGGGGCACAGCGTGAGGAGCTGACACTATAGAGGAAGAGGCCTCATGCGGCTGGAGCTGGAGAGTGAGGGGATGGCAGTGGCTGCCGGGACCATCTGGTCCGGCCTCGCTGTTGGCCGAAGCCAGATGCTGCTGCTCTTCGGTGGGCTCCTTCAGCTCGTAACGGCGCTCGGGGTGGCGACGCAACTGGAGCAGGATGCTGAGGAAGTACATGCAGTCCACGAAGAGGATGAATCCCACTGGGCCATAAAAAGCTCCGATACTGGGCTCCCATGCCATCCAGCAACTGCAGAGAGAACAGACAGACAAACCTATTAAACAAATCCTTAAATTTCATGCAAGATAAGGATGCATCTTTAAAAGTAACTTGCATCATATCGCACCTCCTAGCAAGAAAATTAATCTCATTAAAAGAATACCTCATCTTCTCATCTTAATCTATCACTATTTACTTCACAAACTTAAATGAGTCTTTGAAAAACTTTTGCGCCCAATTGTTACAATAACTGTCCCGTTACATTTAATAACACTGGCTGGATTTGACTTGCTTGCAAGAAATTAATTAAACTCCAAAGACTTCAGAGAGAGATATGGGTCCAGATTTCTCAATTAGTTAGCCACAATACAATCTAAACAGCTGCTGCTGTAGCGAGGGGGGGCGGGGGGGGGTGCTCGCTGTAAACTGGCAGCAGTTGCTTGTTGCTTGGATGCACATACCATTAACAGGCCTCCATAATCAGAACTTCAGGGAATAAACTTTTCCTACTCTCATAAAAATATCCATTATTTACCAAAGCAACGCAGTCTGGCCAGTCAATAACAAGCCAGTTCCTCCTGAAGACAGAATGTAAAAGATGAAGCCTTGGATGCATCCTTATTAAACGCTGTTGTCCAGACAGGATGACACAGCATTTCCATGAGCACACACCAACACACATACACACACTGAGGTGCAGAAACTTTAATAGCTTTCCATACAGGGACTACTTACTACGGTGCATTGGTCCGGCTGCCATAGTTTTTGATGTTAGCTGCTGCAGTAATGCCACAAACGATGATGGGTATCCCTCCACCAATTAAGTAGAACCTTTGTGGAGAGAGCATACAAAAATGGTTCTGTTATAATCTTTGTAGGATGTGACAATGCACATGAACTGCACACATGAGTCCAATGGCGTATCAGGCCTCTACACTGACACCATGTGGCAATATACCAACACACATGACCACTTATAACCAGAGAGAGCCAAGTGCCATACATCAAGTCATATCTGAAAATCTAAATGACAAACATGTAAAGATCACAACAGTTACTTTATTACATATAACGTTTAAAAGTTGGGTCAGATTAAAAATCCTCTCCTTGCTTTGTCTTGTCTGATCAAGATAAAACAACTGAAAGGCATCACTCACTACCCGATTGGATCAGAAATATGCTCCTATTTTTCAATAAAACAGTTTATACGGACATTACAAACACTGTTATAGATTTAAGTTGTGCTTCCAGATGGATAGAGCTGCAAATATTAAACCATTAGTTTCAAAATGATTAAAATCCACTGCCAACTATTTTGATAATTGATTGATCATTATGGGTCATCTTTTAAGAAAATAAATGTCCAAATTCTTTCATTCAAGCTTCTACAGTGAGTTGGTATTTTTAACCTTTTCCTGACGTTCTATGGACCAGCTAATCAATTAATTGAGAAAATAACTGTCAGATTAATCAATAATGAAAATGATTGCAGCCCTACAAACAGCTACAGTATGTTGTAAGGAAAATAGACATGTCATATATTCGCCTTATTTGCTCAGATTAAACATTGTGTTTGTTTGCCTCTGCAGATTTGCTATCTAATTCTCGGCGACAAAGCTAATAAATGTATATCTCGAAATGTAAACTATTCCTTTAACAACATTAGGGCTTACATTTGAAGGTGCCAACATGAAAAAATAAAATCAATGCATCCTACATGTACTGCTTTTACAACAGACCAACTTCTCTGTCGTAGCTCGAGAGCTGCAGTGTCATACCTCAGCATAGGCCGCGGCGGTGGCGGGGGCTCGTCCAGCTCTTCGTAGCGTTTGGCTTTGCGTGTCACTTGCTTGTAAATGTTGCGTGCGGTCACACCCACCCACAGAGCTGTTGCCAGAGTTGAATAGTGCAGCAAAATACCCACCTAGAAGAGATTGCACATTCATCAGAGCAAAAATAAATAAATAAAAAAAAGAAAACGCAATCAATCTCCTACATCAGAATGATTGAATGCAACCTGTTGTGTTAAATCAAGTTTCACCAATAAAAATAAAAAATGATGGAATGCACTACATAGGAGTCTTTTAAATGGCATGATGATCCTTGAGCAATTTCGTATTGAGTATGTCATGTTCATCAGCCTGAATTGAAAAATCACCTTGTGAGATATAGTTTTATGCCCGAGGGGGTTAAATAAATAAATCAGCGATCTGCCAAAATTTTTCATCCAGGTACTTTGTGCAGTGAAAAATGATTAAGTAATGTGTCTCAGTACAACACGCCATGAGCAGAGGTGTAAGACTGCCTAAAGCCATGGAAATGATTCACTGTATCTTTCTATGTATCTTATACTGTGTTTCTACAAGTTTTACGAGTGGAGTAAACTCACCCAAAGGCAACTTTTTTTTTTTTTTTTCTTACCTTGAAAACATCTGAAGCACTTGTTCAATTTTATTAAGTTTGTGCAGGGGGAGGGGGAAGCATGCACAGCGGGAGTGTGCACAGTGGTGTATACTCACTGCTTGGCAGACACTTGCATGGCGTGTCTGATTGATGCCACCTACGAAGACCCCGCAGGTGAGGGAGATGTGGAAGCAGAGGTTGACCAACATGTGCCAAAACTTACGGCTGACACGGACAGACCTGAAGTCAGGAAAACATCACAGAATTATCATAAAGATATAAAAAGGAAAAAAAAACAGTCATGCAGTGTAGTGTGAATATGATGGATGAGGAGGTAGCGTTAGGTTGCATTAGTATTACTATTACGCCATCTACCCATTACTGTATTCCTTTAAAATATATGCTTCCATTTTGCTTTCAGTGCAAAAAAAAAAAAAAAACCCTCTTACCTGTGGTGGTAGATGTAGCTGATAATAATAGTGAGCAGGCACAGGAGGAGAATGATAGTGGTGGCATAGATGACTGGATGCAGGGGCTGGATGCTGGGAGAGAAATACTCCACACTGCTGAGGTCCTACAAGAGAAACAGGATAACCACAGCTCAAGTTATATTTTTATGCCATATCATTATATGTCACAGCCTGTGAGTTATAATGCTCATATATAGAGCTGTAACGATTAGTCAATTAATCAATAAATCAATGAAAATAAATAATGAATGATATGGGATTATAATTGACATTTATGCCACAGGCCATCCCATCGTAACTGCTGCTGATCACTTGAAAAACATCACCTCACTAACAGTCAAATGTTTCTGTGCAATGCAATAAACATGATCATAAATAACAATAATAATAATAATAATAATAATTATAACCCAACTACAATTCCTACCATGAGCAGGCCGTAGTTGCCAAGAGAGTTGCATGATATGGTGGTGAAATTGTCGTGATGGCCCAGGATGCGGCAGCCGTCGCTCTGCCATCCTCCTTGGCCTCCCACCAGGCTGAAGTTCCAGCAGGCGGACACGGCGTCTGAGCCGCGGGCAAACCGCCTCAGGGTGATGTTAACAGGGGTCCGCAGGACACGCAGGGACATGCCGTCTGATTACACAGACACGAGGTTATAAGAATATATAAATATACGAGTTTCGTGCTCCAGTTGAGATGAACTAAGTGTTCATGTGCATGATATGTGTGCCGTCAAGTTTCCTTCGCTTTACGGATCATTTATGTGATGTCAAAATCATATTCAACACTTATGACTATACCGAAACATTTTAACTCACCTATCATGGCCATGATGACAGGGGTGGCCACACTCCTCCTCTTCCCTCCATCAGCCAGTTGAGAGGAGTTGCCGGTGGAGGGGAAAAACTTGCCATTGCGGAAGCCCAGTAGGTGGAGCTTGTAGACCGTGTCGTCCGCCTGCCCAGGGACTGCAGACTGAGTAAAGATAGACTGAGGAAGCTGCAGGGCTGCCTCCAGTATGGGGCTCTACAGGGATAAAAAAAAAAAAAAGACAATGAAGTAAGAATCTAACTATGATAGATTTTTACAACACATGCTTTGTTATAATCATCTTAAGCATTAATAGATTTTCTTTTTAAGGTTGATGAATTGACCTCAATGATGTGCTTACAAGATGCAATCAGAACAAAAGAACACAATAAAACCTCGACCACAAGACACTGCCAACAAAATGTAATTATCCCATGCTAGGAGCTGACCTTGTGAAGGGTGCTTGGGAGAGAGCTGGTGGTGTTGCATTTGAAGGTGAGCTCGCGGTCCTGGCCGGGTGTACGCTCTTGACTGGACTTCTGGAACAATATGCAGGTCATGCCGTTCCAGTCGTTGGCCCTGAAGGCGTGGGCCTCCAGTGCTATGTTGGGGGAAGTCTGGGAGGAGGAAAGGAACGTTAAAATTTGACTTCTTTAAAAAAAAAAAACAACAACAACAAAAAAAAAAAAAACAAGCAGAGAGCAATGTGGACGGCGCTGATAACGGGACTAACCAGGGGACAGGCCTGCGCTGTGGCCAGACAGTGGACAGCGATCTTCTGAAGGCAGGCGATGATGCGGGAGCAGGCCATGGCCTCGCGCTGAGCCATCCACAGCACCCTCTCGTCAGCCAGCATCAAGTTACTGGCCATGCACACCATCACCTGACCCAGCTAAGGAGACAAGAGACACGAGTGAACATGTGCAGATGAAAAAAATACAGATGAGAAATTCAGTATTACCGCCTTGGGGGGGAAAAAGAAATCATCATAATTCTCACTTATGTCACCCCAAAACATCAACTTACTACATACAGCAGCGGCCCAACAGCTCATTTTCTCAATTACTGCTGTAGTATGACTTTCAACATAAAATATGAATGTGTTCTCTCGGCGTCTTGTTTGTATAAAGCAGTGCTCGACAGACGCTTGAAGGAGATGCTTGACATGACTCTTGTTGTAGCTAAGAGACTGTTAGAAAAGTCTTTCATGCATGCTGTCATCATATTAAACTTTGATATGCTTTAAAAGTCTAGTGCTCCTTGCTTACAGCACTTACAACATGTTAGGGTGCCACGTCAGTTAAAAAAAACTTTTCTTGTTGGCCTACAGCTGTGCTCAAAGTCATGACAAGACATCCTTTCTCATTAAACAAAGTGACAACAAACAGCTGTCGAGCATTAATCTATTTGTCCTTGAATGCGGTAATATGTCAAACGCGTGCATCACATCCTGTAAACTTGTACTACTATGACATTAAAAAGGTTAAAAGACTATTGTCTTTGTTCAGATTTTCACCTAAACAATATAAATAAATGTTTTGTTTGATGTGGGGTTGGAAATGTGAAGGAATAACTGCCGCCACGACTGTACTCACGCCTTTAGACTTCTCGACAAACTTGCTAAACTTCTCGATCATCTCAGCCACAAAGATGATGTCCATCTTGTCTGAGAAGTTGGCAGCGTCGACTGTGTAGACCAAGAGGCGACGAGCCCTGGCCAACACACTGCTCTCATTCAGAGGCATCTGGCAGAAAGATAGAGAGAGAAAATTAGGCTTGAATAGTCAGATATGCAGCTAAAGACAACAACTTCTCTGATCAAAGTGGAGCAAAGGATAAGGCAGTGGAGTTTGAAGAGAAAAAAAAAAAAGGAGTGACTGAAATTCTCACGGCAAAAAAAAAGAAAAGGGAAGAACGATAAATAAATAATCTTCAAAGTCAGAAAATTACAAGCCGCCCCACCAGACACACCTGGTTGATGACATAGAGAAATCTAGTGACATCTTTTTGGAACTGGCAGCGGGAGTAATCTTCCTCCGCCCACAGCCCGTCGCGATCACAGTAGCGCCATGCCCGCTGCTCTTCCCCGGAGCTGCCTGAGTAGGCGCCTGCGCTCGATGGCAGTCTGTTGCAGGGGAGGTACGCTCTGATCCCTGCCAGGGTACGCGGCCACCTGGAAAGCAAACCGAATAAATCACAATCCAGCTGTTTCCGTTCCTGATTAGCTGACACATGCAATGTCCTTATTTCCTCTTTACTTTGGATCATGTGAGCCATGATGTGTGTGTGTTTGTGTCGAGCAGTAACATCAGCATGTTCCGACGCTGTGACACTGCTTGGTAGTGCGCGTATTTAACCACAAGGTGGCGGTGCTTGCTCAACAAAATAGCTACAGCATCACAGCCAGAAAACCTTTCATCACACTTTCATACTTATAAAATATATTCACTTTCAAGCATATAAAGTATATGAAATGGCAAATGAGAAGGTTGGAAATACTTTAAGAGTTAAAACCACTGTGTATGAGCAAACTTGCAGTACTGTTTGCTGATGTAATTTGCTTTCTAAATTGCTTAGTGCGCCACTTTTTGGTAGAGGGATAAGCTGATTATAGAAATTATTGGGTGAAATAGTTGGAACTGTGTGTTAGCCCGACAATGTGTTAGTGGTTTAATCTGACAAGCCTTTTATATATTTGTAGATAGTGGAGATCTGCATTCCACGAGTGTGAAAGTGAGCAGCTGTGTCTGGTTATGTACACGCACTAACCTGAACTCTCCCTTGTTGTTCGAGACACGTTCGGGAGTGCAGTATTTGGCAGAACTCTCCAACACCACGATGTGGACGGTCCTGGTGGTGTTGCCCCTACTCGTCCTGACCCTGCACTCCCAGTTCCCAGTAAAACCAGGCTGGATGTTTGAGATCGTTAAAGCGCTGATGGAAAAGAAAAACATGGAGAGAGAAAGTGTTTTTTCCCCCGTTTCGCTCTCGTTCACTGATAAGATTAACTCTGCGTAAGCTCTGAGCGTACGTGGGTAATACCTCGCGATCAGGGAGCAGTTCTGCACCATGCGTTTCTCGATGAAGATGCCTTGGGCGGCGTCTGGCTTGACCATGCGGCCGTTCTGGTACCACAGCACCTGCATGTCCTCGGCTACAAAGGAGGCCTGACACTGGAAAGGCAGGCTGTCCCCCTGAAAGACCACCTGACGCTGGGATGGAGTCAGCTTGAAGGAAGGCAGCTCAAGTGGTGCATCTAAAAGGGGAACCAGACAGAAGTTAGTGCCCAGTAAAATAATTTTCAATGTTTACTGAGGACATTCTACCCTTTTGTTTCATTCTCAGCACTTTTTTTTTGGAAAAGAAACTAAAACAATGAGGCTACTTAAGTGCTATTTGTCATTCATGTCAGGCCACTGGCTCCTGCTAGATCTGTGCCATGTATTTCATAATCCCCCACTGTGATGAGTGCCAAACTGATAAGACATGAGCAAGTACAAACAAAGGCAGCACTGGCCCAGGCAGCCCTTCTCTTATATCCCGTGTCATTGCACAAGCCTCTGTTCCCCAAACACCGGCCTCACTGATAGCAAAACAGAGAAACTAAAGAAGCAGTGCGCTGTTTTGACTGTACAATCTGCTCAACGCGACTTATTTCAACCTTTCAAAATGTCAGCAACTGGACGAACGACGCGTCGGTAGTGTTGCCGAAATGATGAATGATTGTGAAGTGTTAGAAGTGCTGCTGCTCTGAAGATAAAGTGAACTGCGAAGATGTTTGTGTTACAGCATTTGAGATTTCAGAGTATACTTGTGCTGCGTCAAATCTGTGCTTATGTATGCAGTTTTTTTTAAGTTGTTTAGGTGTGTGTCCCTACCACAAGTGAGGAGCTCCGGTCTGATGGAGGTAATGAGCTGGCCCTGTAGAGACTGGGGGTAAGAGCACTTGGTGTTCTTGACCACAATGCTCCTGTCTTTAATCCAGTGCAGCAGCCACAGAAGGTTGCAGTCACACAGCAGGTAAGGTGTCTGGAACTCCCTAGAGACGTATAGAAACACACACACGCGCGCACACACACATTCACAGAGGATGGTGGGTTAAGGGATGGGTCACAAGCAAATATCATATTGGAGTGACAAACAGGTGTTTCTTTGATGGAAAAAAAAATAACTTTGCTGTCATAATTTACTTTGGCTTGCCTGTCATTTCAGTGCATAGCAACATGCTGACTGCTCATCATACTTACAGTGACTTCAGAGACGCCAGGCTGTCAAAGGTTCCCTGAGCCAATGAAGAGAACATGTTCCCTGAAAGGTTTCTGAAAAGATTTTAAAAAAATATATGATTATTTCTACCAGTAGATTATAAACTTGTGAATATACTGATGCCTTTTTCATCACACAATAAAAAAAAGACTAATAACTTACAGTCTGATCAGACTCGTAAGGCCCTTGAAGATGTCTACATTGAGGCAGCCGATGCTGTTGTTGGACAAGTCTCTGTAGCGAACACAGCAAAAAGAAGTTTCTGGTTTATTTCTTCCATATTTCAGAAATAATTCAACATGACAGCTACAGTGGTCTAAAAGACCAACAATTAGCCAGCTGAATTAGGGCTGGGAATGTTTTACAACAAGAAAAGCCATGAAAAATCTGCCTCATGAGAAAAATGGAGAAATAGGAAAATATTTAAGACGTGGAGGAAAAAAAAAAAAAAAAAAAAAAACAGGGTTGTTTTTTTTTTGTTTGTCTGTTTTTTTTTTTTTTTTTCAAAAGCCAAGTTTAAGAGAGGCAGGTTGAGGCAAAGAGCCTAAAAATTTCAGCTGACAGGTTTACAACTTTCAAGGTGATTTCAGATAATGTCTGTGTGGGCCTCCAGGGGGAACCTACACATCAAAGACAGAGTAACACACTGGGAGGTGATTAATCGCCTGTGATTAATGTCAAACACGTCAAAAGTGTGTGTTTCTCCTCTGGATGTGACCTGACATGACGTCTCTGGCAAACATCAGATGGAAGTGTCTGAGACTCCTGACGCCTTTCGGGAGGAATCGCAGACGATTCCACCGTCTAAACTGATCCAACCTCTTGTGAATTACAGCCGGTGTGCAAACATTTAGATATGGCTGCAAACAGGAGGTTCTAGATCAACTGTGCTCCACTGTCTGCTAATACACATTGGAATGACTTTTCCCACAGGCTAACTTAGCAATTGTTCTACAAAGCTAAACCTAAGAATTGTGAAAGTTGTCCTTTCTCCAAGGCCAAGAATGATAAAAAAAAAAACAAAGCAAACCAAAACAAACAAAAAAAAAACCCCTTGGCTCAAAGTCCACTTACTAACCTAAATAGATTTGATAAGTTATCAAAAGGTTACTATCTGACAATCAAAATGAGCATGATAACATAATAAATTTAAATTCCCTAGAGAGATTTGAAGCAACCAGTCACAGTGACTAAGGTTCAAAGTCAAAGCACCTTGACAGCAGCTCTAACACATATTCCTCTGTGAATTATCCAATCACTGTGAGGTGCTAAGTAAAGAAACTAGAGCAGGGAAAAAGAAGGCAGATCATTACTTCAACCCGCCAGCTAAACTGTATCCTGAGGTGCTCGAGGAAACGCGACACTGACACAGTGATACCTGGAAAATGACTGTCAGGCATATGCTAACATCCGAGCATTTATGTAATTATTGGTGTTGGTCCTTAAGGTACCAGCTGGGGAATTTACTGTGTGAGGTTATTAGTTCCACTTGGAAGAGAAGAAAAAAGGCGCCTTTCGCAGGCTTGTCAATTTGTGCGAGCATTGTGTGTCAGGGGAAGGATAACACAGTAAAAGAGGAGGGAGGAGGAGGAGGGAGGGGGGTCTTCCCTAGATGAAGGCTGACTTTCATCTCACTTTATCGCCTGGATTCAAATGCTCAAGTTACAGTAATAGAAGAAGAGATAGAAGAGTTAAGACAAGATGATGATATTACTTTCATTCATTTTTTAATCACTAGCCACTGTGCTAACATGTAACATTTATTACAAACAAAGCAAATAAATCCACATATGACTTATTTCTCTTACGATGGACTTAAGTCTCAACTGTCATTATGTTTTTCCTCTTAGGCTTGGTGGACTAGTATTCATTACTGAAGACGCATCACGCCATTCGGCCACAGGCATGTAGCAAATTAGCAGCATGGAGGACTGTTTCAGTGAAGAGCTTCAGTTGCTGCGAACGATACGAGGGAGTAAGAGGCAAAAAATAGCCCGATGTGATTAGGCTGGGGTAGGGACTGTTCAGCTGTTGGTGGAATGCAGAGTAAAGGGGGTTGAGGCGAGAGGAATCCATATGGTCTGTGTCTGTGTGTGTGTGTGTGTGTGTGTTGTATAGTGTCAAGAGAAAGGATGTTTGCATGCTAAAGTATGTGTGGAAATTGGGAGCTTTCTGAAGAGAAAATAATCCTGATGACGTTATGCTGATTTCATCAGGATTATGTCAGTGTATGTTCAAAGCTTAAAATAAATCAGAGACCTTGCGTTAAAAACTCTAAGTTTGCAGTGAAGAAGTGGAAATTTAAGAGGCAGTGAGGTTCTAATTAAAAAAAAAAAAAACAAAAAACTGTGTAGTTGCATTATGGGAAATGAAAGATTCAAAGCATTTAAATTAAAAGTCAGGACATCTCTGCTTCTTCTGCTTCTGTTTTGACTATTTTTTAACACACAGTGATCAATATGACGTACATAAGTATAAATATGTAGGCTCAAGTGGCCTTTGCATGCAAAATAACTAACAGATACAACTTTCCCTAAACTGCGTTGACGCGAAAGCTGTTCATCAATAACATTCATGTACGATGTGTTGAACCCCTGTCTATCCGAATGTGTACAGCCGTCTTTTTAAAAACGTCCCCGTCACTGCTCTGTGACAAAACAGATTAGATAAACAGGCCCTCCAAATGGCACATCTTGAAGTGAGAAGAAATCTAATTAGGTAATACCGGGGGCCGTACTCTTTAGAAGGGAGTCAAAGAAGGGCAAAAAGAAAGGTAGAGGATTCTGTGCCCAAAGGTATGTTGTATAATCGTCAAAAAAGTTTTTTTTTTTTTTTTATGTATTCCTTGCCGCCAATTAACTCCACTCCAGTTTTCCTAAAACTGAAAAAAAAAAAAAAAAAAAAAAGTAGGGTGGATGTGTAGCTGCGGATGCCAAACCTTGATGTAGGGCTTCTGTGTTTACATTCCCAGGGTCCAGCACTACTTCACCGTCTCCTCTGCTCTTCTTCTCTTTTCTCTCCCTCCCTTTTCGCAGTCGAGTGAGCGACTACCACCCTTTGAAATTAACTCAGACGAGTGGTGGGGCCAATTAAACTTTGTTACCCTGAGGCGAAACCAAACTCTACTCTGGAACATGCATTTCCATGTGCGGTTGCAGATCACTCTGTGATAAGGAGAGCTTTTTCTTTTTTTTTTTCTCCTTTCTTTTTCTTCCTGACTATCTTGCGTTGGGGGGGGGGTAAAGACGTTAATATGCAGAAGACATATAGGCAGGCATGAGTCCATCTGAGTGTGGCATGAATATGCAACATGCGGGAGGGGGAAATGAGGCAGGGTGTGAGCCAAGGAGCTGACTGCCTTCCTGTCTCGCTCTTATTGCACTGCAGCAGCAGCCAAGCTCAAGTTTGTGTTGGCAGCGTGCGGGTACTGTCGGATGATTCCAATCCATGCTGTGTTCTTGCTCTCGCTCTCGAACTCAAAGAGAAAACACACAACTATACACTCACATACACAGTCTCTGACCTCCCACACACACACCACATATCCCTGATGTATTCATAACTAGATAGATCTATTTTCTGTATATCAAAATTATCCTTACGCGACATTCATAGACACCCCACACACAGACTTTTTTTTGTTTTGTTTTTTTTATATCCCCGCTCTCGCCCTCTTTTTTTGTGAGTGTGTGAAAGTATAGAAGGGCTCACGCTGTCTGCAGCGGTCTCTGGCACGAGGCCAGACAAAACAAGGCAGTAGGAATAGACTACTGCTTGACCATACTCCCTCATGGACACTGGATACACACTAGACCTGCTGGAACACGCACAGCACGTTGCAAATATAGATAAAAACAACAGCTGCTGTGAACACAATATACGCAATCAAGAGTCATTGCTGAAAGCTCTCATATAGGCCAAAATCCTGTTAAAGATAGAACTTGTACATATAGCCTACACATCCCAAAAAAAACACAAAAACAAAACACTGACTGTAAAAGAAGTTGTAAATGCTTTGGATCTGCAATCTATTTTAAAAAACACAAAAGTTCAACTGATTTAAAATACCAGAAGAAAATGGCTGGAACCACATTTCACATGCAAAAATCACTCACACAATTCATAAACCACTATTCTAAAACATAATAAATCATAAGAGCAAGCACTCAAAACTGCCTCGCTACTAACAAAAAGATGAAATTTGGAGATTTTGGTTGTAATAGACCTCTGTAAAAGAGGAAGGGTAAATACATCCAGACACTTGCAAAGAAACCACAATAAAGAAACAGTGAATTGAATCTGCAGAAGTTCATCCACTCACAGTCTTTTGAGTGCCGACAATCCAAGAAAAGCTCCCGGTTCAATACGACTGATCATGTTGCTCCGCAGGTCCCTGTATAAAAAAAAAAAAAAGAAAAAGAAAAACAAACAAAAAGAGAAATTTAGGTCAAGAGTAATTCATGCAGCAACAAAACTAGCCTAAACATAACAAGATGTACAAGATAAGATTCCTGTTTCGCATTTTTGTCATTTTCCCCTATTTAAACAGTTCTCAAACATTCCGCTGACCTTTTTTATCCAGACGATAGCAGTTATGAGATGTGAGCAGATAGGGATTCGTTACTGTGTGCAGGCTGGACCTTGAATATTCTAGTTTATAGTAATCCACTGGGCTCCAGTACCATCTTTTAACGTTTCATTATGTTAGCGTTAGCATCATAGCAAGGAAAAGGGGCAAGAAAGGACTTGCATTACCATCTATGTAACCTAATGATACATAATCACTGCCACCTATAATAACGTGGTTTTAATATACACAGTAGACATTTCTTTGTTATCCAATTGGAACAACCAGACCTCCAACAAGATCATACAACATATTGACGACCTGACCACCACATCCCTCCAGAACTCTCTACCTTGAGGTTCAAAGGCTTGCGGTCACAGAATTCCTGCAGTGCTCACCTGTGCTGGCACTGCCTAGTCACTCATTACAGTGGGGGGTTCAGGAGGCTTTCTAGTCACCACCTGAACCCACACAAAGGGCCTCTGGGTAACTCTGCCTGTTTGATGTCAAGGAGCTGTCATCTGAAGTTGGGTAGGTGGCCACAGATAAGTCATAGACAAAAAAAAAAAAATCTATTGCTCGTTAAAGCTTTTGATGTGAGCTGGGGTGTTGAGAGAAAAATGAGAAGGCAGGACCAAGAAAATCAAAAACACCATGATAGTCAGTTAGAGAGCCAGCTTTTAAAAGCGTGTAGCGTCCAAAAACAGTCGTGTCTACTCATTTGCTTGTTGCTGAAGCTAATCCGCTTTCATGTAAACTTTGCTTGAGGTTGTTACAGGTCACAGAGAGCAGGACACACACATACACACACACACACTATCAGCCCACCTCTCCTGACTCCAAGTCCAGAATGCAACTGACTCAATGAGTCAAACGAAAAGCTCTTCTGCACCGGGTTTGACTCACAGCTCACATGTGCGGGTCACAGAATTAGCAGAACAGAAAACAATGCCACTATGAATACTGCTGATTTGCTGACATATTGTCCAGAACAACTGTTTTATGTTCTCCAAACAGGGATTGTCTTTGCTGAATTTAAATTTTTTAATGTTGTTTGAATTACTTTGAATGAAAGCATGCAAGGCATTTTGTTCTTCTAAAGGCTTTACTTTCTCTTCTGGCTTAGCTTAACAGCTTCAGAAACCTTTTTTTTTTTTATCAGTTGTGATATTGAATGTCGCCTGTAGGTTGTCTTCACAGTTCCAATATCAGTCACACATAAACCTGCAGAACTGCAATCGTGCGAGTAACCACTATTACCGATGATAAGAACGTTGTAGTTCTGATAGTGGAATACTTGTGGATAAAATATGGCGAATCAAAGAGAACCAGCCCATGCTTAACCACCCAGAACTGCACTTGAGATTCCAGAGACCGCTGACCACACATGACCTGGCATCTTTTTAAATCTACTTGCAGGAAAGAAATGCCAGGTTTTTCACTACATGCTTAAATTGAAATAGCTGGCTGAGTATTTGCAAGTGTTTTCCAGAAACTCTTCTTTAACTGGCCCCAAAGTGCAGGGTGGTTTTGCAAGCTGCTGAAATGTTTGCGAGGGCACAAAGGCAGTCTTCTTCATTTTTAAAAGACACATGTAACACATTTGAGATTAACAGAGCTCCACATCATTTTATGGTGTTAAATAAGGCTCCAGTTCAACAGAATGACGGATAGTCTCTCTCTCTCTCTCTTTTTTTTTAATTTTTTTTTTTTATAAATAGGTAATAATCCTTACAGAACCCATAAAAAAGATGCTCTTCTCAGTTGTGATCAATGTAAAACTTATTTTAAAGTGAGACTGTGTATCCATGTAGTAGCACTTCAAGATTCTCGAGTCAAAATAATGCCAACTTTATCCTTTAAAAAGATGTTATTTGGCAACCTGGCTGTGAGCAGGAATGAGATCACGATCAGAAAACTTCAAACACGTGTTCATTTCTTTTTTTATTTTTGGGGGATAAAACCATTGGAATGGTTAAACAAACTAAAACAAAAGTGTAATAACAGCTTAAATGGAAAAGAGACATTACATCAGAGAACTAACACGCAAGTTTGGACACACCTTCCCGTTCCCTTGAATGAGAAAGTGGGTCCAAACTTTTGACTGGTACTTTATGTCGGTTACGCAGCAATATCTGGTTAAAAGTTTCGTTTTGGTAACGTTAGCGACCACAAGTTTCTGGTCATACCAGACGAAGTAAGGTTGTAGCGACAAAACCACTGAGTGTGATGGTGTGTTTTATAGGTTAAGAATTTAACTTGTAAAATGTGTTAAAAAAAAAAAAAAAAAAAAAAAGTTACAGGCTGGCTTTAATCTCACTAACAAAGCAAATTTAAGATTTGTCAGCAGTTTGTTGTTTATAAGAAATACGACTCCTTTCACACCTTTTTCCCCCCCATCTCAGCCCAACTTTATATTTTTGATTAACCTTGTTACACACTGCTTCCATATGTATTGTGTCATTCCTGAATAGACAACAATCAATTCTATAGAAAATACTCAACACTAGAGCTGTTATCCTTTCTGTGTTTTCCACAATAAGCATTCCTCCACAGCAGCGGATTTAGTGAGGAATTAGCATGTGACGGTTGCCTAGCTTGGCTCCTATTTCTATGAGCAGAGTGATAATGGGGATTCTGTGTGGCTTATTTCCAAGCAGGGACACCTTTGGCCCCCCGACAAACACAGCGGTCTCCACAGTTACTTTGCAATTTCACGCAGAGTGCCGGATAGGCGTAATCGATTCTCTACCCCTCTCTGGCACTCACAGCCAGCTGCTGTCTCGGTGTTCGCGACTGGATATCGACAGTCCAAATGAGGGAGAGTTTCTTTGTGGACTAAGAGGGAGGGGGGGGGGGGGGTGGAGTGGAGGGGAGGAAAGAAAAAAAAAGCTGTGAAGGCGGGAGGAAGGAGGGGTGAAAGGCAAGATGGAGAGCCTCAGCGTATTCAAAAAGACTCATGCAGGATTTTTTTTTCCTTCTCTCTTATAGAGTTTGAGGAGAAAAGAAGGGGAGTGTGATGGAAGGTGGGAGGGATGGTATATAGGAACATTTCGGAGAGGGGAGAGGCTTCAGCATGCGGAGTGTGTGTGGGAATCGTATTGCTGACACCTCTGGCCTCGGCTTGGCCTCATTACAATGACAAAGCAAGCAAGCCATCCTTGCTTCACTGGTTGAGAGTGGACGAGAGTGGGTTGGGGCCTTTGAGGCACAATGGGAGCTGCATTCGGAGGTAAACTTGCCTGTGGATTGATGCAACGACAGGAAGAACAGAGTTTTTACAACCAAATCGGCTGGCCACTCACAGACAAAAGCACGCAAGTGCCTTAAAGGCTTTCTTAGTGGAGGAAGATCAAAGCTTTTTTTTTTTTTTTTTTTTTTTTACACATTCAGCAGAGACTCCTGTTTATCCTCTAGGCTTGAGCTTTAAAAACTAACATCTGACCCAATTCAAGAGCCCACAAGGACATCGCCTGCAAATCCCTGAACAATCTAGAAGAACATGAATGTCTTATTAATATGGGAGTCAAATCGAAGACAGCCATGCAGTCCAACTTTGAAAGCACGACCATATAAAGCTGAATTAAAGTTAAATACTGTATTTGTCATGCATGTTTAATGCATGTTTAATGATGCTTCATGTCAAATTTGAAAGACACTCTTTATGAGAATATATCAGCAATTATTTAATAAAAACAGGATGTCTGGAGAGAAGTCTACAATCAACAAGCATCCATAATCTGTGGTATCATACACTTGGGAACATATTTGAACCTATATCTTGTACTACACTTGGCCAATACAAGTATGGCCTTCTATACTTTCTAGATTTCTGGTCTTTTTGGTCAGACGGGGAAGAATAACAAGGGAAACATGCCCTTAGAATTCCATATCAATGCAGACATGTGTTATTGTAGCCTTGGGTAAAAGCACGGCCATTAATGGTCTGGTTATTTTATCTGCATGAAGTCATTCCACAGTGATAAATCACCCATGGCCCATATGTGCAGGCCCAGAGCCATTTTCTTGAAATCTCTGTGGGAAGGAAACACGGGTGATGACATTCCTATCTCTAAAGTCAGAGTCACATGGTATGAGAGGCATCTCTCTGTAGTTCAACAACTCAGAGAACATACGCAGATACACCAATAAATGTCTTTACCAGTCACTAATAACTCATTTCCGTCTTCACTGTAGTTTCCCCTCATTAGGTTCTCCTTCCAAATAATGTACACAGCCTGTGTTAAATACTACTATTATTCTATCTTGTGGGCGGCCATACTCAGCTGTATGTTGAGTATGTCACCAGGCAGACAACAACCAACCCTAGGGGCTATACCTATAATTAGCCTTTTCTAGTGCCATCTCCAGTCTTCCAGCATAGACTGATATTCTTAACTGAAGCAGAGTGCTGTGTGGATGCCTTCTCATTTTCTATGACCTGGATGTTCCACTGGCGTGAAGCCAACCTGTGTTGTACAGACCTCCTACTCCACAAGCCAAAGCTTCACTTGACAAGTGATTGATAAGTCCTGCTAATGCACTGGTACTGTAGATCTTATGTTAAGTACAGAACTACTATTGTAAAGTCCATTGGCAGGGATGAAAATAGCTTTTTAAAGCCAACATTATTTCCTCTATTAGTACACCCAATCATATATTTAAAAAGGTATGCATTCAAGTGTATTTTCTATCCCTAGCAGAAAAAAAGGATTATACTTACAATTTTTCCAATGTAGACAATCCAAAGAAGGATCCATTTCTCAGTTCTTGAATCTTATTGTTGTTTAAAATTCTGTGAAGGGAAGAATATAGTAATGTATTAATGCAAAGCAAAGGAAAAGACTAGTTAAACTAAAGGTGCAGCATATGAAATAAGTCCATAAAACATCACGATTAACATATTTATGTAAGCTGTGCAATTAACAGCGTGTAATTTTATATTTATTCCATTACATAGTGCTGGCAGGTGAGCAGCTTCTGTCAAATCATCACACTAAGTCCAATTTAATATGGGCCTTCATTAAATGTTTGGCAGTGACAACAATTTTTATATAGAAAACCAACCTCAGCACTCAAAACATCAGCAAGGAATGTGTGTTAATTAAATTGGGGAAAGTGGATTCAAAAGAATCGAGTGTCTTTTTCAACGAGTGCAACCGTGCCGCATCGCTACTTGTTGATAGATAACAATATTAAGTCTCACTCTTTGTCCTCTAGCCACACTTAGCTTTCAGTCACAGAATGTTCCCTGCCACCAGGAAGAGATCAGAAGCAAAAAAACCAGTTGAAATTCAGCCAAGTGTTTTCTTTCATGTTAAATTGGCAGCATCTGAACGCTTTTGACTCAGGTAGCCAAATGAGATAAAGAGAGATGTTTCTGTGAAGCCTCTTTAGATTCAGGTACGGTGCATCATAATGTGATCTGGAGCTAAGCAGCATCATGACTCAAGATTGATCCATGTCGAGATCCCCCCGCCTCCACACCCATCATTAAGTAAATGCTCACGCAACAATAACAACATCCTTTTTTGGTTATATTAAATGTAGCCATTAAGTGGCGCAAAATTAAACAGGAAATGCTTATTTGCTGAGCACATTAAACCCAACAAACCTTTAAGTATAGATCCTAGGAAAAAAGTGCTATGTACAGATAATTATCAGTCATATAAACTGGATTAAATGTAATGCCATACAATGCAACAAGTGCAAACAATGCAAAAAAAAATCCCAAAATAATAAGAACCAGAAATCAGTATTCCTCACACGTTGTACCCCTTTAATGTAAATTTAAACCTTCAGGTCCAACTTCTTAATTACTTCCTTCCTGCTTAATAAACCAGATTTTATTACCCAGTTTATTCCCTGTGCATAGTTTAAGCTGATTCACTGCAAACAAAGTTGCACAGTAAGGCTCCACTTGCTATCCCCTTGTCCCTGAGAGTTCCCCTGTCTTTTACTCTAACTCCTCCCGAAAGGATCCTGAGATCTCGACTCCCAGCAGGGAAAACCCCTAGCAGAGAGACCGACGGCTAGCATTTGTTTCTGGCGAACAGGGAGGGGATGTGGTGGGTGACATGCTAGTGGCACCCACAACCTGGGGGCCAGATTGGAGTCATTATGGGGTGTTGAGAGGGGTTGTTTTATTACAGGGTTGGACAGCGAAGGCTCATTGGAGATTTGCTGCTTGGCTCTCTGCCTCTCAGGGAGAGCGCTCACACAAACGGTTCCTATGTTTTGCCCGTTCGCAGGCTTTTTGAATGCTGGAACAGCAGATGTTAAAGCGTGGTGATGCTCATGACTGCAAATTCTATCACTGCCTGTGCACACATGATCTGAAGGTATAGACAGAGATGCTGAGCCTTCCAAGATACAGCCGTAAAACTCAGAAACACCTTAAAAAACAATTGCAGTCCAGTAAATACCAGGTTGGGGAAGCTTAAAATGCAGAAATGATGGTAGAATCCTCAGTTTATCACAAATTCGAAAAGGCAGCAACAGTTTAGTAGCAGTATTTGTCATGTTTGATACTGGATAACCACCCTTTTTATGGCACCATAAACCAATTTCATCATAAACCAACTATTTATTATGCAGCATTGTTAAAAGGTCACAAATCATGATAACATTAGAAAAGAAACAGAGATATCCCAGTATTGACCAGAGTATAGAAGAAGTTATTTGAGGTTACGTAGAACGCGAACAGCCCTTTTTATCTTCACTGAGAAATTGTATAATTAGGTTTACAGAATAGATTATGAATTCAACATAACACGTCTTGGGAATCATTCAAGTCTAGCTGCATAAATACACATTTCTAGCCTCGTGACTCTGCGGGTCGTCAAAATAAATCGGTGAAAGAAAGTTCTCCTGAGAGTCATGAGCCCTTTTTCTTGCCCTCTTTTCATCCCTCCCTTCTTCGCATGCTTACTCTCCTTCACTAGCCCCATCCCACCCTCCCTCCCCTCCTTCCTCATGACAGGAGTGTGACCTCGGCATGTTGGAAACTGCTTTGGCTGCAAAACTAGGTCTTCTTTACACCGCTGTGTTGGTGTGAGAGACAGAATACTGCCTATTAAACAAGTACTAATATTTTCTGCCGGGGTTGAGATATATACAAGACAAAAGTTTGGACATGTCTTCCCATTCCCTTCAATGAGAAAAGTGTGTCCAAACTTTTGATTGGTACTGTATGTGTGAGTGGAATATTATGGTGGACACTGTAGTTGTGAGATCCTGTTGTGTAGCTGTACAAATTCCTACACACGCCTATGAGACAAATAGAGATTTTGACATTGTATCAATGTGTAAACAGACTTTATCTGCATACATCAAGGCCTCAAATCTGGATGGAGATCACGGCAATTTAACAGCGAGTGTCTCCACCACCCTCAGGACGTCTGTAGCTAGACAGTCTGCTTCCTTACTGTCTGTCTCTGAACGCCCGGCCTGAGGTCTATGGAATTTCTTTGGGCTGGGCCTCAAACGATGGAGGAGTGGAGCCTCCCTTATCATGATGCATAGATAAGACCTGCTTGAGTTCAAGCCAGGAACAAGCTGCAGGGGGATCCTACCAAATCTCACATCCTGTCCCCAGATACAAATGCTATAAATCTCTACGACATTTATGGAAAGCCATCTCTGGAACCAGAATTTCTACTCTGAGTCATGGGGAAGAATATAAAAATGCATTGGCCTACATTTCATCTTGCCTTCAGCGTGAATAAATTTGACACTTTTGAAGGTAGGCCCAGGTTCTTTTTCACTTAGGAGAATACACCTTCAAAAAGTATACGATTCTAGCTGCGGGCAACAACATTAACTGGAGACAAACTAAAAATGGCTAACCACTACACAAGCCCCTCACAGGCACATAGCATTTTAAGGACAAAGCCAACTGGTTCTCTCTCAACACTTTCTTTATGCTCAGTGGGCTTTTAGACAAAGAACTCCCAGGAGTGTAGAGCTGCTACTCTTTAAGGACTTTTCAAATAAGTTTCAGGCTGCAGTTGAGCTCATAAAACCTGTCTAGAGTGACTTACTCTGAATATACTGAATGGAAAAACGGACCTCAGCTCAGGTGGAAAAGGGAACTGGCCCAATGGTCAACGCGCTGCGGCTTGCCAAGGTAATTCTTGTGGTTATCCAACACTTTCTTGTTCCACAAATCATCCAAGTATGAAGATTTATGTTTTTTATTTGGGTTTATTTGGAGAATGGGCACCAAAGAGGAGAAAAATGGGTTTTTTGCTTTACAGGAGATACACTGGAGTAATATTTAGTCATGTAAAATGAATGTATTTGTGTTGAAGAAAGCTGAAAAGGGCTCCAGTCAAACTAGCTCTCTTTACCCCTTCATTCTCATAAGTCAAAGCCCTTGCAATATCCTCCTTATATATCCAACAGGCCACCTTATAGCTCTCTGGGCTGAATGGAAAAATGATCCACCATGCAAAACACCAGGATAAAAGCAGATGAGCAGTAAATGAACACAGACGAGAAGACATCGCTCAGACTTAGCCCATGTCTATGCACTAAACTGAACTGCTTGTCTGGGATTAACTGAGGCTTGGGGCAACCTGGCAAAGTCAAAGCTCAACAGGTCTGTGAAATGACAGGCTGAGAACTAGACTAAACGCGCAGCTGTCAGTGCCTCCGCCTTTGAGATTTCGCTCTCTTCTGCAAACACTTCTGAACTACTATGAAAAACGCAGAAACATTCCTTAAGACCAATGGCTTGCCTGCAAAGTAACAAAAACAAATCCTCTTAGGATATGAATGCACAGCAGGCACCTGTGTTCTAGTTAAACAAGCACTTCAATGGCTCCCGGCGTAATATATAGTAGCATTGAGGATTACAAAGAAATGAAATGATTGACATCAGAACTGATCACGCATTCCGAACTGATGTATCTGACTTTACTATCATCTTTAACATATTTTTAAGAACTGAAATCATTTTTTTTAAGATCTGAAAACTACTACATAACTCTGACCTAAGGGAAGTGAAGTTTCAAGGAAACCAGATGAGAATGTAACCTTATCTCCTAGTTTGTACTGCTGTGAAACACGACAGTTTACTGCACTCCGATGTGTCATCAAACTGAGCAAGCTTTTCCTGCAGCGATGGGGGGAGGAAATCCCTGCTTTCTTCCTGTCATTAATCCTGCGCTGTTCTGTGGAAGCCAAAACCAGGTGCGCTTATTTGAACTGTCCAACCCAGGTGCTCATGTGAATGGATCCTGATTACACTAAACAAGCCCTGTAAAGAAATATGAGCTGGGTGAGTACAGAAAGCTTAGATATTGTCAGTTCCTGCCTACGCAGGTATGTAGACTCAAACTTCAACAGGTATACAAATAGAAAAACTCATGCGCACATCCGTATATACACTATTCATACAACCTTAATTATCCTCTAGTGTGAGGCAAAGGTTAAATCCAAGCCCTCGTATTTTAGCCAGGTCCTACACTGACATGGGAGGACAGGCCAGCTGTAAACACATTTGTGTCATTTCCTCTCGGATTACTTAGGCATGCAGTATTATTTGGAGCGCACAAACGCGGGGAATGCATCGCTCATTTTTTTCTCTACAGGGAGGCATTCGAGAGCTGAACTGTACTGAATAACTACATGCATTCAATATCAAGGTATGCTAAAACTACCAGCGATTACCTAAGTCTGGAAAAATGATAGGTGATTAAATGCTCATGTACAGGCATGGTTAAAATAAAGAAGACAAGGTAGGAAGAGATCTGGTTGTTCTGCCCATATTTGTGGTTAGTCTTCTGGCATGTAGTTAAACCAATTATCCCAGTGGTTCAAGAAGTTCAGCACAGCCTGAAGACTCGTTCAGAAAATTCTCAATGTGTGCTTGTGGATTTTTTTTTTTTTTTGGTTCTCTGAAAAGCCTGGATTAAAATGTGCACATATTAGAATCCAGACCCCTGAAGAGGAAAAACAGGAAATCTTAAGTACAAAGGAGGGGGATAAGTATGATGAATGGAATGGTTCTGTAATCACAACTAACTTATATTGGCCAGTTCCTCTGGTGGAGGACAGATCTGTTGTTTTTCCTACAATGGATGAAAACAAATGTCCACAAATACAAAAGTGCATACTGGAAAGGATCCCTGAGAATTGTACAGCTTGGCATCCGTGCTCCCTAATTACATCTTTGTTGTTCTGTGGAGGCCATCCTCCATATTGCAGCGCTTAAGCTCAATGCTAAATCATGAAGAACCTGGCTCAGCCTCCGATCCATCACTGTCAGAAAGAGAGGACGGGCTCCGAGCTCGCTGGACATACAAGACATAGCGGACAGCTGGACTGGAGGAGGGCCCACAAAGCCACTTCACTGTGACTTTAGAACAGTCCATAGATAAAAACGGATTGGCATATTTTAAATTCTATACATATCTGAGAGGACACTGGGATGATTATAGTCCACTAAGAAGAAAGTTGTAGGGATTTGAATAGAAAAGCTGCCACAATGTAGTATTTGTACATGTGTTTTTATGAGTTTAAACCATTTTTTGACAGTAAATCCCATCCATTCGTCATTAGCATGGACTGATTTCAGCATAATGTGGTAAACTCCAACAACTGAGATTCAATGTCAGCCATCAAATGCAAGCCACCTCACCACAGCTAAGTGTTGAGGCTTTATGTGGAAGTTTGTCATGATGCATTTCTAATGGCTGTTTGACACTTACGTAAAAGAATAAACATCAACTTTTTAAACAAAGAGGTTTTTATTGGCCAATTTCACTTGTTCAAATCTGTGGCTTAGCTGTTTGCAAAGGAATATTGAGTCTTGAATAGAAGCATGTTTTGAGCCATATCTACTTTATTGACAGGCCCTTCAGGATATAATACCAAGTTGAATGGTTGCCATGTGTTTGACCAACCTCAGCTTCACCACACTGGCCTAATTCAGATTTTTTTTTTTTTTGGCTCCAATAAGTCACAAAATGACTGGGAATGTACTCCAAACTCCAAGCTTAACAATGTGCCCTCAGAAAATTGATATCACAGACACTGTGGTCATGTTTTCTACAGCTTATAATAATGCAATCAAAGCGGGTTGGCAGGTTCACATTTCAACACATTCACTTGCCAGTATATTTTCCAAACTGCATCTGCATTTCTATACCACAATGACTGAAAATAAGACTAGATAGTTCTCACTTATGGATTACCTTAGTGAGGCACATTTCAAATATCTGCAAGTGTACTTCCACACAGTCCTGAAATGATTACAAACCAACATGGCCGCATGAATGGTACTAGATGGAAGATATTAAACTCAAACAACCTATGACGTGTTGGAAACCACACGTTTTGATCTATTTGCTATGAATCACATGCACGTTACTTTGAAGCAAACATACAGAAATGCTCTTCTAACCTCCAGCAAACCTCGTACCAGCAAATCCTACTCCCTTCCTTTCCCTCCCTGGAGTCTATTATTTTCTTTCTAGTCCTGCACCCTGCCCTGGTATTCTCATATTTCCCCCCATCGCTCACCACCACCACAAAGTACAAGTGCTCTGGACGCACAAGCTTTGAATTTCTTTTTGCTAGTTTTTGTTCATGTCATTTGTTCTGTTCTGTCAAGCACTATGTGGTAAACCAACATCAAGACTGCTCTTTTATTAAATCTGGTTTGACTTGAAATTAAGTAACCCTAATAACACAAAGGCCTGCAGAAAAATATCTAATGACCTCAATCCATGAGCAGGATTATAAAGGGAAATACACTTGTGCACAATGACTTGCGTGTCTCATCCTTTTCTGGATGCAAAAGACCACATAAAGACAAACAAATGTTATCAATAAAACTGATGGCTGACGCTTATACAATATAATTCTTGTCCTCATAAAAACACAAAGGGGAGGTAAAACATTAGGCTTGCTGGAGGTGTGTTGTCAGCATTAAAAAAATACTCCACATTAGAGTGTGTATTTCAACGCAGGAGGAAAAAACACAAAGGGTTTTTTTTTCTTCACAGCTCTACATTTAGGCTATTAAAATACCTTGGAGATGTGGTAAGACAAGTGAATAGCTCTTGCGTGTGAGCCTTGACTGAGTAGCCAAAACATCTTCCTGTGTGTGTGTGTGTGTGTGTGTGTGTGTGTGTGTGTGTGTGTGTGTGTGAATCACTACAGTTACAGGCAGACAGGCGGTTACTGTTACACAGGGTTTACATTTACACCATTACAGTATGCAGCTGTGAAAGAGTGATGTATGGCTGACAAGGAAAAGGACACAAGTATAGCTTAAGAGAACTACTTATCATGCCACATTTATCTTGTGAAAGAGGAACAGGATACCTGATGAAGAATTTTCCTTTTAATTAGAAATATGGTGGACACAAAAAAAGTCCACCTAGTAGAAGTAGAAAGGCAGAGAATATTGGGGGGGAAAACAGTGCTGTGAAAGAGTAATAAAACTTCCAAGACAGAAAGTTGCTTTTTCATTAGTTTACAGCATTAGTGGTGCAGTGAATGTATATACATTTTTTAAAAAAGCATCTCCTGTATACTCACAGTGTGACTGTCCTGTTGGGGAAGGAGTCCGGGGGTAACACCTGATGGAGCCCCATGTTGCTACACACCACTTTCCTATCGGCTGGCAGGCTTTTCCCAGAGCTTTTCGAGCGTTCATCATATGATTTGCAATCAGATGATACCGCAGAGCCTCCGCCGCCGCTGAGCAGCAAAATCACAAACAACTGCAACACATCCACCCTCATTTTCACGCACGACTAGAAAAGCACTGCAGCATTTGGCAAAGAGAAGAATAGATAGGTTTTTAATAACGCCAGACGGGCAGTTGATACGGAGTTAGCTTTGTTATAAAAAGGTGACCGGAAAGCCGGGCCCTGTTAAAGAGAAAAATGAGACATTTGCCAGTATTTTGTTTGGCTCAAGTGAGCCTTCCTCCTCCATTTCTCGCAAGGCTTTTCCCTTCGCTCGGCGGTATTCAGTCCGACTGTTCTTCTTTGTTTGCCAAAAGACTCATTTATAATTCCTTTTCCATGCTGGCGAGGTGTTCATTTCCTCCAACTCTGCTAATCCCAAAAAATTCAAAAGCTGCGTATGCTCGCTGGTCGCTAAATAACTTGTCCAGTTGTTGGGAGGTTTTCTTTGTTGGCCATAGCGTGGGTCCAAGTCAGAGGGTCTTTCCCACGGGAGGCGGCTGCAGTCATCCCGGGTAACCCGCACTAACTTCAGCAACTCTCGCTGTAGTTTCCTCTGAGCTTCAGACTGAACCCAACAACAGCGAGGAACGTTTTCCTTCTCGCTCCCAAGGCACAAATTACTCAGGGAAAAAAAATACACGCACACACACACATACAAAATGAGCAACAAGCGCAACAACAGCTCCTTTCAGCTCAAAGTGTGGTGTAAATCTTCAGAAAAACTAAACAAATTACTCGACCTTACTTCACAAAAAGTATCCAAAGTGGTTGTTTTGTCTCATTTTTAGTCCTCCCGTGTCTTTGTAAAGTATTCAAAGCAAGTTCCATTGAGAGAAGTCCTATCTCTTCCCATGATCCTGCCCCGGGCTCCACTCTCGTCAAGTCTCATGTAATGTAAACTATATCCGGTCTGCATTTCAAAAAAAGGAAAAAGAAATCCTAAACAAATGCATTTTTGGTCGCCCAGAGTTTGTGTATATTTATTGCACTGTTGTGAACTTTCTTCTCCAGTTGTACAACGGAGGTACATTTAGTCAAGTATTAAGATTTGATCTCGTGTAAAGTACTTTTGAAGAACTTCACACGAGTACAGCGCACTTCCGTGTTATTTTACACTTGTGCTTTACTACATTTAAGAGGCAACTGTTGCAGTTTTTACTACACTCTTTCTTTAACAGATATAGTGAAAGCAAATCAATGATGAGTTCATAAAATGTGATGCATAGACGTTTTAAACTACCCAAAGTTATTGCTCCTCCTTGGCCAACTGTTGCAGTAAAATGTATATAAATGCATTTGTAATGTGTACTATTAAAGTCTATAATATACTGTACTTTTCTGCAAAAGAGGTACTCTTACTTTTGGCAATGCAAGGCAAGGCAGCTTTATATATATATATATATATATATATATATATATATATATATATATATATATATATATATATATATATATATACACACACACACACACACACACACACACATATATACTGTATAAATACACATATAGGTCACAGTCACTTTTGGGGTATTTACATAGACTTATATTAATTTACTGGGGACTGACTCCGACCTTAACCATAACCACTACTTGCCTTTAAACCTAACCCTTGCCCTAACTTTAACCACTGACCCCAAACGTTTTGATATCCATCAAATTATGTACACCATGACTGCAGTTTCAGTTTTTTGTCTCAATAACGTCGGTCTAGTTTAGTGTACACATTAGTCACATGAGGGGCAAAACTCCTTGTATGTGTGTAGCTGTGTGGGGAGGACATGCAGCTGATAAGGATTTGCCCTTGGGCAAACAATCCATTTTCTTTGTTATGATCAGGTCGAGTGAGCCACTTATTCTGTAGAAGACTAGACCAGAGGACAGCATTGTAGGGTGAGTATTCAACATATGCCTTCAGGCTATAAGGCTTTCACCTCTACCAGTCTATATGTTTTCAGGACCTGCGAGGCTTGATGTTCATTGACGAGCAACCTTTGGCCTTTTTTTTGTCTGCGGACAGGACTTCACATTGTATGTGACTGTTTGCTTTACTTAACACACAATAAGGTAATATTATATATACATATATAATACATGATTTATAAATATGGAAATACTTTAGGCTAATTTATTTTGTCTGTTCTTTATGCGAACAAGACATATTATATAACTAACGTTATAACGCCAAAGATGTCCACTGTAACTGTTCTTGTAATACTGTATGATAAGGTATTTAAGAATATTTACATGTCATCTTAACATATTTACTGAGCGAGTTTCACGTCCTCAAACAAGTCCAGTCTATACGTCATCACGCAGGACTGCAACCTACGTGCTGCCTTCAAGCGCTCTTTGTAAGATTTGTAGACCGGCGCTCGTGAACACGACGTTCAAGTAACAGTCGTAAAAAAATGACCCTATGACTTAAGTAGGTTTTCTGATTATTGTTTATCCACACTGGTCAAGTATTAACGTTTACTGTGGTACCGAAATGAAGCAAAGAGGAAGCATATTAGGTAATGGTGTGAAAGTGTAACTTTTTCCCCCCTGTATTCCAAACGTCACACTTTAGAGTTGTTCCTGGTCGCACGTTGTCGACATTGCGTGAAGAGGAACACTCAAAAGGAAGATTATACAGACACAGACACACAAGACAATTAAATGCAGTAAAAACATCACAGCTACTATCTTTTAAGTGTGTCGCTAAAAATGTTCCCATGTGACTTTGCGTGGGGAGCTGGAACGGCTGCGTATCAAATAGAAGGTATGTATACAACCCGGGCATGGACACAATGTCATCACCACCTGTGGAGTCTAATGTAACTTAACAGCACTATAGTTGAGACCACAGTTAATAAGCAAGGCTTTCGTGAAGACTAGAATTACTTGCTTTCAGTTTTTTTCTAATTAAACCCTCAGTGAATGCTTCTACAGTGATCCAAAAAATGCGCATAATTGCCCCGTGGTATGTAAAAATGTAGTTGTTTCAAGTCTGTTCTAACTACAACTCTGCCTTAGTTTGTGGTGATATTACAGTCATTACATTAAATTGCTGTTTGAGAGATAACTTGAGCCATGATCCACACCACTGACAAACTGAACATCAAAGGCTTCACAAAGGTATTTCTTGGAGAGCTTTTGTATTCGATTGCATTAAACTGCACTGGTGTTCATGAATGTGTTCACTTCTTTTAGATGGCACACAACAGTCAAAAAGCGTAAGGAATGGTGATTTTTCTCAAACCAGAGATTGTATGAGATAGTATATAGATCTTGACATTAGTAATCATTGTTACACTGTCACCACACAGAAGCCACATTGCAAAAAGCTACAATTTTACAATAGGAGCAAAATTAGAACAAGTATTTGTTGGAGTATAGCCAAAGACAAAGTCTCAATACATTTAATGAAATCCACAGACGCTGAAAGTCCCGACAGAAACATTTACAGTGATCTTTCTTTGTGTCAACATCCCACCTACTTTTATGAAATTAAAAGAAAACAAAAAACAAACAAACTTTATGTGTGTGTGGAGGGGGCTGGCAGGCAGACAGCAAGGGACCAAGTATCTGGGACACATTTTGTCACAAGAAAGGCAAAGTGTTTGGGGAGCAGAATGGAGATGTGGCCTGTAACAGCTACGAGCTGTGGGAGAAAGACCTGGAGTGCATCCAGCTGCTTGGACTGACACACTATCGCTTGTCTCTCTCCTGGGCCCGCCTACTGCCTGATGGGACCACACGACACGTCAATCAAAAAGGTATTTCCATTTTCCATATCCTTGAAAGACCATGTACATTGAAGCCATCTTATTCGATTCAGATGCCATGGTTCTAGTGTTTTACCTTATTACCCATTAACATCAACACTGTCCTACAGGTGTACAGTACTACAACAAGGTGATTGATGATTTGCTGGCCTGTAATGTATCACCTATGGTCACACTTTACCACTTTGACCTACCTCAAGCTCTCCAAGACCAAGGAGGCTGGAAATCACCAAATATAGCAACCCTCTTCGACAGCTATGCTCAGTTTTGCTTCCAAACATTTGGGGACCGGGTCAAACTCTGGATCACTATCAACGAACCATACGTGTGTGCCAAACTGGGTCATGAAGACGGCGTCCATGCCCCAGGATTAAAAGAACCAGGAATTGCTGCCTATGTGGTGGGCCATAACATGCTACGTGCCCATGCTATGGCCTGGCATAGCTACAACTCCTTCTACAGGCCGAAGCAAAGAGGTGCTGTGTCTTTGGCTATCAACAGTGACTGGGTTGAGCCATTACACCCGGATTGTGCTGAGGATGACGCTGCTGCTGAACGTTACCTTGCGTTTACGCTTGGATGGTTTGCCTGGCCAGTGTTTGTCACTGGAGATTATCCAGAAATAATGAGATCTGCCATTGATGCTCAAAGTAAGAAGTTGGGATACAGTGGCGGCTCAAGACTACCCAGTTTCTCAAAGGATGAACCTGATGTTTTGGGGACAGCTGACTTCTTCGCCTTGAACTATTATACGTCTCGTAAAGTCAAGCCAAGAGGGGGTTGTGGGCAGGTGTTATGCGTAAAGAACGACCAAGATGCAGATGAAGTCTTGGATCCATCTTGGCCTATTTGTGGAGTGTCCTGGCTGGCTGTAGTGCCCCATGGCTTAAGGAAACTTCTGAAATACATCAAGGTAAAATAACTACTGATAATTAATCTCTTGCAGTCATTTTTATCGCATGTTTCAGTGGAAGTCAACAGACACAGTCACTAAAAATCACCCCGAACAAGGGACAACCACATCCTTTATTTTGACTTTGAATTCAATCAGTTGAAACGTGAAGTCATTTTTCTCTTTTCTCTTAGCATCAACCTGAATTGACCGACAAAACAAATCGCCTTCAACCAAATGAGAAGAACACTGACATTTGTTTAGCGTCTTGCTATTGATTTTGTATGCAGTAATCTCCTTTTAACACCTCCAGAAACACATTGATGCTTCATTAGTGCTGTCACATTGAATGAAACAGTTACTTTGCTGAACAGTGTTTGCAAACGAGCAATTTCCTGCTGTTGTGACTTGTCACAGACCATTAGTTTGAGATTGGCACTGTTGAAATGCAGCTTAACGGCACACGGTAGACCAATCTGTCTCTCTCTAGAATGTCTGACAGCTGAGATGCCTTGTTTGACAATAATATTTGTCCCCTGACTTTCCAGGATACTTTCAACAACCCAGCAGTCTACATTACAGAAAATGGTTTCTCTCAGGTGGGGCCGCTGGAAATTGAGGATGATCAGCGCTCTGAGTTTTACAAGGACACCATCTTTGAAGTAGCTAAAGGTAACAGCTGGTGAATCTGTATGACTAAATGCACTGAAACATGTCAATAGCCAGTAGCAGAGTGTAGTAAAGTCCAAGCCAATGGAAGAAAATATGAAAATTTATCTCAGCATTTTGGAAACTTTCTGTATATGATTTTGGATATTGGCAGCCTGCAGCTGCTAATGAAAATATTGCCTGACAAACTGCCCTTTGTCAGGACCAAATTTTGTCTGATACATCTTTAACCCTCCTGCAGTCAAGTGTTACTGGTGTAATACACTTTGTTCAAATATTTCTTATTTTTAACAAATAACATGAAAGGACCAAAACCCATCAATCTGTTGTTCCATGTTTCAGTACTGTCCAACTACTGTCCACTTTGGCCCAAGTCCAGTCGTTCCCTCCATAATTCTGCAAAATCTGGTTGAAAATATAGTTTTCTTTTTTAAGACTAAATTTCGTTTAACAGCTGGACAGTTAAGCTTTTAGCAAATGTTACTCAAGCAGGAGTAAAAAGGCCTTTTCAACAGCACACATTTTGACTTATAGTAGCGAAAGCACAGGTGTTACTAATAACGTTAAAGAGGCTCCATTTTGTGCCAGTAAGTCAGGACACCGTGACAGTAAGCCAGCACGCACAATACCAGATTCTTGAGAATGAAAAAAGCCAAATGGAGTTCAGCCATCATTAATTTTTTTTTTTAATCCTGTGTTTTTCTTACTGTGACATGTCTGTGCTTGTAGTGCACTTGTTGGAGACTCCTTTCACGTGCGGATGAATACACATTAGGTGCTCTAATGGGTATCTACAGCTGCATTATGTAGATTTGGCTCAAAACAAACTACAGTGCCTGTGTTCATGGCAATAAAAAGGAAAATGTCACAATACATGTGGCTCACTGATGTGTTTTTACTAGTTGGGTCAATATCAACCCTCATAATTCTCACACATTTTGGTCGTAATTTCCCATTCACTTTATGTCTTATCATAAATAGTAGACACTTAAGTTTTAGAAATATATATTAGCTGAGCTCCCACACATTTTCAGATAGTTATGACATTCATCGGAGAATAAACCATAACTTATGTATACTGTCAAGGATATATACATTATTGTTGAATATGATTAGCATATTTAACAGTTGCATTATTAAGATGAAAATTGCATTTTCTGAAAGGTATGATGTCCCTTTCCTAAATAGGGTATTTTTTGCTTTCAAATGATAAATAAATAGAATATTTTATGTAAACCATCTGTTTTCAAAGAAATGCATACAATTCACACAGAAAACTGATATTTCGATGCTATTGAACATAATAGATTATATATACAGATTTTTCACAGTATGATTGAATTATAATTTAAAAATATCAAGATAAGATGGAACAGAACACACAAGGCATGACAAAATATGAAAATTAAACATTTATTCAACTTGATGTAGGAGTATAAATTAGCCTTCAGTGGGCTGGCATAGCTGTAAAAAAAATAAATAGATAAAAAAAAAAACCCACACAACTGTTGAATTTATACTGCAGTTACAAAAACAAAAAGTTTGCACCTTACTGAGCAGTAACTGAATTCCTGCCCTCTGGCTCATCTCAACTGCTCTTGTACATACTTCCTTGCCTTGTCTGCCTGTACAGAGCATTTATTGAGGACTTGTGGCTCTGGAATAGGACAGAAAATCTGTCAATCTGCATACCAGGTAACGTCTTCTCTGGAACACAGCCAGAAGACGTTGTTTATCCTGTTCGGTGCGTGCGCTTAACCATTATGTTATGCTCTTCCACTTCAATCATAACGCCAGGATAGGCTTCGTCATCATAATTCACCACACACCATTCTCCGATGCGTTTCACGTCAATGAATTGTCGACGCCATCTGGTTTCAGTTGTTCTGTCAGATGCATGGACATGGTTATCTTCTTCAGTTATAGTTGCCTCCATTAACTGGTAACAGGGACAGTCTCTCTCTTGCACCCATGCGAGGTCAGGGTATTTGAACTTGCCTGGTGACACTCTTCGCACCATTCACATTCAGTTTCATTATGTTTCAGCAGATCTAATTGGGTAAGTATATAGGTAGGTAGATCATTTACAGCAGACCGAGCTAGATAAGAACGTAGGTAGCTATTTATATTCTATTTTAATTCAGTAGTTCTACTTTTTCTGCATACTTACCTGGATAAGTACTGCAGGTAGGTTCTGTTTCAGTTTATCTATCTGGGTCAGTGCATAGGTAGGTCACTTTTTGTTTCATTCTCTTTCAACAGATCTAACTGATTGGTCTGTTGAAAGCCCTGTACAGCTATTGTAAGTATATAGGCAGGTAATTTACTCTGAATTTAGTCTTGACAGATATGAATAAGTACATGAATATATGTTGGTAATTGTAAAAAGTAAGAGGTACGTTTAGGATTTTTTTCTGACCTCTGGCTTTGGTTTAACACCATCTTCACTTATGTAGAACGACTCCACTGAAGAGTTGGTACATTTCAGTTTTTCATAAAGGCTCTGTGCATTAGGCATGTCCTTTCCATGTTTGATGGCTGTCTGCTGATCTCTTCAGTACTCCACCAACACCATCTGGTGCCCCCTTGCTGTGTCATTCCTCAAAGTAATTCCTGTTGTCATTTTCAAATCCTAGTTTATATGGCTCTGTGGAGACTAGGTAGAAGTTTCCCTTCTGCCAATACTGGGTGGCCCATCACTGAAAAAGTTAAGTTTTTCTACTTCAGGGTACCTTTGCCTTATCAAGTACTGGGTCAAGGTGGGCCCAAATAGCTGTAGGGTCATGCCGTCAACTTGGATGGAAATGGAGCAGAAAGCAAGAGGTGACTGGTCTTCAGCAGCGTAAAGTACTCCTGTGTTGAGAGTTGCCTGTTGGTGCGATCCTCCAAAGTGGACTGATTGCATTTCTTGGCTGTATTTGCACAAGTAATTTTCTCTAAAATCAATGTGCAGCCTGTACTCATCTCTTTTTAGGGTCTCTCTGATCTACCTGTAGGCTGTATATTGCCATCTGATGTTGAAGATGTGTTGCTTAAGTCTGCTGGACCTTTCTTGAAATTGGCTAACCAGGACATTACTGACTGTAATTATGGAGAATTCTTCTTCTTTATGGATCCTTTCCGTGGTCCATTGGGCCTCACAAACCTCTGCTTTCCTAGGTTGTTTAGGGGTTAGATATGCATTGAGGAGGCACTCCCTACATTCACTGTAATCACATGCTTTTACCATTGAATCCCACACAATTGAATCACCATATCTTCAATACTTTTGGTAGACAATATAGCATGACTGTGGAGGACACTGGCATTGAGTTGTGTATTCTCATGTGTTTTGCAGAAACGTGTTGTGGTCATCTGTGGGTGTAACCACCAAAAATGGCCTAAGCCAGCAAAACAGCCGACTGTGCCACTCAGACAAAATATTGCTGTGTAGATTATTTAATGTGTCTGTGAGTCATTTTTTTTCTTTTGTCATGTGATTGTGTTTGCAGCCCAGTGACATACGGCTAACATTGTCATGGAGAAAAAAAAAGGACCTCACTTTGCTCTTGATCTCCATAACTACACAGCTTTCTTTTCTCTTTACAGTTACGCAAAGATCCACATTGAAAGTTGCACTTCTTTTTTTTAGTAGCCAAACGCTGTTTGTGTGTACTTCTGGAGTTTGTACTTTTTTTCTAAATACTCCCTAAGGTAACCCTGGAATTCAGTTGTATCAAAGATATAGAATAGAGTTCTACTCAAAACCATTTGTCAAGTAAAATTGGGTACAAAATGTTGCTGTTATCCAATCATACAAAACACAGTTAGTGCCTGACTTACTATAAAATCACAGTAGGCTATATTGTTGTCACTTGTTGTAATAATATCACCCATAGGTATTCTTTAGAAATCTTTATAATGACGCTAATCTTTTTTCCTGTCCTATCACAAAGATGGGATTAATCTGTTTTAAAAAATACCGCTCTCGCATCAAATCTTGTTATGTGCCCAAAATTACAAGTCTCTAAACTCTGTGTCCTTCCTTGTGCAGCTATTGGAGAGGATGGTGTCAACATCCGTGGATATTTTGCATGGTCGCTGCTGGACAACTTTGAATGGGCTGATGGATTCAGTGTTCGTTTTGGATTGTTCCATGTGGACTTCTCTGATGCAAAGCTGAGTCGAACCATATACAATTCTGGACGGGAGTATGCAAAGATCATCTCAAAATACAAATCTGCTCAATCCAGGTGACAGCACAGGCATCAGTGCACATGGATCTCTTATTCATGTACTATTATTATTCAAGAGAAGAAGACACTTCACTGTTTTACACATTTGCAATAAACTGATGGTTGATGTATTTTGGTTGTTTGATCTCACTTCTTTCACTGTATTATTTGTATAACTTTCTTTTCATTTAGGAAAATCTCCAGGAAAAAACCCACTGGTAGGTTTATTTGATTAGCTCTGTAGAAAATCTGACTTCAGCAAGCAGAGGATGTGAGGACATGGGCAAAGAGTGTTAAGTTGATTCAATGGAAAGGAAATTAGTATTCCATCCTGCCCAATTCCCAGTCACTCTGCACAAGGTTGCTTACGGAGAGGAGAGCGTTTCTGACTCTGAGGGCCAAGGCAGCTGTAAAATCTCCAGGCCAAGCTGCTGCAGACAGTTCACTTACAGACAAAGGAAAACAATGCCTGTTAATATGCATGGTTTTAGTGAATTCAAACAAGTGAAGCATGCCCACATGAGAATAACAGTACCTGAGAAATGATGTTTGGCCTTCAGGAGACACCTGACATGCATTAATGGTGAAACTCCAGATTTCTTTAGTATACAGGTTCTGATCAAATGGTATAATGACTTTTTGGATAAGGTTAAGTGAATACTGTAGCTTGTTTATTGTAGATTGCTATTTGAAATATTAAAGGAAATTAAATCACATTATACAGTACATTTGGTCATCTTTTTTATATTCCACACAAAACTGCTGTACCAGCTCACCTACAGTATTAAATGGGAATGCAGCCATCAAAATAAAAATAGTCGACTCAGTCATTATAATTCCATCAGGCTGCATAAAGCACACTTTAGCAGACTCAAGAAAGGATGCCAGCTGAAAGCAACAGATGTCCTACCACAGGAAAAGAGTGTGATGCCATTTGTGTGTGTTCCAAGACAGCTGTGCAAACTCTACTTTAAGAAAGAAGAGAGGGAACAAGGCGAAAAGCCTCCCTAAGGCCTTCTATTGATTATTTGTGCATACCGTGGTTAAGGTAGGATTATTTGTATGGAGTGCTGAACAATGGACTGTAGATATACTATGCTGAGAGAGCCATATTGAATATCAGGCTTTGACGTGTGTGTACAGGTGTCTAAAAAGAAATTTGACATTGTAGACAAATTTGTTATTGATGAGATTCCAATGTAAACCAACTTAATCTTTGTTCCAATCAGCAAACAGTATGAGAAACCAAGGATGAACAGTTTGATGGTACTTGTTTATAAGCCTACAGTGCCACCTTGTGGTTTTAAAAGGAACTACAGTTTTGAATTCAACAGTTCAGAGTGTACTGTACACAATATGGTGTCACATGATGTGCTGCTTTGATTAATAAAATGCATCCTGTTGGTGTAACAATAAACAACTAAAGCAGTTCCCTAACCACAATACATCATAGATTTAACACAATTAATATTTATGCTGTGATGTGAAGGAAAATGTCATTTATATTCTGTGTTGGGAGACTTTGTTTGCATTAATAAGCATGGTGTATCGTGACATCCAGTTGGCTGTGCATACTATTTTCAACAGATGTGAATAATACCCTTGTGGCCCTCCTCCATCTATGTCAAGCCGAGTGAGATTTTCCTTTGTCTTATGATGAATAACAAGCTATTGTGGAGCCATGAATAATGCCACTGCCGCTCGCATTAGAACTTCTTTGCAGGCTGCTTTGAACACAAAGTTGAAGCACATCTTACGCTATTCCAACGCTAATGGAGTTCATCTAGTATCTGCGGCTCTGTTGTGATCTCTGCAGAATAATGGTGAAGGAGCACTAAACATTTACAAAAACATGCATCTAGTCAGGTAGAGACACTGCTGCAAAAGGATATCTGATTGATACTCAAGCACACCATCGAAAAACGGAATCTTTTTGCCAAAAAAAAAGAAAAAAAAAGGAAAAGCAACACAAAACAGAAACAAAATCATAACTAAAGCCGGTTTGGATCATGTTTCCGATGATTCATCGATGCAGCCTATGGGCAACTCAATTCCCAGCTAAGGGTTGATTAGTAATTCCACCAACTGTCTCCCTGTATTGATGGATT